>CM028336.1:21164879-23564879 GCA_016647705.1 Eucommia ulmoides | reverse complement strand
AAAATAACCAAATCTTTGCAAGCGGATATGTTATGTTCAATTTCTTTAGGTAATAACTTCACTTATGAAGTATATTACATGATAGTGAGTGGGGATAAGTTCATATTTTGTTTTACATGGGACTTTTTTTTTTTGGGATTAATTGATTGAGTTATTTAGTTGTTTCTATAGATTTTTTATTAATTGAGTTGTTTAGTAACTTTATAAATTTGGGTCTACTGATATTGGGTTGTTGCCATTAGAGAACCATTTATTCATATTTTTTCTTAATAAGGGGTAAATTTTCTTTTTCAATTTAAATAGATAAATCATCTTTACTTCTTATTATTATTCTCTTATAAAAATATTTTTTTTTCCAAAATAAATCATCTTTACTTTTCAAAATAATATATTTATTTTCTCAAAATAAATATTCAAAATTTTCATTTCTATCTAAACCGTGTGTTGTGTTTTTATGAATATTTCTATGAAGTTTGAGAAATTTGTAAATTACTTATTGTATCTATTTGCTCGATTATTGGTGCTTAATTTAATTTAGGGCAGAAACTTGAGAACAAATCAGAGTTGTTCCCATATTAGTGTTTTTGTCGAAAGTTTTCTTGAGAACAGAAACAAAAATCCAAACAAAAACACATAGGTTGTGTTTTTTTATTTTTATTTTTTTTCCATATACTTTTCCAAATTTCTTTTTCTGGTCCATGTTGGCGGGACGAGCTGGTTTGCTTTGTTATTTTGCACCAAATTTTTGTTTCTGTTATTATGGGAAGTGGGAACAAAATAAGTTTGCTTTTGTTTAGTTCCTAGATTTTAGGAACAAATTTAATTATGAAAACCGATAAAATGTGATCCCCAAAGTTTTTATCTTTTCAATGTTTTCTAGGAAAATAAGTATTAAAGTGGCATTTGTTCAGTGTTTTTGTTCCCACAAAAACGTGAAACAAATACAGAAATCTGGGAATAATCTGCTTTTATTGTTTACTAACATTAGTTTTTCTTGAATTACCAATTCATCAAACACACACATACATCACTTTTCACCACGAGGAGATTCTTCTCGCGGAACTTCCTTAGGAATTTGGTTTTACTACAGAGATATTTAATTTCATTTTATTATTATTATTATTATTATTTGCAGTCCAAGAAGGAATGCAATTATCTAATCAATCTTTGTGAAACCTCATATGCAAAAGTTAATAGTTGTTGATAGTGAAATTGACAAGAGTAGAGATAGTAGGTGTGCATTTTCTACCTCCTATTCCTGCCGTTTCACTTGGATTTGGAACCTGAAGCTCTGAGTCTACATGGTTTCATCTCCCTGCATTTACTTAATCGCGTACTTTTGAGCTTTGACATTCCTATCTTATGCAGAGTCCAGACAAGCTTTGGAGCATTTCTGGCCCGAGGACGTGATAAAACAGTCCGAAACATTGAGAAAAGAATTGTGGACTTCACCTTCATTCATGTAGGTATGGAATTGGAGGAACTCTTTTTATCCTTTCTCTTTTGTTTTGAAATTTCTTTTATATAGATTCTTTTTTATGCGAAAGCAGTATATTTTTTTTAAAGGATTAGTTTGCATGAAAATCGTGTGTACTTCACCAGACCTTAAGCGTGGTATTTCAAAATAACCAAGGCAGTGACTGATGCTAATGCAAATTAGTAGATAATAAGAATAAGTCAGGTGTTAAAATGGTACATTCATACCCTCTTTTGGGTAATACTTTATTTGAAACTGTTGATTTTGACCCAAAATCAATTTTAATTTTTGTTTCCAGATTATATTGTTTTTGTGAAACAACTTGAAATAGATTTCAGTTTAGTTATTTTAGGTAGAAGGAAATTTCTTCAATCGGGTTGTAGTTTATGCATATTGTATGCGCATTGTTTTTACATAGAACTGTTCTAAATCCTTCTTTGTTTTAAATCACATGTTCTAAATCATTTTTGTTTACTAAACAGATTTTTGGTTTTGTTAGCAATTATTTGTGTGTTTTCGTTTATTCTATTTTTTTTTGTTCTCTTTCAATAATTAGTTTTTGTTCTAAATTATGTTCTCAAGCATTTTTGTGTATTTTGTGTTATTTATAGGTTTGACCTCGAGTAGAGATCCTGAGAACCGCGAAATTGAGAAGGTATGGATTTAATTTGTGTTTTCATGTTTCCAGATTGGTTTCATGTTTATCTGAAATGGCTTTGACTTTAGTTAGTTTAGGTAAATGAATTTCTTCTCTTGGATGGTGGTGTTTGTGCACATTGTATAAACAATTGGCCATATAGTGTTTAGCAATATTTAAGGTCTTTTAATTTCATGCATGTTTGATTAATTTCTTCGATGAGTATTTAGTATTTTTGTTCTAAGTGATTGTGAAGAAAAAAAAAAAAAAAAAAAAAAAACGCTTCTAATAGGCAAACGGTACTGAAGAATTTTTGAAAAAAAGAATTTCTTAAATTTCTTTTGTTGTTCTGTCTGTTCCCAAAGTTCCGATTGCTTATTTTTTATGCAATATTATTTTTTGTTTAGTTTGCTTGCTATAGATTTAATTAGTTTTTTGTGTTTAATTCTTTATATTTTTTATTACTTAATTTCTGTACAGTATTATTATTTTTTATTTACCTATGAAGTGTCTATATTTTTTATTCTTACCGGTTTACATAATCTTGCATCATCTTCATTGTGCCAATGTAGTTAAATGAAAGAAGTTAAAGCTGTTTGACGAAGAATAAAATTGAAGTCATAGAGAGTTGTTTTCCCATTTTACGTTGCAAATTCAAAGTTCTTTTTCTTTTTGTATTTGTTTATTTTGTTTCGGTTTAATTCCTGTTTAATTGTAATATTATTTTAATAGTTGAATATCTACGTTATTGAATAGGATTATGTTGTATTTGTAATGTAAATTGTTTGTTGGTGATAACATTTGTTGATTTTATTAATAAAATAGGCGTAGAATGTTATATAAAAGTGGAGATTATATTTGAAATGAATCCTATTGAATTGCATTTTTGATTAGGAAGTTTGTTGTATTATTTTAATAGTTAATTATCCGTGTTATTGGATATTGATTGTGTTATATTTGTAATATACATTATTGGTGATGTTATTTAAATGTTAATTATTGTCGATATTTAATAAAATAAGTGTAGAATGTTGTATAAATAGATGAGCTTATATTGGTTTCTTTTAAGTTCAATTTTTTTTTTCGCTCGTGCCTTCAGGCACGGGTTATGCCCTAATGTCGTCTTTAATTTTTGGTTTGAGAGTTCATGTTTAAGGTAATTTTTCCTAACCATGAGTTGACTTATTTATTTGTTTGTCTTAAATATGATTATAATTTATTTGTCCAGTTGATAATTATTATGTTTGATTTTCACTAGACGAGATACAAATATGTGCCACTTCAAATATTGAAAGCAAATGGAGAAATCTATGGCTTGACACAGTATAATTAAGGTAAGTTCCAGTAGCCCTAGGTGGTGGGCTCCAGTGTCCTGGGTGGTGGACTTATATTACTAAATTTATAATATATATGCATAGTTATTATTCGTCGTATTATTAAATTTCATATTGTAGATTATGGTCTTATTGTTGTATGATATGATTGTGTTTGTTGTTTTCGTACTTGATTGATATTGGTTGTTTGTTAGTGTTGTGTTATAAAACAGGAGTTAATAATTTCGAATGTCATATAAATAGAGGGAGTTATGTCCAATTTTTTTTTATTTTACATTAATTATTAATCGTCTTCAATATTTGAATAACTTTCAAATATTGGAGTGTGTTGTATAAACAAAGTAAATTATGTCAATATTTTTAATTTTTTAATGGTGCTTATTCGATAGGGAGCATGGTTGATTCATTGCCCAAACTAGAAGTGTTTATTCGATATGGAGCATGACTGATTCATTGTCCAAACTAAGCAATATGAATAATATACAAGTGCATCAAATGTCAACAGTAATGTTAACATTGATAGTAATACTAAAAATTCAAATCTTGGAGGTTCATCTATGCTGAATATGACTGAAATTGGAAGTGGTATTAGTTCGAATAAAGATCCATCTGGTTCGTTGTTCGATTTTGGATCAAAACGTGGTGTGTGTCACTTCAGGAACTATAATCTGTTTGAGAGACGGATAATTTGAGAATTTTCAAAATGTTACAAAATCAAGTTGATCATCTATTAAAAAAGTGAACATCAAAAGTAGAAAATATTTTTTCTTTATATAATTTTTTAAACTCAACATGATATTAGTCCTAAGGATTGTTTGGTTTGCAATTTCATTTCCAAAGTACTTGGAATATATATTAATAGGGTAATTTAATTAATTTTAAATTAAAAAAAATTAAAGTAAGAGATAAAAAATTACAAATTGTGGTATTATTTTAATAGATAAATATCTAGGTTGTTAGATAGTGATATTTAAATGTTAATTATTGTTGATTTTTAATAAAACATGTGTCGAATGTTGTATAAATAGAGGAGTTTATATTGATTTCTTTTAGGTTCAATTTTTTTTTTTCGCCCGTGCCTTCAGGCACGGGTTATGCCCTAGTATATATATATAATGGAAAAATGTATTTATTTAAAATTGAACAAATTTATAACTTATATGGATCAAGCGGATTTGGGTGTTTTGAAAATGTGAATTTCGTTGGTTTTTAAAGAAAAAAAGGTGGAAAGAAATTATTTGTTGAAATTAGTGGGTTTTTAAAAGAAAGTGAAAAACATAATTTTTGGATTTAATCAATTTTGGAAATAGAGGTTGATGATATTGGTTTGACGATGACGTTATTGATTTGACGGTATTGTTGATTGGACTATGTCATAGTTTATGTCCTATCCAGAGGGTGGTCCGACAGGTGGTGATTGATATTATGTCCTGTCTGGAGGATGGTCCGGCAGGTGGTGATTGATATTATGTCCTGTCCGGAGGATGGTCCGGTAGGTGATGATTGATATTATGTCCTCCGGAGACGTCCAATAGGTGATTATCTGTGCAGTTAGTTCCGCAAGGAAAGCATATCCTACGGATGGTATGGTACCGTTACAACTCTCGATCGTGAGGTTAAAACGATCATTATGGCTAATCGGAGAGTGGTTTGGTTTGGTGTTTTGTCGTATAGGGTGTTTGTCATACATGGTGTATTATCGTATATGGTGATTGTGATGATTATATATATATATATATATATATATATATACTGGATTGGTATATTCTGATTACATTATACTATATGGTTAGCTGAATTATTCTGGTTGATTTTTATTACTTAGTTGAGATGGTATTTATATGTAGACGTTGATTTTGTGGTGATAGGAAAAAAAAAGTTTTCCTTATACGATGAGATATTTATATTATGAGATTTTTATTTGATATGTGATGTTTATATATTTTATGCTTGATCCATTTAAAATATTTTTAATAAAATGACAGTATACTCGCAGGTACAACAGTTAGGAATCAGTCCCTTACTGGCACTAGGTAGAGTCATGCGACGGAATCAGGTAGGAATATTTTGAGACGAGCATGTTTTGAGGCAAACCTGTGAGATGTTTATGGTTATTATATTATTGTTGTTCTTATAGTTGGGGACGGGTGTATCCCCCATATGAGAGTATATATATGGCCTGCATATGAAATTATATAGTTCTGTATGCATAGTGGCGTTTTTGAGTTGATTAGTGTCCAGGAGAGGTGGTGTCGACGTCATGCCGGCCCCAGGGTAACAGGTGTCCGGGGTGGAGTGTGACAACTAAGGTAGTGTTTATTATGGTAACGTAGATGCTAATATGGTGGTAAGCTCTCAGTAACACGACCGACAGGTATTGTTGAGCTATCACCACGTGGCATGAAACATATCAATATACGTTTCTAAGACCGATGTGGCTATCTAAGGCGCATGACAATGGATTGGCTGCGGACATGATGGCGCGTGTTACTTCCGACGACATTGTTATTGGTGGTGCTTTGGTCGTCTTGACGAGACGATTCAAATAGTGCAGTGGGTGATAATGTCGGAGCAACGATTATTGTTGTAGAGGCAAAAAATAGTGACGACAACACAGAATGCTCTTGTGGCACGTAGGAGCGCTGGAAGGAGTGGCTGGACTATTTTCTGATGGTGTTAGACTCGCCATTACAAGGTGAGTCTGATGGTGGTATTGGATTTAATGTTTAGTAGTGGAACAGTGGTAGAATGTACCAAAGGCAATAACCGCGATGATTTGGGAAGGAAAACAAGTTACAAAATTTTAGTAAGAATAGGGTCCCAAAAATTTGCTTTTAATACCATGTTATAATAATTGAAAAGCATAATATTTTTTTTTTTTTTAGTAAAGTCCCCCTTTTCTTTTTCTTTTTTTCTTTTTTTCTTTTTAACCTATCAGAAGACTAGGCCAAAACTGGTAAGAAAAAAAGAAAAAAAAAACAATAAAAAAAGAAAAATCAAATAAAAAAAGAAAAATCAAATCAAATCAAAATCACTCATTCCAATACAAAAAAAACATCCATATAACCAGAAGGATAACTTCTTCATATTGATCTTTTCATTAATCTTGTTGTGACTCCTCTAATTGAAAATTGCAACTTCTTTTTGTTTCTCTCTTCTTTATAGGAAACTACTTGAAACTTATCTTCATCAAAATTGACATCTTCACGAAATCGCGTAGGAGAAAGATTGAGATTCGAAATTGGTTGGGAATCACAATCTTGATTACGATTCTTATTAACCACAAAAATCAATCCCTCAGATAAAACTCCATCCTCTTCATCAACCATATTTCTAACTCCATTCATCATGATACTAGCTTACTTATTCTTGTTTCTAGAGCTTTGTGTGATAGAAAATATTTCTTTACCTCTACTCACTTTCCCAATCGGATTATTAATATTTTGAACAGAACTATTTATATGGTTAAACAAGGTGTGATTAGGCATAACTTCCGTTTGTTGCCCATCTTCTACATTAGGAGTAGTTTCTGTTTGATTGGGGTAACTTCCAATTGTTGCCCATCTTCGACGTGAACTTCACACATAGTATTTTTTTTCCATTGTCCAAAATATTTTTTGCAGTTATTGTAGCCACTTTAACCTCTCCAACTACTTCAACTGCATCCTGATTCTCCTATGGCTGAGATTGATTAATAACTTCATCAGTCACAATATCAACAAAATTGTCAACTTCCCTCTGGTCTAAAACTTGATTACTCTTATTTATTTTTTTTATTGTTTCTCACTTGTTATTTGTCTCATATCATTTGTAGGAGACAATAGTTTATAAGAAACCTTCTCATGGCCTTGATGACAACAATTGGTAGAATATAAAGGAATCTTTTCAAAATGAATCGAGTACCAAAATCCACTACCGTTCTCACTTTCACCAATCCGAACTCTATTAGGTCGAGGATTTAGGAGATCAAATTTTAGCATATACCCGAGCCAGATGTAGCCGAGATAACTCTCGCAATTGCAGAGTCCAATCTCAAAGGGTTAGCACATGATTGTATAATGGAAAATACTTTGGGCATTTTGAAAATGAATAGGCAATTTAGGTAGCGAAATCCAAACTAGAGTCACAGTTGATTCCAAGTGAGATCGAAAAGATGTAGTCCATTTGAACATCCGCATCAAAAAATCCAAAACAGACCAGTTACCTTTCAACCATAGATGTAGTCCATTTGAACATCCGCATCGAAAAATCCAAAACAGACCAGTTACCTTTCAACCATACCCTTTGAAAATCCTCTTCTTTAGTAAATCGAAGAAGAACATGTTTGTAATTAAGAAAACCAATTTTAATATCTCTAATCAAGCCCAACTTTATAAAGAATTATTCCACATCGAAATATGATGGTTTTCCATGAGAAAACTTACCTATTAGGGAGCATCGAAATGGTTTAGCCAAACCTTCAATATCTTGATCGGAGAAGAAAACTGTTGGTTCACCCATACGATTTGCAAGTGGTTTCAGATTGAAGATCGATTTTGCTTTAGAAGAAAGTATGGATGCATATGACTTTTGAGCAAATGAAAGCTAGAATATGGGATCTTGATGCAGAGACATTGGAATCTGGCTTTTATCGAAGACCAACTGGCCTGGTAGTGCCATTCCTGACACCTCGTCGAAATTAGCCACTGTGATGATTCAAAATCACATCGTTGAACCAGATTTGCACACCTGCACAACCAAATATACAAACCAATTTTTTATGTTCTCATGAACCACTCACTAGTATTCAGAACACTCCGATCAGAGCTTGGTTGTGTCGGTGAATCTTGAAGCAGTGATGAAGATGACAATGAAGTGGTGATGGTTGTTCTCTTGATCTACTAAATAGATCTGCGCCTCTTCAGGTCAAGAAGATGAAGTCTCAGCACTGATGAAGCTCAACACTGTCGCAACTCAACCCGTCCATGCTTCGAAATCTGAACTCAACGCCAATCTTCAATCTGAGATTCCCTTTGGCCCCCACTTCTCTATTTGCAGTTTTCGATCAATTATGATACTAGTACTCAAAAACCATTGGTGCTAGATCTAATCGAAGCTTCACAAATGCTGTCAGAGATCATAGTCGAAAGTCCAACTGGGGCTTGGAAACCTAATTTCCTTCGACAGAGCTATTTGTTACTGTTAGGGTTCTCCTAGACCTATTCGGTGAAAGGCGAAATCTTGAGAGAGAATATGAGAAAATTGCATTGATATGTATAAAATGTATTATATACATAGATGTACAGAGAGTTTATATATAGACAATAGATAAGGTTTAACCTAATGGGATAGAGTTTAACCTAGTGGATAAATCCTATATAAATACATCAACAAGTCCAACATAATGGAAATATATCAAATAACACTAATTTCAAATGAAGAAATATCGAATACTATCCTTGATTTGTAGTGAAGGGAGAGTCGACCCATAAATTTCCACGATATAGTGCTGCATTGGTGACAGAGGATGATGATCGTGTAGCGTCGATATTGATAAAGGCAATGGAGCAAGAGCCAGTGTTGGTAGTAAGGCATAGCGGTGACGATGGTGGCACCAATGGCATGGACTGTGAGATTGACATACATCCATATAGGATGATTGAAACCGGAGGTGCTCATGAGACCTTGCGTTTCTGAAGAGAAAATGTGAGAGTGAGAGAGAAGGAATGTCATGTGGATGAACATTTAGAAAATGTCACTTAAGACATGTTTTATTATATATAAGATTTACAAATTTTAAAATACAGAATTCAAATTTACTTGTGAATGGTTGTATTTTGATGACAAGTAACATTATGAATTGCAGTGACAACATTACTCAATCCAATACATTATTCAACAATTCCAATATAAAAAAATGGAAACAAAATCCCAAGAAAAAAAAATTACAAACCCTGTCTTGAAACAAAACAGGGATAATTAATACAGACAAAAAATAACAAGAATATATAAGATATAATCATATTCTATTATTTTATTAGTGAATAATGAAAGGCTTAAAAGTACCCACCACCTTCTTCAACCCGCTCCCCAGCTTCTTGACCCGATCGGCGCAGGACGTGTACGACGCGGTTCCGTCGTTCCCGGCCAGCACCCGGTACTTATCCTTCCTCGTAAAGTTCGTACACTCAAACCCTAATGTCGCCGCCAAGATTCTCTGCACGTAATTCGCGACATCGTGTGGGCTCTTCCCCGACGAACACGTGGCCTCCGCCGGCAGCTGGTTCAAGAACGTAACCTCGTACACCGGGCGAGGATTCATGAAGAAGAATATCGGGTCCAAACCCTTCCACCCCCGGGCGGTGGTGGCGTGGAAGAATCCCACCCTGTAGTTCATCGCCACCGGCACTATCCGGTCTGTTAATTCCGCGAACAGAGCACTGAATCTCAGTAGAAACGGTTCCCTACATGTTGTTCCCTCCGGACAGACGACTAGGTCTTCTTTTGCCAACTCCCGCCGGATTTTCTCTGCATCCACGTGGCGGACTCTGGTCAGACGAACGGTGGGGATCGGAGATAGAATCTCTGACAGGCGGGAGATTGAGTAGGTGACGGCGGGAATGCGGCGCTGAAGCACGGCCGAGAGAACCACAGGATCCATTAGGGTTCTGTGTGTGCAGACGAATAGCACCCCTGAGGTAGTGGTGGCGGCGCCAGTGGTGGTACTGGTGGAAGGAGGAGGAGGGGGTTTTCCTTTGACTATGACCTTGCCCCCGAATAGCGGGGCAATGTATGGGACCACCTGAAACGGCAGGGCTAGACCGATTATGATCCTGATTGCAGCCAGGACGATTCCCAGTGGGATCCACAGGAGGATTAGAAGTGCGGTGAAGGGGGTCGGCCGTTTCACGAGGCGGCCGTCGTGGAAGATCACCGGAAGTGGGCGGATGAGCTGACGGCTTTTGTCAACGGGGAAGGGCGGATGCAGTTGTCCCTATCGACACACGTCATTTTCAAAATATATTATTATTACTAATATAAGAGACTAAAAATCTTGCTTAACATAAGTATAAACTTGTAATCATGAATCAAATTGACAAGAAATAAAAATTAAATAACGGATTAATTGAATTCTTGAATCAATTTGACCAAGAAGTTGATTGTTACTAACCTTGCATAAAGACAAAAATTGATTAGCACAAGATTGAGGACTCCCCAACCCTAAACTAGGCCGCTCATGCTCGAATATCGCGGCCACACGATCGGTTATCGAACGGAAATTGTCCTTAACAAAACCGGTGGCGAACCCGAATCGATTCACCACAAGTTCGCTCCCGATCACTTCGTCGGCCTTCAAATGATCCTTCACGAACCTCTCTACCATAACTCGTGGCGTTCGGGTTACCACCACCCTCTTGTCATACGAGCTGAACACGGCCCAAGCGTCCATATTGATATCGTCAAAGTAAAACTTGGGCAGAACTGCCCTTGCCACCGATTCGATCTCTGACACATGTACTCCCGCTGTGGCCACGAATATGATCAACCTAAGCCCAGCGTCCTTCTTACCATAAAAATCGAGCAAACGGATCAGCGGCCAGACAAATAACAGCAGTGCAAATCGGAGTAAGCCTGATGCCTCAAAGGCAACCAACATGAAGTAGGAGAAAGGGTCGGGGTCCTTGAGAAGGACCCCTTCGAGCTCAGAAACTACCAATTCCATTAGGGTTTTTCCACCAATTTTAACGTTACTTGGCGTTCTATAAATTTTCTCTGGAAAATCTTGCAAGGAAATGTTTTTGGTTTTTTTCCCTTTGGGGCTGGGGATGTGTAGAGGATAACAAAGAGGATATAAGGTTGGAAGATGAAAGTTGGAGTGACTCTTGTCTCACGAAGGAATTAGGCCGTTTATCAAATCACAACTACCAATTTTGCATGTGAGCATGGATATGTTTATATAGAGGTTTTTTCAACAATTCTTTATATTTTTTTATAGTTGGGTATCTAATGAAGAAAAATAAAATAATTCAATAATCTCACTACAATTTGTTATTAGTTTAATTCTTAACCTATTTATTAGACAAATATTAGATGATCAAGAGATATTAGTCTGGATGGTAAGAGGAGATATTCTTTTTCCTTGTCAATCAAAATTTAATTTTTTTGAAGAGTACTTTAAAAATTAAATTTTGAATTTAATCCTGAATATATCAGGCCAATGTGATGGAGTGCACATTTAAAATCGTCTAGAAATATGATTAGTTGATGTACGCATAAGTTGACCTAAACACAAAAATACAGATATTAGATGCCGTTGAGTTAGTGTGTTTTTTTTTTTTTTTTTTTTTTTAAATGTGAACTTCGGATTGATTTTGTATATCAATTTGTGATTAAAAAAATTATAATTTAATTGTATTTTTTTGACTTAATGGGAGGATTGTACGGCACGTAAACATACAAAGATTGATAACTTAACACTAACCACTTCATTCAAAAATGTGTGGGAGTCCACAATATGGGTCCACGAGGCCACCTAAATGGACGTCTACCACCATTTCTCATTTAGGTTACTTACTAAGATGTTTTTATGAAAACCTTATCATCCAAGTGGCAGGCACTACTACTAGGGATTTTTGCCGAGTCCAAGCTGTGCATGGGATCTTACTCCGACGTTTGGGCTCCTATTTTATTTACGTGTATATATAAGTATTTTCATTTTCGTTGTTTGAGTTTGGCACAGTCTCCTTCTAGCTAGTTCTAGATTTTTGATCTGTTTCATTCCGGTGTTAATTATATAATCAAATATGGACTACATAAGAACACAAGATTAATTACGTTGTCGACATGTGCATTGTGTAAGTGATATTTGGGACTAAATTAAAATAATTTTAAACTTTTAAAAAATGAATTAAAATGAAATATAACTTAAAACGGTAAATAAAATGTGAACTTGAGTTTGGAAATTAGAGCATGACAACGTCCGGGTAAATGAGTTTTGGTGAAAATATTTGTTATTTGATCGACTGAACTAATGAATTGTAGACGAACAATATTATGAAGAATGTAATGACGGATGAAGTGATAAGCAGTCTCGATATGTTTTGTACACTCATAGAAAACATTATTGTGGATAATCTGAATAACCCTCATATTGTTATAATGTAAAACATTGGCAGTAGGAGAAGAGATTCGCATGTCAACGTGAAACCACCGTTCTTGTGTTGCATCAATGATGACACGATATTCAACTTCAGTACTGGAGCGAGCAACCACATTTTGTTTTTTACTAGGCCATGAAATGAGAGAGTTGTCCAAGAAAAAGCAATAGCCATTGGTTGAGCGTCTGTCGTGGGATCTCTAGCCCAAACGGCATCTAAGCCTGTAAGGTGAGAACGGACTGAGCTGAGAAATTAAGGTCATGAAATAAGGTACCCGTGACATACCGAAGAATGTGGAGAACATCTGAATATTGAGGGGTCTGAGGAGCAGACAAGAACTAGCTAACTTAATGGATGGCATAGGCGATGTCTAGGGGAGTGACAGTGAGGTATACTATACTTCCCACCTGCTGGTGATATAAAGTGGCATCCGAAAGAGGTGAACCATCTAGTGGAGTGAGTCTGATATTCAACTCTAGAGGAGTAGTGGCAGTAGTGGAGTCAGTGATATCAGCCTTCAAAAAAAAAAATTGAGGCATATTTTACCTGAGATAGAAAACATCCATCTGAATCGAATGAGACTTCGAAATCAATAAAATAGGTAAGTATCCCAAGTTTTTTCATCTCGAATTGTCCACTGAGAAACTTTTTGAGTTCAGATATACCGCGTAAATCATCCCTCGTAATAATCATGTCATCTACATAAAATAAAATAAGGATAATACTATTGTCAGCGAAAAAACAGGGTTGAACATGAGCATGGGATGTGAAAACAAATTGATGAATGATAGTGTTGAATTTCGCAAACCAGGCACGTCAAGCATGTTTCAAGCTATATAAGGCACGACGAAAGTAACACACTTCATGTCAAGGAGCAACTAAGCCAAATGGGGTATAAATGTAAACTACCTCAAGAAGATCGCCATTGAGAAACCCATTTTTAACATCCATCTGAAAGAGATTCCATTTTTGAATGGCAACGATGGCAAGAAGAGTATAGATAGATGTAAGCCTCGCCACTGGAGCAAATATCTCTTCATAATCAATGCCATATTCCTGAGCAAATCATTTGACAACAAGTCGAACTTTATAGTGTTGAATAGAACCGTCAGAAAGTGTTTGATCTTAAACACCTCACTTGCATCCAATAGAAGTTTTCCCAGGGAGAAGGTCAACAAGATCCCAGTTGTGAGTTTTTGTTAGGGCCTAAAGTTCTTCGTTCATTACTTTCTGCCAAAGAGGATTAGTACTAGCCTTCGTATAGGATTGAGGCTCATGCAGATTAAGTATAGTAGAAAAACAATGATAATGAATGAAATAAAGGGGATAATGAGTTACCATGGTAGAGCGGTGGGAGTAATCTAGAGCGTGGGTCTCAAAGGCAGTTGGTACACAATCATCAACCACAAGAGAAGTCTCAAGCATGATCGATGGAGTTGGAGAGGTGAGATCAGCTGGTGGTTCTGGAGTGGAATCAACGTAAGGTGCAAGATTGGACTCAACTGGTGGTCCTGGAGTGGGCTCAATAGTACTTGGAACTACATCCTTAGAAAATAAGTCAAGAGATGAATCTGTAAAGAATTTGGAGTTAGTAAGAATTGATATATCAAAGGATTGTAAGAAATAAAACATGTGTCATTCCTAAAAAATGATGTGACGAGAGACATAAAGAGCTTTAGAGATGGGATCCCAACACCGATACCCTTTATATTCAATGTCATATCCTAGAAAGCAACATAGGTAGACTTTTGGTTCCAGCTTGTTGTGTTTGTCTGGTTTGAGAATAACAAAACAAGAGTAGCCAAAGATTTTGAGTTTAAAGTAATCAAAAGGTTTACCAAAAAGACGCTCAAATGAAGATTGATGCTGAATTGTTGCGTATAGAACACGGTTAATAGTGTATACTACGGTTAGGGCAGTCTCACCCCAAAAGTGCTCAGGTTAGAAGGAAGAAATGAGGAAAGCACGAACTGTGTCAATAATGTGTTTATATTTGTGTTTGACTTGTCCATTTTGTTGGGATGTACTAAGACACAGGCGATGGGGAAGCGTGCCATTTTTGCAAAGTTGGTTGAGAAAAATATGATCTTTCGATTTCATTGCATTATCTAAGTGAAAAACTTTGATATTTCTAGAAAACTAAGTTTGAACCATAGAAAAAAACTCAAAATATATTTGGAATAGTTCGGATCAATATTTCATAAGAAACAACCATGTATATGGAGAATAGTCGCCCACAAAGATAACAAAGTAACAAGAATCACTCATTGTGGCATGAGGAGAAGGCCCCCAAACATCAAAATGAATTAGATCAAAGGGTACAAGAGAAATAAATTAACTCTCATTAATAGGTAGAGCTGGTTGTTTTGCAAGTTGGTAATGGATACAATGGAAGGACTCGTGCTAATCTGAATCTAACTGACCAGTAGAGATAAGTGATTCGAGTCGGTTGGATAAAGTATGGCCTAACCAGGAATGCCAAATATAGGATTGTGATAGCGGCAATGGCGGCGGTTGAAATAAGGATGATAATGAGGGGGAGGAGGATGGTGGTGGTGGTGGTGGTGAGGTTGCACAAGTTGATGAAAGAACGTGGGGTGGTGGTGGTGGTAGGGTTTGAGGTGGAAGGTGCAAACTGTTGCGTTCAAATAGACGTCCAACTTTATGGCTAGTCCTAAGTGTTTCTCCTATTCGAAGATTTTGTACACGACAACCACTATTAAAAAATATGACTTCAAATCCAAATTCACAAAATCGCCTAATAGATAAGATATTTAAGGTGAGTTTCAGAATTAAATATGTGTTAAAAATAAAAAGATGGGAAGTTAAAAACTGACCAGTATGAGTAACACACATTTGAGAACCATCAGCGGTATGAATACTAGGAGTATTCACAGTGGATAGTTTGGATGACAAGATGTTGGGATCAGATGTTATATGATTACAACGTACAGAATCAAAAAACCAGGAGGAATTACCTGTAGTAAGTGAAAACGCTGGGGAAAAGTTTTTACCGATCTTGGAGAAAATTTTGTGGAAGAGTGAAGCCATATCCGCAATAGAGATGGTAACAGTAGTGGAGGTAGGATCTGAGCTCTCTTTGACATCGAGAATGAGCGAAGAAGTACAACCCTCAGACAACATTATTGACCTGGATCAACAATATACAGTAGAGTATATTGTATTATATTAATCTGGAGAAGTTGAGGCCATGGATTGATTCAGGACACTAAAATTAGTTAGGAACCAGTATTAGATCTTCAAGAACCGATCCAAAAATGGGTGAACCGGTGTAATCTCTACACGAATTTAAAGGGAAGTATACTCTGTGAGTCTCAAAACACAAACTAGAGGTCAGAAACATAATCAAAACGTCCGAAAACCCTAGAAACCGGTTTAAGTTTGTAAAAAATCGATAAAAAAAATAGATGAACCGGCTAACAAAAGTTCCCATTAGCGAATCGATGATATAGCGGTCAACGCCCACGTGTCAAGGTCAAAGCTGACATGGCGATGAGTCACTGATAATATGGCACTGACATGGCAATGAATCACCGCTGACATGGCTTTGAGTCATTGATGGCGTGGCAATAGTTGACGGTGACATTCCCGAAGTCAAACTTGATGTGACGCTGACGTGGCGTAGATCCGGTGGCTGATGTGGTGATAAGTAGCAAGATCTGATTGTACTGCTTTCTGCTAATGTGGAGCCTAAGTAGCGTTGATGTGGCAGAAGTTTCTGCTAATGTGGAGCCTAAGTAGCGTTGATGTGGCAGAAACTAAGGCTGATGTGGCGAAGGCGCACTAATGGAGCGCGTGGGCTAAGATTGTGACAATTACGCAGCGCGTAAGGGCACGTGACGCCTTATTTAGTGTTGATTCTGGTGGCGTTGGAATTGTCTCGTCGAGACAATTCATATGGTGTGGTCGTTGATGAAATTTGAGTGCTAGTTGTTGCAAAAGAGCCCAAAATCAGGGTTGTGAAAAGAAATTTTTTAGGAGAAACGGGTCCGAGAAAAACTTGCTCTTGATATCATGTTAAAATAGTCGAGAAGTGGAATGGAAAATATGGAAAAATTGTAATGATATTTAGGAAAAGTACACCATAGAGATTTACAAAAGAGATATTTATAGGAGAAACCCTAAGGTTAGGATTTTAACCTAATATGTTAAGTCTATATACATATTAACATTAACTAATCAGCATTAAACAACATCTGACAATAGTATTCAATTATTTATAGTGAACAGTCACTAGATATAATTTATTGAAGAAAAATATTTAATATGGAATATCAAACAAAAATTAAAATGGTACATTTTCTTATAAATTAAATCACAATCAATGTTTTTTTATTACTATTAGTTTCCTAATTGATGATTAATTGATTACACCTTTTAGAGAAATAACGATTAATTGTGTAATTCAAGAGAATAGTAGTTGTAAATAACATATACATAAAGAGTAACGATTTGGTGATTTGTAAGGACAATTTAGTGAACGATCTGACTGGATTGAAAATTAAGCGTTCACTTCATTGTGTGTTAATAATTTTTTGTCAATAAAATATATGGTAATTGTCAAGTATTCAACTTGTACTCGAGATTTGTTCCACTTTATCAATGGAAGCTAAAAAAAGAATCGGATTGCAAGCTTCAAGCACTTAACAGAGACAAATGAAAGATGGATTACCTCTTTTGCAAACCCTTTTAAATTTTAAGGACAAAAATGTACTTTTTCCAATATTTTTAGATAATTGCACGGTAAAAACTCCAATGAGGATTGGTCAAATGGAGTTAATTTTGATAATTGATTGAATTGGGAGTTCACGTGTTGACGATTCAATCTCCCTAATTGGAGGATTTGGATGAAGTGAAAATAAATTGATGAAGCCAATAGTTGGAGGGTTGATTCTATGTTTACCTAATTCTCTCTTTCTCGGCATGCCTAATTTAATTGTTCTTTTTTATTGACATCATCTTCACCTAAACTTCACGTGAAAATTAACAATTCTATCAAAATGAAATTGACGTTCAGTACACTAATTTGCGCAGAATTAGCAATTATTCAAAGCAGAGGTTGAACTATTATCTTATTAAAATCTAAATAAATATTATTTTGCACAATTTTTTCACTATATAATTATATATTTAGATTCATTATGGTCTTAAAAATTATATCATATTCATCACTTATTTAATTAGTTTATAGTTAGATTCATCTTAATAAAATCTTCAAAATGATATTATATTCACCACTTATTTCATTTGCTTTTAGATTCGTGTTGAATTCAACATAGTATTTTTTTTAAAATTTAATTTTTTATATTCGCGTTACATTCAACATAATAGTTCAGAACCTTTGTAGTTTTCAAATCGTGTTGAATTTAACATATTATTTTTCTTATGATCTAATTATATATTTAGATTCATTTGAATAAAAAATTTAAAATGATATTACATTCATCATTTTTTTCATTAGTTTTTATATTCGTGTTGAATTTAACATGATATTTTCAGAATTTTCAATTTTTTAACTTTGTGTTGGATTCAATACGATACTTCAAATGTATATATTGCTTTGAAGACAATTATATCACATTCATTATTTTTTAATCAAATTTTCATCTTCATGCTACATTCAACATGCTCCTTTAGAACATTTGTTAACTTTTCATATCGTGTTAAATTTAATATGGTATTTTTTTCATAATTTAATTATATATTCAGATTCATCTATATAAAATTTTCAAAATGATATCACATTCATCATTTTTGCATCAAAATTTCACATTATTTTATTACATTTAACACATATTTCATATTTGTGTTACATTTAACACAATTCAACACAATGATAAATTATATAACAAAATATATACAAATAGATGTTAATTTAAAACCAACGGATTTTTTATCATAAAATTTATAATCATATCAAACAAACGATATATCAGGGGGGAAAAAAATTATCGTTATTTTAAGAATATAAATGTGATTTAATATGATAATTGTTCCTAATCTTATAAATGTATTCTATATGTCAATGAGTGAATTGCCAAAGGGTGATATCGCCCATATTGTTTTTTCGAATTTGAATTTGAGATTAATTGGTAATATAATTGCAAAAGTGAGAATTAATTGGTCCACTTAAAAAATTATGAAATAATTTGATAGATTTGTACTCCATTTTTTGGTATATTAGAACAAAAATAGATTTGGGAACAAAATATCTATTTCTATTCAAAAATCTATTTATGTTCCCAAAACATAAATAGTTTTGCGAACAAAAAAATATATTTCTTCTCCTGGAACAAAAGTTGTTCTTGGAAAAAAAAAAAAAAAAAGGATATTTGTTTCTATTCCAGAAGGAAAAAAAAACAAAAATCAATCTTCCCAACTTTTATTTTTTATTTTTTTTTAATTTTTCCGGGAATTGAAGAGAAAATCTGTGAAAAAGTCACTAAAATGTGAGAACAAAAAACTGTTTTTATTCTAGGAACAAAAAAATAATACTTATTTTAGTTCCAAAAAAAAAAAAAAATTGTTCTCGAAGTTTCGTTTCTGTTTCAAATTGCACTTTCCAATTTTATAATTAATCGAGGTATGTTTTTGTATATAAATTTCATATCTTGTTTGTTTTTGGACTTTTAGAATAACTATACATATCGGATCATGTACGAATAAATCGAATTTGTGTAAATTGGGGACTTGTATATTTTTTTTTAGAGGTTGATTGATTTTTATTTAAGAAAAACAAAAAGGTGAATTACATTTTTGGTCATCGAAGTTGTTATAAATGTTCTATTTAGTCATCGAATGTTCAAACAAAATAATGTTAACCCCTTAAATTTGCAAATAGAGTCTATCTGGTGCTCTATTTTAAAAAAATCTGTTGCAATGGTTCCAATGGATATAAAAGGTTGCCACATTATTTCTACATGACACCCATGCTTTTTTTTGTCATCGGAACTCATGACGACCTCTATCTTCTCAATTATCTGGTACTGTTTGAATTTTCTCGTTTCAAAGTTGGGAGGACAAATTTGAACATGTACCAAAACTACAAGACAAAGAGATATAATTCGCTCAAAAAAATTGGGTAATAGTGTTAATGCTTAGAAAGTTGGGAGCATTTGTGTCCCTACAGACATATAAAATTGTAATTGGGTCAAACACCAAAAAATAGAGAATTTGCTCATATGTGAACCTTATTTTGCTAGATTGCAGTCAGATAGCTTTCTTAATAAAACTAGTTTGACCAAGCTGTATATTTTGACCAAAATAATCTTTCTTAAAATCAGTTTAAAAATGTTACTCAAAAATCAGGTCAAAACACAAATTGATATTTAGACGTGCTGTTTGAAATTGTTGTTCAAGAAAATTTAGCAAAATGTGAGTGTTTAGATTATGTATCCAAAAATAATTATAAATTATGTAATGCAATTATTCCTTTCATACATGTTATTTATATCACATTAATTTAACGAAAATATTATATGATATATTAAGTTTATATTTTTTGAGTTAATCGTCTTAATTTTAAAGTTTGATTTGATTAATTTAATATTTCTAATTTTCATAATTTATGAAAGTAAAAATTAATTTTATAATTACAAGTTTAACTATTTATGGAGTTAATTATATGACTTTTTCATTATTATAATACTATAATAATTTGGAGTTGAATTTAATCATTAATTAGTAATATTGACCAATAATAATGTTGATTGGATATTTATAACATGCTAACTTTAATTAAAAAATAAAGGGTAAAAATATAAAGGAAAAATATATATATATATATAAAAAATCAACTGTAGAAAAGTGTGGTTGGGCAAAAGCACCTCAGTCCAATCACAGTTTCATGTTGTTTGATTTCTAACCACACTTTCCGCCACACTTTATGAACAAAGGATGTTTGGAAAAGGAAAGTGTTGTGACCCGCATTTTTGGAGCCAACTACACTTCTACCGCATCTAACTGTACTCCAAAACTAGCCCTTAGTTCACCATTGTTTTAGAGCCCATTGGGTGTCTTTCAGTTCATGAATTCGAACACTTCATAATTACTTAATTTATAAATCGTTCTATTTTGGTTTTTTAAAAATATTTAAACTGTCGATTCTAAAGGTTGTTTTCTTATATAATTCAAGTAAGATATAGGTAAAAACTTAATTGAATTAAAATATGTTACATTATTCAACCAAACATTATGCAAAATTCTATTTTAATATTTAAATAGAGACAGGTAAACAAAGTCATTCAAAATTAGACAGCGAAACCAATCCTTAATTGGTGACAACTTTATTTAGTCAATTAAAAATGGTAGATCCACATTTTACTAATGGGTAGATGAGAAAAAGAACCCGCAAGTTTTCTTTATTTCTTTATTTTTTTTTATTTTTTTTGTGAGATTGCTTGCAAGTCATTGATTGGTCAACATGGGTTTAGGCAAAATCCAAAAATCCTGCAATTTGCTGGTGATTGGTAGGAAATTATCTCTGAGAATTTAATTCTGAGGTGAGAAATTAGTGAGGGAGCAAATCTTAGTTCTTCAGTCTTGGGAAACTTGTAAGAATAGTTCTTAGCGGTTGAGAACATTAATATTATTCGAAGGTTGATCAACTTCTTACCCATGTGGACACTTCACTTTTAGAACATTTTTGGAACAAATCTCCATCTTCTTTTTACCAAAATTCTGCCCAACTTTTTCGTTGGATATGGTATGTTAAAGTTTGAAATTGTCAAGGTTGTGAGAATTGAAAAGATCAATGTCTTGGTCCGTTTGACAACTGCAAATCGAGTATCGGTTTAAAAAATGGGTCGTTATCATTTTGATAAATGTTTATTATTATTATTTTGACTAATTTTTTAGTCCTTTCTAAATCGTATGTTTCAGTCCTGATTAATATCAACTATATGAATTTAATAAGTAATTTGTATTCATACTAGTATATGATCAGTGTCTAAAGATAACTGTACCAAAAAAAAAAAAAAATTGAATCTAATTTAAAATTATTAAATAAATATCCATATATTATTTTTTATTTTTTATTTTTAAATTTAATGTCCATAATTTCTATATAATATATTTTTTCTTTATATTATTTCTTTAATTCAATTTTCGTAAATTTAATATTCATTATTATTATTATTATTACAAAGTTTAATATCCATATTCATAAATTTAATGTCCACAATTTAGGTATATTATGTTTTCTTTTTATATATATATATAAATTTTAAATTTATTTTTTATAAATTTAATACTTAATTATTATTATTATTATTATTATTATTATTATTATTATTATTATTATTATTATATTTAATATCAATGTTAGTATTTGTAAATTTAATGTCCATAATTTCTTTATGTTATATTTTATTTTTTTTATTATTTCTTTAATTTTTATAGATTTAATATTTTAATATTTTATGTCCATAATTTTATAAATTTAATTTTAAAGATTTAATATTTTATTATTTATTATTAAATTTAATATCAATATATTACTTCTATAATTATAAATTTAATGTCCATAATTTTTTAAATTATATATTTTTTTTAATTTAATTTCATTAAATTTAATTTTCTATATTATTACTAAATTTAATGTCTATATATTATTTCTATAATTAAGGTAAATTTAATATTTATAATTTTCGTATATTATATTTTTTCTTTTATACAATTTTTTTTTAATTTAATTTCTTTAGTATTATTCATAAATTTAATGTGCATATATTATTCCTATAATTTTGGTGAAGTTAATGTCCATAATATATTATATTTTCTCTTTTAAATTATTCTTTTAATTTAATTTTTATAAATTTATTGTTTTTGAATCATTTTTAAATTTAATATCCATATATTATTCCTATAATTTCCATAAATTAAAGTCCAATATATTTTATCTTTTATATTATTTTTTTAATTTAATATTTTAATATTATTAATAAATTTGATTTCAATGTATTATTTTTTATAATTTTTATAAATATAATGTCCAGTGTATTATATTTTCTCTTTTATATTATTTTTTTAGTTTAATTTCTATAAATTTAATATTTCAATATTATTACTAAATTTAATATCCATAAATTATTTCTATAATTTTTGGTACAAGATTTCTGTATATTATATATTCTCTTTATATTATTTTTTAATTTAATTTTAAAATTTAATATTTCAGTATTATTATTAAACTCAATGTGCATATATTATTTTTGTAGGTTTCATAAATTTAATATTTCTATTATTACTAAATTTATTATCTATATATTATTTCTATAATTTATGTAAATTTTATATATAATTTAATATTCGATATATTATTTTTAAATTTTTTATAAATTTAATGTTCATAATTTTTGTATATTATATTTTTTTTCTTTTATATTTCTTTAATTTAATTTTCATAAATTTAATATTTTAATATTATTACGAAATTTGAATATCCATATATTATTTTTATAGGTTTGTATAAAAAAAAAATAAAAGACAAAAAAGAAAAATATTATCTCTCCTCAATTATACAAAAATATATATTCTCTCTCATCAATTAGGTATAATACATATAAGATAAAATATAAATATATATTTATATTAATCTAGATAATCAATCTGAATTGTTCTCTATGTAGGAGATAAAGAATGACTGTGATTTATTTAGATAGTTTATGTACAGTCCTGTTTTATTATATAGATGGACTCGAAGACTAAAAATTTATTGGGATTCTTGGTGGCAAGACCCAATAAAGCTCCAAAATCTCTCTTTTTGTCCAAAATTAGATTAGGATCAAAGATTTTTGCACATTTCTACCCTTCACCTAATCTAAAACTACTGCCAAATAAGGAGAAAACGCATCACCTCTCTGAATTTTCAGAATTAAAGTAACAACAAAATATATAATAGATAACTTTAGAATGCTTTAATTTCTTGCAAATTTGAACATCTATCCATGATCGCAACAACATGAGCTCCAAATTAATGTACCAATATTGGTATTATTTTAGTGTTTTGAAATTCAACATTGTGTTAAACTATTGTAAGACATACCACATGACAGGGAGAATGTGAAACCGTTTCCAAAAATATAGCGTCCATATTAAGTGAACATATCATCCCTTAATTTGTTGAATTTAAATAACAAATATATTAAATCACAAATTCAGGATTATCTTTTGATTCAATAAACATCTTGAAAATCTAAATGAAGATCCTTAATTTTTACAACCATAGTTACTAAATGACATTTATATCTTGATAGTAAATGCAAGATTCGATGATTTGTATAATCTAATAATGTGTTAAATATTGCGAAACAGTGTTGTGAAACAATATTCAACACAGTATTGAATTTTATTCCTTGTTGAATTCAAAATATTCAACGCAATGTTAAATTTGACAACATACATCATTGTTCAGTTTAATTATGAAAAAATATATATGAAAAAAAATGAATTAAATTATAATTTTGGTCAATGATTGTTTCTATCTTTTTGAATAAAAAAAAAAAATTGAATAAAAATGAAAAGATAAAGCGAATCTAAATATAAAATTACTATCTTCGAAATGTAGAATATAGGGAAGAGATTTCTCTATCGAAGTAATAGGGAGGCTAATATGTCTCTGAAAATAGCAATTTTTTTAAAAACATAGGACTAAAAGTCAAGGTTTTAGTCAATAAGTTATTTTTTAATAGCCAAAAAAATATTTGGTTATTTTACGGGTTTTGACCCCTTAGTGGCAGGATCGGCCCTGACAAATATATATTTTATGGAATGACCCCTTAAATATTTTTTTAAATACTAATAATTTTTTTATAAAATTAAAATATCAAAAGAAAAATAATTAAAAAAAGATTAATATTTTTTATTTGACGTGATATTAATAGAAAACTAATATTTTGAAATAAAAAAAAAATGTGGAAGTCAATTTGAAAGGATCCCAAGTTAGGAGATCGCCTTGGTCGCCAGGCCAAGGGTCGGCCATGCTTATTGGGATAAAGCAACAATTTTTCCAAACTTATTCGACTAAAAAATAAAGAATACAATAATAAACAATGATAAATTAAATTATTTCAACTAGAATTTCTAATTATTATAATATATGTATTTAATATTCCTATTGTGTGATTTATGTTATTATTGTTGTTGAATTATACTTGTTAAATTTTATGAAATAATTATGACTATGTGAAAATCATGTCAATGTATTTTATGTGTTGTATTAATTAAATGCACGTGTTAGAGAGGTTGAAGTTCTACTAAGCGTTAACTCACAACCGCACAGTTTTAATTGCAGGGTCAGTGAGAACGAGAACGACGCCAAGAATCTCATTTGAATTTTTACTTAAAAATTGTAACAGTTGTATTTATTAATCACCATTGTAGAATCGATTTAATAAATCGATAAGCTATAAATTTGATAACTATAATTGTCGCCGTAATTGTATAGTAAATTACAAATTTAAGTGTTAGTATTAAATTGACTGGTGCCAAGAATTTATTTGTGCATTTAAAAATCATTTGGTGACAAGAATTTCGGCTGAATTTTTAATTAAATTGTAATAGTTGAATTTATTATTTACTAATGTAAAAATTGAATCAATCAATTCGATATTTTTTTATTATCGCCATTGTTTGTAAAATTTCTCGGATTAATTCAGAATAAATTATTGGTAATTCGGTTGTATTTAAATTGTAATTATTATATTTATTAGTTATCATTGTAAAATTGATAACTAAAATTATTGCCACTATTTATAAAATCAGTGAATTCAATAATTATAAGTTTTGTCGTCGCATTGTAAATTAAAATATTTTCATAAGACGAATTATTAATTACTGGACACCATCGCATTATAAATTTACCAGATTTTATAGAATAACATATCGGTCGATCGATTTTGGTGATAATTCTCTAAGAGGAGAAACCGTGTAATAACCCTGAAAAATTAGGTCATCACAGGTGGTATCAGAGCGGGTTTGCGACTGCCCTAGACTTAGGTTATGGTACCTGTTACTCATAATAAGTTGGTTAATATTAAAAAAAAAAATTAGTATAATTTATAAATTTCCCTTTTCAAAAAAAAAATAAAAAAATCAATCATCAAATGGTTGATCTAAAGTTTATGAGCGTAGATCTGAAGCCAAGAAGACAATATTTGCCTTTGAAAAATAATAGATATGATTTATTTGAACTCTTCAGTGAACTAGGTCTTGAGTTTTAAATCTCAAAGTCACCATGGCTTACAACATTTTTATCTACAAATGATATTCCTTTGGTTTGAAAGAGATAATTCAATGATTTCTAGTGGTGGCGGCCCATGCTGTTATCTTTTTGTGTTTGATTTGTTATTTCGTCTTTTATGCCTCAAAGATATTCCTTTTTGCACATCATTTATTTAATATAAATATGTGAAATATGGATTTCAGGTTAGATAATATAATCAATTGTCTTCTCGCTTCTTCTTTCTACTATACTTTGGCTTCTTGAGTGTACTATCCAACCTTAACCAACCATGACAATCGCAAAGGAATCAGAATAGTCTGCTGATTGAATTTTGTCATGCTGGACCATAAGATAAGTCTTTCAAAATATCGGTTTAAAAATGTTTACTGTCTAATATATAAATTGTTAAATTTTATTTTCGTATTAAATTATAAAAAAAAAAAAAAAAAAAAAAAAGTGTTGATGATAAACGGTTTATGATGATAAATAGATCAAGAAAAATTTTAAAGGTGGAAAATGATTTTATTATCCTACTATGTCATAGTTGTCTTTTCATCAAGAAGGTCAATCCTATGAGATGTGGATCTATGTTGTTACCTGTCAGGAAAGTCCTGCAAGGTGAATATATTATATATATTATTACCTGTCAGACAAGTTCTGTAGGGTGGATATATTATATAAGTTATATCTCTATTGTTACCTGTCAGGTAAGTCTTGCAGGGTGGATATATTATATATGTTGTTACCTGTTAGATAAGTCCTACAGGGTGGATATGATAACTCCCGATCGTGAGGTAAAACGATCTTATGACTGATAAGGAAGTAAGTTATTTTATTATATATAAATGAGTTGACCAGTTTATTTAAATTTGATTGTTCTGTTTTGATGATATTTTTGTTAAGATTTGGATACGGCCCAGTGTAGCTACATTTTATTGGAAAATGGATTTGGATAAAAATACTTGATCCATAAAATATTTTATACTACGAAGATAATACACCAATAAAAATAACTCAGAGAGAAATTGGTCCACTACTAGCGTTAGTAGAGTCGGAGTGTGGAATCATAATAAGACTAGCGGGAGCCAATTGTTACATGAGAATGGTAACTTGAATTTTTGAGCTTAATTGATGTGGTAGAAATGTGATTGGGGGACTTATGTAATATTTTTTGTGTATATAGTTTACATAAGTACTGAATTCAGTATTGAACCCAATATGTTACGTGACTTTGGAGACGTAATTATGTGATTTGAGAAGTATTTGATTTTTATAATTTGACACATATTTAAGTGTTTGAAACATACTTACGAGGTTGAGGTATATTTATGTGGTTGTAAAATATTACGTATTTCCAGATGTGTTTATGTGGTTTGAGATGTATTTACGAGATTGACATGTAGTTATATGATTCATATGTATTTATGTGTTTCGATACATATTTATGTGGTTAATACGTGTTTATATATTTCGATACGTATTGATGCGGTTGAGAAGTGTTTATGTATTTTAACACATAATTATGTGTTTGAGACGTATTTATGTGCCTGAGTAGTAGTTATATATTTTAGACCTATTGTGAAAATTTTATTATTAGAAGTTTGGATTGTGTTGATATTTATGAAAATTTACAAGATTATTGAAATTTTAATATGGACATTGGGATTGATTATTTTAGTCTCACAGGACAGTCCACAAGGAATTGGGCTATCTGTTGGATAAAATGTTGGTTGCGATATGTTGGTTTAAATGTTGGATGAAATTGATAAATATTGGCTATAGGATATGATAGTAGACTTCAAAAGTCATGCCAAGTGGGAAAAATTATTGAGGTCGTAAACCTATTGGAATTGAGATAGACTTAATCTAAGTAAGACTACCGTGATATTTTAAAATATATTTACTGGTCGTATATATTTGTTGTTATTTTTATTAGAGTAGCGCAACGAAAGTATTTAGAAACATGAGACTCTTTGGCAATTGGTTACCTATGTTAGGTGTTACCAACCAAAAGTGTATCATGTCTGTAGGTTGTTGGATATAATATGGGTCACTGCGAATGCGGATGTAGCGATGAGTGAAATGAATTTTGACAGTTGTGAATTATGGGTGACTTCCGATTATGAGACCTAACATAGAGAACAATTATTCTAAAATCGAATGTAACTAACATGACCGTGCGATGCGATTCTGAATTATTTTTGGTTTGAATGAAATTTCGTGGACGAAATTTACTATAGGTGGGTAGATTATAATACCCCTAAAATTTATATTTTTTGAAAATATTATTTTATATAAAATTTTAATATTTTTGGGAATATTTTGCAAATTTATGGCATAAATAATATTTGATAATTTTTGGAAGTTAAATGTTTAATTTAAATTGATTTTAGAAGTTTTGGGACTAATGTGTTATTTAAAATATATTTTTAAGAGTTTTGGAATATAATTAATATTTTTTTTATTTAAGAGGGGACATTGTGTAAATACTAAAAATAATAATATATAATAAAATGAGTTGTCTTCACTAAGAGAAGACAACACATTAATGTAAGTACATAATATACATACATAGATACGTGTATTGATTATTAGAATAATAATAATAATAATAATAATAGTGACAACAAGAGATCACTTAGAGAGGGAGAGAAATAGGGAAGGATCAAGAGGGGCAACCGGTTAGGCATGAATGAATCAAAACTCACATTTTCATCTAAAAACCAATATAGTTATTTATTTATTTTGTTCCGACTTCAGTTTGGATTTCGGTTTTCGATTTTGGTTCAGATTTTGACTTCGAATTTTAGGTAGAATTTATAATTCTTTTAATATATGTATTTAATTTTCCTATTGTGTGATTTATACTATTATTGTTGTTGAATTATACCTGTTAAATTTTATGAAATAATTATGACTATGTGAAGATTATGTGAAAATCATATCAATGTGTTTTATGTGTTGTATTAATTAAATGCACGTGTTAGAGAGGTTGGAGTTCTACTGAGCGTTAGCTCACAACCCCACAATTTTAATTGTAGGGCCGGTGAGAATGAGAACAACGCCAAGAATCTCATTTGAATTTTTACTTAAAAATTGTAACAGTTGTATTTATTAATCACCATTGTAGAATTGATTTAATAAATCGATAAACTATAAATTCGATAATTATATTTGTCACCATAATTGTATAGTAAATTACAAATTTGAACGTTAGTATTAAATTAATCGACGCCAATAACTTATTTGTGCATTTAAAAATAATGTGATGACAAGAATTTCGGCTAAATTTCTAATTAAATTGTAATAATTGAATTTATTATTTACTGGTGTAAAAATTGAATCAATCAATTCGATATTTGTGATTGTCGCCATTATTTGTAAAATTTCTCGAATTAATTCAGAATAAATTATTGGTAATTCGGTTATATTTAAATTGTAATTATTATGTTTATTAGTTACCATTGTAAAATCGACAACTAAAATTATTGTCGCTGTTTGTAAAATCGGTGAATTCAATAATTATAAGTTTTATTGTCGCATTGTAAATTAAAATATTTTCATGAAATGAATTATTAATTACTGGACACCGTTGCATTATAAATTTACCAGATTTTATAGAATGAAATATCGGTCGATCGTTTTTAGTGATAATTCTCCAAGCAGAGAAACCGTGTGACGGCCCTGGAAAACCGGGTCGTCACATTATCAACCAAGCAAATATAATAATATGATTTCACAATAAAAAATGATAGTTTGAAAACACCTCACCAGAAAAACACCGAAATATTGAAATCAGAATAGCTAGACAACACGGATCGGTGATGCTAACTCAATAGTGTTTTTCCTTAAGAACTTCTCTCACAATTGATCTCTCGAATATATCTTAGAATTACAATTTTTAGAAAGCTCAAGAACTTTGATAGTTCTTGATTGATGTGTTCTAATGATATGAAATTCACTGGTCTATTTAAACTGATTTGAAATAAGCCATTTAACGACTAGTTTCCTTAAGATATGACATTTAAATGCACTTATAGACCCCATATATCATAACCATTCATTCCTGCTATAATTTACTTAAATATGACTTTTAAAACTTTTGATTAAGCCCACAAATTATTTCTCAATTTCAAATCACGTAGATAAAAAGAATTAAATGAACTAAATTGAGAGACATTTCAATTTTTATGTACTATATCTATAGAGATATCAAAATAGATGTGATATATCTTAAATATATTCAAATCTCAAGAATCTCTTAATTAGATATGCCAAAAACGGCTAGTATTTGATTTGATCCTTAAAAACCTCGAAATTCTAACTAGACAGTCGGTTGACCGATCATCAGCCCATCAATTGACCGATCAATATAGGTTGTTAAGCCTTTTTAGCCCTTAAGGCAGTCGGTTGACTGACCCATCCTTGGTCGGTTGACCAATCAATGCAGATTGCATTTCTAAGCCAATTTTAAGCCCTGGTCGATTGACCGATCCTTTACGGTCGGTGGACCGATTGATACAGAGAGTTTTACTTCGGCCAATCGGTTGACCGATCTCCCATGGTCGGTTAACCGACCAATTTAGAGACTCCTCGTTTTCCAGTCTTCGCCTATCGGTTGACCGAACCGTCACCTGTCAGTTGACTAATCATTGCTGGAACACTTATTTCTCAAATTATTTTAACTCCAAATTTCATCGTTTAATCCCGTTAACCAATTTCTTTTTTCGATTAACTCAATTAACACTAATATTCAATTTTAAATACTAATCGTACTTAGGTCAATTTTTATTTTTCTATTTCACATTGGAGCAAATAATTGAACACTAATTAGGATATTAATTTCATCAAATTAAGCACACATAAATATAACTCATTAATTTATGTCGTGTGTGATCCTAATCAGGATACATTAAGAGTAAAAGAAATTTGAGTTGTTTTCACATAATTTCTTCAGAATCTTCAATATTCTTCATCTCTTTAATGTCTATCTTTGCATCTTGAATAATTACTTCATGATTTGATCTTTAATGCGACTTCTTATATTGAAATACTCAACAAATTCGTTAGTTCCACAAAAAACGTCAACCGTTAATTGTCCATCAAAATCTCTAGATCAACAATATCCTATCTAATTCTTTTAGTTATTAGGTTCATCATTTTTTGATCTTGTTCACGCTATAGGGTCCTTCCCCATTAGGAGCCGACTTTTCTAATCTGGCTTCCGATCTGTACATAATTATCCTTCTAAGCACTAGATCACCAATGTTGAAATAATTTAGTTGAACAGTCCAATTAAACTTCTTTTCCATTTAGGCCTTATATGTTGTCATTCGTAACGATGCTTCATTTTTTACTTCTTCTAATAAATACAAGTTCTCTTTGGTCTTTTCTTCATTGCTGACCCGAATGAAGTATCTGACCCTATAGCTTGGTAAGCTAATTTCCACAAGAACCAATGCCTCAAATCTCTAAGTCAATTAAGAGGGGGTTTCTCTAGTAGGAATCCGTTGATAGTGAAAATTAATTAATTAACTAACTGAAATAATTCTAATTTTGTCTATGTAAAGGAAACATTTATCTATGGTATTCCCACTAACCAGGGCTAACGTCTACTAACATGTCATAACTATATCCATTTGATAGGAATTTCATCCATAGATTCCCCTTAGTCTTAATTACCACACTATTCAGTCTCTCCATCTTCATGGTGCCAAAAGAACCAACAGGGTACGAATAGCGTTAAAACTCCTAGTTCGATCATATGTATTTGATTAATAATATGATTTATCTTATGATACTAACGGAACCTCTCCGACTAGACACTATGCTAAAATTATATTAAATCTATCACATTGGGAACATTCTATTTGCTAAGGTCGATAAATCCTCGCTTGTATATTCGAATCTTCACATATATGTTTGACTATACTCAATGATCACCTTTAAAGTTTTGTGGCTAGAACTAAACAATTAGTACTATCAAAGTATAACAACTCATATGTGTGACTATTCAGTGCCTTAAGTCTAAAGATCACAAGCACCATCACAACTTAGATATTCTACTTTGGCATTAAGCAAAAGTACCATGATGGAATATCAAGGATGGTCATGTTCAAACTCTTACTTCAATCTAGTAAGTCCATTTATAGTTGTTCTAGTGTGTCATACTAATGATTCTAAAATTTACCATTCTCGATAGAGAAAACACCCTATAAGGTAGTCTAATTTAATCTTTAAGCAATAATTCTAAACGATTTGGAACATTTAGGATATTAGTTACCAAAATGTCTACAATCTCATTCCTTTTAAATGCCATTAAAATGTAATATATTTTAACTAAATGTTCATGGCATGCAACAGTAATAAAATACAAATAAGTAAAATACCAAAATATGCTCTTTATTATTAAGCACTTGAGATTGTCAATAAAAAAAAATGATAATAGGTTTGTATGTAGAGCTTATCTCCAACACATAAACTACCTCGACTACACTTTTTCACTTTAATCATCTTGTGTTAACTCTAGGTGTAATGTCCTCCTCAATATCTCCATTCCCTTGGAGTATAGAACCTAAGTATCTAAAGTTATCAACCCTATAGACCTCATGATCTCCAATTTTTATTATGTCACCATCTCTCCAAGAATTTCAAAAATTGCAATGTACGTATTCCATCTTATTTCTATTGATCTTTAATAACCTAGACTCCAAGGCTTTACTTCAACATTCTAACCTAATGTTACGACATCTTTTAGTTTTATCAATTAGTATTATATCATCCACAAACAACATACTCCATAATCTCTTCATCCTTTACTAAAACATTTTGGTCCACGTCTTTGATGCAGCTAACACATCCTAAATCTCTATTCTTTCATTCATGACTTATAGCAAGCTTATATATATCCCTTCGTCCATCTTCTATTTCCAATTTTTCATACAAATCATCATAAACCCTAAGTTTAGATTTTTTGATAATTTTTCCTACCTCCTATTTTTGTCATTTATACTTTTTCAAACTCTTACTACTTCAACACCCCTTCACTCTTGATAAGATACTTTCTTATCCCGAACTAATTTTTTAACATCCTTATTGTACCACCAACTTTCTCTATATTGTGTCCCCTTCCTCTACATACTCTTAGCATGTCTCTTCTTATATATCCAATATGATTTGTCATATCACGCCACATTTTATTCACTTTGTCAAGCCTTTTCCATATGTCATCTTTGTTAATTTCTTCCGTAATTAACTCTTTCTTTTTTCCTTTTAGATCTCTCAATCGTATGTTTGGTTGCCTACTTATTTTAATGTCACGACCCTAACACTTTATCTAGCAATCGTGCGGCACTTAGCATGGTCCATTGTACTAAGCCTGCCTTTGAACCCGAAATCAATACTCTAAAGAGACTATAAATGGACTTAGAGATTTTAGAGGACACAAGAGTAAAGGTAGAACACAAGAGAGTTTGAAAGAATGTTTGTATTGCTCTTAAAGAAAACTTCTCAATGATGCTTACAAATGAAGACCAAGAGGCCTATATATAGGGTGGTACCAAGTACACTAACAATTAGGATTATGCCACTTGATATGATCTTACAATGTGTCTAGAACATTCATGAATTCTCTGTACAAGTTTTCATAAGATTCTAGGAAAATCTAGCCATGTCAAGATATTTCTAGCAAATTCTAGAGTCTTCCAAAATTGTATAGCTCTTTCTTACAAGTTCCAGTGTTCTCCAGATTATTCCGTCTCCTTCCAATATATGCTAGTGCAATCCAGAAAATTCTAAATCCTTAAGACAACACACTTTTGGATATTTAGGGACAACTTGAGCAGGACATGACATTAAGCTCCTCCTTCCACCCCTTAAACTTTAAATCATTTACTATCAATCTATGTTGGGTATCCATATGCTCTCTTGTAATATATTATTTTGCAATCCTAACATACTAAACAACTTTATTCTAGTAACAACAACGTTTATTTGGCTATCCCTAAGTCCACTCTTAAATGTGATAAAGTGATCATCTCTTCTTAAAACATGCATTCAAAAACACTAAATCATACACCATTGTAAAATCTAAAACCATCTTTTATTGCGTTCTTTTTCCCAAATCGACAATCTGCATGTATTTTGTCATACGTCCCATAAACTTTCTCTACATGCCCATTTGAATCTCTTCTAATAAATATTTTCTCTTGACAAGTATACATTGAACAACTTCATCTATTTACTCGTGTAATCCAACATGACGAAAGTATTTATGTTTTAAACCTTCTTGTACCCCATTACTCAGATTTGACAATTGGACAAAGACGACTTCTTCATTTTTTTTTAATTTTTTATTTTTGTCAAAAGCAACAAAGAGAAAAATTAGGTAAGATCAGAACTAACAAGTTTGACTAAGTCCTCAAAAATACACATCCCAGTTGGAAAAAAACGAAAAAAAAAAACGCCGGCCAATGGGCAGCCCTACGAAGTTATTGAATCAATCTACCTAACCTACCAATATTTAGTAATCTAAGCCCAATAAAAGCGAGTAGAGGTCTTACATATTAATTCTTGAGCTCAGACTATGAAGCCCATTGCATGGATAAATGGGTTGAGCCATCTCTTTTCGTAATAATTGTCACATGTTTATTATCAAAAATTTATTTTCCAAAATCTTTGTAATTTTTTTATTCAAATCTTGTAACTTTTTAAAAAATTGTAAATAAAAAGTTAATAGTAATTTATTAAAATTATTTTCATTAAAAATTATAATTTTTTTAATAAAAACACAAATTTTATTCACTTTATACAAGTGATGTATTTTTATTTTTAATTTTTAATTTTATGATAAATTGTGTCTGGTTCAATTTACGCGTGTTTCGACTAATCATCTCATCAGGTAATCTTCAAGGTGCATTTTTTTACATTGGTCTGATACATTCAAAATTTTCAAAATATTTCTTAATAGTTGAATTCTGATTGACAAGAAAATAATTTTTTTTTTTTTTTTTCTTATCAATTAAATTAACACCTCTTGGTATACAAGTGACTTATGATACACCCTTAACCACCACTAGGGCTGGCAAAACAGGTAACAGGTCGTGTAACAGGTCATTACACGATAACATGAAACACGATAAGACCCAAACCCGAACACGACACGATAAGCTTATCGTGTCAGACTACCTAAACACGAACACGACACGAAAATTATCGTGTCGACACGACACGACACGATAATTTTTCGTGTCACACGATAACACGAAACCTATCAGGTAAACACGACACGATAAGACCTGATAGATTTCTATTATACATTAACCTACCCATTACACGTTAACCCATTACACGTTAACGACCTGTTAACCTGTTAACGACCTGTTAACTTAAAACTATCTTAACAAATTATTACAAAAGCAAAAAAAAAAAAAAAAAAAAAATCAATTTCAACCAAAACAAACCAAACCAAAAAATAAATCCATCATTACATTTACAATATCACACAAAAAAAAAGAAAATACCAACACAAATATCATTCACAAAACACCACCAAATATGGAATATCTTAAATTAATTGTCAATAGATCCATAATAAACATAATAAACTAGTGACTTTCCAATTGTCAAACACCTTAGTCCTGTACAACAAAAAAAATATATTTTAGAAAGACAATTTATAATATCAATATTCAACAATTAATGAATTTTTTATAAGTAACAAAATGCAAGAAAAAAAATCAACAAACCTACATAATGTTTGAACATTGAGTCAAAGAGATGTTTGAGCATTGAGTCGAATGCGACGTTACCGACATATCTTCTTTGTTGATATCTAAATTCAAAACGTCTTCAGTAAGTTCGTCCAATCGAACTTTTGCAGTTTCTGCATTTAAATTTTTGTGAAAAAAAACATTACTAATAAAATTATAATTGTAAGACAAATATAAACTCAAATGAAATATAATCTCCAAAAAAAGAAAAGATTACCCATAGCCCCAAATAACCAATCTTTTGTACAAAGTAAAGCTTCAACGGTTTCAGGCTTGAGTGAACTTCGATGTTGATCAATTACTCTCCCACTTATACTAAATGCAGATTCAGAAGCAACAGTGGACACAGGAATGCTCAACACATCACGGGCCATAGAAGAAAGTTCTGGATAACGAAATTGATTCGCTTTCCAAAATTTCAAAATATCCAATTTCGAATTTCTATCTATTCTTCGTTCATCCAAGTATAATTCCAATTCAGTTTTTTGTGCACCCGAACCAAATTCACCACTTTCAAAAGAATCGAACTCCTATAATTAAAAATATTTAGAAAAAATATCAACGTAAATTAAGATATCAATAAAAATTAAAAATATTTAGAAAAAATACAAATTAATAACTTACCCTCAATACATCTCGATTTTCTTTACTAAGAAGATTTTCATTGAGGTCGCCTTGGTCACTACACTTGTCGGGACAGGATGATGCGGCCGAAGACTTAGAAGATTTCATATATTCATTAAAAAGCAAATTCAAATTATCTCGGACATGCAAGAACTCAACTGAACCACTCCCATATAGTTTTCGGTAGCTAAAATCAACAAATTGAATCTTATACCGAGGATCCAAGATCACAGCAATAGCCAATATCATACTAAACTCCGACCAATATTTCTCAAATTTCTCAAGCATTTTAATAGTCATATTTACCATATATTCATCATCGGAATTTCTGTATTCTCTCAAAGTCAAATAGGTCATGAAAACCGAAGGAAAATACAAATTGGTAGTAGGGTACTTCGTTCCAGAAAATTGACAAGTAATATCATAAAACAAGGTCAAGAACTTCTTAATTTTTTCTCCTTTCTCCCATTCACAAGCAGAAGGATTATGCTTATAATTAGAGTCACTTAATTCCAAATGACAAAATGCACTACGAAAATATAATGCACTTTCAAGCATTAGGTAAGTTGAATTCCATCGAATAGGAACATCTTGTCGTAAACCTTTCTTAGCATTTAAAGACAAGAAATTCACACATTCTAAGAACTTATGCTTTCTCACCTGTGACCCTTTAATATATTTCACACTCTCACGAATCTTCTCAATGCATGAACTTATTTCTTTTAAACCATCTTGCACTACCAAGTTGAGAATGTGGGCACAACACCTTAAATGAAAAAATACACCCTTGCACAAAAGATTGTTTCTCAAATTCAATTGACTTGTCAACATTCTCACAAACGCATCATTGCACGATGCATTATCCAAAGTCAAAGAAAACACTTTATTATCTATTCCCCAATCAGATAACAAAGCATAAGCTTTCTCACTCATAGAAACACCATTATGTGGAGGTGGCATGCAACAAAAACTTACTACCCTTTTACGTAAAATCCAATCACTATCAATAAAATGCCCTGTGACACATACATAGCCATCAGTAGTGAGGGATGACCACATATCAGAGGTTAAGCAAACTCTACCAGGGCATTTTTCAAACATGTAGTTTACTTTTACCTTTTCTCTCTTATGCATTTTGAAAAGATCAGCCTTAGCAGTATTCCTAGAGATATGAACCACATCCTCATTCAAATACGATAATAAATCTCGTATGCCCTTGTACTCAACAAACGATAATGGTAAATCATGCATGACAATAGCGGCAATCAACAACTCACGAAATTTCTCTTGATCAATTTTTCGACTTCTAGTTGATAGTGAGCTTTGACTGTGATCTAATATCATTTGTCCTACATCTTGTGAATTGATTCCAGGACAAGATTTAATATGACGGTTCATGTTACCGGTACCATACCGGCTATCACCGACCATTGTTTTCCCACATTTCTTACACTTACATAATTGCTTACCATCTTGATTCTTCTCATTGATTGTCACAAAGAATCTCCAAACTTGACTTCTTTTTACTCTCTTTCGTTTTCCGATTGTGTTGTTTTTGACATCATCCTCCACCTCTTGCGACTCATCATCATTTTCAGTTTCCACCGTTATTGGTAAATCATTTGAATCTATGGTATCCATCTACATGTAATTACAAAACATAATTAGAATGTTAAAACTCCTGCAATGTTAGGCATTAAAGTGGGGAAGAAATCGTTTAGCTCCAATTTAGCCCTAGTTTCAAAAAATCTTAAAAAATACATGATTTAGCCCTGTTTAGATAAATATTGCTCAGTTTATAATTGGACGCCAATTCCCACTCACAGAAACTAACACTAAATTTTTAACTCACTACAATCTCTCCATCAAATCCAGTACAACAAATTAACCCTAATTGCAGAATCTACCCAACCTAGCCCTAATTCATTAATAAATAACCATTATCTCGTATAATCAACTCAAATATAACCACACTTCCATCTCCATTTTGACTAACCCATCCTAAGTATTTGTTCTAATGGGAAAGGGTTTTCTCTCCAAAGTATTTGAAAACACGCTAATCTCTTTTTACAGTGATCAATCTACAAATAGAACACTGTCGGCCGTATAAGAATCACTGCAATTCAACTAATTGAATATATAGTAACAATAACGAGAATTAATTTAGAGAAAAACCAAACTGCACAAATTGAATAACCCTAATCAGAGGTCAGTGTTGTGGTGGCTGTTCGGTGGTGGTAAGGTGGTATCGTGTCTGCGACGTGGTGTGGTGGCAATTCAGTGGTGGTGGCGGCTATCGTGAGTTAAAGAAGGGGGGGGGGAGAGAGAGAGAGAGAGAGAGAGAGAGAGAGTACCACCGATAGACGCTGAGATAGCTTTACTCTGGTGAATCGATGGGATGGGAAGCGATGGTCGTCGGCGTCGTCTTGTGGAGCAGCGACGGTCGTCGGGGTCTCGTGGCGAAGGGAGCACGGCTGTCCTCCGTCGTCGGTGTCTCGTGGCGAAGGGAGCACGGCTGTCCTCCGTCGTCGGTGTCTCGTGGCGAGTCCTCCGTCGTCGGTGTCTTGTGGCGAAGGGAGCACGGCAGTCACAGTCTCACAGATAAGGAAATGAATTATCAAATGGGTTAGGGACTTAGGGTTTGAGAAATGTGGTTATATATATATTAAGTACTAATGTGTAATATTTGATAATTTGGGGGGTGTAAAAATAATTTATTAAATTAACAGGTAACCTATTGGGTCACAGGTTATCGTGTAACCTGAATACACGAAATTCTTATCGTGTCTTATCGTGTAACCTATTGGGTTATCAGGTCAACCTGATAACCTGCACTATTTCTTATCAGGTTATCGGGTCTGACACAATAACGACCCGATACCTGATAAGCAAAACCTAGACCTGCTAATTTCGTGTCGGTCTCGTGTCGTGTCATCGTGTAAATACCTGTTTTGCCAGCCCTAACCACCACCTTACCATAACTTGTTTTCCCTAATTCAATTTTTCAAAATCGCCTACAATGGCACAATCATCAGAATCATCACCAACCTCGTTATTCGGCCGCGACATAACTTCCTTCTAATTCTCACCACCACTGCTTTATCACTTTCACCATCACGTCATCCACCACATTTTCTGAACTAGATATCATCATGTTCTTTGATCCATTGCTACTTTTTAATTGAGAATAATTGGTCAAGTTTTAAAATTTTCACTTATTATTAATATATTTTTAAAAAATTTAAAAATATAATAATAATTATATTTTTCGATATAAATAGTTTTATTAGTCCCTCAATTTGACATCGTTTAAAAAAAAATCATTAGAACGGAAACAAACTTTACAAGACTACTATAAATTGATATTTTTCTATTGTATTTGACACGCTAACACATAATTAGTGTTTGACGGCACAAACTTTAATTTAAAAAATAATAATTTTATATTTGGACTATGAAATATAAAGATCTACTTTAATATTCAACGAAATATTGTATTAAAAAATATTTTTACAATATAGTTTGAATCTATAACTTTTTATATTCTATTATATAAGTATGTCATAAACTACTTACCATTTGTTAAAAAGAAAATTAATCACTATGCTTAAATCATTATTGTTGACGCTAGGACATTATTTGATGCTTGGATGAAATAATAAACTTAGATGTTTTAAGGGACTAATGTTTTTATTGAATATTGATTACAGAAATTCCAGTATTTAGATGAGAAGAAATGGTATAGTATTTTTGAAAATCAAACTGGTTGCAATGGAAACTATTGAATATGTTTTGAAATAAGAGTTTTTTGTATTACTAGGTAAAACAATTTAATTCTTTCTAAATTTTTAATACAATTCAATTAGGATCACGCATGACACATGAATAAGTTTATATGAATTCATGAATATGATAAGAAGTGATAAATATCTTAACGAAAAGGTTTTCTAAGTGAACGATGAACAAAGTTTTTGAACAAGTCTAAAAGCGTTGAAAAAAGCTCACTTTAGTCGACCGACAGACATTTCAGTCAACTGATAGATACACGTTCCCAGATAATTGGATTTTGAGCCATTTCGGTTGATTGCCAGATTGAATGGAAAATACAAAGAATAAATCAGTCAACTGAACAATGATTCCGATTGACTAAATTAAATTGAAAACGGATAGAAAATTGAACGTTGAGCCTAAACGGTCGACTGACCTAACTATCGGTCGACCGATCTGTTCTAATTTTTTATTTGACCTACACGTTTTTCAAATATCATCCAGCCATATTTTCAGCATTTGAACATTAGAAAATCATATTTTATCAGCTGAAAATAGTTTTTCAAAGATATCTTATATATTTTGAATATCTAATTATTTACTCCATATATTTTCTACTTTTGTGATTTCTCTGGGAAAACTTTTTTCTATTCTTTTTGGGACTTTGATCAAATTATTTTTAGGACTAAATTGAACGGTTTAAAAGTTGTATGTTTGATCAAATATAGCCATTGTAAATCAGATTTATAAAAGGGTCTATTGGGGTTATCTTTTGAAAATTAACAGTTATAGGTTTTTAAAAAATATTTTGAAACTATATTTTGAGAGTATTTTTGCTAGATAAAAAAAGGTATTATTTGCAAAAAATGAGTTCACTACGACGCTATCTTTTTTAAATCTTTCTCGAGGAAATCTTGGTGAAATATCTCTAATTTTATTTGTGTGCCCAAAGTTGTTGTGCTTAAATTTTTGAGCTAGTTAAATTTGTAATAAAATCGTTTTTGCTGAAATTATTGAAAATCCTTTAAAACGATTTTTCTGAAATTTGTTTCGAACTAGTTTTGTGATTAACTTGATATATTTTAGATTTGTAAGTTTCTCACATTTTGCAAATACACTTCTATCTCTAGTATCGAGACATTAATCGAGTTTATTTTGAATTAAGTTTATAAAAGCTCTTGTGAGAACAAACAGAGTATTTTTTTTTTTTTTTGTATCTTGTGAATTATACTTTAGACCTAAAGGTAATTGGTCAAAGTGAGAGTGTTGATTAGGTAGAAAGAGGTCTTACCTAATCAAGATATAAATATTTAATTATTACGTGGGAAAAGAATTATTTTAAGAGTTTGATTCTTATCTGGAAAAAGAATCATGTGTAGTTAGTGGATTGCGCATTCCCTGAGAGAGCTCAAGGGAGTAGACGTAGGCAAAAGTAGCTTGTCGAACCAATATAAATTTTCTGTGTCAATTTCTCTATCCCTCAACTCCTAATGTGTGCACACGTAATTCTCGTTTCTGCTTAATAACAAGATAAAAACCAAATAGGGTAATTGAATTTAATTGCTAATTTTTTAACTATTCAATTTCACCATCCCCTTCTTGGGTAGATCTTTGGGCAAACAACTTTATAATTTATTAATGAAAAATAAAAAGAATTAACACCTAAGACTCCTCCTGTCATTTGGCCTTATACTAATGACACCTCCTATAGTTTGAATAATATTGAGAGACCCCTTATAATTTCACTCCACCCACTACCACATTGTATGGACAAAAATACCCTTGCAATGTAATATTTCCAGTTTTTCCTAATTTTTGTTTTGTTTTTCTTTCTATTTTCTACCCTCTAACTTCATTTTTATTTTATTTTATTATGTATATTATTTTTTAATTTTTTGTATGTGCTTATAGAAAATTAAAAAAAAATCAAAATTAAAAATCTTGAAAACAAAAAAAAAAGTAAAAAAAATCAAAAACTAAAACTAAAACAAATGATCTTCAATGTGAAAAACTTTAACCAATTTCTTCAAGAATATATAGAATTTTTTCACAAATTTTTTACACCACTTTTTCTATCTCTCTTTTTATCTTGATATCTATTTTTTTCTTTCAAAATTTTTAGACTTTTAAGATCAATTTTTTTATTTTTTTTTTCAAATATCTCTCAAAATCAAAATTAATTTGAATTACTTTCTTTGGAAAATGCATGTCTTATTATAGGCAAATTAAGAGAATGCTCCAACGACTAGTTTTGGATTATAATAATTAAATCTTCTCCCAAAATCTCTTACTATATGACCCAAGTTCCAGTAACTATATTGAGTCTAAATATAGCTTGAAAATTGTCTAGATTTATGCCCAAAAAGTTTCAAAGATCATCCCAAAATAATAGGAAAGAAAATTTTACCGAAAAGACTACGAAATCAGAATGTTTGAGTACCAAAAAGAATTTTCATGGTAGCCCTTGTCTCCAAATATGAAAATATTTTTTAATTAAAATTATTTTAGACCATTTAAAAATATTAATTGTAAAAACTGAGGTGAAACTAAGTTGAAGGAGGAGATTTGTTGGGTAGGTCCAACCCATGTGGGGATGGACCTAACCCAACGCCTAATTGGGCTTGATGAAAAGAAAATAAATAGAAATAACAAAAAAAAAAAAAAAAAAAGCCCACTTGGTTTTAATTAACAAAGGAAAAGGGCAAAAGTACTAAACAATGAGAGATGATGTATAGAAAAACAGTTGGTTACATTCGTCAATGGATTGATCAGAATGTGTATTAACATGTTATTAATAAAACCAAAGCTGGCGATTTATGGAAAAAATTAGAGTTTTTGTACGAGCGAAAAACTGGATTGAATAAGGCTAATTTGATTTAGAGAATTGTTTAGTTGGCCTATAAGGATGGACAAAATATAGTTGATCACATGAATAATTTTCAAGGCCTTATTAATAAGTTGATTACTCTGAAACTTGTTTTGGAACATGAAGTGCCGGCATTACCAATTCTCAACACATTACTTGACATATGGGAAACGTTCATAATATCACTTAGCAATTCGGAACCACATGGAAAGTTGACAATAGATATGGTCAAAGACAATCTCATTTATGCAGAGACAATAAGGAAAGAGCATGGATCATCATCAGAATCGTAGACACTAGTTACTAAAAATCAAGAAAGACAGGGGAGAAACAAAAGCGAGAATTCTCATAATAATGGGAGGTTTGATAAATCGAGAGGTAGATTGAAATGTAAAAAGGACTTCAGGTACTTCCACTGCAACAATCCAAGACACGCAATTTGAGATTGCAAAATATTAAAAAGAGAGCAATCTAAAGACCAAACTAACAAGGACAAAGAAGACAAAGAGACTAATGCATTTATTGCTGATGGCGATATTGTGAATATTTATAAAGATGGTAGTGTCTACCTTGCATGCCAGGATAACAATTTGGTGATTGATTAAGGTGCCTCATTTTATGTTACTTCTCATGGTGATTTCTTCTCATTTTACACTAGCGGAGACTTTGGCTATGTAAAAATGAAAAATGACGGTGTATCTAAGATCATTAGTATGGGAGATATTTATCTAAAAATTAGTTTTAGCTGCAAATTGTTATTTAAAGATATCAGATATATTCCAGATATTCGGCTCAATTTGATCTCCACTAGAAAGCCATAGGATAAAGGTTACAATAGTCATTTCAGTGAAGAAAAATGAAACTCACTAGAGGCACTTTAGTGTGGGCCAACAGTAATAAACTAAGCAATTTGCATGTGATGGAAATGAGATAAGCTAAAGGAGAGGTCAATGCAGTTGAGGATTCTTCTATTGAGTTGTAGCATTGATGACTTGGTCACCTAAGTGAAAAAAAGAGTTCACATGTTTGCCAAAAAATAACTCCTGATAGGTAAGAAAGGTAAATCTCTTAAAATTTGCAAGCATTGTCTTGTCGGTAAACAAGATAATATTGCCACAGTGTTGCATTTCAGTTTTTTAATCCAACTAGGAGACCTCGTCATTTGGATACATATAAATGTTTGTTTCACAAAATATATAACACTTGGTGGTGCTTCATATTTGTTACATTTATTGATGATTTTGCTCAAAAAGTGTCTGTCTATTTTTTGAAAACTAAAGTTAGGTATTGGAGGTGTTCAAGTATTTCCACACCAAGGTTGAAAAAGAAACAAGAAGGCAGCTCAAGTGTGTACATGCAGATAACAGTGGTAAATACAGAGGTCCATTTAATGAGCACGGTAGGAAATATGGCATTAAACGTGAGAAAAGTGTTCCTAATACTCCTCAGCATAATAGAGTTGCCAAGAGAATGAACCGGACCATCTGTGAACGAATCAAGTTTATACTTTCCCATGCAAAGTTGCCTAAATCATTTTGGGGTGAGGCAATGAGAACCACAACTGATTTGATCAATTTGTCTGCATCAGTTCCTTTGGATGATGATATCCCAAAAAGTGTACGAATTAAAAAAGACATCTTTTACAAGCATTTGAGGGTATTTGGATGCAAGAAACTTGTTCATGTTGCGAAAGATGAGAGGTCCAAACTTGATGACAAGACAAAACAATGTAAATTCTTCGGTTGTAGGCATGAGGAATTTGACTATAGATTGTGGGATCCAGTTAACAGAAAAGTGATTCATAGCAGGGATGTGATTTTTCTTGAAGATCAGATTATCAAGGATATTGAGAAAAATATAAAATTAAAATTCTCTACTGAGTATCTAATGAACATAGATACAGTTCCAGTACTCGTGACAGATCCACTAGAAAAGCAATTCCATGAGACTATAGATGAAATACATGTATACGATAAAATAGTACACGAGAAGCGACCTCTACCTTCTCTAATTTATGTTTAGTTGAGAAGGTCCAACATGGATCTAAGGACTTCTACAAAAATATCAGTCTATTAATTATGTGATGCTTACAGACATGGGAAAGTCAGAAAGCTATGAAGAAGCTGTGTTGAGTGAAAACAAAAATGAGTAGAGTAGATCCATGCAAAAAGAAATGAATTATTTGCATAAGAACTGTACTTATGACTTGCTACAACTTTCTAACGACAAAATATCTTTAAAGAGTCAATGCGTTTACAAATTGAAAAGTGAAGAGAATAACTCATGCCGGAGATATAAAGCTCGACTTGTTGTGAAGGGATTCAGTGAGAAGAAAGTGTTGAATTATAAGAAATTTTTTCTCTAGTGGTTAAAATGTATTCAATCTAGGTTGGGTTTAGGTTAACTGCCAGTTTGAATTTATAGATTGAGAAACTTGATGTGAAGTAGTCTTTCTACATGGGAATTTAGAAGAGAAAAATTATATGGCTCAACCGAAAGGATTCAAAGTCAAAGGCAAAGAGATTTTTTTGTGTCTATTTAAGAAAATTTTGTATAGGTTGAAATAGACTCCAAGAGAGTGGTACAAGAAGTTTTACTTGTTTATCTTGGATTACAAGTACACAAGAACTACTTCAGACCATTGTGCGTACGTAAAGATGTTCCCAGAGAGTGACTTTATCATTCTCCTACTCTATGTAGATAATATGCTAATTGTTGGTAAGAATACAAGTGAGATTCAAAATTTGAAGAAAGATCTCAGCAAGATATTTGGGATGATGAAAGATTTGTGACCAGAAAAGCAAATAAATGGGATGAAGATTGCTTGGGAAAGGAAAAATAGCAAGCTCTAGTTGTCTCAAGAATGATATATTGAGAAAATTCTGAAAAGATTCAATATAAGTAAGGCAAAACCTATTAGTTTTGTACTTGCATGTCACTTTTAGTTAAGTTCAAGTAAGTGTCCTTTAAGTGAGAATGATAAGGATGAAATGTACAAAGTAACTTATGCTTTAGCAGTTAGTAGTTTAATGTAGTATGCACTTGGCCAGACATCGCTTACACAATTGGCGTTGTAAGTCGATTTCTCTCGAATCCAGGCAAAGAGCATTGAACAGTAGTAAAATGGATTTTTAGGTATCTCACAAGCACTCCTAAAGTCTATTTATGTTTTAGTAATGGAAAACATGTACCAAAAAGGTATACAGATGCAGAAATGGCCAGCGATATAGATACGAGAAAGTCAACATTAGGATATTTGATTACCTTTGTAGGGGGATCAGTCTCATGGCAATCCAGGTTACAAAAGTGTGTTGCTATGTCAAACACAAAAACAGAATACGTTGTTGTAACAGAAGCATGTAAAGAGGTTTTGTGATTGAAGAAGTTTCTAGAAGAGTTGGGTTTCCAACAAAAGAGGTATAATCTTTACTGCGACAGTTAGAGTGTCATTCATCTTTCGAAGAATTCGACCTTTCATGCGAGATCTAAACATATTGATGTGAGGTACCATTAGATTAATGATATGTTGGATATGAATTTGCTGCAATTCTAGAAGATACACATACATGAGAATGTTTCAGATATGATGATAAAAGTTCTTCTGGGACAAAAGTTTGAGAATTGTAGAGAGAGAGAGAACAGGTCTCCTGCATTTCCGCACATGAGTTAAAGGAAGAGATTTGTTGGGTAGGTCCAGCCCATGTGAGGGTGAACCTAACCTAAAGTCTAATTGGTCTTTAAAAAAAAAAGAAAAAAAAAAAAACACTTGGGCTTAATTAACAAAGTAAAAAAGGAGGCAAAAGCTCACTAGGATTTTCTTAGCTAAATAAGAGGCAACAATTGTTTTGAGTAGAAACCTTTTTGAGAACACAAGAAAAAAAATCACGGAAGTAGGGTATAGATAAAAGGAAGAGGATAGAGAAAGCATGATTCAACTTAACAATTGGATGACGATTCAAATTTCGATTGGGCTAAAATTCCAGGGTTTGTTTTTGGCATTACTTCATCTCTATCGGTCTTGATCTTTGGTAACCCTCTTCTAATTGGTGATTAAATATTTTAAACCCGTATCTATCATTTTTTATTGAATACACTATTTTCAGTGATGTTTTTATGGTGATCTAAGAATTTTTCTCTTAAATGTATGAATAATTGTAATCCCATTATTTTTATGATAGTGGAAGTTGATATCAAATTTCGGTCTCATGATTTTTTCTTCACCTTAGGGTTTCTACGTAAAAATCGTGTCTCTTATTTTATTTGTTACTTGTGTTAATTCGGTTACTATTTTTGGGTGTTAAAATTAATAATCCCATTTTAATCACATAAATAGAGAAAATAAAATATAATTAATTAGTGAATTTTCCCATCACTAACTACCTTAGGTTGTTTAGCACGCTTTAAGGCAATTTTAAAACACTTCTAAGTACATACTCACACAAATATATGCATATAAGATCAAGTTGACGTGCAACTAGTGATCGTAGTCGGGTTATCAGAATTTGTCTTGGTTAAATCCCTCCAAAATCATAAGTGTTTTTTTTATTAAACATGACTTCCATTATTTTGGTTAAATCTTCTAAAAATGCTAATATATGGCGGAATTCTTTGCTCATTATTTTGGTTTTTCTATGATAGTTGAAAACGTGAGATGGTGAGATTAAGGAATTTCTTCCCTAAGATATGCATTTCGAAGTGATTTAGATAAAAACTATCGATAAATTCACTTCTGAAAAATAGTAAAAATAAAGCATCAAATGAGATTTTATGAAATTATATTTTCATATCACTTACAAAACAAAACAAAAAAAACAAAAAAAAAAAAACATGACATCATTTTAGCCTATCTTGGGTCAAAATCAGGTTTTTAACATAAAATTAAATGTGAAGATTTCTGAATAATCAACAACTTTCATTCTCTGCATTTTTTCATTTTAGGCCATTCAAACAATGATTTTGACACGTTTCAATCAAAACAGTAACCTGGAATTTTATTTTCATAAAAACTTGAATCATCATTTTCACCATCAAAATGGATTTATATCAATTTCTGGGCAAAATATTTCTTATATTTTTTTTTCTAACAAATATTTTATGTTCTTTTCCTTTTTGTATCTGGGATTGTTTTGACAAGATTTTTAGTCGAATACTATAACTTGTGTTTTATCACAAAACGTTCATAATAAAGGGCATCTTCAATCCCTTTAAAAAAAACAATATCTCAAACTTTTTTGATTTTGGTGAAGAACCATTGCTAATATTTTATAAATGCCCAAGATTGAATGTCAAATCATTTTCATTCATATTTGACCTCATAAAGGTCTAAAGAAAAATTTACAATTTGACCCCTCAAAGTTTCACTCAAAACCGAAAATGCAATGAATTATATTTGAATCGTCGATTGCATATTCATCTTTGAAGAGCATGTAATTACACATACAAGTTAATTCATTTGCCAAATGCATATTCGCAAATCACGAAAATTATCAACATGTCATATGTATGTTAACTTTGCATGTTAGATGTCAATTACGTGTCCATTAATATGTCACATATATATTTAGAAAATGGTTAAATCGCTAACATATCAAATACACTAGGTGTAACTTTTTATATTATTTGTTTATTAAAAATTACTCTGAAAATATGTATATTAATTTATTTATTTTTAAAAATCAATGAAGAAATATGATATATAATTTTTTACTTTTTTTTTATTTCTTGTAATGTTAAATGTTGAACCTTGTTTAAAACAATTAACAAAAAATCATTTCATGAAAGGAAATAACAAGGTTATAGTTAGTTAAAAATTGAAATTAAGTTGAATACAAAACATAATAGATACAATACGATAAGAAAAAAAACATAAAAATATAGTGCAAGTGGAATTTATTATGTCTACTAATTAGGTGTGTAAATGTTACCCGAAAACTCGGCTCACCCGACTCAATGGCAGGTCGATCGGTTATGAGTAGTTTTTTTTCTCCCACCCGAACCTTACCCATTTGAACCCAAAAACACTTCGGCTTGGCGACCATCTACCCATACATGATGCACCCAAACCCTAAACACTAATAATATATATTTACCAAATACCACCTACAATATGGCATATTACGAAAAGAACCTATCTATAAATATAACCCTATTCGGATTCAGATCATTCCATTTTCAAATTCCAACCCTAGTGCTGCTCTCCTCCATATATATATATATATATATATATATCAATCCCAGAGTCGTCGTTGTTGTCTATCAAACCCTAATAGATTATTCCTCAATGATTCTTGCATCAATGATTCCTATGATGATGATTAATGTGTCGTCTAATAATCTCACTGTCCAATGTTCATGCGTATTTCAAACCCTAAAAATCTCATTGTCCATGATTCCTACGACGTTGTTGTTCATTGCCATCGATGGCGCCTTCTCATTCTCCATCTCTTGCTCCGATCTAACAATCTGTAAGTTTTTAAAAAAAAATAATATGTTTCTTGATTATTTCTCCACCTCTGTCCCAAATCTACAAAAAAATTTAGATCAACAAATTTTTAGTATTTCAACTTTGTTTTTTGTTCTTGATACCCGACAACCGATCGACCCGACCAACTTCGAATTAGATCGGGGTAACGAGGCCACACAGTTAACATTGGTCGAGGGAATTGTCTGTGTTGATCCCAAGGTTTTGATGGACAATTAAAAGTTGATGTTTTTATTGAAACTAATGTGTTTGTTGAATGGTTTGGTAAAAGAGTTCCATTTTAAGGTTGAATCATGAAGAAATTATCAAGAGTACAAAGATGAACATTGAAAAAATGAAGAGTATTGATGATCCGGAAGAAATTAGGTGAAAATAACTCAATAACTTTAATACTTATAATGCAACCCGAATTAGGATCACACATGACACTATTAAATGAATTATATTTTTTGTCATTGATTTGAAGAATTTTAGGATCCTAATTAGTGTTAAAATATATGCTCCTATATGAAATTGAAAAAAAAAAATTGACCTAAGTGAAAATAATGTTTAAAATTAAATTTTAGAGTCAATTGAGTTAACCGAGAAAAACAATTAGTTAATGGGTTTAAACGTTGAGTTTTGGAGCTGAAATGAGTAAGAAAGTGACCAACCAGCATCAGTCGGTTAACTAATCTAAGGAGTAATCAGTCAACTGACTGGCATCTAGTTTTGGCCTGGCTTACACGTTGAATCAAACGGTTAACCGACTTGCCAGGGTTCAATCAACTAACTGTTTCAATTGAGATCTCGAGGAACTTGGACTTTTGGTAAAAAAACTAGTAATTGAGAAATAATTTATTTAATATGTAAACCAAATATGTATCAATACTTCATATCCTCATGATTAGTAATTGAGAAATAATTTATAGACTTAATTAAGAGTTTTAAAAATTGTTTTTAAGTGAAATATACCAGGATTGAATAAATATAATATATGGGGTCTATAGGTGCCTTTTAGAGGCCTATCATTTGAAAACTAGCCATTTGAGGGCTTGTTCTAAATTTGTTTAAATAGATCTGTGAATTTATACCAAAATACATCAAGAACTATCAAGTTTCTAAGCTTTTTGAGAGTTATCATTCTGCTAAGATTATTTTCGAAAGATTATTTGGGTGAAAAGTTCTTAAGCTAAAGCGTTGTTCAACTGGTGTTACCGATTTGTGCTATCTTGCGATCTTGTTTTCATTCGTCGGTGTTTTCCTGATGAGATATTTTCAAGTTATTATTCTTAAATTTGATTTCATATTATTGTTGATTACTTGGATATAAGATCGTTGAAAAATCATTTTCAAACTTAAGAGCATAAAAATTCTTTTTAAAACGATTTTGTGATATTATCTGATTAAGTGCTTAATTTTATGTTATCCACACTTATTTATAATAAGATATTAATTTGTCTTACTTTAATTATATCACTTAGTAAATTTCGGGACATTAATTGAGTATAATTGTTTTGAAGTGGTAGAAACTCCAAATGGGAAGAAACTCATAATTTTTTATATTTGTGAGTTTGAGGGAACTAGACACGATTGAGTCGGTGTCTAGTCAAAGTTGCTAAGGTTTCAATCTTTTTCGGAAAAAAGGTTGAGGTTTGATCTTTGCCTAAGATATAAAAATGTTAAGTTATTCTATTCTCTTGAAAAGAATTAGGTTTTGATTCTTTCTTAATTGAATTGAGTAAATTGTGAATGTTCTATCCTTACCTGTGAAAATGATACTTGTGAGAGTTGTGGGTTTGATCTTTAGCTTGTAAAAAGATTATGTTTGATCGTTAGCCTATAAAAGGATTAGGTGGTGATTATTCTTGTAATAGAATAAGGTTAGTCTTTAGACTAAAAAGATAAAATTCTTCCTTAGCCTGAGAGAAAGAAAATTGTAAAGGTTAATTCTAAGCCTATGAAAATAATCATTGTAAGAGTTTGATTCCTACCGTTAAAGGAACTAGGGGTTTAGAGGTTTCGAAACTCCATGGAACTCGGGGGACTGATTTACATAAGGCTAATTTTGCTAAACCAGGATATATCTTGATGTGCTGCATTATTTACTTTCTTTATATTTTGTTTGGGTGTGAATTTAAAATTTAACACTTATCCACTACATAACAAAGATAATAATTGATTTACGATAAATTGATCATTTGATTATTTAAATATTGAAAGATTTAAATTGTTTAAATTTTTTAAAACTACCCAATTCACCCCCCCTTCTTGGGTAGCTTACTGGACCAACAATCTGAATTTTTCTTCAGGTAAATTGACTGAAATCCTTTAACCCTGATCCAACCGACTAATTTATACCCGTACTAGTAATAATAAGCATGTGTACATGACATGATTAAAAGCTGAAGATACTTCCATAAACAAGAACGACGAAGTTGTTTATGATGCATGTCCTTGCATATACTATTTTTTTTTTTTTTTGTGTGTGTGTCATGAAAAAAAAAATTAAATAGTTGATGAAATAACTTTAGCAACAAAGTGTTGAGATTGCAATTTTCAGTAAACGACACATTTAAAAATGTCACAGTTAAGATGACCAAATAAGTTATATAATAATAGTAAAGTCACATGAATTTCAATCGCAATTAGGTAACACTATTGATTCATTTCATATGTTACAATTAAAAAAATAAGTAATTTATGATAATAATCCCACCAAATGTATGTAAGTACAAAAAATAAAATCTATAACTATTATGAAAATAGAAAAATTAAATGTACAACTATTATGAAAGAATAAAAATAAAATCTATAACTATCAAAAGTATCAAATTAATATAAATTTTGTTCTAAATAGAGAAAAAAATATCATCTATTATTTTTAACATGTGTTTTAAAACAATTTAAAAAATTCTTAAATTAAATATCCTTATTTATGTCTGTGGTTACATATTTTTTTTAAAAATTATTTTTATACTTTATGTTTGTATTAAATAGTTTGAGTTTTTTTAATACTAAAATAGGACTACTTTTAAGCATGCAATACAAAAATGGGTAGACTATTTTTTTAAATTTTAAGTGCATTTTGTAAATCTACTTTGTGTATAAAATTATTGTACAAAAAATTTGTATATATATATATATATATATATATATTATTGTCTGGTAACTAGCCCTTAAAAATATCGCATCCAAGATGACCAAATAAGTCATAAGTATAATTATAGTAGAGCGATATGAATTTAAATGATAATTAGGGTAGCGTTGTTGATTTTTTATTTTTATTTATTTTTTTTGGTGTTTGTGTTATGCTTAAAAAATATTAAATTTAATTATATTAATTCTCAGCAAACCTATAAAAGTATAAATAAAATCTATAACTATCAAAAGTATAAAATTAACTTAAATTTTATTTTAAATCAACTGAAAATTATCTTCCAATTTTTCAACATGTGTTTTTATACTTAATAAATAAAAGTAATGGAGTCCTATAGAGTTTAGATGAGTCACCTAAATTCATCAAGCTCCTAATTTTTCCTTTATATTTCTTGTATATTGTTTGATTTTGAAATAATTGATGTTAATGATTTAACAAACTATAATCAATAAAATACAAATACAGACACAAGTATATTGTGCTTAAATGTGTGACATTAATTATGTTTTAAGTATAATATAGTAAAAAATAAATATGCAATATTTTTAATATATAAAATTATGACAAATAATTTGAGTCCAATTACATATATGTGAAATTGTAAAAGTCACTCACAAAGAAATTGCATGTAATATGTATAGAACGTTGAATAGTATTTTTATTTTATTTTATAAGAATATAGAGATAAAAATATCAATAATTTTTTTCTAATTGAATGTACTTAAAAAATCTTAATTCTAATAAAATTACTTAAATTAAATATCTATATTTATTTTTGTGGTTATATATTTATTAATTATTTTCATATTTTATTTTTTGTTAAATAGTTCGAGTATTTTCTTTAGCATATTATTTTTTTAATCACTTAAATGCAATTTGTACATTTACTTTGTATAGAATTTTTTTTATATAAAACGATATATTTGTATTACACATACATCTATGTAATAAAATAGCTCAACATTTATTTTTAAAATATATTTTTTCAGATATATTTTTCTATCATATTTTAAGAAAAATATTAAAGGAAAGAATGTGTCATTGCACATGGATCTTTGTCAATTCATTCAATTTTTTTCCCCAAAATTTTTCTTTATCTTTCAATCTTTAACTATGGAAATCTCTTCTATTAAAACTCACGTTCTTTTTCTCTCTCAATCCCTAACCCGTTGTCTCACTCTGAAACCCAATGAACAACGCATTATACACATTTATTAACACCACCACAAGCCATCACAGAACAATCATTCCACCCCCCTACTATTTGATTTGCTAAAATGTAAAATTTGTGAGCTTTATAATTCATGTTTAATTTTTTTGGTTAACTACACTCAACACCCTTGGTTAGACAGAATTGTACTTTGCACAAACGATATTTTCGTCACCCTTTAAACCCCAAGTGCTTAACACTTAAGTGCAACGGTTAAGTCTTTCGTTTACTTTAACAGTCAACGGGTAAAAGTCAACAAAAATCTGATAATTAATGTAAAATGACTTATATACCCTTCAAAAATTTTAATATGGACTATTTTTATACAATCCAAAAACTTAGGAGCTATTGTGTATTTTAAATTTATAATTTTTCTTATACAAGTTAATAGGAAAAAGTTTGATTTTTTTATAAAAACTAATAGGTGCAGAATAATTATAAATAATAGTTAATAGTTATAGATATCGGGGGAGGGGGGGTAGGTGAAAAATTGATCTTTAATTTTAAAAAATTTTGAGGGCAATTATGTAGTTCTACATATGAAAATGAATAATAACCCAAAGCTTGCTTTATATAATATGTGTAGATATTAAACTTGCATTCATATGTCACATACATATCAAATTTTGTTCTCTAAGATGACATAAACATACTGAATTTTCCTATCACAAGTAATATACATATTTACATGTATATCACATGTGATATACATTTAATCGCTATGTCATATATATGTTGAAAATAGATTATCAACTTATATGTCAAAAACACGATCAATAATAGAATAACTTCAAATATGTTTATTTCTATCATTTGCATATCAGTCATTCAATTTCTTTCAAGTTAGGAATGTGTTCAAATATAACCAAATACATGATTCATATGCCAATATGATAACTTCAACTTACAGGTCAAATACATGTTTATTTTTTACTTATTCTTTATATACATGCTAAGTTTACATGTTTAAATTCTACATATCATATATATGTTCAAATACCTTTAAATAATAAATCATTGGTCATAAAAGGAGCCCTTAAATATATTATTTATACGTCAAACACATCTAAACTTCTTACATGTCAATTACATGTTGGTATTACTCCACATTTTTACACGTCAAATATATGTCGGTTTTATTCCACATTTTAACACGTCAAATACGTATTGGGTTTACTCCATTTCTTATACGTCAAATACATGTTGGTTTTACTCCGCATTTTTAAACATCAAACACATATTAATTTTGCTCCAATTCTTACATGTAAAATATATGATGGTTTTTCTCCACATTTTTACACGTTACAGATTGGTTTTACACCACTTCTTATGTATTAAATACATATTGATTTTACTCCACATTTTTACACGTCAAATATATATGTGTGTGTGTTGCTTGTACTCCACATTCTTACAATACCAAACATGGCTAAACTTCTTACATGTCAAATTCATATTTACTTTATATTCTTACACATCAAATACAGGTTAGTTTGTCATTATTACATGTTTAAGCTTTTTATATGTGCCATTTACATGTTGAACATATTCAAATATCTCACATATCAATATATGTGTTGCATCTCTACATGTCAAATCCATATATCCTAAATTCTAAGGCCCTTTTATATATTATGTTAAATGCTTATGTGTTAAATTCACATACACTTTCCAAGCTTCTTGTACATCAATTACATATAAACTTAAATTTTGCCTCATTTGATAAGAAATATTTTTAAATAAAATTTTTACTTAAAACACTTAAGCTTAAAAGACACTGGATTAAGAATAATAAGGTAACGTATTCGAATGTGTGTCTTAAGGTGTCTAATATCTTTATCGACCGTAACCGACCTCCAAACACTTAAGAATCTCTTAAAAACAATTCAAAAAGGAATCAATTTTTAGTTAAATAGGTCTACTATTTTAAATTTATTTTATTAAAAATTAGGTGACCTATCACACTAATAAAACTCAATATTATACGACGATTCCAAAATGTTGCTTTCAAAATTCAACATACAACAAAGTATCTTTTTTGAAAAAAAAAAAAAAAAAGACAAATGATTTCAAAAGACATGTCAAACACGCTAAATTCTTTTCATTTTGATTTTCAAAAAAAAAAAATAAAAAATAAACAAATCTTTTAGAAAAGATTGCTGATGGCGGGAAAAAAATTGGAGTATGTCGACTGGTAATTGGTTAGTCCTTTTTTTTTTTTTTTTAAGAATTCTAAATCTTTCACAAAAAAGGTAAATTAGATATCCACTAGACTACATGTTGGAAATAATGGTGAAAATACTAATTTTAATTAATATAATAAAATATTAATTAATATTATTTTCAATAAAGATTTCTAAACACATCAAAAATATATATATACAATGAAATTATACTCATAAATAATAAAATAAATTCTTAATGAAATTTGTTGTTAAATATAACTTACATAAAATATTACAGAATATAAAATAGATCACAACAAATATTAGGAAACCCAATACATGCGACAAGAAATATTTTAGAACATAACAGTGAATATTTCAGAACATAAACAAACATTACAAAATTATAAAATCAGTAAATAAATAAAATTATACTTACAGTTCTTTACCGACGACAATATCAGAAACTTATACCGATTGAGGCTAACGTTTAACGATATTTCTTTAAAGTAAATTTCTCCTCTACTCAGGTGCTTATGGTTACTTAAGCGTTTACTTTCCAAGATGCAATTTTCACAATCCTTTGATACTAGCTGTCACACCCCACCCCGGACACCTGTCACCTGTGGGGTCGGCGTGACGTCGATACGACATCACTTGAGCGACAAACCAACTAGAAAGCGACAGTATGCATTCATAATTATACAATCATCCAAAACCAGGTCATAAACATCTTCCCTAACTAGAGACACACCCATCCCTAAATTTTTAATAACAACGAAAGAAAAAAAAAACAATGAACCTCTCCTAGGTTCGCCTCAGGCAGCACTTCCCAAAATTTCCCTCTTGCTATACCATCGATGGACTCTACCCAGTGCTAGTAGGGGACCGACTTCTAGCCATTTCACCTGCGAGTGTACTGCCTTCTTAATAAAAATATTCTTATTTAATAATAATACATTCTATATAAAACAACATTTACACATGAATCCAGTATAAGCATAATACATGCAGTAAAAATGGAGTAATATATATAAGTTCCATTTTTAAAATCATCCAGTATAAATATCATACCAATCACCGAAATAAATAATAAATCACCCAATATAAACAAAACATCACATCCCAAACCACCACTCCACCACAATATACACTGGCTAACCATAATGATCGTTTTAACCTCACGATCGGAAATTGCAACGGTACCGTACCATCCATAGGATATGCCTTATTATGAACACCCATTACTCCGCCGAAGCGGATAATCACTGCGCAGTATAAATATCTAGCATCACTCCGCCAAAGCGGATAACATCACTCCGCCGAAGCGGATCACATCACTCAATAATATCGTGTAATCAACATCATCAAATCACCGCATAATTTTCAAAAGCATCTAATTTAAAAACAACCATTTTCCATTATAGTTATATATACAAATAATTTGGCAAGAAGACAGTACACTCACCTCGTTTCTGGTGCTACAAAAACCTCACCGTCCAAAGCTTACCGAGGCGTTGGCGTCTGCAAACCTTGAAATGATAGGGCCTAAGTTAATATTTTATGTAAAATCACCTAGTCATGTAATGCAGGCCCTAAGTTCCGCATTTTTTCATTCCCCATATTTTATCTATGAGATTTGTTATTATTCTAATAATTTCGTTCTATTATTTATTACATAAAAATCTTGTAATATGAATGATCCCAAATTTATTATTCTAGTTACAAAGATTTTTAGGCTAAGATTGAATTTAACAAAACTAAAATAAATTTAACGGAAAACGATATCCATTCCGAATCGTTCACGGGCCGCGAAAATGATTTGAATTTGAATTTGAATTTTTTTTCTTTTGTTGGGGTTAGTTGTGCAATTTCCCCTTCCTTTTTTTTTTTTTCCCTCTTCTCCGGTTTTTGGTTCTTCTCCAGACCCGACGGCCGGCCCCTCTCTCTCTACTGTTGCCTACCGCTGGTGGCCTCCCCCTCCTTGTCGATTCTCCTGTCGACCCTGCACCACCCACAACGTCCATCAGACACCACCCCCGGCCACCTTACCAGCTCACCCGCACACCCATCAGATCACTATTCACACACCCACGCACACTGCGACACATATACACCCCCCCATGCATGCAACTACACATGCATGCCCAATGCCAACGGTACGCCACGGGACCAATGACCCCTGCCGACGACGACATACACACACAGCGGCACACCGTAGCTGCAACCAACTCACACCACCACCACCACCGTTGATCGGCCTCTCTCTTTCTCTCTCCGTCTCAGTTTTTTTTTTTTTTTTGCTGGGTTCTCGTTGACGCAACACATATTCGCACATACACACACTAACTGGACAATCAGAACACACACACACAAACCCACACACTGTCGGAAGAAGGAAACCGAGCACAACCCACACCGCCGAAAATTTACTGACCCAACTCGTCACGCTCATGCATGCACACACCTATCAAATAATTAGAGGAATTACACATAAATACTCACCAGCCCGACGATCGTCGATGATTGGACGGCGATCAGCAACTCCCGCTCACCAGCGATGCTAAGAACACGCACTGCCACTCAGTTGACGAACCACGCCATCGGCCGGACCACCCTCTCTCTCTCTCCTGGAACTATCTACAATGTCCACACGACCACGCACAACCCTAACAGCCACGACCACGCTGCCGGAGGAATGCCGATTCAAGAAAAATCGACGACCCCTCCACTCCGGTTCCCTCTCTCTCTCTAGAATTTCTCAAGTTTTTTCCCCGATTTCATCACTTCTTTGCAGGGGGGGTTATTGCATGATTTTAGTAGTTAAACTGATCCTAAACTCGCCACGTCGCCCCTCGATCGCTCTTTCCTCTGGCCGGTAGATCGTCCGTCGGTTGTATGTGTATATATATTTAAAAAAAAAGTTAAATTACATTTTCCTCCCTCCAATTACTTTAGGATCTTAATTTCAGTAAATTTCAATTTTAAAAAGTTTCAAAATTTATAATTTTGCCCTTAACATTTTTACTTTTGATTTTTAATTGCCAATTCAAATCTCAAGTTTAAATTTTTGTGTTTCTAAATTTCCAATTTAACCCCCAACTTTTGATTTGAATTTTAATCAATAAAATTTTTACCCTAAAATTCTCTAATGTTCTATAATGCAACTATTTATGATGTACGTTCTACAATTTAGGTTTTACACTAGCACTCGAAATCAAAAGATACGGCGAGCAAAACAAATGTTGAACTCTTCTCAAGAATAAACTAACATAGATTCAAATGTGTATAGTACAAGATGTTCTAAGTTTTCATGCCTAAATAATAAGGCAAACTTCTCTATCTATAGAGTAACAAATGAGTAATTCCAATATACTAAAAGTCTCACTTTAAAGCTAATAAGAACACTTTAAAGTCACTAAGAATACATCACATGTAACACCATATTAAAAATGAATTACAAATATGAAAAAACAAGTCTTATTTGATTAGGAAAATTGCTAGAATCAATTTAAAGAAAATTCTAGAGATAATTCTCGTTATTTGGACCCAAGTCCAAACCCAAACCCACGATCCATGATGCGATCTGGATTCACAATCCAAAATAGATTATTAAAGTGATTTAAGTATTTATCATTAATCAATAAAGAATTGTTCATTTTAGATACTTTAATCAACCTCATGAGATTATTTTGAAAGACAATTTCTTATTTAGTTTTTGACAAATCAATATTTAACGTTATTCTTCTTACTAAAAATAACATATTGATATATAAAAATATATTAATCAATAATTAACTTATATAAAAATAATTAAATTTAAAATAAAAAATTATTTTTGTCTAACTCTACAAGCCTTGAAATATCGGTCTATTCGATTGCTAAAATATCATGGGATAAAAGGGCAGGCAATACTGAACTACAGCTACTTCATAATAAAGATTTTTATTTGAATTACCAAACATGACCACACTTGAAGTGTAATTGTGTGAGTGAGAGAGTAATTATACAACCAACCAATAGAAAAAAGTAACGGATTGCACAGAAAAATCAAATCTCAATCAATTCCTCACTGACACGCGGAAACCAATTTCAATGCATAAATAATGAAAGCTAACATGAACGTAGCAGACCCATAATTGCAACATTTATGTACATTTACACTTTCACTCAAAGTTTATTTTTAGTTGTACTTAACAAAAATATACTATTTTTTGTGACATTATACTAGAGAGACTAACTAGAAATTTTTGTGGTTCCGGAAAATCCAGCTACAAGATAATCAGTAACGAAGAGTTTTCTCTTTTTTTCTGTCCGACTCTTTAATCTTAAGAATACTGATTTTAAGAATGAATAATTGTCCTTCTCTGACCCTGATTGTTCAACCGGAGAGTAGACAGATTCATATTCTTATGATCGATCTGTCTTACAATATTTGAGGAAGTATATATTATAGTAATCGGGCTTGAAGTATAAATGAAAGGAGTGGAACAAAGTGTTGCTAAACTTTTTGGTTGGATTTCATCCACCTTGTCTAATACAACCTTTTAAATACAATATAAAAAAACTTAAGATGTATTGCACTATAATTAAAAGTTTAAAGTGCAAAGTGCAACATAATGTGAACTTTGGGGGAGAAAGTGTTATTTGCCTTTCTTGTTTTCCGTTCATCTTTTTTAATCAATTTAGTTGCAGGAGGGAAATACGAAGAACTGAAATCATAACAAGAAATATTATATTTAATTGGAGGAAGGGAATAAAATATGAATAAATAATGATGTATTAAGTAGATAAAGCGGTAATAATTTACTTTATCCTCGTTGCAGAATGCAGGGGCTTGAATGGGGAAGATAAGTCAGAATTAGAGATCTCTTGATTCGTGACACGTGTCATCTCAGAAAATGGTTGGAGGGTTGAGATTGGTGAGCAAGATCTTTGGCTAGTACACTGTATTAGCGAGCGTTTAAGCAAGAAGAGGCATGTCACGTGACTGGCTAAATTACTTCAGTTTTTGTGTTATCTTTATCCATCACACATTTGAACTTTATCTTTTATATTTGAATTATATTTGAAATTTTTATTATAACACACTATGTTTGGTTTAAAAAAAAGAAAAAAAAAGAAAGAAAGAAAGGAAGAAAGAACGTATTTTGGTGTATACTCCGTTTTATAACGTTGCAGGAACGTGTGTGTTTTACATACTGTCAGTGTATTTCCGTTGCGTGACAGGACATTCACAGTGTTGCTAGTTGTTGGTGCAACTAGGCTATCACTCGGTTACAATATTCGTGGTGAAAATTTAACCTTGTGACTGTCATCCTGTTCAATCTCCACTTTCTCAAAATTCGAAAAACAATTCATCAATCATTTTATCACATGCCAGCAATTAAAGAATGAAATGGATTATTTGCTGGCACTCCGACAAGACAAGGGAGAATCCTTAAGACAGTACATGACTCGGTTCAATGAGGAATTAACGCGCACTAAGGGATGTGACTCCAACTTTATCATCAATGCTTTCATTTCAGGTCTTCACCATGGGCATTTCAAATATTCATTAACGAAGCACACTCCGTGAAATATGACAAAGTTGATGGAGACAACAAACCCCCCATATTAAGTTTGAAGACGTGAGGTCAGTACCTGAAGGAAGGATATCAACAAAAGTTGGACAAAAACAGAATAAGAATGAACATAACAAAATCAAGGGGAAAGACTTTGATTACTCTAAGAATAGGTCAAGAATGTCTGATACGAGATTGGGACACCGCCCTAAACCCAATCTGCCGGGGTGAAAGATACCCAACTCTAGGATCTTACACAAAATCAAGTTCTCTGAGACAGTAGTCTGGCCGTCCATAGATCCAAACCGAAGAAATAAAGAGAACTGTGATTTTCACAAAGATCACGGTCATGATACCAATGACTGCTGACAATTGAAGAGGGAGATTATAAGACTAATAGACCAAGGACGCCTTCAAGGATATCTCTAGGAATAGTTTAGAGAAAGAAAGAGAGTCAAAGGAGATCAAAGAGATCAGAGGGCTAATGATCGAGACAAGAGGAAGAAGTACAAAGGTCTGAGCCAAACTTACGAAGTGATCTACATGATACACTCTAGTGGACCAATCATTGGAGAATCCAATCGAGCCAGAAAGAAGAGGATCCAGGAGGTAGCTTTAGAATTAAGTTACAGTGAGATCATAGCTATAACAAATAAGATGAGTCCAGCAATAACCTTTGATGACAAAGATTGCAGAGGAATTTTTCACCCTCGTAAGGATGCGTTGGTCATCACTTTGTGGATCTCGATCTTTCAGGTACATCAAATCTTAATCGATACTAGTAGTTTGGCAGACATTATTTTTTAAAATAATTTGAAGCATATGGGAGTTCCTAGTTCAGATATAGGAACAACTCAGACTGTACTGGTAGATTTTAATGGTAATTTGAGTTCACTTAAAGAGAGAATCACCTTATCGGTCACGACGGGAAAAGAGAAAAGCAGAATCACTAAGGCCACGGAGTTTATGTTTATGAACTTTACCTCACCATACAATGTAATCATTCATGGATCCATTCAAGGGGAGTTATGGCCTCAATGTTTCATCAATGCATTAAGTCTTCCAATGTTGTAGAAGTGGTAATTATCTGAGGTGGCCAAGTGGCTTCTAGAGAGTGCTTTGTTATAGCCATAAAGGGGGAAAAAAGAAGGTACAATAGCAACTACAGAGTTGCGGAAGGTCAATTCTGCCAAAATATTGGTGGAAGAGGTTGATGATTTCAAATAATCCCCCAAGTGTTCTCTGACCAACGGAACAGATCAAAGTGGTAACCTTTGAACCAAAATGAAGGGGATTGTAGATTGGAGCAACACTAAGCCCACACGACAAACAACATCTAGTTAATTCACTTCGATGGAACTCATATGCTTTTGCTTGATCGGAGGGGGACATAAAAGGGATTAGCCTTGAGATAGTGGTCCACCGATTAAACATTTCTAGGTTGTATTAATCAGTACGACAAAAAAGAAGAATTTTCAGTTCAAAGAAGAATAAAGGGATAGAAATAGAGGTCAAGCGTTTGCTCAATGTCCGACATATTCACGAAGTAATCTATCTGAAGTAGTGTTTGCGATATTTTTACGCTTGATTTTACCCGCAAGTGCACGAGGTCAAGTTTTAATATAGTGGATCCTAAGATCAAGTGTCGTCCTCTGGGATTTGTTATAGGATTAGTTAAGTACTACAATTGACATAACTTAATTTTATCTAGATGTTTCAAGAATTGTTTTCTGATTGCTTAATCAAAAACTAATTAAACCTAACAACTTTTGGATTAATTCTATTAAAATGGATTACCTAGGGATTAATTTCGTTCACTAGTAAATGTTTGATTTCGTTTAGTTTATATTAACGATGTTTAACCTATCCGATAATCTAGGTATTGTAAACTCGCTCACTACCTCTCTCGATTGTAAAGTGAGCGAATATGTACCTCGTATCATTACTGATATCCCTATCCAGTGTCTAAACGAGTACATGAGTCTTGACTCAACCTCACGGATTGCACACGTTCTAATAATCTCCCGAAATATTAAACCGTCGTGTTGTCTTTAATCCTAGTCTAAATCTGGGGTTATCTCTGCCAAGTTTCAAACTCCGTATTCTCAAACCAACTATAATACTATAACAAGCATACCATGGATGTAATAAAACGGTAAACACAATCGGATAAAGATAAACAATCATTAACAAAATATATATTCACTCAAACATGCATATACATGAACTAATCAATCCCTAGATAATATCTATTTAGCCAACCATGATCATAACCAAATATACATTAAAACAAGATAATAACTTCATCATTCAAGATACAAAGTTTAGAAACAAATATGGAAACAAAGAGAGAATGACAAATCTAAAGAGTTGAGTGTTTCACTTCTGCAAAAACCGTTCCGAGATCGTTTCCTCTTCTTCAAATGAGGTCTCCTCTTTCTTGGTCTGAACTATGACTTCCCACAAGTGTAAAAATGTCTTTTATATCAGGTAGGAAGTGGTGTACATAAACTTAGCTGAAAAGATCCTAAAAATATCCCAAAAGATCTAAGACAGTTGGTTGATTGATTGTTGCAGCAATAGGAAGCATCGCTATAGCGATGGTAATGTAGTGAGACTTCTGCCTTTCCATCGTTGTAGCGGTAGTTGGGCAGAAGGTCTACTAATCTTTCACCGCTACAGAGATGAAGGCCATTGCTATAGTGGTCAAGGGTTAGTAGCCCTTGACGTCAATGCTACAGCGATGGGGCTTACCATTGCAGCGATAAGCCTGCAGTTTCTTTTCTTTGATCTTTTTTAACGTTTCTCAACCATCTTCCTACCGATTTGCTCGATTTTCAACCGTTTACGTCCCTACACCTGATTTACATAAAAAAACAAACATAAACACTTTAAAACATTAAAAAAACACTAAAACACTATCAAATTTGGCTTAAAAATATATAGGTATTTTTAACCTATCAAGTAGCTAGCCAATCCAATATTGGTCAAGAAGAAAAACGAGAAATGGAAGATGCGCGTTAATTTTATAGATCTAAATCAAGCTTGCCCAAAAAATTGCTATCCTATGCCAAGAATAAACCAAATAGTGGATGCATCTGCGGGTCATGAACAATTGAGTACGATGAACGTGTATTCTGGGTATAATCAGATCAAGATGGAACAACAAGATGAGAGTTAACTACATTCATTATACCAAGAGGTACTTATTGCTACATTGTAATGCCTTTTGGATTGAGAAATGCAGAAGCCACATATTAGAGGTTGATGAATCGGATGTTCCAAGATCAAATTGGCAATACAATAGAGGTATTTATTGACAACATGTTTGTCAAAATCGCTAAAAAAAGAGACCATTTAGCCTATCTGGAGAATGCATTTGTTATCTTGCGAAAGTACAACATGAAACTGAATCCAAAAAAAAGTGCGCATTCAGAGTCACTTCGGGGAAGTTTCTTGGCTTCGTGGTAAGTTAACATGGATTCACAATGGACCTAGGATAGCTTGAGGCGATACAAAATACTAGATTTCCTACTACAGTGAGAGAAGTCCAAGTTCTAACTAGCAGGTTAGCAGCGTTAAACAAATTTATCTTAAAATTCTCTAACAGATATTCACCTTTTTTCAAAGTCTTGAAGGGAAATAAAATTTTCTAATGGAATGAGGATTTCCAAGAGGCATTGCGATCGATTAAAAGTTACATCAGATCAATGAAAACTTTGTCAAAGGTTTCTCTTGGAGATAAACTGCAACTTCACTTGGCGGTAACTGTCGATGCTATCAGTGCGACGCTAATGAAGGACGAGTAGAAAATGTAGCAGCCAGTGCTCTACATCAGCAAATTGTTAGTATCAATTGAAACACGATACACGGAGTTAGAAAAAAATGGATTTGGCCATGATTACCTCAGTCCGGGAGTAACGCCAAGGATAGTGCTAGAGACCCCATAAGGGGACCAAATCGAACGTGAAGTTCAATTTAGATTCAAGACATTAAATAATGAGGTTAAATACAAAGCAGTAATCATAGGTTGAACTTGGTGAGGAGTTTGGGACCCTAGAATATCGTGATCAGATAAGACTCACAGCTGGGTGTAAATTAGGTTAGGGGATCATTCATAATTAATGAAAAATGACTACGTCTTTAAATGCAGAAAGTAAAAGTGTTGAAGGCCACGATCAAAAGCTGCAACTTGGAGGCAATTCTAAGAGTAGAAAATGAGAAAGATGATACCTTGTCTATGCTAGCAACATCAATTGGATCAAACCAAAGATCGAAGATGGTAGAATTCTAAGAACTATCATCCATAGCAGCATCAACAAACCTATGTGCCATCATAGGTTAGCTCGGAGAGACAAACGATTGGAGAACGCCTTTGGTGGATTATTTGAAAGAAGATTGTCTGCCTGACGACAAAGATTCAGCCAAAAAAGTCATGTACAAAGTATCCAGGTATCGAATCCTTGACGAAAAACTATACAGGCGATCTTTTTCTTAGCCATTATTACTTTGTTTGGGTTAACGACCTATATGTTGTAGGAAATTCACGAGAATGTGTGTGGAAACCATCAAGCAGAACGTACTTTGGTACATAAAGCCTCACCATTGACTATTATTGGCCATCAATAATGACCGATATACTAGAGTACGTTCGGAGGTGTGACAAATGTCAAAGGTTCTCCCATGACATTAAAGCAGTAGCTTAAAATTAGACTCATCCACTTAGCCCATGACCATTCGCCCAATGGGAGATGGATGTACTTGGTCCATTAACTCCAGCTACTGAAAATAAAAGGTATGTTCTTATTGTTATAGATTATTTCACCAAATGGGTAGAAGCATATGGATTTGTTACGATTGGAGAAAACAAAGTAAAGAACTACCTATGGAAGAACATTATCTGCCATTTCGGAATATCAACAGTCATAATATAAGACAATGGAACTTCTTTTAGTGGAGAAAATGTGGGGAAGATATGCCATGAGTTGAAAATTTAGCATCGGATGTCGATCCCAGCTCATCTTCAAGCCAATAGCCAAGCAGATGTGACAAACAAATCATTTAAGGAAGCACTAAAGAAGAGACTTGATGACACAAAAGGAAAGTGGATAGAAAAACTTTCGGGGATATTGTGGTGATACCGCATGACACTAAGAGAACCAACAAGAGAAATATCATACTCATTAACTTATGGAACAAAGGCATTGATCTTAGTGGAAATTGGTCTACAAACAAGACGCGTCAGCAGAGTCAACCTTGCGGATAATGAGTTAGTATTGCGGCATGAATTTGACCAGGTTGAAGAAAAAAGAAAAAGGCTGAAAGTAGGATGGTTGTTTACAATTCCAAAACAACAAAGGCATTTAATCAGGCAGTTCGTCCAAGATATTTTACATTGGGAGACTTAGTACTCCGTCGGGTGATTCCTCGTCAACCTGAAGCACGTCTTAGAAAATTGAAGCTGAACTGGGAGGGCCTGTACCAAGTAACAAAAATAACCTGACCCTGTACTTGCTGGTTAGAAGATCTCGAGGGTGTTCCTATTCCAAGACCCTAAAATGTTGAGCATCTTAGAAAATATTTTATTTAAGTTCAATTACTCTTGATTTCTATTTTTATTCAATCAATGAAATGTCAAAAAGATATCTACATTGGAATTCAATTACTTTATTCGTCTCAACTTATTCGAAATCAGCACAACTTATAAATAGCTTCCGAAGTGATTTAGTTTGCTAAAACAACTCAGTTTTCCAAATAGATTGAATTCGTTAAAGCTATTGAAAAAATAGTTCATTTCTTCAAATCAGTGACAAACAAATCACCTCGCCAAACTGTTATCAACAGTTCAATTTGCCAAATCGTTCGTAAACGATTGAGATCGTCAAAATCGTTATGAACGGTTTAATTCGCCAAATTGTTCATAAACGATTGAGATTGCCAAAATTGTTAAGAACAATTTAGCTTGCCATATCGTTCATAAACAATTAAAGTCACCAAAATTGTTAAGAACAGTTTAGCTCGCAAAATCGTTCACAAATGATTGAATTCCCCCAAATTGTTAAGAATAGTTCAGCTCTCCATATCATTCACAGACGATTGATTTCGCTATAACTATTACAAACAATTTAGTTCAATATAACTGTTACAAATAATACAGTCCACCATAATTGTTATAAACAGTTTAGATCGCCAAACAGTTATAAAAAGTTCTGATTAATGGATAAGTCAACAAAGATCACAAAAAGTACTAGAGAAGCCTACAAATGTTGTGTTCAAAATCACGAAAATGTCCAAACCTATCTAAAGGTGTGCCCAAACATCTCAGTTAGCCAAAAGATGAAGTATTATACATAGATCAGTTTACTCTAAAGATGTCAATGGTTCGAAAATCTACAAGATAGGTTAGAAAAATCTTACTCGCCTTTACAAAGTTACCAGATATTGGTAAAAAAAATGAATACATTGTCACGATGTGAACGAAGGCTAACTCATGACTTATACATTCATTATAGAGAATGAAAAAGGCGTGGGGGGAGGCAGAAGAGTTACATACAAACTGGAAAATTCACAAGAGCATGATAAAATAAACTACCTTTGCATTAATAGAAATGACTTCTATTACATTAACAACCATTTTTTACAAAAAGAAAAAGAAAGTTCAGAAAAAGAATTACATATTGCCACTAACGAAAGAAGGTTTTTTCTTCAAACAAAAAAAATAGAGGCTTTATGATGGTGGGGACAGAGCAGATTCATCCTCAGAGGTCTTATAGTCTTCAACCTCCTTAAACTCTTGAAGTTCATTGATAAGAGCCCAAATATTTTCCTTTTTCGTCTCGTTGCCAGCCCAAATCCTCTCGTGCTCCCAATTGACCATTTTCACTCGAGTTACTGGGACATGATTCTCGTTTGTAAGCTGTTCAACACAGGATTCAACATTATCAAGTTCCTCCACCTTATAGTCTTACTTGTCTTTCAGTTCCAACAGTGTCATAGTAGGCCGCGTCCAAATGATGGTACAAGGCTTATCCTCTTCTAGCATGCAAAGACGAGGGTGCTCACGAGGCTCAACCTTCGCAACTAGAATGAGGCCCCTGAAACAAATCCAGTGTTTGTTCTGTTTGCGCCTAGCATTCTCTATAGCTTCATGAGGAGATATTATTAACCATAAAACTAAAATACAAGGTAAAATAATTAGCGAAATTCAAACTGATACTAAATTTAAAGGGATAATTGATCAATAGTCCCAATTAAAGAGTTTAATTCATAATTTATCCTATTTTAATTTTAAGCTAATGTAAATCCCTTAATTATATTGTTGTTTCAGAAAATAAATAAAGAACGAGTTTACCAAAATTTCTTGGGATGAGTCGCGGACTAGGTTGCTCTCTTTAAGACGTTTCGCGGCTCTGCCCAAGAACGTGCAAGCAGTGTATCAGCCCCGTCGTCCCCAGGATAAAACAACCCAGAATTCTCCTCTGTCTAGGACGTTCTTTGCACTGTAGAAGTCCCGAAAACCAAACACCCCCACACACTGTTCGCAAAACAAACAAACTGCTCGGAAACCAAAATCAAACTGAAGAAACAGTACCGGAACAATTCCGGAACAGAAAAACAGAAATAGTTTGCTGTTTGGAACAGAAAACAGAAACAATTTTGGACAGAAACAGTGCAGAAACCAAAACTGTGCAGAAACAGGAGCAAGACTATTTTTTGTTCTTTTGTTCTTGTTCTTAAAACTGAAAAAAACTTGTATTTATAGGGAAAAAAAACAAACCGTTTGAATTTTTTTTTTTGAAACCGAAACTGATAATTAAAAAACGTTTAAATAATTTAAATCTAATTTAAACGTTTTTAATCAAAACGTTAAACAGTTAAAACGTTTTTATTAACTAAAACGTTTTTTTTTTAAAACTGTTTTTTTAAAAAAAATATTTTTAAACAAATTTTTTCTAAAAAATAAATAAGTGTCACCTCATCACATGCTCGACTCGACTCGGCACGGCACGGCCGGATGGACGGCGGCGCGCGCGCGTGTGTGGTAAACCGGTAGGGATGTAACTCCTCTCCCCTCCACAAAATGTGGGTACCCCTTGGGGCACACCCCAAGTGTCTCACATACCCCTAGATATCCACTTTAATTTCACCTCTCCCAACCAATGTGGGACAAAAGGATTTGAGGAAAAAAACCAATTTGACACATTTGGCACTTTCTATTCTAAAAATTAAATTAAAATTCATTTCTTTCAACATATATTGTCTTGTGTTTTTAGTCACATGATCAATGCTCTTTTATATCTTTAATCAAGTATTTTAAACTAAGGGCTGCATCGCTGGGCACCGACACTATCCTCCGTCGCCAGCCGCCGCTGTCCACGTTGGATCTCAAGCCTCCAATCGCGAAGTTTGTCCACCGGCTATTGATTTTTTTTAAAATTATATGTAACTATTTTTTTTAGTGTAACTGTTAGTTACATGTAACTACTTTTACCATATTTTTCAGTTACATGTAACTATTTTATATATATACTAGCGTATAACCTGTGCCTAAAGGCACGCGTGAAAAAAAATTAAACCTAATTTTTTTTCAACAAATTCGCTTATCTTTATACAACTTCTAAACCTGTTTTATTAAAACATAAAAAATAATTAATATTTAAATACCATCACCACAAACAATGTATATTACAATTAACATTACCAATTTCGGGAGACAATACCTTAATGAACTAAGCTTAAGAAACTGCATAACAAGGAACATGAACTATAATTTCACTTCCTCACATTTTCTCTTTTGTCTGAGCAACCAAGCAAACAGAAAATGAGAGGAAATTTAACCCGGAGGCAGAAGTTTAAGAAAAAGACCCGATAATTCACCAATTGAATAGCCATCGCATGCAATCGAAGAACCTTCCAAATTAGCGTTAAACAAATTAGCTAATCGATCAAGCACTACCTTTTGCTTCCAATTCAAGCTTATTGACATTGATCTCGCTCACATCCCAAGAGATGTTCTTGAGGATCCCCCTTCTAAAATCGATTTCTCTTGCGGCTTCAAAACAAAACAATAATGAAATGTTCACAGCAAAAGACACAAATAAATTCTTAGTTTAGGCCCTGTTGTTGTTAGGCTCACAGGCGAGGCTAACCATGTCTGGGTTACGACAGTAGTGTAAAAAATAACGTAATTATTGAGGTGAGTGTACTTTCTTCTATGTAAATGACCAAAATATATTTTCGTACTAAATTGTGAAATAATAAAATATTTATTAAATTGTTTGTTTTATCACATTAGATAGATCAAGTGAAATGTTGAATGTGGGAACTGCTTTTTATTATTATTCGATTATGCCATAGTGTGATCCCGATAATAGGGTATGTCATGTAGGATGTTATTGGTCCTAACAGGAGAGCATGTCATGTAGGACGTTACGAAATGACTTGACAGAAGGGTAAGTCCTATAGGTGGTTGTGGTTGTTGTTGTTGTTGTTGTTGTTGACGATGATGATAATTATCATCATGATATGGTAGTTTATACCACATGTTGGCTCTTACCATTGAATATATTAAATGACCATGATACTGATAACAACCTTAGATTGCATAGTTGTACAGGTTACAGTATGTCAAAACTCCCAATCGTGAGGTAAAACGATCCTATGGCTAGTAGGAAAGTAAGTATGCGGTATTTTATTATTTATATCAAAGTAATTTGATCAGTTAACTTTAATTCAGTTATTTTATCATTATGACACTTGTGAGATTTTTTTACTGCTTTGTGTGTGATATATTCTACTTTAGAAAATAATGTTTAATAAATATACTTGATCCATAAATTATTTTTATATTATGAAGACAGTACACCGATAAAATATTTTGTCTTAGGTACTCCAAGTAGAGACAGATCCATTATTAGCAATAGATAGAGTCAGAGGGTGGTGTTACTTTTGGGGCAGTCATGGTAGTTGTTAGTAACCAGTGGTTCAAACTTTTGTAGTTAAATTTTGGAATTTATGTCAGTTGATAGTTTATATTTATTATTGGTTGGCTAATATCAAGTCGAGGTTATGTTTTATTTTTTATTTATTTATTTATTTATTTATTATTATTATTATTATTATCATAGTTGCGTAGCAGAAGCGTGGTAGTAGAGTGGTTTGTCTTTTGCCTCTATTTCTCCGTAAAAATAAAAGGGAGAAATCAAGTAACGGCCTTAGAAAAACAGGTCGTTACGAAAAGGTGGAGCTTCACTAGAGAAGGTACATGCAAGCCAATGGTCGACGACAGAAATAACTAGGCGACAAACTGTCCGGAAGTCAATGTCACATCTACTGTGACCGTGATAGAGAGGGACGAAGCAGTTGCATTGGATGGCAGGGATGATGGATACAGGCCTTGACTTTTGGTTAAGAAGCAAAGAAAGTTTGGGTCCAGTAGGCCCAAAAACGATCAACCATGGAGCACTAAGGAGCCCAATGCAGGTGCCCATAATAGGAATAATGGGAAAAAGACCCGAAGAGGAAACCCAAACAGGGTTGGGTAAAGGAATGAGGTTGTTGGGCCTAGGCCTAGGAAGGACCATCAGAGTAAAATTGGGAAAAGTTTGCAAACCATGGTTAAACATGGGGAATCGGAGAAGAAAGGGTTTGAAAACCCTAGAATTAGTACCAGGTTAAGCTCTAGCCACATTGGGAAGAAGGAAACCTCAGGTTTTCAAGGGTCAATGACCTTTGATGGAGGTGAGACATATACTATGCCCAAGAGCACACTGGATCTTTTTTTTGGGAAATGGCCTGCATAAGGTGGCAATAGAGGTGTCTCAAAAAAATGTTAGTAATTACTGTCTTGTCACCGTCCCCTCTATCACATCAAATAAAGTCTCGTTGTCGTCCTTATCTTCTATTTCACCCCCTTCTCAAGCTCCCAAAAAACCATCTCCCAAACAGTCAGACTCTCCCCCAAACCTCCAGACAATAAACTAAACCTCAGGCCTAACTATTGAAGGTCTTCAAGTAAATCACCTCCAAATAAATCCGTTCTCTATGTTGTTGGAACAAACGAAGGAATTAATTCAATGCCTGGAGGTCTTTTGGCTAGTCGGTGCATTGAGATTGACGATGAGAACCCTGGACAAGAGAGCTCCAAAGCCTCTATTCATGGAAATTTCTATTGAGAATGTAAAAACCTGGGAAATGCTGGTAAGGAGGTACAAAACCCTCCTAAATCTCAATCAGTTGGATTATATTCCGAGTTTTTCGTCTAAAATTTCCATGTGGATCCTGACTTGGAATTGTCAAGGCGCTGGAAATGGCCACTTTAGGAATACATTTCGAGACATTATTAATGCTAAAAGACCTGAGGTTTTTGTTCTCCTGGAGACGAAATTGGAGATGAGAGCTATGGGAATTTTTTTTGTTTCCTTTGGTCTCATGGCTGCTACCCATATTGACCTGATTGGTTGTTCGGGGAAAATATGGGTCCTTTGGTGCCTTGGGAAGGTCACCGCCAGCTAGATTCATGTCACCAACCTAGTTATTCATGCCAAAATATCCATGGTAGGTTACGAGGAGTGGATCTTATCAGCGATGTATGGTAACCTGAACCCCAACAAGAGAAGAGAGATTTAGGACGAGATGAAAAGTTCTCCCAACTCAATGACTCTCCCTGGTTGATAGCGAGGGACTTCAATGACATTAATGCTTAAGCTAAAAGAATGGGATTTGCGAATGCCTCAGATATTTGCTGGATAAACTCCTTCAACCCTAATATTATTGCATGCTGCTTGAAGGATCTTGGAGTGTGTGGATTGTCCATGACATAGTTCGGAACCAACGTTCATGGAGAAATGGTGAATAAGAGGTTGGACTAGGCCTTAGCCAATGATAAATAGTGCTTCATGTTCACTGAGGCTAGGGCTGAAAATCTTCCTTATATGTATTCTGAGCATTCTCCTCTTTTAATTCATGTTTTAGGAGTTATTTTTCTTAATTTTACTTGCCTATTTAGGTTTGAAGCCATGCAGTTAGACTACCCTAACTTCAAATCGCTAATTGATAATACTTGGAACAATGTAGATAATAATCTAGATAAGTTTACCAAGGAGGTTAAAATTTGGAACATAGAGGTTTTTGGAATTTTTTTTAAGGGAAAAAACATCTCCTAGTGTATCCAAAAGTATCAAGAAACTACATTTTCTAATAGGCTTGATGTTCTAGAAAAAGATTTGAAAAAAAAGAGTATTCTAATATCCTTAAGAGGGAGGAGATGTTCTGGTACCAGAAATCTAGAATTCAGTGGTTGTCCTTTTTGGGATAAGAACACTAGGTTCTTCCATGTTGCTACTAATCAAAGAAGAATGAATAATATAGTGTCGATGATTAAATACTCTAATGGCATTGGTTGAATAATCAAGAAGATATTAAAAATCATGTTAGAAGCTACTTCTATGATTTGTTTTTGTGAGAATATTCCTAACATAACTGATATGAACTTTTCAGAGATTAGCTGCGAGCACCCCATAGATCTTGGGGATCACCAATATCTTTTTATGGTGCCAGATGATGAAGAATTAAAATGAATCTCAATAATATGAAGGACCTTAAGGCCCTAGAACCTGATGGCTACCAAGCTATTTTTTATAAGAAAAATTGGGATAAAGTGAGCAAAAGAAAATTCCACCTTGTCAACTGGGATAAGATTTGTTCTCCTCTTAACTTGGGAGGCCTTAATATCAGGAAAACTAGAGTCAACAACATTGTTTTTATGTGAAAGTTTGCTTGGAAGACTGTCTCTAATGAAAATTGTTTATGGGTTGATGCTATTTTGAATAAATACAATTTGGAGAGAACCCCGTGTCTTGGGTCAAGAGACAAGGTGGTTCTCATATTTGGAGAGGTATATTCAAATCCAGAGAATGCATATCTAAAGGCCTAAAATGGAAAGTTGGAAACGGCATTAATAATAATCTATGGACCGACTGGTGGTATGGAGATGGACCTTTGGGCAATGATGAATTACAAAAGAATTATGACCTTAAGATTGCGAATATTTTGGATGACTCAGGTAGTTGGTTGCTTCTGCCAATCGTCTACCTTATTTCGGATAACCAGGTCAATAATATTATTAATTATGAGCCCTCGAACATGTTTAAGGATAATACAACCATTTGGTTCCTGGATAATTCTGGTAAATTTTCTGTGAAATAAGCCTACTCCATTTTCTCGGATTTTGATACTTCTAGATCCCTTTCCAAATAGGAGTGAGTCTGGAAGCTTAAAATCCCTCAATCCCAAAAATTCTTTATTTTGATTTTTTTTTTTACAAAAGATTGATGACTAATTCACTTATAGCGAAGTGGTTAAATGATGTTTTAGCTATTTGCATGCGTTGTTATAATGCTATAGAGCCCTTGGACCATGTGCTAAGATTTTGCCCAAAGGCTTGGACTGTTTGGAATGTATTTTTAGACAAGGATTCTTTGAGGCGGGATCATGACATGGATATTCAGGACGGATTGTTAAGTTTACAAAAGGGAGAACCACCAAACACTCTTCTATGTGTTTTTTTATTGCCATTTTGTGGGAGATTTGGAAGGATAGAAACAAGAAAGTGATTGAGGGTATCACTCACAATTCTTCCTCTCTTGCTTCCAAAATATCTCATTTTGCGGGAGATATGATGAAAGTTTTTATCCTAGTCAAATCAGTAATGGCCTTCCGATTAATCCTTGTCCTAACTGGCTTCCTCCCCTTATAGGTTTTTTCAAGTTGAATATGGATGAAAGTGCTCTTGGAATCCCGGGGAAAAGAGGCTTAGGAGGGCTTATCAGACATATGGATGGATCTTGAAATATTGGATTTTTTGGACATATCAAATCGTGTACCTGCCTGGAAGCGGAGATTAGGAGCATCCATGCTGGGATGTGTTTGGCGATCACTAGAGGATTCCCTAGAATCGTTGTGGAGTTGGATTCGTTGGAAGAAGTGAATCTTATCAAAGGAGACTGCCCGAAAACCCATGTGCATAGGGAATGAATTATGGAGTGTAAGCACATCATGAAGACCCACAACTTCAAGATTCAAGCTACGAGAAGGGTCAACAATAAATGCGCTGATTACTTGGCTTGGATGATAACTAATAGTAAATCGAAAATGCACTACCTAAAGGAACCCCCATAAAGTTTAGAGAGGCTTCTCATAACCGACATGAATAACGAGGCTCATACTCGTAGTCCTTAGTTTTTGTGTGTTTTTTTTTTTTTTTTTTTTTTTTTTTTAAAAAAAAAAAAAAGAGGAGAAATACTCCAAATATAAACTAATTTCTCTTATCCTGATTTTTTTGGGTAAAAAATGAAAATATCCAAACAGTGCCTCGTTGAGGCGTGTGATGCTGGGCTTTGTCTGAAATTAGATAATGACGTAGCACCCCTGTGAGAAAAACAAACATCATTGTGCCCCACGCCATGCTTTCAGAGAGAGAGAGAGAGAGAGAGAGAGAGTATGGTGCTACTGCACTGTTTAATTACTGATTACTAGTCATTATGTCCAAGTTTTGCGTGCTTAATTATGGCTCTCAAGTCCTAATTTCATGCTGCTTTTTCGTTACACACTAGTGGGTTCACATTTTTTTTTTTTGCCGATATATCCGAATTAGTTTATTCACAGTTCAACTAATTATCACACTTTATTTGATATATTCAGATTTAAATTTAAAATTTAATTATTGAAATATTCTTTATGAGAGTTAAACTCTAGTTAACAAAAAAATATGACGCATTCCCTTGCCAACTGGACTAACACGTTTTAATTATTAGTGGGTTCACATATGTATCATTACAAAATCTATAAATTATTGACATCAATAGTCTTAACGATTTGTTTTTTGAAATTATTTTCACTATTTTTTTTGTACATAAGTCTAGTTTAGAAGCCTCCCCTTAAAAAATACACCATAAAAAATTGAACTAAAATTTAATTTAATTTATAAATATAAAAAAACATAATTTAAAAAATTATTTATACTTAAAATTTTCTGACACTATATAAACTTGATTAGTGTCAATATTTCGACATCCAAAAGGAAATTAATTTCATAATTTTCTCATAGTTTATGATTGGCAAACATATGAATGATTTTAACTACTAGAATGAATATATTTTTTTTACATTTAACAAAAAAATATTCTCGATCGGATTTTAAACAATTCAATTTATAGTCTATTTTCCTATATAATATATAAAAGGTTGTTTTTTAGACGGGATTGTCATAATAGATTAAAACACAAAAATCCATTGTAATTGCAACCCGAATTTATTGTAATAATAAGAGACATTACCATATTAGATTAAAAACAAAAACAAAAGCTATTAAAAACTCAGTTTATTCACAACTCAAGAAAAAAAAATTAAAAAAAAAGGAGAAATATTCGGCATTTTAGAGATGCTTCTCTAGTAAAAAAACCCTAACAAGGGTAATGTAAGAACAAATTCGCAACACTCAATATCGGCCGTCCACTCTTTGATCCAACGGCCTGGATCATCCTAACACTCGTGCTTATCACTCCGTTCCTTCACTTCACTGTTCTCCCTCCACTGTCTCTCTCACTACTATTCTCTCTCTTAAACACCGCTTTCCATCTCTCTCTCTAAAAATGGCCAAAGCCGTCGGCGATCGTTGTTGTTATTCACGGCGATCCGCCAACAATTGTCTATTCTTCGTCTGATCTCTGCGTCTCTCTGTAAATTCACTCCCATTTCGACAACACTCACTTTCATGTTCAATCAAAGCTTCTGTATTTTTTTTTTCAAATTTTCTAGATGATGATATAGAGTTATTTGAATCGATAACGCGTAAAAGCTAGAATCTTCATTGGTATTTTCGAGCTATCGAAGCACGAAAATCGATAATTTAAAGCTTAGTTTCGATTTTGTAAAGAGTTTTTTTTTAAAAGTTTTCCTGTGTATATCTCATGATTACCGATAGCTATTCAAAGATGATGTCCGGCATCGGAATGCGATCGATGATGCAGAGCAACGATTACGGCGAAGAGCTAGGGCTGTTGCTCCGGGAGCAAAGCAGACAGCAAGAGGCGAGTGATCGAGAACGAGAGCTGAGCCTTTACCGCAGCGGTTCGGCTCCTCCGACGGTTGAAGGATCTTTGAGCGCAGCTGGAGGCTTGTTCGGACATGGCACTGTCGATTCCGGTGGATTTTCGGAGGAGGAGCTGAGGTCTGATCCCGCCTACATTTCGTATTATTACTCGAATGTGAATCTGAATCCTCGACTTCCTCCTCCACTGCTGTCCAAAGAGGACTGGCGGTTTGCACAGAGGTTGCAGGGAGGAGGCGTCAGTGGTGGTGGCGGTGGTGGTGGTGCGCCTCTGGGAGGGATTGGAGATAGAAGGAACATGAACAGAGGCAGTGCTAGTGGAGGTGATGATGGAGATAGCCATAGATCTTTGTTTTCTGCGAATCTGGGGTTTGGTGTTAAGAAAGAAGAGGATAAAATGGAGTCAAGGAAGGAGTGGGGAGGGGATGGACTCATTGGATTGCCTGGGTTGGGATTAGGGAATAAGCAAAAGAGTATCGCCGAGATCATTCAGGTGAAATTTGTTGAAGATAATTCCCTTGTTGGTTTAGTAAATTTGAGAAATTGAATTATTGTTTTTAATACTTGTTGCCTTTGGATTGTGCTTTGCCAGATTAGTAGTTACTACTCCAAATATTCATTTAACTTGCATTGTGTTGTACAGGGTCAACAGGTGCAAATCTTCTTATTTGTCGCCATCGTATTAGAATGTACATTTTATTCGGTAGTTTGGCTTATGGTGTTGCATTGAATGCTTATATTGGTAACAATATTTTAAGATTTTCCTAGTTTGTACTTGTTTATGTTTTATTTCGCCGTAGCATTGTAATTGATTGACACGCGTAAGGAGCTTCTTGCCGGAAATTGTTATGTCCGAGGTTCTAAAATATTCATTTTGTTTTTGTGTTATTTGACACGTGATAATGATTATGCGGTTTTACATTTGGTTATGAGTTATAACTTCTTTATTGGCAGTATATTAATGAGCACAGCACGTGACGTAATGATGAATAGAATTTTTTGCTGGCGTTTTGCTAAAACTGGCAAAACGCTGAATGACATTAATATCCTTCCCGTTTAGAAAAATGATAGTGAGATTGTATGTAATTTGAAGTTAGAGTTTAAGAATGATATGTGTTGGTGTATCCCGAAGATGCAGTTTGCTATTATGAGCTAGAATCAGATTTACGTCTTTTCAATTTGCTGGCACTTTGTACCATTATGAATTTATTTTAAATGTTGATGATAATTATCAGAGCTAACAATGCATTATAATGTTCGGTTTTGCTTTTTTGTGGGATTATCTTCCTACCATTGCTCAACTCTTATTAATTTCGTTAAACTGGTAGGCTGTATAGAACATTTATGATATTAGCCAATTGAGCTTGCACGTTTGGTTGTGCCTTAGGCAATCTCTTAATGTGATATTAGCCAATATTTAGTAGGGATGAATTGAATAATAATATGGGATTTTATTTCACCGGCCGGCAACAATTATTGCGCATTTAACATTTTGATCTCAGGCAAGGTTATTTGACATGATGCGTGCTTGTAACATGTCTCAAATCATTTAAATATGGTAGCAACATGATGTACCTATCTATGCTTTCACTTCCGCAATTTAAGTGGACATTCTTGTTACTTTCTTTGGCGGGCTTTTATTTTTTTGGCTGCACAAAAGATTCCTCTTCTTTTTAAAAAAATAATAATAATAAAAGTGTTGTGCGTATCTATTTGATGTTTGCATATGTATCTATATGAATTCTGTTCTATGCATCAGTCATTTTTTGTCACGCTTGGTTTCTATATTTTGCATCATTTTTTTTATGAATTATATGTATCTTTTTTTCTTTGCCAAGCTTGGTTCATGTTAAGTAACAAATATGAATACTTTATATTTCCTCATAGTTAATTGGGGTTTTGCAATAATACTGAATCAAGAAATTTGCATTGAATGCAGGATGATATAAGTCAGGTGCCCTCTCTTTCTAGGCAACCCTCTCGCCCAACCAGCCGTAATGCATTCGACGAGAGTGTTGAATCATCTGAACCCAGTTTCGCTAACATTCACCATGAATTGGCATCGATCGATGCACTGTCTTCAGCAACAAATTTTCAAGGCATGCCTGGTATACAAAATACAGCTTCATCTTCTTCTCATACTTATGCTTCAGCTTTGGGGGGTGCTTCGTCACGAAGTGCTACTCCTGTTGGAGGAAGGACAAACCCTCTAGACAAAAGAATCGTGAATGGTCTGAACTCATACAACGGCAATGAGCATGCTGATCTGGTTGCTGCTTTGTCTGGTCTGAATCTGTCGACAAATGCCATGGCTGACGAAGAAACCCATTTGCAGTCTCGAATTCATCACGAGATCGATGATCATCAAGGCGTTTTATACTCAAAAAAGTCTGAATCTGGACAGTTTTTTCCTGGTATGGGTAAAGCCAGTGGTGGTGTTGGAATGCACCTGAATAATTCTGAACTTCACAAAGCTGCTGACTTTTCAGGACACTCGTACTTTAGAGGGCCTTCTGCACCAACTCTCAACAATGGAGGAGGTTCACCTCATTATCAGAATGTGGGTAGTCCAAATTCATCATTTTCAAGCTATGGCTTGAGGGGTTATGGTTCTAATCCCGGCTCTCCATCTCTTTTGGGAAACCAAATGGGTGTTTCTGGGATGGACTCTAGAGCAATGGGAGGAGGCCTGACTTTAGGACCTAATTTATTAGCTGAATTTCAAAATCTTAGAAATAACAATGCAGGGAATGCTCTTCAAGTGCCTCCCATGGATCCAGTATATCTTCAGTATTTGAGGTCAGCCGAGTATGCTGCCGCAATGGATAGGGAAAACGTGGGTAATTCGTATATGGATTTACTTGGACTTCAGAAAGCTTACCTAGGGGCAATGCTTTCGTCTCAAAAGTCACAATATGGTCTCCCTTACCTCGGTAAATCTGGTAATTTGAATCACGGCTCAAACCCTGGATTTGGCGTTGGTTTATCCTATCCTGGAAGCCCGTTGGCAGGCCACATTCTACCAAATTCCGCTATTGGTTCAGGTAGCCCTGTCAGGCATGGACATTTCATGAGGAATTTAGCTGGAGGTGTTGTGTGGCGGCCTGAAGCCGGAACTACTTTGGATGAAGCTTTTGCTTCCTCTTTATTAGATGAGTTTAAGAGCAATAAGACAAAGTGCTTTGAGCTTTCAGAAATTGCAGGTCACGTTGTTGAGTTTAGGTATGTGCTTTACATGCTTCTTATTCTTGCTGGGTTAATTTTGAACCCAAATTTTGATAACTTCATTAAGTATCTTTCTTGAGCAGTGCGGATCAATATGGAAGCCGTTTTATCCAGCAAAAGCTTGAAACCGCCACTGCGGAAGAGAAAAACATGGTCTTCCATGAAATTATGCCCCAAGCTCTCGTTCTAATGACTGATGTGTTTGGTAACTATGTGATCCAAAAGGTGTTGTTTCCATCATTCTTTATGTTTTTGTTATTCTTGTACAATTCCGGTTTATAAATCAGTCATTTTCTTATTTACATACAAATATTCATTGAGAAATAGTTATTGAAAGTTGCTTTTGTTTGCAACATTTTGCAGTTTTTTGAACATGGGACTGCACCTCAAATAAGAGAACTGGCTGATCAACTCACTGGGCATGTTCTGGCCCTGAGCCTTCAAATGTATGGCTGCCGAGTGATCCAGAAGGTACTTTTATTGGAAAAGAAAAAATAATATCAAAACCATATTTGAGAAATGTGTTATATTATATAACTACTAACTGGCCATGCCTAAAGGCACACATAGTATTATTTTAATCAAAAAATAATTCCATGTAATTTAAAATTATAAATTACAAACATATGTCTGCCGAGTGATCTAGAAGGTATATCTCTACTATATAAAAAAAAAAACGACATCATAGAAGAGATACATGAAAAATGTGTTTAAATGTAATGACTAGTTAGTCCTCAAGTCTAAAGGCACACTTTAATATTATTTAATGAGAAAAAAATAATTTTGCGTAATTTAAAATTTAACTAGGTAACTTACATAGTTAATTTTATAATATAAGTTAGAATGATGTGGGCTCTACAAATCAAGTAGGATCAATAGAAAGGCTAAGATTTCTTCAAACATATAATCCAATGGAAGAAAATATTTCTTCAATTGAATGGATAAGATTTAATCCAGATCTTTGCTAATAGATCTCAATCGTTCTATTCTAAAAAATTATTGTGTGGAACCCTCACACCCTTGATTTATAATGTAGATATATCTGGGTTCATTCTTCTTTGGTTCCTTCTGTACAGGGGGAAGGAATATTTGAGTGTGTGTATGGCTTACAGGTTCTGTTATTCTGGTATGAAGGAGGTGGAGCTGTTTATACAGTTATCTTTTGACCTTGCTGAGACAAGTCCCTAGATACCATTGTCTATTTTATTCTTTTGTAGGGTACCTAGGGCTACTGTGATTAGTTATACCATCTGACTTTCTCGTCCGCCAGATAAAACAAGTGTTTCTGTGTGTTGATGGCTTCATGGCTATCTAGCACTGTAGGTAATGGTGCATTTGTTCTTAAATTGCAGGCTATTGAAGTGGTGGATTTGGACCAGCAGACTAAAATGGTTGCGGAGCTTGATGGTCATATTATGCGCTGTGTGCGTGATCAAAATGGGAATCATGTCATTCAAAAGTGTATTGAATGCATCCCTGAACGAGCCATTCAATTTATCATCTCTACTTTTTATGAACAAGTTGTGACACTGTCCACACACCCTTATGGTTGTCGTGTAATACAGGTTAGTAATTATTTTAGTCTTGTACAATTGACATGCCGGTTAATGACTGTGGATATAATTGAGAGAGTTTGAATTCCTTGTGGCAGAGGGTCTTGGAGCATTGCTGTGACCCGAAGACACAGACTATAGTGATGGATGAGATTATGCAGTCTGTTTGCCTGTTGACGCAGGATCAATATGGGAATTACGTTATTCAGGTTTGCCTAGAGTCTTCTGGGGGCTGTTTGGCTTGTCCTGGGGTTCAGTTCTCTGTTATCGGAAACAAAAGAAATTATTGTTTTCTCTTGTAACAACACAACACAACACAAAATCAATTTTACAAAACAATTTATAGTACTCAATCTGTTCCATCACATCAAATACGTATTAAATTTAATTTTTTACCTTTACTGTATTAAGAAACTATATTTATTTCTCTGTACGTACATTTTTGTCGCTCACATATATTTTTAATCAATCACATCATTATCTTTCTCATTTTTTTTTTCCAAAAAATTTCAACTGTCTACATCATGTGGCTGCTACTTTTAATTTTTAACACATTTTTAATTAAGATTTTTTTTTTTTTAAATTTCAAAAACCAAACCGAACAGGTTATATCATAATTTTCAAAAACTGTTTTTGGAAACAGTTTAAACTTTTTGGAACACTATTTTCGAATTCCAAACCAAACAGGCCTCTTGACATCTAAAAAAGTTTGCATTCCAGTATGTGTTCTTCCTTGAGTGAGAAATATAATACAAGTGGTGGAGGTCTATCTTTGTCGATTTAATTCTTGGGGGGGTGGATCTCTTTTGATGGTTGAATTCATATTTGACAGCACGTGCTGGAGCATGGGAAGCCAGATGAACGCTCTGCGATTATTAAGAAATTAACAGGACAGATTGTTCAGATGAGCCAGCAGAAGTTCGCCTCGAATGTTGTGGAGAAATGTTTAACCTTTGGAACTCCTGAGGAACGTCAGATCCTTGTGACCGAGATGCTTGGATCCACTGATGAAAATGAACCTCTCCAGGTAAGTTCAGTCTTCATGATATAGTTGAAATGAGGAAGATTTAAGCATATTTCAGGCGATATAATTTCCTTTCCAAGTTCTGTTCAAGCTGCTGCTTCTGCCAATTCTCACTTTTTGGGGGGGAGATTATTAGATTATCCTTAAAAATAATTTACTTATCATGCTTTATCATCTTCTATTCTCTCTCTCTCTCTCTCTCTCTTATCATTTCGATTGAACTTTAGTCCTGGGAGTTAAATATCAACATATCAACTAGATTGAATACATCGTGTTGATAACTGTTGAATTTGTATTTGATATCATAGTTAAAGTTAAAACTAAATTATTGGTAAGGACTAAATTCTTCTAAGTGAGTGTTCTATTTGCTCTCCTAGGTGGCCATTGTTTACTGATTCTGGATACAGTATGAAAACAGAAATCTGGGAACGAAAAAAATGTTTTTGTTCTGTTCCCAGAAATTTGTTCTAAAAAGGGCTGTGGTTGTAGTGTGTGTGTGTGTATATATATATATATACATACACATTTTTCTTGACCATCTATAATATTTCGTGCTTCCTGTGGATTTCAGGTGATGATGAAAGATCAGTTTGCAAACTATGTTGTACAGAAAGTACTGGAGACTTGTGATGATCAACAACTTGAACTCATACTTAACCGAATAAAGGTTCATCTGAATGCCCTGAAAAAGTATACTTATGGAAAGCATATAGTTGCACGTGTGGAGAAACTCGTTGCAGCTGGAGGTATGCATTTTATTTCTCTTGTTCTGATTACTATTGCACAAGAAATGATTCACTGCCTTGTGGAAATCAAATATTTTCCACCTCGTTTTATTATGATCTTTGGAAATGCTGTTGGCTAAACTACACTTTGCACCCCCAAAGTTTGTGCGGTTACATAATTTTGCTATTTTTGCACATTTGTCTCCAAGGTTTATTTTCGGTGTCTAACTGGCCACATTGCCCCTTTCTTGTCAATTGTGTCCCCAAAATTAATCACATGGCTAAATTGCACTTTTCATGCTTGTAGTTTGTAAGCTATTGTATTTTAATCTCTATTCCGGCTATTAGAAAGCGATCATGACTGACTAAATGGGGCAATTAGGAAAGAAAACCGAGCTCTTATTGTTTTCTTCTCTCTTTATAGATAAATATCATTTTATTTGTTTTCTGATCATATGAATAATCTACTCGTGCAGAGAGGAGGATTGGCATCCTGTCTGCATATTCTACTGCTTAGACCCGGGATGGGCAAGCTGTACAGCTAACTGAGTCTAATATGAGTGCTTCTTCTCTCTTCTTTGATGATTAGCTTAGCTCTGTCTATTTATTCAGAAAAGATGGGGGGAGCTGATTTGCAAATAAAAAAATGTTGGTTGTACTTTAAAAAAAAAAAACTGTAAATTTTCCTAGTTTGAGGATATATATATATATATAACTAGAAGCTAGCTGAGGCTTAGATGGTGAGTGATAAATTTACTGTACAAGTTTCAAAGGGTGTAAAAAAAAAATAGAGGAAAATGTAGTGTAAGTCGTGATCGTGACTGTACAAAAAAAATGTGGCCCGATGTTGAGGCTTTTGGTGTTTTAGGAGTTGGAAATTTTCCTCTTGTATGAGAATTTGGTAATTTTGTATTTTAAATAACTTATTTTACATGTTTTGAGTTTATTGTGGGTGTTCTACATTTGTAGCTGAATGCATGAATGAATGAAGTTGGTTCTGTTTCTACGTCAGGTAATGGTTATTATTCAATATCCGTGAAGATTTGAGTGTCCTCGATTCAATCATGATATTTTGTAGTGATGCATCTTATTTTAGGCCAAACACACCTAATTTAGAGTGTCTTTCAATCGATGTAACAAAACCGGTGTCATTTTAAAAATAAAATAAAATTATATTAAAATTAAAAATAAAATTAACTGTAGTTTTAAAATATATTTTTTATTAAAATAAAAAAATAATATGTATATATATATATATATATTTTTTATGTAATTTGATATTTTTAGCTTAAATTAAAGGGAAAATTGGTGAACAGTCTCATTTTTAAAGTCTAATTGGTGAAAAGTCTTTTTGTATTATTAGGTTTTGATTTAATCTTTTAAATTAGATTTCACTTGTGTTTTAGTTCCGCATTATAGGAATTGTAGGAATTGTAGGGAACCCTTAGTAAGTACATTGGATTTTTATAGTGAATTTTGTTACACGTAACTAAATGTTAGTTACAATTTCATAATTGTTATTTTTCACACATATTTAGGTATTTTTGGTTACATATACTTTAATTACATACTTTAATTACATGTTACAATTACATATACATATATGTGTGTGTGTAATATTTTGTGACGTAACTGAAAAAATATCAAACTTTTTAGTTACATATCAGAGACATGTACATATTATTGGAATATGTAACTGAAAAAAATCAAACTTTTTAGTTACATATTAGAGACATGTAATTAAAAAATTACACATTATTGGCATATGTAACTGAAAAATATCAAATTTTTTAATTACATATCAGAGACATGTAACTAAAAAGTTATATATAATTAATTATCTTTAACTAATTATATATATTTTGTGACATCAAATAAATTTTTTACACACAAAATTGTTACATATAAAAAAAATAAAATTACTTGCAACTAATACAGTAATATTACACACAAAATAGTTACATGTAACTGGCGCGTGACTATTATATGTGCAAGGCTTCCACATTTTTAAAACATATGGGACTAAATTAAAAGTTTTTAACGCCTCTAGGAGTTTTGACTGATTAGAACCTAAATGTAAGACCTCTCACCTATTATCCCTAAATTAAATTATAATACTAATTTAAATTTAAAATAAAATTAAAATTCTAAAATAATTCAAGATTAATTTAACCCTAATTAAACATAATTTTAATTAAATTCTCATTCAAATATGACACAGTACTATTTGTGCTAAATATGACAAACATAGTGTATCTGTGTCAAAATGTTTCAGATGATGATCGAGCTGTTGGATTTTATTTTGATATTAAAATTTTCAAAATTTAGTATGACATATAGGATGGTTGAATTGTTCGAGTTGTTCGGACACCCCCAAAAATTCAAAGGCTAGGAAAATTTAGTATAACACATAGGATGGTTGAATTGTTAGAGTTGTTCGGACACCCCAAAAAATCCAAAGGCTGTGTGTGTGTGAGCGAAAGTTCTTATGAGTCTCAAGAAACTTGTAGAAAGTTCCCGTTTGTGAAGGTGGTGTTTGGTTTCATGGAATCAAATGCTCAGAGAATTGCCGAATTCCTTTCCACCAAACACTATCGCTACGTTTGGTATGCTAAAATGAAATAGAATGGAATGTAATGAGTGTGATATTGAAATGAATATGGTATTAGAATGTAATGACTATCACCATTCCTATATTTGGTGATAAACGGGATTAAACATGATATTGAAATGACTATTGCTATTTCTACGTTTGGTTATAAAATACATTATTCTTAAATATTCGAAAATTTTAGAACAAAATTTTGGGAACAAAATTATTCATAGACACTAAACAAATGTCACCTAGGTTATCCTTTAATCCGACAAACTAAAGGGTTTGGAAGTATTTTCGTGTTTTTGTTTCCATTTTTTTTTGTTCCCAAAAAAACTTTTTTTAAAAAAAAAAAAAAAAGAAGAAGAAGAAGAAGAAGAAGAAGAAGAAGAAATGATTTGCTTATATTTTGATTATAGGATTTTGTTGTAAACATCTGAGAACAGAACATAATAAATTTTTTCCTATTTTACTGATTCTGTTCCAATCATTTTGTTTACAAACTTAAGATATAGAAACACCAAATCCTATTTATGCCTCACTTGTTTAGTGTTTCTGTTATCATAAAATTGGGAATACAAATAAATATATGGGGGAAAAGTTGTTTATTTCGAGTTTTATATCTATATTCCTAGCTTTCTTGGAATAAAAACAGAAATTTGGGAACAAAAATAGAAATATGGGAACAAAAACAGAAATATGTTCCCAGATTTTTGTTTTTGTTCACATATTTCTGTTTTTGTTCCCAGATTTTTGTTTTCGTTTCCAGATTTCTGTTTTTATTTTTGTTCCCAGATTTCGTTCCCATATTTCTGTTTCCGTTCCATGTTTTTTGGGAATAGAAATATGAAAGCAATACCACTATATTTTTGTTGCTGTTTCCAGAATTTTATTTTCTGTTGTGAAAAATATGGAAATAGAAGTATAGACCATTCTTCTTATATAATATCTCATTTCATGTGGGATTGACTAATTTCATGAGTTGTAGGATTAGTTATTACTTGGAAATGAGAATGAAAACCAATTCCACCAACGAAACATAGGAATAGAATGGTTATTCTCAACTTTATTCCAATTCCAAGATGAATCCCATATACCAAACATGAACTATCTACATTGAATTTCTAAACCTTTTTTTATGTTTAATCCCCCTATTTTGAGCCTTCGATTCCTTGCAACCAAACACGACTTAGACTTCATTTCTATTTCTGATTCCATTTGAACAGAAATGTTGTTTTTGTTTAGGTTGGACTTGGTTTTTATGAAATTGATGTCACCAAATTTGAATTCCAAAAGAGTGTAACCAAATATTTTAAAAAAATTGCATTCATTTCTTACTTCTAATTTTGGAGTTCTATTTTTTTATTTTATTTTTCCAGAAAACTCAGAAGAAAAAAATTATGTATTTGTTCTATTTTTAGTGAAATACCTCCGATTTCTACCATAGGTGCCGGGTAATGAGAAAAGCCCGGAAAAAATCATAAAAGTTTCAAAAATAGCAGAAATAGTCCCCCGGCTATATTTTCAATTTTCAATCAAGTTATGGGCGAGGGAGCACCAGTTACAGTCAGTGACCCCATGAGTTATAAGACTAATGTGAGAAAAACAAGTTTTATTAATATTTTTTTTTTTAACAAATACTCTGGTCTCCTTTTCCTTCAATGGCACCAATACTCCCTTACTTGAAAAAAAAACACGATGTTTTTTTTCTCTTTATAAGGTCCTATCTTCTAGTGTCAAAATAACAATAACAAATATTGGATCAGACTCATTTAGGAGAAGCACCACTTTTTATTGGGTGATTTCGTTGGCCCAAAAGTCCACTACTTAAGTTTATCCTCATTTTTCTTATTTATTTCGTGCAAATCTCAATTCAAATATTATATTATTTTTATGACAAAAATATCCCTATATTTTTTGGAATAATAACTTTTTTGATCCCTGACAAATGGTTCGAACATTCAATTAGCTCCTGATATTTGGAAGATGACACATTTGGTCTTTCACATTTTATTTTTGTTTTATATTGACCATTCTGTTAAGTCAACGTTAACTTGAAAATAAAAGTATTTTGGTCATTTTATGTTGAAAAATGGATAATTTTGTTTTTTTACTCTAACTAATTTAATGAGGTCTATTTGAATATTTGACTAAATATAAAGGATAAAAAATGTATTTGCCCACCCTAAAACCCCACTTCCTCCCTGCTCAACTTTAGGATTTCCCCACCGCACCCCTACCTCCTCCCTGCTCCGGCGATGCAAATCGAGAAGAAGGGCGCCGTGGCCGACACTGACACCGGCGGAAAGAAGGAAGACGGGTCTATCCTGGTTGTCTTCAAGCTCAACTTGCATTGTGAAGGCTGTGCCTAGAAAGTCAAGCGCTCAGTTCGCCATTTTGAAGGTGTGAAAGCAGTGAAGGCTGACACCACAAACAATAGACTAACGGTGATGGGGATGGTGGACTCGGCGTTGCTCTGTGAGAGGCTCAAAACCAAGACAAAGAAGAAGGCGGAGCTCATCTCTCTACAGCCCAAAAAGGACGGCTGTGTTGCCTTCGGCGAAAAGAAACCGGAATTCGAAAAGAAACCCGACGAAAAGTGGAGGTGTTAGGCGCCAAAGAAGATGAAGGGTTGGACGTTTTTAAGCATTGAGGACCCGGCGGTGGAGTAGCAGACATGGCCGATGACCTTGTCTCCAGGGAGTGGATCGAGTTTGGATTCGCTGAAGACCTCGGAGACCTAACTAACTCCTGCGATGGACTGAAGAACGTGTTGTGCGGAAGCGGGTTAGGTGGATCCAAACACTAAACAAATATTAGGGTCTTGTTGGGTTCAGAGGCGACATAAATATGAAAATAGAGAATATACGGAAGCGAACAAAATGACGAATACAAAAGAGACACAAGATATAACGTGATTCGACATGCAAATCCGGCCATGCAAGGGATGGATTTGGTAGACACTTTATATGCACTTGTGCCCCTAATGTTTAGTGATGTTATCCGACGCGACTCGAGAATATAAATGTCTATTAATATTAAATAATTGATTAATCTTGATTTAAAATTTTACTGTTAACTTAATATATATATATATATATATATATAATCGTTATACTTTACTCTGAACTATAGGGGATAAGTGATGACGAAAATAAAAGTATAAAATATAATTTAATCAAAATATGTGAGTAAAGTGTAATTAATCTTTTCTTTTCTTTTCTTTTCTTTTTTTTTTTTTTTTGTTTTATTGAACCATGAGCTTATGAAAAATGCTAGATGTTTTAAACTTATGGGGCACAAAGTGTAATTTTTTCTCAAATAAAAGAACAAAAATCCAATATTACCATTTATCAGTAACTTTAAAAAAAAGAGTAGAGAGAGAAAGTGAGGAAATCTATAGAGAGAGAGAGAGTAAGTTTGTTCTTGTTTTGACCGAGAGGTGGGCGTGGGGTTTTGGGGGGGTGGGGGGTGGCGGCAGCCCCTAAGACTAAAACTAGCCCTCTCCAAGAGCCGATTTTAAGAAAAATAAAAATAAAATTTATAATCCGGCCTTCCAAAGGCCGGATTTAAAAAAAAAAACAAAGGTTTTCTTGAAACCGGCCATCCAAAGGCCAGGAAGACCCATTTTCGTATTAAAGTTAAAATCAGACCCATATCGATGATTTTGAAACTTTTGGACCCATTAATGTAAACAGCTCTCAGCTCTCTTCTTTCTCTCTACACACATATATCAATATCTCTTTGTTCTCTATATATATATATGAAGAAGAACACTTTCTCCCATTGAAATTCTCTCTAAAGGTATGTATAAGTTATTATAAATATATATACATATGTAAACTTAAAATGTATATAGATATATGTATATATATATATATATGCAAAAATAATATATGGGTTTAGGAAATACAGTAAATTTATATTTATATATAGATATATCTAATTTAGGAAGAATGCAAATTAAAAGAAAAAAAAATGTGAATTTTGTTAAATTTAATTTTTAGTATTTCGTTGACTAATAAATTTTATTAATAGTTAGTTAATATTTTTCTATATATTAAATTGAATTGTAAATTTTTTGTAATTGTTGTTATAATATTTTATACAGTTAATATTGACTTAAGAAATGGAGTTACGCCAGAAATCATATTTGAATTTGTATTTAATTTGAAATAATTGTATTTATTGCTTACTATTGTAAAATTGATTCGATTAATTTATGATTATCATTATCGGCATTATTTGTAAAAATTTATTAGATTTATAGGTGTGAAAATATTTATTGTAGATTTTTAGTTTAATTCTCTTTAGGAGAAACCGAGTAACAGTCTTGGGAGACCGGGTCGTTACATTGGAAAAAAAAAAAAGAAATATATATTTTAAAATATATATATACCCTAACAAGAAACATAATTCCTCTAATAGTGGTGGGAAAAAAAAATAAAAAAAACAGAACAAAAATACAACAATCAAATACCACTTGATCAAGGGGTTGATGATTGTCTATATCTCATAGATCTGGTGACTACTCTGGATCTTCTGGATTGGTGTTTCTTTTTGGGGGAAGATCTATTCAATTTCTTTAGGATCTAGAGGGACTGACACATCATGATCATAGATTCTTCTAGGTGAGAGGGTGAATTTGTGTATCACACTTTGGTCATCAAAGGATTGATATTCAGGAGAGGAAGGAAGGGAGACAGGGTGTGGCTGTCTGGACTGATAGATAAGTTGCAAGACCAGTTTCTTTTGGTTGTTCAGTGTTTTGCTCAAAGTGAGTAGGAGCAAGAGGCTGCACAAGGCACAATTTCATTAGTGAAAGATGGAGGATTAGGTAAGGGAGATGAGTTTTTGGAAGTGGTAATAACTTCAGCCGAAATAGCTTGTCATTGCTCAAGATGAGGAAGAGCAGGAGGCTGCACAATGGGAGGAGTTTGAGAGGGAGAATTAGAGGCTTCAAAATTGATGGGAGCACTTGTGCCATTAGTTTTGGCAGAGGGAAGAGCTTGAAGGGTAAATGGTTGATTGGTAATGTTGATTATGAAGTCAGAATCTTCTTCATCTGAGATTTCGGCATAATCAACGAGGAACCATTTGGGGAATTTTTTGGGGAGCTTTTGTGGTGGGATTGGAAGGGGGGATTTCGACCGAATTGGTGATTAGTCTAAGGGGAGGAATTGAAGTAGAGGCCTTGCTTTGGTTTCTAGTAACAATTGGTTTGGGTTTTTCATTCAAAACAAGAGTGGGTTTTTTTTTTTTTCAATATGCAATTGGAGTCCAAGTGACATTGTTTGGAGCAGTGGTTGCAGTAGGAAGGAGTTGACTCATAGGAGATTGATTGCCAAAATCCTTTTGAGCCTCAACCAACCCAAATCCTTTTGAGTAGGGTGTGCCTCGAATCCACTTCTACACATATTCTCGCAAATATAGGTTTTGCCAAATTAAAAGTTGTTGAATCGATTTTGAGTGGCGTACCAATGGTAGAGGCTAGGGAGAACAATGCCTCTTTATTGTGGAAGTGGATGAGCAAAAAAATCAAATTGAATCCATATAGGTGCCATTGGCGATTTGATATTAGCACGGAAGTCTAGAGACCACTTGAACATACGAAAAGGGTGTTTATGAATATACCATTGTTCTTTAAGCCAGAGCCGTTGCAAATCTTCATCGGAGTTGAGTCGGATGAGTAGATGTTATTTGTTGAGGAAGCCGATGTCAAATCCTGCAGCCAGGTTCAAAGTGAAGAACATCTTCTTGATGGCTTCGAATAAGGGGAGGCCATGGGTGAATTTACCTACCAGCGCAAATTGAAATGGGGACGATAGTCTGTCCACTTCATCGTTCGAGAAGAAGACCGCAGGCTCGCCTTGGTAGGTTTGAACTTGTTTCTTCGGGACAATTGGGTCTTTCTTTGACAAAAGACTCGAGAAGGATTTTTGGGTAAAGGAAATCTGGGGAGTGGATTTAGGGTTAGTGTTGGAAGGGATGGAGGATGGAGGTTGTGAGCTCGAACTAGGTAGAGGAGGTGGTAGTGGTTCAACCGCCATCACTAATCGCTAGGGTTTCTTAGAGAGAGAGAGAGAGTCTCATTGATTATGGTCACGTTACACTAGAAATATTGTTAGCACATTCAAAACGTCAGTCAGAGTGCTATCTTCAAAATCAAACTTAGGGGTCGCTTATGGTTGAAACCACTTTGGCTAACAGTTCGAATATGCAAAATGTTGTTTAAAATGCTGCAAAATTGCAGTCAATTTTGAATGTTTGTGGCTCAAATTTGCAATTTTTTTTTTGATATATTTTATTATAATAATTGTTGTTCAAAATGATTAAGATTTGATGTTATACATTTTGATTGTTTGTTGTTCAAATCTGCAAAAAAATTGGATTGTTTTTTGTTATAATGTGTTTAAATTTGCTTTAGTATTTGTCGTGTCGAATTTGTATGAAACATAATTTCATTCGTTATAATATTTGTTGTTACAATAGTCAATGACTTGTGGTTCGTGAAGATTGCAAATTTTCAGGAAGACATTTAACACGTTTGGATACATACTAGTCAACGTAATATTTTTTTTTTAAATTGTTGGGTTCTAATAAAAAAAAAAAAGTAATTTTAATTAGTAAACTATTGGGCTACCGATAAACCCATTGTTCTATTCTCACAGGCTTAGAACAAAAACAGAAACAAAAACAAGAGACAATTTTATTGTCCTAAAAAAATTATTAAATTCTCAAGAACATAATAGAGATAAATTCCTAAATATTTATACTTTTGTTTTTTCCTAAATGTTTAGGAGACACACAAGTGAAAAACAGAAATAGAAGCACTAAACATACACCCATTGTCCTTTTTCCACCTTAATTCTATCTTTTCTCTAGAGAAAAAAGAAAAAAGACAGAAGATTTAATCAATTTTGAAGCTTCAAAAAGTCTAAATGAGTCTTCCCATCCATCTCCCTTGCCAAAGTGTACCTGAGGTAATCACCATACTTGATGTTCTTATACATTCTCGGGCGATTATGATCCTCGTCTACCATTTTCTCCAGCGGACCGATTTCTACCTCAATGTCCGGAATAATAAACGTTGCCACCGAGATTCTTGCTCTTTCCTCATTCGTCACACCTCTATGCTCAATGCTCTTGTACATCCCATTGCTCCACGCCTAACCCCAACAAAAATAAAAACAAATGTACATTTCATGCATTTTTTAAGCCTCCATCCATCATCAAGTTCAATTTTTTAACACAAGTACCCACAACATTGGTTTGAGTAAATTAACTGCAAGCAAGTACTCGAATCAACACTTTGATAACGCAATTACGTACTTAAAATTAAATGCATTAAGTACTCATCAAATTAAATATGTTTAATAGCAAAGTGAAACAACCACTTAAAAAATAAACATCACTTAAAGATTGTTTAAAATTTTAAGTGATATGTATCTCACTTAGTTTTTAAACACTTCTCACTAAATATCATAAAATATCTAATTATCACAACCAATATTTCACAGCAATACTATAAAGTCTTAAAAAAAATAATATACAAAAAATTATAAATAGAAAAAATACTAAATTGAGAAAAATTGAATGAGAAAGTTGTAGAGAGATAATTTGTTTTAAAAAATAAAATTGTTAAAATTATTTAGGAACAAAAATTTGTAAAAAGACAAATTTTTTGAAGTTAAAAGTACGAAAAAATTGAATATGTTACATATTCAACACTAATTGAAGAATCGGATTCAAGATTTCGCCCAAATAGAATATAAATAAATAGCATTAGATATCTTTTCATTTATTTTCTTGTTATTTTGTTTCCAAATTGGATTTATATCAAACATGGCCAAATATATTTAATTTGTGGAAGCTATAAATGAGTACCTTTAAATTAAGGGGCATTCGGTGACATGTTCCTTAGTTTACCCTTAATTTTAAAAAAGTTCTATGGACAAAATCAACTTGTGTTTTATTCCCGCCTATTAAAAAAAGGCGAAAGGCCTAATGCACATGCTTGCACTCGCTCAGTTACATATCACTAATTTGTGTATAAAATTGTTGTTAGATGTAACAAATACTACTGTATTTTATAACATGTAACTAATTTGTGTGTAAAAATTTGTTAGATGTAGCAAATATTATACAAATACATGTAATTTGTAACATGTAACTAAATTTACACAAATATATGTAACTAATATTAAACTAATTTTCGTGTATAAAATTTGTTAAATGTCATAAATATTACACAAATACATGTAATTTGTAACGTCTAACTAATATTACACAAGTACATATACCTAATATTATACAGATATATGTAAATATAGTTAATTATATGTTGTAACTGATATTAATTACATATAACAAACATTTATTATAATACGAATTTACTCACCAAAATTCTTTCTACAATCCCTACAATGTCTACACATGCGGGACTAAAATTCAAGCGAAAATCAACTTAAGGGACTAAATCAAAACTTATGTCTTAAGTGAGATTTTTTTTTAAAATTACATTTGTTATTTAGAACTAATGACCAATTATCCCTTAAATAAATTGTATTGAATTTATAGTTATATTGTTTAATACTCTATTGAGTTTTACTCGTAGAAAGTTATTGGTAACACTAATTTTAATTTATTACATTAATTTTAAATGTCTTATATTTAGTTCAAATACATTAATTATGAAAAAAATATTTTATTGAGTAAAAAAATCTAAATCAACGATTGAAAATTTCTCTAATCATCCAATGGTAAAAAATATATCAAATGTAAAATATGTACTCATATAGTTTATTGGGACTTTCACAATCTAAATAAACAGTTATTTATTTGTTGAGATAGTTTGTTGGGAGTTTCATAATCTTAGTCGTTAAATCTAATCGAATGACTGAAAATATCTCCAAAAATCTTTTAATTTTGACCTTTATATATATAATCCAATGGTTAAAAATGTCGTAATTATAAAACATATCCTAATTTATAGAATAGATTTTAACACAATATATCATTCAATAGAACTACATTGAGGGTGTTGCGTTTCAGCTAAAAACCATGGACACAGACAAGTGTCTCGTGTCCAACACGTGGATATAAAAATATTTTTAAAATAAAGAAACCGATATGGTTAGAATGCGACGATATATTATTCTTTCTTATCCATTTTAAAATTTTATTGTTACTTAAATCTTTTAGAATCCCAACAAATTTCATAAATCAATTATTACATGAAAACAATAAATACACAAATGGATAAAAACAGACAAAAACGATAGAAAATTAAAACTACAGAAAATTAATTATTAAACCACTAGAGATTAATCTATGGAGTAGGCAATTCACAAAGCATAATATACTTGACAAAAAGTAATTAATTTTTTAAAATTTCAAAATTATTTATATTAAGAGTACACAAGTCATCACGATAATGATTCGTTATTTTTAATATGCAAAATAATAATAATAATAATAATAATAATAATAATAATAATAATAATAATAATAATAATTGTTGAAACAAATGAATTTTAATTTAATTTTTAGAATAGAAAGTGCCAAATGTGTCAAATTGGTTTTTTTCCTCAAAACCTTATATCCCACATTGGTTGGGAGATGTGAAATTAAAGTGGATATCTAGGGGTATGTAAGACACTTGGGGTGTGCCCCAAGGGATACCCACATTTTGTGGAGGAGAGAGGAGTTACATCCCTACCGGTTTACCACACACGCGCGCACCGCCGCCGTGTCGAGTCGCGTCGCGCGTGTGATGAGGAAAAAAATTATTTAAAAATATTTTTTTTAAAAAACAGTTTAATTAAAAAAAATTAATTAAAATAAACGTTTGAACTATTTAAACCGTTAAAAAAAAAAAAAACGTTTTAATTAATGAAAACGTTTTAACATTTTTAATTAATACCGTTTAACGTTTTATTAATTTCGTTTAACGTTTTTTTTAATAATCAAACGGTTTGATTTTTTTTCTTCCACTATAAATACAAGTTTTTTTTCTTCAATTTTTAGAAAAAACAGAACACTGTTTCAGAACTGTTTCTGCTTCTGCTTTGTTTCTGTTTCTGCTTTGTTTCTGTTTCTGTTTCTGTTTCTGTTCCGAAACAGTTTCGGTTTCCATTGTTTTGTTCTTCCGGAATTGTTCCGATCTGTTCCGATACTATTTCTTCAGTTCGATCTTAGTTTCCGAGCAGTTTGTTCGTTTTGCGAACAGTGTGTGGGGGTGTTTGGTTTTCGGGATTTCTACAGTGCAAAGAACGTCCTAGACAGAGAAGAATTCTGAGTTGTTTTATCCTGGGGACGACGGGGCTGATACACTGCTTGCACATTCTTGGGCAGAGCCGCGAAACGTCTTAAAGAGAGCGACCTAGTCCGCGACTCATCCCAAGAAATTTTGGTAAACTCGTTCTTTATTTATTTTCTGCTTCAACAATTTTAAGACGATCAATATCTGCTAAGATGTCTGCTGATCACGATTTTAAACAAGTAACTGTTGATCTCAACAAACCCTTTCGTTTCGAAGGGTTTCATTTTAAAAAGTGGAGACAAAAAATGTTATTTTTCTTACTATCGAAAAAGTAGCATATGTCTGTACAACCGAAAAACCACAATTATCTTAAGTTCCTACAGACGCTCAGATTCAAGAAGTTAAGTCTTGGGAGGAAAATGATTTCCGTTGTAAGAATTTTATTCTTAATGGTATGTCTGATGATCTGTATGATTATTACTACTCTAACAAAACTGCAAAGGAAGTTTGAGATGTTCTTTCGAAGAAATACGACACTGAGGAGGCTGGAAGTAAAAAATATGCTGTTAGTCGGTATCTGAAATACCAAATGACCGACGACAAATCAGTGGAGGTTCAGTCTCATGAACTTCAGAAAATCGCTCACGAAATAATTGCTGAAGGTATGTCCCTTGATGAACAATTTCAAGTTGCTGTTTTAATTGACAAATTATCCCCCTCTTGGAAAGATTTTAAGAATACTCTAAGGCATAAAACTAAAGAGTTTTCTTTAGAAAGTTTGATCACTCGTCTTCGGATTGAGGAGGAGGCCCGAAAACAAGATCAGAAAGATGAAGTGCTTGTTGTTTCTAACAACGTTCACAAAAAATCATCTTACGCTATTCTGAAACCTAAAGGGAAAAATATGAAAAATCAAAATCAGAATCGCAACCACAACAACCAGAACAGAAATGTGCATCAAAATCAGAATAGAAACAAACTCCCTTTAAGAAATAATTCTGAACAGTTTACTTGTTATAACTGTGGGAAGGCGGGCCATTTGGCTCGGAACTGCCGGCAAAGACGTCGTCCTGTTCCACAGGCGAATCTTACCGAGGACCAACTTATAGCTATGATTTCTGAAATCAATATAGTTGGTGGATCCGAAGGGTGGTGGGTAGACACTGGTGCTTCACGCCATGTCTGCTATGATCGTACCATGTTCAAATCTTATTCTGAAAGTGAAGACAAGAAAGTGTTGCTGGGTGATTCCCACTCCACTATTGTTGCCGGTTCTGGTAAAGTGGAATTAAAGTTTACCTCTGGAAAGACAGTCATCCTTAAAGATGTTCTGCATACTCTAGAGATGAGAAAGAATTTGGTTTCGGGCTATCTTCTGAACAAGACGGGGTTCACTCAAACTATTGGGGCTGATTTGTACACCTTAACCAAAAATAATATTTTTGTTGGGAAAGGATATGCAACTGATGGAATGTTCAAACTGAATGTTGAAATTAATAAAATTTCTTCTTCTGCTTACATGTTGTGTTCTTTTAATATTTGGCATGCTAGACTTTGTCATGTTAACAAACACATTATTAAATACTTAAGCAACTTAGAACTAATTCCTAAATTGTCTTTGAATGATTTTGAAAAATGTGAATTTTGTAGTCAAACTAAAATTACTAAAACCCCTCATAAATCAGTAATTAGAGAATCTGAATCTCTTGACTTAATACATTTTGATATTTGTGAATTTGATGGAGTCTTGACTAGGAATGGTAAACGGTATTTTATTACATTCGTAGATGATTGTTCTGATTTTACTTATATTTATCTCATGAAAAATAAAAGTGAAGCTTTTGAAATGTTTAAGAATTTTGTAACTGAGATTGAAAATCAATGCAATAAGAAAATTAAGAGATTACGTAGTGATAGAGGAACAGAATATGATTTCGATATTTTTATTGATTTTTATAAATCTCATGGGATTATTCATGAAAAAACTGCACCGTATTCTCCTGAAATGAATGGTAAGGCTGAAAGGAAAAATAGAACTTTTGCTGAATCAGTAGTTGCTATTTTACTTAACTCCAGTGCAGCTTCTCACTGGTGGGGTGAAATTTTATTAACGGTTTGCTATGTACTTAATAGAGTTCCCAAATCGAAAAGTAAAATTTCACTTTATGAAGTTTTCAAAAATAAGAAACCAAATTTGTCTTATTTTAAAACTTGGGATTGTTTGGCATATGTTCGAATTCCTGACCCCAAAAGAAGAAAACTTGCCAGTAGAGCTTATGAATGTGTTTTTATTGGTTATGCGGTAAATAGCAAAGCTTATAGATTTTATGATTTGAAAGATAAAGTTATTATTGAATCAAATGATACTGATTTTTATGAATATAAATTTCCTTTCAAATTGAAGAATAGTGGGGGCTCGACTTCTAGTAATGAACCTATCATTAGGATTAATGAATCTAATAAGGAATTAGATATTGAACCTAGAAGGAGTAAACGACCTCGTATAGCTAAAGACTTTGGTTCGGATTTCTATGCATATACCTTAGAGGAGGATCCACTTACCCTCCAAGAAGTATTATCCTCTATAGATGCCAATTTATGGCAAGAGGCTATAGATGACGAGTTAGACTCTCTCTCGAGTCAAATAGAACTTGGCATTTGGTAGATTTACCTCCTGGTTGTAAAACAATAGGATGTAAATGGATTCTTAAGAAGAAATTGAATTCCAATGGAACCATTGATAAATATAAGGCTCGTCTTGTAGCCAAAGGGTTTAGACAAAGAGAGAATGTAGATTTCTTTGATACTTTCTCACCTGTCTCTAGAATTACATCTATTCGTGTACTTTTATCTCTTGCTACAATTCATGATCTTATTGTGCACCAAATGGATGTTAAAACTGCTTTTTTAAATGGTGAATTAGAAGAAGAGATTTATATAGACCAACCCGAAAGATTTGTTATTCCTGGTCAAGAAAACAAAGTATGCAAATTAGATAAATCTCTTTATGGTTTGAAACAAGCACCTAAGCAATAGCATGAGAAATTTGATAATCTAGTCATTACACATGGTTTTAAAGTAAATGAAAGTGACAAATGCATTTACTATAAATCTGAAAATAATGTTTGCACTATTATATGTATTTATGTGGATGACTTGCTAATTTTTGGTTCCAATATTCATGTTGTGAATAATGTAAAATCCATGCTATGTGCTAATTTTGATATGAAAGATCTTGGTGAAGCGAGTGTAATCCTTGGTATTAAAATAATTAGGTCTAAACATGGAATTTCTTTGGACCAATCTCATTATATAGAGAAGATTATAAAGAAATACAATTATTTTGATTGTAAACCAGTATGTACTCCTTATGACCCTAGTGTGAAGTTGTTCAAGAACACCGGTGACGGTGTTAGACAAACTGAGTATGCGAGCATCATAGGCAGTCTCCGATATACCACTGACTGCACTAGGCCCGACATAGCGTATGTTGTGGGATTACTATACAGGTTTACAAGTAAACCTAGTATTGAGCATTGACATGCTATTGATAGGATTATGAGATATCTAAAGAGAACTATGAACCTTGGATTACATTATCAGAAGTTTCCCGCTATTCTGGAAGGATATAGCATGCTGATTGGAACACCCTTTCAGATGACTCCAAGGCAACTAGCGGTTATATATTTAGTATAGCTGGTGGAGCTGTTTCTTGAAAATCTAAGAAACAGACTATTTTGGCTCAATCTACTATAGAGTCTGAGATGATTGCACTAGCTTCGGCTAGCGAGGAAGCAGGGTGGTTAAGAAGCCTGCTTTCTGATACCCCTTTATGGGAGAGACCGATTCCAGCTGTCTTGATCCATTGTGATAGTACCGCGGCTATTGCAAAAATTCAGAACCGTTATTATAACGGAAAAAATCGACAAATACGTCGCAAACATAGCACTATTAGGGAGTATATCTCTACAGGGGCTGTGAGAGTGGATCATGTACGGTCTGATGATAACTTAGCCGATCCTTTGACGAAAGGATTAGCTCGAGAAAAGGTTTACAAAACCTCGAAAGGAATGGGGCTCAAGCCCATAGATTGACAAGTCACTTGTGAGGGAAACCCAACCTATAGACTGGAGATCCCAAGAAATATGTTCAAAGGGTAATAACAACTCATGAAGTGATATGAGAAAAATCATGCTATAAATTTGAGTTCTATTTCATAAATGTGCTGTTTGAAGCATGATATCTTGAAGCGATAGAAGGTTGAGTTTTTATTAACTCTTAATAAGATCTATACTCTATTTTTGGAGTGGAGTACCTAGCTACAAGAGTACTCTTGATAGATTTACCTATGTGAATGTGGAAGTGTGGCCGCTTCCTATGGAATTTTGGGCAAAATTCTCTAGAGTATTCACTATACTGGGATACACGTGCATGGCCGTAAAACATGGGCTTTTGGACTACACCCTGATAGGGTTGTGTGTGTGATGTTGTTAGAGATAGAGTTCAAAACTACGAGTTACTCTAGTATAATCTAAAACATCTTCACTATGTAAAGGTTCAAGTCGATAGACACCTTTTCTTAAGTACAATCTTATATTGAATTATACTGCTCGATAAAAAAATTATTTTTAAAAATTCAAGTGGGGGATTGTTGAAACAAATGAATTTTAATTTAATTTTTAGAATAGAAAGTGCCAAATGTGTCAAATTGATTTTTTTCCTCAAAACCTTATATCCCACATTGGTTGGGAGAGGTGAAATTAAAGTAGATATCTAGGGGTATGTGAGATACTTGGGGTGTGCCCCAAGGGGTACCCACATTTTGTGGAGGGGAGATGAGTTACATTCCTACTTGTTTACCACACACGCGCGCGCCGCCGCCATCCTTCCGGCCGTGCCGAGTCGAGTCGAGTCGAGTCGAGTCGCGCGTGTGATGAGGTGGCACTTATTTACTTTTTTGAAAAAATTTATTTAAAAATATTTTTTTTAAAAAACAGTTTAATTAAAAAAAATTAATTAAAATAAACGTTTGAACTATTTAAACCGTTAAAATAAAAATAAAAAAAAAAAAAAAAAAAACGTTTTAATTAATGAAAACGTTTTAACGTTTTTAATTAATACCGTTTAACGTTTTATTAATTTCGTTTAACGTTTTTTTTAATAATCAAACGGTTTGATTTTTTTTCTTCCCCTATAAATACAAGTTTTTTTTCTTCAATTTTCAGAAAAAACAGAACACTGTTTCAGAACTGTTTCTGCTTCTGCTTTGTTTCTGTTTCTGCTTTGTTTCTGTTTTTGTTTCTGTTCCGAAACAGTTTCGGTTTCCACTGTTTTGTTCTTCCGGAATTATTCCGATCTGTTCCGGTACTATTTCTTCAGTTCGATTTTGGTTTCCGAGCAGTTTGTTCGTTTTGCGAACAGTGTGTGGGGGTGTTTGGTTTTCGGGACTTCTACAGTGCAAAGAACGTCCTAAACAGAGAAGAATTCTGGGCTGTTTTATCCGGGAGACAACGGGGCTGATACACTGCTTGCACGTTCTTGGGCAGAGCCGCGAAACGTCTTAAAGAGAGCGACCTAGTCCGCGACTCATCCCAAGAAATTTTGGTAAACTCGTTCTTTATTTATTTTCTGCTTCAACAACAATAATAATAATAATAATAAAAAAAAAACTAAGTTCATATAGTCAATTTCATCTTATAAAGGGATGTATTTGGTAATTTTTAAATGTGAAGTGTGAATGGTTTTACCCTCTTTTAGTTTATTTACATTCTTTTTTAAAAAACTGACCATTACCTAGACGTGTCCACAACGTGTCCAATTTGAAATTTAAATTATTAGTTCTTTGAGACACTCCGATATGTGTCCTGCCATGTTCGTGTCTGATATGCATACAGTGACCCTCCAAAAATATTCGTGCTTCTCATGTTTTTAGTAAATATCAAATAAGTTTTGTTTGATTAAGAAAAAACATAATAATAAATGGTACATATTTAATGGCTTTCAACATTTGACCATGTGGGTCTTTAATAACCCACCAATTATGAAAATAAATACCAATAAAAGATCTCATTTTGTGATAATTTACAGTGGATTAAATTCATGTTTATACCATTTTAATCTACATTTCATCATTTTCATTTTAATGTTTATATTGATTATTTTTTAGTTAAAAAGAATTACTTAGTGAATGTTCACTTAAAAAATTTCATTAGTAAGAATTTCATTTATTTAGTAAATGTTCACTAAAATATCCCTAAACAACATTTTTTACTTAATTTTATGTATGCTTACCACAAGCATTACCCAACACAAAATGTGACTTAATTTAATGAAGATTCGCTTAATCAATCCATCAGCACAACAAAAATTTACTTACTTGGTGAATGTTCGCTTAGGCAGTTTTATTAGTAAGCATTCGATCGTGTTTGTTTAGGAAGTATCAGTTATAGTTTCAAATTTTTCAAAGATCTTTCGACCATTTGTAAACTATTTTTAGTGAATATTTACATTTTTTTTTTTTTAATTTTAAGTATGAATATCAAAATGAAAAGGATGAAATGTAAATTAAAATTGTATAATTTTCATGAATTTAATTAATTGTGAGAGTCAGCAAAATGAGTTTGTTTGTTCATGTTTATTTCCATCAACAGTGGGTTATTAAGTAAATGACGTTTGACTATTTTTAGTGAACGTTCACATTTGGTTTATTTTTATTTTTTTTTCCACTAAAAATATTCAATATAGATATCAAAATGAAGATGATAAAATATAGATTAAAATGGTATAATCTTCACGAATTTAATCCATTGTGCATATCACAAATGAGTTTTTTTGTTGATGTTTATTTTTTATAGGTTATTAATAACATTTGACTATTTTTTACAAAGAGCGGCATCGATTGTAAATGAGATGACATACAGGGACAATTCTTCAAGGAAAGGTGAAAACTATTTCATGAATGTTCTTTGAGGACTAAAACTTATACTGTGCCATTGATAGTTCATTGATTTTTTCTATAAAATCTATTAGTTTTGAGAACTCAATAATAAGAATCCCTATATATAATTCTATATAAATTAAAAAGATTATTATTATTATTTAGTCGTAATAGACACTAGAAAAAAAATATCAATGGCTCAATAAAGGTTTGTAGTTCTCAAAGAATATTCATTAAATAGCCCTCATATTTTCTAAAACCATTATCCTGTGTCACCTAATTTACATTTGATGTTATTGTCGGTAAAAAATGGTAAAACGTTATTAATGACCCAACAAAAATAAACACCAACTAAAAAAAAAACTCATTGTGAACACTCACAATGGTCTAAATTCATGATAATTATACCATTTTAATTTATAATTTATCCTCTTCATTTTGATATCCATATTATTTATTTTTTAGTGGAAAAAAATTTCAAAAGTGAATGTCCACTGAAAATAGTCAATGTAACTTCCTTAATAACTCACTAATATGGAAATAAATACCAACAAACAAACTTGTTTTTTGAACATTGACAATGAATTAAATTAATGAAAATTATATTATTTTAATTTCCATTTCATCCTCTTCATTTTAATATTTATATTGATTATTTTTTAATGAAAAAAAAAAATCAAAAGTGAAGGATCACTTAAAAATGATTTACAAATTGTTAAATGGTCTTTGAAAGATTAAAACTATAACTGATACTTCCTAAACATATGAATTGTTGCTAATGAAATTGCCTACGTGAACATTCGCTAAGTAAGTAATATTTTGTTGTGTAGGTGGATTGATTTAGTTAATGTTCCCTGAAATAAATCACATTTTGTTGAAGGTAATTGATTTAGTAAACACTTACTAAGTAATTGTTTTCACTAAAGAATACTTAATATGGATATCAGAACGAAGATGATGAAATGCAAATTAAAATTGTATAATTTTCATCAATTTAATCCATTATGAACGTTCATGAGATTTTTTTGTGTGCGTTTATTTTCATAATTGGTGGGTTATTAAAGATAATTAATGACATTGAAATCACACAAACACATTAAGGTCATATATTGATGGGCATTAATTGATAGGAGAACTAAAAAAAACATAATATGAAAGGTCAATATAATGACAAATCAATAGAGACGGTTATTTTACTAGATTATCTGGATTAAAAAATAAAAATTCCTAAATTAAAATGATTAATCTTTAAGAAAAAATTGGTGAAAAGTCCATTTTTTAAAGTCTCATTGATGAAAAGTCCTTTTGTGTTATTAGATTTTGATTTAATCATTTAAGTTAGATTCTACTTGTGTTTTAGTCCTGCATTGCAGGAATTGTAGGGATATTGCAGGAATTGTAGGGAGTCTTTTAGTGAGTACATTCGATTTTTATAGTGAATTCTGTTACATGTAACTAATGCTAGTTAAAATTTCATAATTATTACTTTTCACACATATTTGAACATTTTTAATTACATGTATTTATATAATATATATATATATATATATATATTTAGTTACATATCAGAGACATGTAATTAAAAAGTTACATATTATTTAAACATGTAACTGAAAAATATCAAACTTTTTAGTTACATATCTTGGAATATGTAACTGAAAAAAAATAAAAATTAGTTACCTGTAACTAATACAGTAATATTACATAGAAAATAGTTACATGTAACTAACGTGTGGTTATCACGTGAATAAAGTTTCCGCTTTTTTAAAAGAGGTGGGACTAAATCAATTTTTGGTCCTTTAAATTAATTTTTGGTTCCGTATTATTTCTGCACGTGCTCACGCATTGTATGTGGAGCATAAAATAAGTTTGGCGAGTGATTCAGTATTAGAGTAAACGTTAGTTACATATAAATAAAATTAGTTATAAGTTAATAATTACAAATTACATGTAACTATATTACATGTACATGTGTAATATTAATTACACACGACTAATTTTATATAGAAAAATAATAACTATCTGTGTTTCTCCGATTTAAGACCGAATCGTTAATAATAGTTATATGTAAATACGATTATTTACAAAAATCTGAAAAAAACAATGTATATATCGTGTTTTTAGGATTAAACCGTGTAATATTGTTACATTTAATAAATATTTACGCACAAGTTAGATATATGTAACAGATTTGTTCATGCCGAAATGATATGGCTTCAAGGGGTGCAACCTTCTTCTTTTTTTAATCGGACATCCTTGCAATCGAGAAGAACATATGCCCAATTTGAATAGAGTTTTTGGTTAGAAAAGGATATAGGGGAAGAAGAAAATTATATTGATAATTTTGTACATACAAAATGAGTTTTATTTCCCTAATTATATAACCGCAGGAGCAGACTAAATTAGGAAGAATACTATTGAAATAAATGGACTTAATAAAGTCCCACAATAAAGATACTAAAAATATAAATTAACGCATAAATATAATATTTCAACACTCCCCCTCAAGTTGGGGTAAAAATGTTGATGAGCCATAATTTGCTAATAGCTGACTGAAGGAGAGATGGTCTTGTAGACTTAGTGAACATATCAGCGGCCTGTTCTGAAGATGAGACGAAGGCTGGTGTGATGATTCCCGATCGGACTTTTTCACGAATGAAGTAAATATCCACCTCAATGTGTTTCGTTCTCTCATGAAAGACTGAGTCTGAGGATAACATTATTGCGGACTTATTGTCACAGAACAATTTAAATAAGTTTCTCACAGGAAAACCCAACTCGATCAAAAAAGAACGAAGCCAAAGAAGTTCACACATTCCTTGAGCCATAACACGATACTCAGCTTTAACAGAAGATCGAGAGACAACGGATTGCTTCTTACTCTTCCATGATATTAGGTGTCTTCTATTAAAGGTACACAGGCCAGATGTCGAACGTCTATCGTCCTTAGATCCTGCATAGTCAGCATCTGTAATGTAAGAGAGTCCCTCCTGTACCCCTGTCATATAGAAGAGCCCAAGACCAGGGCATGTTTTGAAGTACCGAAGGATATGGTAGACAACATCCAGGTGTGATGTACGTGGTGAGTGCATAAACTGGCTCACAACACTGACAGCATACGTAATATCTAGCCTTGTATTAGTCAAATAGATGAGGTGACCCACAAGTCGTTGATATATTGACGGATCTGATAATAATTCTCCCAAGTCTGTTGTTAATTTAAGGTTCGGATCCATGAACGTAGAGGCGAGTCTACAACCAAGCATCCCAGTGTCCTGAAGAAGATCAATGGCGTATTTTCGCTGGGATAGAGAGATCCCTTTCCGAGATCGGGCAACCTCAATACCGAGAAAGTACCAGAGAGGACCCAAATTCTTGATGTCAAAAATCTGTCCGAGATCATTTTTTACCTAGTGAATGTCAGGTGCGTTGTCTCCTGTGATAATAATGTCATCCACATAGACTGAGATAATGATGCATTGTTCCTGGTGTTGGCGACACATGGAGCAAGTATGATCTGAGTGATACTGGGTAAACCTTATCTTGAGGATGGTTGCGCTGAATCGACTGAACCATGCATGAGGAGACTGCTTAAGTCTATAGAGGGATTTTCGGAGTCTACAGACTTTGTCCGAATACTCTCCCTGAGTCTGAAATCCTGGTGGAGGTGTCATATAGATAGTTTCAGTGAGGACACCATTAAAAAAGACATTCTTGACATCCAACTGGTGCATAGGCCAAGAATGAGATGCAGCCAACGATACAAGGAGCCTTACAGTAGTCAACTTAGCAATTGGGGCAAAGGTGGCACTGAAGTCTTTGCCCGGGATTTGTGTGTAGCCCTTAGCAACAAGCCGGGCTTTGTACCGATCAATCGAGCCATCAGTTAGATATTTGACACTCAAGACCCACTTACAACCAACCGGCCGTTCACCAGCCAGCAAATCAACCAAGTCCCATGTTTGATTCCGTTGTAGGGCATCTATCTCTGCTTGCATAGCGGCAACCTACTGTGGTTTCTGAAGGGTCTCATGAACAGAGTGAGGAATAACAACCGAATCAATTTGTCCAATGAATGATTTATATTGATCTGAGAGACCCTGAAAAAATAAATATTTGAAAATCGGATGATTAGTAGAACATGAAAGAAGGTAGCGGGATGGTAGGCAACGTTCCCGAGTCGGGTAACGGCGGGGAACAGGGTTAAAGATAATGGGAGAAGAAGATATACCTAAGTCCGGAGAAGATGTCGGCAGGGGATGTGAGACACGTGGACGACAAGAGTATCGTAAGGGGGTGGGTGAGGTATCCGGTGGTGGATGTGATGTGGGTAGGGAAGATATATCTAAGACAGGAATAGGACGCAGAAGTGGAGTATGATCCCCAGTAGTGGGGGCCTAAATAGGTGGAGAAGGTACAATACCAAAAAAATAGGGTATAGTCTCGAGGAACGTAACATCGAGAGAGTGGTAAGTACGGTAGGTAACTGGATCGTAGCACCTATATCCTTTCGACATGGAAGAATAGTCGAGGAAAACACACCGGATAGATTTATCTTCTAACTTAGTGCGAGTAGGGCTCCGATTCTGGACAAAACACGTACAACCAAAGACACGGGGTAAGATAGGAAAAAAGGTGCTAGTGTGTTGCAATATATGAAGGGGGGTTTTGCCAGTAAGGACACGGCTCGGGGTGCGATTAATGAGATAGGCAGCAGTAAGAACAACCATGTGCCAAAAATTTTTTGGGAACATTCATTCCGCACAAAAGAGAACGGACGACAGACATGATATGACGGTTCTTACGTTCCACTACACCATTCTGCTCAGGGGTGTAGGGGTAAGTAAGTTGCTAAAAAAAACCTTGCTTATTAAGCTTAGCTCAAAATTCATCGGATAAGTATTCTCGGCCATTATCAGACCTGATATTGCACACAATGGTTTTATATTGGGTTTTTATCATTTAAAGGAAATGGGTAAAGTGAGTGTAAACCTCGAATATGTGCTTCATCAAATAAATCCAAGTACACTGACTATAATCATCTATAAAGGTGACATAGTAGCGGTGTTTGGAAATGGTTGTAACAGGAGAGGGTCCCCAAATATCAGAATGGATAATATCAAATGCTTGGGGGGCACGGTGCATGCGAGGAATATAAGAGGTACGTGTGTGTTTAGACAATTCACAAACCACACATTCAAATTTAAAGTCTTCACAAGTTTTATTAAGAGAAGGAAACAACCAACACAAAAACTGAAAGTTTGCATGTCCTAAACAGGTATGCCACAAGTTTAATTTTTTGAAAGAACACATAGAGGAATAAAAAAACAGGTATTACAGAAGCTTGCATACTAAAAAGTGGAACAGGTGGAGGTGGAGGTGGAGGGCTGCCAAAGTAGTAGAGGCAATCGCGTTCATATCCCCTACCAAAAATTTTCCTCGTAGTCAAGTCCTGCAAGAGGCAACGATCAGGTAAGAAAACAACGGCACAGTTAAGATTTTTTGCAAGACAACTAACAGATAGAAGATTATAGGCAAATTTAGGAACATAGTAAATAAAGTGAAGAGTGATATCAAGGGACAAATAGACATTTCCCTGACAACGAATAGGGATAGAGGTACCATCGGCAATGCATATAAACTTGTTAATAGGTGACACAGGGGAGGTGAAGGTAGAAATCTCACCAGTCATGTGATTGTTAGCCCCGGAATCCAGAATACAAGTAGAGCAACCAGACTTACCATGAAGCGCAGTAGGAGTACCGGAGGCAAGAGCAGCCGTGGGGCCGAAAGACGATGCCAAAGTGGTTAATTAAGCCTAAAGTTAGGCAAGTTGGGCCTGGACGTGGGAAATATCCAGCGAAGCTGATGGAGGATTTGCTGAACCAGGGACAATATCAGCAATAACACCAGTACGTGGTCCTTCTCTTCCATTCTGCCCTCCTAGATTTCGGGGTTTCAATTCAGGATGAAGATTGTAACAACGATCAATGGTATGACCAGGCTTTCGGCAGTGCTGACAGTATGGCTTCGTGTCTGATGGGCGAGGACCAGAGGGGGCCGAAAAGGCCATCTGCGGACCAGAAGAAGCCGGAAAAGCCATATGCTCAGGGACTGAATGAGTGGCTTCAGGTGGGAGAAAGAGCCGATGTTTGGAATCATTGTGAACAACAGAGAATGCATTGTATAGATCTGGCATCGGTGATGTGTTCAAATTCTGAGTGCGAAGATTCTCGTACTCTGGATTTAAACCCATCAAGAAATGGTATGTATGTCGATGATCCTAGCGCTTGGCTTCGATCTTAGCAGCATCTTCAGGGAATTCACTCAGAGGTTCATACTGCACAAGTTCTTCCCACCGAGATTGAAGGTAACCAAAGTAATCTGTAACTGAAAGTCCCAAGGATGCTTGGGAGGTGTGGAAAATCTCACGGTAGAGCTCAAAGATCCGTGATTCATTGCGAGAATAAGCATACATCTTTGTAAGAGCAGACCATAATCCACTGACCATCTCATAAAACATGATGATGCTATAGATCCGTTCCTCCATAGAGTTGAAGATCCACCCGAGAATGATACAATTATCAACGTCCCACTGAGCAAACTTGGGATCGTTGATATCTGGCTTTGGCTCAGTACCGTTGAGCCATCCGGTCTTACGTTTTTCACCAAGGTAGAGACGGAGAAAGCGGGACCAGACAGAGAAATTCGCTCCATTGAGTAAGACAGTGGTAACACGTTGGACCGTGGCCTCAGGGGCACGAGTAGAATCCAAGCGGATAGATAGTTGTAGAGCATGAACGGTATGAGATAGGACGTTACCTTTTCTTCCGGATGCCATGAATACAGATGTGATGAGTCTGTAGCAATGAAATACACAGACAAAATGCTACGGAAGACTGGTTTGGCTCCGGAGAAAGAAGGCACAATTTGAGAAGCGAACTTGAGACAAAGTTACCCAATCATTCAGGAAATCGAAGAGACGGCCATGTATTTAGAACAGTCGGAATACTAACAACTAGAGAACAATCCACAATTGGCAGCAGGGGCAGAAGCGAGATGGCTACCTGCAATGATGTCGGATTAATGGCTGCAGGGTCTAGCCGCAAACAGAGTATAAGGAGCAATTGACTTGTTTGCTTGAGATGGTGTACAGAGATGGGTGGTTCGTGAAATCGCAGCTAGGGGTCGCGAAGATGGGTGGTTCGCGAAATCGCAGCTGGGGGTCGCGAAGATGGCGAGGTCGTGAAATCGCAACTGGGGTTTCGGTGGCAAAGTTGGTGGCGAACTAATTTGGCTCGGTGGCAAAGTTGGTGGCGAAGTTAGGGTTTCAGTGGCGAGGGTGAGATGCGTAGGGTGAGGGTTCACGGCTGGTGACGGCGAGTTAAGGTTTCGATGGTGGTTTGTCCAGCGACAGCAAGCTAGGGTTTCAGTGGGTTGGTTGCAATCGGTTCGAAGGGTTAGGGTTGCGGTGGTGGCTGGTTTTGCAGGCTAGGGTTTCGTGATTGGTGGCGACGGTGGCAGCTTGGTGATGGTAAACAGTGAAGTCAACGGCTGTTAGGGTTTGAAAAAAAAAAATTTGGCTCCAGATACCAAAAAGAATATAGGAGAAGAAAAAAATTATATTGATAATTTTTTACATACAAAATGAGTCTTATTCCTCTAATTATATAGCTACAGGAGCAGACTAAATTAGGAAGAATATTATTGAAATAAATGAGCTTAATAAAACCCTACAATAAAGATACCAAAAATATAAATTAACACATAAATATAATATTTCAACAGATAGAAGTTACCTCCATGGCATCGGCAATGTTAACAACAATGGCATTTGGAATTGGTTTTACTGGAACCCATTCTCCATCATGCTTAATCTGAAGGGAAGTGATTTGATCATCCTGAATAAGCAGTGTTATGGAGCCGCCATCAGAATGTGGACTAACCCCCATAACAAGATCAGGCCTTGCACAGGTTGGGTAGTAGTTCATCCTCATCCCTTGCTTCATCTCATCCCCATGGAGAACTTTAAGACTCCCTTTTTCCATTCCCATTAACTGTGATAGATTACCAAATATCTCATCTGCTACCCTCTGTATTTCTGTAGCATACTTATCAACTGCTTCCCTGCTCAGGAATCCAAAAACACTGTGAATTGCATTTAGCACCCTCAAACATTACTTTCTGAAGTCAAATTGGAAACTTTGAGGGGAAAGACGTTATGGATGTTGTATGGTTTAGAACCAAACAATTTTATGAAGAGTTCCGAAATGTTTTTTTGAAAATTGTGAAAACTTGTTTAGGATTAAAAGTATTAGTGATCTAATGTATGTATATAATTTTTTAAATTATTAAAGTATTATATTAAATAAGAACTTAAGAAGTGATGTGACTAATGGAGAATTATGAATTTTATCTTGAAAAAACGTTTTTGAGTTATGTTGTAAAAGTTAATATAGTTGAATTTTTTGTTTCTGAAAGTAAAGAATATTTACTGCAATTGTTAAATAGAAATCCAATGGACCTAACTCACTCTCCAAAGGCGCCTTGTAAGATGAGGATTGCCTTAAACTTTATATATAATTTAGGATCAGGTAACACAAGCGATGTGAGATTCAATACTTCCCCTCATGGGTAGGTGGACTTTTGACAAACCACTATAAATGGATATCGGGGAACTCAACATCGATGTGGGATTCAACACACCAAACATCATATGAGAGTCCTAACTCTGATACCATGTAGAAATCTAATGGCCCTAACTCACTCTTAAAAAACGCATTAGAGGCTTTATATATGGTTCAGGATCAGGTAACACATCATGTGTGATTCAACACAACAGCAACTATGTAAATGTTTCTGTCTAGATTGAGAATTAGAAAATGATAACTAGATGATGTAATTTCTGTCTAGATAGGGAACTAGAAAAACGTACTTGAAACCTGGTATTGTTGATGGCCAATACTTCATATTTCTGCAATTAAGCGGCAAAGTCAACAAGAACATAAGGTCATTCCAATCAAGTTTTTGGTGATCCGAGACTACGTAGCCTTGCCCGTACCCCTGAATATCATTTGCAGCCATTGCATACTTCTTCTTCTCCTCCAATGGGAGTTCGAAAAACGCTTCCACAGATGCTCTCATCCTCTGCAAAATCTCATCTTCCATCCCATGATTTATTATCTGTACAATTGTTCCTATCCCACATCAGATCGAGATCTTATATATATATATATAAAGAAGAAGGTAGAACTGTTTTATAACCTGAAAGAAACCCCAGTTTTTGCAAGCGAAATCCAACTTTTTTTGTTCGCCTTCACCTCCATTAGCAAGCAAGGAGAGATCTATGACTGGGATTTGCGAAGAAATTGGACATAATTCAGAAGCTAATGGCCTGTTCTTTTGGTTCTGTATATATCTTTCAGGAACACACTTAGCGTCAAGTCTTACTATCTCCTGGACACTTGGTACCGGTAGAGAGCTTCCCCAACCTAACCCTTCATCTACCTCAGACCCTCCCTTTGAACCCATTTTTCGGTTTATACTGAATAAATCAGCAAACTAACTTGTATGGGTTTATTCATCATATTTATAGATACCATGAAAAGAATTGTTTCTTGTTTGACTCTTAAAACTTGTTGTATAGAAGATCGAAAGATAGCTACTTCTTGAAAATCGAATCCTCTTCATCTTTTGGGGTGTCAAATTATAAAATCCAAAGAGAAACAGTCGTGTATCAATGTCTGGACAAGGACTAAATGTTCCAATGGGGAATCTTTTTTTGAATTGGATTTTCTTCCCCAACCCAGACCCAGAGGTGTGGTGTTAATTAGATTCCATCCCATTCTTCTAATGGGGAGGTTGTTGAATCCCACATTGATGTTGGGCTTTTCCATGATATCCGTTCGCAGTGGTTTATCAAAAAGTTCACATTATGCGTTAGGTACGTGTTGAATCCCACATTGCTTGTGTAACATGATCCAGAGCTATATATAAAGCCTAGGACAATCCTACGGCTTTTGAAAGTGAGTTAGGTCAATTGAATTTCTAAAGAGGTAAATTGAATTTTAAACATAATCTAGAGCTATATATAAAGCCTAGAACAATCCTACGGCTTTTGAAAGTGAGTTAGGTCCATTGAATTTCTAGAGAGGTAAATTGAATTTTAAATTTACATCCATTCAAATTTTGATTCTATTCCATCCAAATTCAACTCCATTATCTCGGGTTCATGAAAGAGCACAAGTGCATAGCCATATCCAGGAGAGAGGACATTATAGAGATGGGAGAAGAACCTTTTTTGCAAATTTGATGACCTGCAGATTGTAGAAAACTCATATAATTAGGGATTTAAGAGAAGTATCATCAGAATCAACATTCAAGCATCAAATGGATCACCGAAGTCAAAATTCAAGTTTACCAGAATCAGTTGAGTACTCATATCTTCCAACTAATCCCTAAACAATGGAGTTCGCGCGACTGCCGATCCTAAACATCAGATTAGCTCCCAAATCCAAGCCCTAAACGCTGGTCTTCGCGCGATTGACGATCCTGAATGAACAAACCAAAGCGCCTCGAACGAAAAGATATGGCGGTGTATCCAGATACAGATTGCATTGAAAATTTCCAGATTACTTCAACGAAATTGATCATAAAACGATATGATCGCCGGTTCTCGGCGGGAAATTGATGAGTGAGAAAATGCTGAATAAAGACAAATCGCCGGTTCAACTGTCGAAAGCGACGGTCACCGGTGGGCGGTCTAGCTGTCGTCGCAGCCGTGTCCGGCTCTTGAGCAAGGCATGGCAACCGAAACTTCCGGTTCTACGTTTCACAAACACCGGCCCACTCAAAGATTCGACCACGATTGGACCGACTCATTGGGTAAAACCCGATCCAATCAAGCCCATATAGGCGGGTGCCCTAACCGGTCCAATAGGTTTTCCTTCGATTCTTCTCCCGATTATATAATCAATCACCCCCAACCGCGACCCCGTCGACTCGGCCGCTCCCCATCCCCCACCCCCTCTCTCTGCAAGCATTTACAGGAAGAACATCGAATCAAATCAAGTAAGTATTACAAACCCTTTCTTCGTATAGAAATTCATATGCTGTACGAGTGTTTTAATTCATGTTTTTGGGCACGTAGTTCTTGTTTATGTAATCTCTGTCATAGTTAGGCATAACCCAGAAGGAATTTCTTAGGAATAGAGAAGAAACAATGGCTTCTGGATTGGAGCCTTTACCTGTTACTTCACAAAAACATGACCCGGCATGGAAGCATTGTCAAATGTATAAAAATGGTGATAGGGTTCAGCTCAAGTGTGTGTACTGTGGGAAAATTTTCAAGGGCGGCGGGATTCATAGGATCAAAGAACATCTCGCCGGTCAGAAGGGTAATGCATCCACTTGTTTAAGAGTTCAACCCGACGTTCGTCTCCTTATGCAAGAGAGTCTGAATGGGGTCGTGATGAAGAAGAAGAAAAAACAAAAAATTGCAGAGGAGGTGTCTAATTATAACACCCCTGCTATTGAGTTGGATTCTTATAACAATCAGTGTGGTTTCAACACCGAAATCGAATTGCTCCCTGTTCCCGACACACTCGAACAAAATTCGAATCCGTTTTTGAATCGAGAAGAAGGAAAAACGGGGGGAAGAAAGAAGAAAGGGAGGATCAGAAAGGCATCTGTTCTTCCTTCAAATAGTAATAGTAATGCCATGGTGGTTTCTAAAAAGGGTAATGCTCAAGTTCATATGGCGATCGGACGGTTCTTGTTCGATATCGGAGTTTCAATTGATGTAGTGAATTCGGATTTTTTCCAACCAATGGTCGATGCGATTTCTTCGCAAGAACCGGGTTTTCTCGCTCCATCTTATCATGATCTACGGAGTTGGATTTTGAAAAATTCGGTTCAAGAAGTAAGAAATGATAATAATCAATGCATGGGGACATGGGGAAGAACAGGCTGTTCGATACTCGTCGAAGAGTGGATTTCCCAAAAGGGTAGAACAATCTTAACTTTTTCCTCATATTGTCCTGAGGGAACGATGTTTCTGAGGTCCGCCGACATTTCCCAAATTGTAAATTCTGATGACGGAATCTACGACTTGATGAAAGAAGTAGTGGAAGAAGTCGGGGTGAGAAACGTTTTGCAAGTCATTACCAGCAGTGAAGAACGCTATGCCGTTGCTGGAAAGAGGTTGTCCGATTCTTACCCCACTGTTTTTTGGACCCCATGCGGGGCCCAGTGCATAGACTCCATGCTAGAGGATTTCGAAAAAATCGAGTGGATCGGGACGATACTTGAACAAGCGAAATCCATATCGAGGTTTATATACAATCACACCATGATTCTGAACATGATTAGAAGGTATACTTGCGGGGTCGATCTGGTCGAACCGGGTCCGACCCGTTTTTCAACAGATTTCGCAAGTCTAAAACGGATGGTGAATATTAGGCACAATCTTCAATCGATGGTGACTTCAGAAGAGTGGATGGAGTGTTCTTACTCAAAAAAACCGCAAGGATTGGCGATGTTGGATTGTGTAAGTAATCAATCGTTTTGGTCGAATTGTATTTTGATTACGAAATTAACCGATCCATTGTTGAGACTTTTGCGAATCATGGGGAGCGAGAAGAGGCCCGCTATGGGGTACGTTTATGCGGGATTATATAGAGCAAAAGAGACGATTAAGAAAGAGGTTCAGCGTGATGATAAGAAGGATTATTTTATTTATTGGAGTATTATAGATCGTAAATGGGAGCAACTTTATTGTCATCCTCTTATTGCGGCGGGATTTTACCTTAATCCTAGGTTCTTTTATAGTATCGAAGGCGATGTTCATCTTCAGATACGGTCATTGGTGTTTGATTGTATTGAGAAATTGGTTCCGGATGCGAAAATTCAAGATAAGATTGTGAAGGAGACAAATTCTTACCATAATGCCGTTGGTGACTTTGGACGGAAGATGGCGATAAGGGCAAGGGATACTTTACTTCCCGGTAAGAGCTTTCCTGTTCTGTCAAGTACATTTGTTATAGTTTTGGTCTCTTAGATAATTGCTTCCTGTTTCAGGAAAACTTGGAACAGATTCCCTGATTTCTGTTTTTGTTCCGGAAAACCTAGATAAAAACAGTGTGTGTTGCGCTTTAGAAAAATACTTTTAAAATAAAAACGTAAACGTTATCAAATGTTTAAATCTGGTGCTTAGTCTTGTTCTAAGATTTGGATTTTGGATCAGATGAGTGGTGGTCGACGTATGGAGGGTGTTGCCCGAATTTGGCCCGTTTGGCTATACGAATACTCGGCCAGACTTGCAGCTTGATGGGTTCCAAGCCAAACAACCGAATTCCATTTGAAGAGATGTCCGAAACCAAGAACTGCTTAGAGCATCAGAGGCTCAACGACCGTGTTTTCGTTCAATACAACTTGCGTCTAAAGCAAATGTAAGAAGAAGAAGAACAACAAAAGCAATAAATTAGACCTAGTATTTTCGGAACAAAATTAAGAACTTACCCTTGTTTTTTTTAAGGTTTCGGAAGAACAAAGAACAGGAACCTGTGGATCCGGTATCGCTTGAGAACATTAATGTTGTTGAGGATTGGATTGTTGAGAAGGCACCGTGTTTGGACGACTTTGGGAGCTTAGATTGGATGTCTGTTGATCCTCCTTTGGGCAATATAATGCTCTTGGGGCCTTTCACCGACGACTATGAAGCCTTGGGTGCAGGTAATATCGGTACTATCTCGAGATTTTTCAATTTGTTTGTTTTTTTTTTTTTTTTTTTTTTTTTTTTTTTTTTTTTAATGTGGTCTATTGAAAACAGGGTTTGGCGATTATGAAATTTTTGATGGAGGGAAAGTCAGTGAAGACGAGAACGGTGAAGAAAATGCAGTTAGCCAGTAGCAACATTCCCCGGTTAGGGATTCTGGTGGTAGCAGCTTAGTAGTAGGCTTACTATCTCCCCCACACAGATGGTGTGGGGTTCAAATCCCACCGGGTGCATGATTAGGTGCGAATGCTAAAAAAAAAATCCCTGTTAATGTATGCATGCATATACAATTTGACCAATTCAAATTCCAAGTGTAAGTTTGTCTTTATGAATAAGTAAAGAAAATAAAGAGACTGGGATTTGATTTGTTAGAAAAAAGAAACAACATTTTCAGCTTCTTGCAAGGAAAAAGACCCTTTTTAATATCAACGTTTTCTCTTACAACCGGAAGAACCTATTAGTTAGTTACATGCATCATTAAACCAAACCCAAATTGGCAAGGGAAATGTATTTTTTTTTTCTTTGTCAAAATTAAATTTTAAATTTAATTTTAATACTCTATGACTTAAATTTTGAATGTAATTCATGCACCAGTAGTCGCGCTTAAGATCTCGCCCGAACACCAAAACATAAAAAAACTTAAACCAAAACATCAACATCTGCGTCGCCCTCACCGGTCGATGACCAGGGGCTGACCTTCTCGAAGTACGAAGTGGAGGGATACGAATGGACGAAATCCTCAAACTCCGGCCCCCTTCCACCGCCCTCCTTCCGGTCATACTGGTCGGGCGGCGCCACCGTCTCCGGCAGCTTCACCTCCCCTTCCAGGTACCTCACCACCTGCCTCATGCTCGGCCTCTTCTCCGGCGAATTGTTCGAACACATCAAACCCAGCTTCACCACCACCACAACCTCGATTTCGTTAAAATCTCCGCCCATTCTAGGATCCACCACCTCGAGAACCGCTCCTCTCCTCCACATGTCCCACACCCAATCCACCAATATAAGATCCTCCGGCGATGCCTTGGGGTCGACGGGTCTCCTTCCGCACACAACCTCTAGTAGTAACGCGCCGAACGCGAAGACATCGGAGCTGGTGGTGGGTTTGCCGGTTTTTGTCAGCTCCGGCGCTAAGTAACCCAGTGTGCCGACGACTTTGGTTGTGCTAGGGTTCGCGCCGTGTTCGTACAGCTTGGCCAGCCCGAAATCTCCGACCCTTCCGTTTAATTCCGAATCCAACAACACGTTTCCGGCTTTGATGTCTCTGTGAATCACCGTCTGTTCCCATCCTTCGTGCAAATACAGTAATCCACTGGCGACGCCTTTGATTATCTTGAATCTCTGTTCCCAGGTGAGAATCAATTTGGGTTTTTCGAAAATGTATTTATCCAAGCTTCCGTTGGGCATGAAATCGTAAACCAGAAGCAGATCGCCTCTTCTCCGGCACCACCCGAGAAGTTGAACCAGATTCCGGTGCCGGAGACGGCCTATGCTGGCGATCTCCGACAGGAATTCCCGTAAACCCTGTCTCGATTCGTGTGAGATTCGTTTGACGGCGACCTGGGTATGTGAGTTCCGCAGTGTTCCTCTGTAAACACGGCCGAATCCTCCGAAACCGAGGAGCTCTTTGTCTCTGAAGCCTCTGGTTGCTTTTTTGAGTTCCTTGTAGGAGAATCTGTGGGGACCCATCTCAAGCTCCCATGCCTCCACCACATCCATGTTCTTGATCTTTCTGATGATGTAAAAAGCGATTAAGATGGATAGAATCATCACTGATATTGAAGATGCAGAAGCGGCTATAATCATGACGGTGTGGCTCTTTTTGGGTCCAGGAAGTGAAGGAAGAGAAGACAGATCCAGAGGCTGAGGTTGTCCGTTGATCTTGAAGCTCCATCCCATGACGTAGTGGGAGCTTGCGAGCAGACCGGTGGAAGCTGAGAAGCCGACGAACATGGAGTCTGCGAGATACGGCGATAGATCGACGGGGAAGGAAAGGAGCGACGACCTGGGTTTTGTGGAGGAGAGAGAGAGCGTGACGTTAAGTTCGTTCGCCGCCGAATCGTAGTCGATCCAGGCCTGGATTCTCTTTCCGCTCTTCAGGTTGAGGGTTTGCCTCGTCGCGGAATCGCCGTCAGCGAAGTAGCTTGCGTTCGCCGTAGCGTTTGAGCGCAAGCTGTTGATGTCGATTCCGACGTGGTTGTCGTTTATGTCGAAGAATTCGAAGTCCTGGACGGTGTCGAACTCGACGGCGACCACGTGGTCGGTGAGATTTCCGTTGCTGCTGGCGTTCAAGAGGCCCAGGTACTGACTCGGTTGAACTCCAGTGACTAATTTCGTCGGCGCGATGGCAAAGGCCATGCCATGGCCGCCGAGCTTCGCGTACTCCGGGACGATGGCGAAGACGAAAGTGGTGGAGAAAGAGAAGGCTTTTCCGGTGGTGGGGTTTGTGAAGTTGATCGGCGTTGGGTAAAAAGCGTGGCCGATCAAGCGAGGGGTGTCGTTTGTGAGCTTCAGAATGCCGTTGTGCTGAATCTCGGCGACCCCATTCAGGCTTAGGTTGTTGCGGGAATTGCCTGCGACGCCATGGAAGCCTCTGTAGATGAAGTCATCGAGCTGAGACAGAACTGGGTTTGAGAGAAGAGCGAGAAAGAAGAAAAGGAAGAGTCTTTCCGCCATTGCTGAAGTTGGGATTGAGCTTAGCGGATTGATTTGTGGTTTGGATGTGGTATATTTGTAAACAAGTGGGCTGGGTGCGAAGGTAGGACGGGCAACTGTGGGTGATGAAAAGGGGACTGGGATTGAATGCAACTTAACACTGCTGTCACTACAGTCCAATTTAGAGGTATGCCTACCTCTTACCAAATATTCTATAGTATTTATCAACCAGCAGTTAAGGGGACATTGTAAGTTTAGAGTTCGAGCCCTTAAAAAAAAGTACTTGTTGAGAGAGACAGCCAATGCCACGCATTCAAAACGAGATAGTCTTTCATCCTGTGTGGATAGAGAAGACACTGAAAAAAAAAAATAAAAAAAAAATAATGATATTTGTACATTGGCATTAATTTGAGATTGACATGAAAGTCTGGATCTAATAAATGTAAATTTAGGTGTCCTATATTTATTAGGTTGGTGAAATTTCTGAATTAAAAAATGTGGGACAACAATGTTTTATAACTATTTAAATTTTAAATAATGAAATTATTAAATGTTGAATATATTAACATTGCATTTGATACGCTGAAATAAAATATAATGAAATGAAATATCAATAAAATTGTAATTAGTATAGTAATGAAATAAAATAATCATTACTATTCATATATTTGGTAACAAAAAGAAATTACATGTGGTATTGTAATGATATCAAAAAGTAAAATAATAATTAAATTAAATTTTTAAACGGTATAATAGTTAATTTAATTAATTTCATTCAAATTCAAATATTTGATTAATATATGGTCGTGTTTTTTGACCGATTAATGATTAAAATCTAATTCCATGTAATGAGGATTAACTAATAGCAAGTTTATCTTGGTATTGGTTGATACCATGTTTTGTGAGATTAGAGAATTCTTGGTAATGAGAATGAGATTTAATCCTATGTACTAAACATAGGAATGGAATTATCATTCTCATGGTCATTTTATTCTCATTTCGATTCCTGTGTACTAAACACAACGTGAGTATTTAATTTTTTATTATTTTTAACTGTACAAATTTTTGTTCCTATAATAATTTCACAATTTTTTTTTAAATGTTCTCTCTCTACAATTTTCTCTCTATATTTTCTCAATTTTGTATTTTTTCCAACTATAATTTTTTGTATATAACTCTTTTTATGAGATTTTACATGTAAAATATTGGTTGTAATAATTAGATATTTTATGATATTAAATAATAAGTACTAAAAAATTAAGTGAATCATACGTCACTTAAAAATTTGATCAATTTTCAAGTGATCTTTATTTTTAAATGATTGTTTAATTTTGTTATCAAATGTAATTAATTTGATAAGCATTTAATACATTCAGCTTTAAGTATTTAATTAGATTATCAAAAGGAGCTTTAATTGTATTTCTTATTGAAGACACTAGTAATTAGAATAAGTTTTTATTAGATAAACCAAATTAAATATATCAAGTTAATATTAAATAAATATAAAATTATTGTATAAGAAAATAAATAAATATAAAATTTATATTTGGTATTATAGTTAATTTAAAATATTGGTAAGAATTAAGTTAGGATACAAAATTTATAAACAAAAAATAGAAGATCAAGTTATAATATATTTGCTCACGGCACCTCTTTTTTCAAATACATTTTGTTTATTACTTCAGTATACGATGAACATATATTATTTTCAAATATTTAAAAAAAAAAAGTTATTTATAATATTGAATAATATGAAACCTAAAAAAATAAGTTAATAATGATTTAATATTTTTTTTTTGAATAAAATAGAAATTTTAGTAACAAAAAGATAATATAATAAGAATCTTTATTATTTTTATTATTTTAACTCGTTGAATTCAAGTGGAGAGAAGTGGCAATTTTGAATACAGTGTACGTTATGTATTGCTATTGCAGTAGGATTTTCTACATTTAATTTGAGAGGAGACTAGGGAGGATTCTATTATAGGAGGGAGGATTCTCGATGTGGTCAAAAATAAATTTTTACGTGTTGAATCCATAATTTTTTTTTTTCATATATCTTTAATTAAATATTTTTAATAAACACTTGCATGTCACCCTCCATCGGAGTTTATACTTCAGTTTTGCCGAAGTCCGGTCATTGACCACCAATTTTTTTTTTTTTTTAATTATATGTTGATGATGGTATTTTTAAACGTCACCTTGTCAGTACTTAGGTTCCAACCACGTGTTTGTCTCTCCTCTCCTCTCCTGGTCTCTGGGCGACCATCCATAGAGACTTAATCATTTTTCTCCGTCTAGGCACGCCTCCCAAAAGCTTCCGCCTTGTGATCTTTTAACAGCGATTTTCACATACTGGGACAGTTTTTCTCCGTCTACACATTGTGTCACTCCTCTCCATCTCCTGAGGCCTCATTAGATCACCTTCTACTAGGCATGTCTCTTCAAGGAAATAGGATTAAATCCATTGGCTTTCACAATGGGCCACAAAGCCCAAATCCATTGGGTTATCTTCTCAAGCACTCCATTATAGGCTAAGCGCATGATTTTGACTAATTAACCGCGCTCAAGTCTCCGATTAAGTAATACTAATCGCCCTCCACTCCTATAAATACAAAAATGCATTCAATGCTCAAAGGTAATGCTCATTATTCTTCTTGAAGCATTTGTGTAACATTTTTTCCTCAAACTCTTACTCTCACGCTAGAGTGACAAACTCTTACTCTCACGCCAGAGGGGCTTCGCCGGGCACACCCTCGGCGGGTCCTTGTGCAGGTACCCGCTTTCTGGACGTCAGTTCTCTAGACCTCAGTTAGGCGTTTGAAAAACACTTGATAATCTCCTAATCTCCAGTTCTCCAAAATTTAGAACTCCACCTCAGCACTCCGACTCAACAAAAGAAAACACGTGGAATCTGACCGGTCCATACTATTGGTGCATACCAATTCTCAAACATATGTAATTAGTTTTTAGTGTATTTTGCACTTATATGTAATTTTTTAGTATGTTTTTTACCTATCTTTTTTAAGTATAGTTTTAGTTTTATTTTAATATATTTTTAGTTTTATTTTTTCATTATTTTTAGTTACATTGACGTGACTTTCCAGAGACCGAAAACTAAAAAATTAATTGAATATAACTAAATATATAATAAAAAAAAATTAGTAAAACATTAATAATATAACTAATTTTTTTTTTTGGCAATCGAAGGTTTGGAGATTGGCGGTGGCTAAAATCTGGTGGTTGGTAGCAGTTGGGCTACGGTTGGCAACTCAATTTTAATTGGAACATTAGTTTGCATGAATTCTAATAGATGAGATCAAAACTAAAATATGAATCATATAGTGAAACCTAAAATTGGAAGACCGAGGCTAAGAATGAACCAGATGAAAGTATTTGTCATCTATGCTCTCTCATTCATCGATGCCTTCTTTCACTTCAAATACCCTCTTTATTATCCTCTTAAAATTACCCTATTTATTCTTGACTTCTTGACTAGAACGATAAACGTATATTTTATTTAAAAAATCCAAATATTTTATTTTATTTTAAATTTAAATTTGATATTTAGTATTCAATGATAATTTTTTGGCCTATTGCATTAAGTTAGTTTTCCAACTTAAAATAAGTAAAAGAGGATAAAATATAGGCTTTATAAAAGTATAGGAAAAACAATTAAATAAGATCCAAATATAAGGGGTAAAATGTAATTTTCCCAAATGAAAAAGAAAATAACCAGGAAGCAATTCAGAGTTGAACTCAAAAAATTAGGAAAAGGAGGGGTCCCGGGTTTTGAACCATGGATTGCATTTATAAAGTGGAAGGCCACAAGATGGCTGTCCCGCTTCATGAATCGGCCATAAGGCAATTTTTTCCCCTTTGCTCTCTTTCAGTCTGTTGTGTTTTTGAGATTGTGTTTTCCATTCTGCACTACTGATTTGAATTTTACTACCACGTATATTCAAATTAGAGTTATTTCAGATTCTTAGGATTAGATCTAATCGTAAAAATTCTAAGAATACTTTTCTTTCTGAGGTTTTCTATATGGATAATGTTAAAAGTGAGACATTTGTGTTACTTCTAAGAGAATCAATCCTCTACTAGAGGTTGTGTTGTTTGTGTTCAATAGCTCTCGGAAGAGCCTCTTAGATCATGCCTTGAGAACGACCAACTTTGAAGTTGAAGCATCAGAAGAGATATAATTTTATATTAAAAGACTTTTAATATTAACTATATCTTTATTTTAATGTTAATAATTAGATACGAATGTTATATTAAAAAACTTTTAATATTAACTGTATCTTTACTTTAATGTTAATAATTGGATACGACTTAATAAATTAGATATTAAATTTTAATTTAATTTTTTAAAATATTAGTGTGATCTGTCAATTTTAATATTCAATCATTAACATGTTTGATAAATAGAGTATTTTTTTTCCTCACAAGGAAATTTTTTCCCACAATAAATAGAAGAACAATCATGCATAAAGAAAACTAGAAAATATTTTCTGTCCCATAAAATACATTCAACATTTTCTTTAATTTAATTTTTTAAATAAAACGATTTGAAAACTAATTTTTTTATTGCAGACAAAAAATTCCACTAAATATTAAGGGCTTATTGTCTTATAAATTAAAAATTAACACACTTTTATTTATTTATTTATTATTATTATAATTATTTTAATTTCAAAACTCCAATTCCTTAATTTTAGGCTTGAAACTTAAAACCATTGGATTGTTGGCGGCTGTCGTTTTTGGACTTGTGTGTTGCTATTGACTACCGAGTGGTGAGTAGAGTGACTTGGAGTTTTGGTGAACCCACTCGTGTCATTGTCAAATTTAATAATGAATGTACCTAGGATGTTTTTAGGGAAATCCACCATTTAATCCTAAAATACAAAAAAAATTATCAAATATTCCCATTTTTTTTTTTTTTCACCAATAAGTCCTTTTGTCTTTTTATGACCAAAATACCCTTCACATGGATGTTGAATGTAACATCAAAATTATTATTATTATTATTATTATTTTTTTATTTTTTTTATGCTATTTTTTTCTGACCAAAATACTCTTTATGTGGATGTTGAATGTAACATTCGGTGTTGAATGTAACATCAATCAATTGTTTGTTTGTTTGTTTGTTTTTTTTTTTTTTTTTTTTAATGCTATTTTTTTCTGACCAAAATGTCCCTCATGTGGATGTTGAATGTAACATTTAACACCTGTGAGTGTTGAATGTAACATCAACTGTGTTTTTTTTTTTTTTTAATGTTATTTTTTTCTGACCAAAATGCCCCTCATGTGGATGTTGAATGTCCCTCATGTGGATGTTGAATGTAACATTCAACACTTGTGGATGTTGAATATAACATCAACTGTGTTTTTTTTTTTAATGTTATTTTTTTCTGACTAAAATGCCCCTAATGTGGATGTTGAATGCCCCTTATGTGGATGTTGAATGTAACATTCAACACCTGTGGATGTTGAATGTAACATCAACTGTTTTTTTTTTTTTAATGTTATTTTTTTCTAACCAAAATACCCCTCATGTAGATGTTGAATGTAACATTCAACACCTGTGGATGTTGAATGTAACATCAACTGTGTTTTTTTCTTAATGTTATTTTTTTCTGACCAAAATGCCCCTCATGTAGATGTTGAATGCCCTTCATGTGGATGTTGAATGTAACATTCAACACTTGTGGATGTTGAATGTAACATCAACTGTTTTTTTTTTTTAATGTTATTTTTTTCTAACCAAAATACCCCTCATGTGGATGTTGAATGTAACATCCATTATTTTCTTATTTTTGTATGCAGAGTAAAATACATATGATATTACATTTAACACCTGTAAATGTTGAATATAACATCAATTGTTCTCTTATTTTACATTACGTTTAGTAACGATTTTATCCTAAAATAAAGATTTTTTTTTTTTTTTTTTTGAAACATATAAAAGTGACAAAAAGTGATAAAGTTTGGGGATAAAGTTGTAATTTATGGCGGCGGCGACCGGCGACCGGCAGGCGGCGGCGGCGGCCGGCGACCAGCGGCTGCAGGCGGTACACCAATTTGACGATCTTCCTTCTCAATGTGAAACTCATGGGAGGGCATTTCGGTAAACTCAATCCTCACCATTTTTTAAAATGGGACTAATTGGTGCAAGGAAATGTGTTAATGGGACTAATTGGTGCAAGAAAAATGTGTTGACGGGACTAATCGGTACAAAGAAAAATCGATGGGTGTAGGTGATAAATAATATTTTTTTTTTGGGATTAATAGGTAATTTTCCCATGATTTTATTCACACTCTATTTTATTAAAAATTAAATTATCAAGATATCTTGGAATAAAGATATTTTTGGTTCTTGACAAATGACCTGAATATCCAATTGGCCCATTCATTTCACGTTATTTAATGTCAAATTTTTAAATATATTTTACATTTTTAGTGTAATACTGTTCTCTTTAAAAAATGAAATTAAAAAAATATTTGTAGTAATAAATTTCATTACGAATTTATTTTTATAACTTTCATAATAAGAATTTTATTAATAACTTCAAAAATCATATTTCTAGCAAACTAGAAAAGTAATAAGAGATGTCATTCATTCAATCATCTGATAAAATGAAACTACAATTACATACCAAATAATAACTGCGCAATATTACTCTCTCTAACGAAAGATAAAATAAAAAAAAATCATAGGCTTATAAATTTCATTCCGAATTTATTTTTATAACTTTCATAATAAGAATATATTTTTATCAATAACTTTAAAAATAATATTTTTCATCAATCTGGAAAAATAATAGGAGATGATGCCATTATTACATATGAAATAATAATGCATAATTAAAACTAAATTTTATTTTTAAAAAATGTCAATTAATTTAATTTATTAAATATCTGAAATTAAACAATGCACAAAACTAAAATCTAATTAAATGAAATATAAAGTTGGATGAAAATAGTATTGTTTAAGCAAGCAATAAATTTTGGATCGTTAAAAAACCCATCAAAGTCACATTACTTCAACAATTAAATTAGTAAAAAATATATTGAAAGAACATACCAATAGTTTGGAGATTTTAATAATTTATATTAATTGCTAGATCTTTTTGTAAATCGACTTTGAATAAAGTGAAAGAATGAATGTAATTATTGATCATGAGAGTGCTAACAATGGTGCCCAAAGATTATTGCTCAAAATATAATATTGATCTCGATGATCTGCAAATCTCTCCAATGCCAGAATTCGATTCTCCTAAATCTTGGTTTTTGTAAAACAATGTATCACGAATGTGTTTGTTGGCATTAAACCTCTTGTGTGAGAATAAGTAGGGTATTATAATATGAAATTGGCAATTTATTGGCTCAATAAATGTGTAATTAAGTATCTTGTCCTGACAAACCCTCCCATATTTATAAACGTGGAAAAAGTTATTTGGCAAGTCTTCCCTAATGCCTATGAGATTTGTGGATTAAGAGGATTATGCTTGTTAAATCGGATACATGATTCACTTTCTTTATATAGTGGGATTCAGATATTGTTCTCAAGTAGGATCAAATCTCGAGGTGAGGGCATGGTGTAGGGCGTCCTCAATCATCCCGAGAACGAACCATCCCATGTAGACCTGAACTCACTCTTCAAGTAATTCATGGTTGTAGTCAGTATTGAAGATGGTCATGGGCAGAATCATCAGGTATCTACAAGTTAAGCTTGTAGGGCGTCCTCAATCATCCCGAGAACGAACCATCCCATGTAGACCTGAACTCACTCTTCAAGTAATTCATGGTTGTAGTCAGTATTGAAGATGGTCATGGGCAGAATCATCAGGTATCTACAAGTTAAGCTTGAGTTCACGTGCGTTGCATGTAAATTTTCTCCCTACACGTGTTTTATTTTCGATTTCTTGAAATATCCCTCATGATATCTACTTGTAGTTAAACACAAATAAATAAAAGGGTTTTAAATGCTTATTATATTGTGTTCTATGTTGGATTTTATATTTTATTTATATAATAACTTATGTTTTAGTTGTGACCAATTTATTTTAATTAATTTTGTATTCCTTGCTAAAATTTTGGTTAATATTTAGTGACGATTACCGAGGAGTCCTCATAAGAGGATAAAACTATTAAATACATCTTTTTAAAACACGTGTTACAAATTAATTTTTTTTTTTGTGACAATTTTACTCTTCCGTACTTTTGAATATAACACGATCTTATGTTAAATATAACATGAGATCGTGTTATATGTTACTTTCGTTTAGAAATATAACTCAAAGCCGCCGCTGACTGCACCACTTTATTTTCCGTTGTCTGAACTGAATACGATGCATAGATCTGGCCGTGACGGCAAGATCTGGCCACAATTTGAGAGAGAGAGAGAGAGAGAGAGAGAGGGGCAACGGTGATAGCGATGAAGCGACAACAACGACGAGTGACACAAGAGAGATGACGACGGCGACAAGCAGCTGTGCGGGGAAGGCGAGGAGCAACTACGTAGTGACGGGAGGACGGTGAGGAATGGTTGTGCAGCGATAGATGTGAAAATCGTGTATGTTTGTTAAGGTGTAAATGTAGAAGGGTAAAATCATTCAGAGAAATATTTAGGTTTAAAATCAGGATTTTTGGGTAACATAATGCTAATTAGAAGACTATATTGTAGGGGAGAAAAAATTATGGGTCATCTGGTAGATTCACTTCATTACTTAGACTTTTGGGTAATTTTTTCTAATATTTATTAGGGCTTCATCTTTAAAGGTCCCAAAAATGAGAATCACCACTTTTTAAAGATCATCCAAAGATAAAAAAAATAAAATATTTGAATGGTCCTCTACAAAATGATATTTTTTTATTTTTGGAGCTTTTGAAGAAATTTGCCTATTTAATATTATTATGATGTCAAACTACACATCTAGTTAACATCAACCATATATATTCAATCAAAAATAGTTTACATGATTGAACGATATTTTCTCTCACAAATCACAATTGATCTGTCGGCATATTGTGAATATTAACAAAATAACGTCAACTCTTAAGTCCATTTAACCTATTTGTTAGTATAAACAAAAATAACTTTCATGAACATTCAATCAGTCGGTTAACATTAACAAACTGGTCGAAGAAAATAGACATATGTGTTTAGCTTGCATTAATTATTGATTTGAAAAGATGATTAAAAAAATGAGGTAAAAATAAAATCATTGTTAAGAGTGGCACTGACCAAGTTTGTATTTTTTTTTTTTTTTTTTTTTTTTTTTTTTTTCAAGTATAGAAACTACCAATTAAACCTATTAGGTTTTATTTGCGCCGATCACTTCTTTTATCATTTTGCAGATAATATACCCTTATTTAATGAGATTTTAACTTCTTAATATATGCGAATCAGATCTGATAACTTTCAATCGAAAAAATTGAACATGAAACATATGATTTTATCATGAATTTATTGTTGAAAAATTATTTTTTTATACAATAATCATCGGGGGTCGTCCTCTTTAAAATCAGATATTAACTATATGTTTTTGGAGAAGTGAACCGTATTTCAAATAAATATTACATGTAATATCTTATAGTTCGCGTGACACCAATATTGAATGTAACATTTGGTGATTGATATTAATCTTTTTTTTTTTTAAATTCTAAATTGGGAAGCATGTGGATTTTATATATGACATGTCACACCTCACCCCGGACACCCGTCACCTGTGGGGCCGGCGTGACGTCGACACGACATTACCCAGGCGACAAACCAACTAGAAAATGACGTTATGCGTTCATAATTATACAACTAATCAAAATACAAGTCATAAATATCTTTCCAAGCCAAGGACACATCCGTCCCAAAAATTTTCTTCTAGAACAGCAAAAGAAAATAAAAACAAACGATGAACCTTTCCTAGGTTCGCCTCAGGTGACACTTCTTGAAAATTTTAACTCCTCGCTATACCATTTACGGACTCTACCCTGTGCTAGTAGGGGGCTGACTCCTAACCATTTCACCTGCGAGTGTACTGCCTTCTCAATATAATCATTCTTATTTAGTGATAATAATACCTACTAAATAGCTAACATTTACACATGGATTCAGCATAAGTATCATATATACAGTAAAATGAAGTAATATATATATATACATACAAGTTCCATTTTTATAACCATGCAGTATAAATATCATACCAATCGCCTGAAATAATAATAAACCACCCCAAAATAAACAAAACATCACACCCCAAACCATACGCACACTGGCTAGCCATGGTGATCATTTTAACCTCACGATCGGGAGTTTGCAACGGTACCGTACCATCCGTAGGACATGCCTTCCTACGAACACCCATCACTCCGCCGAAGCGGATAATCACTTCGCAGTATAATTGTCTAACATTACTCCGCCGAAGCGGATCACATCACTCCATCGAAGCGGATCACATCACTCAATAATCACGTTTAATCCCCACATAACTTTTTTTTTCCTAAAAGCTTCTAATTTAAATACAACCAGTTTCCATCATATATATATATGCAAATAGTTCGGCGAGAAGACAGTACACTCACCTCGTTTCTGGCGTTACAAAAATCTTGTTGTCCCAAGCTTACCGAGGTGTTGGCGTTTGCGAACCTAGCAATGATAGGGTCTAAGTTAATATTTCATGTAAAATTACCTAGGCATGTAAGGCAGGCCCTGAGTTCCGCATTTTTCATTTCCCATATTTTATCTATGAGATTTGTTATTGTCCTTAATAATTTTATTCCATTCTTTATTATATAGGAAAATCCCGTAATATGAACGATCCCCTATTTATTACTCCGGTTACAAAGATTTTAGGCTAAGATTGAATTTTAACAAACTAAAATAAACTTAATGGCAAATAAGATCCTTTTCGAGTTATTCACGGGCCACGAAAAAGGATTTTTTATTTGGAGTGAAATTTTCCCTTTTTGCTGGGGGTTACTTGTGTAATTTTTTTTTTATTATTTTTTTTTTCCTATTCTGTTTTCGATTCTTCTCCGACAGCCGTCTCTCTCTCTCTACCCCTTCCGACCGCTGGTGGCTTCTCCCTCCTTGCCGTCCCACCTGTCAACCCCCGCACCACCCCCAACATCCAACCGACAACCCTTCTAGCCATCTCAGCAGCTCCACCACTTACCTAGCTGCCACTGTTCACGCCCCTGCACCTTGCGACACACACACACACAGCCACCTATGCATGCAACCATGCAAGCATGCCACTGCCGACGGCACGCCACGGGACCACCGATCCCTGCCGACGGAGGCTCATACACACGGCAGCACACCTCAGCCGCAACCAACTCCCACCACCGCCACCGCGTCTATCGTCCTCTCTCTCTCCCTCTCTCTCCGTCCCGGTTTCCCCCCTCCAATTTCACTGGATTCACGTCGACACATTACACAACTCATACACACGCACACTCGTACCCAGTAGCCAGGAAATCCGAACACACACACGCAAACCCACATGCCGCCGGAAAACGGAAACCGAGCACACCGCCGGAAACTTACCGACCCAGCTCGTTATGCCCATGCATGCATACGTTTATCAATTAATTGAGGAAAAACATATAAATACTCACCTTCCCGATGATCGTTGATGGTTGAACGGCGATCCGTAACTCCGCTCACCGGCAACGCTAACACGTGGACTACCTCTCCGTCGACGGACCACGCCACCGGCCGAACCAAACCCTTTCTCTTCCGGGAATTGTTTATGATGCTCACACGGCCACGCTGCCGGAGGAACGTCGGTTCAAGAAAAACTGACGACCTCCTTCCGCTTCGGTTCTCTCTCTCTCTCTAAAATTTTCGAATTTCCTTCCTCCGATTTTTCATCCTTCTTCACATGTAGGAGGGTTTTAATGCATGAAATTAGTGGCTAAATGAATTCTAAGCTTGCCACGTCGTCCCTCGATCTCCTCTCCTTGGCCTGTGGATCGTCGTCCGGTTGCCGTGTGAGTGTCGACACAATTATAAAAAAAAAAGTTTAAATTACACTTTCCTCCCCTCATCTTCTTTAGGATTCCTATTTTGATAAGTTTAAGTTTTAAAAGTTCCAAAATTATGATTTTGCCCCTAACATTTTTATTTTCGATTTCTAATTGCCAATTTGAATCTTAAGTTAAAATTTTTGCGTTTCCCAAATTCCCAATTTGACCCCCAACTTTTGATTTGAATTTTTATCAATAAAATTTTTACCCTAAAATCCTCTAACGTTTTATAATACGACTATTTATGACGTACGTCTTATAACTTAGGTTTTACAACTCTTCCTTCCTAAAAGAAATTTCGTCCGAAATTTTATTTATTTATTCAAGTTTTTTATTTATTTATTTATTTATTTTACCTTAGTCAAACAAATGTGGGTACTTGTTCCTCATTTCTTCTTCTCGTTCCCATGTCGCCTCTTCCACCGCATGACTGTGCCACAACACTTTGACCAACGGAATCGTCCTCGTTCGCAATACTTGATCTTTTCGGCCTAGGATTTGGATCGGCTTCTCAACGTAAGACAAATCAGCTTCCAATTCGATCGGTTGCGAAGTCAACACATGAGAAGGGTCTGGCACATATTTTCGGAGCATCGATACATGGAAAACATCATGCAGTCGCGATAATTCTGGCGGTAGCGCGAGTCTATACGCTGTCATGCCAACCCGCTCCAGAATTTCATACGGTCCGATGTATCTTGGACTCAACTTCCCTTTCTTTCCAAACCTCATCATGCCTTTCCACGGAGAGATACGCAAGAACACATGATCCCCTACCTCGAATTCTAACTCCCGCCGGCGCTTGTCTGCATAACTCTTCTGCCGACTCTGAGCGATTTTCAACTTTTCTCGAATTACCTCTACTTTGTCTATTGTCAGTTGGGCTATGTCTGACATCAACAACTTACGTTCGCCCACCTCAGTCCAACAAACAGGGGTTCTGCATCTCCTACCGTACAATGCCTCATACGGAGCCATCTCAATTGCCAAGTGGTAGCTGTTGTTGTAAGCGAACTCCATCAACGGCAAGTGATCGTCCCAGCTTCCAGGAAATTCCAGAACACATCCCCTCAACATATCTTCTAACGTCTGAATCGTACGCTCTGACTGGCCGTCTGTCTGAGGGTGGAAAGCGGTGCTAAATTTCAGCTTGGTACCTAAAGCGGTCTGGAGACTTTGCCAGAATCTCGAAGTAAATCTCGGATCTCTATCCGATACTATAGAAATCGGTGCGCTATGCAATCTAACAATCTCATCGATATACAATTGGGCGTACTTTTCAAGAGAAAATGTCGTCTTTACGGCCAGAAAATGAGCGGACTTGGTAAGCCTATCAACGATCATCCAGATGGAATTATACCCCTTTTGAGTACGGGGTAATCCCGAAACAAAATCCATTGTGATATGCTCCCACTTCCACTCTGGAATAGGTAGGGGTTACAGCAACCCACTTGGATGCTGATACTCGATCTTTACTTGTTGGCACACCAGGCACCTGACCATAAATTCTGCGATCTCCCGCTTCATCCCAGTCCACCAATAATGTTCATGCAAGTCCCGATACATTTTAGTGCTCCCCGGATGCATTGCGTATGTGGAGCTATGAGCCTCTTCCAAGATATCTTTTTTCAAATTGACATCGTTAGGCACACACAACCTATTTCCACACATCAAAGCTTCGTCCCTTTTCCTGATATGATAATCAGTTCTGTGACCGATTTTTACTTCACCTCAAATCCTTTCAAATTGAATGTCTGACTTTTGAGCTTCAATAATGCGGTCAATTAACGTCGGTCTCAAAGTCAAAGTTGCAAGCAGTGCTGCCGTCTGACCAATCGCTAACTGAACTCGCATTGATCTCAATTCTGCATATAGGTTAGCATGGGCAACACGAAGGTGGGCGACCGAGCCTGCCGATTTCCGACTTAGAGCATCTGCTACGACATTAGCCTTTCCTGGATGGTAATGGATGATGCAATCGTAGTCCTTGATCAACTCCATCCAACGCCTCTGCCTCAGATTTAATTCCTTCTGAGTAAACAAATACTTCAAACTCTGACGGTCGGTGTATATTTCACATGTCTCGCCATACAGGTAGTGCCTCCAAGTCTTCAGAGCGAACACAATTGCAGCCAACTCCAAATCGTGCGTCGGGTAATTATGCTCATGGTTTTTCAGTTGCCGGGATGCATACGCGATCACGTGACCATGCTGCATCAGAACACATCCCAGCCTTTGGTGTGACACAATTATAAAAAAAAAAGTTTAAATTACACTTTCCTCCCCTCATCTTCTTTAGGATTCCTATTTTGATAAGTTTAAGTTTTAAAAGTTTCGAAATTATGATTTTGCCCCTAACATTTTTATTTTCGATTTCTAATTGCCAATTTGAATCTTAAGTTTAAATTTTTGCGTTTCCCAAATTACCAATTTGACCCCCAACTTTTGATTTGAGTTTTTATCAATAAAATTTTTACCTTGAAATTCTCTAACGTTTTATAATGCGACTATTTATGACGTACGTCTTGTAACTTAGGTTTTACATAACATTAGTATCATTATATTATTTGTTCCCCGTAAATGTTGAACATAACATCCAATGTAATAGAAAATAACATTAATTAGTGTTGATAGTAGAATAAATTATATACATGTTGAATGTAATATGACTTACTGATAAATGTAATTTTGATGTTAAATGTAAGACATGAAAACTGAAAATTCTGAAAGTACCATATTTAATGTAATATGAAATATGAAATCTAAAAATTCTGAAAGTACCATGTTGAATATAACAAGAATATGAAAATTGAAACTAATGAAAAAAATAGTAAATTTGATATCGTTTTTTAGATCTTATTTAGACGAATCTGAATACATAATTAGATTGTAAAAAAAAATGTGTACAACAATAGATATTTTGATTTTAATAAAATAATTTTGTTGAATATGGAAACTTCAAATCCCTATAATCTCGTGAAGGGCAAATATGTCCACTAAAAATAAAGGATTACCGAATTTGGTATTAAACGGTTTATATAATCTGATTAATAAGAATTTTTAGTCTAATCTAAACTATTGGAATATTTTGATAATAAGATGTTCAATATAGACGTAACCGATAATTTTTCCGATTTTATCCCTTAAAACTAGCCACAATTCTCTCTCATTCGTTTATAATAAATAGATTTGAAGAAAAAAAAAGTAAGGGCATAACAATGCGAGTTCATTTAATAAAAAAAACAATAGGACATTTTGTTGGGAAAAAAAAATCTTTTTGATTCATTAAATATTAATGTCCGAATGGACCTAATTCGAGCTCCTAACTACCAAATGAACCCATCACTACTTCACTGGATCTTTCAAACCTTCAAAATATTTTTGCCTTATCATTTCATCCCCCATTTGAATTAAAAGTTAAAACCATATCTCGTGACACATTTGCCCCTATAATTTCAAAAGGAAAGATTTGGCCAAATGTTTCCACAAATCTCGATCATTTATATGTTTTCTTATACAATTAAAGAGCAACTTCAATTAGATTTTAATGCTTGAATTAAAGAGCAACTTCAACTTCAATATTGAAATAATTTGTTACATTTAATATTACCAACAAAATATGCATAATCAACAATGGTGTTTACAAAAACCTTATATTAGATTCAATACTTATTTGTACAAAATTATAGCTTCAAATGACATTCATTTCTGTATAGTTTGTTAATGAATTTAGAATTTATTGAATTCAAAAACACACGTTGTTGTTTAATTTAATTATGAAAAAATAGATATAAAAAATTAATTAAAATATAATTATGATCTATCACTTTTTTATTTTTTTAATCTAAAAATAAATGAATCATTTGAATATAAATAGAAAGTTAAGTTAAAATGTTAGTCAACTAATGGCTTCTCATTTAAAAAAAATTAAATGCAAAATTCTAACAGGAGAAACTAATAGTAGAATGTGATACTATGAGGATTTTGATGATCCGAGCACAAATTTAAATTTATCATGAATAAATTGCATGAACTTATGCAAGTTACCTATTATAATTGCATGGTATGAATTTGGTGCTTCACATCGATATACATTAGATGAATTTGGTGCTTTACATTGATATATATTCTTTCTAATTTTATGTACTGTTCAAGATGATCAACTGATATATAAAACGGTCAACTGAAAGTAACTAAAATATAAAAATATGAATATCTAGTTGTGTCAATTGACTGGGTATGGTAGGTAGTCGATTGAGTAGTACAGAAAGTTGAAAACTTAAGGTTGCGTTTGGATAAGGAATTTGACAAAAGAACAAAAACCAAGCATTACCCCTCTCTATTTTAGTTCTAGAATCGATTTTCACAATAGAGCCTGTGATTTCTCGTCATCGCCAAACAAACACGAAACGACGTTCAACCAATCCCATCGCCATCGCCAAACAAAACACGAAACTGTGATTTCTCACAATCAAACAATCCTTTCTCGCCATCGCCAAACAAACAAGAATGTTCAACCAAATCCATCGCCACTGATTTTCGAAGACGCGACGAAATCAGGAAATTGCGAACCCTAAAACGAAATCAGGAAACGATGAACCCTAAACCGAAATAAAAAATAGGAATGAAAACGAAATCAAAATAAAAAATGAAATCAGATCGAAGTAATCAAAATAAAAAAAACGAAACGACGACGAAAGATAGAAGAAGAACGAAGAAAGACGACGACAAAATACCATGACAATGACAAAATACTAGCTATGGTGTGACTCCGGCAAGGTGGCTTCAATGAAGAAGAAAGAGGTTTCGGCTTCAATGACGAAAGAACGAAGATGAAGAAGACAACCACGAAAAGTTGGGGAATGAAGGATTAGTCAAATTCCAGCTATTTCAAAAGGATTTCCAAATCCTCTCTTTACCACTATTTCACACTTGAAGGAATTTTACAAATCCATCCTACCTAATACCCAAACAAGGTATTTATTAAAAAAGAATTTTGAAATTTCTCTCCCTAAGTGAAATCCCTCCCCCAAATCTTTTACCTAAATACAACCTAGAAAATGGACAAAGCCAATCGACCGAGTCAATAAGGCAGTCAATTGACCTTGACAGAATGTGGTAACCTCACAAGTCAGCCAAAATCGGTCGACTAGGACATAATAGCAATTGATCATTCTTGGCATACTATCACAAACTACTGAATTTTACTGAAGGCATTTGACCAACATTAACGGCATATTTGGTTGGATGGAATCGAGGGCGGAATGGAATCGCATTCTGCCCTCGATTCCTATTCCGTTGTTTGGTTCTCCAATGGAATAACTTTTGGAATGAAATTGGATGAAATGAGATTCCATTTGAGATGGGATGGAATGAGATTCCAACCCAATGGAATCAATATCTTAAATTACATAATAGCCCTTATAATTAAACCCTTGAAAATTGAGAATAAAAATAGAAATTCGAAAACATAAATTGAAATTAGAGAACAGAAAGTTGGGAATAGAAATAGAAAATTGAGAACAAAAAATTAAAAACAGAACTAGAAATTGAGAACAGAAACTGAAAATTAAGAATAGAAACAGAAAATTGAGAACATAAACCGAAAATTGAGAACAAAAACAGAAAATTAGAGAACAGGAAATTGAGAACATAAACTAAAAATTGAGAACAAATATATAAAATTAGATAACAGAAAATTGAGAACAGAAACTGAAAATGGAGAACATAAACTGAAAATTGAGAACAAAAATAAAAAATTGAGAACATAAACTGAAAATTGAGAACAAAAAATAGAAAATTAGAGAACGGAAAATTGAAAAAGGAAACAGAAAATTGAGAACAAAAACAGAAATTAAAGAATACAAACTGAAAATTGAGAATAAAAATAGAAATTAGAGAACAAAAATTTAAAATTGAGTTGAATAGTGAAATATAATAAAATGAAGAAAATAATAGAATAGTGAAATATAATAAAATTTTATTATAACCAACCAAGAAGAGAATAAAATAATAATTTTATAAGGGCAAAATAGAAATTTTACTATATTTCACTATTCTATTCTTTCTTTCATTCTATACTAACCAAACAAGAGAATAGAATAGTGATTCCATTCACAATTCCATTACATTTCTTCTCTCATTCTATTATTTCTTCCATTCCATTCCACCCTCATTCCATTCCGTCCAACCAAACATGCCGTAAGGGCAATCAACCAAGATTCTTCAGACTATTACAGAATAAGAAATATTTCTTGATATATTTGTGCATTGTTTTTTACCATAAATATTTTTAAAATTATTTCCTATTATTCCTAAATGAATTATTATTTATTGAAAAGATTGAATAAAGAGTCATACGCATTGAAGAATATTGCGAAAAAAATATTTATTTGCTATTATATTTAAACCTTTGAATTTTCATATTTCCTTTAACTTGCTTGATAATCTTTGACCAATCTGACCTGCACCTAAATAGTTGCATTTTTTTGGGTTGATTTTTGTGATGAATCTTGAGCGATTTAATGTCCACATTTATTGATTATTTAAAATATTAATGCGCTAAGTCTTTGGAGCCAAAGAGTCAAGTCTATGGCTAAGTTTTGGAGATCCAAATTTGATTTAGTAACTAACTGCAATGAATTGATGAATTTTGAAACTAAACAAGAAAAAATATTGAGGAATTGTCAGTCACATACTTCAGAGATAATCTCCTAGTTTTTTCAAAAAATAATTAAGGTGTCAACAACAAAGATGATTATTCCCTAAAGGTGCGTTTGGTTGGGTGATGAAAATGAAAAAAAAAAAAAAACCCACAGAAAATAAAAGAGTTTATGGCTAAGTTTTGGAGATCCAAATTTGATTTAGTAACTGCTATGAATTGCTGAATTTTGAAACTAAAGAATAAAAAATATTGGGGAATTGTAAGTCACATATTCAAAGACAATCTCCTAATTTTTTTCAAAATATAATTAAGGTGTCAACAACTGCGATGATCATTCCCTAAGGGTGCGTTTGGTTGGATAAAAAATGGATGAAAAAAAAAAGACAAAAAAAAAATAAAATCCTCGTTTGGCATGGATGAAAAATGGGAGGAAAAAAAAAATAGGGAGGAAAATGTACAGATTTTAAAATAAATTTTTTCTACATAAATTTGGGAGGAAAATGAAAAAAGTGAGAGACGATAAGTAAAATTACAATTATACCATCAATAATATAGTTTTTAATTTATTTTTGTAATATATAAAAGTAAAATACTAAATTTCATTAAAATGAATTATTTTTTCTCATTTCATTTTTTTTTTCTAAACCAAACAATATTGGAGAAAATAAATGTCATTTCATTTTTTTTTTTCTAAACCAAACAATATTGGAGAAAATAAATGTCCTTTCACAATGAATAAAAATATTATCTTCTTATTATTTTTTTTTCTTTTTTCCATCATTCTAGCCAAGCATTCCCTAAAATGGAGTTCTTTGCACTTTTAGTGTTGAAAAGTGTTGAATTTACCTAGTTAGAATTTATTTACACTTTAATTCCATTTTAGAGCTAGCCGGCTTTCCCACGGCGGGATTCAAACTGTGCTATTTTTTTTAAACGCCTGTAAAATGGCCAATTAAAGTGGACCCCGCTTATGATTTGGGGGGGGGGGGGGGCAGACATCATGGGGCGCTCATGCGCACCCCCTATTTGTTTTTCATATATATATATATATATTTTATATTCTTTAATTATTATAATTATTATCACCTTTCTTATAAAAAAAAATAAAAATTAATTTTGATTTCACTTGATTCACCTTTACACATTAGAATTATTTTAATTTGATTAATTTAATCTAAAAATAACTTTTATGAATTTTTTTATTAACCTTTTTTTTTTTTTTTTTTTTTGATATAGAAAATAATTTTCTTTTTAAATGGTTGTTCAAAAGAAATCAAAATAAAAAAAAAAATTATAATTTTTGTAAACTTTTTGGAAGATGATTTAAAAAGTTTATAAATCATTTTATTTTGACCCCTTTTTTTAATATTTTTATTTATTTATTTTGATTCCTTTAAAATAAGCAATAGTTTTTTCACAATTATATTTTTGTTCCCATTTTTTGAGGAAGAGAACCAGAAATTTGGGTACAAAAATAGTGAATAAGCGGACCCTAATTTTTTTAAATCCTCGTATTCTATTATTTAATTTAATATTTTAAGAGTTAGGCTAAAATACAGTTTTGGTTTTGGCTGTATTTATACAGCTCAAACATGAACTGTTGGATCGACTAAGATTGCATTTATTTTCCCTAAGTAAAAATCACTTAAAATAATCCGAAACCAACTCTAAACTCTGAAGTTACAAGATTTTTTTTTTACCCCATTCTCGAATCTAATAATTCCATATTTAAAAGAAATTCCGAATAAGTTGAGAGTTGATACAAATTAAAATATGGATTACTTTTTAATCTACTTTGTGGACTTTTTTTGGATTGGAAAATGGAAGTCTTTGTTTCCCTTTTACTTCATTGAATTTGCACTAAGAGGAAAATGGCAACGTCACGCCACTCCGCACTAGGCCATCACCTCAACTTAATATTATTATTTAGTCAGTGCAAAAAATTTGTCGACAAATTATTATAAAAAAAGGCAACTAGACTTATTTTTATCGATCTAAATATATGTTGGGTTGGACCAAGTATCTGCTCTATTCGACAATCGCGAGTACTTGCACAAAGACTTGAAGAGGTGTCTCGAACGTCAGGTTAAGTATCTGAACTGAGTTGTATAAGAAAACATGAATGAAATAAATACAATACAAAAATCTTTAATGCAGGTGGTTTATACATGTTAAGGACTCCTAATTAGGGTGAATCCCGAGACAGGTGAAAAAAGACGATTAACACCTAATTTCATTTGATTAGGGCTTAATCTGATTTGATTATCGATTAACCTCGATGAAAGGCCAGGCACATTGGGCCCATCTGGCCAAGCCCTAAAAATTATTTTTGATACTAAATTTGCATCTGAAGTATCATGAAATTAAATTGCAAATTCCTTCAATTCTAGAATAAATGAGATCTTAGATTTTCTTTGACAAAGTTGTCAATTTTCTTTTCCCAAAATTTTATCATCTTCAGAAGACTCTAAAATGTTTATATGTATATTTTTTTTCACTTTTAGGATTAGTGGATGCAAGCAATCATTACTTTTTGAAATTATAAAGTTATCTTTGCCTAACATATCAATAAATCATAGTTAACGAGATGAGTAATAAACACTAAATGAGCCTTATTTTATTTATTTATTTACATTTTTGAAGAGGCTAGTTTTGCTTAGCTGTGTAGCCGAGTAAATTTTTAAAAAAAGGGTTAATTACACTTAACTCTCCTGTGGTTAGGCCATTTTTTTACTTTATCCCCTGTAGTATTTTTATTATCACTTTGCTCCTATAGTTAAGTTTTGTTGCACTTTATCCTGTGATTTAGGCATAACTACAGGAAAACAAAGTAACTACAGGAAAACAAAGTGCTAACTAGGGAGGTAAAATATAACAAAAATTTAACCACAGAGAATAAAGTTGTGACGCGAATAGTTATAGGCGCAAAGTGTAATAGGAGATAAAATATAATTAACCCCAAAAAATATATTATTATTGGTTGATCTCAGTAAGGGGTAAAAATTCTTAAAATAATTCATTTTAAATTTTTTTTTTGCTAATAAAAAAATTTCTGTTTTTTTTTTAACTTGAGCTTTATTCTTGTTTTATTTATTTATTTATTTAAATTTACCCCTATTATTTGGAGATATAAATCTCTTATTTAGATTCAACTTACCTTTCTATTTTTATTCAAGTCAATCAATTTTTTTGGATAAAAAATAAAAAAAAATCATTGTTCATAATTGTATTTTAATGCAATTTGTTTTTCATAATTAGATTGAACAATGATGTATGTTGTTGATTTCAACACGGAGTGGAATTCAACATTGTGTTGAATTTTGCTTTGCAACACTATTTCACAACATTCAACATAATATTAATTTCACGAACCTCGATCTTGTATTTGTTTTTATCAATAACTTTAAAAATCATATTTTTCATCAATCTGGAAAAATAATAGGAGATGTCATTTATTCAACCATCTGATAAAATGACACCTTTATTAAGATATCTGAAATCTAAAAGTTTAAGATATTATTGATAATAATGGAAATTGGTTTCTCCTCCCTATTCTTCATGTTATCTCGGATACACAAAATCGTGAAATACTGAATTCGAACCTTGCTTTGTTCTTCCAAGAGGATTCTTTGATTTGGAAGCCTAAAATATCGGGGATTTTCTCTATCAAAATGGCTTATGAGATAGCTAATCCTAATCAAAATCTGGTTAAGGGGATCACAATAGAATTGGTTATGGAAATTGAAAGCCCCTCAGAATTTGAAATTCTTTATGTGGTTACTATTCCATAAAAATCTGATAACAAATGAGTTTAGATTCCAAAGGTCCAAGGATGTCTTGACCTTATGCCCTAGTTGCAATTTAAAAACTGAAACAATAAATCATGTACTGAGGACATGTTTTAAAGTTAGAAGTATAGGGCTTCAAATGAATAACCCCCAACAATTTCGGAGGAGTCTGAACGACGATTTAGCTTGCTGGATTAAAGACCAAATCAAAGGAAAGTCTTCCTTACTAATCTATGGGAAATTTGGATGGGTTGATGCAAATAATCGATTGAGGGAATATCCCATGATCCATTCTTAGTTTGCAACAAAATATCTTAGCTTAGAGTAGATATGATGGAAGTATTCTATCCCAACTAGGTTTTCCTAGAGCCACTTGATTCGTTAGCAACTAATAATTGTGCTGATTTTTTTTTTTTTTTTATTTATTTTTTAAGTTAAGCACCAACTTGGGGTTTGATAGTTCGGATTTTATGGGGCTCTTGATCACTGCAATAGCCTCAAACTGGAGATTAGGGGAATATACAAAAGTTTAAACATAGCAATGAATGGAGGATATCCAAGGATCTTTGTGGAAATTGATGTAGCCGTGGTTGTGAAGCTTGTAGAAGAAGAATGTCCAAGCAACCATCAATTCAGACCTTGGATTCAAGTCTGCAAGAGAATAATGAGAGAAAAAAAATGCATAATCCAACTCATCTCTACGGAGAAAAATAGATGTGTTGATTATTTAGTGAACTTAGGCATCGATAGGGAGGAGGAATTCTAGATTTTGTTTAATCCTCCAAAAGACATGACTAATTTAATTTTTTTTTGCTGAAATTAGATCAGAAACTTTTCATAAGTATCCACAGTCTCGTGTAAGATACAAAAGAAAAAAAAAAAAAAAGAAAAAAAGAAAAAAAAGAAGCACCCAAAAAGAGAGCAAAATAAGTCTTAGACTCTGGGACTTCTTTGGTTGTGTGTGATAGGACATGTTTGGATTTGTTGAAAAAAAAGCAGCACCCAAAAAGAGACCAAACTAAGTCTTAGACTCTTGGACTTCTTTGGTTGTGTCCGATAGGACATGTTTGGATTTGATGACTACGCTTTTGGAAGATAACCATGCTTTCTTCTAACAAGATTTGGTCCAAGTGAATATCTTCAAAGGATTTGATTAGAGGATTCCATGGTCCATCAATTTGCATCTTTGTTTATGGGTACAATTCTAACAAAGTCCAAACAAAATAAGAGGACGACTACTAATTCACTAATGACTTAATAATCAAAAAGTTACTTGTGCTCCACATGAATCTCCATACAAGCAAACCCAAAGATGTGATTGTGAGGGCACCATCTCCGACAGTCAAATCAGTTAAATATCTAGGAATTTAGTAAGGCGACTACAACCGGAGACTATTGAAGGGTTGGGCAACGAGTGGCTTTAGGGAGTGTGTTGAAGTTTGAAACAAATGATGCAACATCATTGCGGAGGAAATCCAATGCTTCACAATTCATTTTGATGCATTAATTAACAAAAAATACTTTAAATTCTATATTTGTTTTAAAAAAAAGAATTGTTGAAAATAAGTGTCACACGATATAAACAAATAGGAAAAATTAGAGAATTATCAACACAATCACACAACACAAGAATTATAGTAGAAACTCCAAGACCGAAAAAAAATCATTGTCGTTGTTAAAGACAACTCAAGAAAATTCATTATGTGAAGAATATTGCAAACACTCACACTCTCATAAATTTTCTCACCCCCCAAAATAAAAAAAATCACACCCTAGAGAATTTCTTACATAAATTCTCTAACTTGGATTGATACAAGCTCTCTACTTTGGGATATATTTTGCTCTCAAACTCTCTTCTTATTTGTAGGAGGAGAATGGATGATTACTTAGATCTATATGAGTTAGAACAAATATGGTGCATGTGGGATTGTCATCCACATGCATCAAAGTAGATGGTGTCGTCCACGTCTACTTACATGAATATGCTACTCACATGAAAAAGCCTTTACAACTCATATACCTATTATTAAATTTAGCCAATTTTTCAACAATCTCCATCTTGGCTAAATAAAATAATTAGCATATATTCCACTACATAACATCGTCTTTACTGACATTTTTAATTCTCGGTACAGAGAATTATCATACTCCACCATAAAGAGTACATATACTTAGAATCAACCATTCTAAAAATTTCACATCGGCTCATGTCGAACAATTCTAATGAAAAATTGTGGTGCAACTCCCATGTTGGCTCTCTTGGATGTTCATCAACCATCGACATCATTTTACCACACACCTTGCATTAATGCCAACCAATGCCCGTGTGCAAAAACCGCTAGTAGTGACACATCCTATTTTATGGAAACTTTAGTAACTAGCAGCATGCCATGAGGATGTACATGCTATTTTCAAAGAACATCACTACAGTCTTTAGAAGCAGACACACTATTAGCTTCACTGACGGTAGTTGAACTTGAGCTGGTTGTCGAATCAGCTCCACCATTCAGGCAATTCCTTTTGAGGTCCCCAGATTGTCCACACCTCTAACAAACTAATTTCTTGTTTATGGAGTTTTTCTTCCAACTTCCGGTTGCCACCATAGCCTAATTTTCAAGTGGAACACTATATCCACCACCTAGCTTTTTCTCTTTAGAGAAAAGTTTGTTGGTGACTTCCGAGAATACAATCTTATCCTTCCCATGAATCAAAATGGGATTCATGCGTTCATAAGAATGTGGAATAGACCAAATAAGTCTCAACGCTTTATCCTCGTCATCTATCTTCACTCTAATAGCTTCTAGTTGAAAGACGATACCATTTAAGACACTCAAATGGTCAGAAATGGTTGTGCCTTCATTCATATGCAAAGTATGAAACTACTTCTTGAGATACACCCGATTAATGCCTTTTGCCTGATACATTTCTTCAAGCTTCTCCCAAAGTTTCTTGGCAATTTTAATTCCTTGTACATTAGCAAGAACATTTTTTTGCCAAAGACAAGTGGATCACACTTTCGGCTTTCAAATCGAATTCTTCCTATTCTTCATCGCTCATACCGGATTTCGAACCTTCTTTGCTAGTATCCGGGGACGGTCACCCCTTTAATGCCTTGTGTAACCCAAATTGAATCATCAAATCCCTGACTTGTACTTGCCACAAGCCAAAGTTGATTCTCCCCTTTTATGCTCAAGATGCTCGACATTTTCTTTCAACAACCAAGTTCTAATACCAATTGTTGGGAATAAGTGTCGCACGATATAGAGAAATAGGAAAAATTGAAGAATTATCAACACAATCACACAACAAAAGAATTATAGTGAAAACTCTAAAACCGGAGAAAAATCATTGTTGTTGTCAAAGACAACCCGAGAAAATTTACTATGTAAAAAATATTTCAAATACTTATACTCAGGAATTTTCTTACACCCCAAAATAAAGAAAATTACACTCTAGAGAATTTCTCACACAAATTCTCTAACTTGGATTGATACAAGCTCTCTACTTTGGGATATATTTGCTCTCAAACTCTCTTCCTATTTGTAGGAGGAGAATGGATGAGTACTTAGATCTATATGAATTGGAACAAGTATAGTACATGTAGGATTGTCACTTACATGCATCAAAGTAGATGGTGTCATTCACATCTATCCACATGAATATGCTATCCATATGAAAAAGCCTTTACAACTTACATATATATTGTTTCATTTAGCCAATTTTCCAACAAGAATAAAAAATATTTTGAATAAAAAATGTTTTTTTTTAATAAAAAGCATATTTTTGGGGAGTAAAAAATAGAATTTTTTGGAACAAAGATAACTTTTAAGGGAATGACTGTTTTTGTTCCCAAAATATGTTTCTAATTTTGAAAACAAAAATACAAGAATTGTTCTAAATTTTTTGTTTCTGTCCCAAAACTTTATTTTTGATACTAAGATTTTGTTTCGACTTTGGGAATTTGATACTAAGATTTTTGTTTCGACTTTGGGAATCCAAAACTACTTTTTGGGAAACAATTCCTGAAACTTCTGTTTTGGTCCTCAAAATAGAAAAAAAATTGATATTTTTGTTCGCAATATGGAAACAAAAACTCTAGGGAAAAAATATTTCTTTAGGAACAAAAATAGGTTTAGGGAACAAAAACATAATTTGATCCCCAAGCCTATTTTTCTTTCAAAATAGAAAAAAAATTGAGATTTTTGTTCCCAATATGGAAAGAAAAACTCTAGGAAAAAAAAATATTTTTTTTATGAACAAAAATAGGTTTAGCGAACAAAAACATAATTTGATCCCTAAGCCTATTTTTCTTCCAAAATAGAATTTTTTTTGAGATTTTTGTTCCCAATATGGAAACAAAAACTCTAGGGAAAAAAATATTTTTTTAGGAACAAATATTGGTTTAGGGAACAAAAACATAATTTGATCCCTAAGCCTATTTTTGTTCTAAAATAGAAATAGAAATTTGAGAACAAAAATTTTGTATTTTCCCAAAAGAATGAATAGATTTTGAGAATAAAAACTGAGTTATTCCCAAAAAAATATGCTTTTGTTAAAAAAAAAAAAATACTTCTATTTCGTGAACATAACAATTTCTTTACAATATTTTTTAAAACAAAATCGTGAACATAACAATTTCTTTACAATATTTTTTAAAACAAATATAGAATTTAAGTATTTTTTTTTTTATCTAATCCATGACGATTTGTCAGCATCTAATGTTGCCAAAATTTACCTAGTACTTGTTTCAGGGCCTCATGTGCCGAAAACCTTCGCAACCCACAACTTGACCTACAAAATCAATTAGTTCTATGGGGGGACACCAGTGTAGTGTCAGTCAAAGAACCTCCGGTGTGAGAATAATGTGAAATTGCTCTGAGAAGAGAATAATCAATTGACAGTGTAATAGAGTAATATTGAGAGAGATAAGTCTTGATACCTCCTTCCTACCGTATATAGAGGCTGTCTCTGGTAACTACTCTCGCCATGATTTTCTCCACGTTCCATAATCAACTGCCATAAATGTAGCCTGTGCTCCCATTATGAGACGTTGTGTCAATCGTGTTAGTGCATGGGGAGGGTGGTAGGTGAGGTAACGGTTACCCTTGACCTACCATCCTTAAATCCGGTAATTGGGCCCCTTTTGGATGGCTTTGCCCTGTATTGACTAGGCCCAGTATGTGGCTGAGCTGCGCTGAGCAGGCTAGATGCCTTATTTTTGGGCTGTTAGGGCAATGGCCCATTGCCCGCTATTGAGTTGCCTCTTTCGGGTTGGGCCCCTTGGGTAGGGCTGGTTCACTACTTCATCTTCCTCCGCTTTGGCTTGCATGTGAGAATTTCCCCCCATCATTTACCCTTCTGATCTTCGTGGTGGTTCCCCAAAGCGAAATGTAAGGTCATCCCTTTCCTTTAAGTTTTCTTCTTTTCCTACTTTATTGCTTAATTTCTTTGCCGCATTGTGTTCTCTTGTTCCCCCCAAGTTCTTGATTCCGTTAATGGCGTCTACTCTGCCTCTTAGTCCGACCGAGGTCGGTTCCTCGTCCATACCTCTTTCCGAGAAGACGTTGGCGATCGTGCCTCACGCATCCACCGATTCCCTGGTGAACTAGGGAGATCATGTGGCTAGTGTTTTTTGAGAGGAATGTCTCGGATCGTTTTGGGACATATTCGAAATCCCTTCCTCGATTGAAATTATGGTTCTTTCGAAAAATGAGCGCCCCTATTCCTGTAAGGAAGATGATTTTTTTTTTTTTGTTTGGATGTTTGAATATGGTCTTCGGCTTCCCTTCATCCATCTTCTTCGCAATTTGTTTCATCAATTGGAAATCACCCCAGCCCAGTTGGTCCCTAATGGATTTTGCCAAAGTATGGGCGCTCTTGCGCTATCTCGTTTAAACAAAGCACCCTTAACTGTAGAAATGATAAGGACTTTGTGCTCCCTGAAATTCAATAATGACTTTGGGAGATTCTATTATTTTACCATGAAACAGTATACCTTCTTTACTGATCTTCCACAAGCTGTGAAGGATTGGAAGAATTGGTACATGTTCTTCAAAAGGAGTTGGGAATTTTCCTTAGAGGAAGTTGGGTAAACCCCGGCTGTATTGCAACATTTCAATTATCCAAGTAATCTATTTTTTCCACCTTCGTGATTTCTGAACTCCATTGCCTTTGCGAGGCCCTCACTTTTTTTTTTTTTTTGTAAATTATATTGTATAAGTAGGAGCACCCATCAAAAGTTCCATTAATGCACAAGGTCATTGGTCAATTGGAGAAGCTCTTGATACTGGAAGATTGATCTTGCCAAGAGCTCACTTACAAACCGTTTATGCCCCCAAAAATGAGGATCGACAAAGCTAATGTCTCTCAATTGCATTACGTGGCCTTGGGAAAGAGGAAGAGAGCGCCCAAGAAGATCCCACTAGCTATTGTGTCTGCCACAACTGTTCAGCCTTCCATGGTTCCTCCTAGATCTTCCTAGCCTCAAGAACCTCGGTCTGCCATCCCTATATCACTAGACACTAACGATAACTCGTAGCCTCTAGGTATAAAGCGGTGCGGGGTGGTGTATGTCCCTATCCTTAGTTCTCGCGTCCCGGTTCCTACTGAAATTTGTGGGTTGGAATTGGATACTAGAGCAGTTGGGATTCCCATAACCCGTACTTCTGAGGCCACGACAGTTTGTGCTAAGCCCAATCTATCTGTCCTTACATCTGGGGCCTGTACTTCTGTAGCTCCAAGCTTGCCAGGGGCTTCTAAGGAGCAGATGCTTTAATTGCTGAAACAGGTAGGCCCATCAGTTTTAGATTGCCAACAAATCTTTGAGAATGCTATAAAATTTTCCTATGAGCAGTCTTGGGAAAAACGTTGTTCGAGGATTGAAAAATGTAGCCGAGCTTAAATTTTTTGATTTCTTGTCTGCGTGCTTCTTCAGGTAATTAGAATTTGTCTTTTGTAATTCGTTTGATGTGCTAAACGAAATTTTGAGTAGGTTTGGATACCCTGTAGAGTATCCATTTGTCTTCTGCCTTGGTTGGGAGTTCCGATGAGGCATCCAAACTGGACAATCTTCTCATGCATCAACTGACTGAGTTTAGTCGGTTGGAGGACTATCTCTAAATTCTATAGGAGAGGAAAACTTCCCTTGAAACCGAGATGGCATTGGGAAGGTCTTTAAAAGAACAATCTGAGACTAATTTGGAAACCTCTCGAGCTCAGTATGAGTTTTTTCAGAGCAGCAATCAATCTCTACTTGGTGAGAACTCTAGAATCTTAGCCAACGTTAAAAGATTGTCTGTTGAGAACTCCACATTGGGAGAAAAGCTCAACAAGCGGCAGTCTAAGCTTGATCTGAGGAGCAAAGAGCTGGATGCTAAGACTGTCTTCCAACAATTAGAGAAAGGAAAAAAATTGGTTTATGATGAACTGAGCTCTGAGAAGGTCAAGAGATCAATGCTTGATGCTAAATTAGTTTCCCTGGAGGCAAGGTCAATAGATCAGGCTAAGGCTTTAGCGGATCTAATCGCAGCGGTAGAGCAGAAAAAGGTCGAGCATGAAGAGGGGGTTAAAGAGCTCCTAGAATACTTTGAATCACTCAAATGGAGTATTCAATTTGTTGACTTCCAGTTCTGTCGAGCACAGATGCAACAAGCTTATTCTGAGTTAAATCTCACCTTTTTGGACTAATTCATCATTGAAGACGAGGAGGGTCCCAGTTCTACTTCAGAGCAACTGCTGGGCATAGAACTCCCAAGTAGTAGTACGACGGATCAAATCTTTTTTCAAGGTTCGGTTCCCACGAACAAAGCTCAGTTGGGCCGTGAACAAGTCGAACTTGGTTGTGAACGGGTTCTGTCTACCTCTAATTAAGCTTGCCCTACTTCCAAATTAGCTCAGCCCATCCTCAATTTAGTTCAGCTCAAATCTAATCAAATCTAATCTATTTTTGAATCAACACTGCCATTTTTAGAACCAGCACTGCCAGTTTTGGTTGAAGCTCAGCTCATTCCCGAACCAATTTAGCTCGGCTTCGCTCTGGCTCTGGTCGCTTTTGACCAAGTCCAAACTCTACCCAACAAATTGACTCTGGTCGCTGCTGACGCCCATGTTGTACTTCTAGCAGATGGTGCAGACCAACTGGGCACCATTTAACTAATCGATTGCCTTTTCGATTCTTATTTCCATCAGTTTTGTAATAATGATACTTTTGTTATTATGACTAGTTTTAATTGTTCGCCATATTTGGTCTTGGGAATCATAGTCGTTTTTCCTTAAGTATTGATTTCTATCGTTTCGTATCTGAAGTCTTAAATGCTCTGGTGATTTGGTTTAGTTTTTTGTTGTTTAGTGGGCATTGGTTTGGCTATTTAAAGCCGAAACCTCTCGAGGTTTTTCTGCATTTTCTTCAAGTATTCTTTCTTTTTATTTCTTTTATTTTCTTCCATCTCATATTAACCATGGCCTTATCATCATTCGCACCGGACTTTTTTGATGCCGTTCAAGCTGATAGGAAGAAAAAGGTCAAGCTAGAGTAGTGGTTTTGAGAGCTTATGATGCTGGCTAAGGTCCTTGATGAAGAACATCCATGGCTTCGCACCCTCGAAGGTGCTTGTATTGTTTTTGTTTCCTTTCATACCGCCCATTTTTATGTGGTGTCTCAAATCCACAAACTTCGTGATAGCTTGAAGATGGCGGAAAAGGAAATCGATTCTCTACAAGCCCAAGTTGATCCTCACAAATCCTGCAACAACATACTGAAGAAGAAAAGGGACAGGCTTTAGGAGAAAAATGATGAGAAGAAGGAGAAGATATGTTCTCTAATCCAAGCGTTGAATCGGTACAAAGAACACGACTTCTACCATTCAAACGCGGATTCTGAGGGCTTAGGTCATGTGTCTCCTCTAGGATCAGATAAGCCCCTTCTCTTTCTCTCTTCTTTGCCCTTTCTTTTTGTGCTTTCATTTCTTGTGAAAAGCCTCAAGAGTGTTTTTGAATAGTATAGGCTTATTAGTTACCAAATAGGCCCTTATGATGCTTTTGTAATGGCTCCATCAAGTATTGGTAGGATTCCCGTGATGTTGAACGTAACGTACCTTTTGATTTCACGGTAGGAAATGATAAATTCAAGACTTTCTTTTATTTCTTCTTGTACTGATGCGTTTGTTGTATATAAACAATCGTTTAGGCATCGCATGTTGTGTGCTAAATTGTGTAATTAAGTTCACAAATGGTGCATTTAACTTCATAAACGTATCAAAACTAGATGTTTTTTAAAAAATGGCCGGGTGTTAGTACTCCATAGCACTCTTCATGCCCTCCTCCATAATAAGCTTAAGTAATTAACATATTATGGATTGCCTTAGTCTTCGTAATTATGGTCGAATGAGTCTAATTATTTTGGTTGACAAATCACCCTAGTTAGTTCAGTTTTACAAGCGAACTGATCCAGGAAATTCAACTAAATTGAACTAGGTCAGCATTAGTTGGGCTGAGCTAAGCTGCTTTGAGCTGAACTGGGTGCTTTGGTTGTGAACTGTGCTGGGCAGTTCATTTTATGAACGAACTGAGTCAGGTAATTTTGTTGAGCTGAGCTAGGTAACTCTGGTTGTAAACTGTGCTTGGCAGTTCAGTTTATGAACGAACTGAGCTAGGCAGTTCTGTTGAGCTGAGCTAGACAGCTCTAGTTGTGAACTGTGCTTGGCAGTTCAGTTTATGATCGAACTGAGCTAGGAAGTTCTGTTAAGCTGAGCTAGGCTGCTTTGATTGTGAATTGTGCTTGGGAGTTCAATTTAAGATCGAACTGTGCTAGGCAGTTCTGTTGAGTTGAGTTAGGCAGCTTTGGTTATGAACTGTGCTTAGAAGTTCAGTTTATAATTGAACTGAGTTAGACAATTCTGTTGAGCTGAGCTAGGCAGCTCTGGTTGTGAATTGTGCTTAGCAGTTTAGTTTATGATCGAACTGTGCTAGGCAGTTTTGATTGAGTTTTGTTTATCGTTTCTAAATGTAAATCTGATATGTTTTTCTAAGGTAAATGGTTTTTATTGCATTTCAGAAAATAACAAGGGATAATTGTTCTTCCAACTTAAAACAAAAATCACAAAGTAAAAAACAAAAACTAACAAAATAGGGTCTGTAAAGTAAATTAAATGAGCTTGTGGACTTTAGCTCTGCAGAGCTCCTATCCTTAATCTGGGTTGCTGGCCTTCACTTATTTTTGCCTTTATGTTCATCGTCATTTTATGAATTTCTTTCCCTTTATGGCTATCGCAAAGCACTGCATGGATGCGACTTGATCTCCTCTGATTATAAACACTTTGCCATTCTTCACGTACTTGATGTACTGATGGAGATTCAATGCCACAGCTCCCATTACGTAGAGCTAGGGCCATCCCAAGATAGCATTATATGGAGACGTTGTGTCCATTACCATGAACTCGGTAGCTTTGGTCACTCCACCTTCATCTTTATTTGTAGTGACGGATAAGGTGATCTTTTATTTAGGGGTGCTTAAGTCCCCATTGAAGCATACCATTACCATTTGGGTGGACCCAATGTCTAGGCTAGGAACACCCATCTGATTAAGTGTATTAACGAAAATTATGTTGGTTGAACTGCTGGTGTCGATTAGGACTCTCCTCACTTCAAAATTGGAAATCCAAAGGGTTATCACCAAGGTATCACCATGAGGGTAAGCTATCCCCTTATAATCCTTGTTATTGAAAGTGATCACTGGTCCTTTATTGCTGATCAGAGCCATCACCTCTCTGTAGCATCGTTCCTTTGCTGCCTTGTGGATCTTTTTTTTTTTTTTTGCTCGTGATTCATCTTTCCAGCATGAGGACCTATTGTGTTTATCATATAGATGACCCCACGAGTGTTGCATGGGTCGTCATTCTTCCTTTTATCATCGCGACTCTTTGAATGAATTTCGCTTCTTGGTTTCTTCATTTATCTCATTTTCTTCTGCAGGTATCAGCGTAGTCATCCTATGTCAATCAATTGCTTGATTTCCCTTTAAAGCTCCTGTCAACTGTCAGTGTCGTGTCCGTGATCTTTGTGGAATTCACAATACTTGTCCTTATTCTTAGTGGACTTATTCAGGAGCTTAGGAGGCCATTGCATAACCTTGGATGACCTGATATCATGAAGTATTCTAGAGATAGGCACACGTAAGCTTGGGAGGTTTGGCTCATGCTACACCCCATCTCTCGTTGTCGAGCTCCTAGGATGATTTTTCTGCTAATCTGAGGTATTGCTCTTAGCTTTCTGATAACTGGTCTCACCAGCTCTGGAACCGTCCTTTATTGTTATCTGCCCTCGCGCACGTACTTGGAGTCTTCTAGTTTCATGTAGGGATTTGCCTTCTCCATCAGCCCAGTCATACTCTTCGAGGTGTGCTTCATTAGTGAATCCTAGAACCGGCCTAACTTCAGTCCTAAGGTGAAGGTGTTTATAATAAGGTTTGAATCAAACCTTCGATGCATGTCAACTTTTCATCGAAGCAATTCATGTATTGGCATAAATATTTGCCCTTTTCTCATTGCAAAGTTAATTGATAGTCAGTGCCTTTCATCAGTCTTTGGAATGTGATAAATTAGCCAATGAACTACTTTCCAAAATCCAAAAAGTACGAAATCGGGTTGGGTGGCAGCGAGTGTAGCCACTCCAGTGTGGACCCTTTCAAGGTTATTATAAAAGCCTTGCAGAGCGAAGAATTTCTTGCTCCATAGATCGACATTAGATGTTTGAACTATCGGATGTGGTCAACCGGGTCTTTTCTCCCGTTGTGCTTCTCAAATTTAGTGGGGGTTAAATTTATCGGATAGCGGTGCCTCCAAAATGTATGAGGTGGATGGTATTTCAGTTCCCTTTAGCAATGCATCCAGCTCGTTAACTGGTAGATATCTGCTCTCCAGTGCTCTGCATCGTTGGTGGGAGTCTACCATCTAATTTCGAGTCAGCATTCATTCCCCACCCTGGTAGGTACTCATGCCCCTTTGGTTTGTTCGTCTTCCCTACAATGGACCTTGGGACTCCTAGTGATCTGCTGGACCATTCTTATCAGTATTCCTTCCATTGCGGTGATTTTCGCAACTAGCGTATCGACCGTCTGCACCTCAAGGTAAGGAATAGTGTGTCATCTACTCGAGCCCTCCATATAAGCTTTCATGTTTATTGGTTGTGGGATCTCGGTTCCTTGATTCAAACCAGTCATTCTTGATTATAAATGCATTATCTTGTCGGTGAACTTTCTTTTGTTTTGTTTCCCACAAACGGCGCCAAATGATGTTGCCAAAATTTACCTGGTACGTGTTTCAGGGCCTCACGTGTCGAAAACCTCCGCAACCTATAGCTTGACCTATAAAATTAGTTAGTTTTATGGGAGGGACACCAGGTGGTATTGGATAAAGAACCTCCGGTGTGAGAATAATGTCAAATTGCTCTGAGAAGAGAATAATCAGTTGACAGTATAGTAGAGTAATATTGAGAGAGATATGTCTTGATACCTTATTCCCTTTCGTATATATAGGCCGTGTCTCTGATAACCATTCTCGCCATGATTTTCTCCATGGTCTATAATTAACCGCCGTAGACGTAGCTTGTACTCCCATTTCTGGAAGTTGCGTCAATCGTGTTAGTGCATGGGGAGGATGGTAGGTGTGGTAGCGGTCACCGTTGACTTACTATCCCTAAATCTAGTAATTGGGCCCCCCTTGGATGACTTTGTCCTGCACTGAACAAGCCTAGTGCGTGGTTGAGCTATACTGAGCAGGTCAGATGCCTCATTTTTGGGTTGTTAAGGTAATGACCTATTGCTCGCTATTGAGTTACCTCTTTTGGGTCGAGCCCCTTGGGCAGGTCCAACCTACTACTTCGTCTTCCTTCGCTCTGGCTTGCATGTGGAAATTTTTCCTGCATCAGCATCTCCACTCCAGCACGGACCTTTCTCAGATATCAAAACTTCTTAGATTGTTCATTATTTAGGACCCTACTTGGACTTCTCCATCTCTTTCTCAGTATGAAAAAAAGACCAAAATACCCTGACCAGACCGTACTATTAAAATAAACCAAGATTTAACATCAACAATTTAGTTCTGTCTATGGGAAGAGCACAAAAAGCCTTCCTCCGATCATCAACTCCCAACTCGACTAAGGCTTGATGATCACAAGGTCTGGTCAAATTATTCAACAAAGAAACCAGAACACAACGACGAATAGCAACCCGAATAGAGAAATATCAAGGGCTCCTAGGCCAGATGTTAGGGCTTCAGTCCCCATCTCGATTGAAGAAAAAAACCTACCTCCTACCGGACATGTAGGCCTGTCAACTTTACCCTCGAGCGTCTTTGTTGGACAGACGTCCGGAGCCATGGAGGCATCGCAGATCGATAACCTGGACCATCAATTAGGCAAGTTCTAATCTTACTTCAAAATCCTTCTTTCCTGCTTGCCACCGGCCCCGGCTCAAGGGGGACCGATTCTCTATAATGTAGGGGAAGATGAGTGCCCCCAAAAGTCAGGAGATTGCGTAATCCATTTAAATAGATATGCACCATGGGATCAACCTCGTTTTTATTTTATGATCATCCTGTAAGGGAGTGAGACTTAGCTCCTCTTGCTGCCTTGGGTTCCTTGTCGCCACCATTACAAAGTCATCAGATAGAAGATGGTCATGAACCTCAACCCAGGAGGGCTTTGAGTTATGTCTCCCATTCTGAGCATAGGGTCCTTCGCGCTCAGGAAGTGGACTCTCAATCCCTTTCGACCAGAAGGCACGGGCCTAGAGTAGTCGTAAGCTAGGTTTTAGTACCTCCCAAAGGAGAAATAGCCTTGGAGTGTTACATTACTGAGATAGAAACAATACTCCATCAGATCCAGGGCTTTGGAGGGTAACTAGGTTGCTGTCCGAGGTGAGATCCCCCTTCGTTGACAGTGTTGTAGAGGAGGTAGTACCGTATAGGTTCTCCAGTCCCCCGATGGCCCCATACGATGGGACCACTGATCCCGTGGATCACCTATTCATTTTTGTATCTTATATGGACATGCACACGACTTCTATGGCAATAAGATGCAAATATTTTCTGCTCACTTTGGCCAGTATGGCCTGTACGTGGTTTGAAAATCTGGCCCCAGCCTCAATATCTATATTTACTCAGCTAGAGCAACTCCTCTTGGCCTGGTTAAGTTGTTCCCGATGTTGGCCGAAGACTATGACCTACATCCTTGTCTTTCAACGGGAGGTCGGGGAGAATTTGGGCGACTATGTGGATAGATTCAGGAGGGAGATTCTATGATGTGAGGACCTTCTGGATGCTATAGCCCTAAACGCTTTTATTGACGGGCTGAGACACCGAAGACTATCCTATGACATGTGTTTGTGGCCCGCGTCGAACCTATGTGTCACCCTGGAAAGAGGCACAAGTTTTTATGAAGCTGATTTGAGGGAAAATATGAAGAGGGACCGAGAAGGTGCCCACAAAAAAAGGGCCGAGCAAAGGAAACACCGAGCAGAGCTTAGGGCTTGTGCAGGCTTCAGACTGAGGGGTAGTTAGGATCATTTCCCGAGGATCGGAGGTCTCTTCCACCCCCAAGGATTCGACAAGGGTCCCCTAATAGCATCTATATCGACCATTTTTACAGAAAACTCAGGAAGAGAATTTTTCTTTCTTGTTTTTCCCCAAAGAGAAAAACCCATAGGAAGGTCCATAAAAAATATTGCGAGTTCCATCGAGACTGAGGCTATTCAATGGAAGACTACTTCCAACTTCAAGAAGAAATTGAGGCCCTTATAAAAATGGGATATCTTAGGAATTACGTCCGTAAAGGGAATAGAGGAACCGAGGATAACGATTACTGAGAAGAGCACAAGGGGCGCTGGAGAAGGAAAAACTACTACTAACCTCCTTCCTGGAAGGAAGGAGCCGAACACGATGACGACCAACATGTGAACGATGAAATAAATGTTATCCACGGTGGTCTTGTACTTATAGGGGAAACATCATCTTCCTAAAAGAGATACAAATGCAAAGCAAAGAGGAAGGCCGACCAGGATGTGTACAAGGTGAACACGGTTGATGCTGCCATGTACAACTTCATTTCCTTAAGTGAGGCCGACCTCAGAGAGGTACATATCCCCAATGACAATGGCCTAGTGAACTCAGCCTTGATCAACTACTACAAAGCGAGAAGGATTTTAGTCGATGGGGAAAGTTTAGCGGACATAATCTTCATGTGGGCCTTCGATAAGATGAAGGTCAATCTGAGCGCTGTGTAGCCTACCACTTTTCTCATTTATCAACTTTGGTAGGGTCATTGTTTACTTATTGGGATCGACCTCCTTGTCCATCATAGTGGGGGTGAAGCCCAGGTCGGCCACGATGTGGACCAAGTTCCTTATCGTGGACAAGCCTTCTCCCTATAACGCAATCATAGGCCTGAAGACTGTGTGTTCCCCCTACCACTAGATGATGATGTTCCTCACTAATGACGAGGTGGGGTAAAGTAAGAGGAGATCAGAAAACTGCTAGGGTATACGCCAGGAGGGCACTTGAGCATAGGAAATAACAATTAAAGGCCAGTTCCAGGATTGGGAGGCCTGAACTAATAGCCTCGTCCGAGCCGAGGACCATGCCAATTAATGTATCTTTTGAGGAAGAACCTAATTCACAGCCGCACGAAAAGTTATTGGAAGTGCCTATCCACTTAACTATTGAGGGGAGAACTATTAGGATCGGAGCTAAGCTCAGCCCAGATCAACAAACTAAGCTCATTGACCTTCTTCGGGGAAACCATGATGTATTCACCTGGTTCCACGATGAACTACCTAGGATCGATTCGAGTGTGGATATGCATCGCCTTCATGTCGACCCTCACTACCCCCCTGTGTGGCAGAAGTGAAAGAAGTTTCACTCTGAGCATTAAAAGATTATAGAACAAGAACTAGATAAGTTTGTGAAATCAACTGTTATGGAGGAAGTGAAGTTCCCTAATTGGATGCCCAATGTCGTTCTTGCCCCCAAGGCTAGGAGAAAATTGTGTCTCTGTGTGGACTTCAAGGATCTCAATAAAGCATTCCCCAAGGATTTCTTTTCTCTTTCGAGAGTAGACTTTGTTATAGACGCCACAATTGGACACGAGTTCCTGAGCTTCCTGGATGCTTATGCTGGCTACAATCAGATACCAATGTTCCCCTTGGAAGAGAGCAAGACCTCGTTCATGACAGATAGAAGCACCTACTGTTATAAGATTATGCCCTTTGGCTTTCGCAACGCTAAGGCAACTTATCAAAGGCTTTTAAACAAGATGTTCAAGGTAGAGATAGGCTCAACGATGGAGGTATGCATAGATGATATGCTCGTGAAGAGCACCAAGGCATCTGATCATATCGACCATTTCCAGAATTGCTTTGACAAATTCCAGGCTCATCATATGAAGTTGAATCCTACCAAGTGAATCTTTGGGGTCTCAGCGGGGAAATTTCTTGGCTACATGGTGTCCCAGCATGGCATTAATGCTAATCCCGACTAGATAAGCGCTATTCTCTGAATGGCCTCTCCTCAGACAAAGAATGAGGTCTAGATGCTCACAGGAAGGTTGGTCGCCTTGAATTGTTTCATTAGTAGATCATCTGAGAAGTGACTTCCCTTCTTCAAGGTCCTCAGAGGCAGCAAAAGCTTTGAGTGGACATCTGAGTGTGAAGCTACTTTTCAAGAACTCAAGACATATATCTCCTTGGCATTACTGCTGAGTACTCCCAAAGTTGGAGAAAAACTATTTCTATACATTACCACATCGGACACGGCGGTGAGCGCTGAACTCATTCGGGAAGAAGGTGGTGTCCAAAGCCCAGTATATTACTCCAGCAGGGTACTTACTGATGCTGAGATGAGGTACCCGTGATTTGAGAAGCTAGCTTATGCTTTTCTCATTCTGTTGGGAAAGTTGAAGCAACACTTTCAAGCACATATGATTGTGGTTCTCACTGACCAACCTTTGAGATAAGTTATTCACTTTCTTGACATCTCAGGCCATCTCATGAAGTACAGTCTTGGACTCGGTCAATTCCACATCAAGTATTTGCTAAGGATAACCATCAAGGAACAAGTCTTGATCGACTTCATAGATGAGCTGACCTTCCCAAAGGAGCCCAACCCGAATAATCAAGGCCTTGCTCGGTAGAAGGCTTAGCCCAGTCTAGATGCTACTCCTGTCCCTAGGGGGACTACATCCCAGCATGGTCCAAGCATCGATCTCAGCCCAGACAAGTGTTAGCTTTTCACAAATGGTTCTTCTAATATAGGTAGATATGGGGCCGAGATGGTATTGGTAACCCCAGTCTGAGAAGAGATAGAATATGTACTCAGCTTGGGGTTCTGAGCCACGAATAATGAGACCAAATATGAAGCTCTTCTCTCCGCACTCTAGCTGTCAAGAGAATTCAACGCCGAAACCTCCAAGTCTTTTACGACTCGCAGCTTGTTGTCAATTAAGTCAATGAGGTGTACATGGAAAACGATCCAAGCATGACTGCCTATGTCGGGAGGGTGAAGGCATTGATGAAAAACTTAAAAAAATGTTCAAGTGAGCAAAATCCCCCGAGAAGAGAACAAACACGATGACGTTTTAGCCAACCTGGCCTCCGTAGTAGAGTTCACCCTAAAATATCTGGATGCGTCGAGCACAACCACTTTCCACCAGGAGGCCACTATCTATACCCTTACTGGCGGTCCGACCTAGATGGATCTAATCATGAGCTACCTTAAGCATGAGCCGCTTCCAAGTGATCGTGCCGAGGCCAAGGGTATGGGGTATAGAGTAGCAAGATATACCCTTATCGATGGGCTGTTATACTACAAATCGTTCTTGGGTTTGTATTCCCAATGTTTGAGACTAGAAGAAGTCAATTATGTAATAAAGGAGATCCATGAAGGAGTGCGTGGCAAGCACTCAAGAGAAGGTCTATGGTCCACAAACTCATTTATTATGGATACCTTTGGCCAGAAATGAACAATGATTTCATGGAGTTTACTAAAAGATGTGACAAATGCCAGAGGTTTTCTTTCCATCCACAGCTACCCCCCCATTATCCTCATCCCTATGATGAGTCCATGACCCTTTGTCCAGTGGGGCATTGACTTTCTGGGGCCATTCTCCCAAGGGACTGGACAAAGAAAATTCATCGTTGTTGCGATCGACTATTTCATGAAGTGGGTAGAGGCTAATCACCTAGCACGGATTACGAAGGAAATGATCCAAAACTTCATCTGCAAAAACATGGTCTGCCATTTCGAAATTTCTAGGGCCATCGTGTCCAACAACGGTAAGTAGTTTGATAATGACCTCTCATCAGAATTTTATGTCGGGCTGGGGATCCAGACCCATTTTGCCTCCCCAAGATGTCCTCAGACCAATGAACAAGTGGAAGTTACTAACCGAATAATCCTGCATGGACTTAAGACCAAGCTGGACAAGTCAAAGGGAAGATGGGTTGAAGACGTGTATCCTATTCTCTGGGAATACCACACTATGGCAAGGACCCCTACCGGAGAGACTTCATTTGTAATGACCTTCGGATCTGAGGCCGTCATCTTTGCCGAGATTAGCATGCCTTCACCCAGTATGACCATGACATTTATCTTGAAAGAAAACAATGCCTCCTTGGTGATGAACCTCGACCTTCTGAAGGAAATGAGAGAACAAGCCCAAACATGGCAAGCAGCTTATCAGCAAACGGTGGCCATGGACTATGACAGAAGGGTCCAACCATGGTTGTTGGACATTGGTGACCTCTTGTTCTAAAAGGTTACCCTAGTCCCCAAGGATCAAAATGTCGGCAAATTAGCTTCGACCTGCGAAGGACTATACAAGGTCACCCGCATAGCTTGTTCTGGAACATATCAGCTGAAAATAGAAGAAAGAGTCCCTTTGAGGTACCCGTGGAACGTCAATCATGTGAAACACTACTATCCCAGAGAGGAATAAGTAGACTAGACTTGTAGAAATTTCACTTTTAGAGTTTGTAATGAAATTATCTATTAAGAAAAGAAGTGTTTGATTCAACGCGTCCTCCATTCTAATAAATTTACAAGTATGGTGGTAGGGAAGAGCAGCCCCCCATCCCATCATAGACGGGGATGAGCAGCCCTCTAGTCGAATCTCTAAAGTATAGAGGTTGGGCAGAGCAACCCTTTATCCCATCACGGGCAGGGATGAACAATCCTTCATCGCATCAACAAATTAGTATCCTAGCGTGCACCTTTGAGGGTGATAATCAGACCCCTTACATAGGTTGGTAGTTTGTGTTCGAGGGCAGACCTTGGTTGTCCTTCAACGGTGGAACATCGATTAGGTCTGAGGACTTGTAATTCAGCACTTCATCTCTCATAGCCAAGCTGAGCTCAGGCGATACAAAGGGACGATGCTTTTGTAAGGACAAACTAGAATAACCAAAAAAGATTTGGGATAAGCCCTACTAAGGATAACCCACCTATAACCAGCCACAAGGAACTGACCATAGTATCGTACCTCTGGGGACCATAAGGGCCAAATACTATGCAAGTACCACCCTTGTGTCAGATCCTACCACTCGAGCTCTACTCGGATGGTAGGATGGGAGGGCAGGGAAGGTGTGGATATTGTTGAACAATCGAGAACGGTGATATAATTAAAGAAATAGATCTAAGATCACGTTGGGCTAGACTTTTATGATCGAGAAAGGTACTCATTTTTGCCAAGCTAAATACAAGATGATATAAGTCGAAGCCATAATTGGTTTACCGAGATGAGCTTTACATTATTGAATTTTGAGATCGGGCAGAGCCCCTAACATGTTGAGCTTAGGCTTTATACTGACAACAGGGCATATACCGATCTTAGAATTCATGTCAAGATTAGGCCACATGTCGAGCTCAGGATGCTTTGGAAGTCTTGAGTCACGTTGAGGAAATGAGAGACCCCTAACAAGACACTAGACCCTAAACTAAAGGAAAAAGGAAAAACCTTTGAAGTGATGAGAATTGGCGGGTCATAGCTGAGCACCACCGAGACTGGAAACAATTTAAACATAAAGGAATTGAGCAAGAATTTAGTCTTCCGAACTTAGATATGGCTCCCTAGAAACCCCAACCTAGGTGAAGGTCAGAAGACGGATATGACGTGAGGAAATGTCTAAGTCTATAATAAGGACCAAGTTGAGATTAGGTTTAGTGTCTAGCTAAGCTTAGAGCTTTTACCGAGCATGAGACTTATCTGTGCTTAGACTTTTTACCGAGCTCATGATTTGTACCGATCTCAAACTTTATGTGAAGCTCCGACATTGGGAAGAGGAACCATTCTTACTTCTAAGACCCCAATATTTAAAGATAAGTAAAAGAATCAGGCATGAAGAAAAGTTGCAAGTCAAGAAGATATGCCGAGAAAAGGCCAAAATAATTTTATTTATTAAAATGATGATTACATCCGTAGGGCCCTAGCTCATTACATAATAGCCCGTACTAAGCAAAGAAACAAAAAAAAGTGAAGAAAAAAAAAAAAACAAATAAACAAAGAAAAGTTACAACCGTTAGAAATTGTCTAGGCTGAGTTTGGGGGTGTCCTACCTAGCAGCAAAGGAGGGACCTGCCCCGTCATCTCTGGACTTAGATTTATCCTAATTGGATTTAGTTTTTTCTTTAAAGTTAGATATATCCATTTGGATGTTCTGGTAGGGAAAATCTGGATACAACTGATGGAGATTGTGGATCGTGTATCTATACCCAGCTTGCACCATGTTCGCAACCATCTTAAGCTTCATATTAGCGAAGGCAGGGGTTAATGTCTACTTCTCGATGGCCTTGTTCTCAGCTTGGGCTATGGCCACCCCCTTCTACTGCTTCACCTCTAGGAGCCTCTCTTTTATGGCGGCTAGGTCGGCCTCCAGCTTGCCAACCTAGGAGAGAAAATGTTCCTTCTTGCTAGAGAAAACCCCCACCTATTCCTTGAAGGCATTCTCGCTGGCCATAAATTTCATGAACTTGTCGTGAAACTTTTTCATGTGGGCCACAAATTTGTCTTTCTCGTCCAAAAGTGCATTTTTCCTCTCGAGAGCTCGGTGTAGGCACATCCCCTCTGAGGCTGCCTTGAAGAGAGTGTCCAGTAAAAACCAAACACTCGTCAGAAATAAAATGGAAAAAAGTCCAGAAGGGTTTCAGAGTCTTGTAGGGACTTACCGACATCGCGTCTTTTTATAGCTTAGAGGTGACCTTGACGTTTGTCTTGGAGTCAATCCCCTGGAGGTCCTGAGGCAAAGTGATTATATGGACGAAGCCAAGAAAAAGCTCTGGATATTCCAGGATTCGCTGATCAAGGGAGAGTCCTGTGTCCGGTATGGAGAAAATTTCAATGGTTTGGGCCGAGCTTGCTTGTGGAACATCAACTTCCATCTCTTTCTCCTAAGGAACCTCTGCAATGATCTGCTCCATTGTCGTATTCTTTTGGCCTTCAACCTTAATGTACACTAGCTTTCTTTCATTTTCCTTGGCCATCTCTAGCTTCGGCCTGCTTAACGAAGGAAGAAAAATCAGTTTTGGCTGGGATGGTGTATCATTTCTTCGCGTCACCTTCCTCGACACCTCTCTTCTCGGAGTCTCTCTCCTCGGTATCGCCGCCATCCAAAAAGGGTCTTCGTAAGGTAAGTGCTAGGCTGTGGTCAACTCTACCTCCTCCGGTGCCTTGTCTTGGGATTGGGACCCCTATCCCTTCTCGGCAGCCTCTTTAACCATACGTTGGTTCATAAATTTTTTCAGTGCTATCTTGTCCATGTCTGCCAAGGAAAGAACGAGATGACTATCAAAAAAGAAGAAAATTATTAAGTATTCAAATAATGCCGAGAAGAAAAGAGAACTTACTATTCTTAGACTCTGGATCGATTAAAGGAGGGGGCAGGGATGAAGCATAGTAAAAATGAAGGTCGTAGAGAGTGGATTCCAGCAACTGTCTGACGTTGTTGAAAATAATGCTGAGAATAGTGTCTCTTTGCTATTGAATCACAAGTTTGGGTCTTACTCTTCTCTTGCTCTTCTTCTTGGGAACTGCAGGGCAAAAACAAAGAAAAAACGTTAAGTTAGAAGAAATGACTAGATAGCAAACTTCCCTCTAAGAAACAAAACATGACTTACCAATTGTACCTCAGTCCATCTGGATGAGGTTTATCCACTCCTCTGTAGGGCTAATGTCTAAACCGCTACCTCCGAGGTAGAAATACTTGGGTTTCCAGTTCTTAATTGATGACTCCAGGCTGTGAAGGAACTGCCGCCTGAAGGCGACATAGCACGAATGATAGGTGTAAAATACCTATCTAATTTTAAACCGAATTTGCCAGTTTTCGAGTATTTTATTGAAGTTTGAATATCTTTTTAGCTGTTTTTATTATTCAGGAGTGGAGATGTAAATAATCGGCAAACCGAGCGAAATGGTGGAGAAAAGGGTAGCCAAAAAGATGAGAAAAGTAGGTTTCAAAGAATAGCGCAATTCCGCCTAGGTGAAGTATCCATTGCCCAGGCGAAAATTCATCAGAAAGTTGCAAATGCTAAAAAGTTGAAATCCGCCTAGGCGAAGTTTCCACCGCCTAGCCGGAAATCCATCAGAAGGTTGCAAGGGCTGAAGTATTGAAATTCTCCTAGGCGAAGTTTCCATCGCCTAGGCGAAAATCCATCAAAATGCTGGAAGTGCTGAATTGCTGGAAGAGCTGTATTGCTGTAAATCCGCCTAGGCAAAGTAGCTACCGCCTAGGCAGAATTCTATCAGAAAGAAAGGGGCCCAAGAAGTTAGTCCTCCGCCTAGGTGAAGAAACCATTGCCTAGGCGAAATTCTAACCGACTTAAACTCCGCCTAGGCGAAGATTCTACCGCTTAGGCGGAATTTCGCAGAACAGCTCAAAATATCTGTTTAGATATTTTTGAACCCCTAGGCCTATATATACCTCTTTCCCATGTCTGAAACCAGTTGTTGAAGAACCCTAACCCTAGTAGAGAGCTCTTAAACTATATTTTGAAGATCAAGAAGGAGGTTCATCATTTGGATAAAGAAGGATCACTTGCGGATCGATCATTAGCGACAGTGAACCGTTTCACTTCCAGATTTGATCGTTTCTCTCTTGTTTTTATCTTTGTAATCACTTTTTCATATCTAAGAATGTTAAATCCCTCTTATTTTGTATGGTATATGGCTAAGATCTTATAGTATTAGTTAAATGTTACTTAGGTGTAGTTGAAATCATGTAATTGTTAAGTTGAATGAATTAATGTTACTTTAATGTGTTGTTTGTCTAAATCTGATTGTGTTTACCATTATTCTTGATATTATGCTTGTATTGATAAACCGAGAATACGGGGTTTGCCACTTGAGAGAGGTAACCCTGGATTCGGACTAGGGTAAATACAATGTGACGTTCTAACGACCCGGGAGGGCGTTAGAACTTATGCAATCTGTGATGTTGGCTAAAGACTCATGCGACCTAGGGTCATAAAGGAGTTGAAGGGGACTTCTTCGTTGACACGAATTCGTGTAATCCCCCGTCTTACACTCGGGAGAGGTAGCGGAGGAGTTATTGATGCAGAGATTGTCGGAATAGATAGAAAACCATTATAGCTAACTTAATGACTTCGATTATGCATTATGTGAAAGAAATCAATACCTAAGTAATTAGTGTAATTATAACTAACTTCATAGTTGTCGTTTATCTTAGTATATTAAATAGAAAACAAACAAATTTTGATTAGTCGAGATAATATGAAACTATTTAAATCACAATACTCAACCGAATTACCTGCCATTCCCAGTGGAACGATATCCGATCTTACAAGATCCATTATATTAAAACTAGACCTCGTATACTTGCAAGTAGTTAATTACCGCGAGGACGATGGTTGTGAGTCCTGGCGCGTACAAGTTTTTGGCGCCGTTGCCGGGGACGGCAATGTGTTTTTCAATTAAGTTGATATTGTGATCAAGTAGTTGAATGTTAATCATGATAATTCTTTTGCTTTTAAATTTCATTCAATTCATTTATTTATTTGATTTATCTATTTGATTTGAGCAGTGCATGCGGCGTAGTCAACGTATTGCTAAATGGAAAGAGAAAAAAGCTATCGCTATGGCTGGGGGACGTGAAAATGTTCCACAACCACTGGAGCCGCACGCACTTCAGCCTCCGGAGTAGGAGAGGCCACAACGAGTCCTTAGGGACTATTATCGGCCACTCATGTTGGATAACTATTCAGGGATCCGGAGGCAGCCGATCCAAGCAAATAACTTCGAATTGAAGCCCGCCTTAATTAATATGGTTCAGCAAAACCAGTATGGCAAGAATCTTCATGAAGACCCCAACGTCCACTTGGCAACCTTTCTTGAGATCTGTGATACTGTCAAGATAAATGGAGTTGCCGAAAATATCATATGGTTGAGGTTATTTTCGTTTTCTTTACGAGATAGAGCAAGGGGTTGGTTTCAGTCGATTCAACCGGGGAGCATTAATACTTGGGAGGACCTTGCATAAAGGTTCTTCACTAAGTTCTTTCCACCTTCGAAGACTTCTCAACTCCGAGGCGAGATTGCGCAATTTCGCCAGAGAGACTTTGAGTCGTTGTTTGAGGCATGGGAGAGATTCAAGGACCTATTGAGAAGGTGCCCCCAACACGGGTATCAAGATTGGTTTCAAACCCAATTATTTTACAACGGGTTGGATGGCCAGACTAGAATGATAGTTGATGCAGCCTCAGGGGGATTGTTGTTGTCCAAAACCCCTACCGAAGTAAATGCATTATTGGAAGAAATGGCGGCTAACAATTATCAATGGCCGAATGAGAAGAACACGGGAAGACGGATCTCTTCTATCCAAGAATCTGACCATATTGCAACGTTATCGGCCCAAGTGTCCAAACTCTCGGATCAATTGGTCACCTTGTTTACAAAAGGAGCTTTGTCGAGTCAAGGGGAGGAGATAACAACAAGTTGTTCTCAATTCGGATTGGATAACGAGTTTGAGGAATGCCATTTTCTAAACAACTGTGCCTACACTTTCAGGCCAGCTACCAACATTCTGACTCATTACAATCCTGGACTTCGTAACCATGAGAACTTCTCATATGCGAACAATCAGAATGCTTTGCGGCCACCTCCAGGTTATGAAAATCAAGCTTCGGGATATCCTATACAATCCAATCGTCAAATGCAACAACCACCAATGCACAATCTGAAGTCAAGTTTGGATGAAGTTTTGGGTTCATTTATGAAGGAGACTCAGACTATGATGCGTGAGACGCATAATCGGCTAAACAAACATGAAACACGACTGGACTCGATCGATACCATTTGTACAAACACTAATGTCACGGTGAAGGCTTTAGAGACTCAAATCACACAGCTTGCTAGGGCCATTCAAGAGCAACAAAAGGGGAAGTTTCCAAGCAATACGGAAACCAACCCTCAGGAATACAAGGTGATTAAGTTGAGGAGTGAAAGAGACGTGGAAGTGAGCAGGCCTATGGAAACCGAGCTGGGAGTGAGTCGTGAGTTTTCACATGATGAACCAAGAACAAGTGCGGAGGAGGAAGTTGAAGCAAAAACTAATGAAGGAAAGGAGAAGCCGAGTGAAGACTTGAATGAGGATAAAAACCAAGAGAAAGTCGAGGAAGGAAGAAGAGATGAAAGGGTGATACTGGGGCGAGTAACATTTTCAGAGAATCTACCGATTCTAGTAACCCCATTGCCATATCCTCAAAGATTCCAAAAGAGGAAGTTGGATGCCCAATTTGAGAAATTTCTTGAAATTGTCAAGAAAATCCACATCAACATACCTTTTGTGGTTGCATTGGAACAAATGCCCAACTATGGAAAGTTCTTGAAGGACATTATGTCAAAGAAGAGGAAGTTGGAGGATTACAAAACGGTGAAGCTAATTGAGAAGTGTAGTGCAATACTACAAAGAAAGTTACCTACCAAATTGAAGGATCCTGGTAGTTTTACAATTTCGTGTACTATCGGGAAATCTCATTTTGATAAGGCACTTTGTGATCTTGGGGTGAGTATTAATTTGATGCCTTCTTCCATTTATCGGAAGTTAGGACTTGGAAGTGCAAAGCCAACAACGATCTTTCTTTAAATGCCGGATCTTTTGTTAACCTATCCGAAATGTATCATTGAGGATGTGCTAGTAAAGGTAGACAAATTCATATTTCCGGTGGATTTCGTTGTGCTTGAAATGGAAGAAGATAGAGAAATCCCGATCATCCTGGGAAGACCTTTCCTTGCAACGGGAAAGGCCTTGATTGATGTGCATAACGAAAATCTGATGTTAAGAGTCAATGATGAAGAGATAAGGTTCACCATTTTTAGAACTGTGAACTTTCCGGATGAACCTCTCAATTGCAATCGAGTTGACGCTGTGGACTCTTGTGTGAGGGAGTTCTTTCTTGCAAATAAGGAGATGGATTCTTTAGAGCATACACTCACAAATTCCTTATCTATGGGTGATCTTGGTGATGAAAGCTCTACCATGGAACTTGAGGTTGTGGACTACGTGCTGACTTTGGATGCTCAATCTAAAGACGTAGAAGATCCTTCTCATGTGGCGAAGATTGAAGAAGTTGAAAACTCTCCCGAGGAATTAAATTCGCCTCACGGTGGATTATTACTCAAGCAATTACCGGAACACCTTTGGTATATCTTTTTGGGAGAGAATTTGACAGATCCGGTTATAATTTCATCAACTCTGATGGAAGAAGATGAGAGTAAGTTGCTGAGAATCTTGAAGAAACACCGATCCACTTTTGCTTGGTCTATTTCGGATATCAAAGGAATTAGCCCTTCGGTTTGCATGCATAAGATTTTGATGGAAGATGAGTTCAAACCCTCAATTGAACATCAACGGCGGCTAAATCCAGCAATGAAGAAAGTGGTGAGAGTGGAGGCGTTGAAGATCTTGAATGCAGGAATTATATATGCTATATCCGATAGTGAGTGGGTTAGCCTGGTGCAAGTGGTACCCAAGAAATGAGGTATGACGGTGGTAAAGAATGATAATGAAGACCTTATTCCTATATGGACCATCACGGGATTGCGTGTATGCATTGATTATAGAAGATTGAATAAGGCGAGAAGGAATGATCATTTTTCTCTTCATTTCATTGACCAAATGCTAGATCGATTAGCCGGATATGAGTACTATTGCTTTCTTAATGGCTATTCAGGTTACAATCAAATAGCCATTGCACCGGAGGACCAAGAGAAGACTACTTTCACATGCCCGTATGGAACATTTGCTTATCGACGTATGCTGTTTGGCCTTTGCAATGCACCGGCAACTTTTCAATGGTGTATGATGGCGATATTTTTTGATATGGTGGAGGTGAAAATGAAAATCTTTATGGATGACTTCTCAGTCTTTGGGTCGTCCTTTGATCACTGTCTCTACAATCTGGCGCTTGTTCTTGACCGATGTGAGGAGAATAATTTTGTTCTAAATTAGGAGAAGTGACACTTTATGGTTAAAGAGGGGATCGTCTTGGGTCATCGAGTCTCTTCCAAGGGGCTTGAGGTGGACCGAGCAAAGATTGAAACGATTTAGAAGCTTCCGCCACCGATTAATGTGAAAGGAATTCGAAGTTTCTTGGGGCATGTCAGCTTTTATCGACGCTCTATTAAGGACTTCTCGAAGACGGTGAAGCCGTTATATCACCTTCTTGATAAGGATACTTCATTTGAATTCAATGAGGCTTGCATGGAGGCTTTCAAGGCGATAAAGGAGAAGTTGATCACGACTCCAATAATGGTCGCTCTAGACTGGGAGATGCCATTTGAAATAATGTGCGATGCGAGTGACTATGCCGTTGGTACTGTGTTAGGCCAACGGAAGGAGAAGATCTTGCGCTCAATCTATTATGCAAATAAGACATTGAATGATGCCCAGTAGAATTACACCACAACTGAGAAAGAAATGCTAGCGGTGGTCTTTGCTTGTGATAAGTTCCGGTCTTATATCATTGGGTCAAAAGTGATCATCTACACAGATCACGCGGCTATCCGGTACTTATTTGCAAATAAAGATGCCAAGCCGAGATTGATAAGGTGGATTCTTCTATTGCAAGAGTTTGATGCTGAAATAAGGGATAAAAAGGGGAGTGAGAACGTTGTTGCTGACCATTTGTCGAGGTTGATTCAAGAAGATGTTGGTGAGGAGTCTAGCATCACGGAAGTGTTCCCTGACGAACAACTATTTTCAGTGGAAAATGCACTTCCGTGGTATGCGGACATTGTGAATTATCTTGCATGTAACGTGTTACCACCTGAGTTGACGGGAGCCCAAAGGAAGAAATTTATTTTTGATGCAAAATATTATCTGTAGGACGAGCCATTGCTATTCAAGAAATGTGCTGATCATGTGATTCGGAGATGTGTTCCGGAGGAGGAAATGGCTAGTATTCTCTACCATTACCATTCATCACCTTGTGGTGGCCATTTTGGTGCGACTCGGACAGCATCGAAAGTACTTCAATCAGGTTTTTACTGGCCTTCTTTGTTTAAAGATTTATATACGTTTGTGAAAACTTGTGATAGATGTCAAATGGTGGGTAACATATCGAGAAGGCATGAATTACCACTGACGTCAATTCTTGAGCTTGAGTTATTTGATGTGTGGGGCGTAGATTTCATGGGGCTATTTTCGCCATCATTTGGCAAGGAGTATATTCTATTAGCGGTGGATTATGTGTCTAAATGGGTCGAGGCCGTAGCAACACCTACCAATGATGCCAAAGTGGTTTTGAAGTTCCTTCAGCACAATGTCATGACACGCTTCGGGATACCTCGAGCCTTAATCAGTGATGAGGGAACCCACTTTTGTAACAAAATGTTAAGCGCTTTGTTGGCAAAGTATGGGGTTAGACACAAGGTGGTGCTACCATATCACCCACAGACAAATGGCCCACCTGAAGTTTCAAACTGAGAAATCAAGCTAATTCTGGAAAAAATGGTTCACACTAATCGCAAGGATTGGGCGGTGAAGCTTGACGATACTTTATGGGCTTATTGCACGGCTTTTAAGACACCGATCGGCATGTCACCGTATCGATTGGTGTTTGGAAAAATGTGTCATTTGCCCATTGAATTGGAGCACCGTGCATTCTGGGCGATTAAGAAACTCAATTTTGACATAAAAGCTTTTGGTGCGCAACGTCTCTTCCAATTGAATGAAATGGAGGAATTCCAGCACGAGGCTTATGAGAATGCCAAGCTTTACGAAGATAAAACGAAGAGGTGGCATGATAAAATGATAGTCCGGAGGGAGTTCAGTCCGAGCCAACAAGTTTTATTGTTTAACTCAAGACTGAGACACTTTCCCGAAAAGTTGAAGTTCCGGTGGTCTGGACCGTTCCGGATCAAGCATATTTATCCATTTGGTGCTATCGAGCTAGAAGGCGAAGACGGACGAACTTTCCGAGTCAACGGGGAGCGGATCAAGCACTACTTCAAGGATGAAGAGCGAGTTGTGGATACCATCTCTCTCGTTGAAGGATAGAGCCGAAATTCATAAACGTCCATGCTAGGGACGTAAAACCAAGCAACATCTTTTGATATGTCATCGAGGGTAACGAACATTCCTAACTTTTGTATAAATTACTTTTTGGAGCTCGTATTGATCTCGTAATACTATTTTTTGTGGTAAATTGATGAGGCTAGACACTTAGGATTGATTTGCATGCTAAAACCCGTTTGAAGAATGAAGAGGAAGTAAGAGGTGTAGAGCAAAAATGTGAAAACCTAAAGGAATCCAGCTAAAGTCCATACTGGCGTAAATTTGCCTAGGCGGAAAAACCACCGCCCAGGCAAAAATTGGACAAAAGGCTGAGAAAACATACTGGCGTAAATTTGCCTAGGAGGAAATAGGAAACAAAAGTCTGAATTTATACACTGCCGTAACTTTGCCCAGGCGGTAAAACCACCACCTAAGCGAAAAAAATGAAGAAAAGCTGAGTTCCTACACTGGTATAAATTCGCCTAGGTGAAAAACCCATCGCCTAAGCGAATTTACAATGAATTCAAGGGTTTCACACTGGTGTAAACTCGCCCAGGCAGAAAAACCACCGCCTAGGAGAATTAACACCAGAAGGTTGTTAAAAAGAAAAAGGCGCTACTTCGCCTAGGTGGAAAAACCACCGTCTAGGCGAATTCACGCGAACCCTGTTTTAAAATGCAACAGTCCTCTTCGCAAACGACACTTCCCTCCTAAAAATTTCAAGAAACCTCTCAACTTCACCATCCCAAATCCCTTCCTCCCATTAAAGATTCATCCTATATTGCTAAAAACTTGGATTTCACCAAGAATCTTCGTCCAAACGTGGAATTCCTCTTCCCTTTCTCGAAAATTATGGTTTAAACGGTGAAACAGTGGGAGATCGCCATTCTCCAGTGATTTGATCAAAAGTTTTCAACAAGTAAGTGTTAATGATACTATTTTTCATTTAGTTGTTGAAATATTTGCTTCATTTACTCATTTATTTCAAAAATCATTGGATTTGGTTAGAACCCTATACCCCTTTAAGCCCTAAGTTGCGATTTTCATGCTATTTGGGATTGAGGAATGATTAATGGTAAACCCTATCATGTTTTTGTGTTGATATATAATGTGAATCATTTATTTTACGCTACATTGCGACAAAAATGTGATTTGGTTATGGTTGATGGGATATCTTGTGAAATTTGTATTGTTTGGCTTTGGTTGGCATATGTTTGATAAAATAGGGCATTGTGTGTTCGCTGACAAGGGTTTGAATTCTGTGTTCTATTGTTATTATTGTGGTTGGTGTTGTGATTTTGATTTACAGGAAAAATGGCAAAGCGCCATGCAGCTAAGCAACCACGAACAGACGGACCTCCGGCTGCTTCGGATTATAACTCCCTCAAATTTGTCTTAAAGCAGACTAAGGAACATTACGAAGAGCATAAAAGTAAGCGTCCTGGCATTCTCCAGAGGGGGTTCGGACCTTTGAATGAACTCCCTGAAGAAATCAAGACTGTCATTCTACAAAGACGATAGGAACAGTTCTGTGCTCCACCCCCACCAGGGGAATTGGCCCTTGTACGAAAATTCTATGCAAACATTACGGAGGCCACGGGATTTCAGACAAGGGTCTGAAACATTCCCGTTCTATTCAATGCAGACCATTTCAATGAGTTGCTGAGATTGACGCGGCCGGAAGCCTCCAGAGATTTATCCGATGCCGCCACACCAACTATGAGTGCGGTGATTCAGACCCTGATGACGAGAAATGCCCAGTGGACGAACATATGGCAGGGTCAGGCAATCTTAAAGTCATGGTTGCTGAAATCGATCCCAAAGATTTGGCACTCATTTATCTGCACCAATTTGCTCCCTATCACCCATGTGTCTGATGTTTCCACGGAGTGAGCGTTTATGCTCTACGACATTGATAGAGGGATTCCCGTCAACTTTGGTTGGCACATTTATTCTTCAATACTTCATACTGCCAGGACGAAGAAGGGTGGCCTTCCTTTTCCCTCATTTCTCACCGTTCTCTTTCAACGAGCCGGAGTTCGTATCACGTTTACAAGCCCCTTTCCACCTATAAAGCCACCCGATCTTGAAATGATTAACAGGGTATGGAAAGGCGAACCAGGTGAAAGAGAAGAGGATCAGGAAGAGGAAGAAGCCAGCCCTTTGGTGCTACCGACGCCCACAACCAGCTGCGGCCAACTCATCCAAATTTCACGAGATGTCCGTAGTCTCTAGTCCGATATGAGCCAACTTCAAGCTAATTTGGCTCGGATGGAGAACTACATGTATTTCTACATCCGGCAACAAGATCAAAACCAAAGAGTTATATTCGAACATCTCGGAATCGACATGGCGCGTTATACGCCCGTGCCATCTTCCAAGACTGATGAGCTGCCACCGCCATCTCCTCCACAATGAACGGTAGGAGGTTAGACTTGTATGTCTTCCCTCCTAGGTATGTGGCCGCCCCAGTTTTCAATACGTATTTTTCTATTCTGTTATTGGGTTCGCTGCTTAGGTAGTGAGGACACTGCCTCGTTCAAGTTTGGGGGTATATGATATGCAATGCAAGCATGTAGTTTTTTTTTTGGGGGGGTGGGGGGGGGGGGGGTGGCGGCAAAGTTTTTGATGGAAAAAGGGACAAAATTCTTTTTGTGTACAAATTGTTGTTTATAATGATATTAATGTTAAAATTTTTGTAAATTTTGAAATTCCTTTTGTTATGCATGTGTAATGTTTAGCTATGCATGTATAAGGATTATTAGCATAAGTAATGTTAGTTTGTAGAATTAGAATAGATTTGTTAATGAATATAGTTGTACGTGCATGCTGAGTTTTTAAGTTCGTCCGAACTATGTCCCGATGATGAAAATTACACCCTAAATTGCATATTGAGGTCGGGGGTAATGACATTCACGTGTGTTTTGTGTGCTTAGCATGTCGATTAGGTGAAAATTGTTTTGATCCTAAATTACACGATCGCATAAACTCATTGTATAACTAGTTAAACGATTTGACGCCGATTATTCAGTAATAAGTTCATGACAGAAATGAGGAATCTAGAACTTGACTGGGGGAGGCTTGAGGCAAAATTATAGGTAAGGTAATTCTGGAGGCATGATATAGGCCTTCATTTTCATCGCTTGAACCGTTTGAAACTAACCTGAAAAGTTATTCCCTCGTTCTCCTGTCGAAGCCATAAAATATTTTTCACTTCTGAACGTGTTTCTATACTTTAACCAAGTAAATTTTTTAGAACTATTGTCGCTAGGAATAAAAGTGAAAATTGAGCGAAAACAAGTAGCATTAGATTATGCTAACTTGAAGCGGGCAATCGGGGTTTCAGTTTAAAATGTTTTTGGTTAAGTATAAGAATATTCATTTGTCAATCCTTTAATTGTATTAACATGCCCCTAAAATTGTACAAAATTAAATAAGTTTGGGGGTGTGTGTAAAAACAAAAAAAACCCTATGTGAATATAGTGTTTAATTTCGGTTGTTGTGACAAGTGAATACAAGTTTACTAAATCTTGTTCAGGGTAATATCTTCAAAGATAAGGGGGTCATGAGATAGATTTAGTGACAAGCGTTTGTACCTCGGGTATCATTAAAATTATAATAAGTTTCTATTTCTACGATACCCTTGGCCGTTTTCCAAAGTCAAACCAAGCCCTATTGATCTCGGTGAATATCCGAACCTACACTAGTGGATAGTTGAACCCAGTCAAGCATATGGCTTTCCTGAATGTTTTAACAAGTTTAAGTCATGACCTTATTCATTGAATAATCCAATTCGGCGTTTAATTAGTTATATATCCGAGTTCTCACACACACACATTTCAATTGGATCTAAAATGATTTTTACTGATATTGAGTGTTGAAATTCTAGAACACCACGTGGTGTATGTTATTGCTTAACCGGATCTGATTACGGGTTGTCGAGGGAAGAATAGCATGGTTTCTTTGACTAAACTTAAATCTCACAGGTGTGTACTTCTTATTTGTTAATGATTACTTATTTGTAGTTTAGAATGTAGCTAATTAGTGTAGTTAGTGTTGTTTAGCATTAGGGTGTTTTGCTCGAGGACTAGCAAAATTCCAAATTTGGGGGTATTTGATAGGTGTAAAATACCTATATAATTCTAAACCAAATTTTCTAGTTTTCGAGTATTTTATTGAAGTTTGAATTTATTTTTAGCTGTTTTTATTATTCAGGAGTAGGGACGTAAACAATCGGCAAACCGAGCTAAATGGTGGAGAAAATGGTAGCCAAAAAGATGAAAAAAAGGGGGTTTCAAAGAACAACGCAATTTCGCCTAGGCGAAGTATCCACCGCCTAGGCGAAAATTCATCAGAAAGTTGCAAATCCTGAAAAGTTGAAATCTGCCTAGGCGAAGTTTCCACCGCCTAGGCCGAAATCCATCAGAAGGTTGCAAGGGCAGAAATATTGAAATCTGCCTAGGCGAAGTTTTCACCGCCTAGGCGAAAATCCATCAGAACGCTAAAAGTGCTTAACTGCTGGAAGAGCTATACTGCTATAAATCCGCCTAGGCGAAATAGCTACCGCCTCGGCAGAATTCCGTCAGAAAGAAAGAGGCCCAAGAAGTTAGTCCTCTGCCTAGGTGAAAAAACTATCACATAGGCGGAATTCTAACCGACTTAAACTCCGCCTAGGCGAAGATTCTACTGATTAGGCAGAATTTGCAGAATAGCCCAAAATATCTGTTTAGATATTTTTGAACCCCTAGGCCTATATATACCCCTTTCCCACGTCTGAAACCAGTTGTTGAAGAACCCTAACCCTAGTAGAGAGCTCTTAAACTATATTTTGAAGATCAAGAAGGAGGTTTATCATTCGGACAAAGAAGGATCACTTGCGGATCGATCATTAGCGACAGTGAACCGTTTCACTTCCAGATTTGATCGTTTCTCTTTTGTTTTTATCTTGTTACTTAGGTGTAGTTGAAATCATGTAATTGTTAAATTGAATGAATTAATGTTACTTTAATGTGTTGTTTGTCTAAATCCGATTGTGTTTACCATTATTCTTGATATTATGCTTGTATTGATAAACCGAGAATATGGGGTTTGACACTCAGGAGAGGTAACCCTGGATTCGGACTAGGGTAAATACAACGTGACGTTCTAACGACCCGAGAGGGCGTTAGAACGTATGCAATCCATGACGTTGGTTAAAAACTCACGTGACCTAGGGTCATAAAGGCATTGGAGGGGACTTCTTCATTGACACGAAGTCATGTAATCCCCCGTCTTACACTCGGGAGAGGTAGTGGGGGGAGTTATCGATACAGAGATTGTCAAAATAGATAGAAAACCATTATAGCTAACTTAATGTCTTCGATTATGCATTATGTGAAAGAAATCAATACCTAAGTAATTAGTGTAATTAGAACTAACTTCATAGTTGTTGTTTATCTTAGTATATTAAATAGAAAACAAACAAAATTTGATTAGTCGAGCTAATATGAAACTATTTAAATCTCAATACTCAACTGAATTACTTGCTATTCCTAGTGGAATGATATCCGATCTTACAAGATCTATTATATTAAAACCAGACCTCGTACACTTGCGAGTAGTCAATTACCGCAAGGACGATGGTTATGAGTCCTAGCGCGTACAACCAACCCTTTTAAGAGGGGCATTGTTTTGGGAAAGAAAAGAGCCCTGAAGAGTTCAACAAATGGTTCAATCTTCTCTGCCCAAAAAATAGTATAGGATGGTACAAAATCTCTTATGCTATTGGGAGTGAGTTGTAATGGACATAACCCGAACTCCGAGCAAAGATCCTTTATCCCAAGTTAGATAGGGAACCTCAGACCGCTATCCAATTACTTTTGATACACAGTGATGAAGCCCTTGGTGGAAGTACATGCTCTCTCATTTGCATGGGAGAGACGAACCTCCACAGTAGTAGGAAAAGTACAATTCCTCCAGACCAAAATTGATCTCAGTCGGCTTAATTCTTGACTTAATCCTCCAGATGAGACTTTTTGGAGGGACGACGCCATATCGAGATGCTTGGGGCTTGGAAGGAGCCTCCAAATCCTCCGTCAACTCCGCATATGATCTAGTCTCACTGGCCTGATCTGAGTTGAGCTTAATCATGGGGCCCTCAAAAGGACCAACTCCTCTACTCCCATTGGAACGGCCCGACCTCCCAGCCACTAAGGTAAGATGTGATGGAACTGCACTACTGGATAGGTGTAGCTACTCCTCCAAGCAGGGGTCAAGGCTCCTAGCATGCCCAAGCTGGGATCAATCCACTGGAGTGATGAAATTGACAGAGTCCGATTTGAAGTTACGGACCTTGAGCTTGAGCTGGATCATGAAAAGGAATGAGAAGAGGATGAAAAAAAAAGATAGGAAGATGAAGAAGACATGGCAGAAGGAGAAATAAGGTACCTACTGGGAAGGAGAAAGTGCTCCAAAAAGCTCTCAAGTGTGAAAATAAGAATAAGGTGCCTCCCTTTATATAAGGGTCGTATGTACGACATAACGTTTGTTACATGCTCGCGTATTGATTACTCGCAAGTGCACGAGGTCCAGTTTTAATATAGTGGATCTTTAAGATCGAATATCGCTCCCACAGGGATGGGTTGAATAATTGAATACCATAATTGGTATAGTCTTATATTATCTAGACGGTTAAAGAATTATTTTAAATTAAACTAATTAAAACTAAGCTAAACTACAATTAGTGGGTTAATCCTAACTACGTTGATTATTTAGGGATTGATTTCGTTCACTTAATATATGTTTGATTTCATTTAGTTAACATTAACGAAGTTTATGGTATCCGACAATCTCGGTTAATAACTCATCCGTCACCTCTTTCGAGTGTAAGACCCGGGAATACATGACTTCGTGTCAACGAAGAAGTCCCCCTCAACGTCTTAACGAATCTAGGCCTCATAAGTCTTGCCTCAACGTCATCTATTGCACACTCACTAACGCCCTTCCTGGTCGTTAGATCGTAACGATGTGTTTACCCTAGTTCGAATCCAAGGTTACCTCTTCCGAGTGTAAAACCCTGTATTCTCAAATCCTACCCTAGTTCCTTAACAAGCATACTAATATCGTCATAAAATGATAAACACAATCGGATTTAAAAGCAAACAACCATTAAAGAAACATCTATTAAACCAAACGAGTATTTACACAACTACATCGATCGCTAGCTAATATTTAACTAATCTAACATGATATTGACCATTGAAATTAAAAACCAAGAAGGATTCATCATCATTTACAATAAAATAATAAGTTACAAACAGAGAAACAAAGAGAGAAAGATCAAATTTTTAAGTAGAGTAATTTTTACTTTCGCTGAAGATCGATCCGCTAATGTTTCCTCTTCTCCAGATGATGATTCTCCTATTTGAGATCTTCAAGATTGGCCAAGGATCAATATCCTAAGGTTAGGGATGTCCAAGCATCCAAGAGGCTTCAATAGAAATGGGGGAATGGATATTTATAGGTGCAAGGTTTCAAAATATCTGAAATATCTATTTTGTTGTGCAGAGGTCACCTCCTAGGCGGTGGGTATGTCGGTTAACATTCTGATCGCTCACTGCCTAGGTGGTGAAATCACCGCCTAGGCCATGGGACTGCTCCAAACTTTTTGCCTCTTTACCGCCTAGGCGGTGGGCCTTGTGTATTTTCAGTACTTCTCTGCATTCTCACCTCCGTGGCGGTGGCTCTTATGTTCTTGAAACCTTGTTTCTTCAACGTTTTTCCACCATTTTTGCTCGTTTGTCACATGTGTGCATCTCTACACCTGAATTACCTAAAAACAAACTAAAACACAATTAAATATTAATAAAACACTCAAAAACTATGAAATCTGGTTTAGAAGTAGATATGTATTTTACACCTATCATCCTGTCCTACTGATGAGTGATTTATTTACCAACAAATTAAGTATTTTTAGATTCAAATATTTGTTTGTTTTCAATTATTTTTATTAGTTTAATTTATTTTTGTGTTGTTTGGTAGGAATATAAATAAATGGGGGAAAATATGTAAAATATGTATAGGTGCTGTAACTTCAAGACCACTTTTGACCATGATGAAATACGATTTTGGAAATCCTCGAAACACGGAAGTTGTATATTTATATCTTAGATTTCAACATCATTTTCAATCACCTCAATCAGAGTTCGAATGAGAAAGTTATGGCCAAAATACGAAACAGAGATCGGTGCTACCCAACGTGCGTTCAACCACTAATTTGAGCGTGCTGCAGCGAGCTCCCGTCAGAAGCTATGGGCTATCTTCTGTCTATAGCGCGCTACAACACGCTATACCTCATTGCAGTGCGCTCCTGTCGGACCTGCAACCCGAAACCCTACCTTTCAGCTATATAAATACCCATTTTTAGCTTAAACCAAAGGGAGAAAGGGGAAGAACAAAAGGGGAGGTGATTTTGGAGAGAGAAACCAACAATTAGACGCGATTTTGGGCAAGAAAACACCGGATTGTCGTGATTTGATGCGAGATTGAAGATGAAAACACCATTGGTAATACTTGGAGTTGAAGATTTGAAGCCCACATCTCACAATAAGATTTTCTCTTCTTTTCTCTCTCTAATCATTTGTTTTAAGTTTGTATTTGTAATTTTGTATTGAACATTCTTACATATATGAATTTATTGAGAAGACTAGTTTTGGATTTATCTATGTTGTGTTCGTAATTTAATCTAGAACTTGTTGTAATCTCGTTTGAACCATGTTTAGATTATTTTGTTAATTGTTAGATTTAAATCCATTTTATGCATCTCCTAGGCCTAATGTGTTTGATCCATGTGTTCAATGAGTTAGATAATTTTTAGTTACGGATTTTATATTCGGGAGAGGTTGAATTTGTAACCGGATTTGAGAGTGCATAACTTAGGTTGTTGTGAGTCCAGGAGAAAATCAATGCCTTGGTATTCGAGTTGGGAATTTAGAATCTTGTGAGACCGGGAGCTAATCAAGTTCTAGATTCGTCAATTAGAATTTCTATTCAATTGTGTTTATCTTTATAATGCTTACAATATATGATTCCACATGATATTTTAGATGAATTGAGAACTTGGGATTTGACACTCAGGAGAGGTAATCTCGGGTTCATACTTAGGTTAAACATAATGTAATTTTTAATAGACCAGGAGATATTTAAAGTTTGTGTAATCTATAAGGTCGGGTATAACGAATGTTTTCACCTAAATAAGGGATAGGGATATTGGTATTGAAGTGATTACATATTCTCTCACTTGATGCTCGGGAGAGGGAGTAATAGAGAAATAGTATGAGGACATTAATTATTGAATAAATGGAATGAATTAATAATTATTATAGGAAAATATGGGAATAATGATATGAAATCAAGCCCCTAGAACATTTGTGCATAGATAATCCATATTTTATTTTTGTTTTTGTATTTCTGTAAGACCTTGATTTCGTACGTACGTCAATTTAGTTGCATATAGAGCATTTAGAAAAATTCGGGGTAAAAATATGCAAATTAAAAATTCAAATTAAAAGTTTAGGGGTCAATTTGCAAATTTAGAAACATTCAATCCAAACTTTGGGAGGTAAATTGGCATTTAACTTCTTACTTAAAAAGTTTAAGGGGTGAAATTACAAATGAAGAAAATCATAAATGATGAATTTGGATTAAAATAAAGATTTAAAGAATTAGGGGGAGAAAAGAGAAATTTAACAAAAATATTTTTAAAACACATATAGATATACGCATATGCTTGTGGGTGTGTGCCTTGGGAACCGGTGACAGAATAGAGAGAGATCGGCAACGTGGCAATCGAATGATCAAGTTCAATCTACTAATTACATGCATATATATGCATCAAGGCAGTAGTGATTAGGAATCACAGGAGAACAATCGAGAAAAAAGCTCAGAAAATTATAGAGAGAGAGAGAAGAAGGTTCGGGATGGTGGATTCGATTTGTTGTTGTTTCTTCAGCGTGGGTGTGTGAGCGTCGTCGTCATCGTCTTTCTAGTGACTGTGTGGGATGTGTGTCGCCGTGGGTGGGTGTGTAGGTGATCGGATAAGTGTGTGTGTGTGTGTGTGCCAGTGGAATCCAAATGAAAAATAGAGAAGAGAGAGATGAGTCGATTTTCGTGAGGGGTGTCGCCGGTGAGATGGTGTAGGAGTTGTTAACGGTGATCGACGTGCGTGTATGTGTGTGTTGTCGGTCAGTCGTGGACGATGTGTGTGTGATTGTGGACTGCGTGTGTGTGTCGTTGTCGGCAAGGGTCGTTCGGTTCGGTGGTGCATGGGGTGTTGATCGGCGATGGTATGGGAGTGTGTGTGTTCTGTCAATAGTAACTGTGCGTGCATGTGTATGTGTGTGTACGTTAGTTTAGACGTGTGTGTGTTCGTTGATTTCGCGTGTGTATGGGTTGATGGGAGCTAGCAGGGTCGTGTCGTGTGATCGTTGTGGGTGTGTGTTTGTATGTAATCGTTGTTGCTTGGCTCGACTGTGCGTGTGTGGTTTCTGTTCGATCCGACGGTAGTGGTCGGTCATAGGGGTATGTGTGTGTGTCGTCACTGCTGTGTGTGTTTGTGTGTGTATGATTAGTATGTGGTCGCTGTCAGTCGGTAAGGGTGTGGGAGCGTATGTACAGACGGTTGTAGTGGGGAGAAGTGGTTGGTGTCGATCAGCTGGCCGGGGTGAGTGGGAACCAGTGAGGGAAATGTGTTGACGACTGAAATAAAACAGAGACTGAAATAGAAACGGCCGACGGTGGAAACATGGGCGGTCGGCTGAACTCAAACTGAAGCAGGAGCAAGAGAGAGAGTGTGTGTGGGTGTGTGTCGATTGAAAACCCAGAAAAAAAAAAAAGAAAAAAAAAAAAAAAAAAAAAGAAGAAAGAAAGAAAGAAAGAAAGAAAAAAATACACACAAACAACCCCAATAAAAATCCATCTCGCGGCCGACAGACGATTCGAAACAGGTAAAAATCTAAATCGATTATTTTTGTCGTTAAATTTAAATTATTAGCATTAACGATTTTGCAAACATAATAGTAATCCTCGTAATCGTAATAGTATGTTATGAATCGCAAATCTAAATAAATTGGTATAGTAATTTTAAGAGGAGCGAAATTAACCAATTAATAATTTTACATAAAATATTAATTTAGGCTCTGTCACTACTAGGTTCGCGGGTGCCAGAGTAACGCTAGAGTATAGTCGGTAAAAACTGTTCAGAGCGGGTAGTCAGGTGAGTATACTGTCTTTTTGCCAAACTATATATATACATATATATATATATGTGTGTGTGTGTGTGTGTGTGTGTAAAATGATTTTATTTGGACTGTATGATTTTATAAATGATATGGATAAAGCAAGTTTTGGGTGAGTGGAGGAAATGGATTTTCGTTAAATTATGGTGGTTTTAAAAGGAAGTTGAAAAATGAGTTTTGTTATATTTGGTGGTTTTAAAAGAGAGTGAAAAAATGGTTTTGTTGAAATTAGACGGTTTTCAAACAAAAGTAAAAAAATAAAAAAATATGATTTTTGGATATAAAATCGGTTTTGTGGAAAAAGAGGTGGATGTTGGTGATTTGACAATGATGATTAGCTGATATTATTGAGTTGTAATTTGATGATGTTGTTATTGATTTGACGATGCCATAGTATTTATCCGCTTTGGCGGAGTGATATTTATCCGCTTCGGCGGAGTGATGTTATCCGTTTCGGCGAAGCGATATTTATCTACTTCGGCAGAGTGATGTTAGACGTTTATATTGCGTAGTGATTATCCGCTTCGACAGAGTGATGGGTGTTCATTGGAAGGCATATCCTACGGGTGGTACGGTATTGTTGCAACTCCCGATCGTTAGATTAAAACAATCACATGGCTAGCCAAGGTGTGATGTGGTGTGGTGTGGTGTGATGTGGTATGGTATGGTGTGATTTGATGTGGTGTGGTATATTGTCGTATATGGTGATTGGGATGAGTACATTTATACATATTCTTTTATATTGGATTGGTATGTTATGATTTCATTATACTGTACGGTTAGTTGAATTATTCTGGTTGATTTTCATTGTTTAGTTGGGATGCTATATATATATATATATATATATATATAGACGTCGATTTTATGGTGACAGGAAAAAGTTGTTTTCCTTGTGGTATGAGACATTTATATATTATGAGATTTTTAATTGATATCTGATATTTATATGTTTTATATTTGATCCATCTAAAATATTTTTATTAAGAAGGCAGTACACTCACAAGTACAACAGCTAGGAGTTGGTCCCCTACTAGCACTAGGTAGAGTCTGGTGATAGTGTAGTATGGCAAAATTTTTGGAGGAGCTGTCTGAGGCGAACTTGTGAGAGTTTCATTGTTATTATAATTTAGGGACGGGTGTGTCCCCAATTAGAGAGGATGTATATGGTCAGAAATTATGGTTGTATATTTATGTATGCACTTTGTCATTTGCTAGTTGGTTTGACGTTCAGATGATGTCATGTCGATGTCACGCCGGCCCCAGGGTGATGGGTGTTCGGGGTGGGGTGTGTCAATTTCTATTTATTTTAGTTATTTAGTTTTAAAAACCCAAAAATTGAAAGCTTAAATAAAATTTGGTTACGATAATTGCGGTACTTAATGACAATTTAAATCAATCCTTGTGGATAAGATAACTTTACTCTTCCTATACTATTAAAATTTGACCCGGACACTTGTGGTATTGTAGCGACAATAAATAGTTGTCTACCAAGTTTTTTGGCACCATTGCCGGGGATTGACTTTTTAGATTGTTGTTAATATTGTAAATAAGTAACTTGATTTTAATTTAGACATTTATTTATTTTTTCTAATTTTTTGTTTTTGAGTTTTGTTTAAATTGCGAGGTACTTGAAAATGTTTGATCAACATGTCCTTTTGAAATTTTCTCAATAAGATTTCGAGTCGTTCTATTGTGCTTGAGAATGATACAAGGAGTTGCTATTTCAGTTCCCCAATCATCGTTTCCTGAAAGAGTTTCAATTACTGAATTTCCTCGACAGATTACAAGCCGCAACAAGAACTTGGGTGGAAAGAGAAAATGATACTACCGCTTTCTACCAACTAACTGCGGATGAAGCCTATTGGTTGTTGGAAGACATGGCGGACTTTGACTGTTAGAGTTGGAATTGTTCAACAGGCTACCAAAGCTTATAGGATAGTTTTAACATTTTCGCGCGATAGATTAACACCCCATACCAACCTGTGGAGTCTTCTCCCCCAGCCCCCCCAGCCTAGAAGAGATGTTCGCTGCATTCATGGGGGAATTTTAGATTTTTTGGAGGGAAACTCATGATCGCCTCAATAAGCATGAGGATCTTCTTGACCAAATTGAGACGACCTACACGAACATTGACGCGACCATAAAGTCCCTTAAGACACAAATCGGTCAACTTGTTAGCTATATTGAGGCCGAGTCAGGAATAGTGGTACTGAGACATACACAAGCCACATCCACTAAAAGCCACCATAATAAACCGAATACAAGTAGAAGGAACTTGGGTTTATTTGACAATGATGATTCAAATGAGGAGGAGACCCAAGAGTTGATCGATGATAAAGAATCACAAGATGAAAATTGTGATTCTTCACCTTTTGAGATCCAAATTGTGATACCACCACCGATCGAAGACGATTACATCTACGAGGATCTGATGTGGCTCACTTGTCCCCTACCACTTCCAACTCCGTTCTTTCATGCCAACCAAGCATATAAACTGGAGCCGAGTCACATTGAGAGTATGTGCCTAATATTTCCACATCTTGCCAAACTTGAGGGCGTTATGAACCAAGACCCATATGTGGTGTTGTATGACACACACTATGGAAGAAAGCCCCACACCAATCACCTTGCCCGGAGCATTATCGCCAACTGCACTAGGAGGCAAGATTGTCTTTCCTCCTCGGTACGTTTTTATTCCCTTGTGCTTAATTTGAATACATATTTGACTTTGAGTTTGGGGGTGGGATGTATGTTGGCTTATGTTGGTTTGGGTTAGGAAATGCTTGTGTATGTGACTTTTCTTCATATAACCTGTGTTCTTGTGGCAGTGTTTTTAGTTTCTTTTCTATAGGTTGTTTGAATAAATTGTGAGTTTTGTTGAGATGAAATGACTTGATATCGATGATGAGTATAGACACTTGATGTTTTCTTAGGTCGTTCGAAATGTATTGTATTGATATTTTTGTGTGCTTGACTTATAATGATTGAAGTTTACTCTTGACTCGTTATACTTGAGCACCATGAATCACGATCACTTGGCCATTTGAGTAATTGGAGAACATTTATGTGCTTTAGTTAGACTTTGACATCTCGTGAGCACTAAAACCCATTTGAGTGAAACTTGAGGCAAAATACTAAGTTATGCGTTATTGGAGAGACGATTTGACATTTTTTGGATCGTTATCCCTAAAAAAATGTTTATCCCTCGTTAACCCCGTTGAGCCTTTATTACCCATATATGTACATCCAACCCACTAAACACATTTCCACTTCGTAAACCCATTACCAATTGACATGTTTGCATGGATCATTGAGCGTAACGACTAGCATGGGCTATGTTTGGAAAGTCATTGGTGGATTGGGTTGTGTGTTACTTTTTGGTTGTTTTAGTTGTCTATGTAAAAAAAATAAAAAAATAAAAAAATATAAGGTTGTAGTATAGTGGTGAGTATTCTCGCCTTCCACCTTGTATTGTTCGTGCAACATTGAGGACAATGTTGAGTTTGAGTTTCGTGGTGTGGTTCTCACCTATTTTGTTAAAAAAAATGTGCTTTTGTCTATTTTCTAAATAATACATTGCATGATTGTTTGAAAGAAGACATTAGATGAAAGGGGGAATCGGTGGATTTTTTTTTTCTTGAAAATAGTGCAAGATCCCTGAGTCGTAATACATGCCTAGGGTGAATTGAGCCTAGAAATGATATTTTCATCTACCTCTTACCATATCTACCTCTTACCATAGCCATACATTACAATCCGTAAAGTCCTTTTGATCTTAATGCATATATACCTACACAATTAGCGGAGACTGACACGAAAAATAGGCTTACGCTTGTTCTTAAATTCACCATCTAGAGATCGTTCATTGTCTACTTAGCACATAAATATATTCGGGGCTCATTTGATTCGGTGAGAGTGATTGTGCACACACACGCATATCGAAAGTCTTGAGTGGGTTGAAATTGATGCTTAAAATTGAAATTATAGATAATCTCAATGTGTACATTTGCTTTAAGCTTGGAGCATTTGTGGTTGCGGAGATTCTTGCATAGTTATTGATTCGATATAGTATTTTAGTACTTGATTTATGTTTTTTTTTCTTTTCTTTTTGCTTGAGGACAAACAAATATTTGAGTTTGGGGCTATTTGATGAGTAGTTTATTTACCAACAAATCAAATACTTTTAAATTCAAATATTTGTATATTTTCAAGTATTTTTATTAGTTTAATGTGTTTTTGTGTTATTTGGTAGGAATATATATAAATGGGGAAAAGATGTAAAATCTGTATAAGTACGGTACCTTTAAGACCACTTTTGACCATGATGAAATTCGATTTTGGAATACTTCCAAAAATGAAAGTTGTAGATCTATGTATTAGTTTTCCACATAATTTCAATCACCTCAATTAGCGTTGGTACGAGACAGTTACTGCCAAAATACGAAAGAGAGGTCGGTGTTACCCAACGTGCGCTACAATGCAAATTTGAGCGTGCTACAGCGTGCTCTCGTCAGAAGCTATGGGCTATCTTCTACCCATAGCACGCTGCAGCGTGCTATACCCTGCTATAGTGCGCTCCTGTTGGACAACCCTACGTTTCAACCCTATAAATACCCATTTTAGCTCAAACCAAAGGGAGAAAGAGGAGGAACAAAAGAGGAGACGATTTTGGAGAGGAAAACCAACGATTGAAGGTGATTTTAGGTGAGAAAACATCGGATGGTGGCGATTTGATGCAATATTGAAGGAAAAAATACCATTGGTAGTACTTAGAGTTGAAGATTTGAAGCCCACATCCCACAATAAGATTTTCTCTTTATTTCTTTCTCCCTATTATTTTGTTTTAAGTTTGTATTTGTAATTTTGTGTCGAACATTCTTACATACATGAATTTATTGAGAAGATTAGTTTTGGATCTATCTATGTTGTGTTCGTAATTTAATCTAGGGCTTGATGTAATCTTGTTTGAACCATGTTTAGATTATTTTGTTAATTGTTAGATTTAATTCCATTTTATGCATCTCCAAGACCTAATGTGTTTGATACATGTGGCCAATGAGTTAGAAAATTTTAGGTTGCAAATTTTATATTCAGGAGAGGTTGAATTCATAACCGGATTTGGAACTTCATATCTTAGGTTGTTGTAAGTCCGGGAGGAAATCAACGGCTAGGTATTCGAGTTGGGAATTTAGGATCTTGTGAGACTGGGAGGTAATCAAGTTCTAGATTGATCAATTAGAATATCTATTCAATTGCGTTTATCTTTATAATACTTCCAATATATGCTTCCACATGATATTTTGGATGAATTAAGAACTTGGGATTTGACACTTGGGGTGATGTAATTTGGGGTTTGGACTTAGGTTAAACACAACGTAAGTTTTAATAGATCGGGAGATATTTAAAGTTTGCGTAATCTATAAGATCGGGTATAACGAATGTTTTCACCTAAATACGAGATAGAAATATCGGTATTGAAGTGATTATATATTCTCTCACTTGACACTTGGGAGAGGGAGTGAGAGAGTAATAGTATGAGGATCATGATTATTGAATAAACGGAATTAACTAATAATTACTTAATAGGAAAACATGAGAATAACGAGACAAAATCAAGCCCCTAGAACATTTGTGCATAGATAATCCATATTTTATTTTATTTTATTTTATTTTTGTATTTATATTTATTTTAGATTTAAAAACCCAAAAATTGAAAGCCTAATAAAGTTAGGTTACGATAATCGCGGTACTTAATGAAAATTTAAACTAATTCCTGTGGATACGACAACCTTACTCTTCTTGTACTGTTAAAACTTGACCCGTACACTTGCGGTATTATAGCGACAATAAATAATTCGCTACCACCTATTGAATTGTCACAATATTGAAAGGTCTAAGAGGCTTTGTCAATGCGCTAGTCCGAGAATATAGGACACCTATCCATCATCTGAAGGTTGGATAAGAGGCGTGTCGAAGAAGACAAAACAATGCGGGCTTGGCGGGCCATTAATGGGTCACCCGTTTTTATTTTGGGCCACCCATTTCTGTCTCGGGTCAGCACATTTCTCTTCTAGAAAGGGGACTCTGCCCCTGAACGACACGACCCTATAGCCCCAAAACGAGCAAGAATTTCAAAATACTTTCGAAAAATATAAAGATATCAAACAGGAGTAGAACATAGTCCTTAGTGCCTCAAGTTCCTTCTTGGCACTAGGTCTAGGGGAGAAATTGATGAGCGTAAAAATGGTCAACCCCAAACTCTCAATACAAGACTGCCATGTATACACAAATTCTCAATGAGACCTAATTCAACTAATGACAAAGTATAAGAATTTCACTAGCTAGAGGCACGACACAGCCCAAACCGGTTATTCCAAGAGATCATCCCTGCTTACTTTTGAGAAGAACCATCGTCGGGCTGGGGTGACCTCGCCCTGTCTCGTTAATACTCCCAGGATGGTGCTCCTTATATTTGAATTTGAATATATGAACTCCTCAGTGAAAACACCCCCTGCCCGTCTCATCTAGCCAAAAAAGGCTGGGAAGGGGATGTGATACAGTAAAAGAACAAAGGAAAATCCATTAGGCCTGATGGTCTAGGCCATTTGTCCTCTTCCGTACACCTATAGTTCATGGGCTTATCCTTAGAAGGCCAAAAAGCCCTAGCCCTTTTAGGCTAATCTCTCCACGCGCCCATACAGTGGACACACGCCAAGCTTAGGATGCTAATCCCAACTTAGGCCACTAATTCTCCTACCGCTAATTAGCCCAATGCCTATAAAAAAAAAAGGTAAACAATATTGCCCAAGGTAATAGTTACTTTTTGAATACTCAGAGAATTTTTATATCTCTCATTGAGCACTTATTCTCATACCGGAGGGGACACGCCGGGCACGCCCCGGCTAGTTCTTTGTGCAGGTAACAGCTTGGATCATACTCTGGATGGACTAGGATTGTTCTTGGATATAAAGAATTCTTGTATTGTTAATTATTCAAGATCTTTCTAGAGCTTCTCCATCTCTACCCCAGCACGAAAAAAGACCAAAATACCCTGACCAAACCGTTCTGTTGAAATTGACCAAGATTTGACATCAACTGTGTATTTTTTTCTTGCACTAAATACCCTTCAATAGTGAAAAATCACATTAAACATTCACCGCAATTTTGTTCTTTTTATGTCATAATAAAATTTCGTTGCTCTTTCTTTCATAGCATACTGAAAATTATTAGAGTGTCTTTTAATACCATAGTGAAATGTTAGACAAATTACTGATTTCTCAAAAATTATTAAGATGTGAATGAGAAATTATTTTTCAAAGTAGTCACATGAAGTTGATTTATTTGGACATTCTAAGTCCAATCATTTGTTTTAAAACACTTTTCCGATTGGAGTCTCTAGCTGATGCGCCCCATTTGTTTTTAACTTTTTTGTATATGAAATAGTAAATTTTTAAGAGAAGGACTTTTTTAAAGTGTTAGTTCTCTCAGAAAAGTACTTAGGTCTAATTTTGTTTTTATTAAAAAACAGTTGCCACTTAGCATTTGGTTTAATAAGTATGTCAGGTTACCTATTTTTTAGAATTTAGTTAAAAAAAGGCCTAAGTAAATTTATAACTTAAAAAACACGGTCAAATCAAATATTCATTAAAAAGAATTTGGGGGTCAATTGTTCCAAGACGCTCATTGAAAAATGATACATTATGTCCAATTAAGTCTACTTAATTAAAGTCTCTTAGTGAAATTCTTATCAACTGTACATGACAATAATATATGGGTAGATGTTACTCATAATCGGAGAAGACGCCTTGGGAAAGGTATTTCTCCTGAAAGGGAAAATTAAATTTTAGTTAATTAATTAAGTCCACCATTCAGCTTTCGGTATGACCATATTGAGTCACACACAATTGAAAATAGAAGTTTGGAAAGTCCTTGAAAATGGAGTGGGTGGCATGATGAACTATTTAAAATTTTGGGACCCAAAGTGAAATTATAGAAAGAATGGACTTAGGGTTTTGAACCCTAAATAATACCTATACAAAGGGAAGGCTATTGTGCCTCCCTTCCCCTAGAAATTCAGCCATCACCATTATCTTTGCTTCTTTCTCCTTCTTTCCATCTCTGTACTACTATTTAGATCCATACTACCACCTAGAATTTAAATAGAACTACCTCAAGATCTTGATATTAGAATTGAATTCTTAGAGATCGCAAGAATACTCTCTCTATGGAGTTTTATGTGTGGATACTATTAGACATAAGACATTTGTATTGATTCTAGGAGAACTCCAATTGTTAGAAAAACTTCCATTGATTCTCAGCACTTGTCATTTTTTCCACCTTTGAGACCTTTATTTATTAGTGAAAAATAGGTTTTGGATCAAGATTTCCCATTTCCAGCTGCCGAACAGAAATCAAATCTGGTTGTTCATGGAAGAACCTACTCGAATCACGCCTTGGGAACTATTCACTTCGAGGCTGAAGCACCTAAAAAGATATATCGATTAAATTAGATTTAATATTTACTGTTTTTATTTGTTTTGTGTTGATACAGATAGATTCGCCTTTAAGGAACATGATATTAACTGGGATTTATATATATATATATATATATATATATATATATATATATATATATATATATATATATATATATATATTCTGCTACGTGGATGTTATTATGTTAATATCTAGCTTCTTCAATCCTCTCCCAAAGCGACCACTATTTATTTTGATAATTAGAGTGCCACACAAATTGCCCACAATGATGTTATCCTAGAGTGCACCAAATACATTAAGGCTGATTACCATTTAATCCATCATCACGTTTTTTAGAATATTGTTCCTCTCCAGTCACATTTTTCACCATATATATAAGCACAATTGTACATCTCAGTATTCTACATATCAATACATTGTCTTATATTCTCTCCCAATATTCTTCATCTCAATTATTCAAATAATATTCTTGATAACTAAAAAAATGAAATAAGCAGTAATCCAAATTTTTCCCTAGTATATAAGAGAAACCCAACTAATAATGTTTTGTGTATTGCCCCTTACGGTATTCGTGTTACCACTTTGTCCCATGTGGTTAGGTATTTGTTGCATTAATCCACTTATCAGTACTTGGCCACCTGCAGTTAGGCCAACATCAAGGGATAAAGTGCAACAAAATCTAATTATAGAGGGTGAAGTACTGACGAAAATACCACAAGAGACAAAGTGCAAATAGCCTAACCATCGGGAGTAAATGTCATTAACCCTGAAAGGTTAGCAAAATCCTGTGGATCGTGAGTTTATTGTGCTGTGAAAAACGGGACATTAGCAAAAGTCCCAATTTTTAAATGTACTTTGTAAGATTTGGGTAATTTTATATGTATATATATTTTTAACTATACATCTCTATTTAATAAAAATAAAATAAAATATAAATAATTTTAAAATTATTATTTTATCCTTACTTTTAACCCTTTATTTTTACAAAAAATCATCAATACCCCTCCTCCCCCCTCCCCCGGGCTAACCAAGCCCTTCTTCTCTCTCTCTCTCTCTCTCTCTCTCTCTCTCTCTCTATATATATATATAGAAAGAGGAGGGGAGAGAGATAGAGTGAGGAGAAAAAAATTGACGCCACCGACGTCACTGGAGATAGTTGACGGTGGCTACTCGCTAGAGAAGAAGAAAAAGGAGGAGGTGGGTAAGGAAGAAGGGAAAGAGAAAAAACTGAGAAAAATAGCAAGTTATAGGGATATTTGTGTCAATAATTTAAAGAGTATAATTACAATTGAATAAGATAATTTTTTAAAGGGATGTATGAAGGAGTGTACATATAGAATGGCCCGTTAGAGTTTCCTTCTTATTTTGGACAAATTAAGTAAATAATTTTACTCAACGAAATAAAGTGTTTTATGCACTTAGCCCACTTCTGAAAACCAGTTATTGATGAGTATGAAGTTACCACCGACCAAGATTGAACTCTGTGCTATGTCCCAGCCCAAAACTGTTTGTTTGTGAATCCAATGGACATGTTAGTACAAAAGAGAACACTTCTAAATTTTTTATTGATGGGATAATTGGGCTCCTATTCAAAAAAAGAAAAAGAATAGGGCTCTTCTAAGTTTCTTGTCTCTATTGAGTTGCTTCTTTCAGGAAGAAAATCATATGCTTTGAATAGCACTTTTGTGTGTTTGGCTTGTTCACACTTATATCCAATTGGTAATAAACATCTCGCGTCAAGTAATTTTTTTTTTTTTTTTGGTAAGCCAGTTTACGCCCACCTTGATTAATTATCTCTCTAGGCGATCTTAAGGATACATTCTCTCACATCGGCTTAGTGCATTCATGATTAAATTTAAGATTTAATTACTAGAGTGCTCCCTATGAGAGTTGAACCCTTGTTAACCAAAAAATTGGACATCTCCTCTTTTCAACCCGACTAACACCTCTTGGGTTAAGTAAAATATTTAATCTCTGTTAAGTTTAACATGACACAAATTTGAAAAAAAAATATGGATCTGATAAGAAACATACCGAACTAGCCGTTCCACTAAGATTCAATTGTAAACACTTTATCTGTGAAAAGAATTATAGAACAAAAAGAATATAGCAATATATGTTGATGTCGAATCTTGGATGACCCCAACGGTACCTTCTAATCACTGTTGATGGAGATCTTCTTCCGTGCTGTGATGGGATGGAGAGGCCCGGGATGGGCGGGGCTGGAGCAATCCGAGATAGATTCTGAGTGGTGAAGCAACCTGGAAGTCTTCTGATTCGTGGAGAGTCTTTTTATCCAAGAAGGAATGGATCCGAACTGCGATGGGTCTGAGTTGAGATGGGCAACACCCTTCCACCTACACAAAAGACTTGCCGGGATGGACTCAGCGTGATACTCTGGCGTCATAATCAGCACTCAGGGGAAAGAGATAAAAATATGCTACTGAGAAGAGTAAGCAAATTTGGTGCATATTTGGGAATTGGTATACACTCCTTTATATAGGCAATGAATTGGTTAGCTTAGGGGTTTACACAAAGATTAGTGTCCCATCCCGGCGCGTAGCCAATGAAAGGGCGAGTGGAGAGCTTAATTTTGTGGGCCTGGGCTTTTTGGCCTTTTTGCTGAGGCCCATAGACAAAGATATTAGCAAGTGGAGAAGTGGTTTAGCCCATCATCCGAGATGAACATGTCTTGCTGCCCCTGAGATGGGGGTTATATCTTCTATCCTTCTTGGATAGCCGGAGACGGGAAGAGGGGCATTTTGTTGAGGAGCTCGTGGAGTTGATTTTCGAGATGGGCAGGATCAATGTAGAGGATCATGCTGAGATGGGAAGATATTTCTCCACCCCGACGACGGTTAGCCTATTACTCCTAGAGGATGCTGCTGGCGAGGTCTTGAAATGGCCAACATGGGCTTGGGATATTCCTCTGCCCGACACAATCTTCATACTTAGTCTTTGGTAGGCACGGGCCCTATTAGAAAGTTGTTGACATGTGGTGGTTCTTTATTGGTTGTATGGGAATTACTATTTTTACACACAAAATTTTCCACCCAGGACCTTGTGTTGAGAAGGAACTTGAAGCACTAGGGACTTTACTCTAAGCCTTTTTCTAAAGTTATGGTACTTCTGCGGTGTGTTCCAAAATGTTCGTGCTTTTTCTTGATCCTAGAGGGGTGTTGTATAGGTAACAAACCTTTTTCCGAGAAGGAGAACGGGGTGTCCCGAGATGGGAACTGCCAGTCAGAGTGGGGTAACGCTCAGCTCGTTAGAGGCCTACGATTGGCTCGCGTATGCCACACGCACGTCCTATCAAGTCTGTACCCTTTCAATGCTCCTTGAAACACCGCCTGCATAGCCGACGGGCGAAAGTCATATGTACGTACGGATTTGAGCGGTGCACCGTTCAAAGCAATTTCAAATCGCCCGCCTTCGCGACAGTTCGGATCGACAGAGGCTCCCTATATAAATAGGACTCCCCATGCTCATTTTCATACTTTTGCAATTTCTGGAGCACCCTTCCCTTCCCGGCAGGTAACCTTTCTCTTCCCAACATATCTTTTACTTCTTCTTCTTCCTCTTCTCAGCCTACATCGGGGTCTTCTTCTGGGTCGTCGTTAGGGTTAGGCACAAGTTCAGGGCCTGCTACATTTGAACAAGCCCTGAATGCTTCCCTAATTCAGTGGGTTGACCTTGTATTGGCGTTGTCCCCTTGCCTAGAGGAACAGGTGGGATTTTCAAGTAGCGTCAGTCTTTCTAGTCGTCATGATGGTGACGAGGGTGCTGGGCCTTCTGGTGGTCTCACTATTAATGTTAGCTCGAGCTAGGCGAGTGAGACCGGCTCTGAAGGTGATGTGACAGAGCCCTTTCAACCCTAGGGGGCTCAAGCGGATGTCGTTCCCTAAGGAAGCCTCATTTGGAGAATTGGGTCCAAAATGATGGAAACGGAGGTTGGCTTGGCCCGGAGCAAATTTACCTTCCTAGAGGGGGTAGAGATCCATCTCCCCCTTTCTGGGGAGAGGGCTTACGCCCCCCCGAGGGCTTCATCACTATTTACATGGAGCATCTGTATAGTGGCCTGAGGTTCCCGATCCATCCATGGATACGGGCTCTCTACACGGAGTACCAAGTGTGTCCGTCACAACTTGCTCCAAATTGCATAAGGGCCTTTGGGGCCACATACATTATTTGCAAGGTTGAGGATACAAAGCCTTACATTGACCTCTTTAAGTCCATTTTCTTTCTAAAATCAATGCCATCTGGGAAGGGTTGGTGTTACATGGAGGCTAAAAAGTAGTTCTCTCTGGGTCTGGAGTCTTCTGTCAAGAATTGTAAACCCCATTCTTTTTCCTAGGTGGCACCAATTGGGAATTTGGCCCAGCGGAGGAGAAAATCAACCCCATTCCAAAGGAGTGGGGTATTGTAGGTAAGAATAAGTTTTCTTGTGAACGATTCTTCGATTGTGTAATTCTTTAGTGTTTTCTTGTGTGCAGTTCCGGAGAAAGTGAGTGGAAAAAGAGTGCAGCTCAGCCCAAGTATTCAACAACAAAAGAAGGCGATCCTTAGCATAGAGTTTAAGAACGTCAAGGACTTGTTGGAGTCGACCCTGTACGACCGCCATTTTTATTGCGCTCCGGGTTTGCCTGTACTAGACATTAAACTGAACACCAAGAATGATAAATTTTCTCCCCTTCTTGGAAATTTTTGAATACTAATTTTTTTGTCGCTTTTTTCTTCTTTGTATTTTTGACTATCCTGGTGCTCCTTTGGCAGAGATGAATAAGGCAGCACTGAGAAGGATGTTAAGGGTCAAAGATGCGAAGGAAGCTCTTGAGAAGGGGCAGGTCTCCCAGCCACCCAAGAGAGGGCTCCTCAGGGGGGGCCCTGAGAGAGGAGAGACGACTGCTGCACGGAGCTCCCCATACGAGGCCCTGAGATGGGTAGAGGTAGAGACAAGAAGGATAACAAGAGAGCATCCAAGAAGGGAGGCGAAGGCTACGACGAGAAGAGAAACACCGTCCCAGACGGAGCAAGCTCCCTTGTCTCCATCCGATAAGAGTGGTGCATGAGAGAGCAGGGACAGAGGGAATAGGAAGGTAGAAGAAGCCAGGGCTGAAGGGCAGAAGAAATCCAAAATTGAAAAAATCATATCGGAGGTCCCTACTGAGGAAGGGGCAACTTCTGACGTCCCCAGCCAGGCAAAGTTCCCACTTCTACTGTCTTTTCGATTCTGGACACAAGTCTCCTCCTTGATCAGAAGATCCTGGACCATCATTAGCTACTACCAAACTTCGTCCATCGCATCACTCATTTCCATGACCAAGAACGAATGGACTCTGAGCCGGATACAAAAATCACCACGGTGCTGCAGAGGGACGTAGGGTCGGTAAGGCACTTTACATTACTGAAATTCATTTTGATTCCCCTTTGCACTTTATCTTTGGCCAAGCACTTAACATCTTTCGCCCAGGCACTTTTCAGGGCTGCCTCTTTGTTTGCACGCTTCCACTCAGCACTGTAGGGAGAGAGTGACCTTAGGGAGGACCACGTGTAACACTTGGCCTAGATAAGGAGATTCCATGAACAAAACAAAAAGCTGATGAGGAGCCAGAGTAGTTTTAGAACGAATGTGACCAAGTTGGCTGGTGAGAAAAAAGAACTCGAATCCTATCTCGGTAAGCTTGAGGCTAATCTCGCTGCCGTACGGGAGAGGATACAAGAGATGGAACAAGAGCAAGATGCGGTAATTGCTAAGGCCAAGGAGGATGCTGTGGAGGAATGGAAGCTCAGCCCTGCCTACAAGGAAATGAGAATGTTGCTAGCCATGGAGATGGTGCACAATGGCTACAAATACACAATCCGCAACATACGCCGAGAGTATCCGAATTTCCTAGCTGATCAAATAGGAATGGAGTATTTAGACTCTAAAGGAGAAGTTGGTCTCGAGCAGGAAGATGTTGAGGTTAGGCAAGGCGGTGCCAAAGACAATTAGAGAGATGTTGAGATCAGACAAGAAGATGTTGTGGTCGGGTAGAATGAGCCTAAGGTCGGAGAGAGTGAAGTAGGCCCCTCCACAGCCACTCAGTAGGCAGCCCCATTTCAATCCCAAACCTCAGTCCCGAACAAACTTTAAGAACTTATATTTGTTTTAATTGTTGTGTCTCCTCTTAGCATCATTGCCCCTTTGCTTTGAAATGACCTTTTTGTAATGGTCTTTAGGACAATACTGTTGTTGTGGCAATTTGAATGAACAAATACCACTTTCGATCTCTTCTTAGAACATTTTAAACACTTGCATGATTTTCTTCATCGTTTTTAAATTTGTTTCTTTGGGGAACTGTCTTATTTCAGGGCAGCAATGTTTCCTCTTCCTACTGGCGGAGCTCTTCCCCATCCTAGTCTCAAAAATGCCGGGATGGGAAAAAAATCTAATCTCAACTAGGTGCTTGAACATAAAGCTTAGCTTCCACTTGGCGAATTGCCCGAGCTCATCTCGGAAACAGACTTGAGCTCTACTCGGTCATTCTCGGGGACTTGAACATTTTTCTTGTTATGTTTATCTTTTGTCTTTTGCCTTATTCAGTTGGATGTCCTTTAAAACTCGTCCTGATCTTGGCGATGCTCTGCCCTGGACGAATAATCTTTGTCACTTGCTGTTTTTTCCATTTTTTCCCTTAAGCTTTGTGCTAGATGTTCAGTTAGGAATATTTGTTTGTGGCGATATCGTTCATAGTTTGGATGTGCTGAGACCAGTATGAGATCTAATCTCGACCTCTTATCCCATCTTGATGTTCCTTCTCGGTCACGGTGCCTAGGTTCAGCCTGACCTTGGGTTGGCTATTTAGCTAGTGTGCAGTTTTTGTTTGAAAAATTCAAGTTCTTCTCTTCCAGGTTTATGCACCTTCTCGGTTAATTCGCCGATTAGAAATCATGCCTTCCACCTTCTCCGTCAACCTTATCGGCTAAGCCACCGAGAAGAGTTTATGCCTCATTTTCGCAGATAAGACATTATTCTATGTTCTTTCCTTATATCCATATCTTCACTGCCCCCCATCTTAGTATCCCTGAAAAGCTCGGGTGCTAGGTTTTAGTCCAGGGGTGGTACTCGTATGGCTTCTAGCCCTTGCAGTCCCTAGAGGAGGTGATCTTGGTCAATCTCCTATGGCCGGTCATAGGTGGGTTCTCTTTAGTGGGGCTCATCCCTGAGTCTTTTCGGGTTATCTCAATTTTCCCTTATAGAAGCACTTCCCTTTTATATTACCTGAGCTCAGCTCAACTATCAGGGGTGGGGGGTGGGGTACTTAGTTGTTGGTCCTCATACTCGATCAATGCTTAACCATTGGAGGATGACCATAGTCAGTCCCTAGGCACAAACTACCGATCTGTGGAGAGGGTCCAGTTACACCCTCAACGCAATGCACCAGGACGGGTACATTTGGGAGATCACCCTCGACGTTGTGCATTAGGATGTCGTTTCTTCTTGGAGATAGGCGAGAGGTGGCATATCTCCATCCGAGATAAGATGAAGGGCTGCTCTTTCCGACTTGTATTCCGTTTGGAGATTTGGAGGGAGGCTACCCATCCCCGTCTGAGATAGTGTGGGGGGTTGTACTTTTGCGCCGTTAGGAAAATTTGGAGAACCAAGAATTGGTCAAACAAAACATTCATTCCATTGATAAGTAGTTTCGTTACAAACTTCAAAAAGAAAATTTTTTACAAGTCCATTGGATCTTCTACACTAGGGTAATAGTGCTTTAGATGCTCTGCATTCGAAAGATGTCTCAGAGGGACACCCTTTTCTGTTTCCATCTCGTAGGTGCCGGGATGGGAAATACGAGTGAGGCGGTATGACCCTTCCTAGGTTAGAGCTAACTTACCTGTGGTTTGATCTTTGGTGGCCAGGGTTACTTTTTGAAGAAAAAGGTCACCGTTTGTTGATAAGCTACTTGTTGGACATAGGTACACTATCTTTTTTCTTAAAGGAGATCTAGATGAAGGGCAGGCGTCGTTCTCATCTTGACTGAAGATCGTTATTGTCCAGGGATAGGAAATGTTGATCTCCGTAGGGATCATGGCCTCTGATCAAAAGGTTATTGTGAAATAAGTTTCTACTGTGGGGGTCCTTACCGTGGTGTGATATGCCCAAAGAACAGGATACACGTCTTCAACCCACCTTCCGTTTAATTTATCTAGCTTGGTCTTAAGTCCATGAAGAATGGTTCGATTGGTAACTTCTATTTGCCTGTTTGCTTGAGGATGCCCTGGAGATGCAAAGTGGGTCTGAATCGCCAGCCCAACACAGAATTCCACAAAAAGATCATTGCCATATTGTTTCCTGTTATAGGAGACAATAGCCTTGGGTATTCCAAAATGGCAAACCATGGTTTCTCAATCGAAGTCTCTGATCGTTTCCTTCGAGATCCATGCAAGGTGCTTGGTCTCTACCCATTTCGTAAAATAGTCGATGGCAATAACGAGAAATTTTCTTTGCCCAGTCCCTTAGGGGAATGGTCTAAAAAGGTCAATGCCGCATTACGCAAAGGGCCAATGACTCGTCATGGGGATGAGAGACAAACCTCTAACATTTATTGCATTTTTTTTCTTAGTAAACTCCATGAAGTCCTTCTACATGTCCGGCCAGACGTATCCATGCCTAATGAGATTGTGGACCATAGACCTTCCTCTTGAGTGGTTTCCACATACCCCTTCATGAACTTCTCTCATCACGTAGTCAGCCTTTTCCTGCCTTAGTCAACGAGAGTACAGTTTCGAGAAAGATTATCGATAAAGCACCCCGTTGATGAGGGTGTACCTTGCTAGCCTGTAGCGCATACTCTTGGTCTCTGCTCGATTAGAGAGAAGTGTTTCGTTTTGGAGATAATCCTTTATCGGGTCTATCCAGGTCGATCCGTCGGTGAGGGAACATATGGTGGGCACCTGGTCGGAAACTGTTGTGCTTGGATCCTCTAAGTATTCGATGAGGACACATCTCTTCCGGGTGAATTCCACTGCGGAGGTTAAGTTAGACAGAGCATCAGCATGTCTATTCTCTTCTTGGGGGATTTGGCTCACTTTCTATAAGTGTTTTCACCCTCCCGAGGTAAGTGGTCCTGTTAGGATCCTTAGTTGCGTACTCATTTTTAACTTGGTTTACAGCAAGTTGCGAGTATCAAAAGATAATAGATATTTTTAGCGCTAAATTCCCTTGCCAGCCTGAGTCTGGTGAGAAGGGCTCTATATTCAGCTTCGTTGTTGGTAGCGTGAAACGCTAACTGAATGGCATATTCAATCTTTTCTCGGTTCGGGGCTACCAGAACCATTCCTGTTCTGCATCCTCTAAGGTTCGTGGAACCATCCGTGAAAAGCTTCCACTTGTTAGGGCCAATATCGTTATTTAATCCGAGACGAGATGAGGTTTCTTCCTAGACCAGCGCCTTTACCGGGCTGAGATGGGTTTCTTGCCGGGCAGGGTCATGGTCATCTGGGATGGATTCCTCTGGGAAGGTCAACTCAGTAATAAAGTCGGCCAAGACTTACTCCTTGATGGTAGTCCTGGGTTGGTAGTCGATATGGAATTGGCCGAGCTCGAGGCTATACTCTATAAGCTAATTAGAGACATCTAGGGAGTGAAGAACTTTCCTAAAAGGTTGATCAGTAATAACGACAATCACGTGTGCTTGAAAATATTACCTCAACTTCTTTAACGCGATGAGAAGGGCATAAACCAATTTTTAAAATCGTTGGTACCTTGTCTCAGCGTCAGTAAGTACTTGACTCGAATAATACATGGGTCTTTGGACTCCCTCATCTTCTCGGACAAGAGTTGCATTAACTATGGTATCTGAAGTAGCGACGTACATGAACCATTCCTCTATATTATTGGGAGTACTAAGCAGCGGTGCTGAGGAGAGGTAAGCTTAGAGCTCTTGGAAGGCGATCTCACACTCTATCGTCCACTCGAAGATTTTGTTGCCCTACAAAATCTTGAAGAGAGAGAGGCATTTCTCTGAGGGGTACAAAATGAAGCGGTTTAGGACGGCCAACCTCCCAGTACGTATTTGAACTTCATTCTTTGTCCTTGGAGAGGCCATTCTGAGAACGGCGCTGATTTGATCGGGGTTGGCATCAATGCCGCACTGGGAGACCATGTAGCCTAGGAACTTCCCTACTGGGACCCCAAAAATGCACTTGGTAGGGTTCGAATTTATACGGTAGGCTCAGCGTTTGTTAAAGCAACTTTGGAGATGGGTGATATGATCGGATGCTTTAGTGCTATTTACGAGCATATCATCAATGTAAACTTCTATCATCGAACCAATCTCTTCTGTGAACATCTTATTCACAAGCCTTTGGTAGGTTACCCCGGTATTACGAAGGCTGAAGGGCGTTACTTTATAATAGTAGGTGCATTTTTCTGTAATGAATGAGGTATTTACCTTATTCGAATGATACATGGGGATTTGATAATATCCAGTATAGGCGTCGAGAAAACTTAAGAGTTCGTGCCCCGTTGTAGCATCTTTGACCAAGTCTATTCTTGGTAGAGGAAAGAAATCCTTAGGGCACACCTTGTTAAGGTCCTTGAAGTCCACGCAAAGACGCCACTTGTTCCTAGCCTTGGGCACAAGGACGACGTTGGAGAGAAAATCTGGGAACTCAACTTCTTCTACCACAACCAATTTTAACAATTTGTCCATTTCTTGCTCACTGAGTTTCTGACATTTTGGGTGGAATTTTCTACACTTCAACCTCACGGGAGGATGATGAGGCTAGGCATGGAGACGGTGTATGGATATACTTGGATCGATCCCAGGAAGTTTGATGTGAGACCAAGCGAACACGTCGTAGTTTTTCGTGAGGAGATTAATGAGCTCTTCTTGCTACGCCGCGTTGAGTTTAGCACCTATCTAGACAGTATTTTCCTCGATGATGGGATGGATGGGTACCTTCATAGGTCTTCATGGGGTGGCGAACAGGGCTCCTTGTCTCGAGGGTCGTTGATTGGCACGGTTTCGGGATCGACAACTCGACTTTGCTATTCCTGGTCGTCGATTGGCATGGATCGACTTTGTTGTTCCCAACTCTGGCCACTTATTTCTATTTCCTCTTCTTGAGCACCCTTTTAGCGCATGATCTAGCTGTCTCTTGATCTCCATGCACTTCTTCCACCCTTCATTCTGTGGGGAACTTCAGGGATTAGTAAAAGGGAGAAGTCACGGCCTTCAAGATAGCTAAAGTCGAATGCCCAATGATGATGTTATATAGAGAATACCAGTCTACAGTAAGGAATTTGGCCCAAACCGTGGCTGAGGTGGGTACTGAACTGACTGTGACGGGAAAGGAGATCTAGATAATGGAGCTCACCACATCCTCGCCGAAATCGACAAAGGGAGAGGTAGTGGGTTTCACGGAGTCTGAACTCACGTTCATTCTATTGAACGCCTATTTGAAGATGATATCCGCGGAGCTTCATCTGTCAATTAAAATCCACCCCACTTTGAAGTGGTTGATTAGGGCTAAAATTGCAAAGACATCATCGTAGGGGGTATGCACTCCCCGAAGATTAGCTTCACTGAAGGAGACGATGTTGTGTATGCAATAATCAATCATGGTCACCTCGTACATGTCCTCGTCGGCTTTTCTTTTTACTTTTCACTCGTACCTCTTTCAGAAAGAGGTTGTCTCCCCTTTGAGGCCGAGGCCGCCATGGATCACATTTATCTCACCGTCTACCGACATATCATCATCATATTCTTCAACTTCTCTTCTCGGTAGGGGTCAGCCTTAATTTCCCCTTCTCGATTGGCCCCTACGCTCATCTCAGTTGATGCTCTCCCTAGAGCCTGTGTTATCTTTGCGAACATAATGACCAAGATATCCCCGCTTTATGAGAGCCTCAATCTCTTCTTGAAGCTAGTAGCATTCTTCTGTCATGTGACCGCGGTCATGGTGAAATTTGTAGTATTTGGTGTTGGATTTCCCCATGGGTTTTCCTCTAGTGGAGGGAGTAGAAGGGAAGAATCATCTTCCTGTATTTTCGGCGAATATTGTGGTAATAGATTCTGTTAGAAGGGTTAACCCTCGGCGAGTCCCTAGGGGGTAGAGAAAGTCTCTGATCTCAGGGAAGAGGTCCCAAACAATCCTCAGCCTACAACTTCCGAGAACTCTTAGCTATGCTCGGCATCTCCTATGTTCGGCCCTTCTTCTTCTAGCTTCCTTCTCGGTCACGCTTCATAGTGTCCTTGAGGTCTAGCTCATAGAAGCTCGTACCCCTGGCCAAGGCAACAGTAAGGTTAGGCGCGGGTCGTGAGCACAAGTTGTAAGATAACCTCTAGTGTCTCAGTCCGTCAATAAACGCATTTAAGGCCACGACATCAGGATGGCCTTCGCAACACAAACTTTCCATGTGGAACTTGCCCACAAAATTACCTAAATTTTCTCCATACTCCAACTGGAGGGTGAGGATGTGAGTTATTGTTTTAGGCCTTCGCCGAGAGTAGCTGAATCGGGTCAAAAAACGTTGTTCGAGCTGGGTAAGGGTTGAGATCGAGGTGGGAGCCAAATCCCAAAACCAAGTACTGGGCATCCCAGAAAGGGTAAGAGGGAATGACTTATACCTAATCACGACGGAAGTCGTATGCATATCCATGAAAGCTACGAAAACGGTTAGGTGATCAATGGGGTGAGTAGTCTCGTCATATGGAGCTATATGGGGACTAGGGAACCTATATGGAATAACTTCAAGCATGATCTCATCAACAAAGGAAGGCCTTATTCCCAAAGGGAGTCCTACGGCCCCCTTAGGACCCCGTATTTGGACGAGCGCCGCCTCTATCTCGGCTATGCGACTTTATAAGGCGACTTCTCCCCTTGGTGGTACTGTAACTTGGCTCACAATCACTTTGGAACCCTGTCTCCTGGTAGGAGGAGAGTGGGAGTCGTCCTCTCGAACATGGTGAATCTTGCGCTCGGTACGGGTGATGTTGTTGTAAGTTCTTCCCAGTCAGGGCTCATGGAGATCCTCAGTTCGACAACCTTATGGAGGCAGAGACGCGGAGTCTAAAGCAGCTGGCGAGGTAAAATCCCATTCCCGAAAAGGACGGTCGCAATGATGAGGTTGGTCTCTCAAGATATGTCCTTTAGAGTAAATCACACGATTCGACTCCTGGCGACGCTCCTCTCCCTTTATATTCTAGAGAACTAGTCCCCCTTGAGCTGATGTCATTGTCGGGCGAGATAGGATAACATCTGGGAAAGATTGAAATTGGCCTAGCTGGAGCTCCAAATTGTCAACTCGTACTGTATCCACAACTCTAGAGGCTAGCCCGACACAAACTCCAGGGGATAGAGTCGACGAACCCGCTGGGGGTATGTTTTATTTTTCTTTTGGGATGGGGACTGAAGTCCACACATCCGGCCTGGGAACTCTTGACATCTTTCTGGGTGGGTTGCTGTTCATTGCGCTGTTCGGGTATTTTAGTCGAGTAAAATGACTAGACCTTGTGATCATTAAGACTCTTGGCGAGATGGGAGCTAATGATTGGAAGAAGGCTTTTAGTAGCGGTTCCCATAGACGGCGCCAAATAGTTGATGTCGAATCTCGGACAACCCCAACGGTATGGTTTGGTCACTGTTGATTCAGATCTTTTTTCGTGTAGAGATGGGATGGAGAGGCCCGAAATCAGCCCATCCGGCTTAAGATGGGCGGGGCTAGAGCGATATGGGATGGATTCTGGGTAGTGAAGCAACCTGGAAGTCTTCTGATCCGTGGAGAGTCTTCTTACTTGAGAAGGAATGGATCTGAGTTGGCATGGGTTTGAGTTGAGATGGGTAGTACCCTGCCACCAATACAAAGGACTTGCCAGGATAAACCCGTCGTGTCCTCTCTGGTGTGAGAAATAACTCTCGAGAGGAAGAGATAAAAATATGCTCTACCGAGAAGAGTAAGCAAATTTGGTGTACCTTTGGGCATTGGTTTGTCCTCCTTTATATACGTAATGAATTGGCTAGCTTAGGGGCTTAAGCAATTATTAGTGTCCTATCCCTGCGCGTGGCCAATGAGAGGGCGAGTGGAGAGCTTAATTTTGTGGGCCTGGGCTTTTTGGCCTTTTTACTGAGGCCCATAGATAAGGATATTAGCAAGTGGAGAAGTGGCTTGGCCCATAATCTGAGATGAACTTGTTTTGTTGCTCCCAAGAAGATTGGGGGTTCTATCCCCTGTCCTTTCCAAATAGTTGGAGACGGGAAGATGGGCGTTTTATTGAGGATCTTGTGGAGTTAATTTTTGAGATGGGCAGAATCTACATGGAGTATATTGCCAAGATGGGAATAGATTTTCCCATCCCAACGGCAGTTGGCCTGCTACTCCCGGAGGATGCTGCTGGAAAAGTATTGAAATGGCCGGCATAAGCTTGGGATGTTCCTATACAGGACACAATCTTCATACTTAATCTTTAGTAGGCATGTGCCTTATTAGAGAGTCTCATTTGTTGCATGAGAATGATCATTTTTACACTTATCATTATATATTTTAGGGAAAAAATTTCTGCAGTCCTAAATGGCCAAAAAAACCCTTTTCAAGGACCATGGATTTTTGGATCAGCCCAAAACCCCCACGAAAATGGGATTGCCAATTTTTCCCCTCAAAATATTTGTAATTTACGAAAGAATGCCACTCTCTACACCCGCCGCACAACGTCACCAGACGCGACTGCTGGAGCACGATGCGATCCCTACGCATGCCTACACAACCTTCCCGCCCTCGTCATCATCAATCCCTACAACACTATCATCATGATCAATCCCATTTTTTTCCATTTTCACACAACCGAACTCCTGTAAACCCTAGATATCCAACAGATGATTTTCGTCGATTGTCGTCAATTTCCACCGTAAAATTGGAAGCGATCGGTGCCTACAAATAGAACGAACTACAAAACCCTTAGACATTGAAACGTGGTCATGCCGAAAACCATAAGAATAAGAATGGTGGTCACACGGTCTTTAGAAAAAAAAAAGAACCATATTGAAATGTCAGGTTCCAAACAGTCCAAACTATCATCAAAGAGGGTAATGGAACCCCAACATTCAGCGGAGAGAGGGAATGAGAAGGAACAAGACAAAGACTACAACGAAGAGGTTGAGCAAAAAGGTGAGCAGGACATATACTAGTCGTTATATTCAAAAATTTTAAGTGAATATCATCCCAATATACTGTTGACATCGTGCAAATATAAGTGGATATTATCTAAATATACTCTGGATTGGATATCATCTACTATCATCCCAATGATTACGTCTCATAGGGAGAATGTGTAGGATATCAAAACTCATGAACTATTGAATTAGTTTAGAAAAAAAAGGTTTAGTCAATCTCCGTTGATTTGTGAAACTGTGTCGTGCAATATTAAGTGGAGATCCTCTGAGAAAAACTGTATATTGAGTTGTTATCATCTGAATGTTAACCTATCAACATGTGTTTTTTTAGTATATGTTTCATCAGCCTGTCTTGAAAATAGTAAAGATGTACTGCATTCATATTCTAAACATTTTCAGTAGATATTAACTTAAAGATGTACTGCATACAACTGAAATGCTCAGTGGATATCTACTGAAAATGTTCAGTAGATATCAACTTAAATGTTCAGTAGATATCTACTTAAAAATATGCATGTGTACTGCGTACATGCTATTTTAGTACATATGAATTGAAAATAAACATGTGTAATGGAAACCTACTTGAAAATATACATCTTTAGTGATATCTACTAAACACTAGTGGATATCTACTTGAAAATACTAAAGAAGTACTGCATACATGTTGTATACATTTTCAGTAGATATCAACTCAAATGTTCAGTAGAAATCTACTGAAAATGTTGAGTAGATATCAACTTAAATGTTCAGTACTTGCTGTTTTAGTACATATCAACTGATAATACACATATGTAATGGAAACCTATTTGAAAATATACATCTTTAGTGATATATACTAAACACCAGTGGATATGTGCTTGAAAATTCTAAAGATGTACTGCATAGATGTTGTATACATTTTCAGTAGATATCAACTTAAATGTTCAGTAGATATCTACTTAAATGTTCAGTAGATATCTACTTAAAAATATGCATGTGTACTGCAATTTAAAAGTTTTAGTACATACACGCTGTTTTAAATCTATTTTTTAGCATGTGAACAGTTGGTTCTGATAGCGACTTTCATGATGCCCCAATGAGAAGAACCAGAATCAAAAAACAAAATAAAAGGAATTTTAAAACTGAACCAAGCCGAAGAATTGGTAAGTTTTACCTATAATATAGATCTTCGTTGAAATTTTTGTACGAGCTGCTGAACACCATTGTGCTGACTGGAACGCATAGACGCTTGCTGCAACTTACGCCATTCTGGCCAATTTTTATTCTATTTTGACCAAGAGAGTGATTTTGGAGAAGATAAAGATATTGGAAGACAACATCGTCCAAATACTCAAGACTTGGAACGAAGAAAAAAACGCTTTCAAAATTAGAGATGTTGTTGTGAGTTTTGCTGTTTAGGATGTAAGACTCATATTTAGGCTGAAATGTGGTAATAAGGCCATCAGCTACTCATACGGCAAGCTGGAAAGTTAATATTTGGCTATTATGTGCAAAGATCGGAAGCGATTGTCGACAACTGACATAAAAAATACAATCATGGGGTCAGTGGGCAGTGAGAACGATGAAGACATTCGCCATGTTGTCAGTTTATTGTGTTTGTATCTGCTAGGCACGTGTTTGCTGCCCAATAGTGGAGTGTTGGTAGAATTTTGGCTTTACATGTATGTCAAAAATATTGTGAAAATGCACACCTATGCTTGGCATCACACAATTCATAGCCTATTGATCAGATCAATTCAGCAAAACTCCCATCAGCCTAGGAAGGTAAAAAAGTGTGTTCTTGCATTGCTAGTACGACCCGTCCAAACTTATTTGAAGCTGTTAATAATTGAATAATTACTAATAAAATGTGCATTTTGTCTAGTATTGGTTTTGCGAGCATGTCAATGTCATCAAGGAAGATAATGAGGTAGCATCCCCACGGTTTGTCAAGTGGGATCTCTCAAAATTAACAACGGACACACTGAAAAATGCACTGAACGAGGAACATAGTGCCCCAGATATTAGGGTTAGTGGATATGTACCATTTTATAGGTTTTTCTATTAATTTTTTGTTCCTCTCAAGCATTGTATGTAATGCATACATTACAAATCTAGTCGATATCTACATGAAATTGCAAATCTGTTTACTAGATATCATCTGAAAAATAAACGTATGTAATGTATATCTACTTAAAATTACAAATCTGTTTAGTTGATAGTGGATATCTATTTCAAAATACTAAAGATCTACTGCATACATGTTGTATACATTTTCTGTAGATATCAACTTAAAGATGTACTGCATACATGTTGTTCAGTAGATATCTACTGAACAACATTGATATCTACTGAAAAATACACATCTTTAATGATATGTACTGCATCTTTACTGGATATCCACTTCAAAATACACATATGTGCTGCATACATGCTGTTCAGTAGATATCTACTTAATAGGATGGATATTTACTGAAAAATACACATCTTTAATGATATGTACTGCATCTTTACTGGATATCCACTTCAAAATATACATATGTGCTGCATACATGCTATTCAGTAGATATCTACTTAAAGATACTAAAGATCTACTGCATATATGTTGTATACATTTTCAGTAGATATCAACTTAAAGATGTACTACATATAACTTAAATGTTCAGTGGATATATACTGAAAATGCTTAGTAGATATCCACTTAAAAGTTCAGTAGATATTTACTTAAAAATATGCATGTGTACTGTATACATGTTGTTTTAGTACATATCAACTGAAAATAAACATGTGTAATGGAAACCTACTTCAAAATACACATCTTTAGTGAAATGTACTGTATCTTTTGTGGAAATACAAGTGTAATGGAAACGTACTCAAAAATACAATTATGTTTAGTACATATCTAATGAAAATGCACATATGTAAACTTGAAATTACAAATCTGTTTAGTGATATCCTCTGAAAAAATGGCATGTTGACAGGTGAATCCAAATATGATGAAAGTGACGAGGACTGAGACGAAAATGATCACACACGCTGATGATTTAAAAAACAAGCGTTCTGGGAAAGGAGAGAAATTCGAACAAAAGAAAGACGATCAAGAAGAATCGTAGAGTGAGGAAGGTGAAGAGTATGAGAAGGCCAGTGACGAAGGTAAACCGGAGAGTATGGCGACCCCCCACAACACTCATTTCACTAACGACGTTTCAGACAGTCCGAACCGGATGAATATACCGTATTTCACGCCACAAACTAGAACTGTATCTAAAAGCGGGGGTGAAGAAGGTGAAATAAGAAAATAAAATGAAGAACTACAAGCAAAAATTGAGTGCTTGGAGCGCGAGAACGTAAAGTTGAAAAAGAAAAATATGAAACTGAGAGGAAAAAGTAAGAAAAGAGGAGATAAAATTGCAAAACTGAAAATGGAATTGGCTAAGATGAAAAGGACAAGTGATGAGCCAAAAAAAGAGGAAGGTGAGGAGAAAATAAAAGAATTGGCCAAACAAATGGCTCGGTAAAAGGAACACATGGACAACAACTTCAAGAATTTGACCTTACTTTTAGCTTAGAGGGATAATGAGGTCAAACAACCCAAAACTAGTTCTTCTCCGGACCCTGTTTCTGCAGAAGAAACTGAACAGCGTCCCCAAGATATCCATGCAGAGACTAGGCCCAAAGAAGGTGAAGAAGCGAAAAAAAAAAAGAAGAGAAAATTGACAGAAAAATAGACGAAAGCTCAATGGTTAAAAGGCTGAAGCAGAGAGACAGAGCACAGAAAAAAGAAGAAGATGATTTCGAATATTTGGACATCAAAAAAGGCAGAAAGGATAAAGGACCGCATGAAGCCAAAAGTTTGAGTGAATGAAAAAATGTGGTGAATGGGAGGGGACACTGTTGGCCCAATATATGAAGATGTATAAACTTATTTGTATATACTGTTTTGTATATATATTTGAGCGTTATGGATATTATTTGATGTGTAATTTGTTTAACATTTCAGTTGATATCTAATTGGAAATACAAATCCTTAGGTGAATATGTATAAACTATTTCATGAAATGTACTATGTTGTTTGTACCTCCTATTGCCTGTTTAGTTCAGTGTGTTTATATATACTATTTTGAATATATCTACTGCTGTGGATATTATTTCATGTGTAAGCCTCGACAAGGCATATTGATATGCATTGCAATTGCATCCAGAGCTGGCATTGGATGAGCCACAAAGCCAAGATGAATTATTTCTACAGAGAAGGCCGGCCTCGCAATTGTCAAAGAATTGTACATTGTCGAGCCCTTTTCCCCTTAATTCTCCTTAATTCTCTGAGAAGACTTTCCTCATGTCTAATGAAACTTTCTATTACCTTATTGAGATCACTGCTGGGAACAACATATCTACTGTCTTATGTGTGGCAAGAACCAGTTCTACTGAAAAAGAAAGCATGCATCTATGGAACCTATCATTGGTTAGCAGCGAAGTTAGATTGTTGGCATGCAAAATTTGGGCTTCTGCAGTGCACATTGCTAGAAAAACTCTGTAATATAACTTCAGTGCCTCTAGCCAGTTGTTCTTCCCATATGTTCATCCATTAAATTTGCGTGTTGTGGATATTATTTGATGTGTAAGCCTCCAAAAAATTGTTGAAACAATGTATTTGTATATACAAAATTAAAGTTTATGTGTGTTATTGACCATGTATATCATTAAAAATCTAATTAAATGTCTATCGTTCATTGACATTACGAAAATGTACAGACACATCATATTTTATACATTTAAGTAGATATCTACTTAAAATGGACACCTATTCATTTGATATCATCTTAATAGAACCCAGCAGTGTTGGAGAGAACTAGGGTTATTTCTACAGTGAACAGAACCCTTCAATGTCATTTTCTACAAAATTTGGAACTTTGTGCCATCCATTTATTGACTCAATATATCATTATTAAGGAAATTGTCAGAACTTGTTAGTTGTTGGCCATGTAAATCATTCAAAACCCAATTAAATGTACAGACACATTATAAAATTATACCCACAAGTCGATATCTACTTAACAAGACACTTTCAGTTGACATCATCTGAAAAAAAAAAAAAAAAAAAACAATTGAACGTACAGACACATCATATTTTATACCTGTAAGTAGATTAGACTTAACAAGACACGAATTCAGTTGATATCATCTGAACAGAACTAATAAAAGAACCAATTAAATGGAAATAGATAATTAAACCACAAAAATGGGATTGCTGTTTTTGCCACTCATTAGATTTGTAATTTAAAAATCCATGCCACCGATTAGCCCAATGCATAGTTGCCATGACGCGACTGCGCGACTGCACGACTGCACGTACTGCGTTTCTGCCGAAACCTATCGTCATCATAGCCCATATTTCTTCTTTGGAGTTTACTCATTGCCATTTGTTCCGCCATTTTCACGCAAGAATTGCACGAGCATAAACCCTAGAACTCCGATTCGTCGAAAATTGCGAGTGAACAGTGCCTAGAAACAGAATGAACAACATAACCATAAAAACTCAAAAATCACCGAAGACCAAAAGAAGAAGAAATGGTGAACACGAGGTCTTCAGAGAAGAGAAAGAAGGATGGTGAAGTGTCAAGTTCCAAACAATCCAAACCATTGAAGAGGGCAATGGAACCATAGCAATCGGCAGAGAGAGGGAAAGAGAAGGAACCTGAGAAAGACTACAAAGTAAAAGTTGAGGAAGAAGGTAAGAAAGACATATACTAGTCGTTATATTCAAAATATTTAAGTGGATATCATGTATATATGCTGTTGATTACGTTTAGAACAAATTTTAGGCGATATCCGTTCATTTATTGACATCAGTGTCGTGCAAATTTAAGTTGATATCATGTACTATCTGGAGTGAATTTGGTACTTGGTGCAGAGTATTTCTTGACCATATATATATCATGAAAAATATATTTAATTGGTAAATTCGGGACTGTGTAAACAAACAGCATAATTCGAAATGTAAGTAGATATCTACTGAGAAAGACACATCTTCAGTGGATATCTACTGAACAGAACCCCAGTTGACAAACATTAAATAGTGTACTGCTCTTATTAATTGTTCACATTGGTTGTGTTTGTATATACAAGATTTCTTCCAAAATATTTGTTCAAACAATGTGTTTGCAATCACAAGAAACTATTTGATTAATGTTTGGAAATGTACTGCTCTGTTTTGTTGTTCAGATTTGCTGTTCAGTGTGTTTGTATCTATTGTTTTGGTAGTTGGTCAGTTAACCTATGAAGATGTGTATTTTCAGTATATGTGCCGTCTGAATGTTAACCTATCAACATGTGTATTTTCAGTATATGTGTCTGACAGTAACTTCGATGATACCCCCATTAAAAGAACCCGAAAGCCAACAAAAAATAAAAAGAAGACTACAACAGAAACAAGCCGGAGAATAGGTAAATTCTACTTACAATACAGATCATCGTTGAAGCTTGTCTACTAGTTGCTTGACACGATTGTTCTGACAAGAAAACACACTGAATTGTTGCAACTTACACCATTCTGGCCAATTTTTTATTCAATTTTGAAGAAGAGAGTGACATTGGAGATGATCAAGAAATTGGACGACAACATCGTCCAAATACTGAAGACCTGGAACAAAGAAACAGAGTCTTTCAAAATTAGAGGTGTTGATTTGAAGTTTGTTGTTTCAGACGTTAGAGTGATTTTTAGACTGAAATGTGGTGAGAAGGCCATCAACTTCTCATATGGCAAGCTGGAAAGTGAATATTTGGCTAGTATTTGCAAAGACCGGAAGCGATTGTCAACAGCTGACATCAAAACTACAATCATGGAGTCAGTGCATAGTGACAACGATGAAGATGTTTGGCATGTTGTGAGTTTGTTGTGCTTGTATCTGCTAGGCACGTGTTTGCTGCCCAACAGTGGATAATTTGTTGCATTTGGCCTTTACAAGTATGTTGAAAATATTGAACAAATGCACACCTATGGTTGGCATCATGCAATTCATAGCTTGTTGATGACATCAATTCGGCAAAACACCCTACAACCTAAGAAGATGAAAGGGTATGTTATTGCATTGTTGGTACGTCAAAACATAACTCATTTCCATTTTGACACATTCATTTAATCTCGAAACCCAAATTAAATTGAATAAATACTAATAAACTTTTAAATTGTCTAGTATTAGTTTTGCGAGCATGTGAATGTGCTCAAGGAAGATAAGGAGGAAGCATCCCCAAGGTTTGTGAAGTGGGATATTTCCAAATTGACAAAGGACACACTGAAATTGGCACTGCATAATGGCCCAGATGTCAAGGTTAGTGGATATCTATGTATTGCTTTATATGTTTTTCTGTGTTCATTCTTTGTTCTATTGTGTAAATGCTGTTTAGTAGAAATTACACATCTGTACTGCATGCATGTTGTTTGTTACATTAGATATCTACTGAAAATACACGTGTAATGAAATGTACTGTATCTTTACTCGATATCCACTTCAAAATACATATATGTACTGCATACATGTTATTCAGTAGATATCTACTGAACATCATGAATATCTACTTGAAAATACCAATATGAACTGTATACATGTTGTTCAGTAGATATCTACTAAAATTAGTGGATATCTACTGAAAAATATACATCTTTAATGATATGTACTGCATCTTTATTGGATATCCACTTCAAAATACATATATGTGTTGCATACATATTGTTCAGTCGATATCTACTGGACAACATGTATATCTACTTGAAAATACCAATATGTACTGCATACATGCTGTTCAGTAGATATATACTGAAATTAGTGGATATCTACTGAAAAATACACATCTTTAATGATATGTACTGCATCTTTACTGGATATCCACTTCAAAATACACATATGTGCCGCATACATGTTGTTCAGTAGATTATCTACTGAACAACGTGGATATCTACTAAAAAATACACATCTTTAATGATATGTACTGCATCTTTGTTGGATATCCATTGAAAATACACAGATGTGCTGCATGCATGTTGTTTAGTAGATATCTACTGAAAATACACGTGTAATGGAACTCTATGTGAAAATATACATGTTTATTGATATGTGCTGCATTTTTATTGGATATCCACTTGAAAATACACATATATATATTGTATACATGCATATATATCTGCTGAACAAATGCCATATTGACAGGTTAATCCAAAAACCCCGAAAATGACAAGGAAGGAGACAAAATTTATCACACACGCTCATGATTTTAAAAATAAGCGTCCTGGAAAAGGAGAGAAATTTGATCAAAAGAAGAACGATTAAGAAGGGTCATGGACTGAGGAAGGTGGACAAGATGAGGACGACGACGAAGGAGAACCAGAGACTATAGCGACCCGCCACGATACTCCTTTCCATCACGGCATTCCGAACAGTCCGACATAGATGACTACGTCTTATTTCACCCCACAAAATCGGACTGCATCGAAAAGCGGAGTTGAAGAAGGTGAAATAGGAAACAAAATTGAGGAACTACAAGCCAAAATTGAGAGCTTGGAGCGCGAGAATGCAAAACTGGAGAAACAAATATCAAACTGAGAGGAAAAAAAAGGCAAAATGAGAGAAAATTGCGAAGCTCAAGTTGGAATTGGCTGAGCTGAAAAGGACAAGACATGAGCCGAAAGAAGAAGGTGATGAAAAAATAAAAGAATTGGTAGAACAAATGACTCGACAAAAGGAGGACATGGACAACCAGTTCAAAGATTTGATACTACTTTTAGCTCAAAGGGAGAATGACCTCAAACAGGCAAAAAACAGTCTTTCTCCAGACCCTGTTACTAGAGAAGAAACTGAACAACGTTCCGAAGAAATCCACCCAGAGATGGGGCCTAGAGAAGCTGAAGAAACGAAAAAAAAAAAAGAAAATGAGAAAATTGACAGAAAAACTAGGCTAAAGCTCAATGCTTAAAAGGCTGAAACAGAGAGATCGAGCATAGAAAAAGAAGGAAAAAGATTTTGAATATTTAGATATCAAAAAATGCAGAAAGGATAAAGGAACGCATGAAGAAACGGTCGATTTGGACACATATCAGGCCCCAACACACACAAAAAAAAAAAAAATAGGTTGCCAAACTACCAAAGAGGCATCAAAGTGAAGTAGAAACTTCACTATTTGATGAGGATTGTCAAAAGATAATAACCATATTTAAAACCGAAGGGCTGAGGTAACACAAAATACATATCTTAAACATATTTTTACATATTCTGGTTGTATAAAAATGCATGAAAGAAATTTTAACCGTCTCTTATATAATACACAGCGCAATTGTATATAATGGGGAATACAGTGTTGTATCTCTTCTAGATGTGATTTCAATTCTGAATGGTAGAGAACTAAGAATCTTTGTAAGTGAATATATTAAAAAACATCACACATATTAACATAAAAAAAAAAACACAAATTAAAAATGAAAATTGATTACAGGTCGTAGATAGCTACACAGAGTTCTTAATGGACAAGAATGTGAAATTAGAAATTTTTTTGAAAAATGAGGGAATTGTTGTCAGTGACCACTCATACTTTATCACAAGCTATTGTTGGGTATGTTGGGGTACATTTATACGTCTGTTTTATACGTTTGTTTGATGCATTAAAAAACAGTACGTCCATATCTACTGAATAAATGAACTGAATTCAACTAAATTCTACAATTTATTCAGTGGATTTCTACAGAATAAATTAAATTATACAGGTTTAATTATACAATTCTACATTAACTGAAAACAGTATGTGGATATCAACTAAATTCTACAATTTATTCAGTGGATATCTATTGAATAAATTAAATTATTTTATGGCTATTAATTGAATTATAAATTGTCCCTATCTTTTACAGAATTGGGTAAAGGGCAGGTCAACACTGTCAACTAATTTTTTTTTGAATACCCAAATCACTGAAGCATTGCAGGATGGCTATCGACACATTCACTTTCCCATAAACACGATGGATAATGAGCCGAATCATTGGACACTGCTTGTGTTTGACACAAGTGAGGCAGAATGGAGACACTATAACTCGCTCCAACCAAGAATCGGTACCGAAGACCCATACTTCAAAGATACAATGTTGATGGTAATAAAACTCATGCTTTGTTTCCATTCCTAACTTAAATGTTACGTAATAAAACTTTAATTTAAAATTTTGGTTATTAGAGAAATTATGTAGTTGATATGATCAAAGATCTCCGCGTAGATGGTGAAGAGTTGGCAATAATGCAGACTGAAACTCATCTAAAAAGCGTACAAGACAGCCCACAACAAATACTCGGATCATAAATATTAACGTCATTACACATTTTTTCATGAAATGTAAAATCTATATATAGACTCAAATTCATGAACTTTGAATGTTAGATTGGATTGTGGGACAATGGTTTTGTTTATAATGGACCAAACAGCCCAGGGCGTGCCAATTGTTCCATTCGAAAATTAGAAAGCGGTGAAAGAAACAATGATCAAATATTGAGAAAAAATTGTGAATGCATTTTTGAATGATAAGGCCAAATCATGTATGCCTCAAAAGTTTGAGTTAACGAAAAAAAGTGAAAGATAAGGACACAGTGCTGACCGTACACTATCTTGATGTGGAAACTGTTATTAAGATTGGCTGTTAATCAGTGTATTTGTATATAATGTAGCTGACACTTATTCAGTAGATATCAGCGTATGTCAAACATTTCACATTGGTAGTGTTTGTATGTACAGAAACAATATGTTTGTATATATACTGCTCTTATTTAGATTGGCTGTTAATCAGTGTGTTCGTATATATACTGCTCTTATTAATTGTTCATATTGGTAGTATTTGTATGTGCATAAACAGCGTATGTCAAATATTTTAGTAAGCATTTCACAAGATATCTACTTATATTTACATATCCTGTTAAACATTTCAGTAGATACCTGAACAGCTTGTTTGAAACATTTGAGTAGATATCTACTAAAGCTGACACATATTCAGTGGATATTTACTGAAAAATACTAGTATTGGGATCAAATCAAAGTATTTACTAGAATACATTTCTATGTGGATACATAAACAACATATTTGGTGCCTAAACAACCTGTTTGAAACAGTTCAGTAGATATCTACTGAAGAAGACACACATTCAGTGGATATCTACTGAAACTGAATGATATCTACTGAAAAAGACTAAAAATGGCGTATATTACTTGGGAAGATCCTAATGTATTGGGATCAAATCAAAGCATTTGAGACTTAATTGGAAAAAACAAAGCATTTACTAGAATACATTTTCTATGTGGATACATAAACAACATATTTGGTGCCTAAACAGCCTGTTTGAAACAGTTCAGTAGATATCTATTGAAACTCACATATATTTAGTGGATATCTACTGAAACTGACTGATATCTACTGAAATATACTCAAAATGGTGTATATTACTTGGGAAGATCCTCAGGTATTGGGATCAAATCAAAACATTTGAGACTCAATTGGAGAAGACAAAGCATTTACCAGAATACATTTCTATGTGGATACACATAAACAACATATTTAGTGCCAAAACAACATGTTTGAAACATTTCAGTAGATATCTACTGAAGCTGACACTTATTTAGTGGATATCTACTAAAAGTGAGTGATATCTACTGAAATATACTCAAAATGGCGTATATTATTTGGGAAGATCCTCAGGTATTGGGATCAAATCAAAGCATTTGAGACTTAATTGGAGAAGACAAAGCATTTACCAGAATACATTTCTATGTGGATACACATAAACAATATAGTTGGTGCTAAAACAACCTGTTTGAAACATTTCAGTAGATATCTACTAAATCTGACACTTATTCAGTGGATATCTACTGAAACTGAGTGATATCTACTGAAATATACTCAAAATGGCGTATATTAATTAGGAAGATTCTCAAGTATTTGGATCAAATCAAAGCATTTGAGACTCAATTAGAGAAAACAAAATATTTACCAGAATACATTTTCTATGTGGATACATATACAGCATATTTGGTTCCTAACAGCCTGTTGGAAACATTTCAGTAGATATCTTCTAAACAAAATGATTTGGTACATAAAACAACATATTTCAAAAATTTCTTGACCATATATATCATGAAAAACAGCATATTTTAAAATTTTAGTAGACATCTATTGAAAAAATAAATCTTCACCATATATAGCATGTATACAACAACATAAATTAAAATTCCAGTACACATCTACTGAAAAAATACACATCGTTGTTGGATATCTAGACAAAAAATATATAGCCTTGCAAAAATATACATTGCAGCCTTGCAAAAACTATACAGCCTTGCAAAAATATACATTGCAGCCTTGCAAAAATATACAACCACGCAAAAATATACATTGCAAAAATCTAAAAAAATATACAGTGTGCAACCTGTTATTCAAATTGCAGCCTTGCACGTCTTCCGATTGTGGTTCGCATATTGCTTGCACCGACTACACCGAATTTGCTTTACTTTTTCCCCTTTTGATGCAATCCGCTTCTTTCTTGGACGCCTAGCTGGTCGGCGTGTTTGCGGCGGTAACACAATAACTGTTGCGCTGTCATAAACTGATCTTCATTGGGTAGGGACAGACAAAATACCCTCCAAATACGTACTACGATACAAATAAACACTGAAGAAATCTTCAACATAGTCATACAAATTCCCCCCCGATTTTTGAATGGCGGCGCAAGCATGTGCACACGAGAAACCTTTCAATTGCCATTGGAAACATGAACAAGTACGATTAACAATATCCACTGAGATTGATGGGTGGCAATGCACTTCAAATTTTCCTTTAGAGCATAAACCCACCAACCACGTCCTACCGCTCTCAACATATTTTAATAACTTCTTATCCCAAAACGAGCAAATGACACCAGACATCTTATTCGAAAGAAGTCTTCTACTCGATATGTGGTCCATGAGCTGTACTCTAATCAAATCAATGCATTCCATTATGAGGAGGTATCGGGATTTAACAATCTAAACGTTAAACGATTCGGCAAGATTTGAATACATCTCACCATATCGTTGTCTAACAAAAAAGGCATTAGCCTAATTCTTAGGAGTTAACTCATTCAAGAATGAAATAACCCTTGGCCCGCCTTCAACAATAAGTCTATTTCTATGAATGGCAAACCCCTCAACAGTTGGTTCAAACGCACACTGATCAAGTCTATGAAGCAGATTTTTTTTCCAGCACATTATCCCTCCCACTTAGTTTATCTCTTAGGTTACACTTCAAATGATGTAAGCAAAATGCATGGGGGGGAATACGGGAAGACAGCACGTACAGCTTGAATCAAACCTGGTTGTCGATCAGAAATGAAAGTAATGCACCGCTCATTAGAAACAATAATCGACAATTGTTGTGCAAACCACATCCAATTGTCGTCGTTCTCCACATTAACAATAGCAAAAGCCAATGGAAGCATTCTTGAACATGTAAAAATCAGAATACAACTTGTTTGGTGCCTAAATAAAGCATTTAGCAGAATACATTTTCTATGTGGATACATAAACAACATATTTGGTGCCTAAACAGCCTGTTTGAAACAGTTCAGTTGATATCTACTGAAACTGAATGATATCTACTGAAAAAGACTAAAAATGGCGTATATTAATGTATTGGGATAAAATCAAAGCATTTGAGACTCAATTGGAGAAAACAAAGCATTTACCAGAATACATTTTCTATGTGGAAACATAAGCAACATATTTGGTGCCTAAACAACCTATTTGAAACAGTTCAGTAGATATCTACTGAAGAAGACACACATTTAATGGATATCTACTGAAACTGAATGATATCTACTCAAAAAGACTAAAAATGGCGTATATTACTTGGGAAGATCCTAATGTATTGGGATCAAATCAAAGCATTTGCTAGAATACATTTTCTATGTGGATACATAAACAACATATTTGGTGCCTAAACAGCCAATTTGAAATAATTAAGTAGATATCTACTGGAGCTAACACATATTCAGTGGATATCTACTAAAACTGATTGATATCTACTGAGATATACTGAAAATGGCGTATATTACTTGGGAAGATCCTCAGGTATTGGGATCAAATCAAGGCATTTGAGACTCAATTGGAGAAGACAAAGCATTTACCAGAATACATTTCTATGTGGATACACATAAACAACATATTTGGTGCCAAAACAATCTGTTTGAAACATTTCAGTAGATATCTACTGAAGCTGACACTTATTCAGTAGATATCTACTGAAACTGACTGATATCTACTGAAATATACTCAAAATGGCGCGTATTACTTGGGAAGATCCTCAGGTATTAGGATCAAATCAAAGCATTTAAGACTCAATTAGAGAAGACAAAGCATTTACCAGAATACATTTCTATGTGGATACACATAAACAATATATTTAGTGCCAAAACAGCCTGTTTGAAACAGTTCAGTAGATATCTACTGAAGCTGACACATATTCAGTGGATATCTACTGAAACTGAGTGATATCTACTAAAAAATACTCAAAATGGCGTATAGTACTTGGGAAGATCCTTATGTATTGGGATCAAATCAAAGAATTTGAGACTCAATTGGAGAAAACAAAACATTTACCAGAACATGTAAAAATTAGAAAACATTCAAGCTTAAAACACAATAAACATCATTAAAAACAGAAACAAAAGCTGCAACCAAAAAATAAAACGTAATATGACCTTCATTCCCGTCTTTCACAGACGCAGCAAACAACGTTCCCTTATACCGACTCTTGAGGAATGTTTCGTCTGTAAACAACATAGGCCGACAAAACTTAAAGCCTTCAATGCATGCATTAAAGGACACAAAAATTCTCTTAAAATGACTAAACTCTTGGTCATACTCCAAAGAAAAGTGGCTGCTTGGGTTTGTCGACTGACAAACACTAATATACTACCTCAATAACTCGTATGATGCCATATAATCACCATATAATAAATTCCGAGCCTTCTCTACCCCGATCCATGCATGATTGTATATTATTTCTAATCCATATGTGTTCTTGAAATTAGAAACAGCATCAACAGGACGTTTTAGTGGATTTTCACAAATCTCAACTGTCAACTCACTTGCAATGACATCGGAACTCATCCTTTCATTTTTGCATGACCAAAATGATGCACCACAAGTATGTACGTTATCCAACTTTCTGATTACAAAAATCCCAGCAACAGTGTCAGCTCTAGCATGGACATTCCACTTACAAGAAGTCAAATCCCTATGACAGCATGCAGCAGTGACTTGAACACTGTCATTCTTCAAATATTTGAAATGAAACCCAACCTCAATTGAATACTTGACTAGATCACTACGTAATTGATATGCTCCCCTATCAAATTGTTGACCCACCTCTCTAATAAGGGTGGACCACGACTTAGAACGGTGATTTGTCACATGGTTGACACAATCAGACGCAAGAAAATCTATCACTTCATCATGTGGGGTGGTGTGACATCTCTCATCATCTTCTCCCCCGCCTCTACAACTTTCATCGACAATCTCTTTCACAACAACGTTCAAGTATCCCAAATTTAACAACTTCACTAACTCTAATAAAATTGAAAAGTCTTTTCGATCATTCAAAATACAGTTTGACTGTCCCACGATTGAATATGATATGCGCAATGAGTTACGTTGCAACACATTCCATTGCTCAATCAACTTATCAACTAACACATCATATGTATATTTTTCATCATCAATTTTTATCAAACACGTTTCCTCACCGTACGTACACACCATGATTAATCCTCCCATTGTCAGAAACAAAACTACAAATTCATAAAATAAAAACATAATATTACATTCAGTAAAAACATCTGTTCAAAAAATGTATTTGTATACAAACAGCATAATTCGAAATGTAAGTAGATATCTACTGAGAAATACACATCCTTAGTGGATATCTTCTTAACAGAACCTCAGTTGACAAAAATGAAACAGTGACAGATTATTTATTCATGATTTCAGTTGACAAACATGAAACTTAATTTATCTATTGCGAACAGAACAGAACCCCAGTTACAAAGCAGAACCCCATGCATAAACTGAACAGAACCCCATGCATAAACTACAAATGAAATGTGGCACGAAAAATAGATTTGAATAACAGAAACAAAGAAATGTGGAATCCGAACACTCGGAACAGGTAGAAACGAATAACAGAAACAAAGAAATGTGGAATCCGAACACTTGGAACAAGTAGAAACGAATAACAGAAACAAAACGAGCACTCACCAGTAGAATCCGAAGTCGTAGGGCAATCCGAAGTCGAAAATTACTCAACCAATCAAAGAATACATTTCTGCCAAATCAACCTTCCAAATCAACCCTCCGAATTCGTAGCGGCAATCCGAAGTTGAAGAATTAGTAGGGCAATCCAAAGTCGAAAATCACCTTGCATTTTACCGCGAAAATTTTGATTAGAAATCTAACATTGATCGCTTTCTTAGAGAGCTGATATATAGCTGTGAAAATCACCTTGCATTTTACCGCGAAAATGTTGATTACAAATCTGACATTAATCGCTTTAGAGAGCTGATGTATAGCTGGCTGTTGCTCTAGTGTCATTTCTTACTTCTTACTTCTTATTTCACTATAAATAATAGTAAGGGCAAAAATGGAATGAAAATATCAATTACTAACTAAGCATGAGACTTTTCTAAGTCAATGAATTCAAAATGGAATTTTTTATAATACTACATGCCACCTAAGATTAAAAAGTTGTCTAACTAAGAAATGATACATTTGGAGCAAACACCCTATATTTTATAATCCAGCCATTGTCAGATGCAATCATGTGGGGGGGAAAAATGCTCAATTTACGTCTACTCGCAGGCACGAAGAACAAGAACCCTTTAAGCAAAGGTACGCAATTTTAGAAAAAAAAAAAAAAAAAAGAAAAAGAAAAACCGTATTCCCCTGCACTCTCAAAATTTTCGGGACTCATATGATTTAATAACCATTTGAGTGCCTTTTCCTAGGTAGTACGTATTTTACCCCTGTATATCATAGGATGCTTCAATCAAAGAACATCTATAGGTTAACGATGTTAAAGATGGTGTAGCATCATTATCCAATAATTGTGCTGGCCTGACTCTTTTTGGGCCCCAAGTCTGTAGAGGCATCCTTTATGTAAAACCCAATGTATATCTTTTGTTTTTTCTTGACAAAATATAAGCATTAGCCTAATTAGTGCATGGCACAACCAAAAACTTCAATTTGTTTTAAAGAGGCACCACATTATTATTTTTATGGTACATCAGTATACGAAACAAACTATTGGCACTCATCAAGGGCCTCAGGGTTTGTTTTCCTTAGCAGTAAATTAGTCATTTTGTCATGGGATTAAAGGACATTTTAAATTTTTCTCCCAGAGTTCTGTTCCCATATTTTTCAGGTAATTCACACATTAGTTATTGTCTCTTGGTGACTTGGACCACAAACCCGTGAAAGAGGCACCACTTGATAATTACATTGTCTTTCTCCCAAAAACGAAAAACATGGTACATTTAATTTATATATTTTTGTGGAAAAATTCGTGGTTAAAAATGTCAATAGTCAAAACTTACTTTGCGGCCTCACTTTGTGGGGAATGTATTGGCAAGCAACACTTGTCTGTCTGTCAAATCTCATTCGAGAAAACATCGAAAAATTCAAACCATTGAACTGCTATAAAAAGCTTAAATAATAGCTATAAGTTAGCTGGAAGACGAGTGAATAATGTTAGAATAATAGAGAGAGAATATTGAGGCCATTGTATCGATATGTGTGAAGTTCACAAAATACTGAGATGTATAAAAACGCCTATATAGAGGTAAGGATTAAGATTTAACCTTATATGCCATGACCCATATATACATATCTTAATATCCATTCTCAAACTCAATATGGTAAAACCAATATTAAATTGAGTTTGGAAAGTGAAGTGTAAAAGCATCCGGGAGGAGTGCCTTGGGGAAGATATTTGCAATTTGTAAAGAGTAAAAGCATCTGGGAGGATGTGCCTTGGGGAAGATATTTGCAGTCTGCTCAGTTGAGCAGACTGAATGGAGGCGAATAGTATTATGGAGAATGTGAAGACAAATGAAGTGTCAATCAGTCTCGATGGGAATGGTACTCTGATTGTCACAATAAATAGTGATCGCATTGGGAGAGTAAACTCTGATGTTGTCAAGTAACCATAAGAGCCAACATAACTCTTGAGTGTCATTAGTAAGAGGACAATACTCTACTTTTGTTCTAGATTGAACAACAACTGTTTGCTTATTGCAATACCATCAAATGAGAAAGTCTCCAAGGAAGAAACAATGTCCCTGTACTAGAGCGCCAGTGGGATCTCTAGCCCAATTAGTGTTTGTATAAGCATGTAAAACTAGATAGGATTCTGAAAGAAAATTGAAAATCACGGAAGAGTATCTCCTTGATATATCGCAAAATGCATAGAATTGTTGAGTGATGAATAATTCGTGGTGTGGATAAGAATTGGTTGACCTGATAAACTGTATAAGTGATGTCTGGGTGTGTCACTATAAGGTATACTAGGCTACCAACCAACTAACTGTATAAGTTAGCATCAGGAAGAAGAGTTATGTGCAACAGAGTGAGTCAAGTGTTTGGCTTGATAGGAGTGCTAATGGTCTTCGGATCCGTGATACCAACGTTTTACAATAAAGTTGAGGATATTTTTCTTGAGAAAAAAATTAACCATTTGCGTCGTAAGAGATCTCCAACCTAATAAAATAAGTCAAAGGGTCAAGATCTTTCATCTCAAATTGAGTGCTTGCAGTGATCATATCTTCAACATAGAGTACTAGGAGGATAATGCATTTCTTAGTTTGGTAAATGAATAGAGCAGAGTCATGGGAGCTAAAAGTCAAGCTAAACTGATGTATCATTGCACTGAATGTGGAAAACCATGTACAAGAGGCTTGTTCAAACCTATATAATGCACATTGGAGGAGACAAAATTTGTTCAGTGAATGGTTGAGTCCAAGGGAAGGTTTTATATATACGTAGTTGAGAAGATTGTTGGGAATAAGCCCTATAGACAAGTGTTCCGTCCCCTAATGCTAGTTTCGGTCACTCCTTGTGTCTGAGCCAATTCTATTTTTTTTATATATGTGTTATTGATTAGAATCTTACTACTACTTAGATTCAAATAAGAGCTTTTCTTGGCATTAGATTAAAATTCTTAAAAATCCTAAGAACACTTTTCTTTTCAAGTATTTTGTGTGGATATTGTTAGAGGTAATACACTTGTGTTGCTTCTAAGATAATCAGTCTCAGTTACTTGTTCCTAATCGTGTCAAACTGTTCTTAGAAGATTCTTCTCCGATGACGTCTCAGTAACTACCAACTTAAGGATAAATTACCAGAAAAGGTATTATTTAATTAAATACGACTTAATTATGTATGTCTTACTTGTTTTATAGATAGATCCGACTTAGTAAAATATGGTAGTAAATATAATTTAAATTTTTGTACTCTGTTGCATTAATATAATGATTGTAATATTCAGTTCCTTCAAATATTACCATTGACAAATTCATATTTTATGTCTATTTGAGAAAGATGCCACTTGCGAATGGAAGCAACAAGAAATAGATTGCAAACAGAAGTAAGTCTAGCAAATGGAAAAAGTCTCCTCATAATCAATGTCTTACTATTGAGTGAGTTCTATTGCGACCAAACACACATTGTAGTTCATAATCCATCTATAGGAGTGGATTTTCATTACTTGTTGCCAAGTAGGATTAGAACTGACCTCATGATAAGATTAACGCTCATACTAAGAAAGAATAGTGGTAAAATAATGAAAACCACAAAGATGTGAGGAAGGTTGTGGTACCCTACTAGAGAGAATGGGATTCTTTAGGACAAGTTTGGTTTGTCCTACATCTAATATCAATGGGACAATGCTCGAAGGACTCGTGCTCAATATTCGTAGATAGAGTAGGAGTGTTAGTGGGACAACTGAAATATCTTCGAAGTTTAGTGACATTTGTGATAAGATGATCAAGAAATAAGTCTATGGATGGATAGTGAAATATAAATGGTTAGTGGTAGATGTTAAATGAAACTTGGACATGGAGAAAAACATCTTGTGTTCCCAAAGGTGGCTTAGCGAGAACAATGGAGACGATTAGAAATGGGATCCCCAAATCATTATCATTTGTGTTAATTATTCTAGGAAATAACATACTCGAACCCGAGGTTCTACTTTGGTTTGTTTATGAGGTTGTAAGAGAACAAAACAGGTACACCCAAAGACTTTTAAGGAGTTGTAATTAGGAGAGACTTGCAAGTTCTCATAGGGAAAATATTACCAATAGTAGGTGAAAGTACCTGATTGATGGTATAAACAGGAGTTAGAGCAGCTTCTTCAGATGTGTTAAGGACAAGAGGATAAAACAAGTAGTGCATAGACAATATCTAGGATATGTTGATATTTATGTTAAGCTTGGTAAGTTTCAAGAAAACGTTACAGGGTAAGATGTATGAGGAAGTGTGCCATATTTCTGTAATGTGATAATAAAACATTGATCTTTGTATTCCATGTCATTGTCAGATTTGAAGATTTTGATATTGCAGAAAAATTGAGTTTGAACCATGGCTACAACATTTAAGTAGATTTTAGGTAATTCATACTCGTGCATTAGGTATCACCAGGTGTACCAAGAGTAGTTATTGTGAAATATGACAAAATATCAGGATCCCCCCATTGTGTAAAAAGTAAGGGCCCCTAAACATCAGATTGGGCTAGGTCAAAGGGTGGGAGAAAGATTGAGTCACTAATGAGAAAGGTAAAGCATGTTATTTAGCTTATTGACATAGAAGACAACCGAGATGCTCAATAGAGACATATCTTAATTTTTCACTAGAGGCTAGAGTGAAGATAAATTTAATAGATGCATGAAAACATTGGGAATGCTGAAGTGTGAGAAAAGATTAAGGGGTGATGGTGGTAGTGGTGGTAATGAGGATAATGACTGTTATGGTAATGAGGATGATGATGATGGTTGTGAGGTTACACAAGTTAATAAAGAGACAGTAGAGTGGTCGTTGGGATTGATTTGGAAGATGCAAACCACGGCACTAAAATAGACTTCCAATTTTACAACTAGTTCCATGAGTTTTTCCTCTTCGAGGATCTTGCACACGATAATCATTATTAGAAAATATTATTTAAAGCCCCAATTCATAGAGTTTTTCAACAGATAAGAGATTTAAAGTGAGATTAAGAATTAAATAAGTGTCAAAAGTAAAAAGACGTGAAGTGAAAATCAAAATAGTGTGACTGAGACACATATGAGAACCATCAGCAAATATGCATGGTAGAAATATTCACAACAGATAGTGTTGGTGACAAAATTTTATGATCAGAAGTCATATGGTTATAATAGTCAGAATCAAAGACCCACAAAAAATTACATGTTGCAAGTGAAATAGCAGATAAAACATTTGTATTGAAATTGGAGAGAAAATGCTTTGAGTGTGAAGTTAAAACCCTAATAAAGATGGAAACAATGGTTGAGGCAGGATCATAACACCTCATTGGAAGTAAGAATGGCAGGTAATAGACAAGGATTGGACATCAACTTTGAATCAGATTGACAATATGCATGAACTATAATGACTGATATGAATTTTTGGAAAAACAGAGGTTGTGGATGCAATCCGAAGGTCAAAATTATTTAAGAACTGGTATAAGGTTATGAAGAACCGATCGATAAATCCTTGAACCAGTTAAAATTGATTTTAGGGTTGCGAAATTTTAAAAACGTGGCCAAGAAAATTTAGCTCTTAATATCGGGTTAGAATAATTGAAAGGTGAAATATTAAGAGAATATGAATCAATTATATTAAATTGTGTAAAGCTACAGAATATTGAGATATAGAAAGGTGCTTAGGGTTTAACCTAATGGGTCAAGACCCATATATACATACATTAACAAACAAGAGTTTATACCTAAGACACTCCATTTCAGTTTGATAAAATACCAAGATCACTCCCTATCATTTTCATAATACCATAGACACCCCTTATCACATTTTGTTGACAAATATACCCTTGGAACATTTTTTTTCATTCTTTTATTTTTTATTTATTTATTATTATTTTTTCTATTTTCTACTCTCTATCTTTCACTTTTGTTTTCTTATTTTATATTTTTGCTTTTATTCTGTATTTTCTATTTTATGTGTTTTATTTTTATTTTTTTATTTTTTTCTATAGAAAAAAAAATCAAAAGTAAAAATTTAGAAAATATAAAACGTAAAATAAAAGAGAAATTAAAAAGGAAAAAGGAAAAAAGATGAAATATGAGTATTTCTCACTAACCTCCCTTAACATTTTGTTTAAAACCATAGATCCCCATTATCATTTGCTAATACCAATTAAACCCCTTTGACCCACTATTTTTTTTTAAAAGAAAAAGACACAATTGCTTTTCTCATATTTTTTTTTTTTTTAAAAAAAATCTCCAACACGCCAATTTGAACAAAAATTACTTTGTATCCCCTATTTTGTTTTTCCAATATTATTGTTATAGCCACCCACAACACATCTGCAATCCTCCCCCCCTGCACCATCCGCAACCCCTTACCCCCATACCTCCCACCCCCTGAAACATGCACTGCCACCTCCTCCTGCTTTTTTTTCTTCGTCTTCTTCTTATTATTAGGGAAAATTATATTTTCTAGGTATTGGTATTTTTCTATATGATTCCTCTCCGTTTGAGCGTTTCATTTTAAACCCTCTAGGTATCAACACGTTTTTATTAGATTCTTCCGTAAAAAAATCCATCCAAACTAACAAAATATAGGGGCAAAACAGTTTTCTTATTTATTTTTTATTTTTTTTCCTTAACTTTTTTTTGTTCTCTCTCTGCCTCTTCCTTCTTCCTCCCGATCATCTCTCTCTCTCTTCATTTTCCCTCCCTCCCCTCCAACCACCAACTTTATACCCATCATCATATCGTCAATTCTCCTAACATCAATAACGCTATCCTTTAAATTCCTATCTACAATGATACTCACCCCTTTCTTATGTTTGTCCTTCCTTGTATACCATAATTTATACCCCGTACTCTCAATTTCTCTAGACATCTCTCCAACTCACTTAGTTTTCTACAAGTATAGAATGTTAATCATCCTCCTACTCATCACGTCCACCAATTCTCGAGTCTTACCTATCAGCGTTCTTATATTTCAAGTTGTCAACCTAAGCCTATTCTTATGGACTAACTTCTTTATCCGCACTTATCCACCATAATGCGGCAACCCTTTCTCATTTGACACCGTATTCTGGCGAAAACATGGTGCGTCACTTCCGGGCGACACCCTAGCCCACCATCTCCCATTATTCACTACATTCAAGCGGTGGAAATGTAGTACGTCGCTAGTAGGGAATGCCCCAACGTTTAATGTATTTGGATTCATGTCATAAAAGTTCTGATAAAGTTTTTCACTGGCTATCAGCTACCTAACGCAACCATTCTCCTTTACTCGGGCTTGGGACTGGCTGTGTGTAAAGAATAAAACATCGAAACCCACAGACGAAGTTAAAAAAATAATAATAAAACAAATAAAAAAAAATATAGACTAAAATTTTTAAAAATAAAAATTAGAAAGCAAGAGTGGGAGAGGGAAAGAGAGAGAGAGAGAGAGAGAGAGAATAGAGACTAAATAACAATAAAATATAGCAGCGCTTACCAAGCAATCCCAAAAAGGTATCAAAACAACCAATTAAACCCACAACGTTTTTTGTGAACCTAGCAGTACTTATGGCATTTTTGTGATTAAAATGCCCCTACTTAATGCGTCACTTCATAACATCATGTAATGAACTCTCCCTAATGCGGAACTAATTCGGGTAACATGTGATCATAAAACGTGGAATAAAAATGTTTGTTTTAATCTCAATCTGAACGTGAAATAACAAAATTTTACACATCAATTATATGCGAATATATATCTTTAAAATAAGATATCAATCACATTTTTTGGAATTGTATATCGCAATGAGTATGACTATCACATATAACATTTATTATTTACACCATGTTACATTTAACATGTACTTACAATTGTCTCTATTTAAAATGTTAGTGTATTAAATGTCACATCTTAACAGATGTTGAATGTAATATCTTAACAGATTGTTGAATCATATTTCATGTAAATGTTATATATAACATCTTATAGTTCGTGTGACATGTTGAATGTAACGTTTGGTATTTGATATTAATTTTTTTTTCGGGAGTTCTAAATTGGGATATATGTGGATGTTATATATAACATTAACTGTGTTGTTATTTGATGTGCGCTATGATTGTTGAATATAATATCCAATATAATAAAAAAAATAAAAAAATCTGAAAGTATCATGTTGAATGTAACATGAATGTAAAAATTGAAACAATTAAAAAAAATAGTGAATTTGATATTATTTTGAAGATCTTATTTAGATAAATCTAAATATAAAATTAGATTGTGAAAAACAATGTGTACAACAATAATTATTTTGGTTTTAATAAAATAATTTTGTTGAATATGTAAATTATCAATACCTATTATCTTGCATGGAAATCAAATAAAATTATTTTGTTCAATATAGAAACTCCCAATCCCCGTAGCCTTAGTGCGGATAAATTTGTCAATGGAAAATATGCGGATTTGAATTTGGGGACTGCACCGAGCATGTAAAACGTGTTGTAGGAGTTCTTGGTTTATTATCAAATCAGGGGAATTAGCCGATAATTTGGTGTCTAATTTGGGTCCTCCAAGTAATTTTTCGTAAGATGTACTATGTTGAGAATCAGACCTTCCCCTGCATTTTCTCGGTAGCTATTTATCTTCTTCCTATTCCTCTTCAAATTTTTTGACCACCCAGATTAGGTTCTTTTTGGAGGATTCAAGAATCCTTGCAATTTCGTTCAATTGAGAATCAGAAAATTAGTTAACTAGTGGTTCCAAAACAGATGTAGAGAACCAAATTAGGTGTTTTTTTTAATATATATGTATATATGATGTTTATAAGTCTGTGGTTTATGCATGTATATTTAGAGAGAGATAGTGGAGATGAGAGAAGAGAGAGAGAATGGCTCAACAGAGAGGGAGTAGTGGTTCGCTAGAAAGGGAGCAGAGGGGTTCGCCGGAGGGGAGCAGAGGAAAAACAAGAAGCTGTAAAGTTGCGTTTGGGTAAGGGATTTGACAAATTCAAGAAATTTGTAAAATCCTCATTTTACAAATCTCTTATTTGGATAAAACCAAGAACAAAAACAAAAGAACAAGAATCAAGTCCATTGCCAAACAAAAATGTCTTCTTCATTCAACCATCGCCTGTGATTTCTCACCATCACCATTGATACCAAAATTAAGAATTGGTGAAATTGGAACCATAACTTCGAGATCAATCAATGAGTGAAATTGGAACCCTAACTTCAAGATCAATCAATAGGTGAAATTGGAACCCTAAATTGGAACTAGAACCCCAAGCAAACCCTTACCTGAAGACGACGACCGGCGAAGAAGATGACCAACGAAGATGGAGAAGACAACTGATGAAACTAAGACGACCATCGACGAAGACGAAGATGACTGGTGAAAATGGAGAAGATCGACGATGAAGACAATCAACGAATAAGATGGCGAAGACGAAGATGAACGACGACGACGACGGCAAAGCTGCGACGCTGAGAACGAAGAGGAGACGAAGTCGATCAATGAGGAAGAAGCGAAGGAAGAGACAAAGTCGATCGATGAAGGATTTGACAAATTCAGTCTGTTTCAAATGGATTTCAAAATCCTTTCTTCTACCATTTTTTTTTTAAGTTTGAAGGATTTGACAAATCTCTCACTCTTAAAACCCAAACAAGGGATTTGTTAAAAGAGGATTTTAAAATCATCTAACCAAATGAAATCCACCCTAGAAATCTCTTACCCAAACACAACTTAAAAGGAAATATGTTTGGACCTTATACAAATACAAAATGGCCCCTTAAGCTTTTTATTAGTATAAAAATAGTGTTTATTAAACTCTTTAGAGGATATAAATATAATTTACCATTTAATAATTAATTTTCATTGACTTTTTCAATTTAACCGTTAAAGTTAATAAAAAATTTAACCGTTGCACTTATATCTTAAGTACATGGGTATAATTGATGACCAAAATACTATAAGGATGTAAAGTACAATTAGATCTAATTACAGTGGTACAAAGTGTAATTAACCCTAAATAATATATGATATACAACGTTAAACCATGTTTGGGAAAATGATTGAGGCTATAATACATAGGGGCATGAGGAAGAAGATAGGCACATGACTACCCCATGATAGAGAAAGACACTTTCATCGTTATACTCTAAAGTAGAAAGAACAAAAAGTGGAGTTTCGCACTGTCGTTTTCTAGCCTTGTCGCATGCTTGATCGATGCATGTATCAAGTTAGCAAAAGGAGTTTTTTGCACTTGGCTTAAAAATGTTGAAATTCCGTTAGGCACGAATTTTAATTCCGTTTTAAGACTAACCGGCCCTCACCCGGTCCAATTTAAAATTTGATTTTTTTTTCAATGTTTTATTTAAAAAATCGACCATTGTAGTCCCGGCAATCGGAACATGGGGCTGCACCCCGAACACCCCCCCCTTCCCACTCTATCCCCCAAAAAATCATTTTTTTTTTTATTTTTATTTATTTATTTATTTTTAATTTGTGCACAATTGTGTTTCAATGGTGTAGACAGTTAATTAAAAATTAAAAATCAAATGGATTATTATAATGTAAACAATTAAATTTCAATTAAGTTGATTTAATGATACAGGTAAAATAGTTCAACTAAACAATAAGGTGGCGTTTGGTTAGTTTTCTCACTCTTCCCATCCCACTTTGATTGAGATGATATGAGAATTATGTTTCCTTTTGGAAACCTAACTGCGTTTGGTAATGATATAATTATGTTTCATTTTAGGAATATAATTGCGCTTGGTAATGAATTATTCTGAAATTGTTTCCTCAACAATTGTTCTTTCTTTATTTATTTCAACAATTCTGGGCATAACCTTATTCAATTAAGCTTCAAAAATAGTTTTAACATGGAGATGAAGAATGAAGTATGATTGTAGAATGATGAATGGAGTATGACAGTGGAGTCTCTCTTCGATTGAGCAAATGAAGAATTTTGATTCAAATTAACATAACCCATCGATTAAAAACAACAACGAATCCATGATTTCAGATTTATGATAGAAACTAATACAACAAATGCAAGAAATTTAAAAGAAATTCAAGAAAAAAAATAAAAAAATTCATGAACTGCAAACCGTAAATCGATTTCATGAACCTTAAACCTAATTCGATTTTGTGAACGGAATCGATTTTGTTGATGAAATCGATTCAGCAAAGAGAGAGAGAGAGAGAGCTTATAGACGACGATCGCTATGGCGAGAAGACGACGAACATGATTGCTGCGAGAAGACGAAGACAACAATGCCAGATGAAGACAAAATCGAAGATGACAATGGCACCCGAAGGTGAAGACGATGATCGTAGCTGAAGGCAAAGACAGAGATCGAGGAAAAAGAGATTGAGGGGGAGAGATCGAGGATGACAGAGATCGAGAAGAGAGAATGAGCTTTGTAGATATGAGAAGACGATGGTTGGGCTTTGGAGGAAAAAGATAAAAAAAACATCTTTGCGAGTGAGATTACCAAAAGTTGAATAAGGGACTAACTAACAATTCAAAATATTCATTGCGTGTCCTAATGGATGGGATGAGTTTTTTGAGAAGGAAGAAAAAATAATATAGGTGTAGACATTTAACAATTAATTTTTATTGACTTTTTCAATTTAACCGTTAAAGTTAATAAAAAAATTTAACCGTTGCACTTATGTCTTAAGTACAGGGATATAATTGATGACGAAAATACTATAAGGATATAAAGTACAATTAGGTCCAATTACAGTGGTACAAAGTGTAATTAACCCTAAATAATATATGATATACAACGTTAAACCATGTTTTGGGAAAATGATTGGGGCTATAATACATAGGGGCATGAGGAAGAAGATAGGCACATGACTACCCCATGATAGAGAAAGACACTTGGTGGATATTAATTAAAAATATATGTTGAAGTTAACTTATTTTAAAGGGCAAATGACAATTTTGGTCCTCATATTTGCATGCGTTTTCGGTTTGGCCCTCCAATTTTGTTTTCGTCAAAGTGGTCCTCATTTTTGCACACCTTTTTTTAAGTGACCTTTCTATCAAAAAGGGGGTGAAAACTAACGTAATTTGTGCATGTGGTCAAATTAAAACTATAAAAATCAAATTAAAATAATGGTCAAACTTTAGGGGTACAAGTGTCAATACCCTTTTTATCTCTTTCCTTATGAAAAATATAAAGAGTTAAGAAAGAGAGAGAGCTTTTTTGGATAGGGTGGAGTACACAAACGTGGGTATTGATGTTGTCAAAAATTCCTAGCATAGGCAAAAGACTGAACACGTGCTAAAAACCTTCAAAACTTCCTTCTTGAACTTGCAAAATCGATTAGTTCTTAAGGAAGACACCGGTGTGGTATTGTTTGGTCAAAGAATACTCCGATGTGAGAATAAGTTAATCTCGAGAATAACGAGATGAAATCAAGCCCCTAGAACCTTTGTGCATAGAAAATCCTTATTTTATTTTGTTTTTGTATTTATTTTATTTTAGTTTTATTTTTATGAAAACCCAAAAATTGAACGCCTAAATTAAGTTAAGTTACGATAATCGTGGTACTTAACAATAATTTAAACCAATTCATGTGGATACGACAACCCTTACTCTTCTCATACTATTAAAACTTGACCCGTACACTTGCGGTATTGTAGTGACATAATAATATTCTCACCAATTTTGAAAAAAAAAAATGTTGTTTTGGTGTGTTTTGTGAATAATACATTGTGGGATTGATTGAAAGAAGATATTTGATAAAAGGGAGAGTCACTAAATTTTTATCGGAAATAGTGCAAAATCCATGAATCGTAATACATGTCTAGGGTGATTTGAACCTAAAAATGATATTTTCATCTACCTTTTATCCTAACCATACATTACAACCTGCACTGTCCTGTTGATCTTTAATGACATATATACCTACACAATTAGTGGAAAGTGACACGAAAATGGGCTTATGGTTGTTCTTAAATTCACCATCTAGAGATTGTTCATTATCTCCATAGTACATAAATTTATTTGGGGCTCATTTGGTTGGGTAAGAGTGATTGTGCACGTATCTACACATCGAGAGTCTTGAGTGGATTGAAATTGATAATTAAAGTTGAAATTCTCGATAATCTCAATGTGTACATTTCATTTGAGCTTGGACCATCTTGTGGTTGTGGAGATTCTTATACTGTTATTGATTCGATATGAAACTCACATTTTTTATCGTTAACCTTTTTTTAATTGATTTATTTTCTTCTATTTTCTTTTCTTTTGCTTGAGGACAAACAAACGTTTGAGTTTGGGGGTATTTGATGAGTGGTTTATTTACCAATAAATCAAGCATTTTTAGATTCAAATATTTGTATGTTTATAATTATTTAAATTAGTTTAATATGTTTTTGGTGTTGTTTTGTAGAAATTACAAATAATTGAGAGAAAAGACGAAAATATGGTAAGAGAAGGTGATTTGGGTTGTTACAGTTTTGTTGGCCCAGTGGAATATCCAAGAGGGGGGTGAATTGGGTAATTAAAAAATTATCAAAATAATAACTTCAATAAATTAATTAATTAATTAATTTTAATTCTAAATTAATTATTATCTTTATACCAGAGTGAAATTATCAAATCAACTAAGTGCACACCAAACAACAATAATAAAATAAAGATTGCAGCATATCAAAAATTTATACTGGTTCACCAAGTTACTCTTGGCTAATCCAGTCCTCTAAGCCCCACGGAGAGTCGCACCTACTAATATTCAAGATCTCTTTAAAGGTAGGAACCAAATCCTCACAACGATTCTTTTATAAGCTCAGAATCAATCTTTACAAAATCATTTTCACAGGCTAAAGAAGAACCTCTACTTTTTACAGGCGAAAGAATAACCTAATTCTTTTTAACACAAAGACAAAAGAATCAAAATCTCACCAACACTCCAAATATCTTTTTACTCGGTAAGGATTGAACCGTTACAAAATTTACACAAATCAATTATATCCAAGAAGAATTACTATCTCAATCTCTTTACAGGAAGAGACTGAAACCACGCTACTCTTTGATTAAATACCCCTAACAGTATTTAATCTATCACACTACTCACCAATACAAATTGATAAGCAAATTATCTCATTCAGAACTTCTACCACCTCAGATAAATTAAAACTCGATTAATATCCAAAAACTAGTGATAGAAATATGTGAGATAGACAAAATCTGATTTTTAACAAAAGACGGGTAGCACGTAATTTAGTACGTAATCAGATTCAAGAAATTGTTTATAAAATATTTTCTTCAATAAAAATCAAAAATAATTTCTAAAGATCAATTTCCAAAAATTAAACTAGCAATGCAAAATAGAAAGTAATTGAAAAAATCTCACCCGGAATCCACTGAAAAATAATTAGAACATAGTTACTTTAGATCCGGTAGCAGCAATAATTAATAGCTAATAATTCTCAAGATTATCTCTTAAAATGGCTCTCACAAAATCTCAATATAATATCTCTTATAAAAGCTCAAGTATGATCTCTTGATTTCTTAATCTCTCTTAGCCACTCTTGATGATATGAAAAACTCAAGTCTATATATATGAAATATAAATCACCTCTCTAACGGTTAGTTCTCATATGTTATGACATTTAAATGCTCTCTTAGACCCCTTATATCATTATGATTTTATTTTGGTTTAATTCACTTAATTATAGATTTTAAATCTCTCAATTAAGTCCTCAAATATTTCTCAATCTCAATTAAATAGAATAGAAACAATTTTATGTACCAAAGTGAGAAACATTAAAACTTAATGAACCAAATTAATAGAAATTAAATAATAAGTGTAACATATCTTAAATATCATAAAATCCCTAAAATTTCTCACAAATCCCAACCAAAAACGAATACTTTTAGGTATGAATTCGGAATCCTTAATATCCTGAAACTACGTCATCAGTCGACCGACCAGTCAACCACTCGATTTAGGATGTAGCCAAGCCAAAGATTCTGTGCCCATCAGTCGACCTATCTGTCAACTTAGAAATTTAGAGAGTTCTATTTTCTTTCACCGGTCGACCTACCTGTCGACTTAGAGATATAGAGAGTTTCTTTTCTCTTAACCGGTCAACTTACCAGTCGACCGAGAGATACATAGAGTTTGCCTTATACGCTTTGGTCGACTTACCAATCAACTTAAGGATACTGAATCTCTTGTCTAAACTCATTTTTCACTCATTCTTATTTACGTTTTCTCCACTCTATCCATTTTCTTTTCTTAATTAGCTCTACTAAATACTTAACTCCAATTTTAATCAATTATAAATATTTATTTTTCAATTACACATAGAAGCAAATAATTTAACTAGTTAGAATCTTGTTAAAAATAGATATATTTATAAAAAATCATTTAAAAATATTTTTGTGTCGTGTGTGATCCTAATTGGGATATTAAGAGTTAAAATTTAAACCTGAGTTGTTTTTCCTAAATTTTTCAAATTCTTCAACCTCTTAATTCTTTTATCATCAAATTTTCATCATTCAGAACTAATAAACTGAAACACTTAAACAAACCATTAGTTCCACTAAAAACATTAACGTTCAATTGTCCATCAAAATCTTAGAATCAACAGGTTCGTTATGCGTGCAAGTGTTGTAACGTCAAGAGCAATTTTGACCACGATAAAATCTTACTTTGGTAAAACACAAAACCTAGATGTTGTAGATCATTGTCTTGGCTTTCCATATCCTTTTAAATCACCTGAATTGGAGTTTGGAAGAAAACAATATGGCCAAAATATGAACAAGGTGTCAACGTAGTCCAAAGCGCGCTGTAGCGTGAACTTTATAGGGTTGTTGCGCACAAGAAGGCACTTTACTACTAGCGTGGATGGGCTGGTTTCTGCCCTTAGCGTGCTATATCGTGCTAAAATGCGCATTGCAGCACCATCTACATTGCCTGCAACCTGAAAACCCTAATTTTACACCTATAAATATCTTCTTAAGTCACAAAATATGGGAGAGACGATTTAGGGATAGAGAACCAACATTAGAGGCTCGATTTTGGGCAAGAAACACCACATGGTGTGGCTATTTAAGGCAAAAATGATAGATAAAGCACCCTTAGAGGCATTGGAGTGGAAGATTTGAAGCCCCACATCCCATAATAAGATTTTCTCCTCTCTTCTCTCTCCCTAATATTTTGTTTTAAGTTAGTATTTGTAATATTGTGTGAACATGTTTACATTTATGAATTTATTGATAGATAAAGCACCCTTAGAGGCATTGGAGTGGAAGATTTGAAGCCCCACATCCCATAATAAGATTTTCTCATCTCTTCTCTCTCCCTAATATTTTGTTTTAAGTTAGTATTTGTAATATTGTGTGAACATGTTTACATTTATGAATTTATTGAGAAGATTAGTTATAGATTCGTCTATGTTGTGTTCGTAATCTAGATCTAGGGCTTGATGTAATCCTGTTTGAACCATGTCAGATTATTTTTTTAATTGTTAGATTTAAATCCATTTTATACATCTCCTAGGCCTAATGAGTTTGATTCATGTGGTCAATGAGTTAGACGATTTTAGATTACGAATTTTATACTAGAGAGAGGTTAAATTCGTAACCGGAATTTAGAGTGCATAACTTAGGTTGTTGTGAGTCCGGGAAGAAATTAACACTTAAGTATTCGAGTTGGGAATTTAAGATCTTGTGAAATTGAGAGGTAATCGAGTTCTATATTTATCAATTAGAATCACTATTCAATTGTATTTATCTTTATAATGTTTCCAATTTATGCTTTCGCATGATATTTTGGTTGAATTGAGAACTTGGGATTTGACACTTCGGAAAGGTAATCCTGGGTTCGAACTTAGGTTAAACACAACGCAAGCTTTAATAAATCAGAAGATATTTAAATTTTACGTAATCTACAAGGTCAGGTATAATGAATGTTTTCACCTAAATACGGGATATGGATATCCATATTGAAGTCATTACATATTATCTCACTTGAGGCTCGGGAGAAGTAGTGAAAGAGTAATAGCACAAGGACCTTGATTATTGAATGAACGGGATTAGCTAATAATTACTTAATAGGATAACACGGGAATAACAAGATGAAATCAAGCCCCCTAGAACATTTCTGCATAGAAAATCCATATTTTATTTTAATTTGTATTTATTTTATTTTAGTTTTATTTTTATAAAAACCTAAAAATTGAATGCCTAAAGAAAGTTAAGTTATGATAATCGCGGTACTTAACGACAATTTAAACCAATCCTTATGGATACGACAACCCTTACTCTTCCCATACTATTAAAACTTCACCCGTACATATGCGGTATTGTAGCGACGTAATAATATTCTCACCTACTTTGAAAAACAAATGTTATTTTAGTGTGTTTTGTGAATAATACATTGTGTGATTGATTGAAAGAAAATATTTGATGAAAGGGGGAGTCGATAATTTTTTATCGGAAATAGTAAAAGATCCATGAGTCGTAACACATGCCTAGGGTGATTTAAACCAAAAAATGACATTTTCATCTACCTTTTACCCTAGCCATACATTACAACCAGCAAAGTCATTTTGATCTTCAATAACATATATACCTACACAATCAGTGGAGAGTGACACGAAAATTGGCTTATGGTTGTTCTTAAATTTACCATCTAGAGATTGTTCATTACCTCCGTAGCACATAAATTTATTCAGGGCTCATTTGGTTGGGTGTGAGTGATTGTGCACGCACCTACACATCGAGAGTCTTGAGTATATTGAAATTGATGATTAAAGTTGAAATTCTAGATAATCTCAATGTGTACATTTCATTTGAGCTTGAACTATCTTGCGGTTACAGAGATTCTTTCACGGTTATTGATTCGATACGAAACTAACATTTTTTATCGTTAACCTTTTTGTACTTGATTTATTTTCTTCTATTTTCTTTTCTTTCACTTGACGACAGACAAACGTTTCAGTTTGGGGGCATTTAATGAGTGATTTATTTACCAACATATCAAGTTCTTTTAGATTCAAATATTCATGTGTTTTCTATTATTTTTAATAGTTTACTGTGTTTTTAGTGTTGTTCTACAGAAATTACAAATAATTGGGAGAAAATGTGAAAATGTGGTAAAATGAGGTGATTTGGGTTGTTACGGTTCGTCCTGTGTACAAGTACTATAATGTCAAAGCCGATTTTGACCACCATGAAATCCTATTTTGGTAAGATACAAAGCATAGAAGTTGTATATCATTGTCTAAGAGTTTAATAGCCTTTTGAATCACCTCATTGGAGTTTCAAACGAGAAAGACATGGCCAAAATACGAATCGAGTGTTGGCGTCGTCTAAAGCGCATTGCAGCGCGTAAGAGGGAGTTGCAGCGCCCTACCACCAGTGTCGACCCTCGCTCAAAACTTCCACTAAGCCCAATGTCGGCCTGGTAGACCGACTGGGATTAGAATATTCTAGTATGGTCTTGCGAGTAACCTGAGGAATTGTACTGGGAAGCGCTCAGATAATTATTCAAATCGCACTCTTCCATTGGCGTCTTAGTATATGACCCTCTTTCGTTAATCATTGCAGGACCAAAATATTATGTTCCAATCACTTCCTTCTCCACATGAAATTCAAATGTATATACCCCAGGAAATTGCAAAGTTATATTTAAGCAAACCGTAAGCGCGTTGTCATCCTATACCGGATACAATGTACTCATCCAAAACAGCTGCCATTGATATAATGGGTATCGACATTAAATCTTCAAACATACATTTTCACCGTTTAAAATTACCTTCGGCTTAATCGCATCTGGAAACTCGTCCAATGTAGTACATATATTAAATGGTCTTATCTCCTTAGGAGGTATATTGTATGATATAATTCCATGAGGTTGTTGCATAATACTACCACCCCAATATAACACCACATTCATCATGGCTACGCCTTAAGGAAAAAAATAAAATAAAAGAGTTTATAAGCAGGTGAATGTCTTCTCTCAATTGAGCATTACATAATTTTTAATTCTAACACATTACACTTTCATTTTATTTTTGTGACTATTTGAATGAATTACATAGTTTTATCGGTGCTTGATTGTATAATTTTGTTTTCAATCCAATGAAAACAAAAATGAGACTTCTCCAATGTTATTTAATTTTCCTATTTTGAATACTAAATACTCATCCAAACGATTACCTTTTTTTCTTTTTTCTTTTTTAATTGGGCAAACTCAATATTTAAAGTAGCTAGTTTATTCATTTTTTCTTTTCACTTTTTAAATTTGTATATAATGTTTTTTCTTACTTGTACAAAATTTGTATATAATTTTTATATAAAATACAAAAACTTATGCAAAATTATATTATATTTGAAAATATATATCGTGAACAAATTTTTACAATTATAATATATATATATATATATATATATATATATATATGTGTGTGTGTGTGTGTGTGTGTGTGTGTGTGTGTATAAGGTATATATAGAACCAGGCCCTGTGAGGGCCGGATTTAGAATTATATAGTTTTGAAAATTGTATTTAGAATTTTGGAAAATTAAATTCTCAATCGGGATATACAATTTTTTCAAAATAATATATATTTTTTAAATATAATATAATTTTGTATAAGTTGAACGAATCTGGATTTATAAATTTTTAAAAATTGTATTATACAGTTTTGCAAATTGTATTACAATTACATAGTTTTGAAAATTGTTCTTCTTGAGATAAAAAAAAAAAAATAAATAAAATAAAAAATAAAAAATAAAAAAAAAAAATTTAACAAAACAGAAAGTCTTAGAAAAGAAATTTTCAAAACGATGTTGATATATTTTATATATTTTTAAACAAATTTAACAATTATTTAATGTTTGAACTCGGCTCGTTAGGGCCAAATTTGGATTTAGTCCAAATCCGGCCACACCAAGGCCAGATTAACTCAAAATCCGGCTTTGGGAAGGTCAGTCTTGGACTAAATTCAAATCTGGCCCTCTCAAGGCTGGATTTGGACCTCTTACATTATTATTAGGATATATAACATTTACTTTCCCTATTATTTTGCACTATATCAGATATATCATATGTCATTTTGCAAATATAAGTGACCTCCTCTATCTTTTTGTTCAAATACCACTTACCCCTCTTTCGACAAAATTGCCATTAGGTTATTTTTAAAAAACATTCATTAGCACTACTATATTTTTAAAATTATATTTTTTAATTTTAATTTTTTAAATAATTATATTTACCTCTCACCATCACCCAACTCTCACCGCTACCACCTATCACCCTCCATCCTCCGCCACGTCCCACCGTCTCCACCCAACACTACCTCCCACTGCCACCACCCAACTCCTCCGCCACCACCCATCGTCACCACCACTACCCACCGCCACCACCTACCACCCTCCACCGTCCACCACGTCCCACCGTCTACTTTAGTTAATCTTTGACCACTTATTGTTAAATTTTGGTGTTATTTTTCTTTCAACAAATTTTAAATTATTTATGCATAGTAATAAAACAGTTTATTATATATTTGTATAATATGATGTAAATGATAGAATACAATTATATTTTTGTGTACGATACTATGTATTGAATATTACAATTGTTCTTTAGGTAAATTACATTTAAAACCCTTGAACTATTGACACAATTATAAGTAGTTTTCTTAAATTTATGCGTTCCATTTTGAACCCTCTACGTATGAACACAATTTTAGAAGGCCCTTTTACTAAAAAAATTCATCCAAACTAACAAAATTTCTAGGGTAAATTTTTCATTTTATATTTTTTCAATTTTTTAAAGAATATTTTTTCATTTTCTTTTATTTTTTGTTCATCTCTCTTCACAAACCTTTCTCGCTCTCCCTCTTTCTCTCTCCCCTTTTCACCCAACATTTCTCTTTGTCTCCACCACCTTCTTCTATCGTCTACCGCCACGGTGGATGTCGCCGCCACTTTCTGTAATAGAGGGTGAAACCATCCTCTGTTACCGAGGGCGGTTCCCTCCATAATAGAGGGTGAAACTAACCCCTGTTATGGAGTGGCCAAACACTGTTCCACAACATCAGAATCTTTGTGCTATAGCGCAAAAAAGGCCCGCTGCAGCACAAAAACGCAAACAAGACCTCTTTTTAAGCCCTATTTGTACCACCTTATGTCTCAAACCCTAGAGGTGGCGATTTTGCGAAGGAAAAACATTATTGATGAAAATGTTGGGAAGAAAAACACCATTGGAGGCATAAAAGCACTAGAGAGGGAGTTTGGAATTGAAGTTTATTGAAGATTTGAAACTCATCTACAGAAAAAAGAGTTTTCTCTTCCTTTCTCTCACCCTAATCTTTTTATTAAATTTTATATTTGTGATATTGTGTTGAACATGTTTGAATTTATGAATTTCTTGAAAATATTAGTCATGGATTCCATTATGTTGAGTTAAAATTTCTATCTAGGCGGATTTGAATAGTTTTGTACCAACTATGCTTTGAGACTTTAACATTTTGTTAATTGAATTTTTGTATTTTCTTTATGCTTATTTGCTAATTTAGTCAAAAGATAAATTGGATATCCTAGATGTGTGGGATTAGACACTCGACAGAGGTAATTTTGCATATTGAGACCGGAGGAACACAACTCAGAGTATATAAGCGCAAAAGGCTATATAGTTTAGGTAGCCAGTTGATGGGCAAGACTTAATGATTAGATAATTAGTTGAATTGAATAAACATATTAATTCAAGTAATTATACAAACTACCTTACTCGGCACTCGACAAAGAGAGAGAGGTTACTATAGAGACTCATGGTTAATGTCTGAGCATGATTTTAACTGACAAGCTTGAATTGGATTACCATAGTTTAGCAAAGTGATGTCAAACTCCCCTAGAATAATTGTGCATAGAAAGTCCATATTTTATTTTGCTTTTGCTTTTATATTTATTTTATTTTTATTTTTATAAACCTTAAATTTGGATGCCTAAATAAAGTTAGGTTATGATAATCGTGGTACTTTGCGATGATTTAAACCAATCCCTGTGGATATGATACTCAACTTACCCTATACTATTAAAACTTGACTCTTATACTTGTAGTATAATAAAATAATCGCTACCAAGTTTTTGGTGCCATTATCTGGGATTGTATTTAGATTGTTGTTAATATTGTAAGTAAGTAACTTAATTTTAATTTAGGCATTTATTTTCTTTTTTAATTTTTGTTTTCAATTTTTTATATTGCAAGGTACTTGGAGATGGCTCATCAACAAGTCCTCTTGATAATTCCTCAACGGGGTTCTGAGCTGTAATATTATGCTTGGGAAAGATACAAGGAGTTGCTTTTTCGGTTCCCCAATCATGGTTTTCTGAAGGAATGTCAACTACTAAACTTCCTCGACGGGTTACAAGTTGCAACAAGAACTTGGGTGGACAGAAGAAGTAGTACCACCTTTTTTTACGAACTAACTACGGACAAAAACTATTTATTATTAGAAGACATGGCTAATTTTGACTATTGGAATTAGAATTATTAAACAAGTCACCAAAACTTGGAGGATAGTTCTAACATTTCGGCACCATGTTTTGACAGCCCACACCAACTTGTAGAGTTTTCTCCCACCTTGGAAGACATGTTCATTACATTCATGAGGGAAACTTAGAGTATCATGAGGGAATATCATGGTCGTCTCAATAAGAATGATGCCCATTTTGACAACATTGAGATGACTTGCACTAATATCAACGCGACAGTAAAGTCCTTCGAGACGTAAATCGATCAACTTGTTATTGAAGCCATATCAGGAATGGTGGCATTGAAAGACACACAAGCCACATTTATATGTGAAAACCACCATGAGAAACCAAATACAAGTGAGAGAAACTAGGGTTTATTTGATGATTATGATTCAAATGAGAACGAGACTCAAGAGTTGATCGACGATGAAGAATCATAAGACACACTTGTGATTATCAACCTTTTGAGATCTATGTTGTGATACCAACACCGATCAAAGAAAAATACATCTATGAGGATCCGATATGGCTCACTTGTTCTCATCTACCTTTAGCACCATTCATTCAAGCTCACCAAGCACATAAGCCGGAGCTGAGTCACGTTGAGCATACATGCCAATCATTTTCATATCTCGCCAAGCTTGAGGGCGTTCAAAATCAAGACCCATTTATTGTGTTGTATGACACATACTATGGGTGAAAGCTACTATTTGATAAGCCCTTCTCTGTTTCCAAGAAAAGAAAGTTAAACCAAGCGCTTCTTGGGAGGTAACGCAAGTTTTCAAATAATTGAGCCTAGGAATGCAAGTTACGGAAGAAAGGCCCACACCGATCACCTTGCCCGAAGCATCACTGCTGATGACACTAGGAGGCGAGATTGTCTCACCTCCTCGGTACGTGATCTTATTTCTTTATGCTTAATTTGAATACATATTTAACTTCGAGTTTGGGGGGAGACACATGTTGGCTTATGTTTGTTGGGTTTAGAAAATGCATGTGTGTATGACTTTTATTCATATAACTTGCTTCTTCTTTTTTTCTTTTTTCTTTTTTTTCCATGTTTTTAGTTTCTTTTCTTTCGACTTGTTTGAATAAATTATGATTTTTGTTGAGATGAAATGACTTGATATCGATGATGAGTATAAACACTTGATGTTCTCTTAAGTCTTTTGAAATGTATTGCATTGCGATTTATGTGTGCACGACTCGTGTTGATTGAAGTTCACTCTTGAATCTTTATATTTGAGCACCACAAATTATGATCACTTGGACTTTTGAGTAATTAGAGAACATTTATGTGCTTTAGGTAGAGTTTGATATCTCATGAACACTAGAACCTATTTGAGTGAAACTTGAGGCGAAGTTCTAGGTTATGTGTTGTTGGAGACATGATTTATTGCATTTCTTTGGATCGTTTGGACCTTTGAAGCTAACCCTTGAAAATTGTTTATCCTTCATTACCCCCGTGCCTAATTCTTTTCATTACCCTCATATGTATATCCAACCCATTAAATGCACTCTCACTTCCTAAACCTATCACTAATTGACATTGTTGTATGGATCATTGAGTGTAAGGACTAGCATGGGGGTGTATGAAAAATCATTACTGGATTGGGTTATATTTCCCAAAAAAAAAAAAAAACAATTGGGTGATAAGTTGAGTCACTTTCTAACAATATTGATTTTGAGTTTGGGGGTGTGGTTTATATTTCTTACTTATTGTTTTTTTTTTTTTTAAAAAAAATATGTGTTCTGATTTAATTGTTTTGTGAATAATACCTTGTGGGATTGATTGAAACATGACATGTAATGAAAGGGGGAGTTGGTGAATTTTTTTTTGAAAATCTTGCAAGATTTGGGAGTTGTGATACATGCCTAGGGTGATTTGAGACTAAAAATGACATTTTCATCTACCTTCTACCCTAACCTTACATTACAACTCTCAAAGTCCTTTTGATTTCCAATGACATATGAACCTATGCATACTTAGTGGAGAGTGACACGGAAAATGGGATTATGGTTCTTCTTAATTTCACAATCTAGAGATCATTCATTGTCTCCTTAGCACATAAATTTATTCAAGGCTCATTTGGTTGGGTGAAAGTGATTGTGAACACACTTACACATCGAGAGTCTTGAGTGGATTGAAATTGATGATTGATGTTGAAATTCTAGAAAATCTCAATGTGTGCATTACTTTTGAGCATAAAGCATTTGGTGGCTTCGTAGATAATTGCATGAATTGTTGAATCGATATGAAACTCATACTTTCTTGTTCATTGCTTAGTACTTAATTTGTCTTTTCTTCTATTTTTTTTTTCTTTTGCTTGAGGACAAACAAATATTTAAGTTTAGGGGTATTTACGATGATGTTATTTACCAACAAATCAAGTAGTTTTGAATTCAAATATTTGTGAGTTTTTAAACATTTTTGTTAGTTTAGTGTATTTTTGTATTGTTTTGTAGGAATCATAAATAAATTGAAGAAAAGATGAAAATATAGCAAAAATGAGTGCAGGTGTAGAAACGTCAAGCTCAATTTTAAAAATGATGCAATATGATTCTGGAAAATTTTAAAACATAGAAGTTGTAGATAACTTTCTGATATTTTCAAATCATCGTGAATCACCTCAATCAGATTTTGGACGAGAAAATCATGGCCCAATTTCAAAAGCTACACATTGCAACGAAAAAAAAGTCCTGCTATAGCGCGAAAACTCGCGCTGCAGCGCCAAAACACAGACAAAACCATTTTTTAGCCCTATTTATACCACCTTATGCCTCAAATGTTAGAGGTGGTGATTTTGGGAGAGAAAAACACGATTTGTAGAAATTTTGGGACGAAAAACATTGGAGGCACAAAACTATTCAAAATGGAGCTTGAAATTGAAGTTTATCGAAGATTTAAAGATTTGAAGCTCATCTCCACAAAAACGAGTTTTCTATTCATTTTTCTCACCCCAATCTTTTTATTAAAATTTGTATTTGTGATTTTGTTTTGAATATGTTTGAATTTATGAATTTCTTGAAAAGATTAGTCATGAATTCTATTAAATTGAGTTAAAATTTCTATCTAGGGGAATTTGAATAGCTTTGTACGAACTATGATTTGAGACTTTAAGATTTTGTTCATTGAATTTTATGTTTCAATAATTTGTGTTTTCTTTATGCTTATTTGTTGATTTATGCAAAAGATAAATTGGATATCATAGATGTATGGGATTAGGCTCTTGACAGAGGTAATTTTGCACATTAAGACTGAATAAAAAAAACTCTAAGTATATGAGCGCAAAAGGCTATACAGTTTGGGTAGCTAGTTCATAGACAAGATTTAATGATTGGATAATTAATTGAATTGAATAGACATATTAATTCAAGTAATTATACAAACTACCTTACTCGGTACTCGACAAAGGGAGCGAGGTTACTATAGAGACCCATGGTTAATGATTGAGCATGATTTTAATTAACAAGCTTGAATTAGATTAGCATAGTTTAGCAAAGTGATGTCAAACGCCCTAGAACAATTGTGCATAGGAAGTCCATATTTTATTTTACTTTTGATTTTATATTTGTTATAGTTTTATTTTTATAAACTTTAAATTCGGACGCTTAAATAAAGTTATGTTACGATAATCAGGGTACTTAGCAACGATTTAAACCAATCTCTGTGGATACTCTACTCTACTCACCTTATATTATTAAAACTTGACCCGTACATTTGTGGTGTAGCAAAATAATCGCTACTAATCACACTCTGTTGGTCATAGGGGTGAACCACCCCCTGTTAAGTGGGAGGTTCACTACCCCCGTAACAGGGGGTGGTTCACCCCTATTATGGGGGTAGTTCAGGGGGTGGCTGTGTTGGTAACCAAGAAATTTGTGGTGGCGGCAACTGAAGAAGGTAGTGGAGGGAGAAAGGTGTTCGATGAAGAAAGAGAGAGAGAGAGAGAGACGTTCGGTGACATGGATGATGAAGAAAAAATAAAAAAATAAAAATAAAAATAGAAAATTGATTAAAAAATAAAAAATTACTATTTTTCCCCTAATTCTGTTAGTTTGGATGAATTTTCTAACATAATGACCCTTTAAAATTGTGTTCATACGTAAAGGGTTTAAAATGAAATTCATAAATTAGAAGGATTAGTTAGAAATGTGTCAATAGTTACAGGGTTTAAAATGTATTTTGTGCTTGTTTTTTTTATTTGATTGCTTAAATACTAAATTAAAGAAATAATATAAATAGCAAATATAATTTACAAAGATGATGGATATTAAATTTATAAAAATTATATAATGATACTAAAATATTAATAAAATTAGATTAAAAATAATTAAATTAAATTACTTTTTTTTTTTTAACTTTTGTTAGAACCCGACCCTGTCTGGCTGAATTTGGATTTAGTCCATATCTAGCCATGCCAAACCAGATTTAGTCATAATTCGAACTAAATTCAAATTATTCAACTTTTCGTTATTTTTTCTGATATATTTTATTAAAGAACTTGTTAAACTCTAAATCCTAATTTAACATATATTTTCTTAATATATATTTTAGTAAGGTTAGTAATTTGATATATATTTTACTAAACCCTAAACAAAATGCCTTTATCTAAATCTAAACATATATATTAGCATAAAAATATAATTATACTAACAATACATAACCAAAAAATAACTTTATCAACATAAAAATATAATTAAACAAAATCTAACCTAAAAACATATATTGACATCTAAAAAATGTTTAACATATATATATATTGTTTAAAAAATATATTAAACATATATTTTACTAAACTCTAAACAAAATGGTTTCTTCCAAATCTAAAAATGTATATTAACATTAAAACATAATTATACTAACAATATATAACCAAAAAATAACCTTCTTAACATAAAAACATAATATAACAAAATCTAACCTAAAAACAAATATAAACATCTAAACAATTAACTAAAATAATGCATTATTACTAACCTTTATTAAATGGTAGATTAAGGACACACTCAAGATATTCAATATAGCAAAAGAGAAGAATTATAAGTAAAAGAATCGTGTGAAAAGGTAAATAATGAAGAAGAGGAAGAAGTAATTCATAGAAAAAAATTATCCGATTGTGAATTTTGAAAATGATTATTACCCATCAAATATCCAATTTCTTTTATGGAAAATAACCATATTCAAATTTCAAATTTATTACAGAGCAATGAACCCATCCATCCTATTTCTCTTGTTTTGTGTAATGCCAAAACAAGTTCAAAACTAGTCATTGTCTTTTACACAAAATGTAGACACGATATTTTAATCGTCCTGCAAAAATTTTGTACTTTATTTTATAATTTACTTTATTTTTTATTTTATTTTATTTTCAAAAAATTACAAAAATATAGAAAAAAGAAAGAGAAAGGAAAATCTAAAATCTTAAAATAGAAATAAGAAAAATAAAGAAAATGAAATTTAGAAGGAAAAAAAAAATCGAAAAGGAAGAGAGATAGAGATAGAGAGAGAGAGAGAGAGAGAGAGAGGAAAGAAAGTAAGAGAGACAAAGATAATTCAGTGGGAGAGGAAGAGAGAGAGAAGAAAGAAGAGAGAGATAGTATATTTGGTAGAGAAAAAGAGAAAAAGTAAGAGAGAGGGAGACAGAGAGAGATAGAAAAGAAGAGAGAGAGATAGGAGGTGGGAACCCTACTTGTCAGCCGCCACATGTCAGGCAATAGAAGTGGGGCATGTGATTTCATGCGCCCGCAGGCCTAAAAACTTTGTTTTTTTTCCTTTTTCTAATTTAATCCTTTCCTTGTCCAACTTGGACTGGGTTTTAGGCTGCTAGACCTAATTTTTAGGGTTTCTTAAATAGGATCCTCCTCCTCCTCCTAATTTATTCATTCAGAAATTGATGGAAAAAACCTCTTAGAGAGTGATTCTTAGTGAGAGCCCTTTCGGGAAGCCGTCTACGAGAGAAAAAAAAAAAACACAGAGTATCGGGAATCTTGGCCAAAACAGGGTTCTTTTTTTTTTTTTTTTTTTTTTTGTTTTTTTTGTTTTTTTTTTTTTAATTCTTCTTCAGTATTTCTTTTGTTTCTCACAATTTAAATTCATGCAAATTTCTTTCTTTTGTAATTTTTTGAGACTCAATGAAAACACTGTGACGGGATTCCCTATTCTCAATATGAACCCCCAAACGTTAGACGAAGACTACCCTTTATCTATTTTTTTCTTATTCTTTATCTTTATTGCAATTCCAAAATAAATAGAAAAAACTAAATAATAAGTCATTCGATGAAAACGTCCGAACGGGTTTCTCATACTTAAACTTAATCCCGGAGCGTTAAGTGAAAGATATTTTTTATTCTTTATTTTTCTATATTTTTTTCTTTTTTTTTTTTAAAAAAAAAAAAAAGGTTTAAAAATCCCAAAAAAAAAATTCTTAGTTTGCAATAATTAATCCTTACAAACCTTAGGATGAATCCAATAATTTGATAAATTATGAAAGAGTTTTTTGTGACCTGGTTTCAATTCCCCAACTAGAGTAGATTTTAGAAAATATTGGTTTTAAGAAATTTCTTTCCTCGGTAAACCTTTTCATGGGATTCCACTTAAGTTTTGAAAATATTAATTCCGACCAACTTGTTTCCGTGGTACTCCATCGATTCTCATCTCCATAGAATTTGAGGAAATTTCAAATTGGGATTTCCTTTAATTAATTGGGCGAACTTAAAATAGACTTCATTTACATCTATTTCACATATTTATTATTTAGAAGGCATGTTTAGGACTTTTTTTACCACTTACACCTTTTTTTTTTATATTTCATTACGTATAGGTTTCTTTAGATTTCATAATCCATTTTTATTTCTTGTATTACTTAGACGACATGTTTTGAAGACTTTCACCACTTACATTTTTTTTTTTTTTTTTTATATTTCATCACATATAGGTTCTTTTAGACTTCATAGTTCATGCCACTTAGTTACGACACGTACACCACTTGCAATTTTCGTATATATTAGATAGTTAAATCAATGTCATGCATTATCACATTAATTCATTTAATTTCCCTGATTCATTCCCGTATTCATATCATTTTGCATTGGCACGTTTAAATAAAAACCATTATTGCATAAAAATCATATAAGTAGCTTTTAGGTCACTTTTGCATAAATAAAATAAAATTCTTATCATGCTAGTTTTTGCATTCATGCTTCATTTTTTTTTTTTTAATTATTTTAGTTGCCTATCAAATTAAAGAAATCTCTCAGAAACATACATAAAATCACCCCCCGGGACCTTCCTTGCCAGATTCTTTAATATTTGATAAAAGATCATACCGAGAGAACATTCCCAAAATACCAAAAATCTTCAATTTGAAAAATTCCAAAAAGATTTTAGAAGAAGGAAAATATCTCAAAATAAAATAAAACTTTTGGACTTAATTAGATATAAAGTACTATTTTTAGACGAGCATCTTGGGGTGACTAACACCTTCCTCGAGCGTAACCAACCCATGAGTTCTTTAAATGAATTTTTGGTTTGACCGTGTTTTTGGAGTTTATTTTATCTAGGCCTTTTAAATTATTTTCTAAAAAAATCAGGTGACGTAATACACCATTTAAATCCAATGTTAGGTGGCAACTCCTTATTTTAAAATGGCCTAAGTACGTTTTTGAGAAAATTGGCTCTTTGAAAACCCTTCTATTTTACGTTCTTTAATATTTCATATCCTAATTCTTTTGAAAAACCGGGGCATGTCACAAAACAACTTTTGTACATTTTTTTTTGGAATCTTGACTGAGAGGGTGGGGGTGGGGGTGGGGGTAGGGGTGGGAGGTGTTTGGAGAGGGGGGATCGGGGCTGTATTTTGTAGCCCTATTTGTTAAAATTGGTCATTGTATGAACGGTTTCAAAAAATATATATACACCAAATTTTGAATTTGGTCGTGGGAGGGCCAGTTAGCCTAAAATTGGATTAAAGTTCAAATGAGCTCTAGTCAAGTATTTTGGCATCTTTTGAGCCCTAAATATGCAAAGAAAAAAAAATATTTGTTGGGTTAGATTCTAAAAGCAATTCTTAAATCATTAAGGTTGCGTTTGGTTGAGTTTTTGATGAATTAATTTATTTATTTTTATAAATGATGGATTTTAAAATTTTGAATTTTGAAATTCCATCATTTACTAATTTTTTTTTTGTGGATAACTATTTTAGTCGAAGAATTTGATTGTATAATTTTATAATTTTCTTGTTTGGATAGATAAAGTATTTGTAAGCAAAAAGTACATCAATAATTCACAAATACTTTGATCATCTATAATTATTTATAATTATTCATGAGTTCACCCTAAAATGCTCAAAATACACAATAAAATCATAAATTATGAACAATATCCACAAAATGCACAAAATACACAAAATTCATACTTTCTACTACCAAAATTTACAAAATACACAAAATAGATAATAAATTTATAATTTGTATCAACAAAAAGCACAAACTAACAAAGAACCCTAGATCTAACTAGAAATTGGAATAGCAAACCTAGATCTAGCTGAAAATTGGAACAACAATAGTGACTAAGAAGACTACAACAACGGTGATGATAAAAATTAGAGGGACAACAAAGATAGAGAGTAGCAGCGATGGATGATGATGGCAAAGGTGGAGTGGTGTAGCAATTGAGAAGATAGTGGCGATAATGAGGAAGCGGTGGACCAGTAGTGAACGACGACGGAAAGTGGAGTACAAAACGATAGACGGCGAAGGTGGAGTACACAACGATGGATGATGAAGGTAGAGAAAGTAGAGTATAGTGGACGACGACGAAGGTGGAGGAGGATGACGAATAAGGTAGACAACAACGAAGGTTTGAGGAGAAATGCTATGGATTTGTCAAATACACTCAGACAATGGAATTCGAAATTACACATGTTTTAAAATAATTTTTAAATGATATTTTATGCCTTATTTCTTAACTGAAAAGGATTTTACAATTTTCTTCTAATAATACCAAACAAAGAACTTACTAAACTTTGCGAAATTCTTTGAACAAATGAAATCACTCTTCCAAATCCTTTACCCAAACACAACCTAAAAAAATATTTTCAAAATGTAAACATTTTCATATCTGATTTAAATTTATATTATCAAATATCAATTAATGTCGGTATACTTTATTGATGTGGGGTATTTCTATCGTCCACAACCACCAATCACAACCCAGCACATGGTACGGGAAGGATAATAGATTGGTCAATATCCAATTGACAGAGCAACAGGACCTCCTGAAGGGCCCACTTCATTTGCCGAAGATCGTCCAGCAACCAAAGGACAATTTTCCTAGGTGACTATATCCACAGTTACCGTTCACCAAGCAAAGAAAGGAACCCGTCAACCATATTTTTGATGAACACTGCCCAGCAACCAATGTTGAGTGGTTCTTCTCCATCGCATCAAGGTTGGTCTCCGATCACCAACCCCAAGCTAGAAACCTCAAGTGCTGCCATATGAGGCTCTATCGTACCTATGGGTTAGACTCTATCTTCTGTTCATTTAGGCCAGTTGATAGGTATGATTTACCTATCTATTTCCAAACCGAATTAAGTTAGTTTTCGAGTGTTTTATATAGTATTTTGTTACGTTTTAATTAATTTTCATACTTTTTGTATAAATCAGGTGTGGGGGGGCAAAAAGATAGGAAATTGGAGCGAAAACGATGAGATCGAACCAAAAGCAATCGAAGAACGTTGGAAAAATAAGCTCAGAGGTAAAACTGTGAAACAAGCCCACCGCCGAGGCGGTAAAGAAGCTGAGAAGAGCAAAAGGTTACTGATCAACCATCGCCAAGGCGAAGAAATCCACCGCCGTGGCAAAAATCTAGCAGAGAACTAAAGACAGGCTACTGACAGCCCATCGTCGTAGCGATAAAATCCGTCGCCGCGGCGAAAATCCAGCAAAAGTTCTTCCACATCCACCGCTGTCTTCATCGCCATAGTGATCAACTAATTAACATACTCACCACCGCAGCGGTGAATCCCATCGTCGCGGCAGTGGGCCTTTGCACAGTCTTGAGATATTTATTTAGATATTTTGTTTATAAATACCATTCCCTCTCCCCTCCTCTTGTCCCGCCGGCCATTTGAGCACCTTAGGCCATATTTAGGCTATGGTTTAGGAGTTTTAGACGTGGAGCTCACATCCTGAAGTGGAGAAGATGGCGATTTGATTGTTGAGCATTCTTAGCGGTTTATCTTCGGACGAGGCTAAGTTCTTCGATTATTTTTCTTTATTTCTTTATTTTAGGTTCATGTGAGCATGTTTAGCTCAATTTATACGTTTATACAGCTATGGCCCCTAGTTAAATATGGATTGTAGTAGGGATTAACAGTATATTTATAAATATGTTTGTTTGGATGATTTCGGTGTTGTGTTTATGTTTGTTCTTCATAGTTTGATTGTATTTGTCGTATTGTTTGTTTATTATGCTTGGATTGATAAATGGAGAATACGGGGTTTTGACAAACTCCTGGATTCGGATTAGGGTAAACAAACGCCACAATTATACAACCCAGCCGGGGTTAGAATCGTGGATAATCGATGACGTTGGGGTAAGACTCACGTGACTTAGGGTCGTTAAAATGTTGAGGGAGACTTCTTAGTTGACTTGAAGTTGTGTTATATCCCGCGTCTTACACTTGGGAGAGGTGGCGGAGGTGTTTTAGAACGGAGATTGTCGATAGGGTAAATACAACGCACGATCTAAGAACCCAAGAGGGAGTTGGATTGTGTGCAATCAATGACGTTGGGCGAGACTCACGTGACCTAGGGTCATTAAGACATTGAGGGGGACTTGTTCGTTGACTTGAAGTCATGTATTCCCCCGTATTACACTCGGGAGAAGTGACGGTGGAGTTTACGTACCGAGGTTGTCAAATAGGTCGAACAACGTAAATGTGAGTAAATCGAGATCGAACATGTATTTGTAAACATGTTAATCCCTAGATAATTCTTCACCCTAAAACATATTAGTATATTAGTGTAGTTAATTTAGGTTATATTAGTATTAGTTTAATTAATTAAATACATTTGTTTTCCGCCTAGATAAAGTTAGGCCACGATAAATACAGTATTCGATAGTAACAACACCAATCCTTGTGGATACGATAACCCAATCCTAATGCTCACACTATACTAAAACTTTGACCACGTACACTTGCGAGTAGTCACATACTCCAAAAGATATGAAAAATCTTTCGGCGTACACCAGTCCATGGGCTCCTATTGATGGGCCAAAATATTAGACCTAATGGCTTAATCCATGCCATGCGGCTTCTCATTGGCCACGCACCAATTTACTATAATTAACCATACTCAAGTCCCTATTTCTGCGGAGTTAATTAGACTATTTTCTTGTTAGTAGCAAGGCATTCAATGCCCAAGATAATGCTCAAATACCCCCACTTAAAGCAAATATCTATATTTTTTTCTCCCGAGCTCTTACTCTCATACTAAAAAGACTATACTTGATACACCCCAACGGGTCCTTGTATAGGTACAGTCTTATATTAAAGAGAACATTTCCATTGAATTTTCAACCCAGACCGCACAACAAGCACAACCCACCGAAGACTTTAATTCCACCTTAGTAGGAAATCTCTATGTGGATGCTGACCGGACCAATTAAGGGTGTTAACCAATTTTAGCTACCAATAGTTTTGCTCCATCTATGGGAACGCTACTAATAGTCTCTCTTTGATCATCTATATCCAATCACTTAAGAATTGATTATCATAAGGTCTTATCAGATAATAGGACAAATAAACAAAAATCGCTTTGTGAACAACCTTCAAAATTATCAATACCCTAAGAGAGCAACAGAAATGTATAAGGTCCTTAGATCAGGCAGTAGGGCTTTGGTCATAAAGGATCATAACTCCCATCGGCCATCTGGGCCCATCAACGTTTTCCTCTAGTGCCTTTGCAAGATAAACCTCAAGATCTGCCAAGGCCTCTTGTATTGACACCTTGGAATACCAGCTTGGAGAATTCCAGGGTTGTATTTAAGCCCTTCTTGCCTGGATGTTGCCGGCCCTTTAATTGGTCACCAGCTCTTCGAAATGTGGGGCGCAAGGAGAAAGCACAACTCTCTGAGAATAATGATCTTCTTTAACGGGTACACACATCGGGACAGTCAGAAACCCCCTAGACCAAAGATGCAACCCCATATAAAGATTCAAACTTCAGGCCCGATGTAAGCTAAAGGTCAACGCACACCCTGTTGACCAAATGTCCATGTTTAGATCTCACATGAATATGTAGACCTCTTTCATGGCCATGCTCTATAAAGGATTTTCGCCCACCTTGTCGGGTGCAACAAGGACATGGTTCCAGAGAATGAGGCCGACTTCCATCACTATATTCTGAGAGCTCGAGTAGCTCTTACTTACACATTTCAGTCGCCCAAATGGGGAAACCATGGCTCATATTTTGGCCATCCAACAAAAGCAAGGTATGTCCCTCAAATAATACGTTGATTGCTTCAACCGAGATGCGAACACCTGCGATGAGCTCTCTGAGCGCGTGGCGATGTCCGTATTATTTGATAGACTCTACCATCAAAGTTTGTATTATGACCTCTGTGCAAATCTTGTCGCAAACCTCGTTCAAGCAGTCGACCATATTACATGTTTCCACAATGCCAACTTGCGACAGTGGCTAAAAGAAAGTAGGAAGAGAACCATAAGAAGAAAGGAAAAAATAAATAAGGCATTAGCCTAGCCCAAGGTTAAAAAAGACTAGATGTAGAAGGACGATTAGGACATATTCTTGGGGACATAATATCGTGCCCTCCCCTAGGGCACCGACCCCAAGACTATACGCCACTCACCACCTCCGTCTCAATAATCTACGCAGAGAACTCTAGGAGAGGTTTGCTTCTACGTCCCTTGCCCCAAAATATAAACTAATATGGAGGTGAAGAACAAGTATTGTGAATTTCACTAAGACTGGGGGGCATTATATAGAGAATTATTTCTACCTCCGTAAGGAAACCGAAGCCCTCATCTAAATAGTCTATTTGGAAAACTATGTCTAGAGAGCGGATAGAGAGAAATGAATAGAAGAAGATGACCACTGAGATGAGCACCGGTCTAGGTAGATGAGGAGATAAAACATAGGTTGACCTCAGGCTAGGTAGGAGCAAGCTGAGAACAACAACTCTTAGCACGTGAATAGCGAGATCAACTTCATCCATGGAATATTCAACTCAGAGAGAGACACCCTCTTCCCACAAAACCCACAAGCACAAAGCTCAAAGAATGGCCAACAAGGATGTGTACGAGGTGAGCACCGTCAATGTTGGCTCGCGCAATGTCATTTTCTTTATCGAGGTCAACCTCCAAGTATACATGCCCTACGATGACACCCTAGTTATCATTGTTCTCATGAAAGAACACTTATAGAAGACTCCTTATATTAGATTGTACCAGGATGCGAGGTATAAAACTTTTCTGACCTTAATTTTCTGTTTTGGAAGGAATCCGTTGTCGAGGTAGTTGTAGAGAGAAAAGTTTATTTCTTCAATTATGTTTTCATCCAAGAACTTATTTATTTCTTCCTCGATCACTGCTTGCCTCTTTGGTCAAATTCTTTCTGTATCGACTGGGAAGTAGGTTGGGTCTGTGTGTAGCCGGTGCACTAAGATGTTCTAGTCTATCCTGGGTAGATCCACGTCTGACCAGGTAAACGTGTCATGGTTAGTTCTCAAGAGCTCAATCACCCAATCTCTCATGCCCCCAGTTAGGGCTCTTCCAATCTGAACTATCCGGTTCGACTCCATCGGATGTACTCAAACTTGTTCTAGTTTTTCGTCGGGACGAGGTCGTAGTTGGTTCAGTTGCTCAACTCGACGGTCTAGTATGTCTCCCATCTTCGGGCACTCTATTATGTCCCTGGGCAGGAAGTCTTCATCAGCCTCCCCATTCCTTGATTGTGATTTGGCAGGTGGTACCTCCAAGAGCTTCATCTCGACCACGAAGTACTCTCTTGCTACTTTTTTGCTTTTGTACACATCTCTCATGCTATTCTTTATTGAGAACTTCAACATGGCCTCCCGATTATGGAATTATACATCAACAGATAATCTAAAACCATGAAATGCACATCGATGGTGGCATGACTTGGTTCCTTGCCTGTTGTGATCAGCAATGTGATCTAATCGAGGGGCTTCACGGTTTCTCCTCCGAATCTGACCAGAGCTGTAATAATTGGCTTCAGTCGATCACGATCGATCCCCATTCTGTTGAATGCAATTAGGTATAATATCACTACTGAGATGTCGTTATCGACCAATATATACCCCTTATTGTAGTTGGGGATTTGTAGATTGACCACCAGTGTGTCATCGTGGGGTTTGTGAACCCCGCGTAGATTCTCGTCAGTGAAGGTAATAGCCTCTTCCTCAATGGGTGGTCTCTTGGAGACTTGGAACACGTTCTTTTCTACTGGGAGCTTTCCGGTCTAGGTGTAAGATTTGTGCTCAGTTCGAGAAGTTCTTCCAGAGACGAATCCATAATAGATTATGTGGATGTTTCCCCAAACATCGGGTCTTCCATTTTCCTCATCAGGGTGTTGCTCACCCTGACCTCCGTCGGTAGTGAATTTCATTAGATATCCCTCTGAATCAACTTCTCGATCCCATTCTTTAGGTTATAACAACTGTCAGTGGCGTGGTCATGACTTCGGTAGAAGTTGCACCACTTGTCAGCCTAGTAGCCCTTCTCTCGGCCCTTTATTGGCTGGGGCCACTTGAGTAGTTTCTTGTCATTGATATGCAATAGGGTGGTGCCTAATGGGGTATTAGTGGGCGTAAAGTTGCTAAAGTGCCGAGGGGACCTATCCTCCCCCTCTCCCGACTTCTTATTGGCCCCTTTCTGCTTCACTTTGCCTTTTCTTTGACTAGGAATCCTTTCTACTTGGTTTATGGTTGCTGGGGTAGTTAGCTTTTCAATTTCCTCCTACGTTCTCATCTTCTTCAGCTTGGGGCCCTATAAACATCCTCCGCAGCGATGAACGCGATGGAGAGGGCGAAGGCCACAGCTAGTGTTTTCTGAGGGGCGCGAGCCATCTCATACAGGAATGGGCCATTTTTGTACCCCTGAAATAAGGGCAATAATGGCCACTCCATCATGGTCCTCCTTGAGTTCATCCTACTCGTGGCAGAATCTTTCGATGTAGGCCTCTAGCCTTTCGTCATTCATCTGTTTGATTGAAATGAGGTGCAATGGGTTCTTGGCTCATCTCTTGTTGTTAACAAATCAATGGAAAACGTTAAGACTAAAATATTTGAAAGAATTGAAGCAACCTGGCTTTAGGTTTTTGTACCACTTACGCGTGGCTACAACAAAGATGACCTATAAAGTTTGGCATTTTGTCGAGTCTAATGCTTTTCTCAGGTCTATGTGGGAATGGTAGGCATTGAGGTAATCCATAGGATTGGAGTTTCCTTGATACGTTCTGATCTGGAACGACATCTCAAAGTTAGACGGAATGGGGAATATTAAATAATAAAGCATAAAAGAGAAGTTTTTTTTAAGTGTCGATTTTCTCATAAAAGTACTTAGGCCATTTTCAAAATAAAGAGTTTCCATCAAGCATTGGGTTCACATGGTATGCTATGTGTCACGGTCTTAACTTGTCCAGTGCTTGTTCTCGCACATGACCGCTTGTCCGTGACCCTTTTCATTTGTTTTCTAAACTAGTTTAGCTTAGATTAGCTTAGTTTAGTTTATTTCTTTCATTTCTTGTAGAAAGACAACATTATGACTCCTCGAGCATAATGATGTCTATTGTAGTCACTTGTATTTTTTTACTTAAAATACTATGTGGGAGGATATGCTCTTGAAGTCATTCAAGCCTTTTACACCTTGTAGCCTTTGATATTAATATAATTGTTGTTATTGTAATTGTATTCTTCTCTACATTGCCGGCATGTGTCGTTGTAGGGAAACTCATTGCTATTGAAATCGCTTCCGCTATTTAAGATCATCTGATCTTCAGGCTTGCTACTAGGCGATCCCCTAGTTAGCACTGCACGGTCCACTTTCTAGCCTCAAAAGGCTTGACCCGTGACAGTTGGTATTAGAGCAACGGACCGATCCGTTGCCTGACCACGTTGGTGAAATACCATGTCGACGAAAGATCGTCTCGACGCGCTTGAACAAAGCGTTTTCCGCATTGACGCTGCTCTAGCTATTTTGCGAAGCCCCAATGCTAATGGGGAGGGGACATCTCAGAACCCCCAAATCGATCACCTGATCGAACAGATGGGCCTAGTTGCCGCGACATCCGTTGACCATCATGCTCAGATGGAACAGTCAGTCCTTGATCTCCGAAGAGAGTTGGATGACTTGAAGAATATTGTGTACCGAGCTCCTGCTAAAGACTCCAGGCAACCTACTTCGAGGGTTTTCCTTGTCGAACCTCAATCATATGGCAGTTCAAGAGACGCCAAGGAGCTTGAAAACTTCCTCTTTGATGTGGAGCAATACTTTCGGGGCACCGGAGTAACCTTCGAGGAAGAAAAGGTGACAACAGCTTCCATGTATCTTTGTGGTGATGCTAAATTATGGTGGCGAACCAATATGCAAACATCCTGGAGGGAAGCTACACTGTCAATACCTGGGAAGACCTTAAAGGTGAACTTAAGGTACAATTCCTTCCAAAAAATGTCGAGTACAGGGCTCGACGACGATTGAGAGAGCTGAAACAGACCAGACATATCCGAGACTATGTCAAGAAGTTTATGGCTCTTATGCTAGACATTCGTACAATGTCCTAAGAGAATAAGTTGTTTTGGTTCCTAGATAGCTTGAAAGATTGTGTACGTCAGGAAATACAAAGACAACGTCCTGCTGATTTATCTGCTGCTGTTGCTGCTGCAGAAAGAGTAACGGATTACTCTCTTGAACCGACCACTAAACATGACAAAAGGAAAGACAAGAATGTCTCCTATTATGATGGAAGTGGAAGTCAATCATCTCGGGGAAGCCCACCAAGACGTTGGAGCAACCCCAACTCAAATTCTAATTCAAGGAGTCCTCCAAGGAGTCCGCGCAGAGGTCAGCACTCAAAATTTGGCCATTCGTTCAACAACTCAGGGGCATCATTGGGTCCGGCAAACCAGAACCCTCACTGGGGCAGACAGGCCCACAAAAATGCAACTCCTTACTTCTTGTGCAACAAGAATCATGATGTATCCTATTGTCCACATAAACATACTTTGTCCGCGCTGCAAGCATCGATTCAAGAAGAAAATGAACGTTGGGGAAAATATATTGTAGAGCAGGAGGAGAAAACTCCAGACGAGTCTGATACTCATAAAATGAGTACAATTCGTTTGTTGAATGCCATGAAGCGACAATCGGTCGCGAAGAAGAAGGTCATGAAGAAGAACCTCATGTTCGTGGACCTTTGAATTAATGGGCAGAATTCTTGCGCTTTAGTTGACACTGGTGCTACACACAATTTTATGTCCGATAAGAAAGCTAATCGGTTGGGCTTACGTGTCGAAAAGCACTCACGGAGATTGAAGGCTGTGAATTCTGAAGCGAGTCCCGTGATTGGAGTTGCCAACACGGTACACACGAAGATTACTCCGTGGGATGGGTTCCTCAACTTCACCATTGCTCCCATGGATGATTTTCAAGTGATATTGGGGATGGAATTCTTTATGGACACTAAGGCGGTCCCAATGACTTTGGCAGATTTGCTTTGTATGATGGGAGATCGATCATGTGTCATTCCTACAACGCAATATTCAATTAAAGACAGATCCGTTTCGACTCTGCAGCTTGAGATGGAGGAATATCAAGACGACCTTCTAGTGCTTAGTGGGGGATAAACTAACCCACAAGTGCCACCTTTGATTCTAGCAAAAGGGTTGTTTGACTATGTTCGAATTGTTTCTCCAAGAGAAATTCCAAATGAGTTTTCCCCTCATTCGGATGGGGAAAAATCTACAGATATCAAGTTCCCATTGGGCCAATCCTCTTTCATGTTAACCAACAATGCGAAGACCCACTTGCTTTTGGTGGGACTACATCCAGAAAGACGGAAGTACCGACTTTGTGTGCCGAGGGTCAGAAATTTGGGGAACGAAGGTACAACAGTTGTAGTGGTGGATAATGCATTGAGTTCTACAACCTTATATTCAGCACTTCAATTCCAATATTCCAAGGACACCGCCGCCCAGGTTCTCAAGCATGATACTCAGTTGTGGAATGTTCCGAGGGGTATTGATTTGTGCTTCAATCTATACAAGTGCTTTGATGTAAACTTGGGATCTAGTGAGATTGTCGCAGACCAGCCACTGTATCCTCATTCAGTGGATAAACTCTACAAAGCCAACATATCTGGAAGACAGCAGAAGACGTTACAACCGCAGACCAAATCAGAAGCAGTATCAGAAGAAGTCTACGAGGATATCGACAGCTCAAGTGGGGGAGAATGTCACGGTCTTAGCTTGTCCAGTTCTTATTCTTACACATGGCCGCTTGTCCGTGACCCTTTTCATTTGTTTTCTAGACTAGTTTAGCTTAAATTAGCTTAGTTTAGTTTAATTTTTTCATTTCTTGTAGAAAGACACTATTATGACTCCTCGAGCATAATGATGTCTATTGTAGTCACTTGTATTTTTTTACCTAAAGTACTATGTGAGAGGACATACTCTTGAAGTTATTCAAGCCTTTCACACCTTGTAGCCTTTGATATTAAGATAATTATTGTTGTTATTGTAATTGTATTCTTCTCTACATTGCCGGCATGTGTTGTTGTAGGAAAACTCGTTACTATTGAAATCGCTTCCACTATTTAAGATCCTTTGATCTTCAGGTTTGCTACTAAGCGATTCTCTAATTAGCGCCGCACGGTCCACTTTCTAACCTCAAAAGGCTCGGCCCGTGACACTATGTCACTAAATTTTTAAAAAACAATAACAACAACAACAATAATAATAATAATAATAATAATAATAATAATAATAATAATAATAATAATAATAATAATAATAATAATAATAATAATAATTTAAAAGGCCTAATTAAATTTGACTCTGAAACACGGTCAAGCCAGAGATCATTTAAAAGAGATTGTGTAAAACCTAATTTTTGCACATGTATATTTCTAGTTGCATTTTAGAACCTTTAGAAAAATAATGACGTTCATTGTGCTATTTAAATTTTACTTAAATTTTTTTAAGGATTATTGTAGTATTTAAAAGTTTGATTTTAAAAACTTTAGGGGTTAATATGTTGATTTTAGTTTTGACTTTTAAAAGTTTAGGGATTATTAAGTAATTTAAAATATAATTTTAAAAGTTTTGAGATATACTTTTTTTTATTATTTCAAGAGGGATAACTATTGTAAATAAATAAATTTAAATAATAATAATAATAATAATAATAATATGAATATACTATTTGTTTCTTTCTTAAAGAAGGAAACAAAATCTCACCATATATATATATGTGTGGGTGTGTGTGTGTGTGTGTGTGTGTTAACTTGACATGTGTCAAAGCAAAGCAAAAAAAAAAATTAAAACAAATGAATGGTAGTCAAGACAGTTTTCATATATATATATATATATATATATATATATATATATATATATATATATATATATGTTTAAAATAAGTTATACATTACGTTTAATTCATGGGACTATCTATATGGGCATGTTTACATGTATATTTATATGCCACAAATATATATACATGGATTCGAGAAATATAGTAAGTATAATTATACAAAGATATAGCTAAATTGTGAAGGATTTAATTTAAGATAAAAATTATAAATTTTATTAAAACGACATTTTTTAATATTATTTGACTAATAATATTTTTCTGTCGATTAAATTATTAATAAGAAAAAAAATTGTAATTGCTATTATAATAATTTTTGTACAATTAATATTGACTTCAAAAATTGGGCGTTTAGTAATTTATTATAATCAAAAAATTTAGAAAGGGGAAAGATTGTATTTTACGGTCATACATTATATATTAGATTTATTTAACTAATTTTTTAGTTTAGGCCATTTCGTTGTTAGGTTCACAGGCGACGCCGACTACATCAGCAGTACGCTAGTAGCGTATTTAGTAGCACAAAAATCGAGGTGAGTGTATTGTCTTCTATGTAAACTATTAAATTATATTTTTGTACTAAATTGTGGAAAATAAAATATTTATTAAAAAAAAAAAAAGAACGATTTATAACGTTATGTAGATTGAGTAATTTTTAAGTATGGAAAGTAATTTTATTGATTATCTAACTATACCATAGTGTAATCCCGACAGAAGGGCATATCCTGTGGGATGTTATTGGTCCTGACAGGAAGGTATATCCTATAGGACGTTTGCGGTGTGACTTGACAAAAGGGAAAATCCTGCAGGTGGTTATTGTTATTGTTGTTGTTTTTGTTATTGTTGTTATTGTTGTTGACTATTAATATGGTGGAGTCAAATATGGTATTGATTGTCAATATGGTGGAGTTGAATATGGAATTGACAATATAATGTGGTAAAGTTGAATATGTTGATAATGCGGTGATTTATACCATGTGTTGGCTCCTACCATTAGATATATTAAATAGCCCTAACACTGATGACAACATTAGATTGCATAATTATACAGGTTACGATACCGTTATAACTCTCGATCGTGAGGTGAAACGATCCTATAGATAGTACAGAAATATGTATGCGGTATTTTATTATATATATCAAAGTAATTTGACCAGTTGACTTTAATTCAACTAATTTATCATGATGATACATGTCATATTTGTTCTTACTCCGTGTGTCATATATTCTATTTTAAAAAGTGGTGTTTGATAGATATGCTTGATCCATAAATTGTTTTTAAATTATGAAGACAACACAGCGATAAAATATTTTATTTCAGGTACCTCAGATAGAAACGGGTCCACTGTTGACACTAGGTAGAGTTAGAGGGTGGTATCGTTTTTTTAGGATTGGCAGGGCAGGTGTAAACTGTAAAAGGTTTTTTTTTTTTTTTTTTTTTTTTTTTTTATGAATATTTGGGACACATGTATTTATAAGTTTTGAAGTTGGTAAATCTTTTAGAAAAAAAAATATATATGATGTTGTTGGTCGAGTAACATCAAGTCGGCGTTATGCCTGGCCGTAGGCATTGGGGGCTTGGGGTAGGGTATGACAGATTGGGAGTTGGTTACACTTAGGGAAGGTATTGGGCACCCCAAGACGTCATCCAAAAATAGTACCTTATGTCCAATTAAGTTCAATTAGTTAAAGTCTGAATGCTTTATTTTATTTTGAAAATCTTTTCCTTCTTAAGAAATCTTTTTGGTATTTTCAAATTAAGAAGAGACAAATTTTTTATTTTTTTAGAATGTTCCTCTAGTATGACCTCTCATTAAATATTAATGAATTTGATAAGGGTGGTCCCCAGGGGGTAATTTTATATATGTTTCTGATGGAGTTCTTTAATTTAAATGGGCAAACTAATGTAAATGAATCATGAAGATATAAAAATATGAATGCATAATGCAAAATATGAGAATAACGGTTTGAACTAGCATGAATTGGATTTATATTTATTTATGCACAATGTCCTAGACTAATGAGACAAAATTGTTTGTGGTTTTTCAATGATTTTATGCAAAACGGTTTAACTTAAGCATGCCAACGCAAAAAATATGAATGCGGGGATAAACTATAGACCTATATGAAAAAAGGGATCTAATGTCTAACATGGTTATTATAACTTACATAAATGACTTATACATGAAAGGGTATGAAAAGTGCAAGTGGAGTACATGTCTTAAAACATATAAAATGATTTGATGACATGGATTATGTGATCTAAAATAACATATATGATATATTAGTGCAGGTGGTGAAAGGTGTCTTAATATATTTTTCTAAGGGGTGCAAAAGTAAGATGCAAAATGGCGTGGAATATCACAATAATTATTACATGGATGCAAATGGGATGTATAATTTCCTAATTGTTTCCCAATTAAATCAAAGAAATTCGGATATGACATTCACTCAAATCTTATGGGCAAGAGAATCGAGGAAAGTCACGAAACAAGTTTTTTCAAAATTAACCTTTTCATGACTAAAAGGAAATCCAACAAAATGACTTACCAAGGGAATTGATTTCCTAAACCGACTGGTGGCTGCTAATTAAGTGCTGTCACTTTCACCGCAAACGTACAGATCAAGTTTTAGTATAGTGGACCTTTCGGTCGGGTATTGTTTCCATAGGGATTGGTGTTGTTTTTATCGAGTACCGCGATTGTCATAACCTGACTTTATCTAGGCGATAAATATGGAATTTAATTAAAAAATACTAATACTAAAATACTAATTTAACTATACTAATTACTAATACTAATATGAGATAGTTTTGAGAGAATAGGTTGTCTAGGGATTAGTTTCGTTTACGAATACGTGTTCAGTCTCGTTTTAGTTTATGTTAATGGCGTTCGACTTATATGACAATTTCAGTTCGTAAACTCCTCTGCCACCTTTCCCGAGTGTAAGACGGGGGAATACATGACTTCCTGTCAACGAAGAAGTCCTCCTCAACGTCTTAACGACCCTAGGCCGCGTGAGTCTCTCCCCAATGTCATTGATTACACACAAGCCAACTCCCTCCCAGGTTATTAGATCGTCCTGTTGTGTTTACTCTATCGACAATCTCAGTTCTAAAACTCCCCCGTCACCTCTCCCGAGTGTAAGACGAGGGAATACGTGACTTCGCATCAACGTCAAAGTCCTCTTCAACATCTTAACGACTCTAGGTGACTATGTGTTCTAAAAAATGCTAGATGAAGACTTCGGCATTAACGCGAAGTCACATATTCATTCACTTGTCACTCGGGAGAGGGAGTGAATGAGTTTACAGTACAGAGATTGTCAGATAAGTCAAACATCGTTAACGTAAACTAAACGAGATCAAACACATTTAAGTAAATGAAGTTAATCCCTAGATAATCCATTCCCGTAAAATCTCATATTAGTAATATAGTATAATTAGATAAATTAGTATTTAGTATTAGTATATTATTAATTATAAACTTCATTTTTTATCGCCTAGATAAAATTTGGTTATGATAATTATGGTACTCGACAATATTATCAACCAATCCCTGTGGAAACGATAATTCTTACTCTTCCCAATCTACGAAAACTTAACCGGTACACTTGCGATGAAAGTGACGACGTAATATTCTGCCACCAACTGACGTAAAGTGAAAACTAATATACCTCTCACCCGGTGGCAATAAAGAACTGACGCAAAGTAAAACTAACATACCTCCTTGCTTGTGGCAGAGAGGACTAACGCAAAGTAAAACTAACAACCTTTTTGCTTGTTGCAAAAGAAGACTAACATGAAATGAAAAGCAACATACCTATCAGCTTATGGCAGGAGAGGATTGACACAATAAAAACAATCTTTAAAATATACCCCAGGTTGTGGCTAGGGGAAAAATGAGAGAACATAAGTATAAAATGTGCCCCAACTTGTGGTTAGGGCGATGATGATAGGGCAAAGTATAAAATGTGGCTCAACTTGTTGGTGGGACTGTAAACCCAAATTCTCTTTATCTAGACATAGGCAGGAACAACATAATGTTCCCCAGCCTATACTAGGGCAAGCATAAGATATCAAAGATATGAAATATACTACAGCCTGCAGTTGGGGTTTGCATCTGGATGACTGAATCTTAACTGCTTGCCTACGTACCTTAGCATTACGTCGAGGATCAAATTTAACACAGTTCACTAGACACCCCCTTTTTAGAGAAAGACACATACCAGGATGAACATTTGGAGCTTTTGAGTTTTTCGGCAATGAAAGTTTCTAGTTTGAGCCGATAGAAAAATAAGAGGACACAGTAATAAAGAGGTCCATGCTTCCAACCCTTTTGAGATCCCTAAAAATAGATAAGACAACACTTCCAAAACATAATCTTAGTATGAAAAAAATTGGTCACATTAGATAACTCGCAATTCCGTCCCCCCTCTCTTCCATCGTAATCACTCGGATTATGGCTTGAATTTGCATCAGGGTGATTCAATGAGACTCATTTATTTAAATTCAGAGACTTCATTTTCCAATGCAGGGGCAAGTCCTAATATGCCTTGTCAAGGTCTCCTTAGCCTGCCCGACTGGACTTTTGTCTTTTCAAGTTGCTAGATGCTTTGATGCTTGGGGTTGTAATACTTGATAGGTGTAAATTAACTATATATTTTCAATCCGAATTTGTCAGTTTTTGAGTACGTTTATTGTTATTTTTATATGTTTTAATATGTTTTTATTCTTTTTGTATTAAAATAGGTGCGTGGGGTGAAAAGGTATGAAATCAGAGCGAAAACGATGTGATTAAACCAAAGCGTACGAAGTTACAGTGCATAAATAAGCAAAAAAGCAAAATTGTGAAATAAGCCCACTGCCTAGGCATCCAAACATCTGCCTAGGCTCTGAAGATGCTAAGAGAATTTCCAAGTCCACCGCCTACTTTTTCTCCTAGGCGGTCACCAAACCTGCAAAGCCGGTACAGGTGCTATAACTTCAAGGCTATTTTGGACTATGATGAAATTCTATTTTGGAAACACTCAAAACATGTAAGTTGTATATATTTTTCTTATATTTTTATAGGTTTTTGAATCATCTTAATCGGAGTTTGGATGAAGAAGTTACAGTCAAAACAAAATTGAAAACCTGTAGTAACCGACCTAACATTGCCTAGGCGAAATTCTCTGCGCAGAATAGATATTTTTTGGCCTATTTAAGCCCTTCTCGCCTCCTATCTTTCCTATTTTTGAGCCCTTAAGGCCTTAGGCCATATTTTAGGAGTAGGATTACGGATTTTTGAGGGAGAGCTCTCAACCCAAGGTGGAGGATGAAGAAGGAAGCGATCGTTTGACGGTTCTAGCGCCAATTCTTCGGATATAGGCTAAGTCACTCATTTTTTCTCTTTGTTTTCTTTATTTTGGTAGTTATTAAGCATGTTTATCTCGTTTTACATTCTATAAATGGTTAGGGCCATGAGTTAAACATGGATTGTAATAGGGATTAACGTATTATTTATGAAAATGTAGTTTTGGTTGAATTTGTGTTTTGTTCTTGGTTGTTCTTCGTATGTTGATTATGTTGCCGTGTTTTTTATGATTATATGCTAGTTTAAATATATTGAGAATACAGGGTTTGACACTCGGGAGAGGTAACCCCAGATTCGGACTAGGGTTAACACAACACGACAATCTAACGACTCGGGAGGGCATTAGAAAGCATGCAATCGATGATATTGGGGTGAGACTCATGTGACCTAGAGTCTTTAAGACGTTGAGAGGGACTTCGGCATTGACACGAAGTCACGTATTCCCCCGTCTTACACTCGGAAGAGGTGGCGAGGGAGTTTACGAACCGAGATTGTCGAATACGCCGAACACCGTTAATGTTAACTAAAACAAAATCAAACGCATTTAAATAAATAAAGTTAATCCCTAAGCAATCTACTCCCCTAAACAATCTCAAATTAGTATTTATAGTATAGTTAACTTAATTAGTATTTTAGTTTAATATTAGTATTAAATTAAATTCCATTTTTAAAGCCTAAATAAAATTAGGTTATCACAATCACGATACTCAATAGTAATCTCAACCAAACCCTGTGGATACGATACCCGACCGAAAGGTCCACTATATTAAAACTTAATCCGTACGCTTGCAGCGAAAGTGGCAACACTTTATTTAGCAGCCACTAATACTCCCGCAGGCTTTGTATTTTCTCAAGTCTTGCAAAACTGATTTGGTCCAAAAAAATGGAAAATAATGTCGAAAATTACTAAAACTAGTGCTTTCAATGGCATTTATGATTTTTGTGAGATTTTGAATTGGATTGCAAAGGAATACAGTTCCAATACATTTCACATCTTCACTTAGTTACATCATATACAACATATGCTAGTAATTTCGGGTACATGAAAATGTCCCAATTTTATCAAAACACCTAGCAAATTGGGAATGAATAGGGATCCTAGTTTTGCAGTTTTTAGATTTTTCAACTCAAGTCTCAGGCACAAGACTCACTCCTACCTCCACCAATGCTTTAGTAAAGATCGACTTCACTACTCCCTGAAGGTGATGCTCAAGCATCAGATTCTGCTGTCAATTTTGGCATAGCGGCCTCAATCGTTTTGGAAAATGTAACAACTCCCATTCGAATGAACTCTCAGATATTATTTTTTAGTTCGAAGCATTGCTTTGTAGTTTGTCTTCTGGCCCCCATAATAGTATTCCCTATACGAAATACTTAAGAGAAATAATGAAAGATTTTGGAGGTATACTCCCATTCGAAATACCATTACAACCATACTGCGTGATTCTAGACTTATTACGTCTCAAAGCCTTACAATATGATTGTAACCCTTGAGAAGAAAGTATAAGCTCCACAACAATTATTTTGAGATTTATTGAAATTCTTCTGTTACTTAATTTTCATCAGTATTCGAAACTATGAACCCGTTTGGTTTTTAAGACTCCCTACGACATTATCGATCCATAAAATATAAATCCCTCTCCATGTCTTGTATCATAGTGTTCTGAAGGGACAATATGGACGTAATACAAATGAACTTGTGTCGGAGGGTCTACTACAATATAGGATATTGATAACATATACGTACAAAAAGGAAAAACACATCACAACCTATTTACAAAAGGGAAGGAAAGAGTAACAAAATAACATATGACATTTAGACTTACAATAGTTAGATTTATTTGAACATTTTAGGTTAGACCCTCTAATTATCCCTAGTGTAGTTGCCGGCTAACAGACCTCGATTTTTCAAAAAATAAAGAATATGGAATAATAAACCGTAAAAGAGAAGGGAGCTTTTTTAAGTGTCGATTTTCTTAGAAAATTACTTATGTTATTTTAAAAATAAGGAGTTTCCATCTAGCATTAGGTTTAAATGGTCTACTAAGTCACCGAATTTTTATTTTTTTTAAAAAAAAGGCCAAAGTAAATTTGACTCTGAAACCCGGTCAAACTAAAGATCATTTAGAAGAGTTTGAAGGTCAGTTATGCTCAGGAAAAATGTTAGGCACTCCAAGATGCCCATTCGAAAACTATACTATATGTCCAATTAAGTCCAAGTAGTTTAAGTTTAAATGTTTTATTTTATTTTGAAAATATTTTCATTCTTATAAAATCTTTTTGGTATTTTCAAATTAAGATGAGAATTTTGTTTTGGTATTTTTAAAATAGTGTAAAAAGAAGTGCTTCGAATCATTTCTTTTTGACCCGTAAATATTTCATTTCTATTCCACAAATGTAAAGTTCAAAGTGATTCCTATAGTAGCGGCGAGCGAAATGTAGCAGTCAAAAATTAGTATCCATTATGAGTCAGACTCCATAAAATTTTATTAAAAGGAGTTCAAATAGATATTTGTTGTGCTCTATCACTTCCACGCAATAATGCTACCAAAGGCGATCGTAGATACCTACCTGCCAAATATGGCCCAAACAAAATCTCAATTGTTTTTGAACTTTCTATTTTTGGAACTATTAGCCGTATACGAAATTTTTGAATAAGTGAGCATAATGAACTGTACAAGTGCCTGAGAACCCTCACAGCCCAGGACAGTATAACCTCTCATCAAATGTTAAGAAATTTAACAAGGATGGTCCCCGGGGTATAGTTTTATATATATTTTTGATGAACTTCTTTAACTTAAATAGGGAAACTAATCTAAATGAATTATGAAGGTATAAAAATATGAATGCAAACTGCAAAACATGAGGATAGTAGTTTGAACTAGCATGAATTGGATTTATTTTTATTTATGCAAGAACACAATGGCCTAGGCTAATGAGACAAAATTATTTGTGGTTTTTCAATAATTTAATGCAAAACGATTTAACTTAAGCACGCCAATGCAAAGAATATGAATATGGGAATAAACTACGGACCTATATGAAGAAAGGGATCTAATGTCTAACATCATTATTATAGCATACATAAATGACTTATACATGAATAGGTACGAAAATTGCAAGTGGTATACGTATATTAAACATATACTAAATGATAAAAAAAAATGATTTGATGACATGGATTATGGGATATAAAATAACATATGTGTATATACTATAAAAGTGTAGGTGATGAAAGGTGCCATAATTTGTTCTTCTGACGGGTGCAAAGGTAATATGCAAATTGGCGTGGAATATCACCTTAATTACTACATGGATGCAAACGGGATGTCTACTTTCCTAATTTTTGCCCAATTAAATTAAATAAATCCCGATTTGACATTCTCTCAAATCCTATGGGGATGAGAGTTGAGAAAAGTCATGGAAACAAATTTTGTTGAAATTAACCCTTTCAACTTAAGTGGGATCCAATGAAATAGCTTACCGAGGAAAGTGATTTCCCAAACCGATCATTTATAAACTTCTCATCTAACACTATTTTATTTTATTATACCCTTTTTTTAATTTTTATTTTATTTAAATATAACAACATCATAAATACAAAAAAATAAAAATAAAAAACCAAAAAATAAAATAAAAAAGAAGTTTTCTCATCTAACGCTCAAGGGTTAAAATTTGAGAAGGAAGAGCCCCGTCCCATCATTTTCATCAAATCCTTGGATGATTTTATTTTTATATTATTGATCCCAAGATTTTGATGGACAATTAAGTATTGATGTTTTTGGTCAAACTAATAAGTTTATTGAGTCTTTCAGTGTAAAAGTTTCAACATTCATGTTATCACGAAGTAACTGCTAGGATACAAAGAGATAGACAAAGAGAAGGATATTAAAATATTGAAGATTTTGAAGAATTTAGGTGAAAACAACTCAAATCACTTTTTTACTCTTAATGTATCCCGATTAGGATCATACACGACACAAAAATAATTTATATTTATGTGTGTTTTTATTAGGATCCTAATTAGTTCACATATTTGTTCAAATTTGAAATTGAAAAAGAAAAATTGACCTAAGAAAGATTGGTGTTTAAAATTGATTAATAGTATCAATTATGTTAACTAAGAAAAGAAATCGGTTAAAAGGTCAAAAACGTTGAAGATTGGAGTTGAAATGAATTAAGGAAAAATGTTCCAACAATGATCAGTCAACCGACTGTGAAGGATAGGCGAACCGATGGGCATAGGCAGGGAATTGGAGAAATTCCTGAATCGATCGGTCAACCAACTAAGAGAGATCGGTTAACCGATGGCTAATAAGTGAACTCTCTGAATCGATCGGTCAACCAACCATTAATGATCGATGAACCGACCAGGGCCAAAAAATGGCCTGAGAAGCATCCTGAATCGATTAGTCAATTAACCATCATTTGAGAATAGCTTGGTGGCATCCTGCATCGATCGATTGACCGATGGGCAGAGGACGGTCAACTGACCGTGCTGTTTCAGATTCTGAGGGATTTCAGGATTTGATCCAAAATATATTATAGATATATTACTTCACTTTGAATATCCCTATAGATATGGTACATGGAATTAGAGTGTTTCTCAAATTGGTATATTTAATATTTCCTATCTAGTTTAATTTGAGATTGAGAAATATTTTGGGAACTTAATTAAATATTTTAAAAGCTATATTTGAGTGAAATTGACCAGGAGTGATTGGTATTGATATATGGGGTCTTTATGTGCATTTACTTGTCATATTATGTGGGGACTAACCATTAGAGGGCCTGTTTCAAATTGATGTAAATAGACCTGCGTTTTTCATATATCAAGAACATTAGTTCCTAAGCTTTTATAAAAGTTTTCATTCTGCTCAGATTTATATGAGAGAGAAATTGTGCTACGTTCTTAATCAAAAGTGCTAATTGTTTTAACGTCACCGATTTGAGCTATCTAGCAATTCAATTTACATTCTTCGGTGTTATTTTGGTGAGATTTTTCCAAGATTTTATTCTTAATTGTGAATTTGAATTATCATTGCTTGCTTGGTTTTTAGATCTTTAAGAAATCGTTTTTGAACTTTAAAAAGTATAAAAATTCTTCTAAAACGATTTTTATGATAATCTGATGACATGCTTATTTTTATACTACCTATATCTATTATAATCAGATAATTGTATTCCTTACGTAAATTCTAACACAATAATTATCGGGACATTAATTTAGTTAAATTGATTTGTGGTGGTAGATGTTCCGAGTGAGAAAAAACTTATCGATTTTTGTAATTTGTGAGTTTTGTACGGATTAGATACTGTTGAGAGTATCTAGTCAATGGTAGCTGAGTTTCAGTCTCTTCCTGTAAAGAGATTGAGATTTAATCTTTACCTAGAGTATAAAAAGGTTAGGTTACTATTTTCCTTGGAAAAGAGATAGGTGTTAATTCTTCCTGAATAGAATTAGTTTGTGTGATTTATAACGGTTCCATCCTTATCGGTGAAAAGGATACTTGCAGTGTTTTTGGTGAGGTTTGATTCTTAGCCCAAATATAAAATAATTAAGTTAATCTTTAGCTTGTTAAAAATATAGAAGTTCTTCTTTATCTTGGGAAAAGAAAATTTTAAAAGTTGATTCTGAGCCTGTGAAAAGAATCAATGTGTAAAAATTTGGTTCTTACCTATTTAAAGGAATTTAAGTGGTTTAATGGGTGTGAATCTCTGTGGGGCTCGGAGGACTGGGTTAGCCAAGAGTAGCTTGGTGAGCCAGGATATATTGAGGTGTTTTGCATTGATTTACATTATTTATATTTTTGTTATTTGGGTGTGCATCTAGAATTAATAACACTTCTCCGCTGCATTATAAAGATAATAATTGATTTAGGATTAAATTAATTATTTGATAATTTAAGTGTTGAAAAATAAGAATTTGCTTAAATTTTTAGAACTACCTAATTCACACACACACCCTTCCCCCCCCCCCCTACCCCCCACCCCACCCTATCTTGGGTTGATCACTAGGTGAACATATATTTTTTGTAACAAATTATTCGAATGAAAGATAATAAAAATAATAATAAAATAAAGTAAAATAAAAAATAAAGTGTCAACGTCTAATGCTCAGAGATTAAACTTGAAAATGAGAAACCTCGACTCAGCGTTTTCAACGAGTCATCTGATGATTTTAACAAAACTGAACTTGCAAGAATTTAAATTGTGATAACAAAAAGAAAGTGATGAAATGAATAAGAGTTGAGACATACCTATTTTAGCAAAAGTTCCTGACACATGGGTTTTTTCTCTCTCGTAGGTAGCTTCTCGACTGGGTTTTCCTAGAGAATCGCACCTTAGGAGGATTTTTCTTTGAATTTATGCATGTTTAAACTATTAGGATGAGGGTCCGATTAATAAGAAAACATGGGGAAAAAACAAACAAACAAACAAACTAGTCTTGGCCGCTAAACCCTAACCCTAATTTGGAGGGAAAAAAGAAAAAAGAAAAAAAAGAGAAAATTTTGGGCCTGCATAGCGTTGCCGCATGGCAGCTGTCCACGCGTTACAATTGTCACGAGACAGATTCTTTATTGTTTATGTAAAAAATTAAATTAAAATTTTGATAGGGATGGTCGAAATGTAGTGTCTACAGATGGGCTCCCATACCACATATGCAGTGAAGGAAGAATCGTTCCACTTCATTATATAGTAAATGCTTGGCACATTTCTCCCGACTCGTCCCATCTTCTCGTGAATGGCCCTAACTTGCTCCTACAAGTCTTTGTCTATTCATCGGCTAAAATCACATGTTGGGGCCTCGAACAAGTCTTGGAGGAAACCTCATCCAAGTGCGGTGGGGTTCGTCGATACACTCCATGAGTTCAGCCCGCAATATGGGTGCGTCGTGTTTCGTTCTTTCTTGGAAGAGCTCTATGGGTTCTGCCACCCAGCGTTTCTAAGGATGCTTGTGGGCCTATCCAATAGTGGATGCTGGGGATCTGTTCTAACCTTGGGGGTTTTGTGTTGGACCTCCAATTTCTAGTCTACTAGCATAGTTCATCCCACTCTATACAAATCTTTCCCAGGTCCTGTAAAACGTCTCACTATGTGTGGCAGTACTCTTTCTCTTGGCCTTGCTTGCATCAAGCCCTTTATCCTTATTTGATAGTAGGTTGCACCTCGCAAGTGGGTGGTGCCACCTCTTTCAACACCGACGGGAGCGAAAAAAAGTGTTGAGGACTCGCTTGTCTAATTAAGTTTCAGACCTTTTGTGCGAGATTCCTAACTTTTCTCTTTATCTCCCTCAAGAGCACTGGTGACTCTCCTGATGGGCCGACTCCGGGGGCAGCTGTACGTAGCGATTGCTTTTCGCTTTCGCCTTCATTTGTCATAATTTTCGATCTTGAAGAGACTATTCAATTAAGAACTCAAGAACAACTATATATCATTCTCACCAATGATGCCAATCTAATGATGGCTGAAAGTGGATCACCGGACACATCCTAAGATTTTGGAGCGATGGATTGCTGGGTTTTTCTCACTATCCCTTGGTTTGGTCCCTGCAAAATAATACATCGTGGGTGGGTCTGGTAGCATTGCACCTCTGATGTGAGAGTCAGTCGAGGATACTAAGAGAGCGTATAGTAATGTAATAAGTATAAGAGTTTGTGTATTGCGTATGATGGATTTCATTACCTCAGACCTTTAGGGTTCTGACCTTTATGTATGAATGGAGGAGACTTGTTTGACAAGTCTTCCCTGAATCTCTGTGCGCCTTATGGTAATAGCACAGATCTCGGTTCCATTTCTATAGAGATAGCTGGGATAGTAGGCAAAGATTGAGGGACTATTTTGATAACGGTACCTTCTTTTCTGGGAGAAGCGACTCTGAATGCCTTTGGAGCGAGACCATGATGATGCTCGTACCCTAAGAGGTGTGACCCAGGTCGAGTTTAGAGATGGGGTCCTACCGACCAATTAATTCTAGAGTTAACATATTTTAACAATAACTATTTTTGCATTAACATTAACGTAATGCTTGTACATGGTAAAGTTAGTTAACTCACAGTTTTTTCAGTTTTTTTTCTAAAAAGTAAGATGCTACAATCTACAGAGGCACTCGTTTGCATTCAATAAAACGTTTAACGTTAACATGTTTAACAAGCAGCCTATTTGCATTAACGTTAATGCATTAATGTTTACACAATCAGTCTAGTGTTGGACACACTAACATGTAAGGTTAATGGTAACGTTTACAATGGTCTACAAAAGGAAACTTGATTGCGTTTAACGTTAACGCAATCAAGTCCATTCGTTAACATTTACGCAATAAGTATAAGCGCTTAACTAGACCAATAAGCATAATGAAATCTAAACTTTCCGACACACATTAGTGTTTTATCTAGACTATTTTTTTTTTCGCACAAATTTGGGGATGTATTTTTTTGATTTTGCAGATTTATTGGGGGCGGGGGGGATCAAAGTAGCTTAGCTGCGTTAACGTTAACGTATTTTAAGTTTATGTGTTAACGGTTATGCTATCAATCTAAGTGCTAGACCAGAGTAATGTTAGTGTTAACGTTAATGTAACCCCTGTTTTATAAGTCAACTTGATTGCGTTGACATTTACGTAATTAGTAGTAAGCGCTCTGATAGACCAATAAGCATACTGAAATCTAAACTTTCCCGATACCTATTAATGTTTATCTACTGTTTTTTTTCTCGCACAATGGAGTTGCATTCTTTTGATCTTGCAGATTTATTGGGGTGGTCAATGGCTACGCGCATATTTTTGATGTGCAAGTTTGATGGTTACTCGTTGGGCGTCAAGGTGGATGATTATTTCACACAAGCGGTGCTTATTCAAAATATGTTGTCGCGGTGGGACATGTTGAGGGATGTTTCGTTCGAGATGTTTTATTCTATACCAAAGCATGACAGGTGCCTAATATTGTCTCTGGACGATGTAGAGGTAATGGTTAGCCTTGTATGAGCAATGAAGCTTGAATATATGGGGTTGGAAATAAAGGTGTGCGGCAATGGTAGTAGACCAAGTGGCAGTCGGGACAGGATGTTATTTGAATATCCAACGGGACAGGGGAGGGAGGCGGGATGGCATAGACGAGAAGGACGACCTGTTATCCGTTTTTTGTCCATTGCCTAAAAAGGCATTATTATCCGATCATTGGGCTAAATGTCTTAAAGAAGTCGGGCAGATTTTTAAGGGTGGAATACCGAAATTTAGAGAATCACTAAGGAAATATGCTGTACAAATGGGTTTCACATTTCAGTACATAAAGAACGACAAGAAGAGGGTGAAAGCTAAATGTTCACTCAAGAAAGAGAGGGAATGCAAATGGAGAGGCATGGTAGGCTAGACGAAAGGAATGGATTTTTTTTATATTTGGGAGTTCCAGAGAAATCATAGTTGCGGTGCTGCTTATAGGACAACGAGGAATTAAAAGATGAACTGTAGTGTTGTGAAGTCATGTCTTTTAGACTTAGTTCAGAATACTCCGTCAACTCGCCCAATTAACGTTGTTCACACATTCAAAAACGATTATGGGATTGAGATCCCATATCACATTAAATGGAACAGCGTGGAAAAAGTTCGGGATGATTTGTACGGTGACCACGAATTGTCTTATGATCAATTGCGCTGGTACTTGGATACATGCAGGCAGACAAATCCAGGTAACCACCTAGCATTGGGTTATGATAAAAAAAAAAAAAAAAAAAAAAAAAAAAAAAAAAAAAAACTGGGCATTTCAAGAGACTGTTTGTATCGTTCTATGCGACTGTTCAAATACTGCAGGCTGATGCTGTTTCTAGACGGGATATTTCTGGGGAGTAGGTACAAAAGGTGTTTGTTGGCGGCCAGCACAAAGAATGGAAACAATGGTAAATTTTTTGATTACTTATTACATAAATGCAATAACATTTAACGTTAACGCATTAGATGCAATTAACGCTTTCTTATATTTTTTTACATTTTTTTGAACAGTTTTGTGAGGGGGGAAGGGTTCTGATGAGACAAGCTGATTATGTTTAGGGATGAGACATGGAAACTTTTGCAACGTTAACGTTGAATACATTAACGTTAACGCATATAAACGACTGTGTATACAATATTTTTTTACTATACGCTGATCTGTTTTGTGTTTTTCATAAATGGATAGGTCTTCTCCCGGTGGCATTCGCTATTGTTGATGCTGAGAACGATGACAACTGGTATTGGTTCATGACCAATTTAGAAAAAATTATGGCGAAAGAACGTGTGCTAACCTTCATTTTTGATCGACATAGTGGCATTCTTGAAGGGGTCCAGAAGATGTTCCCAGATTGTTTTCATTCTTATTGCTTGAACCACCTGAAGAACAATATGAGGAACAAAACCAATTATCAGTGAGACGCATTGAATCACTTCTGATGACGGGTTTCCTATGCCCAATACGCGATCAAATGCTGTCACGGATGATAAGTGATGGGTGACCGTGGAATGTTGTTGAGTACGGCAACAGCGTATACGAAGTGCACTCGATCCCTTCCATTCTGGTTGATGTGCATAAAAAAATGTGCTCCAACTTTGAGTGGCAGAGAAACAATTTTCCGTGTGTTCATGCTTGTGCGGCCATAATATATATTCATCCGTTAAGCCATTTTTCTCGGTGGAATATTACCGAATGACCTACTCGGAAGGTATATATGGTGTACCTACGTTCGAGAAGCCGGAATGGAATGCATCGGAAGCTGTAATCATCCCCCCGATCACAAAAAAACAACCAGGTCGACCGCAGAAGAAACGCATCCCATCAAGGGGTGAGATCCCAGAAATAAGATGTGGTAGATGCAAAAAAAAAAAATGGGCACCACAACAGGAAGACATGCACCACTTTAATTTAAAGCACATATTCATCAAATATTTCTTTTTATGTAGTTTTGACACAGCAACACTTTACGTGTTCAATGTCAGGGGGGGAATCTCGTTCTTTTCACATGATGTTTTTGTTTTGCGTAAATAGGTACTATATACACACAAACTTTTTTTTGTGTTAACATCAACGCAAGTACGATTCACACATTTTAATGTTTAACACTTTCATAATTTTTGTATATAATTTAATTGCGTTAACGTTAACGCAATTACAAAACCGACCTCAATAACTAATCGCGTAAATGTTAAATGCATTTTTTTTACAAACCAGTACAGAGCAAATCACAGTTTACATTAACGTTAACATTAACGTGAACGCATTTACAACCAAAAACTCAATAACTAATTGCGTAAACATTAACGCATTTTTATTATAAATCAGTATAAGCATGATACAATTATGTTAACGTTAACGTGAACGAAATTACAGCCAAAAACGTAACTAGTAGCGTTAACGCTGACGCAATAAGAAACCCATCACATTTAACTTTATTGCGTTAACATTAAGGCAAATACAACCCAGTAACAAAGTCAAAGGCAACGCAATTAAGGTCATTTCGTTAACGGTAGCACATTTGTTTTAAAAAAAATTGTTCTACCAGACCAACAAACTAACCAAATCTAAACATTAACTAATCTCGTTAACGTTAACACAGTTTTTACAGACCAAAACAAAACAATTGCATTTTTTGCATTAACGTTAACGTGAATGAAAGTACAAATTGCGTTAAAGTTAACGCATTAACAAAACCAGCCCATTTGACATACTTGCGTTAACGTTAACACAACTACAACCCAGCAACAAAGACAAAAGCAACAAAACTAAGGTCATTTGCGTTAACGGTAACATATTTTTTAGTAAAAATTATTCAACCAGACCAATAAACTAAATCAAATCTAAATATTAACTAATCTCGTTAACGTTAACGCATTTGTTTACAACCAGCACATGTAAAATTAAAAATTGCGTTAACATTAACGCCATTGCAAAAACCCCTAATACTAATTGCGTTAACGTTAACGCATTAACAATAAAGCATATTTACTTACTTGCGTTAACATTAACACAATTACAAACCCAACAGCAAAGTCAAAAAGCAAAACATTCAACGCAATAAATCAACGGATGAAATAAGAGTTAATTATATTTTTTTTTCAAGTTAACGATAACGTATTTTTTTGCAAGTTAACGTTAACGCCGTTTGCACATTAAACCACCCATCAAACACACGTATCCATCATCGCAAAAAATGAATTAAATAGGGGAATATATACATTTTCTCAGATTTTTGTCTTGTATCATTGATAAACTCCCCCCTAGGTCAGGGTGTGCCCTGATTTGGTTGGGTTTTTCAACATCGCCGCCCACTACGGGGACCCAACTGTAGTGCGGATGGTTGAGTAGAGCGTGTATTACGTCTCTCCGGACACCCCATACATCCGCCACCGACAGTTTTTTCGCGACGGACATATTTATAGCATATTGTTTCATGATATACATAACAAAAATGCCACAATCAGTCCTGCAAACAGGAGGGAAGTAAATAGATAAGAATGATAAATTTGCAAATACATACGATTTTTAGTACACAAGTTTCGGATGGGTGAACTTACGCCCCGCGTTGTTGTGGTGAATCAAGACATTGTTCTATACGTGCGTCGCCCCAATCTGGCAATATTTCCATGTTGATATGTCGTTCAGCAAACTTTTTCTATTCAAAATTTAGGTTAGTCAAACAACACAGAGTGTAGTTACAGACAGTCATAGTAGTTCAATATCAAATCACATACCACCATAAGCGCATCATTATAATAATGATCAGTCGTGTTCTTCCTAGGACGGATGGAATTGTAGAATGTCCATTTTTTATCATGTATGTCCAGCACCATTACAGTCCAGTAATTGGGTGACGCATGGCGACCGTTAGTACATAACAGTTTTCTTTGTTGAATGCGGTAGAGATTGTGTAGTAGAGTTCTTTCAACAGCACATTGTTGTCCTCTCTTATAACATTCTATGTTTTTTTTACATTTTAGCAAGTTTGGATGAAAAAGGAAAATAAGCTAACATGTGCTAAAGCGTCTTACCCAAATACATGATAGCACGAACCGCATTTCGTGCAACAGCACGATTGACGTTGACATGTGATTGATTGATCTAATTTGATCTTTCAAACACTCTTCATACGAATCGATAACCTGTGAGAGAAGGGAGGGAAGAGACAGCACGTTAACGTTAACGCAAATTTTGTTAACGTAAGCATCTTTTTACGAAACAAGTTGATGTAAGCAATTAATCAAGTCAATCACAAACATTATACAGTCGGTTTCATACATTATCTGACATACGTCACTCTAGAATCATGCAAATGATGTCGCCATATGAAACCGTGGCCATGGGTTTCCTGCCTCCAAACACGAATGTACTGGGACATTGTCAAAAACAACATATCACATGATCAGCAAACATTTTATGGAAAAAGGCATTTCAAAAGTAAACAGGCACTTTGAGTTATTTTTTGTTTTTTACCCTGGCCCCTCTTTGGAAATCACAGACAACTTCTCCCAATCGTCGTCACCAAGCATCGTACCAACGGTCGTCGAATTATGAGCTGGGAGTATTGCATTGTCTTCATACATTGTTGCCGACGGGAGATCATCGACATTAACTATGTCAGATTTCTCTTTCTGCTTCCTTTTCCCTTTTGCTTTGGGGTAGACAAAATCACTGTCTTGTTTCTTCAGTTGCCTCTCATTTTTCTTTACTCGTCCAACCATGGAGCTAACTTTTTGTGTTGCCCCCCCATGCAACGTAGGCATCGGGACTGGTGACGGTGCATTGGGGGCGTCCGTCGGCATGACCATAGAGAGCGATTGAGGTTCTTGAGGTTCGTGGACTATGAGAGTGGTAGGGGTACACCTACCCCCCGTTTGCATGTGGGTGTTCAATTTCGTGTAGAGGTCCTGTATTTGTTTATTTAGCGCCACTTACATTTTAACGTCTGATTTGTCTATCTCTTTCTTCTCCTCCCTCAGCAGTTTGTTGATTTCTTGTTCTACTTTCAAGTCAAGAGCAAGATCATTATATTTCTTCTTCATTTCTTAAGCAACATCAGCAAGTTGCTGATTCAACGTTTCGATTGTGTTTTTCAGTGTATCCACCTCTTGGGCGAGCTCGTGATATCTCTGCCTAAGGTCATCTTTCTATGTATCGATAACGGGCTCCTTATACTTCTGAGTCACATCATGCACGCTCATTTCCGTCAGGATGTCTCTCTTCTCCCCAATTGATTTCACTAATTTTATAGAGAGGTTGAAGACAGAACGCTCATAACTTTCTTTTTCTTGTAACGACGATGCTTTCAGATTATCAATCTCCTTTTTCTGCTCGACATTAGCAGTGGTTATGATTGCAATTACCCTATGCAACGCTACAATGGTCTGCTCTTTTTCCATTTTATTCGCAACAAACTCACCTTACATGTGTTCGATCTGTTCGCAGATGTCATCAACTGTACGTGCGTACATAGACGGTGGTCCCAAGGAACCCTCTGAAGGTGTGCAAAATACACTCTCAGAGGGGGCAGAATCATCACCCAAATCGGTTGCGTCTTGAGTGGGGACAGGTGAAGGATGATATATGAGGGGTGTAAGATACCGACCTATGATGTCGTCAACCATTGAATGGTAGCCATCATCAGCACCAACGTCTGTATCTTCGCCCTCATTGCCCGGGCTATCTTTAATTGAGTCATCACTATCCTCTTTCAAAGCAATCCCCATTTGAAGCTCTGTCAAAGTCTCATCAACGGGCTGATCTTTCACCTAGCATATGGCAAGCATTAACGTTAACACAGCCACACCCCCCCCCCCCCAACCAACTAACTAATTGCATTAACATTAAAGTCAAATTACTTGCGTTAACGTTAAACATAAGTTACAAAAAACCAACAACTAAGTGCGCTAATTTTGACGCAATAACAATCCAGCCACACATAACTTGCTTTGCTTTAACGTTAACGTATATAAATAATTGTGTTAACGTTAATGCAAATAATAAGTGCATTAACGTTAACGCAATAACAATCCAACATTACATAACTTATTTTGCTTTAACGTTAACGCATATAACTAATTGCGTTAATGTTAACGCAAATACCACATATCACATTTTTACGTACTTGCGTCAACGTTAACACAATTATCCCCATCAGCAACGTTAATGGTAACCCAAAATAAGGTCATTGTGTTAATGCATTCGTCCTCCCCCCCCCCCCCCCAAAATCTCATTTTGATTTAAAGCACAACATGTTTTTTTTGTTTACCTTATCAGCTAACAGGAGCCCGAAGGGAATGCCACCCAAGTTGGAAGAAAACGTGGTGAGGCACCATCACTCCAAACGCGGCACACTATGCTCCCTACCCTCGGTGTGGTCAACCAACGTTGTGTGCTCGCACAACCAATACTATAAGTAAAATTTGTACTATGTCAAGTAGGGTCCACAAACAACGCTTTTAAATATTTGAAAAACATTTTCACAATGGTTATGTGTATACCTAGAGAGCAAGCACACACCCCGTGACCGGCCGGGGTTCCATGTACGATTTCTTGAGGCTTGTTTCCAGATCTGTGAATATTGCAGCTTTCCAGTTATAATTTTCCATGTCTTCAATCGTTTCAACATAGCGAACTAACGATTTCTGGACCTGCTGCCTAGTTGTCGCAAAGAAGCATGTGGTCATCAGGTGCAGAATGACCATACGCACAACATCTTGTACTGTTTCATTGTCCATGGCGTTCACATTCGCTTGCACTTGTGATCTCAAATACGCGATACTTAACCCGCGGTCTACGAATGTCAGTTTGGACATAAAGGGAGAGTCGGATTTTGTGTAGCGACTTAAAACAACAGGTTCTTCGCCCGTTGCTATTCCGAATATCAGCTGGATGTCCAGCGGGGTTATCTGGATGAGCCTGCCCCCTATCCTAAACCCCCTCCCCCCCCTCACGCACAGGGTCATAGCATCGGATGATCATTTCAATGAGATCATCATTTTTGTAGACGTTTTCGAGCGTCACTCGCTGCTCATATAACGTCTCGAATATTTTTGCAAATGGGTTCCTGGCCAGCAATGTCTTATGTTGATCTTAGAGTTTACATTCTTTCATCAATTCATATGTCTGCTTTAGGTTGGAGCGATAAAGGAACGTCCGCTGGCTTGAGCTTTCTTTTTTGGGTTTCTTAAGGAGTTTTACTACAAGAATGACAAGAAACACAATTAATGCACATTACAAGCTGCACGTTAACGTTAAAGCAGTCATCCATATCCCTCGTTACGTAACAAAAACAGGCAACTATTTTCTTTAACGTTAACACACCACAATAAATGCGTTAACGTTAATGCATTTCTTTTTCAAAAACCCCAATATTGTACCAAATTTGAGAAAAATACTGACGAGTAATGCAAAATGGTCCCCCCCTTTTTTATAGACAACGTCTATTTGCGTTAACATTAACGCAATTACATCAACGCGTTAACGTTAACGCAACCCCAGTACAAAGTGGTATACCAGACAAACAAACATATATAAATCTAAATACACGACTCACATTAATGTTAACATTAACTCATGCATTCCTTTTGAATTTATTTTTTTCGGAGACAAAACAACAGGTAGATCAACATCGCAAAACCACGAAACAAAACACGACATGCAATTTCAAAAAAAACATAAATCCAAAACAGGGAAACACATCATGTCGGAGTCGGGGGAAATAGACGAATATCATCGTCTCGTTTTGTGATTTTGATTTCTAAAACACTTTCGCCGAACAAAAGTGTATCGATTTTAGGGTTTCACATACCGTCGGGATTGAGGATTCCTCGTTCCTGTGTGGAAGACAACGGGGCGCGTTCAAAATTCTCCATTATCTGAAGACGACAGGGTGATTTCGGATTATTAGTTTTAGGGTTTTAGGGTTTTAGGGTTTTGGAGTTTTTAAGCGTGGAGAAAATAGAAAGCGTTTTTGGCGATTTTTTGTATGCAGTCGTGCGAATAGTGGAATGGGTGGCAGAACATATCGGAATCAGAACGGACGCGGTAACACTCCGACTACTAACAGTGCGTTAACGTTAACGCAATTGCTACTATTAACAGGAAAAAAAAATATATCATTGCAAAGATATCGGCGAGCTCTTTAATTTGATCACATTTTTATATGATTTGATTCAGAAATCAGGTATATAGAAGCGGATTACGTATTGAGGGGGGTTTATTTAGTGCCTTGTTCATGTTGTAGTGGTTTGTATTCTTAAAATGGCATGTTCCGTAAATAAGCTGTAAAAGGAAGGGCAAAATAAAAGGATTTTTTCCTAAAAAATTGATGTGGTCTGAAAACTTAATACACATTGTAAAGTGGTCTGAATAGTGAAGTAGCCCCTAACAGAGGACTAAAAAATAAAATACCCATTATAAAATGGTTGAGCTTAATTATATTTTTTGCCCTTTAAGTTTCATTTGTATATTTTATTAGTCAAATTTTTATTATTTACTATTTTTTAACATTTAAAATTTTGAAAATCGATATAATGTCTTTGGGCATAAGAAATCCCTAGTTTATTAATAAATGAAAACATAAAGACATTAAATAATCTAAATTTAAGTTTAAAAGATGAATGCTTGAGATTAAACTTGTACAATAAACACATTCACTTCAAACTTCTCTACATCACTCAATTTGCTCAATCCACAAAAGAAATATTTAGGGAGAAAATTCCGGTTTAAAATTTTCACAGTTTTGCTTTTAAAACGGTTGGATTTAATTATATTTTATATCATTCAAGTTTTTTTTATATGTATTTTATTAATTAATTTTTTATTATCCTTTCACTCTTTTGAATTTAAAGAGTGAAATTCCTAATCTTTTGAAAAGGAAAGACATCCAATATCAATTGTTTGGTGGCCAACAGCCAACCCAGATTAACTCTAGCAATGCACAAAAAATTAATGCGCAAAAAAAGACCACATGCAAACAAATAAAATTTTGAGTCATGCACTCTGTATCCAATCCTAAGTTAGGAAACTAATACAAAGGGCACTGTATATTTCCTTCTTTTTTCTTTAATAAGAAAATAATGAAAAATAATGGTTTTCTTCAGAGGCTCTCCCAACGCCAAAAAAAATAAAATAAAAATTTAATTATAATGACCAATAAATTATGGCCCATAATAAAATTAGAAAATATATCATTTAGAAATTGTTCATGCATTATATAAATATAATTTTAAAGAACAAGTTTCGCTGAATATTTTAAAATTGAAATTTTTATTATTTTATATAATATTCAAGTTACTAAAGAAAAACAGCCTTATTTTATATATTGTCGTTAGATGATATTTAACCACATACACAACACAATAAAAATATAAAAAAAAAAAAAGATGAAAACTCGTCATATTGAACAATCTTAAAAGAATAAGATGATGCGCGTAATATTAAATAAAAATATATTACACAAGCATAATAAAAGAGTAAATTATACTTTTACAACATATTATCAACTATCATATTTTAAAAACATTACATTCATATCAATACCAAAACGAATTACGCGCAGGCCATTCATTGTCGGCATTAACATAATCACTAGTTTGATTTTGTTTTGCAACACTATTCTAATAGATATTATGATATTTAACTACATACACAACATAATAAAGATATAAAAAAAAAAAAAAAAAAAAAAAAAAAGAAGATGAAAACTCGTCACACTGAACAATCTTAAAAGAATAAGATGATGCACGTAACATTTAATAAAAACATATTACACAAACATAATAAAATAGTAAGCTATACTTGTACAACATATTATCAATTATCATATTACAAAAACATTACATTTATATCAATACCAAAACGAATTACGCGTAGGCCGTTCATTGTCGGCATTGACATAATCACTAGTTTGATTTTGTTTTGCATCACCATAACCACTACAATAGTTAAAAGCGCAATGATCATAAATGGTGTTGTCAGTGTCACTACCACCAGTACCATTAGATTCTCCTCTTTCTTCGTAGTAAGCAAATGTAGAATCCAAGTTCTCTTGATGTGAAAGAGGACACCGTATTGGTAAGTAGATGGTGGTGGATATGAGTATCCAATAGCAGGAGGTTGTGGATATCCTAAAGGACCCCCCATATAATGTGGCGCTAAAACATATTCCGAGGGACGATAATAAGGTCAAGGATATGGTGGTGGTTGAGGCTATTGATGATAATTATCCCCTTGATATCCACATCCTCCAACTCCAAGAATGCGAAAGTAGTTTTACATGTCATTATCATCATAAAAAATTGAGGATTGTAGGTTTGAACATAATCACACCACCAAAGGCAGAATGTCTTCATGTCTCACTAATATCCCTAACTTCTACACTGTTTACAAATCCATATATTCCTACCTCTCCACAATATAAAGATCTTCTAGTGTCTCTTCCATCTCTATCGTCATCATCGCCACTAAACCTTCTACTAGGTGGGCTCAGACTACGATCATTATTAGTTTTACTTCTATCTCCAGATGGTGCTTGGCTACTAGCGGTAGCGGCATGTTGCTCATCATCACTTACGTCTAACCAATCTGTGTTTTTCTGATCTTCTAACAATGGTGTTCTATATCTTGAAGCCATGGATATGGTGGATAATCTTCTTCAAAGATATAGCCCAAGTTGATAGGGTTGAAATTGTCTACAATATCACGTTGGCTTCTTCTTGTATCATGTCCAGTTTTCAGCCTCATATTCTAAACCACATAAACAAGCTTATTTAGTATACTTCAGACAGCTGCTCATCTTTATATGTATCAAGCTGAATGTTCTCCAGTTATGCTTGCAATTAGAAGACGAAGTTATTTGGCTCAACATTTTAACTACAGTCTCTTGAAACTTAAGGACAGATACACCATAGTGGATCCACCATTCAGCTGTAAAAAAAATAAAAAATAAAAAAAAATGATACAAAGATTGAAATTCTTATTTCAATAATTATTTGTTCATTATATTATCAAGATTTGTATGCGCAACTGCTCGTTGAGCCAACAATCCCGAAAAAACCTTGCTTGTCACAGAATATCATAGTATGTACTTAAAAAGTAACAAATCAAACACCCACAACCAAAACGTAGAAAACTTGGTAACTTTTTACTTTAAAAATGAACTAACTTGATTAATAGTTTGAATTTGTTTGTCAATACTCAACTCCAATCTTTAAATTAATTTTACAATCACATCTATTACCTCTCTATGGTTAGAAAGTTCACCATCTTATTGATATTTAGGGTTTCAAAAGTGGGGTTTATACAATTCAACTCCTCTGTCATTTTGCACTAAACCAGATATTTCCTCTATCAATTTACAAATACCAGTCAGACCCTTTGTCAAATTGGTCAAAGACCACTTACCTTCCTTATTGATAAAAACTTAATAAAAAATTTATTGTAATGAGAATTTCACTCTTAACTATTTAAAAATGATTAAATAATTAAAAGGTAAAATACATAAATAACTCTTTAAATTTGTTATTTTTACACTAACATCCTCATTTAAAAAAATATATAATTTTTTAACCTTTTATTAAACAAAATAACAAATATAAAAAATAAATAAAAACATATTTATCTCTCATCTCTATCTCCCCACCACCAACCCCTCTCTCTCTCTCTCTCTCCTTGGTGATGGCAGTGGCGGTGGTAGCAGAGGTCACGGTGGAAGTGGGTGGTGGGCAGTGGCAGTGAGAGGGTGTGGGAGAGTGGGAAGTAAATATAACTACTTAAAAAATAGAGGATAAAATTGTAATTTTAAAAATAAGAGGGTGTTAATGAATTTTTATAAAAATAAAAATATAATATTTTTTAAAATAACATAAAGGCATTTATGTTTTTTTAACTATAAGGAAGATAATTAGTCTTTGACTAAAATGACAAAGGGACTGATTGGTGATTGTAAAATAATAGGGAATATATCTAGTTTAATACAAAATGATAAGGGAGGTGAGTGATATAAACCCTTAAAAAGTGACCTACAGGAATCAAAAACAAAAAGCCCATATTATTGAAGAGGTTAATTCTAGCAAGAGTATTTGAAATTTGAATTAAAAATTAGTCAATTACTTACCATGCTCAAGTAAGTTGTAGCGAAGTTGGAATTGTCATCTTTTGTTAATTACATTCCAATATTCTCTGAAGTAACGACAATTTTTTTGAATACATATCTTCACTTTCATATATGAATCCCATTATACACTTTTCATCCCCATCAACAAGCCTAAGCTCCTTCACCAATGGTTCTTGAACTTTTAAAATCTTTCAAAAAAAAAATCAATTTTTTTTTTTTTGTCATTGACAATGTTCCTCTCCTTTTTCCCACACTTCTTTTTTGTCCATCTTGTGCTATTCCACCTATCATAATTAAACATATCTTGTAAGGCATTCTTATGACTCATAATACCTTCCAGCGTAATGAAATTGGTGGCAAAATGCTAACACATAGGGCAAAGTACAATAATGTCTCACCACATGTAGGCAAAGAGTAATTAACCCTATCTAATATATACACAAAACAATGAAAAAAAAAAAACTTACAAATCAAAATAGAGAAATTTGAATTTTTTTTTTTTATGAAGAAATCCTTCTAGCTATTGTAAAAAATAAAGAAATCTTCTTGGATCTAGAATACTTATAGAATTTGTGAACATTCACAGCCAATATGATTTTGTAGTTATATGTTAGACGAAATAATGGCGTTCTGTAAGAGGCATGAACATTCACAATTACTTGAGTTGTTGCAGTATAAAATGGGAGTGTTGTGTCTATGAACAAAATGAGAACATTCATAATTAATGTAGTATATATGTCACATTCTGTGATTATCAATATGAATATTCACACAAATGTTACGGGAAATAGAACAGAAGGTTAAATAATCGTGAAACGCAATGTGTTTGTTCATTGAAATTGTAATTATAAATGTGAATATTCACACAAGTATTTACGTTTTGTAAAGAAATGTAAATGATTGTGAACATTCACACACAACCATCAGACGTTTTGCACAAGAGGTACACATTAGATTTGTGAACGTTCACAATTAAACTACTTAATAGATGATGCACTCCGAATTTTTTTTAAAAAAAATATTTAAGAGAAGAGAAAGTGTTTTTTGAAAATGTAGGAAGAGAATGTCTTTTTTTTCGCGCCGATTTTCTCATAAAAAAACTTAAACCGATTTTAAAGAAAAAAAATCATCATCTAGCATTGAGTTTAAATGATGTTCTAGGCCACTGGAGTTTTTTAGAAAACAAATTTTTTTTTTTTTTAAAAAAAAAAAAGGCTTAAGTACTATTTTGACTCTAAAAATGTATAGTCTGACTAGAGTTTAATTTTAAAAAGGTTTAGGGGTCTTCCGGAAATATGTTAAGCACCCTAAGATACCCATCTGAAAATGGTACCTTATCTAATTAAATTCGAGCAAAATTTGAAGTCTAAATGTCTCATTTAATTTTGATTTTTTTTTTCCTGAAAATTTTTGTTTGGTGTTTTTAAAATAAATTGGGACAAGTTTTTTGGAAGTTTTTAGAAATATTCCCCTGGTATGATCTCTTGTCAAATATGGATAACTTAACAATTATAATCCTTGGGGGATTTATTTTGACGATTTTTTAGGTTGGGTTATTTTGGCAAAGCTAAAAATATATTTTTAATACAGGCAAAAATTTCTAGATGGAATAGAATAAAAGAGTAAACAAAATTGGGGACCTTAATGGTGACAGAATTGAGGATTTTGTACTGACTCCTAAGTTCGGGGATTAACTGCTCTTGGAAATTGAAAGGGTCATGGTCCTCCCAACTATACGAAAAATCTGTTAGGGTAAGATTTTCAATTTGGCTAGGATTTTCAAAGACCAAATCAGGCGAGGAACTAACCTTTGCGATACTACTATCCAAACTACTTATAGGAACGATATCCATAGGAACTAGTGAATTCAATAAAACTCTAAAGGTACTTAGAAAGAAATATTTGAAGATGAAACAAAGAGACAAAGCAAGAATGTAGGAAGAAGGATCAAGAAAGCTTACTAGTGTTTTCTTGAAAATTTGGGTCTAAAGACTTCTCGCTTTTCTTCTTGGAAATAGCCAATTCGTCATGGGGTAAATGATAGGGGTAGAACTCTTGCCTAATAAATCTTCTAAGCATAACTCTTGGGCTTGTCTAATTGGGCCCAAGGATGAAAATAAAATAGTTACTGAAATGGTTCAACCCAGAAGACCACCTTTGGATGGGCCACAGTCGAATCAAGGCATCCGTTGAAATGAGACTAGTCCAAAGCCTCCGAAGGACCTTTTCAAGCAATAACTTCCCATTCCCTCGTGATTTTCTCATTATAGCCACTCAGCCCGATAATGCAGCAAGTGGGAGAAGTGGAGAAGATTATCAACCACCTACCAGCACAAAGCATGAAATTCGAAAATTCAGCTGAGGAAAATAGGTAAAAATGCAAGGGTAATTCAAACAACTAAAAAAATCGCTACACTTGTATTTTCTCTCAGATTATATTAACTTATTATCACGCCGAAAATTTGTTAGCTAACATCATACCTATGCCATCCTTAATCTTTAGTGTTGCAGGTTAACAGATTGTTGAGAGTAGATTTGTTGTGTACATCGATGGTTATGGTGACATGGCAGTGCCAGTAGTGGGTGTGGATTGGGGAGAGGGGGAAGAAGGAGAAAAGCAAGCAGTTGAAACTAACACATAATGGGCTAAAGTTTCGTAATCATCTCACTTTCAGTCAACATCAAGAACTCCATTACAATTTTGATTGACAAACAGTCAATTGTAGTGCACTCAACTAATTTTAAAGAGACTTTATGGGTATTTTTTACATTTTGCTTTTTCCCTTACAATTTTTTTGTAAAACTATATATATTATGGTACATGTATATTTTTAATATTTGGACAGGAACAAGAATAAGAAAGAAAAAGAAGGTTGAAATTTCCATAAAACCTCTTAAAATGGTTAAGTTTATGGCAAAATATTCTTTTTTGTCCAAAATTGTAGTAAGGATAATGACTCGAATTGTAATGAGATGATTAAGAAACGTTAAGGTACCATATGTTCCAATTGAGACCACAGGGATGAAAATGAGATCTTGGTCAAACTTCAAGGGTACAAAGTGTCAAAACCCCTTTAGTATATTGGTCCTCGGAAAGTTTTCTCACTTAAATGGACTCGTGAAGCAAAAACCCAATAATAAACTACACTCATCTAATGGTTATGATTCGACTCGGGTTAAACCGATAAAGATAATCCGCTAAGGAGATCAACCCACCCAAAGGCTCATCAAAGCCGACCTGATTACTTCAGGCCATTTGGAGATTAGTAACTTAACTTCTCTTTAATATCGCAATTAAAGACTTAAAATTGAATACTTAACAAATTCAGCACTTAATAAATCTAGCATTTAAAATTTTAACACTTAAAATTAAGCGTTACCAAACAGGCCTTTGTCTTGATTTGCAAGAATAAATAGTGACTAGCAAGTAAGCGTGCCGTATCTACCACGAACAGTAAATTTCAGAAAAACAAAAAATATAGATAAGTTCAGGCAAGCCTAATATATACATTTTTAAAAAATAAAATACTAACAAAAAGTATAAGGTAGAGTAAGTAAAAGACTTGCGCAAATTATATAAATACAAAATATCCGTCTAAGTTTTATAAAGTATGAAAATTAATGCTTTTGATATGTTTCATATACCCTTGATATGCCCGATGCGTAAAATGTGGTGTCCTATACATGTGTAGGTGTATCCGATACAAGTGCGGTTAACATAGAGAAGTACCTGTGCGTCCCTTTTGATTGTATATGTTAGATTCCTGTCTCACATCAACTATTTGAGAATTCCCAAACCACTATATAAATCAAAGAAATCACTCTACTAAGCACCATATGGGCACCATATGGTTTTAACTTGGAATCTCCGAACATGGTATCAAAGTCAAGATTATGGGTTTCTCTTTCCCTCATAGTCAAATCATTCGTGCAAGTTAAGAATTGCACATTTCTCATTATTCCCTCGTAGTCAAATCATTCATGCAAACCGGAGATTAAACTTAAGGACGGATGTTAGATTTTTGTCTCACATTAACTATTTAATAGTTCCTAAACCACTATATAAATCAAAAGAGTAACTCCACTCGGCACTGTATGGTTGAGTTGTAACCTCCTAACAGTATATTTTGGCATCTATCACCTACATAACGTGCCATAATGCTAACGGCCTAATAAAAAGCACTTTGATAAACCTTATTTGTCCATTAGTGTTTTAATATTCGAACAAAAAAGGAGCATTTGTGTACTTACAAGACACATTTAACATTAATTTAAGAGGTTGATTAGGTGTCCTACCAACATGGATAAAGAGGCCTTTCAGACATAAATGAGGAAAGTTTTACCCAATTTGTGAATGAAAATGTTGGCCACAAAGGAGACCCCAAAAGGCATTTACTTTCAAGTAAAGTGAGAATGTACCCTACCAAAAGCCAAAAGCAAAGGATTTCATGCCCTTTTGAGCAGGTGATTATAAAGGTTCAAGAATCTCAACTTACAATTGTTAAAATCATAATTAGTTAAAAGATATACTGACAAATGACAGGGCTTGGTTCTTCATGTGGAGCCTGCAAGTTTTTGAGAAGAAGGTGCACTATAGACTGTGTTTTTGCACCTTACTTCTGCTATGAGCAGGCGGCCGATCATTTCGCGGCAGTTCACAGGGTATTTGGCGCTAGCAACGCATCTAAGCTTCTGCTTCACTTGCCAGTGCACCACCGGAGTGAAGCTGCCGTGACGATATCGTATGAGGCATTGGCTCGGGTTTTGGACCCTGTTTATGGTTGTGTTGCTCACATCTTTGCCCTACAACAGCAGGTTATATCTTTAAATACTGATCAAATCATATTCTTATACAGCAGCGTTTTAAGAGGTGTTTATCGACACTAGAGGGGACTTGGATAAATTTTTATGGGTGTTTCTTTTTTTCCCTCCAAAATTGATCGGCAAGTGTTTTTTTTACTAAGGTGTTGATTGGGAAAACTGAAAATAATGTTGAAAACTTACAACTACTGAATTTATTTGTCAAGTGTTGTATACATGTACCTGAGTATTTGTTTTTCTTTAATACCTTTTACCTCAAAAAGTTCATCTCTGTGTGAACTTTTCTCTCTAAAGTATCCCTTTTTAAGGAGGTCTTGAACCTCTCTCAACTTCAAAAGCTAACTCGAGAAGTGAAACTTACCTTCACACTTATAATCTAACCACCAGCCCCTTTCACATCCGATATGAAATAAACTTAACAATCTCCTCCTCACACATTAGGCCTTTCGTCGACTAATCCTCGACCAATCTTTCCTTTTGTAGCCATTGGGTCAAAATTGTTGTAACCTGAACTTTGATACAAGTGTAAAAAGGTCTTAGGCCCTCTCAATCACAAAAACTATTGAGATTTTCTTTCACACTTATAAGCTGACCACCAGCACCTTCCAAATTCAATGTGGGATAACCCAACACTTTCCAATTTTCTCCTCTTAAAATTTCTATCTGCCAGTAGTTTTGATGATTTTAATATAGTAATTATTTTAAAGTGAAACGTAATGTTTTATAATCAAATGTACTTAATTTGATAAGCCTTTAACACTTTCAGTTTTAAGTGGTTAATTATATCATCAAACTAGCCTTAAGAAACACAGACATGGGTGTGAGATATGAACATGGGACACGCTCTACGAAGCTTCTTAGAAATTCTAATCTAAACAGTGCACCAAACAGATACTAATAAACATTTGATTAGAAACAAACATCCTACTCTACCTCTTGATTTATTTTCTGCAGGTAGCCAGCCTTCAAGAGGAGATAGAAATTCTCGGGAATGAAATGGCTAATCTCGGGTGGTTTGAGCAGTCCAGCTTTGGAGGATCCGTGCCAATTGACGACCCAATTTGCGAGTTGCAATCTACTTTCCTGCATAATAATTTCAACACAAGCATTTGTCTAAATCAAGAAACTACACTACTTTCACAGGCAACAAACAGATGGGAAGATCAAACTTCATATAGCCAAGTGAACTTACAGCATCCGGCTATAGACGAATTGAATGATCAAATCGCTCAATCTTGCTTGGATTCAAACACCTTGGTGAGACTCCTTGCAGGGATGGATGACGGGGAGATGTTTCTTAACTGTTTTCACATGGGTTATGGCAGCAACATTTTAAATTAATAAGGTAAAAAGAGAGGGAATTCAAGTTGGGTTCCCGATTAGCTTTTTACCTGGTAAGAATGAATGAAGTTGTTCCTTGTTTGGTAAGGGTTTTTACTTTTTATTTTTTGTTTTTATTTATTTTTTTTGTAATTCGAACTGTGAATTAATCATATGATTTCCCTCGACACTTTCAGCAAACTAAATAACTATCCTAAAGATTACTAATTCTTTGATGATCCGTTTCGTGTCCTTGATCGACAAATTCACAGAATGTTGATATTTTAAGTTCTTCGTGTTGTATTCATCAACAAACGGCAAGCAGCCTAAAGAACATCCAAATATCGAAGAGCAAGACTAAAAATGAATGCCACAATAGCAAATATTGAAGTTTCACATACATTATGCATTATAGAGGAAACCATCTTTCCTTCTAAACACAGTATTAGAGAATAAAGATGTATAGATGCAAAAAATGAGTATACTAGGGAGAGAAAAAACAAATGAGTCTTATCTTTACATTGAGAGTTTGACATCTGGATTCCGGATGGATTTGAGCCACATATCAGCCATTACACGGGAGGAGACGCTCCAAAGCGAATCCGGTCCCTTTGAAACAGCGCGCTTGCCCTTTTTCCCCACCTTTCCAAGTCCATACGCCATCAGCCACTGGATTGCGGTCAGCCTCTGCTTCTCACTATCCCACACATTTTTCTTACCCCCATCCCTCACTCTGAATCCCCCAACAACCAAACTCGCAACCTTAAACCTCTTTTCCTCCTCATACGCATCAATTCTCGTCCCATGAATTAGCGCTATCATAGGACCTCCAACTGCCTCGAATTGCCTTGAAGGATCCCTCAATTGGACAACCACTGATACTGTGATGGTATTTGCAGTATATCCATCCCTTACCCATTCGTCGAGTGGAAGAGACGATGCCAATGGTTGAGTACTTCCTTTGGTGTTGAGTGGAGAGACGGCGAAAGGGGCTTCTTCTTCAGACATATCAGCCTGAATTTTCAATCCTTCAACAGCCATTGTTTCCATCTTCTGCATTGAGAATGCAAGAATCTCATCAACCGTCAATGGGTCTTCGCTCAAATTCCAAATCCCGGTCGAGATTCTCTCTTTTTGTCCCGAACCCATTGCTTTGACCATGGTTTTAACAGCAGCAACTGTACGGGCTGCGCTTGAACTAGCACCTTCTTTGCTCCTGCCTTGTATAATTGCCGAAGCAATTCCCTCGAAAGCTATTTGCTCAGCTGTTTTCCCCACCAGTTCATCCATCGGCATCAAAGAGAGAATATCCGAGCTCAATTCTTCAAGCCCAGCACCGGCCATTTTCTGAAGCAATCCAAATCCATTTGCTGAACTTGACGGGATTACCATGGGTTTCGATAGCTGCATTGCGAGTTTCGGGGTGTCTCCTTTTGAAACAACAGCATCAAGAGGATTCATGGCAGCCAAAAACCCTCCATTTCTCGTTTGAACCACACAGCCCAAACCCTTTCCAAGATCCGGCAGAAACACCTCAGATTCAGCTTCTTCTTCTTCATTGTCTCCTTCCAGCTTAAGGGTAGGGACTTCCCAATTTTCATTAATTTTGAACAGATTTGCGTCTTCAACCTCGAGCAATTGAAGAAATTCCCTTGTCACAGTTTCCTCTTCCGCGTCTAGCCTTTGTGATTTGGTGTCTTCGTCTGTTTTCAATAACGGTTTTTCCTCTCCCATCATCGATTCGAGAGCCTTTATTTGCTGAGCAATGGAATCGAGCTCCGTCAGTCTTGTCAGGTGGACTTGATCATGAACAATTTCCTTCACTACTTCACTTGAAACTGACCTTTTATCAGAATTATCTTCAGATTCCACCCCGCCTTTATCTTGGATCTCAACTCCTTTATCAACCACATCAAACTCCGGAAGATCTTGATCAAGATCTTCCAGCTGTGGTTCGGGTTTTTTATCAGTCTTCTGAAGAGGAGCTGGTTCGTCCAGATTCAGCTCATCAATTCCTTGAAGATGCTCTGTATTTACTCCCTTCTGTGAAGGGGTCCAAGCTTCTGCTCGGCTGTTCAATCTCGGACTAGGGACGCTGAATGATGATTTCGATTGTCTTCGTGCATAAGAAGAAGATGATGAGGATGATAAGATGTTTCGGCTTTTACCGGATTTCTCTCCCTCACCCTGACTGTAAATCCCAATCCCTCCATCTTTCTCCATAATTTGAAACCCTAATTTCAGTACAAGTTCTCCACCTTTGGCCTTTCCCGAAAGATCAAAACTCAAGTTCCATTGCCTGATCCTCGCACCTTCACGGCTCTTCTCTATCGATTCCTGAATCAGAATACTCAAATCCACGGTACTGGTTCCGAAATCAAGCTCTTCGGCATCAACAGCAAACACGTAAATTAGAAATGGGCGTGGCTCGAATTTCATCTGCGATGATCCGCCGCCGCGGGGGGTACAGTAGACATGGCTTCTGATGAAAAGAGTCTCTTCGAAATCAGCGGCTCCCTGCGAAACCCTAGATGGCATTGTCTGAACCGCGCTCTCTTTAGTTTCTTTCTTCCGAACGCAAACAGAGAGCCTGAGTCCATTCATGGAGGCGGGGAGGCCTTGGACAGTGACGACTTCTACAGAGAGTAAGCAGCTTATCTTTTGCATACCGATGTGAGAGAGAGCACGAATCGGCTTCCAATTCCAGAGCCCACCTTTTTTCTGCGAAGCTCCTGCTCTATCTTTATCGTCCAGCTTCTTCACATCCTTCTGGTTCGATAATTTAGTTCGGTCGACGTCGTCACCGAGCTTTGGCCGGGAACGCCACGGCGAAAGAGACATCCGCCGTGAGCGGGGTTTCGGATTGAGTTTCTCCGTCTCCACATCTTCATCGTTTTTCGAATCCGCGAGTACGGAAGTTAACGGAGGGATTGAAGTCCGAGGGAGAACGAGGGAAGCGGTTCTTCGAGTAGTGGTTGAAGTGTGGGATTCGTAGAGGGATTGGCTGAGAGCTTCGAGCTCTTCCAGGAGTTGAGTATTGGAATTCCTTCTTCCTTCCGCCATTTTTGGATTTTCGAAAGAAGACACAAAGTGAGAAGAGGACTAAACAAGAGAAGAACAGCTGCTGAACGACATGGGTTATAGGATTGAAGGATGGAGGAGGACCTTTGAGGGCCAGAAATTTCCCATGAATTCGTAATCATGCTGGGGATTTATGAACCACAAAAACTGTACGAAGGATAAGAGAAGAACGTTATGGTTGTTCGTTGTCGCTGTGTGTGTGAAAGGGACACGAGTGGATAGAAAAAACTCTGTTTCGGGTAAAATTGAATTTGAAGATGAAGCGAAACTCCAATTTTATCTTTGAAACTCAAATTACAGAATGGATAAAAACAGTCGACACCATTGGATCACGCAATTAGTGAAGCAACAGGCATAAAGAAAGAAGAGATCAGGTTTATATACATTTATGTTTACATCAAGATTTACAGAATAGGTGTAAGGGTGAACAAAACGGAAGAAGAAGAGTGCACCGTTTTGATCGAGATGGGGAAGAAACAGGGTCTGCGTCGAAAGAGCCAAACGAGAGTAAAAATGACGAATTTCGGAATTTGGCGGTTAAAGAGTTTTTGGATTTTGTATAAAGACCCCAATAGCCTTTTTCCGGAGTTAATATATCTATAGACTAGCGTATTACCTATACAGATAGATACGGATTTAAAAAAAATAATTTAATATTATTTTTTGTAATTTATTATAAATTTAATATTTTAATATTATTATTAAATTTAATATTCATATATTATATATATAATTTTCATAAATTTAATGTTCAAAATTTTCATATATTTTATTTTTGAAAAATTTATTATGTAGCCCTTAAAAAATATATAAATAAAAAAATGGACCTCCAATTAGCATAATAAAATTTTTAGCCCCCGAAATTTTAAACAAATAATCATATGTTCTTTTACCATCTTTTTTCGTTATCTACATATAATGTCATTCCGTAAAAAATAGCAAGATGTGAATGTTCACATTTTTATTTTACTATTTTTAAACATTTTAATATATTTTAATATTTATTGTGCAATTGTGAATGTTTTATTTTTATTTATGTGAACAAAATTACGCTTTTATTATATTCTCGGTATGAACATTCATGGGAAATCATACTGAATCAAAAAATTGAATAAAAAACTAAAATCGATGAAAAAACGCATTAACTATATGAACATTCACCCCAAACCTCCAAAGAACAACAAATCAACAGCAAAAACAATGCAAGTATGAACATTCACCAATCACAAAATGACATATTTACAAAAAAAAACGAATCACGAACTTTAAAAGAAATTTAAGATCAACAAAAAGAACACTTATGTGAAAAACACAAAAATCAACAAAATCAAAATAGATCCAAGCAAGTCGAACATTCACAAAAACCAAATCAAGAACATTGAAAAATTCACTTGAAAAAAACCCCTAAAACCCCTAAAGATCAACCAAAAACAATTCAATGCGAATATTCACCAAATTGCAAGTGAACATACATCAAAACCACACATTAAAAAATGAACATTTAAATCTGAAAATGAAAAATGAACATTCAATCTGGGATTTCAAAAATCTGAACTAGATCTGGGAAAGATAACGAGATGGGAAGAGAGAAAGGTACGATCCACTACTGTCTTCTTGCCGTTGCCTCGGTAAACCGCCTCCCGCCGCCCAACGGTGAACCGTTCGCAGCCGTTCGATGCCACCAAATTTATTTTCGTTCTGAACAATCACTAGAGAGAGAGGGGAGGGGCTATGAGAGATAAAGTGGAGATGACTGTCATTGGAGGCATGGCCGTTGCAATGGCTGGATATTGTGCGACACTCGATGGATTGCCCTGATTTCCCAGACCTAAACAATGGCTGAAGATGAAATGTAAATGGAGATGAAGTGGAAGATGGAACTGAACAGCTGGTGGAGATAAGGGTTGTGATATTGAACTAATAGAAAGAGGCTACGAGAGAGAAAGATTAGGGTTAGGGTTTCTTATATTTATATAGGGATATATTTGTTCATTCACTATTATTTTTAACTATCAAATGATTAAATACTAAGAGATGAACTAAAAAATAACATTTTTGTCTAAAAGGATTATTGAGGAGAGAGAGTGTAAAATTTGGTTTAAATAATAAAAAAATATCCTTTATTTTTAATTTTATTTTTTTTTATTTTAATTTTCACAAATTTAATGTTTTTATTATTACTGAATTTAATGTCCATATATTATTTTTTAACGTATCCCGAATTAGAATCACACATGACACAAATTGATGAATTATATATTAGTGTGTTTAATTTGATAAAGTATATGATCCTAATTAGTATTCAATTATCTACTCCAATGTGAAATTGAAAAATGAAAATTGATCTAAGTAAGATTAATATTTAAAATTGAATATAGGAATCAATTGTGTTAATCGAGAAAAGTAATTGGTTAATAGAATTAAATGATGAAGTTTGGAGTTGAAACAAGTTGAGCAAAGAAAGCTCTAGCACTGATCGGTCAACTAAAGGGTATGGGATCAGTTAACCGATTGGCTACAGGCTGGAAAGTTGAATCTCTTTGAATTGATCGGTCAATCAACCTAGAGAAATCGGTCAGCCGATTAGCCAAAGTGAAACTCTTTGTATCGATCGGTCAACCGACCAGGGCTCGATTTTAGCTTGGATCACATCCTGAATCAATTAGTCAACCGACCCTAGGGGGTTTGGTCAACCGACTGCCCTTTAAGGGCTAACCTGTGTCAAGGGCTGTGTTGTTCAGTCAATCGATAGGCTGATGATCGATCGATCAGCTATATGGTTAAGATTTCGAGGATTTTAAAGATCAAATCAAATACTAGCCGTTACTAGCCCTTTTTTGAAAAATCTGAAGGAGATATTTTGGGGATTTTAATATATTAAAGATATAACACATCTATTTTGATATCCCTATAAATATGATACATATAATTGAAGATTTTATCAATTTGGTTTTTCAAATACTTCTTATCTATGCGATTTGTATTTGAGAAATAATTTGTGGACTTAATTGAAAGTTTTAAAAGCTATATTTGAGTGAATTATACTAGGATTGAATGATGTTAGCTCAGTGATCTACCTAAGAATGGGGTGAATTGGGTAGTTATAAAATTAAAGCAAATAATTATCTTTCAACAATTAAATTTTCAAATAATTAATTTAATCCTAAATTAATTATTATCTTTATATAGCAGCGGATAAGTGTAATTAACTCTTAGTGCACACTCAAACAACAAGAAATAAAGAAAATAACAATGCGGTACACCACGATGTATATTGGTTCACCAAGTTACTCTTCGCTAACGTAGTTCTCTGAGCCCCACGGAGAGTCGCATCCACTAAACTACTAAGATTCATTTAAAGAGGTAGGAATCCATATTTACACAATGATTCTTTTCACAGACTCAAAATCAACCTTTGGAATTTTCTTTTCGTAGGCTAAGGAAGAGCCTATATCTTTTTAACAGGTTAAAGACTAACTTAATTCTTTTATACTTAGGCTAAGAATCGAACCTCACCAAAATCACTTCAAGTATCATTTTCTCTAGTAAGGATGGAACTATTACAAATCACATACAAACTAATTCTATTCAGGAAGAATGAACACCTATCACTTTTTCACGGAAAAGAGTAACCTAATTGTTGATCTTAAGATTTTGATGAACAATTAAAGGTTAATGTTTTTTGTGGAACTAATGGTTTAATTGAGTATTTCAGTGTATTAGTTCCAATGATGACAAGTAATGAATGGATGCTAAAAGATGATGACAAAGATGATGAAAGATTAAGAGGTTGAAGAATTTGAATAACCTAGAGAAAATAACTTAGGTTAAATTTTATCTCTTAATATCCCAATTAGGATCACACATGATATAAAAAAAATTTGAATGATTTTTATAAATGTGTGTTTTTTGATAGGATCCTAATTTGTTGAATTATTTGCTCCTATGTGAAATTGAAAAAAAAAAAATATTGATAATAAATTAAAATTGTATTTAAGAATTTAGTGGAACTAACTGAGAAAAGAAATCAGTTAAAGGGGCAAAAACGTCAATGAAAATGGATTAAAAGAGAATTGAGAAAAGTGTTCCAGTATTAGTAAGTCGATAGGTAAGTCACCCGAAGCATAGAAGGAAAAGTCTCTGTATCTCTCGGTCGATAGGTAGGTTGACCTGTGTTTAAATATGAACTCTCCGTATCAATAAGTTGATAAAGCGGTCGACCTGTGACGAGAAATGTAACTTTCTGAACCTCTAGGTCGATAGATAAGTCGACCGATGGGCTATGAATTTTTGTCTTGGCTAAATCTGAATCGAGCGGTCGACTCGTGATCTTTGGTAAGTCGATTTATGGCACTGTTTCAAGATTTTTTGAAATTCCAGATTTTATTCTAAATGTAGCTGTTACAAATCATTTTATGGTTAAGATCTGTGAGATATTTTAGGGATTTGATATTATTTAAGATATGCAACATATATTATGATATTCCTATAGATATGGTTCATCAAGTTTGAATATTTCTCAATTTAGTACATGTAATTTTTTTTATCTTATTTAATTGTGATTGAGAAATATTTGAGAGACTTAATTGAGATGTTTAAAAGCCATAATTAAGTGATTTGAATCAGGATGAAGTCTTAATAATATAAGGGGTCTATAAGAGCAATTAAATGTCATAACAAGTGGGAACTAGCCGTTGGAGAGCTTATTTTATTCTCTTTTAAATAAACCGGCGTTTTTTACTTCAAAGAGTTATGAGATATCAATCATTTTGAGCTATTCAACTGTCGTGCTTTCTAAAAGTTATCATACTGAGAGTTTTGTGAAAATTGTCTTGAAAATCATTCTTGAGATATTGAAGAAAATTATCGTTGATCACCGATTTGAAATTACATTGCTAATCATTATTTATTCAGTAGAATCCTAGTGAGATCATTCCAAATTACTTGTTATTAATTGTTGCATGATTCTATTATTTATTATTTGGAATTTGATCTTTGAAATTATTTTCTGGATTTTTTTATTGAAAAATATTTTTGAAACAATTTCTTGAAAAATCTGATTACGTGCTACCCAATTTTTGTTTAAAACTAGATTTTGAATATCTTACTTTTCTATCACTAGTGTTGGGATATTAATTGAGTTCTAATTTATCTAGGATGGAAGAAGCTCTGAGTGGAAAAATCGCGTATCAATTATTTATAATTGGTGAGTTGAGTGTCGGATTTGATACTACTGGGAATATCTAATCAATGGTAGCTGATTTCAATCTCTTCCAGTAAAGAGATTGAGGTTTTGATCTTTACCTAAGGTATAAAAAGATCAGGTGTTAATTCTTTCTTGAGTGAATTTGTGAGTGAATTGTAACGGTTCAATTCTTACCAGGTAAAAGGATATTTGGAGTGTTTGTGAGATTTTGATTCTTTAGCCTAAAGTATAAAAAGAATTAGGCTATTCTTGAGCTTGTAAAAAGTAAAGGTTATTACTAAGTGTGGGAAAAGAAATTTGTAAAAGTTGATTCTGAGCTTGCGAAAAGAATTATTGTGAGGGTTTGGTTCCTACTTGTAAAGGAATCTTGAGTTTAGTGGGTAAGAATTTTTGTAAGACCCGGAGAACTGGATTAGCCAAGAGTAGCTTGGTGAACCAGGATATATCGGTGTGTACTGCACTATTTTATTTTCTTTATTTTATCTTGTATTGTTTGGGTATGCACCTAGAGCTTATTACACTTATATGCTGTTATAAAGATAATAATTAATTTTAGGATAAAATTAATTATTTGATTTTTTAAAGTGTTATTATTATTTTGATAATTTTTTAATACTACCCAATTCACCCCCCTCTTGAGTAGCTCACTGGACTAACAATTAGTATCAGAGCTGATTTTAGCTCGATTAGGATTAACATCCTAACTAAATCGGTCATGTGCACACACCATGGATGATGTGTTTTGTGTATTCTCTTTTTATAGTGGTAAATACGTATATGATAATGTGATCTATGATTCTTGTGATTCTTGTGGTAGTGATGGAGATAATGATAATGAAAATATCCATATTGTCATGGAAAAATTATTTTCTTTCACACTATGTTTTGCTAAAGAGAGCTTGAGTTTAAAAAGAAAAATTAATTCTTTTGAAAATAGAGAAAAAAGTGTTCGAAAATCTAAAATGCATTTAGATAATTATTGTGGTTCAAAAAAGTTTTTTGATGTTGTTTTTGAAATTAATAATTTGCTCTCTAAAGTGGATTCTCTTAAAAATGAAAATGGAGTTTTAAAGCATAATCTTGACATGATTTCTAAGCAAAGGTCAGATCTTGATTCAAAAATTGATTTAGTTAAGAAAAATTTTCAAAAATCAAAATCCGACCTCAAATCTGTTTCAAGAGTTTCTGAAAATGATTTTTCTAGGTAAAGTAGATATATTTCATCGTCTTATCCTTTATCACAGGCCAGTGATAGTTATGATTCTATTGTTAGAAATGATTTATATTTTACATCTTATGTTTTCTATGATAAATTAGATTTGACATGTTATTATTGTAATAGGGTTGAACATTTTAAAGTATCATGTCCATTTAGAAACCCTAAGTTTATGTCTAACAAGGACGGATCTAAAATGAAATGGATACCGAAGAGAATTGTTGGAATGTCTTGTGTAGAGTTACATAATGTCAAAAGTGGACCCAAAGGAACAAACAAAGAAGTTATATCAAAACCAAGTCAGGAAGTCACCAAGGATCCACAAGCGATGCATACAAAGCAAAAATATGCACTAAAGACAAGAAGTGAAGTTGCAAAGAAGCCACAAGAGACATGTGCAAGTAGAAAAGTTGTGTCAAAGTCAAGATGAGATATCACCAGGAAGCCACAAGCGATACGTGCAAAGGGAATCATCAATAAATCAAATGAAAATACTCAAAGGCAGAGAGGATACAGACATACTAAGAAGAATGGTACACCGAAATCAATCACCAGTATAAATGAGGTAAAGAGTAAAGTTGCCCCGAAACATATAAAAGATACTCCTAACCCCTCACAATTTAAATTTATTAAATTTACTAAAGAGAGAGGTGCTCGACTTGCCAAATAGGTAAGTTGGTGATAGTTTCTAAGATTTATATTAAATGATGTGCTTATTTGTTGTTTTAGAAATAGTACAGGGTGATTATGAAAATCACATTTATTTAAGGAGTATTAACATGTTTTTTATGTGCTTATATTAAGTAATGATCATGTGTTTATTTTAAAACATGTTACGTGAGTTAAAAAAAATGAATTAAGTATTTGAACTCCCACTAATTAGTGTTAATAACTTATTATGTATGCATTTTAGTAAAATTATTTGTATAATGTGCTGTCATTCACGTTATATACTTTTATACAAATAAGTTGAATTGAGCTGAGTTTTTATTAATATTGATTTATTAAAATGCATGATATTTTATATTGAGGTGAATTAAATAATTAAAAAATAATTTAATTTGATCATGATATTGATATGATGTGTATGGTTAATATTAATATGAAAGCATGAGAATTCTTTTTGATATCATACATATAAGTATTTGAATACATGAGAGAAATATACATTTATCCATGTTTAAAGCATGTATTAGATTTATGTTGATTGATCCTAAGTTATTCTTGAGAAATGATTCTTATTCTAGTGTATTAAAAATTACATGACTTGATTTTATCTAATAGGAAGACATTATTTGGTATCATGAGTAAGACATGAGAACTTAACTAAAATTATGTGATTACATGCTATATTGTTGAAGTATTTTGATTGCATCAGGTTTATTCTCCTAAGCATGAATTGACTTGTTTACAATTATATATGGGGAGAAGTGTTTATAAGAGGGGTAATATTATGTCATGCTTATATTGAAATATGAGTTTTGTTGAAAAATCAAAAGAGTTAATATGCTTGTAAAAAATTAAATAGCATGCTACATTACTAAGATGTGTTGATTGCCTTAGGGGGAGATTATATTTCTAAGAGATATTTTTGGTTCCCCCCTCCCCAATTTTTTTTAGATGACAAAGGGGGCATATTAGTTGATATTTTGTTGAATATCTTAAGAGGGAGTTTATTATATATTGAAATTTGTTCTTTGATTAAAAATCTTATGATTATCTTAATTACTATGCTTTAATAAGTTATAAAATCCGTCTTCGGATTCAGGAGGAGTGTGGTTATATTATTGTTTTGAAAAAAATATCAAAGTTAATTGTCATCATAAAAAAGAGAGAGATTGTTGATCCTAAGATTTTGATGAACAATTAAAGGTTGATGTTTTTTGTGGAACTAACGGTTTAATTGAGTGTTTCAGTTTATCAGTTCCAATGATGACAAGTAATGAATGGATGCTAAAAGATGATGAAGGATTAAGAGGTTAAAGAATTTGAAGAACCTAGGAAAAATAACTCACGTTAAATTTCAACTTTTAATATCCCAATTAGGATCAGACACGACACAAAAAAAATTTAAATGATTTTTATAAATATGTGTGCTTTTTTATAGGATCCTAATTAGTTGAATTGTTTGCTCCTATGTGAAATTGAAAAATAAATATTGATAATTAATTAAAATTGTATTTAAGAATTTAGTGGAGTTAGCCGAGAAAAGAAATCGGTTCAAGGGGAAAAAACGTCAATGAAAATAGATTAAAAACGAATTGAGAGAAGTGTTTCAGCATTAGTAAGTCGACCGGAGTATAGAAGGAAAAGTCTTTGTATCTCTCGGTCGACAGGTAGGTCGACCTGTGTTTAAATATGAACTCTCTGTATCGATAAGTCGATAGAGCGGTCGACTTGTAACGAGAAATGTAACTCTCTAAATCTCTAGGTAGACAAATAGGTCGATCGATGGACTATGAATTTTTGGTTTGGCTACATCCTAAATTGAGTGATCGACCGATGATCTTTGGTAAGTTGATTTATGGCACTGTTTCAGGATTTTGTGGAATTCCGGATTTTATTCCAAAAGCAGTCTTTACTAGTTATTTTATGGTTAAGATCTGAGAGATATTTTAGGGATTTGATGTTATTTAAGATATGCAATATATATTATGATATATCTATAGATATGGTTCATTAAATTTGAATATTTCTCACTTTGGTAAATGTAATTCTTTCTATCCTATTTAATTGTAATTAAGAAATATTTGAGGGACTTAATTGAGATGTTTAAAAGTCATAATTAAATGATTTAAACCAAGATGAAGTTTTAATTATATAAGGGATCTATAAGAGTAATTAAATGTCATAACAAGTGGGAACTAGCCGTTAGAGAGCTTGTTTTATTCTCTTTTAAATAGACTTGCGTTTTTCACTTCAAAGAGTGATAAGATATCAATCATTCTAAGTTATTCAGCTCTCGTGCTTTCTAAGAATTATCATATTGAGAGTCTTGTGAGAATTTTCTTGAAAATCATTCTTGAGATATTGAAGAAAATTATTGTTGATCACCAATTTAAAGTTGCATTGCTAATCATTATTTATTCGGTGAAATCCTAGTGAGATCATTCCAAATTACTTGTTATTAATTGTTGTTTAATTCTATTATTTATTATTTGGAATTTGATTTTTAAAATTGTTTTCCGGATTTTTTTATTGAAAAATATTTTTGAAACAATTTCTTGAAAAATTTGATTACGTGCTCAATTACGAGCTACCCAATTTTTGTTTAAAATCAGATTTTGAATATCTCACTTTTCTATCACTAGTGTTGGGATATTAATTGAGTTCTAATTTATCTGGGGTGGTAGAAGCTCTGAGTGAAAAAATCTTTTATCAATTATTTGTAATTGGTAAGTTGAGTGTCGGATTAGATACTACTGAAAGTGTTTAATCAAGGGTAGTTGGTTTCAATCTCTTTCGGTAAAGAGATTTAGGTTTTGATCTTTGCCTAAGGTATAAAAGGATCAGGTGTTAATTCTTCCTTAATTGAATTTGTGAGTGACTTATAACGGTTCAATCCTTACCGGGTAAAAGGATATTTGGAGTGTTTATGAGGTTTTGATTCTTTAGCCTAAAATATAAAAAGAATTAGGTTATTCTTGAGCTTGTAAAAAGTAGAGGTTATTCCTGAGACTAGAAAATAGAATTTGTAAAGATTGATTCTGAGCTTGCGAAAAGAATCATTGTGAGGATTTGGTTCCTACCTGTAAAGAAATCTTGAGTTTTGTGGGTGCGAATCTCCGTGGGGCTCGGAGGACTGGATTAACCAAGAGTAGCTTGGTGAACCATGATATATCGATGTGTACTACATTATTTATTTTCTTTATTTTATCTTGTGTTGTTTAGGTGTGCACCTAGAGATTATTACACTTATCCGCTGCTATAAAGATAATAATTAATTTTAGAATAAAATTAATTGTTTGATTTTTTGAAGTGTTATTATTATTCTGATAATTTTTTAATACTACCCAATTCACCCCCCCTTGGGTAGCTCATTGGGCCAACACTAATCTTTTTATGCCTTTGGTAAAGATCAAATATCAATCTCTTTATCGGATAAGATTGAAACTCAGTTACCCCTAATTAGATATTCCGAGCAATATCTAATCCGTACAAAACTCACAAATTACAATAAATCAATAAGTTTCTTTCCACTCGGAACTTCTACCACCTCAAGTATATTTAAACTCAATTAATGTCCCGATAAATATTAGTGATAGAATTAAGTGAATAATTTAAAATTTGATTATAAAAATAAGCGGGTAGCATAGAATCAAGCTCATAATTAGATTACCACAAAAATCGTTTTAAAATCATTTTTGCACTTTAAAGTTCGAAAATGATTTCGCAAGATTTAAAATCCAAGCAAGCAGAATAATTTATATAATCACAATAAATAATGAAAGCTTGGAACGATCTCACCAAGATATCACCGAAAGAATAAAAATTGACTCGCAACAAAGTTTAGATCGGTGACGCCAAAATAATCAACACTTATTCTCAAAAAAAATTCTCAAGAATGATCTTACAATTATCTCTCAATATAATCTTAGAATAACAATTTTTAGAAAGCACACGAATTGAAAGTTCTTGATTGAATAATATATCGATATATGAAAAACGCAGGTCTATTTAAACTAATTTGAAACTGACCCTCCAACAGCTAATCCCCATATGATATAACAAGTAAATCCATATATAGACCCCATATATCAATATCAATTAATAATGGTAAATTTCACTCAAATATAGCTTTTAAAATATTCAATTAAATCCCCCAAATATTTCTCAATCTCAAATTAAACTAGATAGAAAGTATTAAATATACCAATTTGAGAAACACTCTAATTTCATGTACCACATTTATAGGAATATTCAAATAGAAGTAATATATCTATAATATGTTCAAATCCCTAAGATATCTCCAAAAGATGAGCCAAAAAATGGCTAGTTAAAAGTTTGTTTTGGATCAAATTCTGAAATCCCTCAGAATCTGAAACAGCACGGTCGGTTGACCGACTTCTGCCCATCGATCGACCGATCGATGCAGGATGCTAGCCAAGACATTCTCAAATGACAGTTGGTTGATCGATCCCCTATGGATAAGTTGACCGATCGATTCAGGATGCTCCTCATGCCATTTTTTGGCCTTAGTCGGTTAACCGATCATCGATGGTCGGTTAACCGATCGATTCAGAAAGTTCATTTATCAATCATCGGTTGATCGATCTCTCTTGGTCGGTTGACCGATCGATTTAGAGACTTCTCCAATTCCCAGCCTATGCCCATTAGTTAACTGAGCCTTCACAATCGGTAAACCGATCATTGCTGGAACATTTTTTCTTAATTCATTTTAACTCCAATCTTCAACATTTTCGACCCTTTAACCGATTTCTTTTATCAGTTAGCATAATTGACACTATTAATTAATTTTAAACACTAATCTTTCTCAGGTCAATTTTTTTTCTTCAATTCACATTAGAGCAAATATGTGAATTAATTAGGATCCTAATAAAAACACACATAAATATAATTTTTTTTTGTGTCGTATATGATCCTAATCGGGATATATTAAGAGTAAAAAATAACTTGAGTTGTTTTCATCTTAATTCTTTAGAAACTTCAATTTCTTAATGTCCGTCTCTTTGTCTATCTCTTTGCATCCTTAGTGTCACGGGCCGAACCTTTTGAGGCTAGAAAGTGGACCATACGGCACTAATTAGGGGATCGCCTTGTAGCAAGCCTGAAGATCAGAGGATCTTAAATAGTGAAAGAGGTTTCAACAGTAACGAATTTTCCTACAACAACACATGCCGAAAATGTAGAGAAGAATACAATTACAATAACAACAACAATTGTATTAATATCAAAGGCTACAAGGTGTGAAAGGCTTGAATGACTTCAAGAACATGTCCTCCCACATAATACTTTAAGCAAAAAAATATAAGTGACCACAATAGACATTATTATGCTTGAGGAGTCATAATGATATCTTTCTACAAGAAATGAAAGAAATAAACTACACTAAGCAAAACTAGTCTAGGAAACAAATGAAAAGGGTTACAGACAAGCGGCTTTGTGCGAGAACAAGCACTAGATAAGTTAAGACTGTGACACTTAGCATCCTTAGCAATTACTTTATGATAACATCAACAATGAAACTTTTACACTGAAACACTCAATAAACTTATTAGTTCCACCAAAAACATCAATACTTAATTATCCATCAAAATCTTGGGATAAACAATATAAAAATAAAATCATCCGAGAATTCGATGAAAATACTGGGACGAGGCTCTTCCTTCTCAAAGTTTAGCCCTCGAGCGTTAGATGAAGAAACTTCTTTTTTATTTTATTTTTTTTATTTTCTGGTTTTTTATTTTTATTTTTTTGTATTTATGATGTTGTTATATTTAAATAAAAAAAAAAGGTATAATAAAATAAAATAGTGTCAGATGAGAAGTTTATATATATATATATATATATATATATATATTATTCTCTATTTTTTAATTTTTATTTTTTTATGTTATGTTATACTTAAATTCCAAAAAAAAAAAAAGATAATAAAATAAAAAAAGCATTAGAGGAAATTTTTATTTTTATTTATTCATGTTGTGTCTAAATTAAATGGTAATAATAATAATAACCTAAAAAATGGATAAAAACAATAAATTTGTTTTGTAAGAATTAATTCTTACAAGTCTTAGGTAAGTCCAACGATTCGATAAATCGAAGAAGAGATTTTATATACCATCGATTTGATTCCCCAAATAGAGTGAAATTTATAAATGATAGGTTTAAGAAATCACTTTCCTCGGTAAGCCATTTCATTGGATCCCACTTAAGTTGAAAGAGTTAATTTCGACATAATTTGTTTCTATGACTTTCCTCAACTCTCATCCCTATAGGATTTGAGGGAATGTCAAATTAGGATTTCTTTCATAGTATATGTTTAAGATACGTATACCACTTGCACTTTTCGTACCTATTCATGTATAAGTCATTTATGTATGCTATAATAACGATGTTAGACATTAGATCCCTTTCTTCATATAGGTTCGTAGTTTATTCGTGCATTCATATTCTTTGCATTGGCATGCTTAAGTTAAACTGTTTTGCATAAAATCATTGAAAAACCACAAATAATTTTGGGCTCCACAAATAAAATAAAATAGTTCTCCATATTGGGCTCTTTAAATTTTATTTTATTTTCTAAGTAGAATTGTGGAGAACTATTTTATTTTCTGAACCTGCGTATTGTGCAGGTCAAAAACTAGTTTTACAATACAATCTGAGACAACAAAAAACAACCTTGAAATAAATTATAGACTCAATAACAATCATTTTGAGACTCATGAAAATTCATTCGTCATTGGATTCTTCACCGGTATTGGAAATCTTAAACTTGTTTCGTTCTAAAAACCTCTAAAATATCATCAATCCAAACAAAATATACAAAGTCCTCTTTCATTTCCTAGGATCAAGTGTCCTACAAAAGTTCGGATGACACCTAAATCTAGGAATACTATATGAGGCTCATGGATTCTAACTGATATATCCTATTAAAGGCTCGGTTCCCAGATCTTCAAACCCCCCACGTCCTGAAGGAACATCTATCGTTGGTTGGTGATCCGAGCAAGGTAGGTTTCAAAACCGGTCTTGCCGGATAAACACGCGTGACCTAGTTCCTACTATCAACCTCTTTCTTGTCCTATGGGGTTTTATAACCGAACTCAACAGATATAGTACGCAACCTAACTCCTACTATCGGCCCTTCTAAGGGTTACGATTGGTATAAATGTGGATGCAATACAATTGTGCTTGTGCCTTAGAAGAGTGTACAATATAACAACAATACAAGAATAAGAAGCAGATATATGTACAAAAATAATATAGGGAAGGGGAAACAAATATATACATCACAAAAGAAAAATAAAACCCAACACACTCAAACACATATTTACAATAAAAATGAAGAGATTACAAAACTAGAATATAACATTCGGTTTTAGATTTTTTTTGGACTTAATTGAATATTATAAGCTCGACCCTCCAAAAACGTCCCCAGTGGAATCGCCAACTGACGCACCCCAGATTTTGAAAAAGAAAATAAAAATACCACATATAAGGGTTTTTTTTTTTTTTTTTTTGTTTTTTTTTTTTTTTTTTTTATATTAAAGAGATGTGCTTTTTAATAGCATCGATTTTCCTATAAATAAGTTAAGCTAATTTTAGAAGGAAGAGTCACCACCTAATATTGAGTTTAAATGGTGTGATAGGTTGCTGGATTATTATTTGGAAACAATTTGAAAAATGACTTAAGTAAAATTTTGACTTTAAAAGCACAGTCTGACCAGATATTTGTTTTTAAAGGATTTGGGGGTGAGTTATGCTTGGGGAAGGTGTTAAGCACTCCAAGATATCTGTCCTAAAACAACACCTTATCCAATTAAGTTCAATCAAAATTTAATTTGAAATTTTTATTTGATCTTGAAACCTCTTCTTTTAAAAAAAAATAAAAATTCTCTTTCCATTTTTAAAATTTTTCTTTTTCTTTTTCTTTTTTTATTTATTTTTATTTCTTAATTTTGTTTTTTTTTTTGTTTTTTATTTATTTATTTTAAAATAAAGAGATTTTCCCCACAAGACTTTTCAAAAATAACTGAGGAACTTAACATCACGATTGGACACGATACTCCTCGGAACACCATAGAGCTGTACTATGTCTCTAAAGAACAAATCAACAATGTGAGTTGCATCATTGATTTTATTACAAGATATGAAATGTGCTATCTTAGAAAATCTATCAACAACAACAAAAACTGAATCCCTACCTTTCCTTGACCTTGGTAGGCCCATAACAAAGTCCATGGAAATATCTACGCAAGATGTACTAGGTACAGGCAAATGAGTGTATAATCCATGTGGTAAGACTCTAGAATTGGACTACCTACATGTAACACTTCTAGCTCAAACTCTTTCCACATAACACTTCATCTTTGGCCAAAAAAAAAAATATTCATGTAATGCGTCTAAAGTTTCTCACACCAAAATGACCTATCAAACCACCCCCATGTGCTTCACACACAAGCAACTTACACATAAAACTATTAGGCACACAAAATCTATTCTCTCTAAACAAGTACCCATCCATTTTATAGAACTTATCAAACACCGTCTTCTCACATGCCCCATACACACTAGCAAAGTCCTTATCATTAGCATGCAACTCTTTAACATATTCAAACCCCAATAATTTTGTATTTAAAGTAGAGATAAGGGCGTACCTTCTGAATAATGCATCAGGCACAATATTTTTCTTACCTTATTTTTATTTGATTACCTTATTTTATTTTTCTTACCTTCTGCTATCCACTTGGCATGCCTTCTATTCAACTGACCTTGTCCCTTCAAGTGCTTTAAGGACTCATGGTCGGTATGAATGACAAACTTTCTCAACCACAAGTAATGTTGCCAAGTCTTCGGTGCTCTCACCAACGCATAAAGCTCCTTGTCATATGTTGGGTAATTCAACACTACCCCATTTAACTCTTCGCTAAAGTACACTATTGGCCTCTTTTCCTGCATCAAAACCGCTCCAATACATATTCATGAAACATTACATTCAATCTCAAATGTTTTATAAAAATTAGCTAATGCTAATAAATAAGTACCAAATAACCTTTCTTTAATATCATTAAATGCACACTCTGGCTCAATACCCCATTCAAAACCCATGGATTTGTTTTATAATTTCAGTGAGTGGTGTGGTTAGTGTACAATTTTTTTTAACAAATTGACAATAAAAACTAGCTAAACCATAAAAACTTCTTACCTCCGTGATTGACTTAGGTGTGGGCCATTCTTTGATAGCTTTCACATTTTCCTTATCCACCACAATCCCTTTCATGCTAACAACATAGCCAAGAAACATAACTTATCCAAGCAAAATGAACATTTCTTTAAATTTGCGTATAGTTTTTCTTTTCTCAAAATATCAAGCACACAATGCTAGTGATCAATATGCCCATCTAAGCTCTTACTATACACCAATATATTATCAAAATAGACTATGACAAACTTGCCTATAAACGTATAGTAAGAGCATGACCATGACAAACTTGAATGAAAAATTGCCTTTAAAACTAAATATGAATTGTATGAGTGGTTGATAATACCTTTTGGGCTAACTAAAACAAATAGGCAAATTCCTACAACAAATAAACAACAACACTAGGCAAAAATTGGTCAAGTTCATTAGTACTAAAACACACCTCTTTGTATAGTATTACAAATGTAGGCTGGTTTGCATAAAAAGCATTCTTGATGTCACTTGCCTTATAATAAAAGCTCACTTATTTTTCGGTTTTTCTCTCACTTTTTTACTCTTTTATTTTTCAGTCTCTCTTTTCTCATGTTTTTTAAACTCTTGGTCTCACAAGTTTTTTTCAACTCATTCTCTCTTTTCAATTTCATTTGATCCCCATACACTTGTCTTGGAGTCAATGTCACAAGAGTAACAGTTTTATTATTTTTGACAAATAAGTGCCTATTCTTGAACACTTCATGAGTAAACTTCCTATCAAATTGCCACGGCTTGCCCAACAGTAACAACATCACAAAGTACTTCATCCTTGTACTTCCCAATAAAAAAAGAAACTAACACTTGCTTATTTACTCAAACCTTCTCACAATCATTCAACTACTACAATTTATACGATCTAGGGTATTTCAAGATAGATAAATTCAGTTTCTCTACTAAAGTAGTGCTAGCCACATTAGTGCAACTTCCTCCCATCAATGATCATACTACATACTTTGTTGTTGACGTGACATCTAGTATGAAAAATATTCTCCCTTTGTTGTTCCATATCATTCTCAGCGACTTGGGAACTTCGTGCATGCCTTGCCACAAGTAACTCTCCCTCCACTGGGTACTCCACATCATCATCACAAACATTCTCAAGTGGTAGCATATGTTCATTACCACTCTCTCTCTCGGTTTCCACATCTCCATCACCTTGTGCTATCATGGCTTATGCTATCATGGTCCTCTTATTTAGGCATTGTGAAGTGATGTGACCTACTCACAAACAACGAAAACATTTAATATCACGGTTATGAGTTTGGGTTTCGAATTTAACTTTATTGGCATTGGGCACATCATCTCTCCTTTTTGGTGGTTCAGTTTTAGACTTTGAAACAACCTATTTGTCTTTCTTCCTATTCGGCCTCCATAAAGTGGAGTAGCTTGGATTCTGAAATGACTGTGTTCCTTTTCTTTTAAGTTGTCGTTCCACCTTTATGGCCATGTGAACCATGTTTTCCAACTCCACGTAATGTTGTAACTCTACCACGTTGGCAATTTTTTGATTCAGCCCATTCAAAAATCTTTCCATGGTAGCTTCTCTATCCTCCTCGATATTATCCCGGATCGTGGCGATCTCTATCTTCTTGTAATAATCATCCACACTCTGATAGCCTTGCGTAAGGCTTTGTAATTTCTGATACAAGCCCTGATAGTAATGAATATAGATAAACCACCTCTTCATGATGGCCTTTATTTCCGCCCACGTCTCAATAGGCCTCTCATAGTTTCCCCTCATGTTCGTTACAAGTTAATCCCACCATATTATAACATAGTCAAGAAACTCAATTACAGTGAGTTTTATCTTTTTCTTCTTGGAGTAGTTGTGTCACTTAAAGATCAATTCCACCTTCCTCACCCACTCCAAGTATGCTTTAGGATCATTTTTTCCTTGGAACGATGGTATCTTTATCTTGATAGTTCCAAATTTATTATCAATATGCTTCCCATACCTATCTCCTCTATTCCCATATCCATGCTCAAATCTGCCCAAGCTCGCATTAGAGATGCGATCCTCTTCATCTAGGTCATCCCCGTAATCATCTTCACATTCAAACTGAGGCGGATTCCTCTCTCTTCATTGCACATTAGGAGCTTTAGGTAGCTGCCCCTTTTGTGAACTAAACTCAACTTTTTCTAGTCTGTTATACACTTCATCAAACTGCGAGTTCAATTGTTGAAACTTTTCCGATGCTTCATTGGACGATCCTTTGTTTGTTTCTTGAAACATGTTTAATAACCTAGAAAACAAAGTTAGTAAACCTCACAAATACTCCCTCACGTGTTTCCCTCAATATTGATGGCACTCACACTCGTGTTTCACTCAAATTTAGCTTTTACCCTTTTATGATCTTACACTCTCTTGTTTTTTTTTCACTCTTTAGTTCACTCTTTTAGTTCTTTATTGAACTTAACTAACCTCAATCAAAAAAATTCTTGTAGCAATCCAAACTCAACAAATCGATTCACTAAGAATAAGATTTTAGGAACAAGACAAAGCGAACAAGAAGAAAACAAAGAAAAGTTTATGGAATAGAACAAGAAGAAATAATTCTTAATTTTTTTTGCGGGCTGCTGAATTTTTGTTTCTTTTATAAAAAAAAATCAGCAACTTTAAATCAATATTTGAAGATGCACTGTACTAAGAAAAAATAAAAATTGACCAGATTTGATTATATATTTTGGCCAAGAAAATTTTAACGTAGGAATGAATTGATTACAATGAACGAAGGAAAAACTAAAAAGATAGATGAAACCTGATTTAGACCTTACTCTGATACCAGATAATGCGAACCTTACCAATGATTAGTTAGATCTAAAACCAATTTAGGGTTTCCTGGTGATGATCGAATTAAATTCAGATTTACAAACAAAAATAGAAGAATAGGAAAATATAGAAAAGTTTGGTAGATTACCTTGACCTAATCATTTATGAATGAAAAGCGAACCAAAGGTATAAAGTAACAAATCTTGACCCAATGATTATAAGTGAATCACGAATCAAAAGTATAGAATTTGAACGTCACAAGAAATTCTTGATAAGTTTAGGAAAAGTATGTTAATCCAAAAGTATATCTTATCCTTACATCTCTTCTTTAAATAGGCAGACAAGGAATAAAAGAAAACCCTAGCTGTGAATAGTGTGCGTGAACAATATTCGTGAACAGTACCTCATAAATAGTGGTGGCCACAATAAAAAAATACAATAAAACCCTAGTGTCTCACACTACAAGACAAAAAGAAAGAATAAGGAAGCTTACTTATCTTACCTTACACTCCTAGTCTAAAAAGAAAAAGACAAATTGACAATCATGCCTTACAAATTATCAAATAAATAACCTAAATTAAAATTAAAAGAATAATAAATAAAATAAATGAGTTGGACTAGGTCTTAATCGTTATTTGGGCCTAATTTGGGTTTCACCATTTTAGACTCAACCCAAATCTCTTGAATTAGCCCATTAAGTGTTTCTTTGATCTTCTTAGATCTTGTTCTAGTAATAAACTCAACTAGAACATGCAACGAATCTTTTGATGGTGCTTGTTGGTTCTCATTATTCAATATTTTAGTATTATTGCTAAAATTAACGTGCTTATATTATTTTTATCATTTTTGTAAATTTAATATTCATAATTTTCGTATATATTTTCCATATCTCCATCGCTATCTCCTGCCACGTCCACTTCCACCTCATCCTCATTTTAATCATCCACTAGGTCGTTCTTTATTATTTGGTTGTCACCTCTTTAGAATCTCAAAAATCAATCTAATTGTTCGTTGCAGATATATCCTCTATCGACATCTCAGGCTCAGCCATTAGCTGACAAACTGCACCAATTGAATTTACACGGACGAGAGGCGGGCTTCGCTCCAACCTTCCACTTGGACCAAGGTTAGTGTGGTAGATTGACTATGATTGAAACAAAGTAGTCCACTCTTGCGAGTGAAAGGAATAATTGCATTGATTGTTGAACTGGGATGCATTCGATAAATTATTTAAATTGCAATCTTCAGTTAACATTCTAGTAAATGATCCTAATTCGTTGGTTATTATAGAACCAAAATATTCAATTGGTACCACTTCCTTTTCGACGTAAAATTCAACTGTATATAACCCCAAAAATAGCAAAGGTATATTTAAGGAAATTGTTAGTGCATTATCATCATCAATAGAAAACAATGTATGCATCCAAAGCGACTGTCATTAATACATTGGGAATCAACATTTGACCTTCAACCTTATATTTTGACCATCTAAATCTACCTTCGGCCTAATCAAATCTAAAAAATCATTCAACATTGTACCGATATTAAGTGTCCTTATTTCCTTAGGAGGCACATTATATGGTACACTTCCATTCGGCCAGTGCATACTACTACCACCCAATATATCATCACGTTCATCATAGTTACACTTTAAAATTAATAATAATATTAATTTTTATCATTAATTACAACTTATATGTATGTGTGAAATTGAATTATCATGATATGTCAAATTTTATATTACTTTAGTTAAGAATTTTTATGATAAATTAATTGTGTCAAGTTGGAAACAATGCAAACAACTAATTTTCAATCTAAATTTCAATAGTTTGATAAAGGGGCACTGACCGAGGGGCCCTTTTTAGTATGAGAACTACCAATTCAACCTACTAGGTTTAATTTGCACCAATCACTCCTTTTGTCATTTTACATACTAATATACTTTTATTTAATGAGATTTTAACTTCCTAAATATATATGACACTATAGTTCAGTTTTTTATTACTCTTAAAAACGTGGAAAACAAATCTGGTAACTTTGAATCAAAAAGGTTGAACATAAAACATATGATTTTATTATGAACCTATTGTTTAAAAATTAATTTTTTTACACAATAATCATTGGGGGATCGTCCTCTTCAAATTGAGATATTAATAAAAAAATTTGGAGATGTGAATTGTATTTCATGTAAATGTTACATGTAACAACTTATAGTTCGTGTTGCACCAATATTGAATGTGACATTCGGTGATTGATATTTGTTGGTGTCCTAAAGTAGCAGACACCTCGAGTATGGTCCAGTCAGGAATAGGTGGGTCCTCCTACTAAGGTGGAGTTGCTATGTAAGAGCTGAAGCTGGAAATTCTTTGAGTGAACTGTAACTGACAACTTGGGGACTGACTAGCTATAGTCCAGAGTCTTTCCCTTGAGGGAGCTCTACCTATACAAGTTCTGGCTGAAATTTGTCCCAGCGAAGTCCCTTCAGCGTGAGAGTAAGAACTCAAAGAGAAAATGTTAAAAAAAACGCGTCAAGTATGTAAATAAGTATTGAGCATTACCTCAGGCTTGCATAGCCCCTGATATTTATAGGTGTTGGAGATGATTAACTTTAATCGGACCTAAACACGGTTAATTAGGTGCTAACTCGATGACGCCCAAAAACACCCTCATCATTATTAAATCTTTTTTTTTTTTTAGTTCTAAATTGGGATATATGTGGATGTTAAATATAACATTAACATTAGTTCATTATTTGTTCCTTGTGAATATTGAATATAATATAAAATATAATAGAAAATAACATTAATTAAGTTGAGAATAAAACAAATTATAAACATGTTCAATGTAACATGAATTATTGATAAATGTGATTTTAATGTTAAATGTAACACGTAAAAACTAAAAATTCTGGAAGTATCATGTTAAATGTCACATAAAATGTGAAAACTAAAAATTCTAGGAGTATCATGTTGAATGTAACATGAATATGAAAACTGAAATTAATAAAAAAAATAGTGAATTTGATATCATTTTGTAGATCTTATTTAGAAGAACCTGAATGTATAATTAGATTGTGGAAAAACAAATGTATACAACTATAGTTATTTTAATTTTAATAAAATAATTTTATTGAATATGGAAACTTCCAATGGCTATAGTCTCACAAAAGACAAATTTGTTTACTGAAAATAAGAGATTCTTGAATTTGGTATTAAATGGTGCATATAATTAGATTAATGAGAGTTTTTAGTCTAAACTAAACTTCTTGGAATGTATGGTAATAAGATGTTTAATTATAGGCTTAAGTGGTAATTTTTCCTTTGATAAATTCTAATTTTCAAAATTAATGCAACATTCTAAAATTTTGTAATATAAGCATTCTCTCTTTTAAAACTCAAATCATATTGTCAATAAAATTCAATGATAAGATTAATTCAATAAAACCCTCCGGCTACGAAATTTTTCAATTTCAAATATAATTGAGAAGAGGTTATACCGAGAAAATATTTTAAAAAAGATAAATTTATTATATAGTCCTTAAGAGATATGGTTGAATCTTGGGTTTTGATAAACAATTAAGTATTGATATTTTCGGTAGACCTAATGATTTTGTTGAGTATTTCATAAAAGAGTTCCATACAGTTGATTAAGAGGAAGACCTCATGAATAAAACATAAAGGGTGCAAAATGAATTCAATGAAGAGTTTCGAAGACTTTAAAGAAAATTAGGTGAAAATAACTATTTACTTATATACTCTTAATGCAACCCGAATTAGGATCACACACAATACTTTAAATGAGTTATTTTCATGTGTGTCATGGCAAGAAACGATAAATTTAAGATCCTAAAATGAGATCATTTATGCGCTCTTATGTGAAATTAAATTGATAACTGGCTTAATTGGAAAACATGTTTTAAAGTATAAAAAGTTGTATTTTTTGGTAAATTCGGTCAACCGAGAAAGCAATCGGTCAACCAAATCAAACAATGAGTTTTGGAGGAAAAATGATGTAACGACCAGGTTTCTCAAGGTCACCATTAGGTTTAAACTATAAAAAAATTCTACCCCAAATATTCCACAATTTATAAATAAATTAGTATTACTCATAATTCCGCTTTAATACCACTTTGTAACGACCTGATTTTTCAGGATCGCTATACAGTTTTTTCCCTTAGAGAATTAACACTAAAGCCGAATAACCAATAATTATTATTGAAATATTATTATAATTTCTCCCGCAAAACAATTTAAAGCAATATGTTTCGTTAATGAGTATGGACGTGTTTCGCTGCAAATAAGCCTGGATCAATTTGAATCTGTTTATGGATTTATTTATCTGCAAATAGGCTTGAATCTCTATATATGAAAAACCAATATATATATATATATACACACTATTCGTAAGTGCTTATGGAAACAAGGAGGGAAATTTGGGAACTACCACACTAGACATTATTAATAAAAATTTGAGAAATTTTACACCGCTACGGAGATAATTATAATTATCAAATCCATCGATTTAATTTTACAACCATAATTCATTTCATAAAATTGAGAATTTTTTACCAATGCGACGGCGGCAATTTTGATTATCAAATTATCACGTCAATTTTACAACTGTAAATAATAAATATATTTATTACAAATTAAATAAAAATTTCAAATAAAATTCCTGACCTAGTCTCATTTTTACCGGCCCTGCAATTAAAATTGTGAAGTTGTGAGTCAAAACTTTGTAGAATTTCAACCCCTCTAATACATGTGTATAATTAACACCACAAATAAAACACATAGGTATGATTTCCACAAAAATTTCACATAATTATAATTATTTCATGCAAATTAACAACTATAATAGACCAATGACAATATAAATCTCACAATAGAGAAATTAAATACACATATTAAAAGAGTTAAAAATTCTACCTGAAATCTAAACTGAAATCGCCATGGTAAGAATTTTCTTTTTCTTTTTTTATCCTTCATTTTTTTTCTCGCCAAAGCCACAACAGTCCAACAAAAGCATATATTATATAAATATAGGGAAAACTAATGATTTATTGTTATCATTATATATGGCATTCACATGGCGCGCGCGCGCCCACACACACACACACACACACACACACACACACACACACATATATATATATATATATATATATATATATTATATGTACTTGGTTTATATTGTTTCCTTCTATACGAAGGAAATAATATGAATTATTTATTTATTTACAGAATGTCTCCCTTTTAAAATATAGAAAATATTAAGTATACTCAAAAACTTTTAAAAGTACATTTTAAATAACACAATAGACCCAAAACTATTAAAAGTCAACTTAAAATTAATATTCAATTCTCAAAAATTATCAAATATTATTTATACAGTAAATTTGTAAAACAATCCCAAAAATATTAAATTTATATAAACTAGTATTTTCAAAAATATAATTTTTTTGTATATTACAAACGAGGTGCTACTGATCCAATTGGTCAACCGTTTGAAATAGTGGTGGCGAAGGGAGTAAATAACCTGAACCCATCGGTCAACCGTTTGAGGGCAATCAATCAATCGTTTGAGTTAGTGGATTTTTTGAAGAGAAACCAGAATATCCTGAACCAATCAGTCAACTGATTATTAAAGGTCGGTTAACCAATAGTGTTGGTTGATATTTCGAGGAACTTGGTCTCTTTGTAAAAAACTATCCGTTTTTTAGGATTCCAAGGGAGAGAATTAGGGGATTTGAACTTAATTGAGATATGGTCTACCTATTCTATATCCCTATTGATTTGGTCCATAAACTTTAAGATGCTCGTAATTTAAATAGATTAATACTTCCTATCTTTATAGTTTTAAATTGAGAATACTTTTGTGGACTTATTTGAGAGAATTGAAAAATATTTTAATATGGAATACACCTAAAATGAGAGGTATTATTATATGTGGTCTAAGAGTATTTTTTAGAAGCATATCTTTGATAAACTAGCCGTTGGGGGACTTGATATCTATCTATAAAAATAGACCTGCGGGAATTAGTTAAATCACATAAAAAACTATCAGTTCAAGCTTTTCTAAGAGATATATTTACGCTGAGATATTTTGTGAGAGATTCACTCTTCGTTCTTAATCTAAAGCGTTGTTGATTTGGTATCACCAACTTGGGTTCTAGTGTTTTTCTTTCATTATCTTCGGTATTTTCCGGTGAGATCTTTCCAATTTTTGTTGTTTATTTTGAATTTATATATTCATTACTTTCTTCGTTTTAAGATTGTTTAGAAAATCATTTTAAACTTAAAAGCCTGAAAAATGATTTTAAAGATTTTATTTGATTAAATTGATTACGTGTTTTAAATATTTTAATACATTTTAGCTCTGATTCTACTGTTGTGAGTGTTCACTGTTCTATACATAAACAAATCGACAAAATACAATCCCTGGTACGAACCTTCACCAAAACCATCCGAAATAAAAAAAAATGAAAAATAAATTAGATCAACAAATCGGTATGATTATTTCATCAAACCACATGGACTGGTGAAACGTCACGAACAACAAATCAAAGTCATCGAAAACCCCCACTAAGATCAATAATAACAAAATCGGCATGAATATTCAACAACCACAAATGACACATTCTCCTTAAAAACTAAATCAAAACAAATTTGAAAGCCTGTGTGAACATTCACGAAAAAAAGATCAAGAAATGTGAATGAAAACTAAAATCAACAAAAAAAACAAAACAAAAAAAAAAACATTCATTTAAATAAAAATAAAAAATAAAAAATAAAAAAAAAATCACAAAAATCAATGAAGTCAAAACATATCTATCAAACTTGGCATAAACATATATCAAATTGCAAATGAACACCCATCAAACCACACACTGGAAATGAACATTCAAATATGAGTTTTTTACATGAAGATACAACCAGATCTGGATAGTTTACATGAACATTCACCTCTAAAGTAAATCAAAATAGATCTGAAACTTCGTGCGAACATTCATAAAAAAAAAAAAAAAAAAAAAATCAAAAAAAGTGAAAGAAAATCAACGATAAGAGTGAATAAATCGCAGATCTAGCATTCACCAAATCATAGATCTAAGATTCACCAAATCGCAGATCTAACATTCACCAGATTTGGGCCGTGCGAGCGGTGGACAAACGAGAATATTGGTGGCCGCGGCGAGCACAATGAGATGCTGCCGTGCGAGCGGTGGACGAACGGGTTGTGGACGACGGTGGCAGACAAGCGGGTTGTGGAAGACGGCAGTGGACGAGTGAGCTGCGGATGACGGCGGTGGCAACTGTTAAGCCACACTGCCGTCTTCTGGTGATTCGTGCTTGTCGTTCAATCAATTGGGTGGGGCTGAGTGGGCTTGTGCCTTGTCCGAATTGAAACAACACAGGATTGTGTGGGCCTTGGAGGCGTCAACCAAAATATCTTATCATCTTTCCACCGACGCACGTAAAACCAGTTTGAGTTCGTTCAATCAATTGGGTGGTGCTTAGTGGGCTTGTGCCTTGTCCGAATTGAAACAACACAAGATTGTGTGGGCCTTGGAGGCGTCAACCAAAATATCTTATCATCTTTCCACCGACGCAAGTAAAACCAGTTTGAGTTCGTTTAATGTTACCTGCGTTGCTTGGGGTTTCTGGTTCAAGTCAAGGCTAGATTATGGGTTACTATTGGTTGGACGGTTCCAATCCCACTGCCCCCGTCGAGCCACACCACCGTCGTCTGTCGTCCAGATCGATCCTCTTCGCTATTTGCCACCAGATAACCAAATCTGAAGATGCGTGAGAGAGAGAGATTTGAGTGAGAGAGGAACGGCTGGTCAAATATGGACAGAGATAGAGAATAACGGTTGATATGGAAAAGAGAGAAAAGGAGAGGGAGTTTTGAAGATAGAGTTATGGTTTCATATTTATATAATGGTATATTTGTCCGTTCATTAGTTTTCTTTTAACTACCAAATGATTAAATAATAATAGAATGATTAACCAATAACTTTTTTTGTTTAAAAGATTAACGGATGAGAGAGAAAGCTAAATTATGTCTAAACAATAAAAAATGTATTAAAAAAATAATGTTTTAGCTGGTTTCTAAAATAAAATTAAACAAATATGTTCAAATTTATAAAATATATATATTAAAAAAAAAGGATTGTAAAATTTTACAAGGATAAAATCAAAGCACTTGGACTGATTTAATACAAATTTTATTAGACATATGCATGTACCGTTTTCGAACATGTGTCTTTGGATGATTTAAATTTTCCCTTAGCATGATCGATCTCCAAACTTTCAAATCTTTTCTATTAGACTATTTCTTAGAGTCAAACCTTTGGACCATTAAAAAATAAAATATTTTTCTTTTTTCGAGAGACTTTGCATACCATTTAAAATTCAATGATAAATGGGTACAAAGTCCATTTTCCTTTTTGTTTTTGAAATAAAAAACAAAAATCTCTCTTTGATTTTTTTTTTTTGGTAATGTGTTTCAAATAACACTTGAGTCTTTGCAAATGGTGTGTCACCACTCCATAATACAAGCGTTCAAATTTTCAATTTTTAGTGGCCTCAAATGCCAAAATCATATTTTTTCTCAATTTTTTTTTTTTTAAAAAAAAAATATAATTTTTATAAATGAGTAACAAGCAAATATGTTGTTTAAAAAAAATTGATGAACAGTTGACAACCCGAGATAGTATAATGGAGCCAAAGGACCTAATAAGGACATTTGGAATCGATTAAAGTAAAATTTACCCAAAAATAACTTTCTTGATCTCATAAAACTAATTAAGTTCCCAATGAAGGCACGGACATTAATTAATTTCAAGAGATCCTAATCATAATTTAAGGTCCAATTAAAAGCCTTAGGAGATAATTTGAAAAGTTAACATCTAATTGAGGAATTGAAATTCCAATTTGAAATTTTACTTTTTCAGAAGAACTCAAAATATTTAACTTCTTGAAATCAAATAACAATTCAGGGGTCTAGTCGTAAATTGAAAAAAGTTTATTTTTTAATTTGGGTTAATTATACTTTATGTTAGACCGTTTTGCATTTTAACCCCTTATCATATTTTCGTCACCACTTTACTCCCTATAGTTAGACTTTATTGTAGTTTATCCCTTAATGTAAGTCTAACTACAAGAGAGTAAAGTACTGACGAGTGGGGTAAAGGCCTAACCACAAGGGAGACAAAGTAGTATTTTCGTCACTACTTTTTTCCATGTAGTTAGATTTTGTTGCATTTTACTCTTTAATATAGGCCTAATCACATGGGGACAAAATGGTAATGCGAATATCACAGGGAGACATATGCAAAATGGCCTAATCACAAGGAGATAAATTGGAATTAACCCTTTTTATTTTTGATCAAATTCAATTTCAATTAAACTTTAGAACAATTTGAATCAAATATTCCATCAAAATAATTTCAAAAACTCAATAAAGTATTGAAAATTTAATTAAGGAATGGAATGTCAATTATAATTACATCAGCCCACCCAACCAAATTGGGACACTTGGCATTATTTAATGTGGAAGTATTACTCATCATGCCACTTAAAAATGACTTGGGGACCTAAAGATGCTTTTCTAGGTAAGAAATTAAGCGTCTTTAAGAGTGTCTTTAGTCCCTAATGACGAGAAATTTGCTCTTGAGTTGGAAAAGAAAGAGTGTCAAATCTTAAAGGTGATCCAAAATCCTCTCTTATGGCACCTTGCCACATAGGCACAGGGTCGCATCCCCTAGTATGGCCATTGCTTAAAGCCTCACTAGGAGATTCTGCCCAACCTAAAAAAGTCCCTATATATATCTTCATTTCTCAGCATACGCGAATGAAGATATTAGAGACTAAACTAACGTTTGATAATGCAATTAAATATTTAAATATATTAATTTAATAATAAAATTAAACAATCAATTACAAAATAAATATCACTTAAAAATTTGTTCAAAAATATAAGTGATGTGTATTTTTTTTAATTTTTTAACACTTATCACTTAATACCATATAATATTTAATTATCACAACTAACATTTTACATCAATACTGTAAAATCTCATGAAAAAATTATATAAAAAAAAAATATAGATTGAAAAAAACATTAAAGTGAGAAAAAATAAAGAGAGAAAATTGTAGACAGAAAATATTTTAGAAAAGTAAAGTTATAAAAATTGTTTTAGGTTTAAAAATTTGTACAATTTTTTTTTTAAATTAAAATTATTACAAAATTAAATACTTAATATATTCAGTACTTATAATTTCATCACTTAAATTTTCAGCGCTTAAAATTTAAATGATTATCAAATATGGCCTACTAGTCTGACATTCTGCCCATTTTTGCCCAAAAATACATAACTTTAAAAAAAAAAAAAACCTAGTAAATTCAAGATTTGAAGATCAAACAAGATTTCGCCACACCTAGTTTCCACCCAAGTAAGGAATATATTCAATATAATTTTTTTTATCCAAGCACTTAGGATTAAAACAATTGGAATTAAAATCGATAAGGTAACGTAAGATGAACATCTTAGGATATTTAACACTAACATAACTGACCTTGTAACCCTACCGTATTCCTTGGTCAAATCTTTTTTAAATAAAGAAGTCACTTTAAAAAAGCCATATTATTGTAAAAATTATTTCTCTTTTTTATTCTTCAAAATTTGGTGACCTATTACACTAATTTAAACTCAATTCCAAGTGGAGACTACAAATAGCTATCCAAATTTAACCAGACCGTTTAGCTAAACCCAACACGTACAAGCCATTCTTAAAATTGAAAAAAAAAAAAAAAAAAAAGGGGTATATTATTAAGTGTTTCAAATAAACTCTTTCATGAATTTCCGATGGCCGTCATGTTTTTAGGGGGGGAAACCAAAAAAAACAGATGGAGGAAAATCAGGAATGCGACAGGGGCTTCATTGGAACATGTAGGGCCTGAGTCGGAGAAAGCGCGACTCATGGTCACCCCCTACCGGGTACCCCAATCCATTCCTGCTCTCTCTCTCTCTACACTATTTTCAACTAATTCTATCTTTAATTTGATAATGCTATTGAATACTGCAATTGTGAAAATGGATAAAATGGACAAACGCACCCTAAACAATTTTTAATTCCCAACCATTCGAAGAAAAAAAAAAAAAAAATAGAGAAAAAATAAGTAGTCCTTAAAAAGATGCTAAAATTATAATATAGTCGATTATAGTCTTAACTGTAATTTTTCTTTGGTTTCTCAAAAAAGATTTTAGTTGTTATAATGATTTGAACGATATGTCATATCATGACGGGTTCTTTTGATCAAGATAATGTGAAGTGATGGGTTGGTTATTAGTTCTTATGGTTATTAATTCATACTATTACTCGAATGGTTTGTAGGGGAACCCTACCTTCTCAGATCCATTTGACACGTGCCATTTCTTTTCCGTCGATATGTCCTGCAATTTGTATTTTAATTCCTTTTGGATCAGCTTACTCAGTTAATTGAATAGCCTTTTTCATTGCTTTTCGAAAAGAAACTCTATTTTTTAATTGTACGGCTATAAATTCTGCAAGATTTTTAGGGTTTCATAAGGTTTTGCAATTCTTGTGATAGCAATGTTTAGTTTTCGATTCACTAAAGGAAATTCTTTTTGTAGATTCATCTGTAATTCTTCGATTCCTTGCGGCCGACTTTTTATTAATAATTTGGGGAATTCCATAAATATTAATGTAATATGTAATATATGAGATTGACCCATTTAGTCAAAATCCCAACCCTAGGGTTCCCTTAGTCCCCTATAAATATTTCTATTGTATATCTCTGTAATATATATTATTTTCCTAAACATCAATACAATCATTTCATGTTCATCATTTCACTTCTCAATTATTCTAACATGGTATCAATAATCAATGTTTTCTAGCCATATTTCTATCAAAATTTTCGAAACTCTAATCCTTTCAAAGTTTTCCACTGCCATTTTTCTCTCATGGTATTCATAACTGCTACGGCCTCATCATCGCTCTAATATCAACTATCATCACACCACATCTTTCGTCATGAAGAGACGAGTACAACGCCATCAAGGCCACCTCCACCAGAGACACCACGCATTCCTACGTGCCTCCAAACCAAAGCAGTAGCACCACCACCAGCCGTCACTGATTTTGGGCTCTACCTCTTCAACCACGGCTCCAAATCTATCAAACACCGTATCATTGGAACCATCTCGACGAGAGGATTCTATAGCTTCAAACAGAAGCCGATTCCAGCAACTCACGTGCCAACATGCGCTCCACAAAGCCGTCGCCGCAAAACCCATGCGCCCTGCTTCTCAGCCCACTACTCTGCCATATCAACCCTAATTCCTTGCCACATCGGCGCCACTTAGGCACCACATAACCAGTCAACAACTCAGTCAAAGCATTGCCACGTGAGCATCATGTCAGCGTCACGTCGCTTCCACGCCAGCGTCAGGGCACTACTATGTTAGCGCAATGTCATTGCCACGTCAACAGTTGATTCTGCCACGATAACGCTCAATTAACCCTATTTTCCACGTAAGCAGTTCAACAAAGGTACTATTCTTTGGATTGGTTTAGGCCTTTTTAGAATGGTTTTTAGTAAAGTTGGACTGATATCTGGGGTTTTTGGACGTTCTGATTCTGTTTTCGACCTCTGTTTTTTTATTTGAGACTCACATGATATATTTTCCTTTATATTCGTGTGGTTTCTACGTCAGTTCACCCATTTTTTTATCAGTTCTTGAAGATTTAATATTGGTTCCTGGATTATTTTAGCATTCTAGATCTATCTGTGATCTCTGTTTAATCATTTTCGGATTATACAATATAATTCTCTTTATATTGTTAATTCGATTCATCACAGAGATTTGATCGGTTCAAGAGCTTCTCAATTAGTTCTTTACGAGTATAGACCGGTTCCTGAATAATTTCAGCGTTTCAAATCCATTCGTGGTAGCAGTTTCTCCAGATTCATATTGTACTATATATTTTGTTGTATATTGTTGATCTGATTCAACAACAATGTCTGTGGATTGTACTTCTTCGATCATTCTCAATGTTAAAGAGGGTTCAAATCCTACCTCCACTACTGTTACCATATCTATTGCATATATGGATTCACTCTTCCATCATATTTTCTCAAAGAATGGTACAAACTTTTCTCCTACTCTCTCACTTACTATAGATAACTCTTCTTGGTTATTTGATTCTACATGTTGTAATCATATGACATCTGATTCTAATATTTTCAACCATACTATCTGCTATGAATACCCCAGGTATTCATACCGCTGATGATTCTCAAATACGTATTAGTCATACCGGTCAGGTTTCTACTTCTCATATTTCATTCTTGACACGTATTTGATTTCGAAACTCACCTTAAATCTCTTATTTGTTGGGGAACTTTGTGAATTGGGATTTGAAGTCATATTTTCTAATAGTGGTTGTCGTGTGAAGGATCTTCAGCCAGAAGAAATTCTTAGGACTGGTCGTAAAGTTAGATGTCTATTTGAACTCAGTAGTTTGCACCTTCCATCTCAAACCCCACTGATGAGTTATTTAATTAACAACAAATCAAATACTTTTAGATTCAAATATTTATTTGTTTTCAAGTATTTTTGTTAGTTTAACTTGTTTTTGTTGTGTCTTGTAGGATTACAAATAAATGAGAGAAACGGTACAAAATACGTGCAAGTGCTGTAACTTCAAGGCATATTTTGACCCTCGATAAAATTCTATTTTGGAATAACTAAAAATATAGAAGTTGTAGATCTCCAACTTATCTTTTCATAGCTTTTTGAATCACACTAATCAAAGTTTGGATGAGAACGTTACGGCAAAAATACAAATCAGACGTTAGCGCTGTCCAAAGCACGCTATAGTACAAAATTGAGCACGCTGCAGCGCCGTCCCATTAGGGGGTTTTTGGCCATAGCGTACTTCAGCGCACTAAAACTTGCGATGCAGCACTGACAGTCGGGTCTGAACCCTATTTTAATGTTTTTAAGTTAATTTTAACAGGAGGGGAAAGAGAGACGAAAGATAAATGAAGACGAGGCAGTTTTTGGAGTGACAAGAGGTGATTTCGGGATAGAACACACCAGTTGATGGCATTTTGATGCGATATTGAAGATAAAAACACCATCGGTAGTACTTAGGATTAAAGATTTAATGCCCACATCTCACAATAAGATTTTCTCTTTCTTTTTCTCTCCAAAATCTTTTGTTTTAATTTTGTACTTGTAATATTGTGTGAACATGCTTACATTTATGAATTTATTGAGAATATTAGCTATGGATCTATCTATGTTGTGCTCGTAATCTAAATCTAAGGCTTGATGTAGTCTTATTTGAACCGTGTTAGATTATTTTGTTAATTGTTAGATTTAATTCAATTTTATGCATCTCTTAGGCCTAATGTGTTTGATTCATGTGTCCCATGAGTTGGACGATGTTAGGTTACAAATTTTATACTTGTGAAAGCTTGAAGTCGTAACCGGAATTGAGAGTACATAGTTTAGGTTGTTATGAGTCCGGGAGAAAATCAACACCTAATTAATCTAGTTGGGAATTTAGAATTTGTGAAATCGAGAGGTAATCAAATTCTAGATTTACCAACTAAGTTTTCTATTCAATTGTGTTTTTCTTCTTCATGCTTCCAAAATATGCTCACATAGAGTATTTTGGTTGAATTCAGAACTTGGAATTTGACACTCGGGAGAGGTAATCTCGAGTTTGGACTTAGGTTAAACACAACGTAAGCTTTAAGAGATTGAGAGATATTTAAAGCTTGTGTGATCTATAAGGTTGGATATAACGATTGTTTTTACCTAAATACGGGATTGTGATATCGGTATTGAAGTGATTATATTTTCTCTCACTTGACGCTCGGAAGAGGTAGTGAGACAGCAATATCACCGGGACCTTGATTATTGAATTACGGAATTAACTAATAATTACTCAGTAGGATAACATGAGAATAACGAGATAAAATTAAGCCCCTAGAACATTTATGCATAGATAATCCATATTTTATTTTATTTTTGTATTTATAATTATTTTAGTTCTTTTAGATTTATTAATTTAAAGCCCAAAAATTTGGATGCCTAAATAAAGTTAGGTTACGACAATTGTGGTACTTAACGACGATCTAAACCAATCTCTGTGGATACGACAACCCTACTCTTCCTACACTATTAAAATTTGACCCATACACTTGCGGTATTATAGCGACGAAATTATTCGCTACCGAATTTTTGGCACCGCTGTTAGGGATTGGTGTTTTAGATTGTTGTTAATATTGTGAATAAGTGACTTGATTTTAATTTAGGCATTTATTTTATTTTTAATTTTTATTTTTAGTTTTGTTTGTTTTGCAAGGTACTTGGAGATGGCTCATTAACAAGTCCTTTTGAGATTTTTTCAACGAGATTCCAAGTCGTTTTATTGTGCTTGAGATAAATATAAGGAGTTGCTCGTTCGGTTGCCCAGTCACGGTTTCTCGAAGGAATGTCAACTACTTCATCGACGGGTTACAAGCCGCAACAAGAACTTGGGTGAAAGGAGGAAGTAGTACCACCTCTTTCTATCAATTAACCGCGGACAAAGCCTTTTGGTTGTTGGAAGACATGACAGAGTTGACTGTCAGAGTTGGAATTATTCAACAAGCTACTAAAGCTTGGGGGATAGTTCCAACATTTCGAGGCTATGGATTGACACCCCAGACCAACCTGTGGAGTCTTTCCCCACCCTGGAAGAAATGTTTGCGACATTCATGGGGGGACTCAGGTTTTCTGAATGAGCATAAGGATCGTCTTGATAATATTGAGATGACCTGCACTGGTATCGACGCGACCGTAAAGTGTCTCGAGACACAAATCGGTCAACTTGTTCACTTTATCGAGGTCGAGTCGAGAACGATGGCACTGAGAGACACACAAGCCACATCCACTAAAATCCACCATGAGGAACCAAATATAAGTGAGAGGAACTTGGGTTTGTTCGATAATGATGATTCCAATGAGGAGGAGACCCAAGAGTTGATCGATGATGAAGAATCACAAGATAACAATTGTGATTCTTCACCTTTTGAGATCCAAATTTTGATGCCATCACCGGTCAAAGACGATCACATCTACGAGGATCCGATGTGGCTCGCTTGTCCTCCACCGTTTCTAGCAACATTTATTCTGGCTCACCAAGCACATAATACGGAGTTGAGTCATGTTGAGAGTACGTACCTAACCCTGCCACATCTCGCCAAACTTGAGAGCGTTCTGAACCAAGATCCATATGTTTTGTTATATGACACATATTATGGGTAGAAGCCGCTCTTTGATGAGTCTTTCTCCGTGTCAAGCCGAGAACATTAAACCAAGTGTTTCTTGGGAGGCAACCCAAGTTTTCAAATAATGGAGCTTGAGGATACACGATATGGAAGAAATCCCGACACAGGTCACCTTGCCTAGAGCATCACCATTGAGCGCACTTGGAGGCGAGATTTTCTCACCTCCCAGGTACGTGTCTTATTCCCTTGTGTTTAATTTGAATATATGTTGACTTTGAGTTTGGGGGTGGACACATGTTAGTGTTTCTGTGTTGGGTCAAGAAATGATTATGTGTGTGATTTTTGTCCTATATCTTATGTTCTTTTAACCATGTTTTCAGTTTGTTTGAATAAATTGTGAGTTTTATTGAGATGAAATGACTTAAAATCGATGATGAATATAAACACTTGATATTTTCTTAGGTCGTTTGAAATGTATTGCATTGAGATTTTTATGTGGTTAACTAGTGTTAATCGACATTCACTCTTAACTTATTCAATTGAGCACTATGAATCACGATCACTTGGCATTTTGAGTACTTGGAGACCATTTATGTGCTTTAGGTAGGCTTTGACATCTCATAAACAATAAAACTCATTTGAGCGAAACTTAAGGCGAAATGCTAGGTTATGTGTTGTTGGGGAAATGACTTAGACATTCTTTTTGCCTCGTTTGGACCTTTGAAACTAACCCTTGAAAATTGTTTTCCCCCTCATTACCCCCGTTGAGCATCATTGCCTAATTATTTCATTACCCACATTTGTGCATCCAACCCACGACATGTTTTTCCACTTCTTAAACCCGTCACTAATTGGCATGTCTGCATGGATAATTGATCGTAAGGATTAGAGTGGGCTATATTTGGAAAGTCATTTTTGGATTGGGATGTGTATTTTTTTTTTTTTTTTTTTTGTATTTGTGTTGTACAAAAAAAAACAAAAAAAGTCGTCATAGTATAATGGTGAGTATTCCCACCTGTCGTCTTGTTCCCTACAACATTGGGGAAAATATTGATTTTGAGTTTGGGGGTGTAGTTCTCACTTATTTTGAAAAATAAAATAAAATAATAATAAAAAATTATTGTTTTGATGTATTTTGTGAATAATACATTGTAGGATTGATTGAAAAAAGACATTTGACATCAAGGGGGAGTAGGTGAATTTTTTTCTTGGAAATTGTGCAAGATCGATGAATTGTGATACATGCCTAGGGTGATTTGAGCCTAAAAACGATAGTTTCATCCACTTTTTGCCCTAGTCAACATTACAACCCGCAAAGTCATTTTGATCTCCGATGACATATATACCTATATAATTAGTGGAGAGCGTCATGAAAAATGGGCTTATGGTTGTTCTTAAATTCACCATTTAGCGATTGTTCATTGTCTCCTTAGCACATAAATATGTTCGAGACTCATTTGGTTGAGTGAAAGTGATTGTGCACGCACTGACACATCTAAAGTTTTGAGTGGATTGAAATTGATACTTAAAGTTGAAATTCTAGATAATCTCGATGTATGCATTTACTTTGATCTTGGATCATTTTGTGGTTGTGGAGATTATTACACGGTTCTAATTCGATACAAAACTCACACTTTTTTTATTAGCGTTTTAGTACTTGAATTGTATTTTCCTTTCTTTTCTTTTCTTTTTGCTTGAGGACAAGCAAACGTTTAAGTTTTGAGGTATTTGATGAGTGGTTTATTTAACAATTAATCAAGCACTCTTAAATTCAAATATTTGTGTGTTTTCAAGTATTTTTGTTAGTTTAATGTGTTTTTGTTGTGTTTTGTAGGATTACAAATAAATGGGAGAAACGGTGCAAAATACGTGCAGTTTCTATAACTTTAAGGAAAATTTTGACCACGATGAAACTTTATTTTGGAATACCTCAACACATGGAAATTGAATATCTCTATCTTAGCTTTCCATGACTTTTTGAATCACCTTAATCGGAGTTTGGACAAGAAAATTATGGCTAAAATACGAACCAGACGTTAGCGCTATCCAAAGCGCTCTACAACGCGAAATTGAGCACACTGTAGTGCCCTCCCATCAGTGGGTTTCTGGCCATAGATCGCCAAAATGCACTCTATAGCATCGACAGTCAGGTCTGAACCCTATTTTAGGGTTTTTAAGCTCATTTTGCTGGGAGGGGAGAGAGAGACAAAAGAGGAACGAAGAAGAGACGATTTTTGGAGCGACAAGAGGCGATTTCTGGCTAGTTTACACCGATTGATGGCATTTTGACATGAAATTGAATAAGAAAACACTATCGGTGGTACTTGGGATTGAAGATTTGAAGCCCACATACCACAATAAGATTTTCTCTTCCTTTATCTTTCCCCCAATCTTTAGTTTTAAGTTTGTATTTGTAATATTGCATGAACATGTTTACATTTATGAATTTATTGAGAATATTAGCTATGGATCTATCAATGTTAGGTTCATAATCTAGATTTAGGGCTTGATGTAGTCTTGTTTGAATCATGTTAGATTATTATGATAATTATTAGATTCAATTCCATTTTGTGCATCTCTTAGGCCTAATGTGTTTGTTTCATGTGGCCAATGAGTTAGACGATGTTAGATTATGAATTTTAAACTCGAGAGAAGTTGAATTCATAACCAGAATTGAGAGTGCATAATTTAGGTTGCTGTGAGTCCTGGAGGAAATCAACAACTAATTAATCTAGTTGAGAATTTATAATTTTTGAAATCAGGAGGTGATCAAGTTCTAGAGTTACCAACTAAGTTTTCCATTCAATTGTATTTGCCTTCTTCATGCTTCCAAAATATGATCATATACGATATTTTCGTTGAATTGAGAACTTGGGATTTAACACTCGGGAGATGTAATTTTGGGTTCGGACTTAGGTTAATCACAATGTAAACTTTAAGAGATTGTGAGATATTTAAAACTTGTGTAATCTATAAGGTCGGGTATAATGAATGTTTTCACCTAAATACGAGATTGGGATATCGGTATTGAAGTGATTACATATTCTCTCACCTAACGCTCGGGAGAGGTAGTGAGAGAGCAATATCACGGGGACCTTGATTATTGAATTAACAGAATTAACTAATAATTACTTAAAATGATAACATGAGAATAACGAGATGAAATCAATCCCCTAGAATATTTGTGCATAGATAATCCATATTTAATTTTATTTTTCTATTTATAATTATTTTAGTTCATTAAGATTTATTAATTTAAAAATCCAAAATTTGGATGCCTAAATAAAGTTAGGTTATAACAATTGTGGTACTTAACGACGATCTAAACCAATCCCTATGGATACGATAATCCTACTCTTTCTATACTATTAAAATTTGACCCGTACACTTGCGGTATTGTAACGACGAAATTATTCACTACCAAATGTTTGGAGTCGTTGCCAGGGATTGGTGTTTTATATTGTTGTTAATATTGTGAATAAGTAACTTAATTTTAATTTAGACATTTTTTTTTAATTTTGTTTTTTAGTTTTGTTTGTTTTTCTAGGTACTTGGAGATGGCTCATCAACAAGTCTTCTTGAGATTTTCTCAACGAGATTCTGAGCCATTTTATTGTGCTTGGAATAGATATAAGGAGTTGCTTGTTCGATTACCCAGTTATGGTTTTCTGAAGGAATGTTAACTACTTAACTTTCTTGATGGGTTACAAGCTGCAACAAGAACTTAGGTGGAAGAAGGAAGTGGTACTACCTCTTTCTACCAACTAACCGCAGACGAAACTTTTTAGTTGTTGAAGACATGACGGAGTTTGATTATCAGAATTGGAATTATTCAAAAAACTACCAAAGATTGGGAGATAGTTCTAACATTTCAGCGTCATGGATTGACATCCCAAAGCAACCTGTGGAGTCTTCCTCCACCCTGGAAGAGATATTCGTTGTATTCATGGTGGAGACTTAAGTTTTCTAGAGGAAAACTCATGACCGTCTCAATGATTATGAGGACCATCTTGATAATATTGAGAGGACTTGCGTTAATATTGACGCGACCGTAAAGTCTCTCGAGACGCAAATCGGTCAATTTGTTCGCTTTATCGAGCCTGAGTCAGGAACGATGGCATTGAGAGACACACAAGCCATATCCACTGAAAGCCACCATGAGGAACCAAATACAAGTGGAAGGAACTTGAGTTTGTTCGATAATGGTGATTCCAATGAGGAGGAGACCCAAGAGTTGATCGACGATGAAGAATCACAAGATGACAATTGTGATTCTTCACCTTTTGAGATCCAAATTTTGATGCCATCACCGGTCAAAGACGATCACGTCTACGAGGATCCAATGAGGCTCACTTGTCCTCCACCGCTACTAGAAACATTCATTCAGGCTGACCAAGCACATAATACGGAGCTGAGCCACATTGAGAGTACGTGCCTAACATTGCCACATCTCACCAAGCTTTAGGGCATTCTGAACTAAGACCTATGTGCTGTGTTATATGACACATAATATGGGCGGAAGCCACTCTTTGATGATCCATTTTCCATGTCAAGCTGAGTACATTAAACCAAGTACTTCTTGGGAGATAACCCAAGTTTTCAAATAATAGAGGCTGAGAATGCACGTTATGGGGAGAAAGCCCTACACGGGTCACCTTACCTGGAGCATCATCGCTGACCGTACTCGGAGGCAAGATTTTCTCACATCCCAGGTAAGTGTCTTATTCCATTGTACTTAATTTGAATATATGTTGACTTTGAGTTAAGGGGTGAGACACATGTTGGCGTTTGTGTGTTGGGTTAGGAAATGATTGTGTGTGTGATCTTTGTCCTATATCTTATGTTCTTTTATCAATGTTTTTGGTTTGTTTTTTCCTTTTGTTAGTTTGTTTGAATAAATTGTGAGTTTTGTTGAGATGAAATGACTTAAAATTGATGATGAATATAGGCACTTGATATTTTCTTAGGTTGTTTGAAATGTATTGCATTGAGATTTCTAGGTGCTTGGCTAGTGTTAATTGACATTCATTCTCGACTCATTCAATTAAGTACTATGAATTACGATCACTTAGCTTTTTAAGTACTTGGAGACTATTTATGTGCTTTAGGTAGGCTTTGACATCTCATGAAAACTAAAACTCATTTGAGTGAAACTTGAGGCGAAATGCTAAGTTATGTGTTGTTGGAGAAATAACTTGGGCATTCTTTTTGTATCGTTTGGACCTTTGAAGCTAACCCTTGAAATTGTTTTTCCCCTTGTTACCCCCATTGCCTAATTCTTTCATTACCCATATTTGTGCATCCAACCCACTATATGTTTTTTTACTTCCTAAACCTGTCACAAATTGGCATATCTGCATGGATCATTGAATGTAAGGACTAGAGTGGGCTATGTTTGGAAAGTCATTTGTGGATTGGGATGTGTTTTTCTTTTTGTATTTGTGTTGTTAAAAAAAAAAAAAAATCGTTGTAGTATAATAGTGAGTATTCTTGCCTATCGCCATGTTCCCGACAACATTGGGGACAATATTGATTTTGAGTTTGGGGGCGTAGTTCTCACCTATTTTTTTTTAAAAATAAAAATAAAAAGGGAAAAAATTATTGTTTTGGTTTGTTTTGTCAATAATACATTGTTAGATTGATGGAAAGAAGACATTTGTTGAAAATGGGAAGTACTTTTTTTCTTAGAAATTGTACAAGATCCATGAGTTGTGATACATGCCTAGGGTGATTTGAGCCTAAAAACGATACTTTCACCTACCTTTTACCCTAATCATACATTACAACCTGCAATGTCCTTTTGATTTCCAATAACATATATACCTATATAATTAGTGGAGAGCAACGAGAAAAATGGGCTTATGGTTATTCTTAAATTCACCATCTAACGATTGTTCATTGTCTCCTTAGCACATAAATATATCCGAGGCTCATTTGGTTGGGTGAAAGTGATTGTGCACGCACTGACACCTCTAGAGTTTTGAGTAGATTGAAATTGATACTTAGAGTTAAAATTCTAGATAATCTTGATGTGTGCATTTCCTTTGAGCTTGGAGCATTTTGTTGTTGCGAAGATTATTGCACGATTTTTGATTCGATACAAAACTCACACTTTTCTCTTTAGCATTTTAGTACTTGATTTGTATTTTTCTTCCTTTTCTCTTCTCTTTACTTGAGGACAAAAAAACGTTTGAGTTTGAGGTTATTTGATGAGTGAGTTATTTAACAACCAATCAAGTAATTTTAAATTCAAATATTTGTGTGTTTTCAAATATTTTTGTTAGCTTAATATATTTTTATTGTGTGTTGTAGGATTACAAATAAATGGGAGAAATGGTGCAAAATACGTGCAAGTGTTGTAACTTCAAGGCTAATTTTGATGAATATTCAATTCGATTTTCGAATATTTCAAAACATGGAAATTTACGATTTTCATCTTATTTTTCCATAGATTTTTTAATCACCCAATCGAAATTTGGACACTAAATTTATAGCTAAAATACGAATCAGATGTTAGCGTTGTCCAAAGCGCGCTGCAGTGCAAAATTGAGTGCGTTGCAGCGCCCTGCCATCGGTGGGTTTCTAGCTATACCATGTTGTAGCGTGCTAAAATGCGCGCTGCAATACCGACAGTTGGGTTTGAACCCTATTTTAGGATGTTTAAGCTCATTTCGACGGGAGGGGAGAGATAAGAGGCAATTTCGGGCTAGTTTACACCGATTGATGGCATTTTGATGTGAGATTGAAGAAGAAAACACTATCGGTAGTACTTGGGTTTGAAGATTTGAAGCCCACATCCCACAATAAGATTTTCTCTTCCTTTTTCTCTACCTAATCTTTTGTTCTAAGTTTGTATTTGTAATATTGTGTGAACGTGTTTACTTTTATGAATTTATTAAGAAGATTAGCTATAGATCTATCCACGTTGTGTTCATAATCTAGATCTAAGGCTTAATGTTGTCTTGTTTGAACCGTGTTAAATTATTTTGTTAATTGTTAGATTTAATTCCATTTTGTGCATCTCTTAGGCCTAACGTGTTTGATTTATTTGGTTAATGAGTTAGACGATATTAGGTTATGAATTTTATACTCAGGAGAGATTGAATTCATAATTGGAATTGGGAGTCCATAATTTAGGTTGTTGTGAGTCCGGGAGGAAATCAACACCCAATTAATCTATTTGGGAATTTGAAATCTGGAGATGATCAAGTTCTAGATTTATGAACTAGGTTTTCCATTAAATTGTGTTTGCCTTCTTCATGCTTCCAAAATATGCTCATATACGGTATTTTGGTTGAATTGAGAACTTGGGATTTGACACTCAGAAGAGATAACTTTGGGTTCGAACTTAGGTTAAACACAACGTAAATTTTAATAGATCAGGAGATATTTAAAGCTTGTGTAATCTATAAGGTCGGGTATAACAAATGTTTTCACCTAAATCTGGGATAGGGATATCAGTATTGAAGTGATTACATATTCTCTTACTTGACGCTCGGGAGATGAAGTGAGAAAGCAATATCACGGGGACCTTGATTATTGAATGAACATAATTAACTAATAATTACTTAATAGGATAACATGAAAATAACAAGATGAAATCAAGCCCCTAGAACATTTGTCCATAGATAGCCCATAGTTTATTTTATTTTTGTATTTAAAATTATTTTCGTTCTTTTAGATTTATTAATTTAAAAACTCAAAAATTTGGATGACTAAATAAAGTTAGGTTATGACAATTGTGGTACTTAACGATGATCTAAACCAATCCCTGTGGATACGACAACCCTACTCTTCCTATACTATTAAAACTTGACCCATAGACTTGCGGTATTGTAACGACAAAATTATTCGCTACCACCCACCACCACCACAACCACATATTCCTTCATCAACCTATACAACCTCACCACCACCACCACTATCCTCCTCTTTATTATCGTCCTTATTTTCACAACCACCATTGTTGCAATCACTATCCCATATTTGGAATTCTCAGCCAGGCCACACTTCATCTAACTGACTTAAATCGTTTATCTCTAGTGGTCAGTTAGGTTCAGTTCAGTATGAGTCCTTTAAATGTATCCATTGCCAAATTACAAAACAACCAAACCTATTTTTCAATAAGAGTTAGTTTATTTCCTTTGTACCATTTGATCTAATTCATTCCGTGTTTGAGGGCCTACTCCTCATACCTCGATGGGTGATTATCGTTACTTTGTTATTTTTGTAGACGACTACTCTCAATATACATGGTTGTTTCTTATGAAACATCGATCCTAACTATTCCAAATATATTCTGAGTTTTTATCTATGGTTAAAACTCAATTTTCCAGAAATGGCAATGTTTTTTGCTCAGATAATGCAATGGAATACAAGGATCGTTCCTTTCTCAACCTACTTCGCAAAAATGGCGCACTCCTCTTCGCTCGTGTCCTAGCATACCCCAACAAAAATGGATGAGTCAAATGCAAACATAGACACATTCTTGACACAATTAAGGCTCTCCTCATTTTTTTTCATCCTGCCTTGAGCATTTTTGGGATGATGTTTCCTTCACCGCCGTATACATAATAAACCATATCCCTTCCACTACAATCTAGCACCGGTCTTAATTTAAGCGTCTTTTTAGTAAACTTCCCGATTACTCTAAACTCAGAATCTTTGGTTGCGTTTATTTTGTTCTTATCAAACCACATTAACATAACAAACTAGAACGAAGGGCTTACCCGTGTTGTTTTCTTGGACATGGCATTGAATATAAAGGGTATCGGTATTGGGATCTTATTTCTAAAACTCTTCGTATCTCTCATCGTGTTTTTTTTTTTTGGAACATCAAATATTTTCTTCCTTACAGTCATTTCACATGTCAACCATCACCAACTCCAGATTTTTTACTAATCTATCTACTGAGTTATTTACTGAGGATACAATTTCAAATATTGTTGAGTCCACTCCAATACCACCAGTTGAACCTAGTTTTGCACTTTACGCTGAGTCCACTCTAGAACCACCAGCTGAACCCACTCCAGAACCACCAGCTGATCTTACCCCTCTAACTTCATCGACTATGCCTAAAACGTCTCCTGTGGCCAATGATTTTGTATTGATTGCCCTAGAGACCTACACTCCATATTACTCCTGTTTCTCTACCAGTCTAACTCATCGACCACCTTATCTTACTGATTATCATTGCTTTTCTACTATACTTTATCTACATGAGCCCCAATCCTATAAGGAAACTAGTATTAATCCTCTTTGGCAAAAAGCAATGGACGAAGAACTTCAGGCCCTCGCCAAAACTCAAACCTAAGATATTGTTAGTCTTCCCCCTGGGAAAACAACCATTGTGTGCAAATAGGTGTTTAAGATCAAAACACTTTCTGATGGTTCTATTGAAAAATATAAAGCCCGACTTGTTGCCAATGCATTTCTCAATAGTGATCTTCTTGAGAAAGTTTATATGCATACCTATCCTAGCCTAGTTGCCCCTCGAAATAAAGTTTGTCGCCTTCGTCGTACCTTATATGGTTTGAAACAAACTCCACGTGCCTGGTTCACAAAATTCAGTACTACTATTTATCCGTTTGGGTTCACATTCAATGCTCATGATTCAGCCCTATTTATTCGACACAATGACAATGGTATTATTCTTCTTTTATTGTATGTGGATGACATAATTATTACTGGGGATAATCTACGCGGTATCTTTGAACTCAAAAAGTTTCTCAGTGAACAATTCAAGATGAAAAATCTTGGTATGCTCCCTTATTTTTTTGGCCTTGAAGTCTCATCTGATTCAGATGCATATTTTATCTCTCAGGCCAAATATACCTCGGATCTTCTTTCCAAGGTTGGCATCACTGACTCCAGCACTACCACTACTCATCTAGAGCCAAATATCAGACTCACTTCATTAGATGGTTCATCTCTTCCGGATGTCATTCTATATAGCCAAGTAGTTGATATACCTTACTGTCACTACCCAAACATTGCTTATGTCATTCATCAAGTCAGTGAGTTCTTGTCTGCTCCTCGAACCACTCATTATTTGGTTGTTCTTCACATCCTTCAGTATGTCAAAAGTACCTCATTTTACGGATTTCATTTCTCATCCAAGTCTGCTCCTACTTTATAGGCTTATTCTGACGTTGATTGAGCTGGAGATCCCACTAACCGACGATCAACCATTGGTTATTGTTTCTTCTTGGATAACTCCCTAATTTCTTGGTCTAGTAAGAAACAAACTGTGGTTGCTCATTCCAGCACTGAATCTGAATATCGTGTCTTGGCTGATGCAACACAAAAACTACTTTGGTTTTGGTGGCTCCTCGCTGACATGGGAATCTCTTGTCCTACTGCCACTGTTTTATACTGTGGCAATAGGAGTGTTATGTAGATCGCTCACAATAATATCTTTCATGAGTGTGCAAAATACGTTGAGACAGATTACCACTAAATGCGTCATTAAATTATCCAGAATATGATTCATCTACAATCCATCAGTTCAGACAATCAGACAACAGATATTTTCACTAAACCTCATTCACCTGGACACTTTCACTCTCTAGTTTCCAAACTCAAGTTCATGTCTCATTTATCGCCTTGAGTTTCAGGGATGATGTTAATGTTAATGTAATCTATGAGTTTAAACCATTAGGTCAAAACCCTAACCCTAGGGTTCCTTTAGTCTCCTATAAATATTCCTATTATATATCTTTATAATGTACACTATTTTCTTGAACATCAATACAATTGTTTCATGTTCACCATTCCACTTCTCAATTATTCTTACAAGATTATGTCTTGGATGAGATCGATTTTTTTTTGAATTTCTATACGTGCAATACCCTTGGCATTAGGAGGTATTCCCATATTTTTTTGTACATAATTTTTATATAATTTTTATATTTTTATTTTATCTTTTTGTAGATGATTCTGGGTTATACCAAGTCTGAACCCAAGGGGATTGATTTTTTGTCCCATACTACCCCACTATACATATCACAAAACTCCATGGATGTATACGAGGATGTATGCTTCTTTTTCTATCTAGATTCTTTTAACCATGTTTGCTAGTCTATCTCGACATATTCATCTAAGGAGATATCTTTCACTCCAATAGTTATATGACATGTATGTCTTTTTATCGGATAATAGAATTACAGTTACAGTCTTAATAATAAATCGTTAATTTGTTTTTATAATATATAAAGGTAAAATAATAAATTAGATGAGTTAGAATTTTTTTTTTCTATCATTTTTATTTTCTAATCATACACAAAATGTTATATTTTCCTTCTTTCCCATCTGTCTAACCAACTAAAATTAACAAAAAATAAAAAATAATTTTCCTTTTACAAAAGAAAGAAAACTTTGTCAGAACTTTTATGACATAAATTAGAATACATTAAATATTGGAGCGTTCCCTACTAGCGACGTGCTACATTTTCACCACCCGGATATAGTAAAGAATGAGTGAGGGTGGGCTAAGGCGTCGCCCGAAAGTGACGCGCCTTGTTTTCGCCCGGATACGGTGTCAAATGAGCGAGGGTTTCCGCATTATGGTGGACGGGTGCGGATAAAGAAGTTAGTCCATGATAATAGGCTTAGGTTAACAAGTTGGAATATAGGAATGCTGACAAGTAAGACTCTAGAATTGGTGGATGTGATGAGTAAGAAGATGATTAATATTCTATGCTTGTAGGAAACTAAGTGGATTGGAGAGAGGTCTAGGAAAATAATGGGGTGAGCATCATGGTAGATAGGGATTTAAAAGATAGCATGGTTGATATTAGGAGAATTGGTGATAGAGATGATAGTTATGAAGTTGGTAATTAGAGGAAAGATGATTAACGTTATTAGTGTGTACGCTCCCCAAGTTGGATTGTAAGAAAATGTTAGACGAGAATTTTGGGAGAAGATGGACGAAATTGTTCAAAGTATACCTAACAAAGAAAAAATATTTATTGGGGGAGACTTGAATGCACATGTAGGGAAAGAAATAGGGACTTTCGAGAAAGTATATGGTGGTTATAGATTTAGAGAGAAGAATGCAATAAGTGAAATAATTTTAGATTTTACTATGGCGTATGATTTAGTCATTCTAAATACATGTTTCAGAAAGAGAGATGAGCACTTTATTACATTTAAGAGTGAACAGAGGAATAGCCAGATAGATTTTGTCCTTACTAAAATGGGTGATCGTTTAATATGTAAAGACTGTAAAGTCATACCCAAAGAGAATATTGCTACCCAACATAGATTGATGGTAAACGATTTGAAGTTTTTAGGGTGAAAACGGGAGTCTAAGATAAGTAAGTATGCAATGATACATTGGAGTAATCTAAAAGGTAAAAAGATAGAGATGTTTAAGGATAAAATTAGCAATGATGGGTTATGGAAGAGACATGGGGATGTGAACAAAATGTGGAATGATATTGCTAGTCGTATTGGAGAGATAGGAAGAAAAGTTTTAGAAGTTTTTAGGAGGAGAAGGACCAAGATATAAAGAAAGATGGTGGTGGAATGAGGAGGTTCAAAAAGTTGTTTGGGACAAGAAAATAGCCTATGAAGAATGACAAAAATGTCGAAGTAGGGAGAGTTTGGATAAGTATAAACATGCAAAAATAGAGGCGAGAAAAATAATTAAAGAATCAACGGGTATACGATAATTTATACGAAACATTAGACACGAAAAGATAGAAATATATATATATATATATATATATATATATTTAAACTTATTAGGTGACGTGAACGAAAGACTAGAGATATTGGAAGTGTCAGATGTATTAAAGACACTACTGAAAATGTCTGGGTAAAGGATGAGGAGATTATGGAACGACAGATAAATTATTTTTATAATTTATTTAATGAGAACAAAGCCAGAGAATCTAGACCAGAGTTGCCTAACTTATCTTCAGATATAATTTATAGATTTTATAGAAGAATTAGAGCTTCTGAAGTTAAAATAGCATTAAGGAAGATGAGAATTAGAAAAACAATAGGGTCAGATGAAATCTCTATAGAGGTGTAAAAAAATTTGGGAGATATTGTGATAGAATAAGACGTGAAATGAGCATAGAAGAGAACTAATTTGGATTTATGCTCAGCTGATTAACCACTGAAGCTATCTATTTACTTAGGAGATTAATGAAAAAATATAGAGAAAAGAAGAAAGATTTATATATGGTATTTATGGACCTGAAAAAGACTTATAATCAGGTACTCAAAGAAATTTTTGTGGTGGATGCTAGAAAAGAAACGAGTATCCAATGTGTACATCAAGACAATTGAATATATGTATGAAGGTATAGTCACTAGTATTCAAACAGGAGGAAAAAATACTTATGTATTTCCTATTAATATAGGGTTACATCAAGGATCATCTTTAAGTTCTTATCTCTTTATTTTAGTGATGGATGAACTCATAAAATATATTCAAGATGGAATACCTTAGAGTATGTTATTTGCGGATGACATAGTATTAGTTGACGAAAGTAAAATGAGTTTTAATACTAAGTTAGAAAGATGAAGAGAAACTTTAGAGACTAAAGATTTGAAGGTTAGCTGAAGTAAGACGGAATACATGTATTACAATTTTAGTAACACCCGGAGAGATGTTGGTTCGGTCAAAATTGGAGATGAGAAAGTGCTAAAGGTTGATTATTTTAGATATTTAGGTTCGATGAGGATATTACGCATAGAGTCAAGGTAGATTGGTTTAAGTGGAGGAGTGTAGTTGGGGTGATTTGTGATCGTATGATTTCGATGAAATTTAAAGAAAAATCCTATAAAACTGCTATAAGACCAACGTTTTTGTATGGTTCAGAATGTTAGGTGGTAAAAACATGACACATGTTCAAAAAATTGTGGTGACAGAAATGAGGATACTGCGGTGAATGAGTGAAAATATGAGAATGGGTAAAATTAAGAATGAAATTATTAAAGAGAACTTAAGAATAACTCCCATCCAAGAAAAAATTAGAGAAAATCGTTTACGATAATTTGGGTATGTGTATAAAAGACTCATTGAAGTACCAATGAGAAAATATAATTTAATTCAACTGCAGGGGGTTACTAGAGGGAAAGATAGATATAAGAAGATGTTGGATAAGACTATTAAAATTGATTGAATGACATTACACTTAAATGAAGGGATGACCTTTGATTGATCACTATGACCTAAACAGATTCATATAACCTATCATACATGAAACAAAACAAAGACTTAATTGTTATTGTTTGTAAAGGATAAAACTATTACTCCTTCATTCTTCTTATTCTTTATTTTTTTCCTATTTCCAACCAAACATAATCCCCAAAACACAAACTTCATCGATCGTGGGAAGAAACGTAAACTATACACAAAATAATAAAATAATATGTGAAGGGTGCACAAGTTCCCCATTTAGTACTTTACATTATTTCAAGAGAGTTCTTATTGGAGCATCTCAAATATATATATATATATATATATATATATATATATATATAGTTTACTATGTTATGTGGCCACAATTAATTTTTTTCATTGTGTTTCAATAAATTCTTGGAAAATATAAAGCTTTTATTATATTTATATTTTTTTAAATAAATTTTATTGATTAGTCTTTTGTGTGTATAAAGTCCAATTAATAAATAATATTAATTTAATATTTGATGAGTCGTTCAACTCCATCATTGAAGAATAAAACACATTCTTCAAATTTATTTATTTAAGAAAATTATATTTAATATTTCTAGAAGCAGCAATATAAATGCATTCCACATAAATTATTTAGAAGATTGAAAAGACACTTCGAGGCAAAAGAGCATGAACATACGTGTCGAATTTTTCTAGTTTTTGCCATAAATGACCATCCCAAGTACAACCCCACCAAAGCCACCAAATAATTAACTTTAACAAAATAATAACAATAATAATTTAATTTTCACAATATCCAATTTATCTTATTACTTATTTTTACTATTATATTTTTATTATTAATGAATTTTAATTTCTTTTCTATATTTTAGCTTTTTATTTCTCTACCACGGAGTCATTTAACAAACATTCATTACAACAAAAACCACTTTTAATGATACTAAATTTGAGACGAATTAAGTATAAAAAAAATTAAAAGTTGTCTCGTGAAAATCTATTCCAATAACTTATAAAAATAATTATTTTGTCACATTACTTTATATATATAAATGATGAAATTTTATTTTTTATTATATATTTTTTAAAATACTTCTTATTAAATAAATATAATAAAGTCATTATGTTATTGAGTTAAAAAGACATTATTTATAAATTGTTTCTAAAAATATTGTTCTTAAGAGCAACTCCCTTGGAGTGTTATTTACCCAAATAGCACACCTAAACCCTTATAGCATATCAAAATTTAAAAGACACTCCAATGGAGGTGCCATATTTTGGTGTCATTTTCATTTTTGACTTAAAATTAAAATTATTCAAATTCAACTCAAATAAAACTAATCTAATCCAACCCAAATAAAATAAAATTAACCAATTAATCTAACCTAACCCAAATAAAATAAAATTAATAAATTAAACTCCACAAAACAAATAAACAAAACATATTTAAATTCAATTAAATTTAATTAAACCAAAATTAATATAAATCTAACCAAACAAATCATACCCAATCCTAATTAAACAAACTCAATATTAAACGAACCATATTTAAATCCAAATTAACTAATTAACACATTTAAACACTAATCCACTATTTTGACACTTCCTCTACATGTGCCATATTTTGTACATGTAGGGCATACGTGCCAAAATGGCACAAGAGATGGCACATCCATTGGAATGAACTTTTGCTTCAAAAAATCCGAAAAGTGGGATGGCACAAGGGATGACACATCTCTTGGAGTTGCTCTGATATGTAGTTTTTGTTGCAGTGATTATCATTCTTTTTTTTTTTTTAAGATCATTGATTATTTTATTTTACGGTAAGATATGTCCAGACCACCTTATGCGCACCTCAACTAATTATCTCGCCAACCAAACTAACACCTCTTATATTTTTAGGATCATATTTTAAACAATCACACTTCTACTCTTCAATATTTGTACACATTAATAATTTTTTTTTCTAAAATTAAATCAAATATTCAACAACTGAAACCAAACGACACCATTAAAAACAAGCAGTCAAAAAAGTCAAGAAAAGGCTACTGACCTTTTCAATCTCTATCCCTTCCTCCTCTCTCTCTCTCTCACACAATCCCATTAGTCAGAGAGATGGTTCAACAACTAGTTGGAGTTGTCGTAATCAGTCACTTGCCACTAATGTTTCCATGCTCATCTTCATAATTTTTTTAAAAAAAATTGGCGTTGAAAATGAAAAGAATAATAATCGGATCAGCTATTAATACAGGATCATTACAGGTAGACTTTAACTCTATTAATAATTACAGGTACAAATCCAACAAGAACAAAACATATTTGGACTAAGCACACTCACTTCTACACATAAGGGTAACCACCCACACCCTAAAAACGAAATCTTACTTGAACGAGACTTTCAAATTAAAAAAATGGACGTCTAACAATAATCTGCTGCAATTAGGAAAATAAACAAACCAAGTCATTCATAAACTACTCAAACTCGACTTAATAATAGCTCATTTATTGAATGAATAAAGCTCAAACTTTTAATTAAGCTTATTTATTAAATAAACAATCGAGCTTAATTCGTTAATGCTCGCGAACAACTTGAATAATATAAAATTACAATATTGTATTATATTTTTAGTATGAAAAAAATACTAAAATAGACTTTAAAATTTTCTTTAATAGTACAATCTTACGAATCCAATCGTTCTAGAGGTTAATTCAATTAAATCTTAATTTTATAAATATCCGTTTAACCTATTTAATTATTTTAATAGGCTGATTTTTTTATAAATGTACATTTATTTTTTATAATCTTTTTATTTTGATTCATTCGTAAATTAAATATTTAAATTTTGTATATAGATTTTCAAGAAACAATTATAATAATTAATTTTATTAAAAAATATATATTATTTATATAGTTCTTAAGTATTAAAATTTAATTAATAATTACTTCAAGGAAAAACTCGAAAACACTTGTGAACAATTCGATTATTAAGGTGGCGTTTGGTTAGTGTTTCCATTTTTCTCAATCCAACTGTGATAGGTTGGGTTAAGAATTCTGTTGCTTGCTGGGAACAAAAATGCGTTTGGTAACGACAATTTTTTTTTTAGTATTGGGAACAGAATCATGTTTGGTAACGATATTATCCTAGAATTAATTTTATGAACCAACTCTAGAATTGATTCAACCAAATCCCCAAATTCAACCAAAATCCCAAAATCAAGAACCAACCCCAAAATTGATTTCATGAAATTCAACCAAACCCCCAAATCAAGAACTAACTCTAAACCAAAATGAAGAACGAACCTTAAAGCAAAATCAAGAACCAAACCTTAAATTGATTTCGTGATGACTTCGAAATCGAAAATGAAAATCGATTTTGTGATGAAATCGAAATCGAAAAACAAAATCGATTTCGATTTCGAAATCGGAAATTGAAATGAAAATCGAAATAAAAATAAAAAAAAAAAATCGATTTCATGATGAAATTGAAATCGAAAAGCAAAATTGAACTCTAAATCAAGTAACAAAATCAAAATCTAGGACCAAATTTGTTCAATGGGTTGGGATCGAAATCACGACGGTGAGCTTCGACGAAGACGACGATGGTTTGCTTGGACGAAGATGACAATGACCGACTTTGTGAGCAATCGAAATCACGACGACGGTGAAATCGACTAAGACGACGATGGCTAACTTGGATAGAGGTGAGAAACCAATGGAGGTGATGGCGAGGACGATAGCTGTGGCGAGGACGATGGCGATGGCGAAGACAATGGCGACAGTGAAGAGGTGGACAACATCGACGATTGCATGGATGTGGACTCACCAACGGTGAGGACGAGCATTGTGGCGAAGACGAGCAAAAAGTAAAAGAAATGCTTGAGATAAAGTTGGAAGACAAGTTCTCATTAACAAATTGGAAAATTCCAAACTGTCCCTGTCCCATATATGGGTTGAGTTTTTTGGGGAAAAAAAAAAAGAAAGTATTTTTTTGTTTCTCATTTTCTTAGAATTTTAAGAATCAAATATAATTTTTTGGGTTGGGTTGAGTTTTGTGTTGCCAAATGCGTTCCCGTAAATCAATTCCAGAATTTTTGGGTTGGTTTGGAATAGAAACACTAACCAAGCGGGGCCTTAAATGAATTAAACTTGAACATACGGCTTTGTGAAGTTCAACTCGAAGTCGAATAGTATGAAAAATGAATGAACCAAACTTAAATACTTAACACTCGGCCCGAATTGTTTGCCGCCCTATCTAAAATAAACTTTATTTTGTCTAGTTAAAATCTCTTATAAGAAAAGATCAAGGAAATGCGGGGGAAAACTCATTAAGACGAGGTTAGGGTTTGGAACCTTATTGTTAAGGCTGTTACCAAATCTCAAATTCAAGACCATTAATCATGGCAAATAAAAATATACATCTCAACAGGCATCATTGTATGAATGAACAAGAATTTCAAAAGCACTTACCCTTAATCGTGGGGTACCCCCATTTCTTTCTGAATGAACTTCAATCTCTCTTCTCCATGTAAAATTCCTGCATATTTCCTCAATTTTCAACAAAATTGTAAATATTTTAAGCGGAAAAAAAAAAAAAAGAACAACTAAAAGAAACATGTTTAAGATACGATACATGAGATGAGATTAGTACACATATTTTCTCAACTTACTATTTAAAAAAAAATAAAAATCAACAAATCCTACCCTGCCCAGGAGAAAATATACAGTGATTCTGGTTCACCAAAACTTGGTCCCACATTCCTCTCTCAATAAGGAGGAGGAGGGCGCGGCGGCGTCGGCGTCGTCCAGAACACCTCGTGGGGGGACTTGGGCACAAGATTATACAAAGGCATTGAAGTTGAAGCAAAACCCTGAGACTGATGAGAAGATGACTCGCTGCCATTTCCCGTATTTACCCCTGAAGGTGTCTGTAATAGTATTCCCTCAGTTGCCGCAGGCTCTTCTTCCAGCGGCAGCCGCTCGTAGGTGGCGTTAGTAAACGTCGCCGCAATCACCATAACAGGTCCCGAAGCCACGAGCGGTCCTACAGCGGTACCACCCACCACTTGCCCCTGTCCCCCGGCCAAATACACCGTAAGTGCTGTGGCTCCTGGCGGCGAGGGCGCGGGCAAGAATGAACCGGACAGAGACAGTATCTCGAATCTTCCCTGGAGAGAGATCACGCCATCTGGGGCAGCCGGCTGCCGGAGCGTGACGTTTGTGACGACGCCGCTGCCGCTGAGGACGGAGACGCCACGGTGGCGGCGCTGGGCGAAAGTTCCGATGCTTTCGATGATATCACTTCCTGCAGCAATTTCCAGGACGTGACTACGGAGAGCGTTAGGGCTTTCTTTGGCGACGATAATCGGAGGCTTCGGTTTGTTTTTTGAACCGGGCGGTCGGCCTCTGGGTCGCCGGCTGGAGCTGCTCGGCTCAAAAATGTCAGCGTCCCGCTCGTTCTCTCGGCTTCGCTCTTCGTCTGGGCTCTGATTTTCATTGCGTCCGCCGCCATCCGCGGCCGCAGCGGAAGCCTCCATGAACTCTTGCTCTCTTCTCTCTACGAACCGGTTCAACCCGGCAGTTTCACTTGACACGCTACCGGTCCACCACCGATTCTCCATTCCCACTATTCTTCCTCAGCTCAAGTAATCCCCTTCTGTATTCAGAATCACGAAGAAGAATTCTCTCTCTCTCTATGTTGGTATTGGCGCCCTTCCGTTACATTGGACCGAATCTAGAGAGAGCTTACACATCCAAGACTGAAGAGAGAGAGAACCAAGATAAAAAGATTTGTCCTTTTCCTAATTGTAGATTGAGATCTAAGCTAAAAAAAAAAAAAAAAAAGCTCCCAAATTCGAGCAAATAGAATCCAAAAATCCTATGAAGTTGTCTTACCATGAATCATCAAATCCACCTTGAAACCCCATATTCCCAATTCAAAGAAAATCCACATGACATGGGTATGATTCCTCTTTCCACATTGAATAAATCCTTCTGACCTGAGCTGTAAAAGATTATTCAGATGAAATATTTAAAACCCACTTGCGCAAATTCAAAAATCTTGAAGAAATCTGGCAGAAATCACTATGAATTTACAAAAATCAAGAGAAACCGAGCTCACTCTCACTCTTCACTGGAATATCATAAATATGAAGAAGATGTGTATATCAGAAATATAAAGAACATGTGGAACTACACTGCGAATGATTTGGGAGAAGATGTAGTGAGTAGAGTACAGATTCCGTTAGTACGGGGTAGCTAGGGTTCCGTTCTGCCGAAGCTTGTACAGTAGTCTTTTCTGCTTCGCTCTCTCTTTCTGGGAAGGTGGGGTCGTACGTTAGCAAAGAGAGAAGTAGAGACCTGCCCAGGCGTACGATAAGGAGCCAAAGGTATTTATCTGTCTACTATTTTTAGGCGGTTTTGAATTTGAGGTTCCTGCCTCCTTTCTTGTTATAAGGGTTAGGTAATTGATGGAGTAAAAAGAATTTTATAATTTGTTTAAATGATTTTTGTTTGGGTATTATTAAAAGGTAAAATTTATTGAATTTATAAAATAAAATTTCAAAAATAAAAATAAAAATGAGATTTACAAATTGTTTCAAATATGTATTATTTTCAAATTCCTTTAAAGAGAGATTTCACTTGTCCTAAATAAATATAATTAAAATTATATTAGTAAAATAGGATTTTTTTTATTGTTTAAATCTTTATTAAGAGTTGCTAAAAAAAAATAAAAAATTCTCATAATGAGACTTGTTGGCCCACAGATCTATTCAAGAGGGGATAAATTGGCTAGTAACAAAAATTTAAACGAATAAATCTCTAGCACAACTTATCAATTTCCCTAATTGATTATTATCTTACTGTGTAGCAAAAATATATTTAACTAAGTGCATATTCAAACAACAGAAAATATAACATAGTAGCACACATCAATTTATCTTGGTTTGGTAAGTTACTCTTATTTACGTTCAGTTCCCCAAACTCTAGAGAGTTTTTACAATCCACTAATTCCTTTATTCCTTTCCCAAGTAAGAAACAAACTCTTACAATTATTTTCACATGTTAAGGATTAACTTAATTTTTTTTTCCAGACTCAAAATCAAACCTTTATACTCCCACACTATTACACTTCTTTTACGAGGTGAGAAAGAACCTTATCATTTTTAAGCCCAAGACTAGCCTAATTTTATTATAGGAAGAATTAAAATTTAATCCTTTTAAAAGCTAAAGATTAATCTCATCTTTTTTTCATAGGTTAAAGATTAAACCCAAATTTTTTTCTCAAGCTAAAGATTAACCCTAACTACCCTAATTAGATAATGTCCCAAATATGTCTATTCGCTCAAACTTGTAAATACAAAAAATTCACAACTTTCTTCCTATATGAGCTTCTATCACCTCAAAACAATTATACTCAATTAATCTCCTGCAAATTATGTGATAGAATCTATGTGAGGAATATATCTGATTTAATCAATTTAAAGCATAGCTAAACGATAATCAGATTTTACAAATAAAAACCGTTTTAAAAGATTTTCAAGATATTATATTTGGAAACGATTTTTCCTAAAGCACTTAATCCAAGTATTCAAATAGATAATCTAAGAAAGCACTTTAATTAACTTAGAAAGATATCACCGGGATTTCTTGAAAACAATTACAATTGCTCAGTGTAGAACAAAGACCGATGATGAAATTTTTTTTGCGCCTTGATCTAAAACTCTTTCAATATAACTCTTTATAAATTTCTTAGCATAAATCACTCTCTTTTAATAGCAAATGCTAATTATTCTTGATTAATTATTTGAAAAATGTAGGTCTCTATATATAAACTTCTAACTAGACCTATAACGACTAGTTTTCAAATTATAAAATAAAAAATATCACTTTAAGACCCCATATATCATATACTATCAAAATAGGTGTATTCCATTTAAAAATAGTTTTAGAAAAGCTCAATTTGGTCCCAAATTTGTTTTAGATTCAAAATAATTAAAGATAGGAATTAGTTTTACCAATTAATTCAAAGAATATATTAATATATGAACCAAATAGATAGAATCTTAGTAATATATGATATATCATAGTAAAATACTCAAATCCCTTAAAAATCTCTTTTTCAAACATTCAAAACAATGAGATTTAGATAAAAAATCGAAACAATCAAACTTTAACTATCTACCAAATTCGGTCGACCAACCCCAATTCGGTCGATTGGCCCTACAATGGTCATTTTCTTGACCATTGCACCAACTCCAGTTGGTTGACCGATTGGACCCGAGTTTTTTTTTTCTTCTTTCGATTCAACTACTGGATTCGTTAGTCGAATGACCTATCTTGTCGAATGATTGAATGGGTTAGTAGGTTCACCATTTTAACTCTTTCAAGCTACTATTTTTATTAGTCAACCGATTCATTTCGTCGGTTGATCGAATTGACCAGAAAACCCATTATTTTATGTGTTTAAATTTTTTTTTTTTTTTCACTTGAACACTTTATCAATTTTTTATTTTTTTATTTTTATTTTTTATCTTTTTATTTTTTATTTTTTATTTTTTTACGATTTAACACTTTATAAAAACCATTTAGGATCTTAAACTTATCACTTCTTACCATCATGTATATCATTCATTTTAAAGTGTCGTATGTAATCTTAATTCAGGTTGCATTAAGGGTATAAAAGTAATGAGTTATTTTTAACTAAATGTCTTCAATGTGTTTAATGCTCTAAAAATCTTCATTATCTTAATCTTGCACCCGTCTTGAGTTTCTTCATAAAATCCTTATAAATCTTCAAATCGCTCCATAAATTTCTTCAACTTATAAATCTTCAACAATGAATCATTTTGTCTCATTCTTTTTTCTCACTTCAACATATGAAATTTTTAATTTGAAATCACTCAATAAACAATTAATTCCATAAAACATCAATATTCAATTGTCCATCAAAACATTAAGTTCAACAAGTCTTGTTGTAATTTACGCCATTTTCAGAAACTTCTTAGCAAATATTCCTCGACGGCTAATAGAAAGTGGTGAATGGACATTCTTACCCTTGCGTATATCGTGGAGAACTCGATGAAAAATGTAATATTTTAGGCAATGAATGTATCTGTCATCAATGTCTATGGTTTCATACCTCCCCCTACCACTTGATCCGAATTTGAAGGTTAGGGTTTTCTAAATCTCTCTCTCATCCACTCTCTTGTTCAGATTCCATTTGCCACCCTCGGCACAAATATCTACAAGTATGCATTGAGGGCCATGATGGCACAAAGCTTCGCTGTTTATGGATAACTTGTGGGGTCACAAATTCTAAAAATCCAGGACCCTTCCTTCTATTGAAGAAGGTAGGTACCTATTCTGAGTGGGGTTCAAATCCCTGCAAGGAGACTCTTTCTCGTTCGTGGAGTGAACTCTCCTATCGTCTTGCATTTCCACTAGTCGATTGTCCTATAGCCAGTGAATAGCTCCGCGGGCCAACCTCTTTGGTGATTCGCACCTGTAATGGCGTGACAACATGATAACGCCATCGCGGAGCATTTGGGCTCCGTTATTACTTTGTCTACGTTATCCCTCCATTTCCGGTGAGATTGCTTCATCTTTGTTATCGCACCATTTTTGTACACTACAACTACTCTGGTGTCGTTATTTTTATCAAAGAATCGATCACCAAAATCCCATGCTCAAGTCAATTCGATTCATATCTTCTTGAATTCCGTCGCTAAAATAGATTCGATACAATTCAGGTCTTCTCAAATAGATTGCCGAAATCCCATGCTCAAAACCTAGATCTGCTGAAGATTTTGAGATGGCGACAATGATCAAGCGTTTAGATCTGATGTAGGATAGACCTAAATCAAGGCATAGATAGCTCCAACGCTAATGAAAATAGTCAATTGAGATTACTCGCCATGATTATTATTGAATCTATTCTTCGTCTTCACAATTCGTCTCTTGGAGAAGAAATTGATGTAGTGAATTCATCTTCACAATTAATTTCTCTGGGAAAGAATCCGGTGACGGCGGCACTCAAAGAGTTGTTGGACAGCCACCGGAAACAAGAAAATATCAATCGCTGGCAAAAGGAGTCTGAATGACAAAGGTGAAGACGATGGCGATGAGAATGATGAAGGGGGCTATTAATTATATTTTTCATCTCTTGTTTGGTTTCAGCTTTAATTTTTAATGTTTTTGTTTTACATTAATCCACAACTGTTTAAATAATAGTGTAAATGTTCACATTGGACGATGATCGCTATTAAATTTGGCTCTTTTTATTTGTTTCGAACTATTGTGATCATTCACATCAGTTCACTAAAGTGTGAATGTCCATGGTGATAACCCTATTAAATGTAGTGCATTACGAGTTTCTGTTTTGTAATTTTGTGAACATTTATAATAGTTCAATCAATTATCGTTACAGTAAAATATAATAAGAGAACGTGAATGTTTCACTAAGCATTATGAACAGTTATAGTAGGTCAATCAGTTCTTGCAACCATTGTATTAAATGGTGAAAACAACAAAATAAAACTGTGAATATTCTCATTTTAACTTGGACAACCTGAATAATAACTCAATGGTGTGAACATTTAAAAGAATCTATTTTATTTTAATACACACACACGAAGAGGTGAATAGTGTATTAAAATGTTATTTTTTTATTAGTTTTTTTTAACATTAGAAACATTCACATTATTGATTTTTTTAGACATTTTTTTTGTTCCATAATTTAAGAAACTTTCCTTTTTAATTTCACAATTGTTAAATTTATAGATGACATTTTATGTAAATTAAGGAAAAAAGTTAGTCGAAGAATGATGACTATTTTCTTAAAAAAGGTTTGGGGACAAAAACTTAATTATAGTAATTGGGGGTCTTTTAAATAGATTATATCTTTAGAGGACTAAATAATTTTTTTTTTTATTAAATTATCCTATTAAAATAGGTATAAAAAATATTATAATTAAAATAGTGTGTTTGAATGATATTACTAAAATTATATCATTAAAATAAGTATAAAAATAATATAATTAAAATAGGTATAAAAATAGTATAATCAAAAGTATATTATTAAAATCATATTATTATACCATGTATAAAAATTATATTATTAAATTACTAAAATAACAATTATATTATTAAGTAGATTTTCTCATTTCCTATTAATAAAATTTAATAAATTTTAAAATTTTATGTACAAATACTTATCTATCCAAATAAAAAAAATTATATCATTACATAATAAAATTCTTCATATAAAATAGTTATTCAAACAAATAATTTGTAAATAATGTAATTTCAAAATTCAGAATTCTAAAATTTAATCTTTACAAATTTCAAAGAGTTTATCAAATCTTTTATCCATCCAAATGCAACCTGAAAGAATTTTTGATAAAAAAAAAATGAATGGATAATATTTTGATGTGAAACTTATTATTTTTTCAGTTAGAGTATATATATATATATATATATAATTTTATATTTAATTAAAAAAATATTATTTAATTATCTAATTTATTATTTTATTTTAATCTCGTATATTTCAAAAATAAATAAGATTTTATCATCAAGACTATAATTATAATTTTAGTGCTTTATTTAAAAATCTTTCTTCCGTTTTCTTCATTTTATGTACAAAAAAAATTCTTACACAATTCTACGTTTTCGTTTTATTTTTCTTTCTCTTCAGTTTTCATTTTCATTTCATATCAAGTATTTTTTTGTTTTATTTTTCATCTTATTTTTCTTCTTCATTTTTCCATCATCCATCTTTTCATTTAAATAAATGCTTAAATAAATGCACTCTTAAATATAGAGGAAATTATTGTTTTCTTTCTTTTTATAATGGGTGATTAATTTGTTGTTTAACGATTAATAGTCTTTAAATAATAATATTCCCTCCTCGGTTCTTAATTCATTGGCTCCTCGATTCAAAGTTTGAAAAATGCTTTGAAATTCATCATTTTACTGTGCTAATTAATCTTTCATTTAAAACAACTAAAAAAAGAATTTTAAAGTCTCACCTCGTCTTTCCTCTTTTCTTTTGTCATTTTCGAAGTTTCACCTCGTCTACTTTTGAGATCATTCTATAGTTATATATAAGAAAATAACTCTACTTTCACTTTCTTAAAAAGAAAATGGGTCAAATATTTTAGAACATCCAAATAATTTAAGAACAAAGAGAGTAGTGATAATTAAAGGGCATCGCTATTCACACTTCTAACTTCAACTAATCCACTTTTTCTGAAATTTCATTTTTGAGAGGCTTTATACTATTTCTCATTTGGCACGAAATCACAAATCTCTCACCTTATTTGAAAAATACCAATTATTCAGTTTGATCTTTTTTTTTTTTTTTTTTTAAATATATATTTTAATTCTTTTAGTTTTTCAAATATTCACAAACACCTCTATTTAAAAAAAAAAAAATAAATAAAAAAATTTTACTCCCGATATTTTCACCCCCTTTATTTTCAACAAATTACAAAGATAATAATCCTACCCCTTTATTTTTAACAAACTGAAAAAAAAAAATAATCACCCCTCCACGGCCCCCACCCCCAACTCGCCGGAACAATAACCCCCCCTCCACCTCGCCGGAAAAATCTACTCTCAAATAACATAATAAAGTTTTTAGTTCTCTAAGATGTTTTAGAAAACAGTCCTTTGTTCTTTGTCCATCTTTTTTCTGTTATTTACGATACAATGCCATTTTGTAAAAAAATCAAGACGTGAACATTACATTTTTATGTTTCTATATTTTAAATATTTTAATACATTTTACTCTGACTTTGTTGTTGTGAATGTTTATTATTTTTTTATATGAACAAGTTTACATTTTTTATTATGTTCACACATTCTTTTCCCCCACTTCCTTTGTTAAGTTCACGAAGTTAATAGAAAAAACATTCACGTTCAGTGTTTGTGATCAATCAAAATACTATCTAAAATAGTCTTGAATATTCAAGAGAAAATTGAAAAAAACAAATCTAAAAACAACTAAGAACAACAAATCCAAAACATTGAAAACAAACCATAAATTCAACAGAGTACAAACCTAGTTTGAACATTTACCGAAAGCCCCCAAAAAAAGAAAAAAAGTGAGAAAAACCTAAGGTCAACGAAAAACACATTGATGTGAACATTTCATTGAACCATATGAACATTCACACAAATCACCCAAGAACAACAAATCAAAACATTGAAACCCACCTAATTTCAACAAAACAAAATCGGCATGAACATTCATCGATCACAAATGACACATTCACTCGAAAAATAAATCAAAATCAAATTGAGACCTGTGCGAACATTCACAAAAACACAAATCAAGAATATAAAAGAACCCTAACGATCAACAAAAAGAACAGTCATGTGAATAAATAAAACTCCACAAAAAATCAATAAAATAAAAACAAATTTACCGTTGGTGCAATCATTCACAAAAAAATGATTCAAAAACATTTGAGAAACTCCTAAAATGATCAATGAAAAACAAACTAGGTATGAACATTCACCAAATCTTAATATCCCCAAACCACACGTGGGTTTAGAAATGAACATTTAGATCTAGAAAATTCTAGATTTGAACCTGATTTGGAGACAGAGAGAGAGAGAGAGAGGCCTTCACGACGACAACCATTAGAGACGAGCACAAGCAGACCTTCGCGATGACAACCATCAGCGTTGTTGGTGGCTGTGGCAGTGACGGTGGCCATGGACAACAACCATTAGTAGTTGTGACCCTGCTCTATCTCTCTGTCTCTCTCCATTTTCAAACTAGTGTGTTCAGATCTAGTGGCCATGGACACCGCTAGCAACGGCATTCAGATCTCTTTCTCTCACTCTCTCGCCATTTTCAGACCAACACGCGACGGTCAACGACGATTAATGATGGTTCATGGTGATGGAGATTTATGGTTGCGACAGCAGTTAAAAAGGTAGGGTTGCAGCTATGGTCGAAAATGAACATAAGAATGGAGAATTAGGGTAGGGTTGTAGCTGTATTTAGGTTTTCTTTTGTTATATATATATATATATATATATATATATATATATATATATATATATATATATATATATATATATAGAATGACAAATATGTCCATTCACTACCTGCATAAGATTAAATGCTAACAATATTTTGATAGAAGACTAAATAATATTTTTTTTTGTTTAAAAGGTTAATTGAGGAGAGAGAGAGCGCTAAATTAGGTCTAAACAATAAAAAATAATAATAAAAATATTTATGTATTTTAATTTTTAATTATTTTATTATTTTTAAATGGCTAAGGTAAAGTTTTGATTACATTAAAAATTTTTGTTATTTTTAACCTATAGGAAAACTAATTATTATTTCACCAAAAATTATAAAGGCTTGACTGGTATTTGGTCAATGATAGAGAAGGTTTAATGAAAAAAAAAAAAAAAGAAAAAAAAAAAAAAAAAAGAGTTAAATGATATATAACCTTATTTCATAGATTTATTGATAATTTAAATATTTTATAAAAAGAAATATTAATGGAATTTGAGATATTTTTAAGTAAACACATTTTTAGGTAATTTAACAAATAAAAGGAAAATGAATGTATTAGTTGATGTTAAGGGGAGCGAATGACGCTGGATTAATTTTGAGGTCAACCTTAATTGCATATTTACTCCTTCCACGTACTTTTTTTTTTTTTTTAATAGTATGATAGTGAAGTATAAGTACCGTGGCATAAAAAAACTATTATAATAATAAAATATAATCTTGAATTTAATTATAAATGCACCATGTCGATGTGGGAGAGTGCGTATTCGGTGAGATAATTAGTCAAGATGTACGTAAACTGATCTGACCATATCTTCTAAAAACAAAATACTTATAATATATTGTTACTATCCCTATCAAAGAGATGAAATTCATTATATAAGGGATGATTATGAAAAGAGAAAAAACTGGGCTACAAGAAAAATTTCCGCTGCCACCATAGTAGCATTATGTATAAGAGTCGAAATAGGAGTAGATCCTTCAATGACATTCATACATGAAGGGAGAATTGTGCAGATTTAGAAACCACACTAGCAAATAGGGATGGTCATGGGCCGGGCCGGGCCGGGTTCGGGCCGAGCTTAGACTAGTGTATTACAAAAAAATGTTGGGCCCTAGCCCGGCCCGGCCCGGTGATCGGGCCTTAATTCTATGCCCAAGCCCGACCCTATAAGAAAATTTTCAGCCCAAAGCCCAGCCCACAGGCCCCTGGCCCTATTTTTTTTTTTTTTTTTTAAATTTCAAAAATAAATACAAAAAATTCAACACCAAACCAATAAGAAATATTAAAATTACAATTTTTAAAGGTAAACCCAATATTCCAAACAAATTAAACCAACAATAAATATTAAAATTATAATTTTTAAATAAAACTAATATTCCAAATATTAAGGTTATATTGTAACGTGTATATATATATATATTTTTTTTATTTTATTTTTTTAAATATCCTTCGGGCCGGGCTGGGCCGGCTATAAATTTTTTTAATCTTGCCCAAGCTCGGCCCTAATTTTGATCGGGCCCTAATACCTACGCCCTGGCCCGGCCCGTGAGCTTAAACTCTAAGTCCAAGCCCTAAAAAAATAGGACTGGGGCGTTCGGGCTGGGCGGGCCCCCAAGCCCATGACCATCCCTACTAGCAAATAATAGACCGGCACATAAAGAAACAAATAAAAAATTGACTTCATTATTGTCATTGTCAAGCAAGTTATTAAATATTTCAAATAAATCCCGAAATTCAAAAGTACCTGTTATTCAATAAAACTCTAAAATTCCTAACAATAAACCAAAATTCCCTACAATGGATTTTTTATTAGCATTTGGCGCAATAGGTCGTGCGAACCAAAACCCTATTAAGAGATACGAACACATTCTAACTAATTCCCAAAAAATATAATTTTGTATCAAATTAGAACTAGTAACTAATCCCAACATGGAAGTACTGAATAAATCCATATAAGCAAAAAATCTCAAATATCCCTGATTTAAATGGAATAATCCCAAATATGACTATTGATGAGGGGAAAAACCGACCACCCCTAGCACATTCTACCAAAGCTTTCCATGTGGATCATGCTCTAGTTGGTACAAACTTCTGATCGATTGTCTCAGCTTGGTTGATTTAGGTCGGCAAATTCTTAAACATAGACGATTATATTTGAAAACCTTCTACAATTGAAAGAGGTCTGATCGGAGATATTCTGGTCGATACATACTCCTCAACATCAGTACTTGTGTCTAGGCTGGTTCTCTATCTTCGTTAGAGAACCGGCTCACGGACTTTTCCATGAATGCTAAAAGGTTTAGGCCCAAGCCTCTAACCCCTTCACGCGCCCTTTTTCCTGATTATGTGCCATGTTAAGGTCAATAATCAAGCTTAAGTCTCCTAATCTCCAAACGCTAATCATGTTTTCTCCTATAAAAGTGAGGGTGAACAACGTTGCAAAATGTAATGCTTTTAGAATATTCAAAGCATTTATATAATTCTTCCCCCCGAGCTCTCACTCTCATGCCAGAGGAGCTTTGCCGAGCACAATCCCGGTGGGTCCTATGCAGGTGCACACTTGGAGCTCAGGCCGGAAACCGCTCAGACTAGCTTGGTCACATAGAGATCCAAGGACAAGGAGTTAAAGGGATTTTTAATCAAAGAAAGTTATCTCTAGGTCATCAGGACCCTGATCAGATCAACCCGTAACTGCGGGTGTTAGCCATTTTTAGACACCAACAACTATCTACTAAAATTTGGGGTATAAATCAATTAACAAAATTGCAACACTAGAATATACACATTTTGCTACCATAATGTTGAGTGCAAATCTGAAAATTAATGAATTTACCATAAATATTGCTAACGGCTGAAAATAAAAGTGTAAATGTTTCAACAAAATTGTATTTAATCCTCACAATATCACTGCATCTTTTCTTAATTGTGTAACTATAATGAATTTACCAAAAATATTGCTAACGGCTGAAAATTAAAGTGTCAATTTTCAACAAAATTGTATTTAATCCTCACAATATCACTGCATCTTTTCCTACTAGTGTAACTTTAATAAATAACAAGCATTAAAACAATTCATTGAGTTCTACTTCAAGTCCAGAAAAAGAATGACTTTGTTCGACAATTAATATATATATATATATATATATATATATATATATATATATATATATATATATATACTATTTTTTTTTAAATTAATAAACTTTCTAGTTTTAAACCCGCATATTATGCGTGTCTAGAAAGAAATTATATCAATATATATTTTTCATTTGAGTATTACACATAACATACAATTGATTATTTAATTTTTATTTAATATATTTCATTAAAGTGTAGCAAAAATAATTTTTAATACAAAGAATAAAAATAAATTATAACCTAGAAAAATATTAATGCCAACCTCTAAGATTACTCATACTCATCACTCATATTTATTTTTTGAAAATAGTAAATAATAAGTAAATTAAGCTCCCAAAGAGAATTTTTCAATTTTTGTAATTTTTTTTTTCAAATAATAGTTTTAAAATAATCTAATGGATATTTTTTATGTTGTTTAATAGTTTCTATTATTTGGTTAAAAATTGTTGGAATACTTTTTTGAGCAAATGAAATTAAATAAATTGTATATGTAATTGATAGATAGAGGGAGATAATTTTACTAAATGGTTGGAAAGAGAGAAGAGAAGGAAGAGATACAGTCACATTTATTTAATTATAATAAACATAATCATCAACCAAAATATGGGTAAATTCATGTGACGTCCCTTGTCATTGGAAAACCTAAAACGATATTCCGTGTCCCTGAAATTCTCTTCCTTTGATGTTAAATATAAAATTACTTATTTGTCTATGTTACTATACTATTAAAAAATTAATTAAAACTATCTAATAAAAGAATTACTCTTTCAATCATTTTAAAAGAATTACAATTTTTGGACAAATTTGATTTTTGTTTCTAAATTTTGTTTATGTCATACATTTTTAATTCCAAATTTTCTTTTATTATTTTTGGGATCAAATGATAGTGGTAATATTTTATTTTATTTTATTTTACTATTTAAAGAGTTTTTGGTACTTGATGGAGGTAAATTTGGTCATAAAGATCACACATGCATGAAGACTCCTCCCTAAGCCCAAGTATGGATAATGGTTCGCGATGAGATGTCCGAGCATCCTCATCTTGGACATATGCAAAAGGGGGAGCATCCCAACCTCCCAGTTCCTCCACAATCTCCAAGTGTGAGTAAGGTTTCGAGCTGCGGAGTCCGAGCACCCTCAGCTCGGTTATTTGTAAACAATAGGAGCTTCCAATCCTCCAAGCTCCTTTATCTCGAAATATGGAGATTATTTCGAGCTACGGAGCCCGAGCACCCTAAGCTCGGATATAGGTGAAGGTGTTGGCCTCAAACCTTTCACTCCACCAAGGTGTTCGATTATGAAGAAGTTGTTGAGCTGGGGGGGCTCCGAGCATTCTCAACTCGGGCATATGTACAAGGAGGGCTCGTCAATTGATGATCCAACTACCATGGCCGAGTTGAGGTGTCCGAGGACCTTCAACTTGAACATATTAGAAATAGGGACCCTCAAATGAAGGTTAAAGATATACCACTGAGTTGAGGTGTCCAAACACCCTTAACTTGGACATCATCCAAATGGGGGCTCAAACGAAGAATTGGACAACATGGCCGAGATGAGGAGTCTGAGCACCCTCAGCTCGGACTTTCTCCAAAGGGGCATCCAAAATAAAGATTGAAGCTACTTAGCCGAGCTGAGGTGTCCAATCACCCTTAGCTCGGACATCATCCAGAAAGGGGCCCCTCAAAAGAAGATGTCCCTTGGCCGAGCTGAGGTGTCCAAGTACCTTCAACTCGGATTGCCCCGAAATTGAGAACCCTCAAGAGAAATTGAAGACGTAACGTCGAGCTGGGGTGTCCGAGCACCCTCAGCTTGGACTTACACAAGATGGGGAGCCCTCAAAAGGAAATGAAGCCACAACGCCAAGCTGGGGTGTTCGAGAATCCTCAGCTCATACTTATGCAGAATGAAGCCTCTTGGTAGTGGAATATTATGTCGCTACTTTTGCCGCAAGTGTACGGGTCAAATTTTAATAGAATAGTGATGAGTAGGGTTGTTATATCCATAAGGATTGGATTAAATTATTGTTATATGATCCAATTTGAGAATACGGGGTTTAACACTAATATGACGTTTATGGGAATATATTATCTAGGGATTAACTTCATTCATTTAAATGTGTTCATTTTAGTCTAGTTTACATTAACGGTATTCAAATCTATCCAACAATCTAGGTATCGAAAACTCACTTACTACTTCTCTCGAGTGTAAAGTGAATGAATATATGACTTCGCGTCAACGCCGATGTCCCCATCTAGCATCTAAACGACACTGATCACATGAGTCTTGCCCCAACCTCATGAATTACACACTTTCTAATACTTTTGGTAGGGTGTAAAATATGCCGCTATTTACACTCGCAAGTATACGAGGTCTAAGTTTTAGTATAGTGTGATCGTTAAGATCGGGTTATCGTATCCACAGGGATTGGTGTCGTTACTATCGAATACCGCATTTTTCGTGACCTAATTTTATTTAGGCGAAAAACAAATGTATTTAATTAATTAAACTAATACTAATATAACATAAATTAACTATACTAATATGCTAATATGTTTTAGGGTGAAGAATTGCCTAGGGATTAACGTGTTTACAAATATGTGTTCGATTTCGATTTACTCAAGTTTACGGTGTTCGACCTATTTGACAATCTCGGTACGTAAACTCCACTGCCACCTCTACCGAGTGTAAGACAGGGGAATACATGACTTTGAGTCAACGAAAAAGTCCCCCTCAACGTCTTAATGACCCTAGGTCACGTGAGTCTCGCCCAGCATAATTGATTGCACACAATCCAACTCCCTCTTGGGTTATTGGATCGTCGCGTTGTATTTACCCTTTCGACAATCTCTGTTCTAAAATTCCCTCGCCACCTCTCCCGAGTGTAAGACGAGGGATATAACGCAACTTCGAGTCAACGAAGAAGTCCCCCTCAACGTCTTAACGACCCTAGGTCACGTGAGTCTTGCCCTAATGTCATCGATTGTCCACGATTCAAACCCTGACCGGGTTATAGAATCGTGACGTTTATTTACCCTAATTCAAATTCAGGATTTGTCAAAACCCTGTATTCTCCATTTACCATTCTAATCATAATAAATAAACAATACGATAAACACAATCAAACTACGAAGAACAAACATAAACGCAACACCAAAATCATCCAAACAAACATATTTATAAATATATCGTTAATCCCTACTACAATCCATATTTAACTCGTGGCCATAGCCTCATAAACATATAAATTGAGCTAAACATGCTCACATGATCCTAAGATAAAGAAATAAGGAAAAATAATCGAAGAACTTAGCCTCGTTCGAAGATAAACCACTAAGAATGCTCAACGATCGATTCGCCGTCTTCTCCACTTCGGGATGTGAGCTCCACCTCTAAAACTCCTAAATATACTCTTAGATATAGCCTAAGGGGCTCAAAAATGAAAGAGAGAAAGAGAGAGTGGGAGGAGAGGGGGTATTTATAGCCAAAATATCCTAAAAATATCGAAAAATATCTCAAGACTGTGAAGGGGATTTCCGCCTAGGCAAAAGAAAACTTCGCCTAGGCGAAATCAAGTCAGGTTGGCTGATCGCCTAGGTGGTGGACTGGGAGAACATTCTTTTGGATTTTTGCCTAGGCGAGCGGCTGTCAGTAGCTTATCTTCGTCTTCTGCTAGATTTTCGCCTCGAATCTTCGCCTAGGCAGTTGTCCGTCAGTAACATTTTGCTATTTTCTCAGCTTCTTCACCGCCTAGGCAGTGGTCTGGATGCCTAGGCGGTGGGCCTGTTTCATCTTTTAGCCTCCAAGCTTGTTTATCCACCGTAACTTCGAACCGCTTTGGTTCGATCTCATCATTTTCGCTCCAGTTTCCTATCTTTTTGTCCCACATACCTGATTTATATAAAAAGAATAAAAACATATTAAAACATATAAAAATAACTATAAACGTACTCGAAAACTAACAAATTTGAATTGGAAATACATAGGTAATTTACACCTATCAAATACCCCCAAATTCAGAATTTGGCTAATCCTCGAGCCAAACACACACACTAAAATGAAAAATACAACAAACTGAAATAAATAATAAACAACCTAAAAACAATCTAAACATAACAACATGCGAGTTTTGACTTCTTCTAACGGCCTATTTATTTTTTGCCCTCAACAACCACTAGTTATATTGATTTTAGGCGGTAACACATATCATGTAATGTTCTTGATTTTCAACATGCAATAATGGTGAACACTATTCTAGATCCTGTAAACGTGTTAGTGCGAGACTCAATAATATAACTATACAACAATCGGATTGGATTATCCCCCAACGAAATTCATGACTTAGACCGTGAAGGACTAAGATTTCCATAAGCCTGATTGGAGTTAACTCTCCACTAATGTAGGTTTAGTAGTTCATGAAGAACATTAGGACTTGGTTTGGTTTTGGTATATTTGGCCAAGGGTAATTTGGAATAGAAAACGGGTTAATGTTGTTAACTTAACATTACCCAAGGCTCAACGCTTGATACATTCACTCTCGAACCCCCATAGAAAGATTGGAAATAATCTCGAACATGTATTTAAGACCGACGTAGTCACTTGTCAAAAGAAACAGAAATAAAAACCATATTTACATTTGATTTTTTTTTTCTTTTTTCTTTTCAATGAACACACCCCCAAACTTATTTGATTATTACAATTGAAGGGGTGTGTGAAATACAAAAGAAAATCGACAAGTGAGTACTCAAATACTGAACCAATTAGAAGTTCACCCTAAACCCAACCGCTCACATCAAGAAGCCTTTACAACGGCTAACTTGATTCACTCAAAAGTGCCTTTAAATTCAGCGATATAGGTTTGGAAATAATCAACTGGCCAGGGTATTAGTTTATGTGTTCAGAATTGAATTTGTATTTAGGCTTCGACAGGATAACGAGGGATAAACATATATCAAGGTAGGCTTTAAAGGCTCAAGCGACAAAGAGAATGCCTAAATCACGTCTCCTGAACTACCTCGCCTAGAATTTCGCCTCAAGTTTCCCCTCAATCAAGTTCTAGAATCCTTAATGTGTCATGAATTTGGTTAATCGATAATCGTCCACAAATCAATTGAATAAAAATACATTGAGTCTATGTACCCGTGCAAATTAGGATCTACAATAATTTTTACCAAAAAGCAGAGTCAACCACACAGAATCACACATGCATGTGTATTACCCTTGACTTAAAAAATAACCAGGTGTAATCTCATCATCGGGTAACGGCCCAGATGAGTGCAAAACTCAACATATAAACAACAACACAAAAACATAAACACATTCTAACCTAAACACACATGCGATACGGAAAAACAATAACATATAAACTAACAATACTACATACTACACATCACCGCCAAACTCAAAGTGAACAGTGTCCTCAGCGAACCCAATCATCATTCTTCAACATATGGAATTAAAGTATGCTGATGAAGGGTGTTTAGAACGCTTACCTGGGAGGCAAGAGGATCTCGTCTCCGATTCAAGTCGGATGTGATGGATTTAACTTATTTGACCCTGGGTTGCCTCCCAAGAAGCATGTGGTTTAATGTCCTTGGCCCGATATTTTCAGAATGCCCTCAAGACTGGCGAGGTTTTGCTTTGTATGGCTCAATCTTTCAACGAAACGCCTCACTGGCTTATGTGCTTGGCCAAGTACAATAAATGACTTGGAATCCCGTCGAAAAAAATGTATCAATACCCATCGATCTAACATCGCCAAGTACCTTGCATTGGAAACAAAAACAAAAGTACAAACAAAAATTATATACAAAATAAATGCCTAAAGTAAAATTAGGTCATTTACATACAATATCAATAATAACAACTTCGCCAATCCCCGAAAACGGCGCCAAAAACTTGGTACGTTGACGGGACTAGAATACGATACACTTGCTTCTCCTATCTAAAACTTAAGTCTCTGGCCGTTACCGCGTTTCACCTACAATAACATCAAAACAATCCCCGGCAACGGCGCCAAAAACTTGGTAGGGCGTGAAATACGCCGCTACTTACACTCGCAAGTATACGAGGTCTAAGTTTTAGTATAGTGTGATCGTTAAGATTGGGTTATCGTATCCACAGGGATTGGTGTCATTACTATCGAATACCACGTTTGTCGTGACCTAATTTTATCTAGGCGGAAAACAAATGTATTTAATTAATTAAACTAATACTAATATAACATAAATTAACTACACTAATATGCTAATATGTTTTAGGGTGTAGAATTTCCTAGGGATTAACGTGTTTACAAATACGTGTTCGATTTCGATTTACTCACGTTTACAGTGTTCGACCTATTTGACAATTTCGGTACGTAAACTCCACCACCACCTTTCCTGAGTGTAAGACGGGAGAATACATGACTTTGAGTCAACTAATAAGTCCCACTCAATGTCTTAATGACCCTACGTCACGTGAGTCTCGCCCAGCGTCATTGATTGAACACAATCCAACTCTCTCTCGGGTTATTGGATCGTCGCATTGTATTTACCCTATCGACAATTTTCGTTCTAAAACTCCCTTGCCACCTCTCCTGAGTATAAGACGAGGGATATAACACAACTTTGAGTCCACAAAAAGTCCCCCTCAACGTCTTAATGACCCTAGGTCATGTGAGTCTTGCCCCAACGTCATTGATTGTCCACGATTCAAACCCCGACCGGGTTATAGAATCGTGGCGTTCGTTTACCCTAATCCGAATTTGGGATTTGTCAATACCCCGTATTATCCATTTACCATTATAATCATAATAAACAAACAATACGATAAACACAACCAAACTATGAAGAACAAACATAAACGCAACACCAAAATCATCCAAACAAACATATTTATAAATATATCATTAATCCCTACTACAATCCATATTTAACTCGTGGCCATAGCTTCATAAACATATAAATTGAGCTAAACATGCTCACATGATCCTAAGATAAATAAATAAGGAAAAACCATCGAAGAACTTAGCCTCATCCGAAGATAAACCGCTAAGAACGCTCAATAATCGATTCGCCATCTTTTCCACTTCGGGGTGTGAGCTCCACCTCTAAAACTTCTAAATATACCCTTAGATATAGCCTAAGGGGCTCAAAAATGCAAGAGATCAAGAGAGAGTGGGAGGAGAGGGGTATTTATAACCAAAATATCCTAAAAATATCTCAAGACTGTGCAGGGGATTTCCATTTAGGCGAAGAAAACTTCGCCTAGGTGAAATTAGGTCGGTTCGGCTGATTTCCTAGGCGTTGAAGTAGGCGGTAGACTGGGAGAACATTCTGTTGGATTTTCGCCTAGGCGAAGAAAACTTCGCCTGGGCGAGCGACTGTCTGTAGCCCATCTTCGTCTTCTACTAGATTTCCGCTTAGACAAAAGAATCTTCGCCTAGGCAGTCGTCCGTCAGTAACATTTTGCTCTTTTCTCAGCTTCTTCATCGCCTAGGCAGTGGTCTGGACGCTTAGGCGGTGGGCCTGTTTAATATTTTAGCCTCTGAGCTTGTTGATCCACTGTAACTTCGAACCGCTTTGGTTCGATCTCATCATTTTCACTCCAGTTTCCTATCTTTTTACCCCACACACCTGATTTATACAAAAAGAATAAAAATATATAAAAATAACTATAAACGTACTCGAAAACTAACAAATTTGGATTGAAAATACGTAGATAATTTACACCTGTCAACTCTCCCGAGTCATTAGATCGTCGCGTTGTGTTTAAACCCTAGTCTGAATCCGAGGTTACCTCTTCGACTGTCAAACTCCGTATTCACAAATCAACCATAATATCATAACAAGTATACTATAGAGGTAAAAGAATGATAAACACAATCGAATATGGATGAACAACCGTTAAAGAAACACGATTTACTCAAATAACGTTTTCATACACTATATCAATCCCTAGACAATAGATATTTAGCTACTCATGATCTTAACCGAATATTCATTAAAATAAGAGATTAGCATCATTATTCAATATAAAAAATTTAAGAACAAAGAGAGAAACAAAGAACGAAAAGCAAATATGTGAAGTGAAGTGTTCCACTTCCGTGAAATTCGCTCCGAAATCGTTTCCTCTTCCTCAAATTGATGTTCTCCTCTTCGTGGTTCTTGATCTTGAGCTCCCAAATATCCCAAAAACTCTCCTAATTGTGTTCTAAGTGTCTTGGAATGAAGGGGAATACGGAGGAAGGGCCAAAATATCTAACAAATATCTAAAAAAAACACTTAATAACAAGGGTTTCGGCGTTCCAGTGGTCAAAAGCACCACTATAGCGGTGGGATATTGGTAGGCTTACTGCTACAGCGGTGGATAGGCAGAAACCTACTGACATTCACCGCTGTAGTGGTGAGGGCCACCGCTGTAGTGGTGAAGCGCAGTGATGATCTTTGTCTTTCTTCATATTTTTTCTACTGTCTTCCTTCCAATTTGCTCGTTTTTCAACCATTTTCATTCCTAACTCTTGCTTTGAACAAAAACATATTGATAGGTGGAATTTATCCATTTATTTCCAAACCGAATTTGGTAGTTTTGGAGTATTTTTATAGTTAATTTATTTTAATTAGGTTTTATTTATTTTTATATAAATCAGGTGTTTGGGACGAAAAAGAGCTAACATGGTTGAAAATCAAGCAAATCGGTGGAACATCGGTCGAAGAACGGATAAAAAATGAGTAAAAAGATCAAATTCAGTGTCTACATCCACCGCTGCAGCGGTCAAGATGTAGAGAGTTTCTTAACGCTCCACCGCTGCAGAGGTGAAATTACCGCGGTAACGGTCACCAACCAGACAACAATCTGACATGCCCACCGCTACAGCGGTCAATGGCCACCTGTTTTGGATATTTTCTAGATATTTTGTTTTGTTCTCAACTATTCCCATTGTTCTTAGAACCCTCTGGGAATATTTTTGGAGTGTTCTTAATAGCTCTCAACCAACCAAAGAGAAGGAGCTCGATTGGAGAAGCGGAAATAAGATCAAAGCGATTTTTATGGACGCCACCTTCAGATAACGGTTATTCTCCCTTGTTTCTTGATTTATTCTTAACTTATTTTTGGTTGTTTGATCATGTAGATATTGTTTATCGTTGGATATACGGTTATGGCCAAGAGCTAAACACTGATTATCTATGAAATTGATATAGTTTATTAATATACGTAATTTGTTTAATCTTTGTTTCGTTATCGGTTGTTCTTGCCTATTCGATTGTGTTTACCATTCTTCTTCATGTATATGATTGTTTAGATATATTGATAAATCGAGGTTTGACACTCGGGAGAGATAACCCCGAATTCAGACTAGGGTTTAAACACAATGCGATGATTTAATGACCCGGGAGGGCGTTAGAAAGTGTGCAATTCATGACGTTGGGGCTAGACTCATGTGACCAAGTATTGTATAGACGCTCAAGGGGGACTTCAGCGTTGACGCAAAATCACATATTCATTCAGTTTACACTCGGAAGAGGTAGTGAGTGAGATTTCGATACAGAGATTGTCGGATAGTTTGAACACCGTTAATGTAAACTAGATTGGATCGAACAAGTATATGTAAACAAAGTTAATCCCTAGATAATCTATTCTCATATAATAGATTTAGTATTATAGTTTAATTAAATATTAATTTAGTTTATTATTTATAAAAATAAAAATCCAATTTTTATCGCCTAAAAAAAATTCAGTTATAAGAATCACGGTAATTAGTGACAATTTAATCTAATCCTTATGGATACGACAACACTTCTCATTTACTATTCTATAAAACTTGACCCATACACTTGCAGGGAAAGTAGCGAAGTAATTTACGTGCGGCCACAAATGAAAACAAATAAAAATGAATTAAAACATTACAAGAATACTAAAAAACTACCAAATTCGGTTTGAAAATAAATAGATAAATTTCACCTATCACCTCTCAAAGGGAAATTCAAGCTGCTCTGTCGAACTGAGGTGCCTAAGCACTCTTAGCTTGGACTTATGCATAAAGAGGCCTCTATTTTTCACATTGAAGACCAGCGAGCTAAGCTGAGGGGTTTGAGCACCCTCAGCTCGAATTCTCCTACATATGAAACCTCTTAAGACTTTTTTGAAGCTCCCGATGCCATTTTAGCGCCCTCTAATAGATTTAGTATTATAGTTTAATTAAATATTAATTTAGTTTATTATTTATAAAAATAAAAATCCAATTTTTATCGCCTAAAAAAAATTCAGTTATAAGAATCACGGTAATTAGTGACAATTTAATCTAATCCTTATGGATACGACAACCCTTCTCATTTACTATTCTATAAAACTTGACCCATACACTTGCAGGGAAAGTAGCGAAGTAATTTACGTGCTGCCACAAATGAAAACAAATAAAAATGAATTAAAACATTACAAGAATACTAAAAAACTACCAAATTCGGTTTGAAAATAAATAGATAAATTTCACCTATCACCTCTCAAAGGGAAATTCAAGCTGCTCTGTCGAACTGAGGTGCCTGAGCACTCTTAGCTTGGACTTATGCATAAAGAGGCCTCTATTTTTCACATTGAAGACCAGCGAGCTAAGCTGAGGGGTTTGAGCACCCTCAGCTCGAATTCTCCTACATATGAAACCTCTTAAGACTTTTTTGAAGCTCCCGATGCCATTTTAGCGCCCTCTCCATCTCTTGATAATCAAGAGGATCTAAAAACGAGCCATTACTTTCCATTTCAAGTGGGCCGCCTCATGGACTTTTACAAATGGGCTTAAAAGTCCAGTATAGTGTTTAAGGCCTTAATCTACAATCTCATTGGCTGCCAGTTGAATTAAGCTAATTAACCGGGTTGAGCTCCCTAATTTTGTGGCGCTAATTGAGTCCTACATCCTATAAATAGTCATTTGCACCCAATGCCCAAAGGTATTTGCTTCTATTTCACTCTAGATCACTTATAGTTTTTTTCTCCGGATACTTATTCTCACACTAGGGGGGTCTCACCGGGCATAAACCTGGTAGGCTTTTGTGCAGGTGCTCGGAATGTAGACTTGAAGCTTGGCTCAGAGATCGGAACAAAGTCCAGAGAGGAATTTTGCTTGGAGTCTGAGAAGGATCTCAGAGTCAAATGAAGAGCTCGGGTCGGATTGCGAGGACCTCCAAAGCATCAGAACTTCATTGATCTCGGGTTTACCAGTACGCCGTCTCTATGTCAGCAACAAATTCACATGTGTCACCTGTCTAAACCATATTAAAGGTGTTCACTAGTTTTTGACACCAACAGTTTGACGTCGTCTGTGGGAAAGTGCAAGAAGCCTTCCCTAACCATTAGCTCCTAAAATAGCTAAGACTTGATGATCACAAGGTCTGGTTAGGTCATCAGAGAAGAAGATTAGATGCCCGCTGTGAATATCAATCTGACACTCTAGCCCATCAACACCATGTCTAAGGCTCTGTGGAAGGACTCTCGGGTCCCAACCTTGGAGAATCATCTGCTACCTATCGGCCAAATGGGTCATTCAACCTGCCAGATGGGCCCATTTACCTTGCCTCTGGGCTGTTTGTTGGGTAGACCTCAGGAGCACCCGAAGTTTCCTATATCGACAACTTGGAACGCCAGCTCGGTGAGTTCTAAACCTTCTTTCAGGTCCTTCTTGCCTGCCTGCAGCTGACCTAACTAGAAGGAGTACCGACTCTCCAACCTGCAAGAGGGAAGGAGTGGGCACCAGAGCTGGAGGATATGTGATTCACTCTAATGGACACGTTATGAGAGTTTGTCTTTGGCCCCGCAACAACGGATAGAGGGAGGTTGATCTGGAACCTCCCGAAGCGTTAGGATCTCTAGCTCCACTTCCTCTAAGACGAAAAAGAGATAACCAAATAGAGTCCCTGCCGAACAGAGTTTAAAGTCATGTTTTCCAATCCAAGCATAGGTCTTGATATGTTCGGGAGATAGGCTCCCTTTCGAGGTAAGATCCTTATTCATTGATGAGATCTTAGAAGAACCCTTGCCAACATGGTTCACTCACTCCCAAATGATCCGTTATAACGGAACCACCAACTCGGTGGACCACTTGTCTATCTTCAAGTCTTAAAATGGATTTACACATTGCTGCAGTGTCTATGAGGTGGAATATTTTTCCTCTCATACTCACAGGAGCTGGAGGGGTATCGTTCAAGACTTGTGCCCCAGCGTTCATCTCTAGTTTCCGAGAGCTGGAGAAACTCTTCCTCTCCCAGTTCGTACACTCTCAACGCTGGCTGAAAACCATGGCACATATCCTCGTCCTCCAGCAACTGCCCAGCGAGTCCTTAGGAGATTATGTGGAGCAGTTCAACCAAGAGGTAAGGCTGCGACAAGCTCTCTGATATCATCACGATGAATGTTGATCGCACCTCATTTTGTGCGATTTCATACCAATAAATTTAGTTTTGTTAATCGTCCGATCAAAATAAAATATTGTAAATTAAGTTATTTTATTTATTTTTGTAAGTTTTTGAATTTAGAACAAAATGACATTAATTTGGCGTAAATTGGATGAAAAATGAACAAACCACGTTAAGCCGAACAAAAGACAGAAAAGATGTAGAAGGGCGGCTCAACCGAGCTGCCCCTGAGAGAGGAGCCAAGCCGAGCCACCGGCCCAGCTAGCTACCCACAGGCTGGCCATATGGCCAGCCTGTGTGGGTTGCCAACCCATGGGCTGGAGTATACCAACCCTTCTAGTCAATTGGCTAAGTTGGCCAATTAGCCAGTTATCCCATTCTCTCTCTTTATTTTTCCCATTTGCACCCCCAAAGTTGTTTTGAAAAATTTATAAATAGGGGGAGGATGGGAACTAAATAAATACCAATTTTTACTTCATTCCTAGAAGAAATTATAGGATTTTCTTGTTGTTTTTCAATTCTTTTTTTTTTTGTATTTCAAGAAAATATCATTGCACGCACCCATGAGCGGCTAAAGTTTCTTTTACCGGGTTAGGATCTGATGAGGTATTTTGAATTTATGTAATATTGTATTTTCTATTTAATTGTTGGATATTGTATAAACTTTTGGATGACATAAAACTTGTTCTTAAAAATGATTTTATTGTAATTGAATTTATTGTCAAAATATTCTTGTAGAAATTTCGGTTTAAATTTAATTACTACTTGAACATTAAAACTTGCACATGTGGTTTAGGTCTAATGATTATGCAATCATATTCTTGGAGATTAATTATTGGTCTAGATGGTTTATGCCTATATTTTCATTCACTTTAGATTAGTGTAGTGTAAGAATTAAATATCGAAGATAAACTATACCAGAGAATAACAATCCAGTCTTTTTGAGTAGTTCCAGCTTGTAGTTTGAAATACTTGTTTTTTACAAATCCAAATTAAAGAAGAAAATATGAGAACAACATAAATCTCAAAATACGAATTTATAATTCCTAACGTAGTCTCTTATTTTTATTTTGATCAAAACTTTATTTCTTTGCAATTCAAAATTTCAAATCATCACTCCAAAGAAAAGAAAAATAATTGAAAATTGATAATTATAAGATTGATCCCTGTGGTTCGACACCCGTACTTAAACACATTATACTACGATATTTTGCGCTTAATTAGGATAAGTAATTTGAGCGATCAAATTTTGGCACCGTTACCGGGGAATGGTATCACTAATTGTCAATTTTTTGTTATTTTTTTTTTCTTTCTCCACTTGTATAAATTCATCGATTTTTATTTTGAGTTTATTTTCACAGGTTAATCGTGATCCAATTTTTCACTCTACATCTTCAAGTTAGGATTCAGGTTATTCTGTTCATTTTATAAAAAATATATATAAATATTAAAAAGAATATATCAAAAATCAAACCATCCTTATTTTTTTTTTATTATTATTATTGTAGAGATTGGATGGCTAAGACCACTATTCTCATTTTTATTTTTATTTTTATTATTATTGTAGTGATCGGACGGCTAAGACCACCATCCTCATTGTTGATATAATTAATTGATTTTTAAAAAATAATAATAAAATAACAAAAATAAATAAATGAATAAATAAAACTGTGCCAAAAGGTTGTGGGGTGTACTTGTTATATGCCTAGGAAAAAATCCGACTTTCACGACAACCTTGATAAGATTTTTGGAAGTGTGCCTAGGAGACCTAGAATTGAAAAAACCATAAAACCTGAAACGAAATGGCCGAACTACCTAGACCACTCCGGGAATATTACATTCCCTCAGTCCACACCTCACCCTCATGTGTAAAGTTACCCAAACTAAGGGGTGCAACGTCATTCGAAATTAAGCCAGCTATTACTTAAATGCTTCCATCTTACTATGGGTTTAATAGCGAACACCCCTAGCAGCACCTCAACAATTTCCTAAAGGTTCGCATCAGTTTCAAACTACCCTACTTATCTGAGGATGCGATTTTCCTCAGACTTTTCCCATTCTTTCTAAAAGATCGGGCTAAAGAATGGCTCCATTCTCTACCCCCGGGATCAATCACTACATGGGAAGGCCTTCAAAGGACTTTCCTGCAAAAATATTCCCAATTGGTAAAACCAATCAACTTAGGAAATCCTTAACTTCATTCACCCAAATATCCTCTGAAGAGTTCTATGAAAGTTGGGATCGAATGAAAGACCCTATGAGAGAATGTCCACTTCACGGGGTACCCAAATGGCAAATAGTGTAGAGATTCTATGAAGGGTTGATTGAACGCAATCGCCTTATGGTGGATGCGTCATGTGGAAGAAATTTCCTTGCAAAAAGCAAGGATGAGGCATGAAGCATGTTTGAAAATCTAAGTGAATTTTTTTTCAACATGCATCCGCTGTCTGGCAAGGCAGCATCAGACAAGCGTGAGGAGGAGTGTCACGACCCATCCTGAAATCCCGACATCCCGAGCTGGCGTGATGACATCATGACATCACCGAAAACAACCAACCAACCATCTATTACATGACAATATAAATATATATAAATAAAAACCATCATCTATATGAAGCTATACATATTTCTGTTATGGGAATACACCCGTTCCCTAAATATACTAACAGTAAAATATAATACCATGAATCCCTCACAGGTTCACCTCAGAAAGCTCATCTTAACACTCCACACGACTCCATCGTAGGACTCTACCTAGCGCCAGTAGGGGATCGACTTCTAGCTGCTTCACCTACGAGTGTACTGCCTTCTTAGTAAAAATATTTTTAATAATAAAAACTCATTCTACAACATCTAAATGGATCAAGCGTAAGTTTATAAATACCACATAGCTCGTAAAATCCCCAGTATAAAAGCAGAAAAAATAAAGCGACATAATTAAGTTCCATTCAAATCCAACTAATATAAAAATCACTAATCACCATGATAATAAATAACAAATCAGCCAATATACGTAAAACACCACATCTCAAGCACATATCTCAAACACACTTTTTAAGTACACAACTTAAACACATACCTCAAACACACACTGGCCAGCCCTAATGATCGTTTTAACCTCACGATCGGGAGTTGCAACGGTACCGTACCACTCGTAGGATTTGCCTTCCTAACGGACACCCATTACTCTGCCAAAACGAATAATCCTTGCGCAGTATAAACGTCTAACATGAGTCTACTGAAGCAGATAAACATCACTCCGCCGAAGCGGATAACATTACTCTGCCGAAACGAATAAAAACTATAGCATCGTCAAATCAATACCATCATTCTGTCGAAGCAGATAATCATCACTTTGCCGAAGTAGATAAATACTATAGTATCGTGAAATCAATAACATCGTCAAATTACGAATCAATAGTATCGTCTAATCAACAACATCGTCAAATTAATAACATCATCATTAAATCACAACGTAATGATATCTTCTAATCAACATCGTCAGATCACACATCCACCTCTCTTTTCCAAAAAATCGACTTTTTATCCAAAAATCATATGTCTCACTTTCTTTCAAAAGGAAACGTTTGATTTTACCAAAACTACTTTTCCACTTTTTTTTTTTTTCTTTTTTTTTTTTTTTTTGAAAACCATACATATTTAGAAAAACATATATTTTTCACACTCTTTTAAAACCACCAAATTTCAGTGAAAAACCATTTTCAACTTCCTTTCGAAACCAATACAATTTATCGAAAATCCATTTTCTCAACTCACCCAGAAACCTGCTTGATCCATATCATTTTGAAATCATTTAATTTAATTACAACCATTTTCCATCATATATATATATATGTATATATATATATATATATATAGTTTGGTAAGAAGATAGTACACTCACCCGGCTATCTACTCCGCAAAACTTTCACTGATTACTTCCTACCGAGACTCCGGTGCCTGCGAACCTAATAGTGATAGGGCCTAAATTAATATTTTATGCAAAAATAACCTAATCAGGCAATGCAGGGCCTAAGTTTCACAATTTCCCCCGTCCCCACATTTTATTATGTAAAATTATTATTCGGTTAATTTTATTCTGTTAAAAATTACTGCATAAAATTTAATAATACGAATGGTCCTAAATTTATTATTGCGGTCACAAAATTTTGATGCTAGAATTTAATTTAACAAAACTAAAATAAATTTAATGAAAAACGTTACCCGTTCCGAATCGTTCACGGGTCGCGATATGGATTTTGAATTTTGTTGGGATTATTTGTGTAATTTCTTCTCTCTTTTTTTTTTTTTTTTTTTCGAGCTTCTGTTTCCAGTTCCTACTTTAGCTTCAATTCCAGCCGGCGACCACAACCTCTCACTACCGGACCAAACGACCGATTCACTGATCGAACCTACCACACACACATAAATGGCAGCACACACACACACACACACACACACACACACACACGACGAACACGGCACAACTGTCACCGCTGGAACACACACACACACACGCACACACACACTCACACACTGTCTGACGACCAACACACACCACCGAAGACGACACACGCACACACTCGTTGGATGAGCACACACACACCGTCAAGACTGAAGAACACCTACACACAAACGCATCCGAACCACCTCAACCCACGAAATCGACAACATCTACCCTTTGACGACACCCTCTCTCTCTACTCCGGCGACGACAGCGACCACACTGACACACCTATCTAACCGAACAATCACACCCCGACAATGCTGAACGAACCACACAGAACATGCACACATACTTTACCGAACGACGACGATGATTACGCACTACCGGATGAACGACGATCCCACACCCACCGGAGCGAACCGTTCTCTCTCTCTCTCTGAAATTTGATGATGACAGACACCCACACGAAGAACACAAACATATACCCTCGCTGCATTTCTATTTTCTGTTTTGAATTTTCGTCGCCGGCGAGCTCTCTCTCTCTAACCCACCGCCGGCGACGAACACCGATTGTCCGACCCTGCTCTCTCTCTGTTTTTATCTGTTTGTGTTTCTCATTTCCTCTCTTCAAATTGAGTCTGCATGCAATGATATAATACATGAGTCAAGTGGTCTGAAGATTTGATCTAAAAATGCCACGTGTCCAACTTCCCGATTCTTCTCTGCCTCCGGCGGATCTTCATGGCACACAGCACACACGTACAAAATAGGTACACACACACACACACACACACACACACACACACACATATATATATGTATGTATAATAAAACTTTTTGTTTAGTTACTCTTTCTCTCCCTAATTCTTAAAATCCTCTTTTTAGTCCCTTATGAACTTCTTTAAAAGTTCTAAAATTGAAATTTCACCTCTTTTAAGTTTTAATTTAAAAAGTTAAATGCCAATTTTGGATTGAATATTTTCCTAAATTTTCAATTTGATCCCTAATCTTTTTAATTTGAATTTTTAATTAAATCAAATTCCTCTGAATTTTTTCAATTACTCTAAAACGCAACTAAAATAATGTACGTGCTACGATTGAAACCTTACAACTTTTCCCTCCTAAAAGAAATTTCGTCCCAAAATTTTATTGCCGAATCAAACAAAAGTGGGTATTCGTTCTTCATCTCGTCTTCTCACTCCCACGTTACTTCTTTCACTACATGACTGCGCCACAACACTTTGACTAAAGAAATCATTTTCGTCCGCAACACATGGTTCTTACGGCTTAGGATTTAGATTGGCTCTTCAACATAGGTCAAATCTACTTCCAACTCGATCGGTTGCGAAGTCAACACATGAGAAGGGTCTGGCACATATTTTTGGAGCATCGATATATGGAAAAAATCGTGTAGTTGAGACAACTCTGGTGGTAATGCAAATCTATACACTGTTGTGCCAACCTGATCTAGAATTTCATATGGTCTAATGTACCTTGGGCTCAACTTTCATTTCTTCCCGAATCTCATTATGCCTTTCCACGGAGAAATACGGAAAAACACATGACCTCCTACTTCGAATTCCAACTCCCGCCAACGCTTGTTTGTATTACTTTTTTGTCGACTCTGAGCAATTTTTAATCTTTCTTGAATCACCTTTACTTTGTCTGCTGTCATCTGGGCTATGTTCGACATCAACAATTTACGTTCACCCACCTTAGTCCAACAAACTAGGGTTCTGCATCTTCTACCATACAACGCTTCATACGAGACTATCTCGATTATCGAATGGTAGCTGTTATTGTAGGCAAATACCATCAATGACAAATGATCATCTCAGCTACCAGAAAATTTCAGAACACATCCCCTCAATATATTCTCTAACTTCTGAATTGTACGCTCTGATTGACAGTCTATTTGAGGATGGGAAGCGGTGCTAAATTTCAGCTTAGTACCTAAAGCAGTCTGGAGACTCGGCTAGAACCTCAAAGTAAATCTCATATTTCTATCTGACATTATAGAAATCGGTGCGCTATGCAATCTAACAATCTCGTCGATATACAATTGGGCATACTTTTCAAGAGAATACATCATCTTTACAGCCAGAAAATGAGCAAACTTGGTAAGCCTATCAACGATCACCCAGATGGAATTATGCCCTTTTTTAGTACGGGGTAATCCTGAAACGAAATCCATCGTGTTATGCTCCCACTTCCACTCTAGAATAGGTAGAGGTTGCAACAACCCATTTGGATGTTGATGCTAAATCTTTACTTCCTGACAAATAAGACACCTGACAACAAATTCTGCGATTTTCTATTTCATTTCAATCCACCAATAATACTCACGCAAATCTCAATACATTTTAGTGCTTCCCGGATGCATCGCGTACGCTAAGCTATGCGCCTCTTCTAAGATATCCCTTTTTAAATTGATGTCATCAGGCACACACAACTGGTTTCCAATCATCAAAACTTCATCACTTTCCTTGACATAATAATCAGTTTTACGACCATTCTTCACTTCATCTCAAATCCTCTCCAATTGAATGTCTAACTTTTGAGCTTCAATAATACGACTAATCAACGTTGGCCTTAAAGTCAAAGTCGCAAGCAACGCTGTCGTCTGACCAACCACTAACTAAACTCGTAACGATATCATGATTGACTCGAATGTGTGCAACTAAACCTGCCGATTTCCTACTCAAAGCATCCGCTACCACATTGACCTTCCTGGGTGATAGTGGATGGTGCAATCGTAATCTTTAACCAACTCTATCCAACACCTTTGCCTCAGATTTAGTTCCTTTTGAGTAAACAAGTATTTTAAACTCTGATGGTCGGTGTATATTTCACACATCTCGCCATACAGGTAGTGCCTCCAAATCTTCAGGGCGAACACAATCGCTGCCAACTCCAAATCATGCGTCGGGTACACTTATGGTTCTTCAATTAATGAGATGCATATGCGATTATGTGACCATACTGCATCAGAACACCTCCCAGCCCTTGGTGGGACGCATCACTATAAATCACAAAACCACTCCCTTCTGTCAGGAGGGATAGTATTGGCGCCGATATCAATCTACTCTTCAAATCCTAAAAACTCTGTTCGTATTTGTCGGTCTACTCAATTTGGATTCTTTGCGGGTTAAACGAGTCAATGGGGCCGCTATAACAGAGAATCCATGCACAAATCGTCGATAGTAACCCACCAATCCTAAAAAGCTTCGAACTTCAGTCACATTTCTCGGCTTTTCCCACTGAACAACAACTTCAACTTTCTTCGGGTCCACCGGAATACTATCTCCTGAGATAACATACCCCAAAAATACCACATGATTTAACCAAAATTCACATTTACTAAATTTCGCATACAACCACTTCTCTCACAATATCTGCAACACAATCAGAAGATGTTTTATATGCTCGTATCTGCTTTGGGAATAGATCAATATATCGTCAATAAATACGATAATAAATTGATCCCGATAAGATTGGAAGATCCAATTCATCAAGTCCATAAAGGCAGTAGGGGCATTTATCAAACCGAAGGGCATAACCAAAAATTCATAGTATCCATATCTCGTACGGAATGTCATTTTCGCTACATCACTATCTTTGACTTTCAACTAGTGATACCCCGATCGAAAATCTATCTTAGAAAACACTTTAGCTTTCTGAAGTTGATCAAACAAATCATCAATCCTAGGCAATGGATATTTATTACGAACGGTCACCCTATTCAGTTGTCGATACACAATCTCAACGTGTCATCCTTCTTCTTCACGAACAACACTGGGTTTCCCCATAGGGAAACACTAGGTCTGATAAACCCACAGTCTAATAAATCTTGCAACTAAATTTTGTAACTGCACTTTCAATTCTTTCAGCTCGGTAGGCGTCATACGATAAGAGAGAATCGATATAAGAGTAGTTTTTGGAAGCAACTCAATAATGACTTCCATCTCCCTATCTACTGGCAACCCTGACAATTTGTCTGGAAACACGCCGAAAAAATCTCTGACCACTGGAATAACTGCTATCGAAACTTCTCTCTGACTAGTGTCAATCACGTGCGTAAGGTATCCCAGACATCTTTTCTGCGATAATTTCCAGGCTTCTAAGGTTGAAATCAGAGTAATAGGAGTGATAATTCTGTCTCCCGAGAATACAAATTCTGGCTCGCTTGAGATTCGAAAGATCACTTTCTTCTTAAAACAAACCACCGTGGCATGATAGCCGAACAACAAATCCATACCCAGTATTAAATCAAGATCGTAAATATTCAAGGGTAATAGATCTACTGACAACTTCCTACCACCAATACGAAGTGAACTATATTTATACGCACCAACTATTAACACGGACTCATAGTTCTCGGCTACTTCCTATACATCATTCTCTATTAATTCTCGTTGCATTTACCCATTTCGTATAACTTTTAAATTTGCCTGCCCGACAACCTAAAACGTATTTCCAAAGTAAATCCTATCTAGATTAGTCTACATCTTGTCTCTTCCATTTTTGCCAAATCAGATTTATTTTCATACTGCCGAATGGTCTTCTCTTTCTGCTTTAACCATATGAACCTCTCTCTCTAATAAAATCACGAGCACACCCACACATTTATGATAGAATCTGCGTATCTCAAATAGTAGCACAGTGTGTCATGTAATTGCATAAATAAAGTGTTGTCTACCAATTTAATTAAATGAATAACTTAACATTGGACAAATAAAGTGTGCTTTGCCATACTGTTGGTTTAACAATAAAAATATTACGTACTACCGACAGGGAATCTCGATGTCAAATACTACGAATAGAATTATTTATTAGTTATAATTTAATATTCCCAACCACTAGCACCCCTACAATTGTGATCCACCCATTACCACTACCAACCACACTACCCGAACCACCAACTGACAGTATCACAACTTCATCGCACCCATTAATTACCAACAAGACATATAACCATGAACGATGCCAATATACCATCTAAATGCAATGCAATAACTATCACTCACGTGCCTAACCCACCTATCAACACCTTATCTCATGATCCACCACTAGCTCGACACCACCTATCGACACCCTATCTCAAAGTCCCCTACTGACTAGACAATTGGCACATCTTCCTATCTCATGATCCTCTACTAACACAACTACTGGCAAGTCTACAGAACCTATAACCTAGGTTCTAATACCAAAATTGTCATAACCCGTCTAGCAATCCCGACATCCTTGGCTGGCGTGATGACATCACCGAAAACAACCAACCAACCATCTATTACATGACAATATGCATATATATAAATAAAAACCATAATTTATATGAAACTATACATATTTCTGTTATGGGAACACACCCATTCTCCAAATATACTAACAACAAAATATAATACCATGCACCTCTCACAGGTTCGCCTCAGAAAGCTTATCTCAACCCTCCACACGACTCCATCGTAGGACATTACCTAGCGCCAGTAGGGGACCAACTCCTAGCTACTTCACATGCGAGTGTACTGTCTTCTTAGTAAAAATATCTTTAATAATAAAAACTCATTCTACAACATCTAAATGGACCAAGTGTAAGTTTATAAATACCACATAGCTCGTAAAATCCCCAGTATAAAAGCAGGGAAAATAAAGAGACATAATTAAGTTCCATTCAAATCCAACTAATATAAAAATCATACTAATCATCACGATAATAAATAACAAATAAGCCAATATGCGTAAAACACCACATCTCAAGAACACATCTCAAACACACTTTTTAAGCACACAACTCAAACACACACCTCAAACACACACTGGGCAACCCTAGTGATCATTTTAACTTCATGATCGGGAGTTGCAATGGTACCGTACCACCCATAGGATTTTCCTTCCTAACGGACACCCATCACACCGCCGAAGCGGATAATCACTGCGCAGTATAAACGTCTAACATCACTCTGTTGAAGTAGAAAAATATCACTCTGCCGAAACGGATAACATCACTCCACCGAAATGGATAAATACTATAGCATCGTCAAATCAATAACATCGTCAAATCAATACCATCACTCTGCCGAAGCAGATAATCATCACTTTGCCGAAACAGATAAATACTATAGTATCGTGAAGTCAATAACATCGTTAAATTACGAATCAATAGCATCGTCTAATCAACAACATCATCAAATTAATAGCATCATCATCAAAACACAACGTAATGATATCGTCTAATCAATATCGTCAGATCACAAATTCACATCTCTTTTCCAAAAATCGACTTTTTATCCGAAAATCATATTTCTAACTTTTTTTTTTTTTAAAAGGAAACGTCTGATTTTACCAAAGCTACTTTTCCATTTTTTTTTGAAAACTATACATATTTAGAAAAACAGATATTTCAACTCTCTTTTAAAACCATCAAATTTCAGCGAAAAACCATTTTCAACTTCCTTTGGAAACCAACATAATTAATCGAAAATTCATTTTCTCAACTCACCCAGAAATCTGCTTGATCCATATCATTTTGAAATCATTTAATTTAACTACAACCATTTCTCATATATATCTATATATATATATATAAATAGTTTGGCAAGAAGACAGTACACTCACCTGGCTATCCGCTCCGCAAAACTTTCACTGACTACTCCCTACCGAGACTCTGGTGCTTGTGAATCTAATAGTGACAGGGCCTAAATTAATATTTTATGAAAAAATAACCTAATCAGGCAATGTAGACCCTAAGTTTCACAATTTCCCCCGTCCCCACATTTTATTATGTAAAATTATTATTTTGTTAATTTTATTCTGTTAAAAATTACTGCATAAAATTTAGTAATACGAATGGTCCCATATTTATTATTGCGGTCACAAAATTTTGATGCTATAATTTAATTTAACAAAACTAAAATAAACTTAACGAAAAACGTTACCCGTTCCAAATCGTTCACGGGTCGCGAGATGGATTTTGAATTTTGTTAGGGTTATTTGTGTAATTTCTTCTTTTCTTCTCCTTTTTTTTTTTTTTTTTTTTTTTTTTTTTTTTTCTTCGAGCTTCTGTTTTCGGTTCCTACTTTAGCTTCAATTCCAGCCGACGACCACAACCTATCACTACCGGACCAAACGACCGATTCACTGATCGAACCCACCACACCCACATAAATGGCAGCACATACACACACACACATGCGACGAACACGGCACAACTGTCACCGCTGGAAGACACACACACACACACACATACATACACACACACACACTCACACACTGTCTGACGACCAACACATACCACCGATGACGACACACGCACACACTTGTTGGATGAGCACACACACACCGCCAAGACTGAAGAACACCTACACACACACGCATCCGAACCACCTCAACCTACGAAATCGACAACATCTACCCGTTGACGACACCCTCTCTCTCTACTCCGGTGACGACAGCGACCACACTGACACACCTATCTAACCGAACAATCACACCCTGGCAACGCTGAACGAACCACACAGAACATGCACACACACTTTACCGAACGACGACGATGATTACGCACCACTGGACGAACGGCGATCCCACACCCACCGAAGCGAACCGCTCTCTCTTTTCAAAATTTGACGACGACAAACACCCACACGAAGAACACGAACACATACCCTCGCTACGTTTCTATTTTCTGTTTTGAATTTTTACCGCTAGCGAGCTCTCTCTCTCTAACCCACCGCCGACGACAAACACCGATTATCCGACCCTGCTCTCTCTCTCTCTCTCTCTCTGTTTTTCTCTTTTTGTGTTTCTCATTTCCTCTCTTCAGATTGAGTATGCATGCAAGGATATAATGCATGAGTCAAGTGGTCTGAAGATTTGATCTAAAAATGCCACGTGTCCCACTTCCCAATTTTTCTCTACCTCCGGCGGATCTTCATGGCACACAGCACACACACACACACACACACACAAAATAGGTATATATATATATATATATAAAATAAAACTTTTTGTTTAGTTACTCTTTCTCCCCCTAATTCTTAAAATCCTCTTTTTAGTCCCATATCAACTTCTTTAAAAATTCTAAAATTGAAATTTCACCCCTTTTAAGTTTCAATTTAAAAATTTAAATGCCAATTTTGGATAGAATGTTTTCCTAAATTTTCAATTTGATACCTAATCTTTTTAATTTGAATTTTTAATTGACTCAAATTTCTCCTGAATTTTCTCAATTACTCTAAAATACAACTAAAATGACGTACGTGCTACGATTGAGGCCTTACAAGGAGTGTACGAGGTCAAGAAATTAGAACCCAATATATAGTGTATTAATATGATGAAACAAATAATGGGACAATTGCAGTTACAAAATCAATCAATCACATCGTCCTCTATTACTGCATGTTCGATTTGCCTGAACCCATCCCATACTGTCCTTGAATGTCTTGTGGGAACACAATTCCCTAAATATGTTCAAGAGTATGCTAATGCTACTCAGACATTTCCTAGGTAGGACAATAATCCATACTCCAATACTTATAATCTGGGGTGGCGAAATCACCCCAATTTCTCATGGAAAACTTCAAATTAAGGACAACCTTTCACCTTATCCTATAAGCCTCATTATCAAAATCAACCCTCGAGATTTAACTAATCCCAAGGTCAAGGGACATCCTTTTAACTAGCCTGAAATGATCAACCCACTAAAATAGAACAAATCCTAAAAATCTTAGACAGACAAAGCTAAATCTTAGAATGACAAGACCAAAGGGTAAACTCAAATTCCCAATCCATAACTCGACTAGAAAGGTAAATCGGGCAACTCGCCGATACTATACCAAAAAGAGATGAGGACAAACTTCCTAGCCAACCACTGGAAAATTCTAGGGGTCAACACTTCATTGGAGAGATGAGCAAGCCTCACAAGCACGTTCAATCCATTACAACACTTAAGAGTGGGTGAACAATTGACAATCGGGTGGGAATTAAGGAGATGAGTCTGGAAGATAAGAGTGAAACTGAAGAGGGGCAGAAGGGTCGCTCCCAAGTAAAAAGTTGAGGAACCCAAACAGTTGAATCTTGAGCTTGATACACCTAAAGAGACACATTCAGCACCTGAGGCACCATTTCCTCAATACTTGAACCAACCTTCACTATTAAACTAAAATAGCACTAGAATGGAAGATATCATTGAAACCTTTAAACAGGTCAAAATTAATCTTCCGTTCTTGGATGCTATCCAACAAATCCCCGCGTAATCAAAGTTTTTGAAAGACCTTTGTACACGAAAGAGAAAGTCTAGAACACATATGTCGAAAAAGGTCTTGTGAACACAGCAAGTGAGTTCCATTTTAGGATGAGAAACTCCACCAAAATATAAAGACTTGAGAGTCCCGATCATTACATGTGTAATAGGAGCCCAACCTATTGCAAAGGCTCTTCTAGACTTACGCTCAAGTGTAAATTTGTTGTCGTTTTCTGTTTACAAGCGTCTAGGTTTGGGGGATTTAAAACCTACATCGATGATACTTCAATTAGTTGATAGGTCAATCCGGAGACCAAAAAGGATCATTGAAGACGTGCTAGTAGGGATAGAATTTTTTTTTATCGCATGGATTTCATAGTTCTGGACATGGAACTAGTCCCTAACCCAAATTGTCAAATTCCCACCATTTTCAGACGACCTTTACTCGCCATCGCCAATGCATGCATTGACTATCGATCGGGTGTTATGGCTATTTCATTTGAAAACATGAAGGTATGACTCAATGTTTTCAATTCGATTAATCAACCTCCTGATAAAAACACATTTGACTATTTTTGGGCTAATCAAATCGATGAGTTAGTGGAAGAGTCTCTACCTTCAATGTTATCCCGAGAAGATCTTAGTAAAGATGAAGGATAGGAATCCAAAGAACGAAGAGACAAAATCCATGAACTGCTAGCAATATCCAATACTGATATCCTATGGTTTAGAAAAAATGAACCACTACCACTGTTGGCAGATGTACCTTTAAAGCCATCCCGCGAATTACCACCATCACTAGAGTTGAAACCACTCTCGGATTCCCTCAAATATGCATTCCTTGGCCACAATGATACCCTACCTGTGATTATCTCAGCCAACCGCAGTGGAGAGCAAGAAGAAAAATTGATGAATGTTCTTCAAGGTTTTACAAAGGCCATAGGATGGAATGTGGTAGACTTAAAGGGAATTGACCCTTCGGTGTGTATGCATAAAATCCACCTTGAGGATGATGCAAAGCCAACAAGGGAGTTTCAGAGAAAGCTAAATCCTAATATGAGAGGGGTGGTAAAGAAGGAGGTTGTGAAGCTATTAGACGCATGTATTATTTACCCTATCTCTAATAGCAAATTTGTAAGCCCAATTCAAGTGGTCCCAAAAAAATCAGAAATCACAATAGTAAACGATTCCAGGGGCAAATTAGTTCCCATTAGAGAGACCACCAGGTGGAAAGTTTGTATCGACTATCGAAATCTCAAAACCATGACAAACAAGGATCACTTCTTGTTACCATACATTGATCAAATTATTGAGAAATTGGTGGGTTTTCCTTACGATCATTTCCTTGACGGATACTTGGGATATAAGCAAATTCCAACGTTTTTGAAAGGCCAAGAGAAATAGACATTCACATGCCCATTCGACATCTTTGCGTACATAAGAATGCCACTCGGGTTGTGCAATGCACCAGGGACTTTTCAAAGGTGCATGATTTCAATTTTCTCAGACATAATCGATAAATTCCTTAAAGTCTTCATGGATGACTTCTCGATTTTGGGGACATCATTTGAAGGATGTCTTCACAACCTTGAGAAGGTTCTAGCAAGGTGTGAGAAAATAAATTTGGTGCTGAGCTGGGAGAAAAGTCATTTTATGGTGCAACAAGGTATTGTATTTGGACATGTTATCTCTAAGAAGGGGATCGAAGTGGAGGTTGATATTAATGTAAATTTTCCACCGCCCATAATGGTTAAGCAAATTTGATCATTCATGGGTTATGCAGGATTCTATTGACATTTTATCAAAGACTTTAGCGAAATTGCATGACCCTTCTGCAATGTGCTTGCCCTAGATGTGCCTTTCATTTTCAATGAATCATGTCGAGAGACGTTTGAGACACTCAAGGTAAACCTAATCTTTGCCCCTATAATTCAGCCTTCGGATTACTCTTACCCCTTTGAGATTATGCGTGATGCATCCGATTATGTGATTGGTGCTGTTTTAGGACAGACAGTGCGCAAGGTACCACATGTGGTATATTATGTAAGCAAAACACTTGTGGAAGCTCAAGTGAACTATACTACCGCTGAAAAAGAGTTGTTGGCCGTTGTCTTTGCTTTAGATAAATTTTGATCTTATATTCTAGGGTTGAAATTATCATATTCTCTGATCATTCAGCTCTAAGGTACCTCTTATAGGAAAAAGAGACAAAACCTCGATTTATTAGGTGGATTTTGTTACTTCAAGAATTTGATATTGAGATTAGAGACAGGAAGGGAGTAGAAAATGTTGGGGCTGACCACCTATCTCGAGTTTTTATTGAGGGGAGTAAGGGACAAGAAGGAATTAGGGATTCATTCCCTGATGAACAGTTTTTCTATGTGACTTAAATGTCCCCACCTTGGTTTGCGAACATTGCAAACTACCTCGCTACAGGTGAAATTCCTTCTCAGTAGATAAAGTAGGATAAAGACTAATTTTTCTCACAGGTCAAGAATTTTTACTGGGAGGACCCTTACCTATTTAAGCATTGTGCAGACCAGGTAATAAGGAAATGTGTTCCTGAAAATGAGTTTGACAGTATTCTAGATTTTTGCCACTCCCAAGCATGCGGAGGAAATTTTGGGGGGAAAAGGATGACAACAAAAGTACTTTAAAGTGGATTCTATTGGCCGTCCCTGTTTAAAGATGCTCACCGATTTTGTTAGTCTTGTGACCAGTGCCGGTGAACGAGATCAATATCCCATGGAGATATGATCCCCCTCCAACCTATTGTGATAGTGGAGATTTTTTTATGTCTGGGGCATTTATTTCATGGGACTGTTCCCAACATCCTTTGGTCACAAATATATCTTGTTAACAGTAGACTATGTTTCAAAGTGGGTTAAGGCAATAGCTACTAGAACAAATGACCATAGGGTGGTGTTCGCTTTTTGAGGAATAATATTTTCAGCAGGTTTGGGATACCCCGGGTGATCATTAGCTATAAAGGAACACATTTTTGCAATAGGCCATTTGAGGCATTGGTGCGAAAGTACTCTGTGACTCACAAAGTGGACACACCTTATCATCCTCAAACTAAGGGTCAAACGGAGGTATCTAATTGAGAAGTGAAGTAGATATTAGAGAAAATAGTATGTCCCGACCATGAGGATTGGTCGTAGTGCTTGATTGATGCATTATGGGTGTACCATATAGCCTACAAAACTCATATCGGTATGTCACCTTACTAGTTGGTGTATGGAAAGGCGTGTCATTTACTTGTTGAGCTAGAGCATCATGCTTAGTAGGTTAAGAGAGCATTAAATTTTGAGATAAAACGGGCAAGGGATGAACGTAAGCTTCAATTTCAGAGTTGGACGAATTGTGAAACGAGACCTTTGAGAATTAAAAAATTTATAAGGAGAGGATGAGAGATTTTCATGATAAAATCATTAATAGAAAATTATTTCATCCTAATCAAAAGGTATGGTTGTTCAATTCAAAGTTGAGACTTTTCCCAGGAAAACTTCGATCTAGATGGGATGACCCTTTTATGGTTGAAAGAGCGTACCTCAGTAGGGTAGTAGAGATCATTGACTTGAGAAACGACCAGAAACTTAAGATTAACAGCTAGAGGTTGAAGCATATAGTAGGCTATGAGGAGCGGGGCATCATCGAAGTTGTAAAATTAGTTAACCCAATCCATTCATGATGCCCCATTATATCCGGCTGAAAACGTTAAACTTAGCGCTGAATGGGAGCAAACCCACTGTTGTTTTAGTTTTCTTATTTAAATTTTTATTTTTATTTGATGAGTTTCTTTAAGTGTTTTGACAAACATGTTTACAAGCGTTCAAGTCAGGCCAAATAGTTCAGTTACACCAAGGTTGTATCTTTTCTTGCTTAATTAATTTCATAATTTTCTTATTAAGGACAATGCGAGATTTAGGTTTGGAGGGGGGGGTAAATGCTTGTATTCCTTTTGATATTTTATTACGCACTTAATTTTTTCAATCTATCCTATGATAACACGTTTGTTGGGCATAAACTAGAGTTCGTTAAAAAATCATTGGAGCAGAGCACTGATTTTTAAAAATATTTTATTTTTCAACCTTATATGCATGCTAACTTTCTTTTATTTTAAATTTAATACATGAGTTGGTTTACTGAATTTTGGCATAAAAATAACCTACCCTTGGAGTTTAAATATATATGTTATAAAAAAAATTATTATTGTGTTAATAATAAATATTTTATGTCTTAATGATGAACTTTCGTAGAGTAACCAGGCCTCTTGCCTCAGTAAGTTTTGAGTTTTCGCGACAAAAGGCGAAAGCTATTTGTTAAGACGATAAGTGACTCGTTAACTTTGAAGCCTAAGTTGTTTGAGTTATTAAGCCTGAATGGTGCCTTAACACCTAATGTCCCGATCCAACTTGATTGGGATCATTGGCCCAACACTCGCTACACGGATATCTTAGAAAGCCCAACGGGGTTAACATTGCACATGTCACTTATTTAATGGAAATTGATTATTTATATATATAAATATATATAAAAAATAAAAAAAAAATTAAAAAAATATTTATTTCAGGAAAAAGTCATTTGATTGTTTAAAACTAGTTAACTAATTCCTATGTGCTAAATTCATTATAAACGAGAGTGTATGTATGTTGTGGGTGCAATAATGAATATTATTAGGAATGTCGTGATGTGAGATCAATGACTATCCCAGTAACTCTTATTTGATCTTGATATATTATCATTAGACATGATTGATAAATATCTTGTAAAAAATAAAATTTACAATAACGAACTTGAGATGTTTGTGGGAAGCATCACTGTAAACCCTCACGAAACTATACTCGTCCACTAGGGGTTTAAAGGCTTGTTGCATACGATAAATGTAATCGTGTTCTCTAAGAAAGTGGCATTTTATTTAATTATTATGTTTAGTTTTGCTGGAGGACTAGCAAAATTAAGGTTTGGGGGTGTGATCGCACCTTATTTTGTGCGATTTCGTACCAATAAATTTAGTTTTGTTAATCGTCCGATCAAAATAAAATATTGTAAATTAAGTTATTTTATTTATTTTTGTAAGTTTTTGAATTTGGAATAAAACGACATTAATTTGGCGCAAATTGGGTAAAAAACGAACAAACCACGTTAAGCCAAATAAAAGATGGAAAAGACGAAGCCGCCCCTGAGAGAAGAGCCAAGCCAAGCTACCGACTCGGCTAGCTTCCTACAGGCTAGCCACATGGCCAGCCTATGTAGATTGGCAGCCCACTCTGTGGGCTGCCAACTCGTGGGCTGGCGTATACCAACCCTTCTGGCCAATTGGCCAGCTGCTCCCCTCTCTCTTTAATTTTTTCCATTTGCACTCCTAAAGTTGTTTAGAAAAATCTATAAATAGGGGGAGGACTGAACCTAAATAAATACCAATTTCTACTTCTTTACTAGAAGAAATAATAACATTTTCTTGTTGTTCTTCTATTTTTTTTTTTTTTTTTTTTTTGTATTTCAAGAAAATATCATTGCATGCACCCATGAACGGCTAAATTTTCTTACACCGGGTTAGGATATGATGAGATATTTTGAATTTGTGTAATATTTTATTTTCTATTTAATTGTTGGATATTGAATAAACTATTGCATGGCATGAAACTCGTTTTTAAAAATGATTTTATTGTAATTGAATTTATTGTCATAATATTCTTGTAGAAATTTTGGTTTAAATTTAATTACTACTTGAACATTAGAAGTTGCACCTGTGGTCTAGGTCTAATGGTTATGTAATCATATTATTGGGGATTGATTATTGGTCTGTATGGTTTATGCCTAGATTTTAATTCACTTTAGATTAGTGTAGTGTAGGAATTAAATACCGAAGATAAACCATGTTAGAGAATAATAATCTAATCTTTCTAAGTAGTTCCGTCTTATAGTTTGGAACACTTGTTTTTACAAATCCAAATTAAATAAAAAAATACGAGAACAGCATCAATCTCAAAATACGAATTTATAATTTCTAACCTAGTCTGTTATTTTTATTTTTATCAAAACTTTATTTCTTTGCAATTCAAATTTTCAAATCATCACTCCAAAGAAAAGAAAAATAATTTAAAATTGATAATCATAAGATCGATCCCTGTGGTTTGACACCCGTACTTAAGCACAATATACTATAATATTTTGCGCTTAATTAGGGTAAGTAATTTGAGCAATCAAATGCCTTCATTGATGGCCTCAAGCATCGGAAACTGTCTTATGAACTATGCTCTAACCCTGCATTGAATCTCGACTCACACGTGGAAGGGGCACACAAATCCACAATGCTGACCTAAGAGAAGTTTCCAAGAAGGATAGAGAATGAGTTCAAAAGAAAAAATACAAGGTAGAGAAAAGTCTGAGGTGAGCACAAGGGGCTAAAAGACTACAATCTGAGGGGAGATTAGGCCTGCTGCCCGGGGACCAGAGACCATTTTTACCCCCAGGGCATCGTCTGTTGGGCTTCACTCCACTCACGACCTTAGTTTCCACCATCTATGCTGAGAACTCAAGAATAAAATTCTTTCATCCTTCCCTGGCTCCAAGGGGTAAACCGATAGAGAGATTGTTGAACAAATATTATGAATTCCACTGGGACAAAGGCTAATCCATGAAGGATTGCTTCCAGCTCTGGGAGAAAATCAAAGATATTTGGGCCACTACGTTCAAAAGGGTGGCCAAGAACTAAGGCATGAAGAGCATGATCCCCGCGAGCACTATAGGGGTCGGAGGATCGTAATCATCTGCCACCCAAAGCTGAAGGAAGGAGTGACAAGGATAAAAAGAGAATGGTTGGCGAGATCAACGTCATCCACGGCGGACTCAGTCTCGGAGGGGAGACGACATCCTCTAGAAAGAAGTATGAGCACAAAGCCAAGAGGAAGGTAGACGAATATATATTTGAACTAAGCACAATTGATGCCACTGAGCATAATGTCATTTCTTTCAGCAAAGCCTACTTCCAAGGCGTGCATGTCCCTCATAACGATGCCCTCGTCATCATTTTGCCCTTATTAATCATTTTAAGATGGGAAGAATATGGTTGATAGGGGAAGTTCTACCGATATCATCTTCAATTGAGCCTTCCAGAAGATGAAGGTATACCCTAGCGCTCTGAAGCCCATGAAGGGCCCCTTGGTTAGTTTCGAGGGTGATGTGGTTAACGCACTGGGATGCGTTTCTCTTCTCGTCATGGTTGGAACTCACCCCAAGACTTCAACAATATGGACTAAAATATTGATCATTGATAGGCCATCCCCCTACAATGCTACCTCAAGGTGGTATAATCCCTTACCACCAGTTGATGAAGTTCCCTACCGAGAAGAGGGTGGAAAAATTGAAAATAGACCAGGAGACCTTTAGGGCCTATGCTAGAGGGTATTAGATAATAGAAAATAGCAATTACAGGTAGAGCCAGAGCTCAGTTCCACTGCGCTCATGGCTCTGGATGGGGGATCGAGATTGGTGCCCATCGACTACTCTCGAGAAGAAGAGGACGGTCCCCGACCGCACAAAGAGCTAGTGAAAATTTCCATTCATCCTACAATAAAGGAGAGGACAGTAAGGATTAGGGAAAGTCTTAACCCAGAGTAGAGAGCTGAACTCACTGACCTCTTCCAAAAGAATTACGATGTCTTCACTTAGTTGCACAATGAGCTTCCAGGAATCGACCCAAGTATGGCGATGCACCACTGACATGCTGACCCATATCACCTACCTGTGAGGCATAAAAAAAAAAAATTCCACCCTGAGTGCCAAAAGATCATTGAAGAAGAAATATATAAGTTGATAAAATAGGACGTGGTAGAAGAAGTCAAGTTCCTGGATTGGCTCGCGAATTTTGTCCTAGCTCCTAAATTCGGCAACAAGTGGTGCCTCTGTGTTGACTTCAAGGAGCTAAACAAAGTGTACCCAAAAGACTTCTTTCCCCTCCTAAGGATTGACATAGTCATCGTTGCCCTAATAGGGTATGAGCGCTTGAGTTTCCTAGACGCTTATGCTGGGTATAACCAGATACCCATGTTCCCTCGAGACAAGAGCAAAATGTATTTCATCACGGATAAAGGGACGTACTACTACAGGGTCATACTGTTCAACTTAAGTAATGTTGGGGCAACTTATCAGTGGCTAGTGAACAAAATGTTCAAGGAAGAGATCGGACAGACAATTGAAGTTTATATCGACGACATGTTGGTCAAGAGCTCTAAGGCTTCTGATCATACCCAACACATAAAATTGCTTCGTTAAGCTCAAGGCTCACTGCATGAAACTCAACCCCAGCAAGTGCATCTTTGGAGTTTTTGTCGGGAAGTTTCTTGGATATATGGTCTCCCAGTGCGGAATCAATGCCAATCCTTACTAAATAAATGATGTACTGAAGACGACGTCTCCTCAAAATAAGAATAAAGTGCAGATGGTTACGGGAAAGCTCGCCTCGAACATCGGAGACATGGTTGCCTTTCTTTAAGGTGTTAAGGGGTAACAATAGCTTCCAGTGGACAGAGAAGTATGAGAAAACATTCTAGGAGCTCAAAAGGTATCTTTCCTCTGCTCCTTTTCTCAACACCCAGAGGGTAGGTGAACAATTGTACTTGTATATCTTTGCTTCTTCAACAGCGGTTAGCGCAAACCTGGTGAGGGAAGAAACCAACATCCAGTACCTGGTGTACTATTCCAGCAGAGTACTCACAGATGCCGATATGAGGTACACCAAGTTCGAGAATCTCACATATATTGTTTTTGGTGGCCTTGAGGAAGCTGAAACAATACTTCTAGGCGCACACCATCATCATCCTAAGTGACCAACCGTTAAGGCAAATTTAGCATTCTCTTGACATCTCGGGGTGGCCGATGAAATATATCCTAGAGCTCAACCAATTCTACATTAAATACAATCCAAGGAATACCATCAAAGGCCAAGTCCTAACCAACTTCATCACCAAGCTCACCTTCCCCGAAGATACAAAGACAACTGCTGATGACCTGGGCACGAAGCCCATGGAAGAATAAGGGGCATCGGCAAACCCACCTCAAGAATTTGATCTGGGCACTTGGAAATTCTTCACTGATGGGTCTTCCAATGTGAACAGCTATGGAGCGGGTATGGTCCTCGCGGCCTCGAATAAAGAAGAGATCGAGTACGCCCTCAAACTGGGGTTTAGGGCCACCAACAATGTAGTTGAGTATGGAATGCACCTCGGCAGCCTTTGCTTGGCCTAGGATTTTCATGTGAACACATTGGTCGTGTTCTGTGATTCCCAACTTATTGTCAATCAAGTCAACGGTGAGTATTAGGCTAAGGATCCAAGCATAACTACATACTTGGAAAGGGTCAAAGTGCTGATGGATAGTTTAGAAAAAGTTCAATTGACCAAAATAACCCAGGAAGAAAATAGGCATGTTGATTCCTTATCCACCCTACTTCTACGGTAGAGTGGACCTTAAAGAGAAGTGTGCTTGTAAAATACCTAGGTTCTCCAAGTAGCGTGGTATCCGACCTAGTGGCATTGATTTGTGAGCTCAACAACTGGTCCATCTAGATGGATTCGATACAACGTTACTTGTAGGACAAAATATTGCCAAAAGATAGTGTTGAGGCCAAAAGGATTTGTTATCGGTCTGCAAGATATTGCATCATAGGTAGAGTCCTATACCAATGCTCCTTCTTGGGCACTTATTCTAGGTGCCTTTGGCCAGAAGAAGCTGAGCTCGTTATAAGAAAAGTCCATGCGGGTATCTGTGGTAACTACTTGGTAAGCAAATCTCCGGCAAGCAAACTACTCTAATAAGGGTATTTCTGGTTAAAGATGCTCTAGGATGCAATGGACTTTGTAAAAAAAAAAAAGTGATTTGTGTCAAAGATTCGCCCCTACCTTCATGTCCATTCAATAAACATGGTTCTAATGACAAGCCCGTGGCCATTCACTCAGTGGGGGATTGACTTGCTTGGCCCTTTTTATCATGGCATTGGCCGAAGAAAATTCTTGGTTGTCTCCATTGATTACTTCACTGAATGGGTCGAGGTAGAGCCCCTAGCGAGCATCACGGAAGAAAAGATCTGGGACTTCGTCTGGAAATCCATGATATGCCTGTTTGGAATTCTTAAGAGCCATAGTGTCGGACAATGGAACTCAGTTCAACAACGACTTATTCGCGGACTTCTGCTCAGGCCTTGGTACCCGAATGTATTTCGCCTCTTTGGGTCATCCCCAAGCCATTAGCCAGGTTGAAGTTACCAATTGAACCATCTTATATGGATTGAAGACTAGACTGGTAAAGCTAAGGAAAAGTGGGTAGAAGATTTGTATCTTGTCTTCTAGGCATATCATACTACTTCACGAACCACAATCGGAGAAACGCCTTTCGTGATGATGTTCGGATAGGAGTCCATAATTTCTGCGGAAATTGAAATACCAACCCTGAGGACAACAAGAAGGGATCTCGACCAAGAGAAAATTGATGCCATGGTGGCTCTGAATTTGGACTTGCTAGAGAAAATATGGGAAAACTCTCAAATCCGACAAATGGCCTATCAATAACGTCCAACTCGTTAATATGATAGGTGGGTACGTCCTCGCTATTTCGAAGTCGGTGACCTCATTCTCAGGAAGGTCACCTTGGAAACCAAAGAACTAAATACTGGAAATCTAGCCCCTACTTGGGAGGGACCTTTCCGCGTAACAAGAATTGCAAGGCCGGGCACATATGAGCTTGAGACTGAAGAAGGGGTCCCACTACGCTACCCCTGGAATCCTGACCGCCTCAAGAAATATTTCCATAGGGAATAGGTCATTGTGTAAACACTCCATTTTGTTACGAAGTGTAATGAAATTTCATATCAATGAAATGGCTATTCATGTACATTGATCTCTTGGCCTATACATGTATCTTCCAAAGCGATACGCTGACGATATCCGTCGAGAGTAATAACCAGACCTTCTACAAAGGTTGATAGTCTATACCCAGGGATGGAACAAGGTTCACCATGAGTGGGGCATCAATCAGTTCTGAGGGCCTGCGCATAAGTGTCTATCCCCTCACAATTGACCAAAGGTTAGACGACTTAAAGAGGAAGATGATTTTACATGGATTAAATTAGGATAACCTGAAGAGGCTTAAGGATGAGCCCAAATATGGAGAACCATCCGATGACTAACCACAGGCCCCAATGCTGGCACGGCGCCCTATGGATCTCAAGGACCAAGGACTATTCTTTAAAACCACACATCTAGCCAGCAGTACGAGCCCAAACCATGCTTATGCTCCGGGCTGGGGGGGTAAGGTGGATACAGACTTAGAAACAAGAATAAACCATTTGGAAAAGTTGGCCGAGCTCCACTATCCGAGCACCCTCAGCTCAAATTAGCCAATTTGTAAAGATCCAGAACCAAATGACGCCAATCGATTTTTTTTTTTGAAAAATTGACTGAGCTTCGCTTTCTGAGCATGTTCAGCTCGGGTTTATGAATTTGGAATGTCCCAAAACCAAATTGCACCAAACTGTTCCTATGTATGAAAAATTAGCCGAGCTCCGCTATCCGAGTACTCTCAGCTTAGACTTAACAAAATTTAAAGGGTCCCAGAATATTTAATGAGCTCCGTTCTCTAAGTGCCCTCAGCTCAGACTTATCAAATTTGGAGGGTCCAACAAAAATTTTTGAGCTTCGTTCTTTGAACACATTCAGGTCGGATTAGCTGGACAAAGAGGGTCCAATACCAAGATACCCTCACTTTGGGGGGGGGGGGGCAACATGTATATGGCCCTGACAACTCTCAAGGAATAGTTCCCTAGCTAAGCTCTCTAAGTACCTTCAACTCGGATTTTCAAATTTTAAAAGATTAAAAGTCCAGCCTTTTAATGCCCAAGTGTTGGGCATTGGCTGGGAATATCTCTTCGGGCACACTTAGCTTGAATGAGTTGATCCTGAAGGTTATCAATATGAGTAGCTTAGATGAAGACCTATCTACTCTATTCTAAGATAAGGGAGAAGATAAATTCTACACAAGAAGTTGCTCAAAAAACTGATTTGTGTTTGTATTATGTTCAAAAAGAAGTTTTACATCACAGTGGTTCATGCCCATCTAGACAAATTCAGTGCTAGATTACATAAAAAAATTATAAAAAGAAAAAACTAATTGAAAAAGTTTGAATAAAATGCCAAGTCTTGACAAATAGCCGGGCTGAGGATCTAGCCACTACACCCATAGCCATTCTGGGGGACCATCTAGCCTGAATCCTTCCTGGAAAAGTGCTCGACATCCACAACATCGGCGTGCGTGTCCTCATTGCCTTCTTTTTCTTTTTCGCCTTCAGCATTTTTTTCCCCACCTTTATTTTCTCCAGCCACTTCATCTTCCTCGGGACTGGCCTCTTCAACTATCTGCTCTTCTCTAGCTGACTGGCCCTTGTTGGAGAACTTCATCTTGATTTGTGTATAGTCCACCTCAAGAAAGAGGCGGCAGCGGGAACGTATCGTGGCATAGAAACCGTTGTCCATGTACTCAGCGGCGAGGTCGTACTTGAGGTCTTCAAATTCCCCACTGACCTTGTATTTGTCAACAACCTGATTCTCTGCCATGTGGACTGCCTTCTCCTTTAAGAGTTTCTCATTTTTCTACTTCTTCCTTAGGTCCTCCACCTCTGCACTCTTATCCTAGAGCTAGGATTTGAGCTTTTCATTTTCCTTGGCTAGGGAGTTACGCTCCGAGGTAATAAATTGGTGGTGGGCCTGGATGGACAAGTATGCCTGGGCTGCCAGCTGGAGGTCTTCGTTCAGCCGATACACCTTCTCGAGGGCCTCATTCCTCTCAATTTGGATAGCTGATTCCTCCATGGTGTTCTTGGAAACTCTATCATAGAGGATGGACAGACGAAGTATGCTTTTCACGAGGACAACCAAATTCGTACACTTGGAAGAAAAATTAAAAGAAAGTTAAAAATTAAAAAAAAAAAAAAAAGTGTTGGGTTCTTACCGAGACGTGCTCGCTGACGAGAAAGCATAGGAGGTTCCTCATATCCTCATCAACTATTTTCTTTCTATCATCGGGAGGGGTGATGAGGCGGAGGTAATTCGTCATCACCTCGAGAGATTTCAGCAAGGTGGGTCTAGCTTAGGAGCCCTGTGTTCGCGACATCGAAGTACATTGCGTCAGCGGGCAGATCTGGTGCAGAGGCCGCCTACTTTGTTCTCTTCAAAGACTTGTGCTTTTTTTGTTTTTCCTCATGGACCTTCCTCTTTTCCTTACCAGTTGGGTTAGAGGGAGAAATGTCATCGCTCTCAGCAGGTGTGGACTAGTGGGATGTTGATAGTGATCGGGAGAATTCCCTGATCACCACGTTGAGAAGTGCCAGTGGTCGGCTTCGAGCTGGCATTGTAGGATGTTGCTGTTGTTGTTGCTTCCATAGTTGTGGTAGTGGACAGGGTTGTGTAGCTGTGCCGGCCTAGGACCCTCTTGCTTAGTTGGTGCCTCCAACTTGAGCCACCTCGGTGGCCTTCTTAGCCTAGCATTTTCTCAGCCGCTCGATTGCCATCGGCTTGTCCATAGCTATAATATTCAACAAAGTGTTAAGAAGATCCTTTGACTAGGTTGGCAGCATTTAGCTCTACATAAGATGGCCTACATGTTGAGCTAAGCCTAAGCCTGTTTACAAACTGTAAAAATTTCACAAGGTAGAGATAATGTACCCTTGTCTGAATCTTCTGGGATTTTGAGAATGGGTGGGAGGCCTGGTGGTCAATACCAAAAAATATCGAACAAATGGGAATCGATCAACGCATTTACTCCCTTGACCAGACCCCATCGGGGCACCTACATATCTTAGACTTAATTGAGAATCAGGTCAAACATAGTTCGAACTTCATGATGTGGATCAATATTTCGTGGAACAGGTTCTTGGTTAGGAAAGTTAATTTTTGGGTCATCATATCAATACAAGAACAAAAATGACTGAGAGAATTCACAGCGGGCAAAGACCCTCAGGTAACTCAACACTTAATAGAGTTTATTGGCTACATCCCACCTAGGATTTCCTGACGAGGACTAAAAAACATCCTGGGAGAACTTTAACCTCAGGTAAAATGTGCCCCAGTTGTAGACTGGGGCTTGACAATACTTGTTTATTTCCTGGGATTATAGTTTTTATTTTTGAATTTTTTTGAATATATATATATATATATATATATATATATATATATATTGAGTTGATTATGATTTGGATTGGTGCGAATCTTATATCAAGAAATTCTGCAGGGAAAAAATTTGATATAATGCGCCCCAGTTCTAGTTGGGCTGACTCTTATCATACAATCTAAACAGGAGAAACCAGATATAACGTGCCCCAATGCTAGCTGGGGTGAGTCCCATCATAGATTCTCGACAGAAAAACTGGATATAATGTGCCTCAACTCTAGTTGGGTCGCTTCTATATCCTGAACTAAGCATGCAATTTGTAGTGTTTGTTTTAGTATGGAAACCCCCATTGGGTTGTTCATGTATTATTTTCTGGATGGTAATCATCGGATTATCGAAATCCACCTGGGTTACCTACATACACTGAGTTTTTAGGCCAGGAATCTAGTTGAAAATGTAGCTCAGCTCTTGCTGTGCCATTTCAAATTGTTAATCGTACCCGTAAGGGCTTCCTACGTACCTTGGTGATCTACCAAGGATCAAGTTAACGCGTAGTTCAAGCACATGTATGTTTTGTTGTCTTCTTAACAAAAGGATTGGTAGTCAGCTTCTCAAGGAAGTCAAGGGACTTCTCAAGAGATGTGTCCTGAAACAGGGTTGAGAATGTCGTGATTGATAACATCTCTCTGGTTTTAACCGGACCAACTTGGGTCTCTTATGTTCCTTGGCGATTTACTAAGAAAAGGTCGAAGTACAGTCTACTGGGATGGAGGAATTTTGTTTAAGGTGATGACCAAATCTATAAAGGTTTCTTGTATCTTGGTGCTTACCAGGACTTAGGTCAACACCTAATTCTCCCTTGGCTGGTTAAGTCTAGCATGGTTAGATCCATATTGGTGGGTCATTGTTATGTTTGGTATGGTTCAATCCTAATTAATTGGGGAATTCGTTATTGAGCAACTCTGTGGGGATTTTATTTTTGATGTGACTCTATGAGTGTTTTTAGTGTTTATGACACGATTCAATCCCAATTGATGTGGCATTTGTTTTAATGGAAACTAAGAAGGTTTTGTACGTGTCCCAAGCTTTGTTAGAAGTCAGGTTGGATGTAGTTTCTTGGTTAGGCATCATCTATTGTTTGGGTAAACAAGAAGAGTGCATATAGCTTTCTCAGGAGAGTTAAAGGACTATTCCTAAAGATGTGCCCTGATCGAGGGCTAAGAGAGTGTCACAAAGATGTTACTTTTCTTTCATTTTTATTTCAACTGAACCCACTTGGGTTTCTTACGTTCTTTGGTGATCTACCAAGGATCTAGTCGAAATGATACAAGATATTCTTGTTTTGCATAGGGAAGCTTGTTGACACTTAGTTCAATGTGCATGAGTAGTTTTTAGTTTAAAGGGCACGATCGAACCTTGTAAATGTTGCCTACGTATCTCAAATAACTGAGAATCAGGTCGGTATATAGTTCATCTTACAAGATTAGGCTTAAGCTTGTCAACCAAACCCTCGAGTGTTTCCTTCGTATCCCAGGCTTTACTGGGAATCAGGCTAACATGTAGTTCCTGCCGCTTTGATGAGTTTGAATTTGACAATCAGACCCGCAAGGGTTTCCTACGTATCCCTAGTGTTGCCAGAAATCAAGATGACATGTAGTTCCTGTCTAGGTTAATTATGATTGAGGTATTTGTTTTTCGTTGTGAGACGAAATGGACACTGTTTCAATCAAGAAAACATGGATATAATAAAATGTACCCCAGTCATAGACTAGGGCAGCGATTGGATAATTTCCATTAGGGAACCTAATCCAACACTTTCGATTGTGAGATTTGTGATTATTTACAGTGTAAAGTATGCCAGAATATACCTTGCCAAAGGGTTCATTATTGTTTTGTTTCTTTAAACTGTGAAGTTTAGTCTTAAGAGTTTTGCCAACTGGCACAACCTCTTAGGCCATTTAGTTTTGTGAATTGTATCTAGTCAAGAGTTAGTAAGAGAGATTACCTGTATCACTAAAGCTTTCAGATTGTTGGTTGTTTAGAGAGTCTTGGATATCATCTTTTATTGCATTGGATTGATTATGTATTTTGTGTTTTGGAATTTGTTATTTGTTCTTTGGAGTGTATGGGTTTGGCATTTTGATGTTTCTTTTGAGCAAGATAGGTTTGCAAATATTTGGTATATTGCACTTGTAGGGGCAGGAGTTTTTGACTTGGTTTTCTTGATTATACACTAGCTTAAGTAATAAATGACATGCACTTACACTAAAGAGGGTATAATTGCAACCGTCGCTCTTGGATGGATGAACTTAATCCCCTACCACCTAATAACTCAGACAATGCTGGATCGTTAGAGATTAGTCAAGGCCGCTCATGATTGTTTCCATAGAATAAAGGTAGCGGTGAGTCCGATATGTCTTCTAAAAGTCAACTATGAATTTTAGTGATGCCTATTTTTCTCTCAAGTTGAAGATAAAACTTTTACTTTCTTTTTAGATAACATTATGTCAGCCACGAGTTATTCAGGTGATGGTGGCCATCCTCCTTCTCGCTCTCGTGGGAAAGGCAAAATCTCTGAGACGTCGATTAGAAGGCTTGCTTCGAAGCGCTCCTATGGTCGACCCAGGACATTGGCACTCAGGATTTCTGATGACATTCCTACCCTTTCCACTTCTTCTGTTGAGAAGACCTTTAAAGTGTCTATAGTTGATAACTCGGTGATGGTCAGCTCTTCGAGTGCTATACTAGCAGAAGCGAGGAGCGGAGGGCGTATTTGATATAGCAGCTTAGTGCCCGAGTTGATATTCACCTTTCTAGCCCCAAAGGACTTGGGGTTGAGGGATTAGTGCTACCGCGTCTTATTGCTTCTATGCTTTGGTGGGACTTCCATGGATTCTTTATCTAGCAGTTGGGAAATCTCCATCTGCGGATGTTCTTCTTTTCTTGTTAAACGATCCATCCTAGCGGTAACTTTAAAGTGTACTGTACTTGTCTAGTGGTTGAAAACCCATCATCCTATGGTGCGTGGTGTTTTTCTTGTTTTATGGCCTCTTAATAAATTTGGATCACAGGATAGAATCTGATGAGGCTATATTCTTGGTGGCAAGAGTAATGGGAATTTGAGGTGTTGTGTATCATTGGTTCAGTGATGACTGTAGGCATACTAAACTGGTTTCGATCGTTTATTAGGTTTGTAAGTTATTGTAAAGGTATGATGGTATGGTAAAACCTTTGATCATTTGAGGTAAGATGGTATGGTATAATCACCGACTGTTTAGGGCAGTATGGTATAGTAGAATCGTTGACCGCTTAAGGTAGTATGGTGTGGTCGAATCATTGACTTCTTAGTGTAGTATGGTACTTCCCTTACGTATCCCATTTCCAATGTCATTTGTTCTCTCGATTATCTGCCTAGAGATGAAGGAATAACGTAGACAACCGGAAGTCATATATTTCTATGCAGGTTTGGTAGATTTCTAGCAGTTTTTTTTATCTTCACTCCTTCTAATCCAAAAAGATTCTGAATTACTAGGTGAATTCCAATCCATGTATGATGGTGGAAACTATGAGAATGCACTGTAGCCTATATTTGGGGGAGTTCATACAATTGGATGACCAAACCTCAACAGTTTTCCTACGTACATTGGCAGTGTTACCAAGGATTAGGTCAAGCGTAGTTCTGGCTTAGTTATTCCCTTTTCGTTTGGATAACACGGAATGTCTCAAAGGACTATTCCAGACTAGTGATTCTAATAATCTCACCCATCGTAGATAAGGATAGCTACAATTGTTGGCAGCAATCTTGTCCTGGCCTAATGGATAGAGTCTCTTGCCTAAGCATTAAATGGTTAAGATTTAATTGTTATCTTTGATTGGTAGCTTGTTTAAGTCTTTGAATTACACTGTTTTCATTTATTTTATTAGAGGCTTGGAAATTGGAGTATTTTGAACGATTCTAGGGTTCACTCAATTCTGGAAAGATTGCGTTAGATCCAAGCAAGGTCAGACTTCTAAAGATATTCTAATACCCTATATTTTTTAGTAATGGGCATGGTCTATCAAGACACACCTTCAGTCAGGTCAACTCCTCGTCTAACTTCTAAGTTAGTTGGACCCATTATTTGAGACGGACACTGGTATGGTGACTAGAAAGGTAACTTGACCAGATTACACGTTTGAGGAATTCTTGTTAGCCTACTAGAGCTTTCTAGATAAGGCAAGTGTCGTGTCGATGATGGCATATTGATGCTAAATAATATGTAGGATGCCACATGATTTTGTGAAGTATGATGCCTAAGTTTTCTCACATGTATGAAGGTTAATGAATGCTTGAGTGACTCGTGATGCATAGTGCCTGTATAGTACTTTGTAATGACTTTCTATACTATATGATTTTATGACACCCAATTCTAGACTGTTTTCCTAAGGAATACATTACCTATCCTGAGATGCTAGTTCTCTCCTAGAATGTTTGCGTAAGGTACCTTTTGCTATTAGTCTTTTTCCCTCTTTTTTCTATGTCATTTCTGATACAGAAAGCTGACCAGTGCTTCTGAGAGACTTCCTTCCCCTTTGCTCCTTGTGTTGCAACTGGAATTATGGTCGAGATTTTTTCTTCGAAAAATATCTGGGTTTTGGTGGCAAGATGGGAAATGTTCAGATAGGAATAATGGAAGGTTATTTTAGGTCTCACTTGGTTGAGATCGGGATTTTCCAAAATGGGAACATCTGGCTCGGAATTGAGATCACTGTTGATTTGGCTCGGGCTTTGAATGACATTTGGATGAGTTTTGGGGGAGGGTTTGATTGAAAGGCTTATTTAGCAAGGCTTCTTCTCTTCCTTTCTCGTATTTTCCTAAGTTCATTTCTAATGCTTTAAGCATTATCCTATACGCCGTGTATATTTCATTTTTTACTTCACGCAAGATTATTTTGTCTAGAATATTCTCAAGTAATCATATTCAAACCTTCAATTATCTCAATGATTATCTCAAGAACGATCAAATTGGATCAAGAACGGTGAGAAAACAAGCATAGAGACAAAATTCTAAAAAGTAGCCCACCATCACGGCGTCCAAACCACGGCCACGGCGGTCAATATGCAGAGAGAGGCCTTTTCTTGCTGAAAGCCCACTACTGAGGAGGTAAAATTGCAGAGAGGTCTCTACTTCTACTGCTAAGTCCATCGCCTAAGTCGTGACTTAACCGATATACCCACCGCCGCAGCGGTGACTCTGCACACAATTTAGATATTTATTTAGATATTTTTGAGCCCTATATCTTCCTCATTTCATCTATTTCGGCCATGAGAGAGCTCCTAGGGTTAGAATAGGTTGAGAGGTTTTTGGGGAATGCTCCACCAAATCCGAAAGAGAAAATTACAAGGCGAAGAAGGAGAAGCGATATCGGAATGGTTTTAGCACCAAATCGTCGGACTACAACTAGTTTCTCTCATTTATTTCTTTATTTCTTAACTTTGGATTATGGTTTGAGCATGTTTAGCTCGTTTATCATTGTATATATGGTTATGGCCGTTAGCTAAACGGATATTGTTGTCTAGGGATTACTATAATTTATGAATATGTAATTTTGAAATCGGTATTTTGTTAATAGTTGTTCTTCGTTATTCAATTGTGTTTTCCATTTCTCTTTGTTTATTATGCTTGTTATGATATACTGAGAATACGGGGTTTGACAGTTCGGGAGAGGTAACCCCGAATTCGGACTAGGGTTAAACACAATGTGGCGATCTAATAACTTGGGAGGGAGTTAGAAAGTGTGCAATTGATGACGTTAGGGAAAGACTCATGTGACTATATGTTCTAAAAAATGCTAGATGGAGACTTTGGCGTTAACGCGAAGTCACATATTCATTCACTTGTCACTCGGGGAGAGGGAGTGAATGAGTTTATGATATAGAGATTATCAGATAAGTCGAACATTATTAACATAAACTAAACTAGATCGAACACGTATTTGTAAATGAAGTTAATACCTAGATAATCCATTCCCTTAAACGTCTCAAAATAGTAATATAATTTAATTAGATAAATTAGTTAGTATATTATTAATTATAAACTTTATTTTCTATCGCCTAGATAAAATTAGGTTATCATAATTACGGTACTCGACAATATTCTCAACCAATCCCTGTGGAAATGATAACCCTTACTCTTCACACTCTACTAAAACTTGACCCGTATACTTGCGGTGAAAGTGGCGACGTTATATTCCACCACCAGCAGGCTGGGAACACAGATCATAAGATAGTTTTTGATGTCTTAGTTCGTCAATAAAAGCATTTAGGGCCACAACCTCTGGAATACCCCCATAGATCAAACTTTCCCTATGGAACCAAGTAAATAAATCACCCAACGTTTCTGCAATTTCTTGCTGGAGGGTGAGAAAGTGCGTCGCCGTTTTAGGTCTTCTTCGGGAATAGTTGAATCAGGCCAAGAAGAGTTTTTCCAATTGGGTGAACGTTGAGATCGAAGTTGAAGTCAATTCTCAAAACCAGGTGCTGGCCATTCCAGTAAGAGTGAGTAGAAATGACTTACATCTTAATGTCATAAAGGCCGTATGCATGTCCATAAAGACAATGAAAATGGAGAGATGATCAAAGGGGTCGATTGTCCCATCGTAAGAGGTTACTTGCGGGCTGAGAAACCTATATGGGACCACCTTGAATACTATGTTATTAACAAAGGGAGATCTTATGCCTAAAAAGAGTCCAATAGCCCGCCCAGGGCCCCGTATCTGCACAAACGCCGCCTCCATCTTGATGACACGCCTTTCTAACATAATTTCTCCACTAGGCTTTGTTGGAACATGGCTGACAGCCGCTCTTAACCTCTGTCTTTCAACAGGAGGGGAGTGAGAGTCAACCTCTTGAGTACGATAAACTTTACAATCAGCACTGGAGACGTTACTGAAGGTTCTTCCTAGCTAGTGATTATAGTGATCACGACAATCCTCTATTCGATGAGCCCGTGAAAGCAAAGATGTAAAATCGGAAGTGGCCGACGGGGCCAAATTTTGTTTCCTTACTGGTTGATCACGCAGACGACATTGTTCTCATGACATGTACCCTTCGGAGTAGATTACATGATCCAATCCTTGGTGATGACCGTCATCCCCTACATACAGGAGAATCGGTCCCCACTAATCTGGGGTCGGTAGTAGGTGGTGTTCCTCTACCCTTGTATTTCGGAGAATTGGTCCCAATTGATCCAGGGCTGGTAACAAGCGAGAGAGATTGGTTTCGAGACAGTATTAAAACTGGAATATCTGTCGTTCCAAATTACCAATTCGTACAGTATTTGTTGCTATGCTAACTGGCCCAACGTGGGCTTCCGCAGATAGAGTTGATTAGCCTACTTAGTTAATGAAAAGTGTATTTTCTTCTTTTTCTGGGATAGGAACGATAGTCCTCGCATCCGGCCTGTGGACTCTTGACATTTCTCTAGTTGGGTTGCTATCCACTATGCTATTCGGGTCTTTTGGTCGCAAAAACTGACCAGACCTAGTAATCATCTAACCTCTAGCTGAGATGAGAGTAGATGATTAGAGGAAGGCTTTCAAAAGTGCTTCCCACAGATGGCGCTAAACTAATGATGTCAAATTTTGGATGACCTCAACGGTATGGTCTGGTCAGTACTGGTGGAGATGGGAAAGTTTGTAATGGAGGTCTTTAATCCGTGGAGCTTCTTATGTATAGAGAGGTCTCTGGCCGAGAAGGGACAAACCTGAATTGGAACGGGCCAAAAAACCTTCTAAGCCGAGAGGAGGAGGGCTGGAATGCTTTGTGATCCAAGAACAGACGAATCGAAGCTTGAGATGAAGTAAAACTGAGATGGAGAGCACCTGGAAACCTGCATAAAGGACTTGTGATAGGTGTAATTTATCTATATATTCCCAAGCCAGTTTTGGTAGTTTTCGAGTATTGTTGTTACATTTTATTACGTTTTAATATGTTTTTATGTGTTTTTGTATTAATCAGGTGTTTAGGGCAAAAATGAGCTAAAATGATTGAAAATCAAGCTAATCGGAGCAAGTCGTTGGAAGAACGGTAGGAAAACGAGCAAAAAAACATTATTCAGAAGCCTACATCTATCGCCACAGCGGTGAAACCACCGCCGCAGCGATGCTGGAATGCAGTAATCTCACCGCTATAGCGGTCAGGCCACCGCCTTGACAGCGAAAGTCCAGAGAGTTTGCCTACTATTCCATTATTGCAACAGTGACCCCTACAGCTATAAAGTAGATTTTTAAATATTTTTAGATATTTTGTTCCCTTTTATCTTTCTCCCTTCTCTCCATCTTCGGCCATTAGAGCTCATATACGATTAAAATAGATTATAAAGAGTTTTGGGGAGTGCTCATCCAAACCTGAAGAAGAAGATCATGTTGCAAAGAAGGAAAAGCGATCTCGGAATAGTTTTAGCATCAAATCTTCGGATAACGGCTAGTTCTCTTCGGTTCTTTATTTATTTCTTAACTTCGGTTTATTGTTTGAGCACGTTTAGCTCGTTTATCATTGTATATATGGTTATGGTGGTTAGCTAAACATGGATTATCTAGGAATTAATATAATTTAAATGAAACTGTTGTTTGTTTGAATTGTGTTTCTTTAAAGGTTGTTCTTTTCTATTTGATTGTCTTTGCCGTTATTGTATTTCCATTATATGCTTGTTTAGGTATATTGAGAAATCGGAGTTTGACACTCGATAGAGGTAAATCCGAATTCGAACTAGGGTTAAACACAACTCAACGATCAAATAACCCGAGAGAGAGTTAGAAAATATGCAATCCATGACGTTGGGGCAAGACTCATGTTACTATGTGTTTTAAAAAATACTAGAGGGGGACTTCGGCGTTAACGCGAAGTCACGTATTCATTCACTTGTCACTAGGGAGAGGGAGTGAATGAATTTATGATACAGAGATTGTCAGATAGGTCGAATATTATTATTAATAACTGAACAAAACCAAACAAGTTTTTGTAAATGAAATTAATCCCTAGATAATCTATTCCCCTAAACGTCTCAATATAGTGTAATTAGTATAATTAGTATTTTAGTTTAGTTTAGTATATTTTATTAAAAACTTATTTTGAATTGCCTAAATAAAGTTAGGTTATGATAATTATGATACTCAACGATAATCTCAACCAATCCCTATGGATACGATAACCCCTACTCTTCCAATTATACTAAAACTAGATCCGTACACTTGCGATAAAAGTAGCGACGTTTCTACGTGCTACCAACTTGCCTTGATGGTCCTGGCATGTGCCCTCCAGCATGAGAATCAGCGCTCATGAGGAAAATTTATAGAGAAACTACCAAGAAAAGGGATCAAAATTCATATACCTTTGGGTAATAGTATGTCCTCCTATATATAGGTATGGAGAGGATTAGATTAAGGACTTAAGCATGGATTAGTGTCCCTTTAAATTGCGTAAATAAAGTTAAGTTATGACAATTACGGTACTCAGTGATAATCTCAACCAATCTTTGTGGATACGACAACCCCTACTTTTCCCATTATAGTAAAACTTGACCCGTACACTTGCGGTGAAAGTAGCGATGTATCTATGAGCTATCAAGTTTTTGGTGTCGTTGCTGAGGATTGTGTTTTAGATTATGGTTGATATTGTGAATAAATGGACTGATTTTAATTTAGGCATTTCTTTTGTGTATAATTTTTTTTTTGGTAGTTTTGTTTTTATTTTCCTTCAGGGTTCTTGGAAATGTTAGATCAACAGGTACTTATGTAATTCTTTCAACGAGACTACTAGCCGTTTTATTGTGCTTAGGATTGTTACAAGGAGTTGTTACTCCGGTTCCCAAATCATGTTTTCCGAGGGAGTGTCAATTACTAAATTTCCTTGACGGGTTATTGATATTTGTAATTTACCCATCTATTTCCAAACCGAACTTGTTAGTTTTTGAGTGTTATTATAGTATTCTAACATGTTTTAATATATTTTTATTCTTTTTGTATTAAATTAGGTGTATGGGGGTGAAAAATTATGTAAACGGACCATAAACAATCAAATCGGATCAAGAACGGCGGAAAAATGGTGGGAAAACAAGCGTAAAAGCAATATTCTGAAAAGCATCCCACCGCCGCGGCATCCAGACCACCGCCGTGGTGAATATGCAGAGAGGGGCCTAAAACTACTGGAAGCCTACTATAGAGACAATTCACCATCGCGGTGGTGAAACTGCAGAGAGGTCTTTGTGCCCACCGCTGCCTCCACCGTTGTGACGAAGATCAAACCGACATGCCCACCGCCACGGCGGTCATTCTGCACCAGATTTAGGATATTTTTTTAGATATTTTTCTCTCTATTTATTCTTCTCTCCTATCCTCCAGCCAAATTAGACCCCTTAGGGTTTAGAATATTTAGAGAGTGTTTTGGGGAGTGTTTAACCAATTTCGAAGGAGAAGAACACGTTGCGAAGAAGGAGAAGCGATCCCGAAGCATTTTTAGCGGCAAATCTTCGAACTATGGCTAAGTTTATTTTATTTCTTCTTTATTTTCTTAACTTCGGTAGGTTATTGAGCATTTTTAGCTCATTTTTCATTGTATAAACGGTTATGGCTATGAGCTAAACAAATTTTGTCTAGGGATTTATATAATTTATGAAATTGTTGTTTTTTTAAGTTTGTGTTTCGTTAATGGTTGTTCTTCACTATTTTGATTGTGTTTTCCATATTGTTATGTTTATTATGATTGGATATATATATTGAGAATATAGGGTTTGCCACTCGGGAGAGCTAACCTCGAATTCAGACTAGGTTAAACACAACGCAACGATCCAATAACCAGGGAGGGAGTTGGAAAGTGTGCAATCAATGACATTGGGACAAGGCTCATGTGACGTAGTGTAGTTAATACAGTGAATAGGACTTTTTCGTTGATGCAAAGTCGCATATTCACTCGTCTTACACTCGGGAGAGGTGGTGAGTGAGTTTACAAATCGAGATTGTTGGATAAGTCGAATGTCATTAACGTAAACTAAATGAGACCAAACACGTTTTTGTAAAAAAAGTTAATCTCGAGGAAATATTTTTCCTAAGCATCTCAATATAATATTAGTATAATTAGATTAATTAACTTAGTATTAGTATTATTAATTATATACTTCATTTTTACTGACTAGATAAAATTAGGTTATGATAATCACGGTACTCGGTAATAATTTCAATCAATCCTTGTGGACACGATACCCTTATTCTCCCGATATATACTAAAACTTGACCCGTATACTTGCGGTGAAAGTGGCGTGCGTTAATTACGCACCACCAAGTTTTTGGTGCTATTGCCGGGGATTAATTTTTATATTATTGTTGATATTGTGATTAAATAACCTGATTTTAATTTAGGCATTTCTTTTGTTTATAATTTTTTGTTTGTAGTTTTGTTTTTTATTTTTCCTGCAGGGTACTTGAAGATGTTAGATCAACAGATACTTTTGCATTTTTTTTAACGGGATTTCGAGCCATTTTATAATACTTGGAATCGATACAAGGATTTGCTACTCTGGTTTCCTAACCATCATTTCCCGAGGGAGTGTCAACTACTAAATTTCCTCGATAGATTACTAGTTGCAACCAGAAATTGGGTTGAAGGAGGAAACGGTACCACCTCTTTCGATAAATTAACCGCGGACGAAGCCTATTGGTTGTTGGAAGTCATGGTTGAGTTTAATTTTTAGTATTGGAATTATTTACCAAGTTATCAAAGCTTGGGGGATAGTTTCAACCTTTCGGCGCCATGGATTAACACACCGGACCAATATGTTGAGTCTTCCTTCACCCTGGAGGAAATATTCGCCGATTTTATTGGGAAAACTCAAGCGTTTTGGAAGGAGACGAATGACCGGATCAATGAACATGAAGATCGTATTGATAACATTTAGACGATTTGCACTGAAATCAATGCGATCGTAATATCTTTTCAGACACAAATTGGTCAGCTAATCTGCTTGATTAAGGTTGAGTTAGACGTGGCGGCATTGAGAGACGCAAATGCTACATTCATCGAAAGCCACCACGAGGAACCCAAAATGAGCGGGAGGAGCTTGGGAGAGTCTGAATATGATTATTCGAATGAGACAGGAACCCAAGCGTGGATCAACGATTGTGATTCATTACCATTAGAGATCCACTTTGTGATGCCACCATCGATCCTAGATGATCACATCTACGAGAATCTGATATGTCTCACCTGTTATTCGCCACCGAAAGCAATGTTCTTTCATGCCCGCCAAGCACATGAGTCGGTGGAGGGTTCTGTTGAAAACTTGAGCTGATCAAAGCCTTATCTCTTCAGTCTTGAGGGCGTATTAAATCAAAACCCATATGTAGTGTTGTACGACACTTACTACGGGCGAAGGCCTCTATTTGACGGGCCGTTCTCCGTGTCGGGCTGAGGATAATAAACCACGCGCTTCTTGGGAGGCAATCCAAGTTCACAAAATAAGTTAAATCCATCACAACTGACTTGATTCGGAGGCGAGATTCTCTCGCCTCTCAGGTACATGTTCTAAACCCCCGTCTTTAATATCATGCTTTATGTTTTCATTGGGATCGTTGATGGGTCATTGAGGAAACTGACTGTTTAAGTTTGGCGGTGATGTGTAGGATGTTAGTATGTTTTATTGTTTTACCGTATTGCATGTTTGTTTAGTTTAGAATGTTTTTGTGTTGTAGTTGTTGCATGTTGAGTTTTGCGTTCATCTGAGCCGTTACCCGATGATGATATTACCCCCTGGTTATTTTTCGAGGTCAAGGGTAATGCCCATGCATGTGTGTTCTACGTTTTTGACAATGCATTTTGGTGAAAATTATTGTGGATCTTAATTTGCACGAGCACATAGACTCAATATATTTCTATTCAATTGATTTGAGGCCGATTATCGATTAGCCATACTCATAACAATTGACGGATTCTAGAACATGATTGAGGGGAAGCTTGGAACGAAATCCTAGGCGAGGTAGTTCAAGAGATATGATTTAGGCATTCTTTTTGTCACTTGAGCCTTTTAAGTCTACCATGTTATATGTTTATCCCTCGTTATCCTGTCGAAGCCTAAATTCCTTTTCAATTCTGAACACATAAACAAATACCCTGATTAGTTTATCTTTTTTCAAACCTTTATCGCTGAATTAAAGGCACAATTTGAGTGAATCAAGTTAGCATTTGTATATGCTACTTGAAGTGATCGGTTGGGTTTAGGGAAAACTTCTGATTGGTTCGATATTCGAGTACTCACTTGTTTCTTTTCTTAACCACACCTGTGAAATTCTAATAATCCAATAAGTTTGGGGGTGTGGTAAGTTAAAAAAAAAAAAAAAAAAACATATGTGATTATCGTTAAATTTTGTTTCTTTTGAAAAGTGAGTACGTCGGTCTTAAGGGTTCGAGAGTGAGTGTGCCAAGCATTGAGCCTGGGGTAACGTTAAGTTAACGACGTTAATACATTTTATATTCCAATATACCCTTAGCTAAATGTTCCAAAACCGAACCAAGCCCTATTGATATTTTTGAACTTCCAAGCCTACATTAGTGGAGAGTGGACCCCAATTAGGCATATGGATATCCTAGTCCTTTACGGTCTAAAGTCGTGAGTTTCGTTGGTAGATAATCCAATCCGATCTTGGATAGCTATATTATTGAGTCTCACACACACATGTTGAAAGGGTCTAGAATGGCGTTTACCATTATTGAATGTAAAAATTCTAGAATACCGCATGGTGCGTTTTACCACTTCAACTCGATATGATTGGGGGATGCTGAGGGGAAAATGACTTGGTCGATAGAAGAATTCAAAACTCGCATATCGTTATGTTTAGATTGTTTGTGTTTAGGTTGTTCATGTCATTTAATTTAGGGAAAAGTACAATTTAGACCCTCTAACTATTGACACATTTCTAAGTGGCCCCTCTAAGTTTAAACATTTCATTTCAAACCCTCTACGTATCATAACGTTTCAAATTCGTCCCTCCGTTAGAGATTCCGTTAAAACTAACAGAATCTCAAGGGCAAAATGGTCTTTTCACATTTTATTAATTTTTTAATCATTTTTAATTATTTTAATTTTAATTTTTTTTTCTTATTACTTTTTTTTTAATCTCTCTCTCTCTCTCTCTCTCCCGCCACCTCCCTCTTCCTCATTCCCTCTCCCCGCCACCTTCCTCTCCCTCTTCCTCTCCTTCTCCTCTCTCCCTCCCACCCCACCCCACTCTCTGCAACAGGGGGTGAAAACACCCCCTGTTTTGGGGGGGGGGGTTGCACCTCCCGTAACAGGGGGTGAGTTCACCCCTTGCAATAGGGGGTGGCACCACCCCCTGTTTCAGGGGGTGAACTCACCCAACCCCCTGTTGCAGGGGATGTTTTCACCCCCTATTCCAGGGGGTGCAACCACCCCCTGCAATAGGGGGTCGCACCACCCCCTATTTCAGGGGGTTATTCCACCCCCTGTTGCTGGGGGTGGGGTGGGGTGGGAGGGAGAGAGGGGAAGAGGAGGAAGAGGGAGAGAGAGGTGGCGGGAAGAGGGAAGGAGGGAGAGGGAGGTGGCGGGAAAGAGAGAGGAAGGGGAGGGAGAGAGAGAGAGATTAAAAAAAATTAAAAAAATTAATTGAAAATGATTAAAAATTTAATAAAACGTGAAAAGACTATTTTGCCCCTGAGATTCTATTAGTTTTAATGAAATCTCTAACAGAGGGACGAATTTGAAATATTATGATACGTAGAGGGTTTGAAATGAAACGTTTAAACTTAGAGGGACCACTTAGAAATGTGTCAATAGTTAGAGGGTTTAAATTGTACTTTTCCCTTTAATTTAGTTGTGTTTTTTTATTTTAGTGTGATTGTTTTGCTCTAGGACTAGCAAAATTCCAAGTTTGAGGATATTTGATAGGTGTAATTTACCTATCTATTTCCAAACTGAACTTGTTATTTTCGAGTGTTGTTATAGTATTCTAATACGTTTTAATATGTTTTTTTTTTTTTTTTTTTTTTTTTTTTTTTTAATGTTAAATCAGGTGTGTGGGGTGAAAAATGATGTAAACAAATCATAAACGATCAAATCGGATTAAGAACGGTGGGAAAACAAGCATGAAGGCAATATTCTGAAAGTAGCCCACCGCCGCGGCGTCTAGACCATGCAGAGAGGGACCTAAAACTACTGAAAGCCTACCGTCAAGGCAGTGAAACTGCAGAGAGGTCTTTGCGCCCACCGTTGCCTTTACCGCTATGGCGAAGATCAAACCGACATACCCATCGCCGCAGCGCCGCGTTGATCACTCTGTACTAGATTTAGGACATTTTTTTAGATATTTTGCTCTCTATTTATTCTTCTCTCCTCTCTTCCAGCCAAATTAGACCTCTTAGGGCTTAGAATATTTAGAGAGTGTTTTGGGGAGTGTTTAACCAATTCTGAAGGAGAAGAACACGTTGCGAAGAAGGAAAAACGATCCCGAAGCATTTTTAGCGGCAAATCTTCAGACTACAACTAAGTTTCTTTCGTTACTTCTTTATTTTCTTAAATTCGGTAGGTTGTTGAGCATCTTTAGTTCATTTTTCATTGTATAAACAGTTATGTCCATGAGTTAAACTAATTTTGTCTAGGGATTAATGTAATTTATGAAATTGTTGTTTGTTTAAGTTTGTGTTTCATTAATGGTTGTTCTTCGCTATTTTCATTGTGTTTGCCGTATTGTTATGTTTATTATGCTTAGATAGATATATTGAGAATACGAGGTTTGACACTCGGGAGAGCTAACCTCGAATTCGGACTAGGTTAAACACAACGCGACGATCCAATAACCAGGGAGAGAGTTGGAAAGTGTGCAATCAATGACGTTCGGGTGAGACTCATATGACATAGTGTCATTAAGACGTTGATGGGGACTTCTTCGTTAATGCAGTCGCATATTCACTCGTCTTACACTCAGGAGAGGTGGCGAGTAAATTTACGAACCGAGATTGTTGGATAAGTCAAATGCCGTTAACGTAAACTAAACGAGACCAAACATATTTTTGTAAGCAAAGTTAATTCCTAGGCAATCTTTTCCCTAAACATCTCAATATAATATTAGTATAATTAGATTAATTAACTTAATATTAGTATTATTAATTATAAACTTCATTTTTACCGCCTAGATAAAATTAGGTTATGATAATCGCGGTACTCGATAATAATCTTAACCAATCCCTGTGGACACGATACCCTTACTCTCCTGATCTATACTAAAACTTGACCCGTATACTTGCGGTCAAAGTGGCATGCGTTAATTATGCGCCACCACTTACAAGCCTCTACTAAAAAATTGGTGGAATGAGGAAATGGTACTTCCTCTTTCTACGACCTAACGGCGGACGAAGCCCTTTAGTTGTTGGAGGAATTGGCGAATTTTGATTATCAGAGTTGGAATTATTCACCAAGTCACCAAAGTTTGGAGTATTTTTCCAACACCACGGCGCCATAGATTGACACTCCGGTTCAAGATGTGGAGTCTTCCTCCACCTTGGAGAAAATGCTTGCTACCGTTATGGGGGAGACTCAAATATTGTTGAGGAAAATGCATGACCAGCTCAACGAGTATGAGGATCGTAGATAGGTGTAAAATACCTATCTAATTCTAAACCGAATTTGCCAGTTTTCGAGTATTTTATTGTAGTTTGAATACCTTTTTAGTTGTTTTTATTAGTCAGGAGAAGGGACGTAAACAATCGAAAAACCGAGTGAAAAAGGTAGCCAAAAAGATGAAAAAATGAGGTTTCAAAGAACAGTGAAAATTCGCCTAGGCGAAGTATCCACCGCCTAGGCGAAAATTCACCAGAAAGTTGTAAAAGCTGAAGAATTGAATTCGCCTAAGTGAAGTTTCCACCGCCTAGGCGGAAATCCGCCAGAAGGTTGCAAGGGCTGAAGTATTGAATCCGCCTAGGCGAAGTTTCCACCACCTAAGCGGAAATCTATCAGAACGCTGGAAGTGCTGAACTGCTGGAAGAGCTACACTGCTGTAAATCCGCCTAGGTGAAGTAGCTACTACCTAGGCGAAACTCCGTCAGAAAGAATAGGGGCCCAAGGAGTTAGTGCTCCACCTAGGTGAAGAAACCATCGCCTAGGCGGAATTCTAACCTACTTAACCTCCACCTAGGCAAAGATTCTACCGCCTAGGCGAATTCCGCAAAACAGCCTAAAATATCTATTTAGATATTTTTGAACCCCTAGGCCTATATATACCCCTTTCCCTTGTCTGAAACAGGGAGTTGACAAACCCTAACCCTAGTAGAAAGCTCTTAAGCTATATTTTGAAGATCAAGAAGGAGGTTCATCATTCGGACAAAGAAGAATCATTTGTGGATCGATCATTAGTGACAGTGAACCGTTTTACTTCCAGATTTGATCGTTTCTCTCTTGTTTTTATCTTTGTAATCACTTTTTCATATCTAAGAATGTTGAATCCCTCTTATTTTGTATGGTATATAGCTAAGATCTTATAGTATTAGTTAAATGTTACTTAGGTGTAGTTGAAATCAAGTAATTGTTAAGTTGAATGAATTAGTGTTACTTTAATGTGTTGTTTGTCTAACTCCGATTGTGTTTACCATTATTCTTGATATTATGCTAGTATTGATAAACCGAGAATACGGGGTTTGACACTCGGGAGAGGTAACCCTAGATTCGGACTAGGGTAAATACAACGTGACGTTCTAACGACCCTGGAGGGTGTTAGAACGTATGCAATCCATGACGTTGGCTAAAGACTCACGCGATCTAGGGTTGTTAAGGCGTTGAACGGGACTTCCTTGTTGACACGAAGTCGTGTAATCCCCCATCTTACACTCGGGAGAGGTAGCGGAGGAGTTATCGATACAGAGATTGTCGGACTAGATAGAAAACCATTATAGCTAACTTAATGACTTCGATTATGCATTATGTGAAAGAAATCAATGCTTAAGTAATTAGTGTAATTAAAAATAACTTCATAGTTGTTGTTTATCTTAGTATATTAATTAGAAAACAAACAAAATTTGATTAGTCGAGATAACATAAAACTATTGAAATCGCAATATTCAACCGAATTACCTGCCTTCCCAGTGGAACGATATCTGATCTTACAAGATCCATTTTATTAAAACTAGACCTTTTATACTTGCGAGTAATCCAATCACCGCAAGGAGGAAAAGGCTATGAATCCTCGCGTGTGACAAGTTTTTGGCGCCGTTGTTGGGGAACGACAATGTGTTTTTCAATTAAGTTGATATTGTGATCCAGTAGTTGAATGTTAATCACGATAATTTTTTTGCTTTTAAATTTTATTTAATTCATTTATTTATTTATTTATCTAATTTGAGCAATGCATGCGGTGTAGTCAGTGGATTGCTAAACAGAAAGAAGAAAAAACAACCGCAATGGCTGGCGGACGTGAGAATATTCCGCAACCACAGGAGCCGCAAGCACTCCAGCCTCTGGAGCATGAGAGGTCACAACGAGTCCTTCGGGACTATTATCATCCACTTATGTTGGACAATTATTTTGGGATCCGAAGGCAGCCCATCCAAGCTAATAACTTTGAGTTGAAGCCCGCCCTTATCAACATGGTTTAACAAAACCAATATGGCGGGAACCTTCACGAAGACCCGAATGTACACTTGGCAACCTTTCTTGAGATTTGTGACACCGTCAAGATTAACAGAGTTGCCAAAGACATTATAAGGTTGAGGTTATTTCCATTCTCCTTACGAGACAGGGCAAAGGGATGGTTTCAATCAATTCAACCGGGGAGCATTAACACTTGGGAGGACCTTGCACAAAGGTTTCTCACTAAGTTATTTCCATCCTCAAAGACTTCTCAACTCCGCGACGAGATTGCGCAGTTTCGCTAGAGAGATTTCGAGCCGTTATTTGAGGCATCGGAGAGATTTAAAGACTTATTGAGAAGGTGCCCACAACACGGTTATCAAGATTGGTTTCAAACCCAATTGTTTTATAACGAGTTGGATGGTCAGACAAGAACAATAGTCGATCCAGCCTCAGGGGGATCGTTGTTATCCAAAACCCCTACCGAAGCAAATGCATTATTGGAAGAGATGGCGGGTAATAACTATCTATGGCCAAATGAGAGGAACACGGGAAGACGGGTCACTTCTATCCAAGAATCTGACTACATTTCAATGTTATCTGCCCAAGTGTTAAAGCTCTCAAACCAATTAGTCGCATTGTCTATGAAAGGAACTTTGTCAATTCAAGGGGAGGAGATAGCGGCAAGTAGTTGTCAATTTGGATTGGATAACGAGTTCGAGGAATGCTATTTTTTGAACAACCGTGCCTACACTTTCAGGCCGGCTACCAACATTCCAACTCATTACAATCCTGGATTTCGTAACCATGAGAACTTCTCATATGCGAATAATCAGAATGCTATGTGGCCACCTCCGGGTTATGAAAATCAAGCTTCAGGATATCCAATGAAATCTAATCGTTCAATGAAACAACCACCTATGCACAATCCGAATTCAAATTTGGATGAGGTTTTGGGTTTATTTATGAAGGAGACACAGTCTATGATGCGTAAGACGCATAATCGGCTGAATAAACATGAATCACGGTTGGACTCTATTGATACCACTTGTACAAACACTAATGCCATGATGAAGGCTCTTGAGACTCAAATCGCACAGCTTGCTAGGGCCATTCAAGAACAACAAAAGGGAAAGTTTCCAAGCAACACAGAAACCAACCATGCAAGGCGATCAAGTTGAGGAGCGGAAGAGACGTGGAAGTGAGGAGGCCTATGGAAACCGAGCCGGGAGTGAGTCGTGAGTTTCCGGAGGATGAACTAAGAACTAGTGCAGAGGAGGAAGTTGAAGTTAAAATCGATAAAGAAAAGTAGAAGCCGAGTGAAGACGTGAATGGGGATAATAGCAAAGAGAAAGTCAAGGAGAAAAGAAGAGATGAAAGGGTGATATTGGGCCGAGTAATATTTTTAGAGAATCCACTGATTCTAACCACCCCATTGCCATATCCTCAAAGATTCCAAAAGAGAAAGTTGGATGCCCAATTTGAGAAATTTCTTGAAATCTTCAAGAAAATCCACATCAACATACCTTTTGCGGATGCATTAGAATAAATGCCTAACTATGGCAAGTTCTTGAAAGACATCATGACAAAGAAGAGGAAGTTGGAGGATTATGAAACGGTGAAGCTAACTGAGGAGTGTAGTACAATACTACAAAGAAAGTTACCAACCAAATTGAAGGATCCCGATAGTTTCACAATTCCGTGTACTATCGGGAAATCTTATTTTGATAAGGCACTTTGTGATCTTGTGGCGAGTATCATTTTAATGCCTTCTTCTGTTTATCGGAAGTTAGGACTTGGAAGTGCAACGCCAACAACGATCTCTCGTTAAATGGCAGATCGTTCATTAACCTATCCAAAAGGTATCATTGAGGATATGCTAGTGAAGGTATATAAATTTATATTTTCGGTGAATTTCGTTGTGCTTGAAATGGAAGAAGATAGAGAAATTCTGATCATCTTGGGAAGACCTTTCCTTGCAACGGGAAAGCCCTTGATTGATGTGCATAATGGAAATCTACGTTGAGAGTCAATGATGAAGAAATAAGGTTCAACATCTTTAGAACAAGGAACTTTCCAGATGAACCTCTCAATTGCAATCGAGTTGACGTTGTGGACTCTTGCGTGAGGGAGTTCTTTCTTGCAACTATGGAGATGGATTCATTAGAGAACACATTCACCAATTCCTTATCTATGGGGGATCTTGGTGAAGAAGGCTCTACTACGGAACTTGAGATTGTGGACTACGTGTTGACTTTGGATGCTCAATCTGAAGACGTAGAAGATTCTATTCATGTGGCGAAGATTGAAGAAGTTGAAGACTCTCCTGAGGAATCAAATCCACCTCACGGTGGGTTATCACTCAAGCAATTACCAGATCACCTTCGGTATATCTATTTAGGAGAGAATTTGACTGATCCGGTTATAATTTCATCAACTCTAATGGAAGAAAAGAAGAGTAAGTTACTAAGAATCTTGAAGAGGCACCGATCTGCTTTTGCGTGGTCTATTTCGAATATCAAATGAATTAGCCCCTCGGTTTGTATGCATAAGATTTTGATGGAGGATGAGTTCAAACTCTCTATTGAACATCAACGACAGTTAAATCCGACTATGAAGGAAGTGGTGAGCGGAGGTGTTGAAGCTTTTAAATGCGAGAATCATATACGCTATATCCAATAGTGAGTGGGTTAGCTCAGTGCAAGTGGTGCCCAAGAAAGGAGGTATGACGGTGGTTAAGAATGAGAAAGATGACCTTATTCCTACACGGACCATCACGGGATGGCGTGTATACATTGAGTATAGAAGATTGAACAAGGCGACGAGGAAGGATCATTTTTCTCTTCCTTTCATTGACCAAATGCTAGATTGATTAGCCAGATATGAGTACTATTGCTTCCTTGATGGCTATTCAGGTTACAATCAAATAGCCATTGTACCGGAGGACCAAGAGAAGACCACTTTCACATGCCCGTATGGAATGTTTGCTTATCGACGTGTGTCGTTTGGTCTTTGCAATGCACTGGAAACTTTCTAACGGTGTATGATGGCGATATTTTTTGATATGGTGGAGGAGAAAATAGAAATCTTCATGGATAACTTCTTAGTCTTTGGGTCATCCTTTGATCACTGTCTCTACAATCTTACACTTGTTCTCGACCGATGTGAAGAGAAGAATTTGGTTCTAAATTGGGAGAAGTGACATTTTATGGTTAAAGAGGGGATCGTCTTAGGGCATCGAGTCTCTTCTAAGGGGCTTGAGGTGGACCGAGCAAAGATTGAAACGATTGAGAAGCTTCCGCCATCGATTAATGTGAAAGGAGTTCGAAGTTTCTTGGGGCATGCTGGCTTCTACCGGCGCTTTATTAAGGACTTCTCGAAGACGGTGAAGCCGTTATGTCATCTTCTTGAGAAGGATGCCTTATTTGAATTTAATGAGGCTTTCAAGGCGATAAAAGAAAAGTTGATCACGACTCCAATAATGGTTGCTCCGGATTGGGAAATGCTATTTGAGATAATGTGTGATGTGAGTGACTATGCTGTTGGCGCGGTGTTAGGCCAACGGAAGGAGAAGATCTTCCGATCAATCTATTATGCAAGTAAGACATTGAATGATACCCAGGAGAATTACACCACGACTGTAAAAGAAATGCTAGCGGTGGTCTTTGCTTGTGATAAGTTCTGGTCTTATATTATTGGGTCAAAAGTGATCGTCTACACGGATCACACGGCTATCTGGTACTTATTTGCAAAGAAAGATGCCAAGCTGAGATTGATAAGGTGGATTATTCTATTGCAAGAATTTGATGCTGAAATTAGGGACAAAAAGGGGAGTGAGAACGTTGTTGCCGACCATTTGTCGAGGTTGATTCAAGAAGACGTTAGTGAGGAGTCTAACATCACGGAAGTGTTCCCTGACGAACAATTATTTTCAGTGGACAATGCACTTCCATGGTATGCAGACATTGTTAATTATCTTGCTTGTGACGTGTTACCAACTGAGTTGACGGGAGCCCAAAAGAAGAAATTTCTTTTTGATGCTAAGTATTATCTGTGGGACGAGCCATTGCTATTCAAGAAATGTGCTGATCAAGTGATCCGCAGATGTGTTTCGGAGGAAGAAATGGCTAGTATTCTCTACCATTGCCATTCATCACCTTGTGGCTGCCATTTTGGTGCGACTCGCACAGCATCGAAAGTACTTCAATCAGGTTTTTACTGGCCTTCTTTATTTAAAGATTCATATACACTTGTAAAAACCTGTGATAGATGTCAAAGGGTGGGTAACATATCTAGAAGGCATGAATTGTCACTGACGTCAATTCTTGAGCTTGAGTTATTTGATGTGTGGGGTGTAGACTTCATGGGGCCATTTCCGCCGTCATTTGGTAAGGAGTATATTCTGTTAGCGGTAGACTATGTGTCTAAATGGGTTGAGGCAGTAGCAACACCTACAAATGACGCCAAAGTGGTTTTGAAGTTCCTTCAGCATAATGTCATGACATGGTTCGGGACACCTTGAGCCTTAATTAGTGATGAGGGAACCCACTTTTGTAACAAAATGCTAAACGCTTTGTTGGCAAAGTATGGGGTTAGACACAAGGTGGCGCTACCATACCACCCACAGACAAATGGCCAAGCTGAATTTCAAACCGAGAAATCAAGCTAATTCTGGAGAAAACGATTCATACTAATCTCAAGGATTGGGCGGTGAAGCTTGATGATGCTTTATGGGCTTATCGCACGGATTTTAAGATACCGATTGGCATATCACCGTATCGAATGATATTTGGGAAAGCGTGTCATTTGCCCATTGAATTGGAGCACCGTGCATTCTGGGCGATTAAGAAACTCAATTTTGACATAAAAGCTTCTGGTGTGCAAGGTCTCCTCCAATTGAATGAAATTGAGGAATTCCGGCACGAGGCTTATGAGAATGCTAAGCTCTACAAAGATAAAACGAAGAGGTGGCATGATAAAATGATAGTCCGAAGGGAGTTCAGTCCTAGCCAATAGGTTTTATTGTTTAACTCAAGGCTGAGACTTTTTCCCGGAAAGTTGAAGTCCCGATGGTCTAGACCGTTCCGGATCAAGCATATTTATCCATTTGGTGCTATCGAGCTAGAAGGCGAAGACGGATGAACTTTCCGAGTCAACGGGGAGCGGATCAAGTATTACTTCAAGGATGAAGAGCGAGTTGTGGAGAACATCTCCCTCGTTTAAGGATAGAGCCGGAATTCATCAACGTCCGTGCTAGGGACATAAAACCAAGCAACATTTTTTTGATATGTCATTGAGGGTAACGTATATTCCCAACTTATATATAAATTACTTTTTGGATATCGTATTGATCTCGTAAATACTATTTCTTGTGGTGAATTGATGAGGCTAGACACTTAGGATTGATTTGCATGCTAGAACTCATTTAAGGAATGAAGAGGAAATAAAAGGTTCGCCTAGGCAGAAAAACCACCGCCTAGGCGGATTTACGCGACCCCTGTTTTTAAAACAAACTGTCCACTTCGCAAACAGCATTTTCCTCCTAAAAATTTCAAGAAACCTCTCAACTTCACCATCCCAAATTCCTTCCTCCCTCTAAAGATTCATTCTATAGTGCTAAAAACTTGGATTTGCACCAAGAATCTTTGCCCAAACCGTGGAATTCCTCTTCCCATTCTCGAAAATTAGGGTTCGAACGGTGAAATAGTACGAAATTACCATTCTCCACTGATTTAATCAAATTTTTCAACAAGTGTCAATGATCCTATTTTTCATTTAGTTGTTGAATTATTTGCTTCATTTGCTCATTTGTTTAAAAAATCATTGGATTTGATTGGAACCCTAAACCCCTTTAAACCCTAAGTTGCGATTTTCATGCTATTTGGGATTGAGGAATGATAAATGGTAAACCCTATCATGTTTTTGTGTTGATATACAATGTGAATCATTTAGTTTGTACTACATTGCGACAAAAATGTGATTTGGTTATGGTTGGTGGGATATCTTGTGAGATTTGTATTATTTGACTTTGATTGACATATGTTTGATAAAGTAGGGCATTGTGTGTTGACTGACAAGGGTTTGAATTACTTGTTCTATTTTTATTATTGTGGTTGGTGTTGTGATTTTGATTTTTAAGCAAAATGGCAAAGCGACGTACTGCCAAGCAACCAAGAATAGACGAACCTCCTCTTGCTTCGAACTACAATTCTCTCAAATTTGTTTCTAAGCAGGCTGAGGATCGGTATAAAGAACATGAGAGTAAGCGGCCAGGCATCCGTCAGAGGGGGTTCGGACCATTGAATGAACTCCCGGAGGAAATCAGAACTGTTATCGTACAAAGATGGTGGGAACAGTTCTGTGCTCCACCCCCGACAGGAGAATTAGCTCTTGTACGAGAATTTTATGCAAACATTGCGAAGGCCACGGGGTTTCAAACACGGGTTTGAAACATTCCCGTCCTATTCAGTGCCGATCATTTTAATGAATTGCTAGGATTGACGGGGCCTGAAGCCTCAAGAGATCTATCCGACACCGCCACACCGTCTATGAGTGCGGTGATTCAAACCCTGACAACGCGAAATGCCCAGTGGACAAACACATGGCAAGGTCAGGCGATCTTCAAGTCTTGGTTTCTGAAATCGATCCCAAAGATTTGGTATTCATTTGTCTGCGCCAATCTGCTTCCGACTACCTATGTGTCTGATGTGTCCAAAGAGCAAGCATTTATGCTCTATGGCATTGATAGAGGAACGCCCATAAATGTCGGCTGGCACATTTATTCATCTATAATTCATACTACCAAGACGAAGAAGGGTGGCCTTCATTTTCCCTCTTTCCTCACCGCGCTCTTTCAACGAGTCGAAGTTCGTATCACGTGCACGAGCCCCTTTCTACCCGTAAAGCCACTGGATCTAGAAATGATTAACAGGGTATGGAAAGCCGGACCAGGAGAAGGAGAAGAGGGTCATGAAGAGGAAGAAGTCGGCCCTTCGAAGCAACCGACGCCTACAACCAGCCGCGGTCAAATCATCCAGATTTTACGAGACGTCTGTAGTCTCCAGTCCGATGTGAGCCAACTTCAAGCTAATCTGGCTCAGATGGAGAACTACATGGAGTCCTACATCTGGCAACAAAATCAAAACCAAATAGTAATATTCGAACATCTTGGAATCGACATAGCGCGTTATACGCCGATACCGCCTTCCGAGACTGATGAACCTCCACCACCATCTCCTCCACAATGAATGGTAGGAGGTTAGACTTGTAAGTCTTCCCTCCTAGGTATGTGTCCACCCCAGTTTTCCATATAAATTTGTCTATTCTGCTATTGGGTTCGCTGCTAGGCAGTGAGGACACTGCCTCGTTCAAGTTTGGGGGTATATATGCTATGCAACGCAAGCAAGTAAATTTTTTTTGTTTTTTTGGGGGGGGATATGAAGGACGAAAAAATTTTGATGTAAAAAGGGACAAAAATTCTTTTTGTGTACAAATTGTAGTTTATTAATGTTAAGAATTTCTTGTAAATTTTGATATTTTTTTTGTTATGCATGTGTAATGTTTAGCTATGCATGTGTAAGGATAATTAGCATAGGTAATGTTGGTTTGTAGAATTAGAGTAGATTTGTTAATGAATATAGTTGTACGTGCATGTTGAGTTTTTGAGTTCGTCCAAACCATGTCCCGATGATGAAACTTACCCCCTAAATTGCATTTTGAGGTCGGGGGTAATGCCATTCATGTGTGTTTTGTGTGCTTAGCATGTCGATTAGGTGAAAATTATTTTGATCCTAAATCGCACGATCGCATAAACTCATTATATAACTAGTTGAACAATTTGACACCGATTATTCAATAATAAATTCATAACAGAAACGAGGAATTTAGAATTTGACTGGGGGAGGCTTGAGGAGAAATTATAGGTAAGGTAATTCCGGAGGCATGATATAGGCCTTCATTTTCATAGCTTGAACCGTTTGAAACTAACCTGAAAAGTTATTCTCTCGTTCTCCTGTCGAAGCCATAAAAACAAAATTTGTGTTCTGAACTTGTTTCTATACTTTAACCAAGTAATTCTTTCAAAACCATTGTCGCTTGGAATAAAAGTGAAAATTGAGTGAAAACAAGTAGCATTAGATTATGCTAACTTGAAGTGGGCAATCGGGGTTTCAGTTTAAAATACTTTTGGTTAAGTACAGAAGTATTCACTTGTTAATCCTTTAGTTGTATTAACATTCCCCTAAAATTGTATAAATTTGAATAAGTTTTGGGGTATGTGTTAAATATATATATATATATATATATATATATATATATATATATATATATATATAGTGTTTAGATTCGGTTGTTGTGACAAGTGAATACAATTTTACTAAATTATGTTCAGGGTAATATCTTCAAAGATAAAGGGGTTATGAGAGAGATTTGGCGACAAGCGTTTGTACCTCGGGTATCGTTATAATTATAACGAGTTCTATTTCTACGATACCCTTGGCCGTTCTCCAAAGCCAAACCAAGCCCTATTGACCTCGGTGAATGTCTGAAACTACATTAGTGGATAGTTGAGCCTAGTCAAGTATATGGCTTTCCTAAATGTTTTAACAAGTTTAAGTCATAGCCTTATTCATTGAATAATCCAATTCGGCGTTTGATTTGTTATATATCCGAGTTCTCACACACACACATTTCAATAGGATCTAAAATGATTTGAACTGATATTGAATGTTGATATTCTGGAACACCACGTGGTGTGTGTTATTCTTTAACCGGATCTGATTACAGGTTATTGAGGGAAGAATAGCATGGTTTCTTTGACTAAACTTACATCTCACAGGTGTGTACTTCTTATTTGTTAATGATTATGTATATGTAGTTTAGGATGTATCTAATTAGTGTGGTTAGTTTTATTTAGCATTAGGGTGTTTTGCTTGAGGACTAGCAAAATTCCAAGTTTGGGGGTATTTGATAGGTGTAAAATACCTATCTAATTCTAAACCAAATTTGCCAGTTTTTGAGTATTTTATTGTAGTTCGAATACCTTTTTATTTGTTTTTATTAGTCAGGAGAAGGGACGTCAACAATTGGCAAACCGAGCGAAAAGGGAGAGAAAAGGGTAGCCAAAAATATGAACAAAGGAGGTTTCAAAGAATAGTGCAAATCCGCCTAGGCGAAGTATCCACCGCCCAGGCGGAAATTCACCAAAAAGTTGCAAAAGCTGAAGAATTGAATCCGCCTAGGCAAAGTTTCCACCGCCTAGGCAGAAATCCGCTAGAAGGTTGCAAGGGCTGAAGTATTGAATCCGCCTAGGCGAAGTTTCCACTGCCTAGGCGAAAATCTATTAGAACGCTAGAAGTGCTGAACTGCTGCAAATCCACCTAGGCGAAGTAGCTACCGCCTAGGCGAAAATCCGTCAGAAAGAATAAGGGCCCAAGGAGTTAATGCTCCGCCTAGGCGAAGAAACTATCGCCTAGGCGGAATTCTAACCTACTTAACCTCAGCCTAGGCGGATTCCGCAGAACAGCCCAAAATATCTGTTTAGATATCTTTGAACCCCTAGGCCTATATATACCCCTTTTCCACATCTGAAATAGGGAGTTTATAAACCCTAACCCTAGTAGAAAGCTCTTAAGCTATATTTTGAAGATCAAGAAGGAGGTTCATCATTCGGACAAAGAAGAATCACTTGTGGATCGATCATTAGCGACAGTGAATCGTTTCACTTCCGGATTTGATCGTTTCTCTCCCATATTTGATCGTTTCTCTCTTGTTTTTATCTTTGTAATCACTTTTTCATATTTAAGAATGTTGAATCCCTCTTATTTTGTATGGTTTATGGCTAAGATCTTATAGTATTAGTTAAATGTTACTTAGGTGTAGTTGAAATCATGTAATTGTTAAGTTGAATGAATTAGTGTTACTTTAATGTGTTGTTTGTCTAAATCCGATTGTGTTTACCATTATTCTTGATATTATGCTAGTATTTATAAACCGAGAATACGGGGTTTGACACTCGGGAGAGGTAACCCTGGATTCGGACTAGGGTAAATACAACGTGACGTTCTAACAACCCGGGAGGGCATTAGAACGTATACAATCCATGACGTTGGCTAAAGACTCACGCGACCTAGGGTCGTTAAGGCATTGAAGGGGACTTCCTTATTGACACGAAGTCATGTAATCCCCTGTCTTACACTTGGGAGAGGTAGCGGAAGAGTTATCGATACAGAGATTGTCGGAATAGATAGAAAACCATTATAGCTAACTTAATGACTTCAATTATGCATTATGTGAAATAAATAAATGCCTAAGTAATTAGTGTAATTAAAACTAACTTCATAGTTGTTGTTTATCTTAGTATATTAATTAGAAAACAAACAAAATTTGATTAGTCGAGATAATATGAAACTATTGAAATCGCAATACTCAACCGAATTACCTGCCTTCCTAGTGGAACGATATTCGATCTTACAAGATCCATTATATTAAAACTAGACCTCGTATACTTGTGAGTAGTCCAATCACCGCGAGGAGGAAAAGGTTGGGAATCCTCGCGCGTGACAATCGTCTTGACAATATCGAGACGGTTTGCGACTAGATTGATGTGAGCGTAACATCTATTCAGACATAAATTGGTCAACTTATTTGCTTCATTGAGGCCGAGTCAGAAGTGGTGGAACTGAGAGGTGAACAAATCACATCCGAATGTAAAATCAACCGAGAGAAACTGGAAGCAAGCGGAAAGTACTTGGGTGAGATCGAAGATAATCATGAAAATGCTACAACCCAAGTGTGGATTGGTGATGAAAAATCACATGTTAGTAGTTGTGAATTTTCATCGTTCGAATTCCAATTGGTGATGCCACCGCCGAGCCATGACGATCACATCTACGAAGATCCGATGTGGCTCACCTATCCTACCCCGTTTCCAGCTCAGTACATTTATGCTTCCCAAGCACAAGAGATATATAAGATTCGAGTTGAAAGCTTGTGCCATTCAATTCCATATCTCGCCAGTATTGAGGGCGTACAAAATCAAGACTTGATGTGGTGTTGTTTGACACTTACTACGGGCGAAAGCCGTTATTTAATGAGCCGTTTGCCGTGTCAAGCCAACGACCTTAAATCAGGCACTTCTTGGGAGATAACCCAAGGCAAAAATAAGTTAGATCCATCTCCGCTGACTTGATTCGGAGACGAGATTCTCTCACCTCCTAGGTACGTGTTCTAAACCTCCGTCTTCATTATAATGCTTTATGTTGTCATTGGGATCATTGAGGAGTCATTGTGGACATTGTCCATTTTAAGTCGGGGGTGATGTGTAGTATGTTTATTATGTATTATTGTTGTTAGTTATGTTTTATTCTTTTCTATGTATGCATGTTTGTTTAGGTTAGTTGTTGTTTTGTGCTGAGTTTTGTACTTCATCTAGGCCATTACCGGATGATGAGTCTGTCCCCTGATTGTTTATTGAGGTCAAGCGTAAAGCTCATTCATATGTGTTATGTGTGCTTGACGTATCATTTTAGTAAAAGTTATTGTAGATCCTACTTGCACGAGCACCTAAACTCAATGTATAACTATCCAATTGATTTGAAACGATGATCCGTCACCCAAATTCATGACAATAGGGATTCTAGAACTTGATTAGGGGGAAATTCGAGGCAAAATCCTAGGCGAGGTAGTTCGGGAGATATGATTTAGGCATTCATTTTATCCCTTGAGCCTTTTAAGCTTACATTGTTATATGTTTATCCCTCGTTACTCTGTCGAAGTCGAAAAGCCATTTCAATTCTGAACACTTAACTAATACCATGGCCAATTGAATTCTTTCCAAACCTATATCATTGAACCAAAGGCATAAATTTGAGTGAATCAAGTTAGCATTCGTGTATGATACTTGATGTGAGAGTTGGGTTTAGGGCGAACTTTTAAATTGGTTTGGTATTCGAATACTCACTTGTATTTTTTTTTTTCATTTTAACCAACCTCGTGAAATTGTAATAATCGAATAAGTTTGGGGGTGTGATTTGTTGGAAAAAAAAACATGTATTTACGGTTTTATTTTTCGTTTCTTTTGACAAGTGAGTACGAAGTTCGTAAATATATGTCCAGGTTGTTTCAAATTTATCTATGGGGGTTCGAGTGTGACAGTGCCAAGAATGTGCCTCCGGTATTATCAAGTTAACGACGTTAACCTGTTTTCTATTTCCGATATACCCTTGGTCATTTTCCAAAACTGAACCAAGTCCTACTAATCTTTTTGAATTGCTTAGACTTTAATAGTGGAGAATAGAACCCAGTCAGGCTTACGGATTCCCTATACCTTTTGGTTTTAGTCATGGGCTTATTTGGTGGATAATCCAATCCGATCGATGGATAGTTGTATAATTGAGTTTTATCACACACACTTTAACAAGATCTAGAATGGAGCTTACTACTATTGAATGTTGAAATTCTAGAACACCACATGGTGTGTTTTATTTTTGAACTTCATAGGATTGAGGGCTAATGAGGAAAAAATTGTTTGGCCGCTAGATGATATTCAAAACTTGCACATTATTGTTTTTAGTGTTTTTTGCTTTTAGTTTTTAACTTCGTAATTAGATGTTATCGTTTCTTGTATTGTGTGGGTGTTTGCTTGAGGACTAGCAAAATTCTAAGTTTGGGGGTATTTGATATGTGTACTTTATCTATATATTCTCAAGCCGGTTTTGGTAGTTTTCGAGTATTGTGGTTACGTTTTATTACGTTTTAATATGTTTTATGTGTTATTGTATTAATCAAGTGTTTAGGGCGAAAATGAGCTAAAACGATTGAAAATCAAGCTAATCGGAGGAAGTCGGTGAGAAAACGAGCAAAAAGGCATTATTCAGAAGCCTGCCTCCATTGTCGCAGCGGTGAAACCACCGCCACGACAATGAACATACTGGAATGCAAAAATCTCACTACGGCGGCAATGAAAGTCGAGAGAGTTTGCCTACTATTCCACCGCTACAGTGATAAACCACTGCCATAACAGTGACCCAGCCGACATGCCCACCTCTGCAACAGTAACCCCTGCAGCTGTAAAGTAGATTTTTAGATATTTTGTTCCCATTATCTTCCTCCATCCTCTCCATCTTTGGCCATTAGAGCTCATATAGGATTAGAATAGATTAGAGAGAGATTTTGGGGGGTGCTCATCCAAACCCAAAAAAAAAGATCACGTTGCGAAGAAGAAGAAGTGATCTCGGAACGGTTTTGGCGTCAAATCTTCGGATAACGGTTAGTTCTCTTCGTTTCCTTCTTTATTTCTTAACTTCGATTTATTGTTTGAGCATATTTAGCTCGTTTCTCATTGTATATACGGTTATGGTCGTTAGGTAAACATGGATTGTCTAGGTATTAATATAATTTAAATGAGAAATTGGGGTTTGACATGGATTGTCTAGGAATTAATATAATTTAAATGAAATCGTTGTTTGTTTGAATTGTGTTTCTTTAAAGGTTGTTCTTTGCTATTCGATTGTGTTTGTCATTATTGTATTTCCATTATATGCTTGTTTAGGTATATTGAGAAATCGGCGTTTAACACTTGGGAGAGGTAACCCCGAATTTGGACTAGATGTTGGGGCAAGACTCATGTTACTATGTGTTTTAAAAAACACTAGAGGGGGACTTCGTCTTTAACGCGAAGTCACATATTCATTCACTTGTCACTCGGGAGAGGGAGTGAATGAGTTTATGATACGGAGATTGTCGAATAGGTCGAATACTGTTCTTAATAATTAAACGAAACCAAACAACTTTTTGTTAATGAATTTAATCCCTAGATAATCTATTCCCCTAAACGTCTTAATATAGTGTAATTAGTATAATTAGTATTTTAGTTTAGTTTAGTATATTTTATTAAAAACTTATTTTGAATCGCCTAAATAAAGTTAGGTTAAGATAATTACGGTACTCAGCGATAATCTCAACCAGTCTCTGTGGATGCGACAACCCCTACTCTTCCCATTATACTAAAACTTGATCTGTACACTTGCGGTGTAAATAGCGACATATCTATGTGCTACCAACTTGCCTTGATGGTCCCGGCATATGCCCTCCGGTGGGAGAATCAGCACTCAGGAGGAAAATTTATAGAGAAGCTACCGAGAAAAGGGATCAAAATTCATATACCTTTGGGCAATAGGATGTCCTTCTATATACACCTTTGGGCATGGAATGGATTAGATTAAGGACTTAAGCGTGGATTACTATCCCTTTATTGTCACATCAATGTCCCATCCCGGCATTAGCTAATGTGAGGGTGCCAAAGAGCCTTTTTGGTTGGCCATGGGCTTCTTAACTGATGAGTGGTTTATTTATCGACAAATCAAGTACTTTTATATTCAAATATTTGTGTGTTTTCAAGTATTTTTGTTAGTTTAATGTGTGTTTGTAATGTGTTATAAGTTTTTGAATAAATGGGTGAAAATATGCAAATTCGGTTCAGGTTTAGGTGCAGCGGTGCTTCCCACCGCTATAGCGGTCCAGCTCCAACTGGATAAGATATTTTGGGATATTTTTTGAGATATTTTGGATCCCTATGATATCCCCTCTTACCCCAACACCTAAGGCACATTTGTTGGAGTCTCTTAAGAGCTCTAAGACCATACCAACCAAGAGGATCATCCATTTGAAGAGGAGGAAACGAGATTGGAGCGGACTTAGCGTAATGGAATCACCCATTCTTCAGATTTGGCTATTTTCTCTTGTTTCTCTCTTTTACTTTTAGCTTTGGTTGGTAGTTTTGATCATGTTTAGCTTATTTATTGTTGAATATTTGGTTATGGCCATGTATAGCTAAACATATATTGTCTAGGGTTTGATGTAGTTCATGTACTTCATGAAAACGTGGTTTGAATAAATCGATATTTTGTTAATGGTTGTTTATCCTTATCCGATTGTGTTTACCATTTTATTACTTCCATTATATAGCTGTTATGATATATTTGTTGGTTTGCGAATACGGGGTTTAACACTCGGGAGAGGTAATCCCGAATTCAGACTAGGGTTTAAACGCAATGTGACGATCTAATGACTCGGGAGAGTATTAGAAAATATGCAATCTATGAGATTGGAGAAAGACTCATGTGATTAGTGTCGTTTAGAGGCTAGATGGAGACATCGGCGTTGACGCGAAGTCGCATATTCATTCACTTTATACTCGGTAGAGGTAATGAGTGAGTTTTCGATAACTAAATTATCAGATAGTTTGAATGTCATTAATGTAAACTAGATTGAATTGAACACATATTAGTAAACAAAGTTAATCCCTAGACAATATACTCCCATAAACGTCAATACTAGTATTATAGTTTAATTAGTTAATTAGTTTAGTTTTATTACTAATATAAAAACCCTAAAATTGAATAGCCTAGATAAAATTTGGTTATGACAATCGTGGTACTTAACGACAATTTAATCCAATCCCTATGGATATGACAACCCTTACTCTTCCCACTATATTAAAACTTGACCTGTACACTTGCGGAAAAAGTAGCGATGTAAACTTCGGCTACCAAGTTGTTGGGGGCGTTGCCAGGGATTAGTTTTTAGATTGTTGTTGATATTGTGAGTAAGTAAATTGATTTTAATTTAAGCGTTTATTTTATTTATAATTTTTGTTTTAAGTTGTTTTGTCTTGCGAGGTACTTAAAGATATCAGATCAACAAGTGCCATTGCATTTCTTTTAACGAGATTTAGAGTCATTTTACTGTGCTTAGAATAGATACAAGGACTTGCTATTTCGGTTCCCTAGTCATGGTTTCCCAAGGGAGTGTCAACTATTGAAATTCCTCGATAGGTAACTAGCCGCAACAAGAACTTAGGTGGAAGGAGGAAACGGTACCACCTCTTTAGACCAACTAATCGTGGATGAAGCTTATTGGTTGTTAGAAGACATGGCGGAGTTTGATTTTTAGAGTTGGAATTATTCAACAAGCTACCAAAGCTTGAGGGATAGTTCCACCATTTCGGCGCTATGGATTGATACCCCGGACCAACATGTGGAAATTTTTTCACCTTGGAAGAAATGTTTGTTGAATTTATGGGGGAGACTCATATTTTCTGGAGGGAAACGAATGACCGACTAAATGAGCGTGAAGACCATCTTGACAAAATTGAGACGACCTACACTGAAATTGATGTGACCCTAACATCTCTTGAGATGCAAATCGGTCAGCTTATTTGCTTCATTGAGACCGAGTCAGAAGTGGTGGCACTGAGAGACACACAAGTGACATTCATATGTGAAAACCACCAGGAGGAACCAGATACGAGCGGGAGAAACTTGATACCATCACCGATCCAAGACGATCCCATCTACGAGGATCCGATGTGGCTCACTTGTCCTCTCCCATTTCCAGCACCATTCGTTCAATCCCACCAAGCATATGAGCCGAAGCCGAGTCACGTTGAGAGTACGGGCCAGTTAATACCACATCTCGCCAAGCTTGAGGGTGTTCTGAACCAAGACCCATATGTAGTGTTGTATGACACATACTATGGGCGAAAGCCGCTCTTTGACGAGCCCTTCTCTATGTCAATCCAAGGACATTAAATCAAGCGCTTCTTGAGAGGCAACCCAATTTTTCAAATAAATCAATCCATTACTGCCTACTACACTCAAAGGCGAGATTATCTCATCTCCCAGGTATATGTTCAAAAACCCCTTCGTCCATATAATGCATGTTATTTGTTGAGTTGGATGTTGGGTCACTGTGGACACTGCCCGTTCTAAGTTTCAGGGGGATGTTTTGTATGCTTTATAGTATGATATCTTTTAGTTATGTAGTTAAGTTAAATTGTTTTTATGTAAGCATGTTTGTTTAGTAGTCGTATGAATATGTTTATGTTTGTAGTAGTTGTTGTGTGTTGAGTTTTGTAATTCATCTAGGTCATTACCCAATGATGATATTATTCCCTAGTTGTTTTTCAAGGTCAAGTGTAATGCCCATTCATGTGTGTTCTGTGTGCTTGACATCTCATTTTGGTAAAAGTCATTGTGAATCCTAATTTGCACGAGCACGTAGACTCATTGTATAGCTATTCAATCGATTTGACGCCGATTATTCAGTAGCAAGTTCATGACAATTTTAGGGATTCTAGAACCTATTTGGGGGAAACTTGAGATCAAATCCTAGGTGAGGTAGTTCAGGAGATATGATTTAGGCATTCATTTTGATCGCTTAAGCCGTTGAAACCTTCCATGCAAAATGTTTTACCTCTCGTTACCCTGTTGAAGCCTGTTAGCCGTTTCAATTCTGAACACGTATCAAATTCCCTAGCGAATTAAATTTTTTCCAGACCACTGTCGCTAAACCTAAGGCACGATTTGAGTTGAAATCAAGTTAGCATTTGTTTATGCTACTTGAAGTGAGTGGTTGGGTTTTAGGCGAACTTTTGATTGGTTCGGTATTCGAGTACTCACTTGTCATTTTTCTATTGTATTTTCATACCTGTGAAATTGTACAAATCAAATAAGTTTGGGGGTGTAGTTATAAAAAAATAAAAAATAAAAAATGTGTAAATATGGTTTTGTTTTTGTTTATTTAGACAGGTGAGTACGACGTTTTAAAATGCTAGTTCAGGGTTGTTTCAAATTAATCTTTGGATGTTCTAGAGTGATGGAGTGCCAAGCATATGCCTTGGGTAGCGTCGAGTTAATAACGTCTACCTATTTCTGATATATCTTTGGCCAGTTGACATAAACCGATCCAAGTCCTTTTGATCTTTTTGAATTTCCAAGCCTACATTAGAGGAGAGTGGAACCCAATCTGGCATACGGATATCCTAATCCTTTATGGTTTAAGTCATGATCTTTGTTGGTGAATAATCCAATCTGGTCTTTGGATGGTTGTATAATTGAGTTTTCACACACACACATGAATGGATCTAGAAAAACATTTACTGATATTGAATGTTGAAATTCTAAAACACCACATGGTGTGTTTTATTCTTGAACTCGATTTGATTGGGGGCCATTGAGGAAAAACGTTTTGGTCGATTAGTTGAATTCAAAATTCACACGTCGTTATGTTTAGTTTGTTTGTGTCTTTCATCTTTAGTATGTATGTTATTAAATTCATTGTGGTAGTTTGTTTTCTTGTTTATGTGTTTTTGCTTGAAGACAAGCAAACGTTTGAGTTTAGGGGTATTTGATGAGTGGTTTATTTACCGATAAATTAAGTACTTTCAGATTCAAATATCTGTGTGTTTTCAAGCATTTTTGTTAGTTTAATGTGTGTTTGTATTGTTTTATAGGTTTTTGAATAAGTGGGTAAAAAAATGCAAATTCGGTTCAGGTGCAGTAACTTCAAGGCCATTTTTGACAATGATTCAATCTGATTTTGGAAAATTACAAAACATAGAAGTTATCGATCTATGTCTTATCTTTCCATAGGTTTTTAATCATCTCCATTGGAGTTCGAAAGAGAAAGTTGCAGCCAAAAGACCACCGATGCAGTGATGGCCTTCATCGCTACAGCGGTAAACGGTCAGTGGACCTACTGACTTCCCACCACTGTAGTGGTTCTTTCCTCCACTGCAACGGTTCGGCTCCACCTGGATAAGATATTTTGGGATATTTTTTGAGATATTTTGGATCCCTATGATATCCCATCTTCCCCTAACACCTATGACACGTTTTTGGGAGTGTCTTGAGAGCTTCAAGACCATACCAACCAAGAGGATTTTCCATTTGAAGAGGAAAAAACAATATTGGAGCGGACTTAGCGCATGTAAAATCACTCGTTCTTCAAATTTGGCTATTCTCCCTTGTTTCTCTCTTTTATTTTTAGCTTTGGTTGTTAATTTTGATCATGTTTTGCTTATTTGCTATTGAATATTTGGTTATGGCCATGTATAGCTAAACATATATTGTCTAGGGTTTGATGTACTTCATGAAAATGTGGGTTGAATAAATCGATGTTTTGTTAATGGTTATTTATCTTTATCTAATTGTATTTACCATTTTATTACTTCCATTATATGCTTGTTATGATATATTGGTTGGTTTGAGAATACGAGGTTTGACACTCGGGAGAGGTAACCCTGAATTTAGACTAGGGTTTAAATGCAACGTAACGATATAATGACTAGGGAGAGTATTAGAAAGTATGCAATCCATGAGGTTGGGGCAAGACTCATGTGATCAGTATCATTTAGACGCTAGATGGGGACATCGGCGTTGACGCGAAATAGCATATTCATTCACTTTACACTCTAGAGAGGTAGTGAGTGAGTTTTCGATACCTAGATTGTCGGGTAGTTTGAATGTCGTTAATGTAAACTAGATTGAATTGAACATGTATTAGTGAACGAAGTTAATCCCTAGACAATATACTCCCATAAACGTCAATATTAGTATTATAGTTTAATTAGTAAATTAGTTTAGTTTTATTATTAATATAAAAACCCTAAAATTGAATCGCTTAGATAAAATTCAGTTATAACAATCGCGGTACTTAATGGCAATTTAATCAAATCCTTGTGAATACAACAACCCTTACATTTCTTACTATATTAAGACTTGACTCGTACACTTGTGGTAAAAGTAGAGACGTAAAATTCTGCTACCATTAACCAATGAGGAGAGGTCATTTGGACACCTTGTGTCGTCCATGTCAAAATATATTTATAGATATTTATAGATATTTATGGTTGGGAAATTGAGCCAGCCCATAAACCAAGAAGGACACTTTCGTGTTGTAGTTGAGATAAGGAGTTTGATTCTTGCCCTTCCTGGATAGTCGAAGACGGAAATAGGGAGTTATGTGGAGCTTCCTGCCCTGACCTTCTCATATAGCTAGAGATGGGGGAAGGTGGATTTGTTGAGGAGCTTGTGGAGTAAACTTCCAAGAGGGGTGATGCCACTGTGGAGAATAATGGGATAGGTAAAGATTTCCCATCCCGGCGGTGACTCGCCTGCTCTTCCTGAAGAGTGTTATGGCCTTTTGAATGGCTGGCATGGCTGGAGAGGTTCCTCTACTTGGTGCAATCCTGATACTTAATCTTTGGTATGAGTTGATCTTTGTGGGAAGTTATGGACACGTGGCGATCTTTAATTGGCTTAATTGAAGTGACCATTTTTATAGTCATCAAAGATAATTTTGGAAACTTGACCATTAAGGGAGGTGCTTTCAGCTTTACAAATTTTAATTTATTTGTTTAATGACATAACTGTATTTTTATGGCATTGATATTAGAAGATTAGTTTTCATAATCATTTAGTAAGTCTTGATTAGCATCAAACAGTTCATCAAAATTATCAAGACATGAACTAAAACAACTTAAATCGGATATCTTATCTCCATTAGCCATTAGTGCAAGTATGTCAGACTCTTTTTCACTACTGAAATTGTTAGAGCTATTGGATGTTGAGTCATCCCACGTAACTTTCATAGAATTCTTTCTCCTTTCTTTGTATATCTTTTTCTCACTTCATTTGTTATCCTTCTTTAGCTCAAGATAGTCAGATTAGAAGTGTCTTATTATATGGAAATTAAAATATTCAATGTTATTGACATTGAAGTTCATTTTCTATGAAAAGATCAATAAGCCATCCTTCTAAAGTTCTTTGTCATAAGAGCTAGATTCTGCTCTTGATAACTATCTAGGCTCTATCCGGCATCATCTTCATCATCTTTTTGAGCCTTTTATACCATTGAATTTTGTGGATTGGAGCTTGGATCATCTACATATCATATGATCGAGGGCTCGTAAGTAAAATTACCAATGAGTTCGTCAATGGTATATGTGTTGAGGTCCTTTGCTTCTTGAATGGCCATCATCTTCAAATCTCACGCTTTAAACGAAGATCTCAAGATCTTGCGAGCTTTTTAGGTCATGGCATATGGTTTTCCAAGGGCATTGAGACTGTTATAAATATTTGTAATACCTCACGTGTACATCTCATGAATCATTTCAAAGTCTGGCATCTTAAATAGTTCAAACTAATAGACCAACACTCTAATTTTGGATTCCTTGACCTAACTCATTCCTCATGTGTGACTTGTAGGGTATTTGTATGTCATTGGCCGAAGAACAACCAAATATCCTATCATACGCATTTACATCTAAACCACATAATAACAAGTTAATAGCTTGATCATTAATAGACAATAATTTATAATCATCCATATCATACTATTCTTCCTTTTTAGGGATGCCAATAATAGAAGCAACATTTGAACCATTTTTAATCACTAATCAATCATCATAATTTATGACTTGCGAAAAATCTATTATTCTGGATTTTTAGAAGACATATTTGTTGTCGGTGAATAGTGGTGGTTTGTGCATAGATCGACCCTCAGTGACATTCCATGTGATTGATTAGCATGGATTTTAACCCTATTGACAGTATAGCTTTGGTACCAATTGTTGGCCCAAAGGACTACCCAAGAGGGGGAAAATTGGATAGTTTAAAAAATTAATCTAAATAGTTGTTACCTATTCAAACTTTATTAGATTTTATCTTGTTAATTAAAGTGTTCCAAGTAAAGAACACATCAACACAATCACACACAGAGAAGGGTTAGAGATATTGACACAAAGATTTTATAGTAATTCAACAAATTACTATTACTTACATCTATTCCCCTGAGCTCTTGCAAGGTATTAATCCACTAATATTTAGATCTTTTTTGCAAGGGGTAGAGAATTATTATGTCGCTATGATACCCCAAGTGTACGGGTCAAGTTTTAATATTATGGGAAGAATAAGGGTTGTCGTATTCACAGGGATTGATTTAAATTGTTGTTAAGTACTGCAATTATCGTAACTTAACTTTATTTAGGCATTCAATTTTTGGGTCTTTATAAATATAAAACTAAAATAAAATCAATACAAAAACAAAATAAAATATGGATTTTCTATGCACAAAGGTTCTAGGGGATTGATTTCATCTCGTTATTCTCATGTTATCCTATTAAATAATTATTAGCTAATTCCGTTCATTCAATAATCAAGGTCCTCATGCTATTTCTCTCTCACTACCTTTTCCGAGTGTCAAGTGAGAGAATATGTAATCACTTCAATGCCGATATCCCTATCTTGTACTTAGGTGAAAGCATTTGTTATACCCAACCTTATAGATTACGTAAACATTAAATATCTCTCGATCTATTGTAGCTTGCGTTGTATTTAACCTAAGTGCAAACCCTAGATTACCTCTCCCGAGTGTCAAATCCCAAGTTCTCAATTCAACTAAAATATCATGTGAAAGTATACATTGGAAGCATTATAAAGATAAACACAATTGAATGACGATTCTAATTGATAAATCTAGAACTCGATTACCTCCCAGTTTTACAATATCGATCTTAAATTCCCAACTCGAATACTTAAGTGTTGATTTTTTCCCGGACACACAACAACCTAAATTATGCACTCCCAATTCCAATTATGAATTCAACATCTGCCGAATATAAAATTTGTAACCTAAAATCGTCTAAGTCATTGGCCACATGAATCAAACACATTAGGCCTAGGAGATGCATAAAATGGAATTAAATCTAATAATTAACAAAATAATCTAACACAGTTCAAACGAGACTACTTCGAGCCCTAGATCTAGATTACGAACACAGCATAGAACAATCCAAAACTAACATTTTCAATAAATTCATAATTGTAAACATGTTCAACACAATATTACAAATACAAAATTAAATCAGGATTAGAGAGAAAGAAGAAAAGAGAGAATGTTTATTGTGTGTTTGAGTTCAAAATCTTCAACTCCGAATGCCTCCAATTGTGTTTTCATCCCAAATCTCGCTACAAATTGCCACACCATGGGGTGTTTCTTGCCCAAAATCACCACAAATCACCCTCTTCTTTCTCCTTCATATCCCCTTGTTTTGAGGCAAAATGGGGTATTTAAAGGGTCCAAAATTAGGGTTTTCAGGTTTCTAGCCCGACAGGAGCGTGTTGCAGTGCGCTATGGGCAGAAGACAACCCAAATCTTTTGACGGTAGCGTGCTGCAGTGCGCTGTAGCGCCGACATCTTGTTCATATTTTGGTCGTAACTTCCTCTTTCGAACTCCGATTGAAGGGATTCAAAAATATATAGAAAGATGAGATAGAGATCTACAACTTTCATGTTTTTAGGTTTACTGAAATCGGATTAAATAGTGGTTAAAATTGGTCTTGAAGGTACAACACCTGCACAAATTTTGCATCTTTTCCCCCATTTATTTAAATTCCTACTAAACAATACAAAAATATATTAAACTAACAAAAATACATAAAAACATACAAATATTTGAATCTAAAAATACTTGATTTGTTGGTAAATAAATCACTTATCAATAGGTGAGAATCAAACCGTTACACACAATTTGAATAAGTTCATTTTTATAGCCAAACACACTTTCACTTTGACTATGTACGTTTAAGTCCAAGCAACAATCTCATAAAGTTTCAATCAGAGCTTCCACCAACACTAACAAATAACAAATTCAGATTCTGCTAGATCTAAATGAGATAGAAATGCACAATATCAAATGATATTCAATTTCATATGTGTGTTGAATTTATCTGGTTTAATTTAGTGAAGCATAGAAGTAGATAATCCAGACAAATTAAACACAATCAATTAACTAATTTTAATTGAAATAATATCCAAGTTTAAAATCCTCAAGTTTCGAAAAATAAATTTTCAGATTTGAATATCAGCATTATTCAATTCAATTGCATGAGTGTAGATCTAATCGAATGAGATTAAAAATTAAGCATAGAAAAGATCAAATAGATATCGCAAAAAATTAGAAAAACTTTAATCAATGATGCATCCCACTGAATTTAAAATAAAATATACCCCCCAAAAGAATTCATCCTCGTATTTCAAATCAACTCAAGCAATCAAGGATATTCTTACAGAAAATCAATCTCTAATTTATCTCAAAAGTCTAGAGAATTTTTTAGATGTTCTCTCATTCCATTTTTCACTCTCTTGTGTCTCTTGGTTCTCTTAAATCATTAAAAAGTGAATTTTCATAGGTATATAAAGTCTCAATTTTAGAATATCTCAACTAGTAGAAAAAATCTGATTTCCCTAATTTAAAGGCCTAATACCCTTAACCATTTACCCCAAAAATTATCCCAAGCAAACAAGACTTTTGACCAATGAACGAGGACATATATCCATCCGGATTCAAGTCAAGAATTCTGACTTTCGACTAGGCAATTAAGTTGGTGAAACAACTTACTGATTGTTTTACTAAATCAGAAAGAATATGGACCAATTTTTATTTTATTTTTGATAAAACTAATAATTAAAAGATATATCCCTTGAAAAATCTTTCAGAAATATTTTCTAATAAAAGAATATCATTTAAGAATATTAAACATATTTTAGAAATATTTATCGTTAAAAACGATACAAAAATATTTCCAAAAAACGTCCATGGGATTTTAAAAATTAGAAGCATTCGGTCTACTCACCAAACCATTCGGTGATCAATTTGGGAATTTTTTCAAAAAATCTCTAGAACTTGAATCATTAAATGGATTGAATAGAAAATTCGGTGAATTAAATTAGATGTTTTTCAAAACTTTCTTTTCCCTGAAAAATCAAGACGACTTAATCAAAATTCATTTAACTGAATTGAACCCTCTTTTGGTCCCAATAAAATCCAGTTGATTGAATCACAATTCAGTTAGCTCTTTGAACCAGAAACACTAAATTTGAAAATTATGTAACATTGAGCTGATTGATTTAGCAAATAAGTTGATTTATTTGAACCCTAACACTTCTAAACATGCATTAAAAAGTTCATAACATAGTTATACTCACATGCATGTATACTTAACACTTAACCACACGCAAACTATTACATTTAACACATATTCAATTATAGTTCATGATCCTAATCTGTTCGAAATGAATATCGAAAAATATAAATGGTTTTTATATTAGAAAATACAAAATAATTTGTCAAAAATGTGTTCATCATGTAAGTATTCTTTAGTCGTCTTGATAATCCATTTTACTTCTAGTGCATAATAATTCGACATATATCTTTCTCGGTACATCATTAATATGGTTAATATTTATTTAAATTGTAATCGCATCTTAATTACAATATTAGTCTAGAAATATCATCAAATTAATTAATTCATCAAAATAGGAATTTAATCTTTTTGGGTGAATACTCTTGTTTATTTTTACCTTTTTATTCACATGTAATACGAACTTATAATACCGAAAAGTAAAAGTACAAATTCTTGAAGAATTAAGCATATACAACCATTATATACAAATAATAAAATACAATGTACAAATATTTAATTGTATATAAAAAAAATTCTAAAATAAAAATAAAAATAGAACATCATAGTCAAATGGCAGAGTGTCAACACCATGCAAATAAATAAATTTAGATACATGAGAAGCATAATTATGTTAAATAATAAAAATAATATTTAAACTTACCAATTTCTAATTTCTAGCATGAGTCACTCACAGTCTACCCTAATCAAGTTCTTTTTTTAAAACATCCTACTGTCAAGGATGGCAGTTACTCTCATTTCGTTCCAACGAGCCCACAAGACTCTGAACTCATTAAAGCGTAGCACCCGCGACCATGAACACACCCAACTAGCTCATAAAATAGAGATAGGATGGCCTCCCACAAGAGTCTTCAAAATCATTAAATTGGAACATCAATTTTTTCTTTCAGCAATCCTTGTATCATTTTGTGTATCTCTATCTCATAGGTGGTTTAGAGGTCGAATATATATATATATATATACACACACCTTAACATAATAGATACACAGACACACCACACACACACCATCGGATTAGATACCGCAATCTCAACTTCTACATATGCCGCAACATTAGCCTCGAACTTTGCCTGTACCTCAGCCTAGGCCTCAGACTGGGCTTTGGCCTAGGTCTAGGTGTTGGACTACGCTGGTGCCTGGGACTGGAACTGCTAATGGGCTTAGCTTAGACCTTGGACCGAAACTCCTGCATGATGTTTCACTCTGTGTATTCACCTTGATTGATTTATCTATAAATACATATGCAATGAACTAGTTAAATTAATCAATAAGCAGATATACAATAAACACATAAAATGAATAAGTGAAGATAATGAATAATTAATGACAATGATGAGTGATAGGTGTGATCTACCTATCTATTTTCAAATCAAAATTGTTAGTTTTTTAGTACGTTTATTACGTTTTTAAAATGCTCTAATATGTTTTTATGTGTTTTTGTATAAATCAGGTGTTTGATGTGAAACAGGATGAAAACGGATCAAAAACGATCACATCGGATCAAAGACGGTGGAAGAACAGTGGAAAAATGGCAAAGAAGCTGAAATTCAGAACCTGCTGCCACCACTGCGGCGACCAAACCACAACCACGGCGGTCAAAGTACAGAGCCAAGCCTAAACTCACTGCAGTTTCACAGCCTAGGCCGTCAGAATGTAGATACTTGGATTACTATTCCACTGCCTAGGCAATCAAGCCACCGCCTAGGCGATCACTAAACTGATATACCCATCTCCTAGGTCGTCACTCTGCACCAGATTTTAGATATTTTTAGGATATTTTTCTTAGTTATACCTCTTTCTCTCCTCTCCTCCGGCCATGAGAGCTCCATTAGGGATAGTATATTTTAGAGAGAGATTTTTGGAGTGCTCATTCAAATCCTAAGGAGAAGTTCACGTTACCAAGAAGGGGGAGCAATCTCGAAACGTTTTTAGCGATAAATCTTCGGACTAGGCTAAGTTTCTCTTGTTCCTTCTTTTATTTCTAAACTTAGGATTGTTGTTTGAGTATGTTTAGCTTAGTTTTCATTGTATAACCGGCTATAGCCTTGAGCTAAATGGTTTTTTGTCTAGGGATTAATATATTTATGAAGATGTTATTTTGTTGAGTTTGTGTTTCAGTTGCGGTTGTTTTTCGTTATTTTGATTGTGTTTATCGTGTTGTTATATTTATTATGCTTAGATAGATATATCGAGAATACGGGGTTTGACACTCGAGAGAGATAACCCCGGATTCGGACTAAAGTAAACATAACGCCAATCGATAACTTTGGGATAAGACTCATGTGACCTAGGGTCATTAAGACTTTGAGAGAGACTTCTTCGTTGACTCAAAGTCATGTATTCCCCCGTTTTACACTCGAGAGATGTAGCGGTGGAGTTTTAGAATTGAGATTGTTGATAGGGTAAACATAACGCGACGATCCAATGACCCTGTCGAGAGTTGGATTGTGTTCAATCATTGACGTTGGGGCAAGACTCATGTGACCTAAGGTTATTAAGACATTGAGGGGGACTTCTTCGTTGACGCGAAATCACATTATATACCTTATCTTATACTTGGGAGAGCTGATGGAGGAGTTTACGAACTAAGATTGTCGGATAAGTCGAATGCCGTTAACGTAAACTAAAACAAGACCAAACACGTTTTTGTAAACAAAAGTTAATCCCTAGGCAATACTTTCCCTAAACATCTTATAATAGTATTAGTATAGTTAATTTAATTAGATTAATTAACTTAGTATTACTATTATTAATTTTAAATACATTTATTTTCTCCTAGATAAAGTTAGATCATGACAAATGCGGTACTCAATAATAGTCAAAACCAATCCCTATGGAGACGATAACCCTAACTCTCCCCATCTATACTAAAACTTAACCTTATATACTTGCGAGTGAAAGTAGCAACGTATCTACGCGCTACCAATGAGAAAAGTTTGATATACGAAAGTAAATACTATATGCACCAACTTAATCATCTGAAGGATCATCACTATCATCCTGAACTATAGTATCCACAAAATTTACGTAAATTATTATTGGTTCAGCTTTTTTTTTTTATCCGTATCTGATGAGTGGTTTATTTGCCAACAAATAAAGTATTTTTATATTCAAATATTTGTGAGTTTTCAAGTATTTTTGTTAATTTAATGTATTTTGTGTTGCTTTATAGAAATTATAAATAAACGAAAAAAAGTTATGAAATTTGGTCTGCTCAACAGAAAGTTGGGACTGCTGCAGGAAAATGGGGTTGCAGCATGGAATAAAATTACAAAATCAATAGAAACCCAATAGAACATTGGGGCTGCAACGCGAAAACGTGAGTTGCAGTATGAAAACGAGCAACAAAAATGAGTAAATCCCAATAAAACGTTGGGACTGCAGCGCCAGTAAAATGGTGCTGAAGTGCAGTCCACTAGTACCTTTTCGCACTACAGTGCCAAAAACATGGTACGACAACCCCAAAAATCCTAACACAATTCCTTTTGGCGCTGCAACGTCGCCCGACCAACTTCAAGTCTATTTTTTACCATGATGAAGTCTGATTTTGGAAAAACTTAAAACATTAAAGTTGTATATATTTTTTTATCTTCCCAAATCATTTTGAATCATTTTAATCGGAGTTCGGACGAGAAAGGTATGACCATTTTTTAGATGTTTCGCGCTACAGCGCGAAAACACAAGGCTGCAGTGTCAACTCTCGAATCTAAAACATCTTAAGGGAATTTTGGCTCACTTTTTAAGATGATGAGGAGATAAATCTAGGAACAATGATAATGGGACAGAAAGAAGGGAAGAGATTAAAGATTTGGAGCGAAATTTCTCTACATATCAGATTTTGATTTATTCTCTTCTTCCTAATCTTTCTTGAATTTGTAATTGTTTTTTTACATTTATGAAATTCTTGATAGTATTAGTTATGGATATTTCTACTTTGAGCTAATATCTATATCTAGGGCTTGATGTAATCTCGTTTAAATCGTGTTTTGACTATTTTTTTAATTGTTAGTTTTAATTGCATTTTTATACCTCTCTATGTTCAATGTATTTAATTCATGTGGCCAATGAATTAGATTATTTTAGGTTGTGAATTTTATACTCGAGAGAGATTTAGTTCGTGACCGGAATTTAGAGTGCATAATTTAGATTGTTGTGAGTTTGGGAGGAGATCAACAAGTAGGTATTCGAGTTGAAAATTTAGGATCTTATAAGACCGGGAGGTAATCAAGTTCTAGATTTATTAACTGGGATCTCTATACAATTGTGTTTATATTTATAATGCTTTCAATATATGCTTCTACATCATATTTTGATTGATTTGGGAACTTGGGATTTGACACTTGGGAGAGGTAATTTCGGAATCGGACTTAGGTTAAACACAACGTAAACTTTAATAGATTAGGAGATATTTAAAGTTTGGGTAATCTATAAGGTCAGGTATAACGAATGTTTTTACTTAAATACTAGATAGAGATATTAGTATTGAAATGTTTACATATTATCTCAATTGACACTCGGGAGAAGTACTGGGAGAGCACGATTGACCTTGATTATTGAATAAATAGAATTGACTAATAATTGCTTAATAGGATAACATGGAAATAACGAGATGAAATCAAACCCTTAGAACAATTATGCATAGAAAATCCACATCCAGGTGGAAATGTCACAACTTGTGATGTCAACTCAAATAAATCTCTAGATGTCATTGTAAGAGCAACTTTTTGATCCAGTTCTAATGAATCATCAACATACATTTCTATACCTGCTTGTGAGGTAAATATAAATGGTTCATCGATTATGTTGTTATTTATATATTACAAATAGTTGAAATTCACCACTGTGAACTTGAACTCAACTTCTTTCTTTCCACTTTTGTTACCCCCCTAATCATACTTGAATAATACAAATTTTAATTTGTCAGAATGTGTAATTTCCTCTTGGCATCCTACCATTGGCCATCTCCTAAGTTGAAATATTGATATGATGATTGAAGAGACACTAATCCTTGCTTCACCAATGTCTGCAATGGTCCTAGAAATCTTGGAAAGTCGTATACCATACAGGACAAAGCACAAAAAATTCTAATCGTTAACCAAAGCATGGGAATCAAAATTAACGACAATCGAGGAAAGTTAAGGATCTTACCAAGTATACGTTTGACGAACTCATTGGTAACCTAATGACCCATAAGTCAACTATTTGTGGATACAATAATAGATCTGGAAACAACGGAAGAAAATCTTAAGCACTGAAAGCTCAAAAGGATGAGGAGAATAATGACGGTGATGATATGGTCTTGATAGTAAACAAGAAAAAGATGTGGCGCTTCTCACCAACAATTTCAGAAGGATGACTCAACAAACATTTTGAGAAAAGAAAATTTCCAATATGAACAATATTAAATGCTACAATTATCATAAAATCAGCCACTTCCAATCTGATTGTCTTGAGACAAAGAAAGATAAAGAGAAAAAAAAAAAAAAAAGTGAAAAAGGGTAAGAAAAAGTCTATGAAGCCATTTGGGATGACTCGGAATCAAGTAGCTCTGAAAAATCTAGTAGCGATGATTCATCCATGCTTGCTCTAATGGCCACTGAAGATGAGATAACTAAATGTTCTAGTTATTGTCCTTTAAACTTTGATGAATTATTTGATATATATCAATAACTATTGCATTATTATTAAAACTAGTGTTCATAGATAAATACTTTACAAAATACAGTTCACATACTTAACAAATAAAAGGTTAAATATGGTTAAATTTGAATCTGAAAATAATGAATTGAAATCCAATTTTTGGATCTAAGTTCTATTGTTCTCAAATTCATAAGTGATGAAAATAATTTGAAAATATTTTTGGGAAGTTCAAGAGGAATATTTGATATAGAATTGGTTTTCAGAAAAATATTAAGTACAAGATATTTCATAAATTCTTTTCTAAAAATAAAAGTATTGTTAGATGTTTTAATTGTAATGTTGTGGGGCATAATATAAAGAGGTGTTTTCAAAGATTATCTGAATCTAAATATATATGAGTTCCTAAAAGAACAAATATTGTCCCAGCTAACAAGATTAGAACCACTTAGATTGGGTGTCACTTAGGAACTATTTGAGATGCTCCTTGCAGGTTATTCTGAAAGTATCATTAATCAAGAAAACAACTGTTCCTAGATAGTAGTTGTTCTCGACACATAACATATGACAAATCTAAATTTACGTCCTTAACACCGAACAACGACAGTCATGTGACTTTTGGAGACAATAACAAGGGTAAGACTATCGGTATAGGTAATATCGATAATGGTTCTACCACTATTAAGGATGTGTTGTTAGTAGATGGTCTTAAACATAATATGCTTAGCATAAGTCAATTATGTGACAAGGGGTATAATGTTATATTTTATTATAATAGATGCATTATTAAGAATGGGTATGATAGTAACATTCTACTTGTGGCATCACATATTCAGAATATTTACACTTGTTCATTTGAGGATTTTTGGGCACAAATATTTATCATGTTTCAATGTTTTATATGAAAACAGTCGGTTATGGCATAAACATCTTGAGCATTCTAGTAAGGAGTTAATTTCTAATTTGTCTAATAAAAGTTTTGTACGTTAATTACCTACTTTTAAATATGTTAAAGATAATGTATGTGATGCTTGTCAACTAGGTAAGCAGTCTAGATCATCATTCAAAAAGAAGTTGCATACGTCCACATCAAAATGTCTTGAATTATTGCATCTAGATTTATTTGGTCCTAATGCTATTGCTTGCTTAGGAGGAAAGTTTTATGCATTCGTGATTGTTGATGACTATAATAGACTAATGTGGGTAGTTTTTGTATCTAAAAAAATTAAGGTGGCATCTATATTTTCTAAGTTCTGTAAGCGTGTGCAAAATGAGAAACAATCATGCATAATTAATGTTACAACCCGTCCCGGACTCCCATCATCCCAAGGCGGGCGTGACTACAGCATGACATCACCAAAAACCAAACAACCTAATAAATATGATAATATACACCCACTGTATAATACAAACACTTATTATGGGGGCGCACCCGACCCGAAGTTTTTACTAACTAAAAGTATTTATCCCTGAACCCTCTTAAATTCGCCTCTGACAGCTTCTCTTAATCATCCACAAGACCCCATCACATAGCTCTACCTAGTGCCAATAGGGGACCAACTCCTAGCCGTTGTACCTGCGAGTGTACTGTCTTCTTAGTAAAACATTTTGAAATTATTAATACTTTCTAAACACTCCCACAATCTAATATGGATCAAGCATAAGTATACAAGTGATGACAATAAAGCAATATAGATAAGTTCCATCTAGTATAAAATCCTACCAATCATCATAATAAATAATATCAAATCAACCAACATATGTGAAACACCACATTTTAAGCACCAACCTCAAACACATACCTCCAGCGCACACACACTGGCCAGTCCTAATGATCGTTTTAACCTCACGATCGGAAGTTGCAACGGTACCGTAACATTCATAGGAATGCCTTCCTATGAAATATCCACACCCCTTTTTTTGGGGAGAAATATAATCCACACCCCTTTCGGGGAGAAATATAATCCACACCCCTTTCGGGGAGAAACCACACCCTTTTTGGGGAGAACAGCCATGACATCGTCAAAATCAAATACAATATCATCGAATCGCAACTCAATAAATATCACTTACTCAAAATCGTCAAACCACCACGTCTACCACTTTTCTCAAACCAGCTTTTAAATTCAAAAATCATACTTTATATCTTCTTTTAAAGAAAATGTCTGATTTTATCAATTCCACTTTTTCACCATTTATTTTTAGAAAACCAGGCATTTTTAGAAAAATAGATGTTTCCTATTCTCTTTTGAAAAACGTCGTCTAATTTCACCAAATCCAGCGGAAATTCATTTTCAGCTCCTTTTCGAAAACTATCGAAATTCAGTTTATCACCTTATTCAAATCGTGCGTGATCCATATCATTTATAAATTCATACAGTTTAAATATTCACATATTTCATCATATACATTCGTAGAAAAATAGTTTGGCAAGAAGATAGTACACTCACCTCAATATCCGTTTGCAAAACTGACACTGACCGCACTTTATCTGGACGCCAGTGCCTGCGAACCTAATAATGGCAGATTCTAAATTAATATCTTATCGAACACATTCTACTCATGCAATGCGGACCCTATATTCCGAATCGTTACTAAATTTATGTACTATATACTTAAAATTAATTAATCGCCACGAAATTATTATGATTTTAGGATTTGTAACACTAAATAAAATTTAATTTAACGAGAATTAATAATCGATTGGAGTTTCACCTGTTTTCGAAACGTTTGGCGACCACGAGATGGGTTTTTAATTTTTAACGGGGTAGTTTGCGTAATTTCTTCCTTTTTTTTTTCCCTTCTTCTTCTTCGTCTTTTTTTTTTTTTTTCCTCTCTGTTTCCCGATCCATTCCCAGCTGTCCCCTCTCTCCTCTGGTTCCGGTTTGGATGTTGGCCGGTTGTCTTTCCCTTCCGAAATTAATCGACGGCACACCTCCAAGGCCTACCGATGACAGACCAGCACCCCAACTCACACCCCAACGATTCTCGCACACACAGCCACACAGTCGACCCACGTCCATGGCCGACCACACCTACCCAGTAACCACACCAGCAACTGTTGCCGGTACGCACACCACCAACGGACACCGTGGATAGGAAACCTACCACCGGAATAGCATGCAGACACACATACACATACCATCATCAAGCATAGTACACACATGCACCCCGTCGACGGTACCGTCGGACCGAACGGGAAAGCCACCGACACCGCCACACACACACACACACACCGATGAACCAAAATCAGACAACCCGAACCAAAAACGCTCACACACCAATCACCCCCACACACTGCCAGACAGAGTGAACAGAATACACACACACACACACACACACACGACGACGATGGGTGAACAACGGACACCTCTCCATGCCGAAGCACACCACCTCCGGATGATCACACCGCCCTCTCCGATCATTCACCCACTTGAAACCACTGCAGAAATCCCCACACAACGCCGTCCACACCCTGCCGGCGCTGAACCCAGCCGTTCTTTCTCTCTCTCTCTTTCTCGGTTTCCTTCTTTCATAGATTTTTTTTTCAAATTTGAGGAGATTTCCCCGTTTTGATCATTACTCATGAAAAAATATATATATATTGCATGTAATTAGTGGATACAATTCCTCCGAACACGCCACGTTGTTGCTCTCCCTCTTCCCTGCCGGCGGTGCACTTCTCCGTCCCGTAAGCGTATATATATATATATATATATATATATATATATATATATATATATATATATATATATATCTTTTGTTTTAATTAATTACTCTTTCCTCCCCTTAACTCCTTAAAAGCTTCGTTTTAGTTTAGGTCCATTTTTAAGATTTTTCCCTTAAATTGCGGTTGCACCCCTAAACGTTTTAATTTTAAGTCAAATGTCAATTTACCCTTTCTAAATTGGGATTTACTATTTTCATATTTTCAATTTGACCCCAAGACTTTTTATTTGAATTTTTAATTGTCCCAATTTCACCCCGAATTTTCACAATTATCCCAAAATACCACTGAGATGACGCACATGCTACAATTGAGGTCTTACAATTAATATTCATAGTGATAGAGGCAGATAATTTAAAAATGATAAAATTATTAGCTATTGTAATGAACATGGATATTCTTAGAATTTCTCTGCACCAAGAACACTACAAAAAAAATGGTGTTGTGGAAAGAAAGAACAAGACACTTTAGGAAATGACTAAGACTATGCTAAATGAGAACAATTTTCTTAAATACTTCTGTGCCGAAGCAGTAAGTGTTGCATATCATGTTATTAATCGAGTATCTATCTGAAGAGATTTTAATAAAATTCCTTATGTGATTTGGAATAGCAAAACCCCAAATATATAGTATTTTAAAGTTTTTAGATGTAAATGTTTTATTTTGAATGATAAGGATAATTTGGAAATGTTTGATGCTAAATCTGATCATGGTATTATTTTTTTTGGATAGTAAGGCATATAGAGTTTATAATAAACAGTCATTTGTTGCGGAAGAATCTATGCATGTAATATTTGAAGAATCTAATCAATTTATGTTGAGAAAGGATTTGGATGATGATGATGCAGGTATAACGACTAAGCAAAAGAACCAAGAAGATGCAACAGACAAAAAATCATCAAATTCTAAGGATAAGGAGCCACAAAATGAAGGAATGAATTTACCTCGAGCTATAAAGACAATTCCGGAACATTGGGTAAAAGAAATTATTGGTAATTTCGAAAAAGATGTAAGTACTAGGTCATCTTTTAGAGATATTGTCAATCTTGAATTTCTATCTCAAATTGAACCTAAAACTATTAATGGTACTTTAACTGATGAATCTTAGATCTCTGCTATGTAAGAATAATTACTTCAATTTGAGAGAAATAAAGTTTGGTCTCTAGTTCCTATACTTGAGTTTCGTTCTGTTATTGGCACTAAATGTATTTATCATAATAAAAACGATGAAACAAGTATGATGATTAGAAATAAAGTAAAATTAGTAGCATAGGGCTATAATCAAGAAAAATAAATTGATTATGACGAGATATATGCATCTTTTGCTAGATTAGAAGTCATTCCAATGCAATTAGCTTTTCCATGTTCATGTAATTTTAAATTATTTCAAATAGATGTCAAAAGTGTCTTCTTGAATGGATTTTTAACTAGGGAAGTTTATACGGAACAACCACTTGATTTTGAAAATGATAAATTACCTGATCTTGTTTTTAAACTACGTAAAGTTTTGTACGAACTCAAACAAGTTCCTCCATCTTGCTATGAGAGACTTAACCGGTACTTAATTGAGAATGGTTTTCAACGTAGTGTAATTGATATAACTCTTTTTGTCAAGAAAAATGAATCTGACATCCTATTGGTACAAATATATGTGAATGATATTATTTTCGGTTCTACTAATGAAGATTTTTATTAAGAGTTTGCCAAGATTATGCAGGTGGAATTTGAAATGAGTATGATGGGAGAATTAACATTCTCTCTCGAGCTACAAATCAAACCAATTAAAGAAGAAATGGTCATTAATTAAACCAAGTACACCAAGGAGTTGCTAAAAAAAAGTGGTTTTGATGGTGCTAAAGAATACAAAACTCCCACGGAAATAGTTACAAAAATCGAAAAAGATGATATGGAAAAAATGTCAATGAAAAGATGTATTGCGGTATGATTGATAGTTTGTTTTATCTTACTGCTATTAGACCTGATATTACGTTTAGTATATACTTATATGCAAAATTTTAGTCTTTCCTGAAAGAATCGCATTTAATCGTTGTCATGCGAATCGTTCGATTGACGTACCCCGATTTTCCGAAAGAAAAATGATAAGAAATAGTAATAGCATAAAAAGAGGGGGGGTTTTAAAATTGTCAATTTTTTCCAAAAATACTTAGGCCATTTAAAAATAAGGAGTCGCCACTTAGTATTGAATTTAAATAGTGTACTAGGTCACCGAATTATTATAAAACAATTTAAAAAGGCCTAAGTAAAATTGACTCCAGAAACATGGTCAAACCAAAGATTCATTTAAAGGCTCGGGGGTCGGTTACGCTCGAGGAAGGTGTTAGGCACTCCAAAACACTCTTCTGAAGATGGTACCTTATACCCAATGAAGTCCAATTAGTTTAGTCTGAATATTTTATTTTATTTTGAAATTATTTCATTCTTATAAAATCTTTTTGGTATTTTCACAAATGAGGTGGGAAAAGTTTTTGTATTTTTTGAAATCTTCTCCCGATATAACCTCTTATCGAATATTAAGGATTCGATAAGGATGGTCTTTAGGGGGTTTTATGTATGTTTTCGAAAGACTTCTTTAATTTAAATAGGCAAACTAAAATAGGTGAATAAGAATGTAAATATGAAGGAAAAAACTAACATCTATATGACTTTTATTTTTTATTCAAAAGTAATCTAAAAACTAAAGGGGTTTAATTTAAATATATTAACGCAAAATTATACGAATACGGAAATTGAATAGGGAACACTATGTGAATTAAAATGATTATGCATGGCAATGATTTAATTATTTAATATAAAAAAATATAAGTGGTACACATGTTGTGACTAAATTTGAAAAAGTAGCATGGATTATGAAAAACAACTGTATGTATAAAAAGTATAAGTGATGAAAGTATTCTAGACATGCTGTCTAAATGATACAAGAAATAAATATACTAAATGAATGCAAAAATGTCTATTTTAAGTTTGTCCGATTAATTTAAAGAAATCCCGATTTAGAATTTTCTCAGATTCTATGGATATGAGAATCGAGGGAGGTTCACGGAAATAATTTTGTTGGAATGAATCTTTTTGAAACTTAAGGGGAATCCCACAAAACGATTTAACAAGGAAAGAGATTTTCTAAAACCAATCATTTTTAAATTCCACTCGAGTAAGGGAATGGAAATGAAGCCACGGAAAACTCTCCCATAATTTATCGAATCGTCGGATTCATGTTCAGGTTCGTAAGCATTAATTCCTACAAACTAAGATTTTATTATTTTTTGGATTTTGGTATTTTTTATTTTTATTTTTTAGGGTTTTGATAGCAATAATAAAAATAAAATAAAGAAAAAAATACAAAATAAATAAATAATGAAAACATCATTCACCTAACACTCAGGGATTAAGTTTAAACACGAGAAACCCACCTCAGCATTTTCATTGAATCATTGGAGGACTTACCTTTTAGTTTTTTCTCTTTATGAAAAATTAAAAAAAAAATGCAGAAATAAAATAAAATAAAAAAACAGCGAGATATGAGTGTCCTCGTCTAAACGTTCAAAGGTTCAGATTGAGAATGGGGAACCCTATTTGGGCGTTTTTCATTGAGTAAACGGACAATTAAAATAAATAAGAAGCTTACAAGAATTTAGACTATGAATAGATTTAAATAAACTAAAAAATAAAATAAAACATATCTGTTCTAGGTCAAGAATCTTGATGCTCTTGTTTTTTCTCTCTCACAGACGGCTTCCTGAAAAAGAGTTTGGGAATTACTCTTCTAGTGGATATCTCATCTTAATTTTGTATCAATAAACTAGAAGGTGAAGGACTCTATTTATAAGAAAATGATGGGGCATAAAAAACATGTGGAGACCTTGAAATATTTGGTTTGGCCGCCAAACCTAGTCCAAGTTAGACTGGGAAAGGGTAAAATTGTAAAAAAAGATAAAAGAGAAGATTTTCGACGTAAGGCGCATATAAAACACACGTCCCTTCACCGCCTCAACCAACAGCCGACACGTGGCGATGGTCTCACCCTAGTTTTTTTTTTTTCTCTCTCTCACATGTACACACACACACAAAAATAGGGGCCCCACTGGTTTTTCATTTATTTACCTGTTCTTTTAGTTGACTAGCAAGACAAAGGGCCCCCCACCATTTACTCTCTCTCTTTTCTCACTCGGTTGATGTGGCGAGAGGCCCACCACATTGTCCTCTCTCTCTATTCTCCTTCCTCTTCCACATGGTTTTATCTCTCTCATCTCTCTCTCTCACGGTTCTTTCTTTCTCTATTTCTCTTTCTTTCTCTTTTATTCTTATTTCCACTTATTTCCTTTCTTTATTTTTCTTTCAATTTCAACCCCTTTTCCTTATTTCGATTTTTTTTTTCTTGTATTTTGTATTTTCTGAAATAAAACAAAGTTAACTATAAAATAAAGTATAAAAGTTTTGCAGGGCAGTCAAAATGTCGTATCTACATCCATCTTTAAAAGGAACTTATGTCTAGGATTACAGCATCCTAGGGGGAGCGATTTTACATTGACAAGTTACTCCAATATTGATTTTGCTAGATGCAAAGTTGAGCGTAAAAGTATAAGTGATTTGTATAACTTCTTGGTAAATGCTTTAGTTCTTTGGTCTAGCAAGAAACATAATTCTATTGCCTTATCTACGACTGAGGCAAAATATATGGTCGCTAGTAATTTTTGTGCACAAATTCTATATATTAAACAACAATTACATGATTTTAGGGTTTGTATGAAGGAAGTTAAAATCTATTGTGATAATTAAAGTACTATATGTTTAAGTAAGAATCCAACACAACACTCACGAATTAAGCACATAGAGATACGTTATCATTTTATTCGTGATCACATTTAGAAATGAGATATTGCTATTGAATATTTCGATACTTCCGACTAACTTGCAGATATTTTTACTAAATCTCAAGTTGAAGATCAATTTATGAAAATTATTCGAGGTTTAGGTATAGCTAGGCATAATGATGTGTGCCTACAATAAATGTTTTGATCATTCATCTCCACACTTTGAGATGACAAAAGGCCAGAAGTTTATAGATGTCTTAAAAGAGTATTAGTTCTCATAAGCATTGCAATTATATATGGGAGAAGTTTTTAAAATAAGAGCAATAATATGTTATACTTAAATTAAAATTTTATTTTTGATAAATATTTTTATTTCTTGTAAGGGTGCTTAAATGAGTTAAAAAAAGCCCTTCCTCATATTTAAGGGGAGCTTGGATATATTTTTTATTAAAAAAATATCAAAGTTAATTGTTAGTATAAAAAAGGGAGAGAGTTGAACCTAATATTTTAATGGACAATTAAATTTGATGTTTTATGGAACTAATAATTTTATTGTTTAATTTCAGATTAAAAGTTCCATATGCTAAAATGAGAAAAAAAAAAAAAAAAAGTGAGTCAAAAAGATTAATCGCTGAAGATTTATAGGTATAAAAAGTATAGGTGGTGAAAATATCCTAGATATGCCGTCTAAAAGATACAAGAAATAAATATGCTAAATAAATGCAAAAAATATCTATTTTAAGTTTTCCCGATTAATTTAAAGAAATCCCGATTTGGAATTCCCTCAAATTCTATGGACATGAGAATCGAGGGGGCTTCGCAGAAATAATTTTGTTGGAATTAATATTTTCGAAACTAAGTGGAATCCCATGAAAGGATTTACCGAGGGAAGAGATTTCCTAAAACTAATCGTTTCTAAATTCCACTCGAGTCGAGAAATGGAAACGAAACCACGAAAAACTCTCCTACGATTTATCGAATCGTTGGATTTACCTTAAGGTTCGTAAAGATTAATTCCTACAAACTAAGATTTTATTATTTTTTTGATTTTATATATATATTTTTTTAGTTTTTTAGGGTTTTGATAGAAAGAATAAAAATAAAATAAAGAAAAAATATAGGAAAATAAATAATGAAAACATCATTCACCTAATGCTTGGAGGTTAAGTTTAAATACGAGAAACCCACCCCAGCATTTTCATCGGATCATCAGACAACTTACCTTTTAGTTTTTTCTCTTTATGAAAAAAAAAAAAAAAAAAAAAAAAAAAAAAAAAACAGCGAGATACGGGTGTCATCGTCAAAATGCTCAACGATTCAGATTGAGAATGGGGAATCTCATCCCAACCTTTTTTATTGAGTCATTGGACGATTAAAAGAAATATTACAGGAATTTAACCTATAGAGATATTTAAATAAACTGAAAAATAAAATAAAAACATGTCTGTGCTAGGCCAAGAATCCCGATACTCGGGTTTTTTCTCTCTGGCAGACTGCTTCCCAAAAAGGGGTTTAGGAATCACTTTTTTAGGGAGTTGCTCCTCTCAATTTTGAATCAATAAACTAAGAGGAAAAGGATTCTATTTATAGAAAATGATGCGGTATGAAAAACATAAGGAAACCCTAAAAATTAGTCTTGGCCACCAAACCCAATCCAAGTTAGATTGGGAAAGGGTAAAATTGTAAAAAAAATGAGAAAATAAAAGATTTTGGACGCAGGGCGACTCAACCAGTAGCTAACACGTGGCGATAGTCCCATGTTGATCTTCTTTATCTCTCTCATGTGTACACACACACAAAATAAGGGCCCCATCAATTTTTCTTTTATTTCCTTGTTCTTTTTGTTGACTGGCAAGACAAAAAGGCCCCCACCATTTGCTTTCTCTTTTCTCTTACTCGGCTGATGTGGCGAGGGGCCTACCACATTGTCCTTTCTCTCTAATTCTATCTCTCTATTCTCCTCCTTCTCTGTCACAATTTTCTATCTCTCCTCCCTCTCTCTCACGGTTTTCTCTTTCTCTCTCTCTGTATTTTTATTTCCACTTATTCCCCCTCTTTTTTCTTCTTTCAATTACAACCCCTTTTCCTTATTTTGATTTTTATTTCATTTTTTTCTTTTTTCTTTTTCTTGTATTTTGTATTTTCTAAAATAAAATAAAATAAAACAAAGTTAACTATAAAATAAAGCATTAAATTTAGAGGCAGAATGCAAATGGAAAAGCTATTATGGAAAGGGATAATGCAAAAATGAGATGCCATCACGAAGAGGTAGAATACAAATGAGAGGCATAATGTAAATGTAAAGCCGTCACGAAAAGGCATAATGTAAATATAAATCCATCACGGAGAGATATAATAGAAAATGAAAAGCTATCACAGATAGGCAAAAAATGTAAAATAAAAGGGTCATCACGAAGAGGCAAATGCAACATGAAATGTCATCATAGAGAGGTAAAAGTAAAAATCTATCACGGAGAGGCTGAATGTAACATGAAATGCTATCACAGAGAGGCAAAAGTAAAAAGCCATCACGGAGAGGCAAAAATAAAAAGTCATCACAAAGAGGCAGAATACAACATGAAGAGCAATCACAGTGAGGATGAATTCAAAATAAGAAGTTGTCATAGAGAAGCAAGTGTGAAATAATGGCATGATATAAAATGTTCCCCAGTTTGTGACTGGGGTTGCCAAACTCTAAACTCCCTAAATACAAAAATGAGTAAATTTCATATAATGTGCCCCAGCTTGTGGCTGGGGCACAATAAAGGAAAAAATATATAAAATGTGCCTCAGTCCGTAGTTGGGGCTTACATTGCAATGACTGAACCTTTACAGGTTGTCTATGTACCTTAGCATTACGCCGAGGATCAGGTTTAGCATAATTCACTAAACATCTCTTTTAGGGAAAAACGCATACCTAGATGCTCATTTAGAGCTTTTAAATTTTCAACAATAGAAGTCTCAGATTTGAATCGACAAGAAGGTAAGAGGTCCCAATAATAGGGAAATCTATGCTTCCGGTCCTTTTGAAATCCCTGTAATGAATAAGAAAATACTTCCAAAACAAAATCTTTAGTTTAAAAAACCTATCACCTTTGATGACTAGCAATTTTGTTCCCCCATTTTGGCCGTAATCGCATCGACTGAAGGAGCTTGGATTGGAGTAGTATCGGGTGATTCTTCCGTTTGAATTTAAAAGTTTCGCTTTCCAACTCAGGGCCCGACATACCTCGAAGTAATTCGATGAGACTTCTTCTCCTTATTTGTTTTTGTTTTTTTATTTCTGAGATTTTGTTTTTCAACTAAGGGGAGGAACTAACATGCCTCATCAAGGTCTCCTTAACTTGCTCGATTAGATTCTTGTATTTTCAAATTTCTAAGTGCTTCGATACTTGGAGTTCCAATAATCTTGCATGTATGCTTTGTGTTTTCTCAAGTCCTGCAAAATTAATTTAGTCCAAAAAAATGGGCAAATGTTGAAAATTACCTAAACGAGTACCTTCAATGTCCGATATGATTTTTTGTGAGATCTTGAGTCTAGATTGTAGAGGAATATGGTTCCAATACACTTCCAGACCACGACCAATGTTTATTTTCATAAATTCTAATTTCATTCAAATCCATTAAGTTCTAATCTAGAGAAACGTCATTTTAGCTGTCAAATCCACCCAAGAAAGAAACCTTGAGCGAACCAATCTATCCCCTTTCTTTCTCTCCAAATTTCTTCTATATTTGTTCCATTGCTTCTTTCTCGGTTAGTTGTTCGACTATTTTACCCTTTTTTTTCCTTTTTTTTTTTTTTTTTTTTTTTTGAGAAATAAATTATCGAACTTATAATGGTTCAGGGTTAGCCGAGCTTAGAAATCAACTTGATCTTCTTTGCGAAACAAAACCCTTTTAACAACTCAAGGATCTGTCACTTTGGTGTCCAACAGTGTTGGTTGATGATGACATATCCTCATTTGTCTAGCTTCGATATTCATTGAATGATTGGATACTAGTGAGAGTTTTCTTCATTGCAATTATTGACCTGTGATGATTGTGGTCCATTTCCACCATTGAGTTTGACAGCAGGTGAGCCCAGATGTTTATACCTAATTTTTATCTGATTACCATAAAACTAGTGGGGACGGCTTAATCTGCTTGCAGCAATATATCAAAACATCTTCAAGGGAATGGATGTCAATCTCAACTTTCAAATCTTCCAGTGCCTCTGAATTGCTGTCAGTTAAAAGCCTTTGGATCTCACTATCATTTGGCAAAACAGAGTCTTCTTTTGTTGCTACTTCCATTGGATCGTGGTCTAGCTCTATATTGAAATCATATATTCGCATCCTCTCTCAATAACATCACATATAACATATGCAGTCAATTTTGGGAATTTAAAATAGTAAGATTCAAATATTAAACCATAATTTTGGATAAAACAATATTGCATTTATTGAAATTTAAAAGTCATTACAGAACAAAATTCATTTCCATCCAAAAGACTAGCGGCTGGAAAGGTGAGTACACAAAAACGTCCCAATTTTATCAAAACTTCTAGCAAATTGAGAGTAAATAAGAAAACTTAGTTTTGCAGCCTTTAGATTTTTTAACTTGAGCCTCGGAGACATGACTCGCTTCCATTTCTGCCAACGTTTTGGTAAGGATTGATTTATCTATTTCTTGAAGGTACATGCTCAGGCAGTGGATTTAATTGGCAATATGGCGTAGCGTCCTCAATATTTCGGTTAGGGAACGTGAGAGCCCCCCTCCATATGAACGCTTGGTTCTGGTCTTTCAAGTGATAGCACTGCTCGATTGTATGTCCTCTAGCTTTCAAGTGATATTCATAAAAATTATTCGAAGAGGCAAATTTACTCCTGGGCTTAGGCTCGTAGGATGGAAAGGGTATCAGTATCCCTAGCTTCAAACACTTTCGGTACAGCTCAGTGATAGAGACCAGAAGATCTAGTATTTCTTTTTCATCGTTTCAAAATTTTTCTCCAGTAGCACAAGGTGGATAGCCCAAGTAGTATTGGGTTCCTGGAATCAAGGTATAATTATAAATTAGAGGGGGAGGGTTTTGGTTAGTATGAGATGAGGGCGTATGGTAAGTGACTATTTGCTAGGTTTGAGGAAAGTATTGGGGAGTATGGTTTTGGTAAGGTAGAGGTGCGTTCTCGTAGTAGCGGGAATGGCTTTGGGAATATGGCTGATTTTGAGGGTAATATTGATTTTGATGATTTTGAGGGAGATGGTTGCGGTATTGGTTGTTTTGGTTTGGGTAGTTTTGGGGATAGAAAACTTGGGGATTATTTTGGTGAAGGGTTCGTTGGGAGGAAAAAGATGATAGTTACCTCATCTTCTCTTTTCTTTGGCAGAGCTGACCTCTTTATCGGGTCGGACAAGGCCCCTTCAATCATTTTATCCTTATTTTTTTCTTCCATTGCCTCGGCTTACTTGATTACATCACTAAATGAAGCCACTACTATGCTCGAGAGATATCGAAAGAACGACGATGTCTAAATTGACTTGAATATCTCTAGCTGAGCCTCCTTGCTTAGCCTAGGGACAACTTGGGGAGCCTCCTCCCTTCAGCGAGCAGTGTACCTCTGGAAGCTTTCATCTTTCTTCTTTAGTATCTGGTAGAGGGTATTGCGGTCTAGCACGACATCATTATTGTATATATACTACTCATAAAAGGCCTTTACTAGATCCTCAAAGGTCTTGATCTGCAATAGGTGCAGGGTCTTGTACCAACTAAGAGTTAGTCCTTTTAACGATCGATGGAACATCTTCAGGCAAAAGGTCTTCATTCTGAGCATGAACTCTCAACTCCTCCTTCTAGATGTTGACATGCTATTCCGAAGGGCTAGTACCATTACACTTCGTGAGCTCTAGGACTACAAAGTTTTCTAAGTACACCACCTAGGGTAGGGCTGATAGCTCCTTGTTCATCATTTTTTAGATGGCTTCTCACATTTCAATTATTCCACCATTTTTACCAATTCTTACATTTTTAGAACCCAGGCAAGAGGGGATCCATTCTCTTCTTCTCTACTTTTGGTTTCGACGGGCCCTTGGCTGGGATATACTGGCGCTCCGTAGGTGAAAGGATGAGGGCCCATCTAGGGTCCATAATAGACCAGCTCCACGAAGTCTGGGCCGACATGGTTTGGATTCAGCACTAAGTTCTCCATCCCGAAACTTGAAGGGTTTCTATTTGGTGATTCAGTCACAAAAGTTTCACTGGATGGAGGAATAGGCACCTCTTGAGGGCTAAGTTCGTTGACCCTCTTTCCCTTAGCATATCGATAGTTTTTGCATCCGAGCCATCTGGGCCGTACGGGAAGATTTGGGATTGCTTTCTGATGTCATCCTGGAATAAGTATGGGCTCGACTGCGAGTAAAGACCGAACTTCGGATGGGGAGAATCAAAATTTATTTTCTGAGACCAAGTTTCTCGTCTCATCTGGTTCTTATAACAAACCCATTTATTTGTCCATGTGGGTCTTAGGTAATCTTAAAATCTATTCAAGTTCAAAGTTCTCAATTCCGATAATGACCAATCAAAATAGATAATGATTTATGGAAATTATTTCGGTACTTAATCGATACTGGAAATTTTGAACTCGTTTAGTTTTTAAGACTTCCTAAGATATTATCAGTCCATTAAGTATAAAACTTCTTTCCACGTCTTGTATTCATAGAATTCTGTAGGGATAATATGGATACAAGACGATTGTGCTTGTGTCAGAGGGTTTACAACAATATAAGAGTCCGAGATAAACGAAAAAAATCACAACTTATTTACAAAATGGAAGAAAAAGATAACAAAATAAAATTTAACATCCGAAATTTAGATTAGTTGGAGTCTCCATCTAGCATTGAATTTAAATAGTGTGTTAGGTCACTCAATTTTTATAAAATAATTTACAAATGCCTAAGTAAAATTGACTCCAGAAACACGGCCAAATCTAAAATTCATTTAAAGGCTCGGGCGTTGGTTACGCTCGGGGAAGGTGTTAGGTACCCAAAGACGTCCATTCGAAGATGGTATCTTATATCCAATTAAGTCCAATTAGTTTATTCCAAATTTTTCATTTTATTTTGAAATCATTTCATTCTTGTAAAAAAAAAATTGGTATTTTCACAAATAAGGTAGGACAAGTTTTTGTATTTTTTAAAATGTTCCCCCGATATAACCTCTTATCAAATATTAAGGATTCAATAAGGATGGTCTCTGAGGGGTTTTATGTATGTTTTTGAGAGACTTCTTTAATTTAAATAGGAAAACTTAAATAGGTGATTAAGAACAGAAATATGAAGGCAAAAACTAACATCTACATGAATTCTATTTTTTATGCAAAAGTGACCTAAAAACTAAAGGGGTTTAATTTAAATATGTCAATGCAAAATGATACGAATACGAGAATTGAATAGGGAACACTACGTGAGTTAAAGTTATTACGCATGGCAATTATTTAATTATTTAATTTAAAAAATATAAGTGGTGTACTTGTCGTAACTAAATGTGAAAGAGTAGAATGGATTATTAAAAAAAATTATATGTATAAAAAGTATAAGTGGTGAAAGTATCCTAGAAATGTCGTCTAAATGATACAAGAAATAAATATGCTAAATGAATGCAAAAATGTCTATTTTAAGTTTGCCCGATTAATTTATAGAAATCTCACTTTGAAATTCCTTCAAATTCCATGGATATGAGAATCGAGAGGGGTTCGTGGAAATAATTTTGTTAGAATTAATCTTTTCAAAACTTAAGTGGAATCGCATGAAAAGATTTACCGAGGGAAGAGATTTCCTAAAACCAATCATTTTTAAATTCCACGCAAGTGGAGGAATGGAAACGAAGCCACGAAAAATAAATAATGAAAACATCTTTCACCTAACGCTTGGGGGTTAAGTTTAAACACGAGAAACTTACCCCAACATTTTCATCGGATCATCAGACAACTTACCTTTTAGTTTTTTCTCTTTATGAAAAATTTTAAAAAAATGCAGAAATAAAATAAACAAAAAAAAAAACAGCGAGATACGAGTGTCCTCGTCTAAATGTTCAAAGGTTCAGATTGAGAATGGGAAACTCCATCCCCGTGTTTTCCATTGAGTCATCGAACGATTAAAAGAAATAAGAAGCTTACAGGAATTTAAAGTATAGAGAGATTTAAATAAACTGAAAAACAAATGAAAAACATACTTGTTCTAGGTCAAGAATTCCGATGCTCGGATTTTTTCTTTCTCGCAGACAGCTTCCCAAAAAAGGGTTTGGGAATTACTCTTCTAGAGGATGGCTCCTCTTAATTTTGTATCCATAAATTAGGAGAAGAATGAACTTATTTATAATTAAAGGATGGGGCATGAAAAACACGAGAAAACCCTAAAATATTTGGTTTGGCCACCAACCCCAGTCCAAGTTAGACTAGGAAAGGGTAATATTGTAAAAAATGAGAAAATGGAAGATGTTGGATGTAGGGCGTGTATAACACACGTGCTCTTTCACTGCCTCAACCAACAGCTAACACGTGGCAATAGTCTCACGCTGGTTTTCTCTCTCACATGTACACACACAAACAAAGAAAATAGGGGCCTTACCAATTTTTCATTTATTTCCTATTTCTTTTTGTTGACTAGCAAGACAAAGGGGCCCCCACCATTTGTTCTCTCTCTCTCTTCTCTCACTCGACTAATGTGGCGAGGGGCCCACCACATTGTCCTCTCTTCTATTTCTCTGTCTTTATTCTCATCCTCTCTCATGGTTTTCTCTCTCTCTCACGATTCTCTCTCTCTCTCTCTCACGGTTTTCTCTCTCTCTTTATTCTTATTCCCACTTATTCCCCTTCTTTTTTCTTCTTTCAATTTCAACCTATTTTCCTTATTTTGCGTTTTCTTTTTTTTTTTTCTTTGTTTTTTCTTTTTTCTCTTTTTCTTGTATTTTGTATTTTCTGAAATAAAATAAAATAAAACAAAGTTAAGTATAAAAATTTTGTGAATCAAAATGTCGTGTCTACATCGATCTTTTAAAGAAACTTATTATCTAGGATTATGGAATCCTAGGGGGAGTGATTTTACATTGACAAGTTACTCCGACACTAATTTTACTTGATACAAAGTTAAGCGTAAAAGCGTATGTGATTCGTATAATTTCTTGGGACATGTTTTAGTTCTTTGGTCCAGCAAGAAACATAATTTTATTGCCTTATCTACGACTGAGGCAAAATATATGGTAGCTAGTAATTGTTGTACACAAATTCTATATATTAAACAACAATTACATGATTTTGGGGCTTGTATGGAGGAAGTTTCAATCTATTGTGATAATAAAAGTACAATATGCTTAAGTAAGAATCCAACACAGTACTCACGAATTGAGAATCCAACACAGTACTCACGAATTGAGCACATAGAGATACATCATCATTTTATTCATGATCACATTTAGAAATGAGATATTGATATTGAATATGTTGATATTTCTGACGAACTTGCAGATATTGTTACTACATCTCAAGTCGAAGATCAATTTATGAAAATTATTCAGGGTATAGGTATGGCTAGACATAATGATATGTACCTACAATAAATGTTTTGATCCTTCATCTCCACATTTTGAGATAACCAAGGGGCAAAAGTTGATAGATGTTTTAAAAGAGTATTAGTTCTCATAAGCATTGCATTTATATATGGGAGAAGTTTTTAGAATGAGATCAATAATATGGTATGCTTAAATTAAAATTTTATTTTTGATAAATATTTTTATTTCTCGTAACGGTGCTTAAACGAGTGGAAAAATCCCTTCCTCAGATTTAAGGGGATCATGGTTACATTTTTTATTGCAAAAATATCAAAATTAATTGTCATCATAAAAAAGAGAGAGATTGTTGAACCTAATATTTTGATGGAAGATATTTTATGGAACTAATGATTTTATTAAGTGATTTTAGATTAAAAGTTTCATATGTTGAAATGAGAAAAAGAGTGAGTCAAGAAGATTAATCATTGAAGATTTACAAGTCAAAGAATTTATGGAACGATCATTGATAAGGAATTTATAAAGAAGATCAAGAGAGGTGCAAAATGAAGATAATGAAGATTTTTAGAGTATTGAAGACATTGAGGTAAAAATAATTCATTACTTTTATGCTCTTAATACAAATTAAATAAGGATCACGCACGATACTTTAAAATGAGTAATCTTATATGCGTCATGGTAAAAAGTGATAAGTTTAAGATCCTAAATAGTTTTTATAAAGTGTTAAAATCATAAAATAAAATAAAAATAAATAAATAAATAAAAATTGATAAAGTGTTTAAGTGAAAAATATTAATAACAAATAAAATAATGAGTTTTCTAGTCCATGCGATCAACCGACGAAATGGATCAGTAGACTAACGAAAATAGTAGCTTGAGATAATTAAAAAGATTAACGTACTTACCAATTCGGTCAACTGACAAGATAGGTTGGTCAACTAATGAATCTAGCAGATGAAAAAAAAAAACCTCTGGTCCAATCGGTCAACCGACTGGAGGCAGTGCAGTGGTTAGGAAAATGATCGTTGCAGGGCCGGTCAACCAACTTTGGCAGATAGTCAATGTTTGACTATTTCGATTTTTTTTATCCAAATCTCAATATTTTGAAAGTTTGAAAGAGATATTTTTAAGGGATTCTGGTATACTATTATATATCATATATTACTAAAATTTTCTAATAGCAAATTAAATTTTCTAAAAGTATTTTTAAATGGAAATACACCTCTTTTGATAGTATATCATATTTGGTGTCTTCAAGTGATATTTTAGGTCTTATAATTTGAAAACTAATTGTTATATGTCGACTTATAAGTCTACATATAGAGACATGCATTTTTCAAATTAAGTAATCAAGAACAAAACGTTTTAATCAGCCTTTGATTTAAAGAAAGTGATTTTTGCTGAGATGTTTTAAAGAGAGTTATTTTGAAGGAGTTCTTGATCGGAGCGCTCAAAAGGTTTTCATCATCAGTTTTGTTTTTCACTGAGCTATCTTATCTACTTACGAGAAATCCCAGTTATATCTTTCCAAATTAATTTAATTGCTTTTCTGAGAGATTATCTATTTGATTACTTGGAACATTTGTTTTAGAAAAATCGTTTTTTTATTTGAAAATCTTGCATATCTTAAAAACGAGCTATGAAATCTGATTAAATATTATTTATGCTTTAACAGATTAAATCAGATTTATTCCTCAGATAGTTTTTGAGACATTGATTGAGCATAATTATTTTGAGGTGGTAAAAGCTCCTGTGAAAAGAAACTTGTGATTTTTTTGTATTTGCAAATTTGAGTGGATTAGACATATTTGGGACGATGTCTAATCAGGATAGTTAGGGTTTGATCTTTAACCTATGAAAAAAAAAAATAGAATTGATCTCTTGCCTTTTAAAAGGATTAAGTTTTTATTCTTACTGTAATAGAATTAGGTTAGTCTTTAGTTTGGAAAAATATAAGGTTCTTCTTAAGCCTGTGAAAAGAGAAAAATGTAATAGTGTAAGAGCATAAATGTTTGATTTTGAGCCTGCAAAAAGAATTAGGTTAATTATGAACTTGTGAAAAGGATTGTAAGCGGTTAGTTCTTACCTGGGAAACGAATCAGGGGATTAGTGGATTGCAAAAGCCCTGTAGAGCTCAGAGGATTGGACGTAAGTCAAAGTAGCTTACCGAACCAGGATAAATGGTTGTGTGCTGCTTTGTTATATTTTTATTGTTTGGTATGCATTTAGTTAAACAAATTTTTACTGCTTAACAAGATAATAATCAATTAGAAAAATTGATAACTTGTGTGTTAAAGATTTAATTGTTTAAATTTTTATAACTACCCAATTCACCCTCTCTTGGATAGATCTTTGGGCTAACAATATATATAACATTTAACATAAGTTCCTACGTTATACTAAAGTACAATTTTAAACTAATCCAAAATCAAAATCCCTATGCATACAACATATATAAATTAGAACATAAATACAACAAACATAATACAATTTCATATAAATTTCACCTAAATACAGTAAACACACAAAACCCTAAATCAATACCCTAAAACCCTTACTTTGTACACAAATACAATAAACATAATTCACATTTAAAATTAATTTGACAAAAATACGATAAACACATAAATCCCTAAATCAATACCCTAAAACTCTACATTTGGAATCAATTTCTACTCAATATCCTAAATTTTTAATAAATTTCCAATCAAGAACTAAATTAAACTAAAAAGAAAATAACTAAACCATGACCATGTTGGTGCTGTACATGGCAGGTGATGCGGGTTGTCATAGGTAATTTCGTTGGTTGTGGTAGTCGTGAGTGGTGGTAGAGGCAATAGTTTCACTGCAGCAACAGAGAAAGAGTGGGAGAGAGCGTACTTGGAAGGGAGAGAAAGGGGGGTATCTACGACAGGGGAGCGAGGAACGGTCATGGTAGATGCAATGACGAAGGCAATAGGATAGAGAGAGAGATGGCGACGATAAGAGATGTGAGAGTGGTAAAATCGACAAAAGATTGAAGGCGAGAATGAGAAAGGGAATGAAATGAGGGAGAAGTTGAAAAGGCCTCATTAGGAATTTTACTGTAGTTTAAACCGCCAACAAAACCATCGAGGCACCAGCATGCTCTACTGCCAAACCCAAACAATCAGATCTGAGGAGCGGCAACGACTTGTAGCGACTCTGGTGATCCACAGTACTTCGTTGCTGAAAATCAGACGAAGCAACAAATTGCGAAGGTCAACGATGATGATGAGCTTGGTTGAAAATGAATGAGGCCTGATCTGAACTTACCAGCAGTCGACGGCGATGGAGACGGAGACAAAGGGGTGGCGGCATGGGATTGCAGATAAGGGAAGGAAGAACTTCGGAGGAGGTTGCAAGAGGAGCAATCATGAGAGACATCAAAAGGGAAAAAGGAAGCGGCGAAAGAAGGGCAAAATCGTTCATTCAAAATATTTAGGAGCATTTTTTATAGGACCTACTTATAGGACTATTAGGTGTAAAAAAAAAAATATGGGATCATCTTGTAGATTTAGTGATTAAACTAAACTATTTGTTTTTGTTTTTTTTTCTTTTTTTAATCTATAAATTGAACATATATATGTGTTTTAGATTTTTTTAGTTCCTTTTTGTGATATTTGATTTTATTGATATTTATTTTTCATGATAATATTTTTGATATCATATATCCAACAAGATGAGTAAATATTTAGAGGTCATAAAAACAATACAAATTTTAGTATTAATTTAAAGTTCGTATTCTTACGGTTCATAATGCAAGTTCATATTCGTTATTGCGTTTATATATTGGGGTCGTCTTTATTTTTTATTTTTATTTTAAATTGTATGTTATGTTTGTTATCTAATCTATTTGAATTTATACTAAAACCTAAAGTTTGAGTGTTAGTAGGATTATTGTCACACGTTTGTTTTTTGGGAGTTTTAGACTAAAGAGATTTAAGGCATATGAAGAATCCATTTATTAAAATACACCTAATCTTGGTTTGTTTGTTTCTTCATCCATTAGAGCCTAATCGCTCAAAACTTATAATTTTTTGGTTCTTTTGTACTTACTGGATCAGTTTTTTTTTTAACTGATTTTAAATCAAAATGATTTGTTTCATTTCATAATTTTCTCTGATGTAAAATTTGTTTCTATTATAAGTTTTTTTAAAATATGAAGTATTTATTTTTTAGTTTTGTTTATGTTTCATTCCAAATCTTTGATGTCTGAAGTGGATGCATGCTTAAAAAGGGATCGTTGTTTCTAAATTTGAGATATAAATAATATTTTATAAACTGAAAATGAAAACAAATATTTATCATTATCTTTTCTAAATAAAATATATTATTTAGTAAATTAAAAATATAGTAAATATATTATCTATCATTATGGTTGTATTTAAAAGTATTGTCTTTTGGTACAGGTAGTACAATTGTAATTATAAAGGACTTTTTTCGTGGTTCAATTTTACAGTTGTAATAAAAAATCATAAGCACAAGGAACACCGTTTTTGTTTTAAATTCCTAAAACATAATGAAAATTAAAACCATTTGACCATAGTTAAAACCAAATTATTCAGTTTGGTTTTATTTGGTTACCCACCAGTTTCGGATGCAGTTGTCATCCCTAAATAAGAACATGGTTTCAATTTATTCAAAATCTTTCGACGTTTAAATTGGAAATTCGAGAGATTGAAGAGGATCCCAATATCTTTTTCTTTTTAATTGTTATTTTGTTTTTATTTAATTATTATTATTATTGTGAGAGTGATCAACTTGTAGATAAAGCTTCAAGAAAATGGAAAGAAGAAGAATGAGAGCCCATTTATTTCGGCCCACGTTATAAACAAATACTATGAGCTTGAAGAATTGGGCACTTATTTTGACTTCCGCTCGGACACAATTTTTTTTTTTTTGAGATTTTGTCAGTTGGCACAAAAGCCTTTCTTATTCCATTTTTTTTTTCCAATCTCACTTTTGAGTGTTGATGATTTGTAGTTATCAGGCTTTTCTTTTTTCTTTTTTCTTTTTTTAATATCTCGAGTGTTGATTATTAGGAAGTGTCTCATTTCCTTATCAATTATAATTCAACTCTTTTGAAGAATATTTTGAAAATTAAATCTTGAATTTAATCCTGAATACACCCGACCAATGCAGAGGAGTGTATCTTTAAGATCGTCTGGTAAGATGGTTAGTCGAGATGTGTGTAAGTTAGCTCGTTGGACACACCTTACCAAGACAATATATATATTCAATATATATATATATATATATATATATATATATATATAAAAAAAAAAAAAAAAAGAGGAATAGAAAAGAAAGTAGGTAACAGTTTCTTTCAAAACCTATTTTTTATTTATTTTTATAACTGATTTATTTGTTGTCTTGTAGTGAAGAAACAATCATTCAATTTGCAGAGGAATTTGGTTGCTTATTCCAAGTTGATCATTCGACAAAATGAAGACGTTACAGAGAGGAGTAAAATCTAGTACCTAGTGTAAGTTGATCTTTTTTAATACATAAATTGGAAAATTTTCTTCATAAATATAGAAGATTAAATCAGTTTTTGGCATTAATATTTCGCCATTTGATAGTTGTTTGTTTTTTTTTTTTTTCCCCAATTAAAAAAAAATTAAAGTGTTTATTCAATATTTTTTATTTATTTAAACAAGTACAAAATAAAAGAATCTAAAGTAAAGTACATTTAAAAAATGTAAAATAAAATTTTGAGTGTTTGTTGTTTAAAATAATTAAAGTGTTATTCCGTTTTTTTTTTTTTTTATTTAAAAAAAAAAAAAAAAAAAAAAAAAAAAAAAAAAAAACTAAAGTGAAGTACATTTTAAAAAGTAAAATAAAATTTTGAGCATTTGTTGTTTAAAATTAAAAAATAGCATTTCTTCACTAATTCAAACTTGATTGTATTTGCCAGGAATTCTAGATCGAACCTCTACCGCGCAACCTTCGACTACTTGTTTCCGCAAAACCTTCTCTAAGTGTTTTTCCTCGCAATTAGGGAAAAAAAAAAAAAAAGAACACTCTAAACTCTCTACATTTTTTTTTCTTTTAAATGTATTTTCGATTCTTTACTTCTACTTAAAAATATATCTATATTGAATATTTTATTTTGAAAAGTAGTATTTACAAAACCAAACAAAGGCGGTGGCTATTTTTTTTTACCAACTTTGAGTTGTTTTTTTTTAATTAAGATCACAACAGAAATAAAAAATTTCATATATATTCGAAACTTTTTGAAAAAAAAAAAAAAAAAGGCTAAAATACAAGCCCTTTAATTGGGAATCGGATATACCTTTTGAATTGGGAATTGGAGACTGGAGGATAGAGATAGAAACAAGCAATCACATAATACAAAAGTAGATAATGTTGTTGGCCCGGACTTCACCTAAGAGGGGCTGAATTTGGTCATGGAACTTTTTCTACTTTATTTTGTTTCTAAAACTCAAATCACTCCAACCAATCTCTTTAGTAAATAATGAGTGTAAGGATAATATGAAGTGATTCTATAGGTAGATTGTTGTCTTATTTAGAGTGTGTGATATTTAACAATATAAGGCAGTAGAGTAAAGTAATCACAACACAAACAACATATATGAGTAAAGCACAATTATAGGAGGATAGAGATACAAAGATGGAATCACATAACACATAAGTATTTTTATAGTAGTTCGGTAAAATCCAATTTGCCTACGTCTACTCCTTCAAGCTCCTATGGAGTTCTCTAATCCACTATAATCCATATCTTCTTTCCTAGTGAAGACCAAATCGTTACAATCTTTCACAAGGAAAGCGACGTTTATGCCTTGCTACACTCTTAAAAAGCAAGGTATGTTTATGCTTTGCTACAATCTCTCATAAAGTAAGGTTCGTTTATATTTTACTACAATTTCGCAAAATACAAGCTACGTTTATGTATTGTTACTCTCTCACAAGGCATGCTACGTTTGTGCAATGTTACTGTCTCACAAGGTAAGGTACATTTATACCTTATTACTCACAAACTGAGGTTTACACCCCTGTATTTCCTAATCCCTTTCTCTAGGCAGAGATCAAGTCTTACCAAGGTTCACTCCCTTGGACTTCTCAAGTACAAGTAAATAATACAACTCTCAAGCAAGAAATAGATTTAAAGAAATTAAATGTACAAAACTTGACAAATCTGTATCTACTCTTGAGATCATGGAGATTCATTATCTCATATTCATCCTCATAATCTCTTCCCCATGGATATCTGTCTAATATCTAGTTAGAGTTTTTCCCCTTTGGTTTCATCCTAAATCAACTCAAGGATATTCTACCCATCATCTCTTGTTTAGAGTTCTAACACAAGATGTAGATATGATAAACAAACTCTTGATATGCTCAGTTCAGTAAACAAGTGACTAAAGACTTTGTAATCTATACCTCAAAGTTTGATAAAGCTTCTGAACACTCCCTTATAAATGATATCAATAATAATCTATCTAGTGTTTTGTGATCACATGCAACTTACACTTTATTTCTCAAGTATTCAATGCAGTGCAAAGTGTAAACTATACTAGTGATAGTTTCATTATGGTTCAATGCTAGTTTAGATTCAGCCTATTTATCAATCACACAAGGAAAGTATAACATGAATAATATGGTGAAAAACAATCATGATGCACACAAGTAATTAAGACCTAGTGCAATGTCATGAGTACTTTGTTAAGTCTATAACAATAATGTTCATAGTACTCGATTAGCCTTTTTCAACTAGGATCAATATGGGTAACTTTACGATCTCATATAATTAGCTTGGGATATGGTGCACACACAATCAAATATATGATGTGATCAAGTAAGTACATGTGATGTAAAGAATCAATTTATTAATTATGCCCAACATATAGTGTCACACCCTACCCTCCCTAACGCCCGAGGACAAGTATGACCTCGACTTGATGTTACTCGACCAACCACAAAATATATCAATTATTCACTAACATAGATTTTCAAAAAAAAAAAAATGTAAATATTTTGCCAACTCAAAATTCAGCAGTTATGCATAACCGACTGTTCTATAACAAAATTACAAAAGTCCAAACCACTCACTTCCAACAGTTGTCCTAACAGCCTAAAAAAATCAACTACATCCTTTGACTCTACCTAATGTCAATAGTGAACCCGCCTCTAGTTAAGTTATCTAAAATAAAATATTTTATCAGTGTACTGTCTTCATAATATAAAAATAATTTATGAATCAAATAAATTTATCAAAACCACTTTCTAAAATAGAATATAATTGTATACTGAGCTAAAATAAAATCCCATAACTATCATCACAATAAAATATGTTAATGTATTATATGGGTTTGACCCACATGGCCCATTAGGGCAAAACCCTAACCCCCTCTTCTCCTATAAATATGTGTATATTGTTATATTATAATTGTATCACTTTTTATAATATCAATTCATGATTATTCTCCCACTTCTCAATTATCTTAACATGGTATCAAGAGCAAGTCGTTCTTGGACCTGTTCTACCTAAAATTTTCACAACCCTAAAGCTTCTGCCACCGCCACTGCCCTTATTCTCCTGAGAATTTTGTCGCTACTATAGGCTTCATTCTTTCTCCGGTATCAACAACCATCACACCACCACCTTCATCTTGCAGAGACGAACACAACACCACCAAAATCACCACCACTGGAGACTACACGCGCTCTCACGCGTTGCCAACAACTTGCAGTACAACCATCTTTCGTCGTCTTGGAATTTGGGATCTATAGCCTCAACTAGGGCTCCAAATCCATCTCACAATATACCATCAGAACCGTCTCGACGAGACGATTCGAATCATGCAAAAACCATTCTATTCCAACAATGTACGTGCCTTCACGCGTGGAGAAAAGGCTCAGCTCCATCTTCGCGTTAGATCCACGCGCTTTGGACACACCAATTGTGCCACGTCAGCCCTAAATCCAGTCAGTGTCCACCTTAGTGTCACGTCAACGCCACCTAAGAGCCACGTCAGTGTATTGACTGCCACATCATCGCTAACTGCCACGTCAGCGCCACATTACCGATTCTTTAAGGTATTTCTCTTTGACCAGTTCAGGCATTTTTAGACCGATTTTTTGCAAAGTTGGACGGATTCCTAGGGATTTTCGACGTTCTGATTCTGTTTTCGAGCTTCTTTTTGTGATTTGAGGCTCACGGTATATACTTCCTTTTATATTTTGTGGTTTCTACATCGATTCACCTTCCTCTTCGCGTCTATGGCTGGATCGGACTTACCCCGAGTTATCACTACTGTTCTGGATGAATCCAATTATGTCATGTGGGCTCAAAAAATGTCTAGTTTTCTCTGTGGATGAAAATTGTGGCGTTACGTGACTGGAGATATTACTGAACCTAAGAAGAAAGATGACGAAGATGCTGACAAATACATTGACCGTTTAGAGGACTGGGATAGCAAAAATTACCAAATTCTCACATGGTTCTGTCTACCATTATCCCATAGATCAAACTTCAATTTAGTACTCTCCACACAGCAAAGGAAGCTTGGGATCTTCTCCAACAACGCTACACTAGGGCAGATTTTTCAAATCAGTATCGTCTTCTTTCTGCTCTTCATAACATGCGCCAAGAACCTAGACAATCCGTCAACAGTTTCCTATCTCAGATGACTGCCGTGTAGAATCAGTTGGCTCTCACTAAGCCAACCTGGGAATGCATAAAAGATGCTAATGAAAGTACCGTACTGAGACACGCATTACGCAATTCCTGATGGGCTTGAGAGAGAAATTCGAGCCTGTACGAGTTTCAATTCAACATCGGGGCACGATACCTTCCCTAAACAACGTCATTTCTAATCTACTCAGTGAGGAATCATCTTGCCACATTACAAGGATCTCATACAGATATTACTCTTACAACACCAGTCACTCCTGCATCACCAATTGCTCTTACCACACTAGCTGCCAAGGCCAACCCATCTCAGAAGCCCTTATACTACAAGTATTGTCATTTACAAGGACATGAATTTCTCAAATGTCCTTCCCACCTATGTAAAGTCTGTAGAGCATTGGGTCACTACTTGGAAGATTGTCCTAAACTTCCATTTGGGAATCAGTCAAATGGGAACCCATATCGCTCTCGAGGGTCTTATAATCAGTTGTATTCTAAGCCAAGGAATGCTATTGCTGTAGCCACTAATGCTACACCAACTTCATCCAGCTCTTCACCTAATTGGAGTGGTATCTGTACCGCGATTACTGAGGCCCTAAATAAAACTGGTAACAATATAGCTATGTCAGCTACACCAGGTACATCTCAATGGTATTTTGATTCTACCTGTTGCAAGCACATGACTTCTGATGCCTCTATCTTTTCTTCTAAAACCCGTGATGAGTATGTACCTACTATTCATACTGCCAATGGATCAAATATGTTGGTTAGCCATACTGGACATGTTGATAGCTCTCATTTGTCTCTCCCTGACACATATTTGGTTCCTAATCTTACGTTAAATTTTATATCTGTTGGACAACTATGTGATCTTGGACTTGACTTGTATTTTTCTTCTACTGGTTATCTGTGTAGGACCCTTAGACAGGAAAACTCTTTAGAACCGGCCGTAAAGTTGGACGCCTCTTTGAGCTCACTCACCTCCAAGTCCCATCTTCACCATCACCAAACCAATCAGCTGCATCCATCCTAGCACTCTCACCTGTGGAATTGTGGCACTCTCGATTAGGTCACACTTCCTCCAGCCATCTATGTTCTCTTATTTCTAGTGGTCAATTAGGTTCATTTCAGCATGAGTTTTTTCATTTTATTCATTGTTAACTTGCAAAATAATCAGCTTTACCTTTTAATGAAAGTATGTCTGTTTCTCTTGCACCTTTTGATTTAGTACATTCTGATATTTGGGGGCCTTCTCCTCATACAGCAATGGGTAGTGCTCGCTATTTTGTTATATTTGTGGATGACTACTCTCATTATACCTGGTTATTTCTAAGGAAAAATAGATCTAAACTCTTTCAAATATATTATGACGTTTCTTCTATGGTTCAAACTTAATTATCTCGTAATATCAAAGTTTTTCATTCAGATAATGTAATGGAATACAAAGACCGTGCCTTTCTAAACCTACTTCACAAAAATAGCATGCTTTCCCACCGTTCATGCCCTGGAACTTCCCAACAAAATGGTAGAGTCGAACACAAACATAGACATATTCTTGATACCGTTCGTGCTCTACTCGTTTAGTCATCATGTCCTGAACGTTTCTAGGGTGATGCTACCTTAACCACAGTATACACAATCAACCATGTCCCTTCTGCCACAATCCAGAATCAGTCCCCATTCGAACGTCTTTTCGGTAAACCTCCTAATTACTCCGAACTCAGAGTCTTTGGTTATACTTGTTTTGTTCTTCTCAAACCATATGAACACAACAAACTACAACCAAGGGCTCACCTGTGTTGTTTCATTGGATATGGTATTGAACATAAGGGGTATCGGTATTGGGATCCTATTTCTAAGACCCTTTGTATCTCTCGTCATGTCATCTTTTGGGAACATCAAATCTTCTCTTCCTTACGATCATTTGATACATTAGTCCTCACTAACTCCAGATTATTTACTAATCCATCTATTAAGTTATTTCCTGAGGATCTTATTTCAGGTACGGTTGAGTCTATCTCAGATTCACCAGCTGATATCACCCCTTCTGTTTCAGAACCACCATCTGACCTCATTTCTCCAAACCCAGCTCCAGCTCTAGCTCCAGAACCATCAGCTGACCGCATCCCTCCAACTCAATTGGTCATGCTCGAGGATATTTCTATGTCTGATGAGTCTACACCAACTCCCTTTGAGAGCCATCATCTAGATCACTTTCGCAGATCTACCAGGGTAACCCATTGTCCTTCTTATCTTGTTGATTATTATTGTTTTTCCCCTATACTTCATCTGCATGAGTCTCAATCCTATAAGGAGGCTAATACTAATCTTTTTTGGCAGAAAGCAATGGACGAAGAACTTCAGGCCCTAGCCAAAACTCATACTTGGGATATTATTGATCTGCCCCCTAGAAAAACTCATATTGGGTGAAAATGGGTGTTTAAGATCAAGATTCTTTCTGATACTTCTATTGAGAGATACAAAGCCCGGCTTGTTGCCAAGGGATTTACTCAAGAATATGGTATTGACTATGAAGAGACATTTGCTCTCGTGGAGAGACTCACATATGTTCGTACACTTCTTGCTGACGCCGCCATTCACAGATGGACCCTCTTTCAAATGGATGTCAAAAATGCATTTCTTAATGGCAATCTTCTTGAGGAAGTTAATATGCATACCCCTCCCGGCTTGGATGCCCCTCGAAATAAAGTTTGTCGTCTTCGTCGTGCCCTGTATGGTTTGAAACAATCTCCACAAGCCTGGTTTGCAAAATTCAGTACTATTATTCATCAGTTTGGATTCACACATAGTGCTCATGATTTGGCACTGTTTATTCGCCATACTGCCAACAGTATTATCCTTCTTTTACTGTACGTGGATGATATGGTTATTACTGGAACTGATCAACGCGACATTTTTTAACTCAAAAAGTTTTTAAGTGGCTAATTCGAGATGAAAGACCTTGGCGTGCTCACCTATTTTTTTTGCCTTGAAGTCTCATCAGGTTCTAATGGATATTTTTTCTCTCAAGCCAAATATACCTCGAATTTCCTTTCCAAGGCTGGGATCACTGACTCAACCACTGCCACTACTCCTCTCAAGACGAATGTCAAACTTACCCCACTTGATGGTTCACCTCTTCAGGATGCCACTCTAAATCACCAACTGGTTGGAATTCTTGTATACCTCACTGTCACTCGCCCTGACATTACCTATGCCATTCACCAAGTTAGTCAGTTCTTGTCTACTACTCAGACTACCCATCACTCAGTTGTTCTTCGCATTCTTCGATATGTCAAGGGTACTTTATTTCATGGGCTTCACTTTTCAGCTCAGTCTGCTCCCATCTTACAAGTTTATTATGATGTTGATTGGGCCGGAGACCCCACTAATAGACGTTTAACCACTAGTTACTATTTTTTTTGGGTAATTCTCTCATTTCCTAGCATAGTAAGAAACCAACTGTAGTTGCTCGCTTCAGAACTGAAGCTGAATATCATGCCATGGCTGATGTAACTCAAGAATTTCTCTGGCTTCAATGGCTCCTCCCTGACATGAGTGTCTCTTCTCCTACTGCCACTACCCTACACTATGACAACAATAGTGCTATTTCAGATCACTCACAATGATGTATTCCATTAGCGTACAAAACACATCGAGACTGATTATTACTTCATCCGTCATCACATTCTTCAGAATATGGTTCTCCAACAATCCGTTAGTTCAGCTGATCAGACAGTAGACATTTTTACTAAGGCTCATCCACTCAGACGCTTTCACTCTTTGGTTTCCAAACTCAAGTTCACCTCTCACTTACCGCCTTAAGTTTGAGGGGGGATGTTAATGTATTATATGGGCTTGGCCCACGTGGCCCATTAGGGCAAAACCCTAGTTCTCTCTTCCCCTATAAATATGTGTATATCATTGTATTATAATTGTATCACTTTTCATAATATCAATTCATGATTCTTCTTCCACTTCTCAATTATCTTTTGCATTTAAATCAACTAATCAAATTACTTGGATATATAATAAAATACCCCACACATAATTTCATACTAACCATAGGATCATTTCACCTCACGATCGGGAGTTATAACGGTACCGTAACCGATACAACTATGCAATCTAAGATTGCTATTAATGTCAGGGTCATTTAATATCTCCAATTGTAGGAGCCAACATGTGGTATAAACCACCATATCATAATGATAATTATCATTTTCATCACCATCATCATCATCAACAACAACAACAATAGTATATATATCAACCACCTACAACATTTGTCGTCCAGTTGGGTCACAACACAATATGCTATAAGACATGTCCTCCTATTAGGACCAACAACATCCCATAGGACATGCTCTCCTGTCATGACCATACTAAGGCACAGTAGGATAATAATAAAAATCACTTTTCACATTCAACATTTTTACTTAATTCATCTAAGGTTATAAAACAGTCAATTTTAATAAAAATTTTATTTTTCAAAATTTAGTACAAAAATATAATTTAAAAATTTACATAGAAAATAGTACACTCATCTAAAAAATTGCACTACTAATAGGCTATCGTCGAAACACTGTCGTAGTTGACATTACTTTTGAACCTAATAACAACAGGGTCTAAAGTAAGAATTTAACAAAATAAATCTAATATGAAATGCAAGACACTGAAATATAAATTTTTTCATTCCCAATTTTTTTTTTTAATTATACAAAATTTATTAGACATCTCATTTCTAAAATCAATATTAACTATATAAAAATAATATAACAATCATAACAAAAAAATAATAATAATAATAATAATTTAATCTACATAAAAATATTAATCAATTATTAATAATATTTATCAGTCAACGCCATACTAAAAATATCACTTCAATAAAATATAAAAGAAGAGCAAATGAAAGGTTTATATACATGTGTGTGTGTGCGCGCGCGCGTGCGCACGAAACATTTTATTGTCTTCAACTTATCCATAATTTTTTTTTGTGGAGTGATGTGCCTACCGTATTTGAGCAACAAGTGTAAAGGATGTGTGTGTTGTCTTCTCAGAAAGAGGACAACACACATATATTACGATTCTCATTTATATATATATATATACCTTCCTAATATAAAAACATATTAATTATACCCTAAGTTATTAAAAAATATATTTTAAATAACATAATGATTGTAAATTTTTTTAAAAGTCAAAATTGAAATTAAGATTTAACCCCCAAAATTTTTAAAACTAAATTTTTTAAATATCATAATAACCCCTAACAATTTTATAGTGAAGTTTAAATAGCACAAAAATTCCATTATTTTTTAAATGTTCTAAAATGAAATTAAAAATATGTACATGCAAAAATTAGGCCTTACAATCCTTCTCCCTAAAAGAAATTTTGTCCTAAAATTTAGTTACCACAAACAAACAAATGCGGATATTTATTTCCCATCTCATCTTTTCTTTCTCACATTGCTTCTTCTACTGAATGACTGTGCCATAACACCTTCACCAATAGGATCTTTTTTGTTCACAATACTTGATTTTAACAGTTTAGAATCTGTACAGGCTACTCACTGTATGACAAGTCTTCCTTTAGTTCAATTGGCTGAGAAGCCAACACATGCGAAGGGTTTGACACATATTTTCTAAGTATCGAAACGTTAAAAACATCATCCAATAGAGACAACTTTGGTAGTAGGACTAGTCGGTAGGCCGTTATACTAACCCTTTCTATAATTTCATACGGCCTAATATATCTTGGACTTAGTTTTCCTATTTTTTCCAAATCACTTTCACTTTTTCTGTTATCATCTGAGCTATGTCAGGCATCAATAACTTTTGTTCCCCAAATTCAATCCAACAGACTGGAGTTTTGTATCTTCTACCAAACAACGCTTCACATGATGTCATTTCAATTTCCGAATAGTAGCTATTGTTATAAGCAAACTCCATCAATGTCAAATGAGCATCCTAGCTATCAGGAAATTCTCAAACACAACCCCTTAATGTATCCTCTAATGTTTGAATTGTACGCTCTGATTGACCGTCTATCTGAGGATGAAAAGTTTTACTGAATTTTAATTTGGTATCCAGAGCATCCTAAAGACTCGGTCAGAATATCGACGTAAATCTCGGATCGCTATCCAACACTATGTAAACTGGTGCACCATGAAATTTGACAATCTCGTCAATATACAATTTTCCATACTTGTTACTAGAGTATATAGTTTTCACAGTCAGAAAATGACCAGACTTTGTAAGTTTATCAATAAATATCTAAATGGAATTATGTCCATTTTGAGTTCAAGGTAATCTTGAGACAAAATCTATTGTGATATGTTCTCACTTCAATTCTGGGATAGGCAAAGGCTGCAATAACCCTCTTAGACGTTGATGCACAATCTTGACTACCTGACAGATAAGATACCTGGCAACAAATTCTACAATTTCTCATTTTATTCTATTCCACCAATAGTGTTCTCATAAGTCCCGATACATTTTGGTACGTCCTGGATGCGTTGCATATGTTGAGTTGTGTGCTTCCTCCAAAATATCTTTCTTTAAATCAGCATTATTAGGCACACATAATCTATTCTAACCCATCAAGGTTTCTTCATTATCCCTAACACGATAGTCGATTATTTGCTCATTCTTAACTTTATCCCTGATCTTTCCCAATTGGGCATCTGACATCTACGCTTCTATACTACAGTTAATTAATAACGGTCTCAAGGTCAAAGTTGCAAACAAGGATACAGTTTGTTGGTCCAGTGAGGTACCCAAGAGAGGGGGTGAATTGGGTAGTAATAAAAAATTATCAAATAAATAACACTTAAAAATTCAAATAATTAATTTTAACCTAAATTAATTATTATCTTTATAGCAGCGGATATGTGTTATCAATCTAGGTGCATATCCAAACAACTGAAAATAAATAAAGTAAAAATTACAGCACACTAAAATTTATATTGGTTCACCAAGTTACTTTTGGTTAATCCAGTTCTCCAAGCCCTACGGAGAGTTGCACCCACCAATCACTATGATTCCTTTAATCAGGTAGGAACCAAACTCTTATGAATGATTCTTTTTGCAAGCTCAGAATCAACATTTACAATTTCCCTCTTCACAGGCTAAGGAAGAACCTCTATCTTTTTACTAGGCTAAAGATTAACCTAATTCTACTATAGGAAGAATCACTACCTAATTATTTTTATACCTTAGCCTTAAGAATTAGTCCTCACAAAATACTCCAAGTATCATTTTTTCCGGTAAGGATTGAACCGTTACAAATTCACTCAAAAATATTTCTAGTCTTATTGGTCGGTTGACCAATCCTGTTGGAATACTTATTCCTCAATTAATTTTAACTCTAATCTTCAACGTTTTTGCCCTTTTAACCAATTTATTTTCTCGGTTAACTTAATTGATACTTTAAATCAATTTTAATTACTAATCTTTCTTAAATCAATATTTCTTCTTTAATTTTATACAGGAGAAAAAATGTTTAACTAATTAAAGTCCTAATAAAAACACACATAACATAATTTTATTTTTGTATCGCGTGTGATCCTAATTGGGAGACATTAAAAGTTAAAATTAACCTGAGTTATTTTTTCCTAAATTCTTCAATCTCTTAATACTTGTATCCTTGTTAGTCTCTTGCATCTTTAGCCATTTTAAATATTTTCTTCATGATAAAATCATCAATGGAACTTTTACACTGAAACACTTAATAAACTCGTTAGTTCCACAAAAAATATCAATATTTAATTGTCCATCAAAATCTTAGAATCAACACAGTTTGACCCATTGCCAACTAGACTCGTAGGGATCTCAATTAGGCATATAGGTTAGTATGAACAACTTGAAGCTACACAACCGAACCTACCGATTTTTGGCTTAATGCATCTGCTACCACATTAGCCTTTCTAGAGTGATAGTAGATAGTACAATTATAATCTTTGATCAATTCCGTCAAACACCTCTGTCTCAAATTTAGTTATTTTTGAGTAAACAAATATTCAAACTCCGGTAATCAGTGTATATCTCTCAAGTCTCTCTATATAGATAATATCTTCATAGTTTCAAGGTAAACACAATCTCCGCCAACTCCAAGTTAAATGTTGAGTAGTTACACTCATGATTCTTTAAAGGTCGACAGGTGTACACAATCACATGATCATGTCGTATTAATACACAACCAAGGCACTGGAGTAAGGCATCAATGTAAATCACAAAGCCACCACCTACTATCGGACCCTTCGTATGTGTTGACCTCTTAACAAATCGAATTAAAAGAAGATTTGTCCTATGTTGAGGAGCCGGTACAGATTTTAAATCGTAAATATCAAGTGCTACAAACAAAAACAATTCCGTTGGTAAAAGTGCTATAGCGCAACCACTCTATGGAAGAGGTGACGTAAGAAAGAGAATAGGGAATAATGAATAAATATCCTTATTTATTCGTTTAAGGTACCTAAATTTCGGGACAAAATTTCTTTTGGGGATGAGGATTGTAAGACCAATTTTTTTTTATATGCATATTTTTAATTGCATTTTACAACATTTAGAAAAATAATGGGGTTCAATCAATTATTTAAAGTTTAGCTTAACATTTTTAAGAGATTATTATGCTATGTAAAAGTTTGATTCTGAAGAAAAAAAACACACACTAAACTTTGGGAGCTAAATGTTAATTTTAATTTTGACTTTCAAAAGTTTTGAGATAATTATGTTATATTAAAATATAATTTTAAAAATTTTGTGATATAACAAATATATATTATTAGACAACACAAACGAGGGAATTGTGCTATACCCAAGTGGGTACAACACTTGTATTGCTAAAAAAAATAAATTATTATTATGTAATTGGGATAATACCATGCATCTCTCTCCCTTTTCTCTATTTCTATATAAATATTCTCTTTTTACACACGCTATCTCTCTTTACACACACTCTCTCCCTCTTATTACTTTTTCTACACTTTTATTATACCAACTCTTTATTGCCTATCTATTTTTCAAATAAGTTTTTTTTTTCTTTAACTTCATCAATGTTTGTGTATATATATAAGATATATAATTACTTATATATATACACAAGGATTTTATTTTTAATTTATAGTAGATATTTTAATTTTTTTTATTAAAATGGTAATTTCTAGTATTTTGTTAACTAATAAATATTATTAATAGTTGGTTAATATTTTCCTATAAAATAAATTATTAATTAGAAAAAAATTGTAATTATTGTTATAATAATTTTTGTACAATTAATATTGATTTAAGAAAGTGGTCGTTTAATGATTTTATATAATTATGAAAATTTTGGGAATGGAAAAAATTGCATTTTAATATCATGCATTTCATGCATTACATTGCATATTAGATATTAGTTAGATAAATTCTTAGTTAGGCTCTGTTGTTGTTAGGTTCATAGACGACGCCGACTACGGCAAAATTCTTACGATAGCCTAATTGCAGTGAGATTATTGAGATGAGTATACTATCTTTTATGTAAATTATCAAATTATATTTTCGTACTGAAATGTGAAAAGAAAAAGTTTAGTAAAATTGATTATTTTATAACGTTAAATAGATCAAGTAAATGGTTAAATGTGAAAAGTAATTTTTATTATTATGCTACAATGTCATAATGTAATCCCAGTAGGAGGTCATGTCCTGCAACATGTTATTGGTCCTAACAAGAGAGCATGTTTTGTAGGATGTTGTGTTGTGACCTGACATGAGAGCAATTCCTGCAAGTAATTATTATATGTTATTGTTGTTGATAATGATGATGATTATCATCATGATATGGTGATTTATACCACGTGTTGGCTCCTAACACATTGGAGATATTGAATGATCTTAACACTGATAGTAACCTTAGATTGCACAGTTGTACCGGTACCGTTATAACTCTCGATCATGAGGTAAAACGATTTTATGACTAGAAGGGAAGTATGTTTATGGAATTTTATTATATAAAAGTGATTTGATTGAATTTATATTCAGTTGCTATATCTTAATGATATCCAAGAATTTTAATATTGTTCATTGTTGTTATATTCTATTTTAAAAAATGAATTTTTCTAAATGTACTTATCGATAAATTGTTTTTATATTATGAAGACAGTACACCAATAAAATATTTTATTTCATAGACACGGGTCTACTATTGGCACTAGATAGAATCAGATAGGGATGTTGATTTTTAGACTGTTAAGACTGTTTTGGGTAATGAGTGGTTTAGACTTTTGTGGGTTGTGATGATATAGTGGATATGTGTAACCACGTAAGATTTGCCCTCTTGTCAGGTCACAACACAACGTCCTACAGGACATGCCCTCCTGTTAGAACCAACAATATCGCGCAAGACATATCCTCTTATTGGGACGACACTATGGCATAGTAGGATAATAATAAAAATCACTTTCTACATTCAATATTTTTACTTGATTCATCTAGCGCTATAAAACAATCAATTTTAATAAATAATTATTGTCCACAATTTAGTACAAAAATATAATTTGACAATTTACATAGAAAACAGTACACTCACCTAAAAAATTACACTACTAATAGGCTATCGTTGAAATATTATCGTAGTCAGCGTCGTCTGTGAATCTAACAATGGCAGAGCCTAAACTAAGTACTTAACTAAATAAATCTAATATGAAATGCAACGCATGAAATGAGTTATACTAAAATTTTATTTTTTTCATTCCCAAATATTCTTAACTATACGAAATTTATTAAATGTCCCATTTCTTAAGTTACTATTAATTGTATAAAAATATTATAACAATAATTAGAAAAAAATTCTAATTAATAATTTAATATACAAAAAAATATTAATCAACTGTTATTAATATTTACTAGTCAACGCCATAATAAAAATATTACTTTAATAAAATTCATAATTTATTTTAAATTTAATTCCTCACCTCTAAATATATATATATCTATAACTACATATATGTCTACTATTTATTTCCAAACCCACGTTTATATATATATATATATATGAGAAACATTTTACTGCCTTTAACTTATTCATAATTGTTTTATAGAGTGATGTGCCCAACTTATTGGAGCAACAAGTGTAAAGGATGTGTGTGTTGTCTTCTTACAAAGAAGACAACCCACATATATATTGCAATTCCCATATATATGTGCTTATATTTACAAAAGAATACATTCCTAATATAAAAACATACTAATTATACCCTAGTTATTAAAAGTTATATTTTAAATAACATAATAATCACGAAACTTTTTAAAAGTCAAAATTAAAATTAACATTTAACTCCCAAAATTTTTAAATATCATAATAACCTTTAATAATTTTAACGTGAAGTTTAAATAGAACAAAAATTTCATTATTTTCTAAATATTCTAAAATGAAATAAAAAAATGTGCACATACAAAAATTAGGCCTTACATATAGCATTTATAATTCTTTTCAATGTGAAGCTAAGAGAATTTTCAAAATAACATTTAACTCTTAAACAATCCAGTGAAAATGTTCAATTAGCTTACCTCTTATTAGATTGGTGCGCTGGGGATTTAAGATCTCGATGAGTATCTTAATTTTGTTGGTGGCAATATACCAAATATAATGAATTTGTGATATTATAGAAAACACTTTCTAATTCTCTTATAATAGCTTTTCGGTTTTTCAAAACGATAGATTTTAATGTGTAATGAAAATACTCTTAGAAAACTCAATATGAAATCTCCAATCTTTTTATCACAAAGTCAATTTTATATATTTTATGATCTAGACATATAAATATGATCAACAAAGGCAATGTATAGATATAAGCTCAGACTTCCATCCTTGTTTAATTCAAGCAACTAAGTAGGGTTTATATAGGGTTTGTCAAGACAGTGACTGTTGCACCAAATATGGGATCAAAAGGCTAATCTATTTTAATTGATAATGTAAACTTTATGTACATTTAATATGATTAATAACGCTCATCTCTAATGTTCCAATTTGATCAATTCAGGTAAGAATCCGTTGGGAGACAAGGTGCATAAAAAATGCAGAATTGTAGGGCTTGAAAATTGAAAACTTTATTTTCTATGATTTACCCATTGATTTTGACCCATAATTTATAATTCTAGATTCAAATGATAAGTACATTTAATTAAAGATTAAAAATATTTTGAATCAATTTGGAGTTCAAAACAAAATCAAATTTGAATTTGGGATCAACATATGTGAAAAGTGTCCGATAATCAGTTGATTGATTTGAACAATTAGTTATCGATGTTCTTGATTGGCTAGTCAGAGTTACTTTCTGGTATAATCGGTTGATTGGCTCTGTTAGTCAGTTAACCGGTTGCTCATTTTCAATACATATCATAACCTACTATTGTAATCATTTAACCAAAAATGCCTATCGATCGATCGATTCTTCCTGGTTTCTAATCCTTATAGGCTATTGGTTGGTTGAGGACGACACTTCCCCAAGTCATTTTTTTTTTTAATTTTAGGCTAAATTGGCAAACAAATTCTACCAACTTTGTATTCATTTTTCATCAAAATTTTCTTTTAAAAAAATTACTTTAAACTTAAAGGGGATTTTTTCATAAAAAAATTATTCCTAAAAAAAAAAAAAAAAAAAAAAAAAAAAAAAATTCTAAAAGAAAAATATACCTATTTTATATGCCTTTGCAAAATATTGTTTCTTGAAGGGTTTCAGAAAACTCCTTTCTTTGTTTTTCAAAGTATTTCTCTTCTAAAAAAAAAAACAAAGCTAAAAAATGATTTCTTCATAAAAAGATTTCTAAAAAATAACTTTATCTTCATTTTTTAAAAGAATTTTTTTTCTAAGGCTTTCCAAAAAATACTCTCTCTTCTAAACTAGGAAACTAGGAAAGGGATTTCTTCATAAAAAGGATTCATAAAAATAAAAAAAAATAAAAAAAATAAAAAAGAAGAAGAAAAAGATTTCTTCACAAACAGGATTTCTAAAAAAGTGAAAAATGAAAAGGATTCCCCCAAAAAGCAAAAACTAAAAATGATTTCTTCATAAAAAGATTTCTAAAGATATCTATCTTCATTTAAAAAGAATAGTTTTTAAGGGTTTCAAGAAAAATCTTTTTTATTTAGAAAAAAAATCTTATTTTAAACTAAGAAAAAATAAAAAGGGATTTCTTCATAGAAAGGATTCGTAAAAAAGAAAAACTAAAAAAAAAAATCTTCATAAAAAAAAAATTCTAAAATACTCGATCTTGGTTTAACATGTCTTTAAAAGAATTGTTTTCCAACGGTTTCAAGAAAAAAAAAATTCCTTGTTTACAAAGTACTTCCTTATTCTCATAAAACAAACAAAAAAAAAACTAAAAAATGTGATTTCTTCATAAAAACTGTTAGAATAATTGGAAGACGGAATGCTGGGAGAAATATGGAGTGATATGATAATATTCAGGAAAATAGTACAACAATAAACTATACAATGGAGATATTTATATGGGATTAGGGAAACCCTAGGGTTAGAGTTTTAACCTAATGAACCAAGCCTATATACATATATTAACACACTCCCTTCAAATTCAAGGTGGTAACTGAGACGTAAACTTGAGTTTGAAAATCAAAGTGTAAAAGCGTTCGGGCGGATGAGCCTTGGTGAAAATATCTGTGGTAGCGAAATTATTTTGTTAACGCAAGTGTGCGGGTCAAATTTTAATAGTATAGGAAGAGTAGGGTTGTCGTATCCACAGGGATTGGATTAAATTGTTGTTAAATACTGCGATTGTCGTAATCGAACTTTATCTAGGTGATCTAATTTTATGTTTTCTTTATAGAAATAATAAAACTAAACTAAATTAATTACTAATTAAACTATAATACTAATATGACATTAATGGGAATATATTATCTAGGGATTGACTTCGTTCACTTAAACATGTTCGTTTTAGTCTAGTTTACATTAACGGTATTCAAACTATCCAACAATCCAAGTATCAAAAACTCACTCACTACCTCTCCCGAGTGTAAAGTGAATGAATATGCGACTTCACGTCAACGCCGATATCCCTATCTAGCGTGTAAATGAAACTGATCACATGAGTCTTTCCCCAACCTAACGGATTGCATACTTTCTAATACTTTCCTGAGTCATTAGATTGTCACATTATGTTTAAACCCTAATCCAAATTCAGGATTACCTCTCCCGAGTGTCAAACCCCGATTTTTCAAACCAACCAATATATCATAACAAGCATATAATGGAAGTAATAAAATGATAAACACAATCGGATACAAATGAATAACCGTTAACAAAACATCGATTTATTCAAACATCGTTTTCATGAACTACATCAAACCCTAGACAATATATATTTAGCTATATATGGCCATAACCAAATATTCAACTACAAACTAGCTAAACAACATCAAATACCAATAAGGGTGTAAGAAATAAAGAAACAAACATGGAAGGATAGCCGTTATCTGAAGAATGGGTGATTCCACGTTAGTGATTTTAGCTCCGATTGCGTTTTTTCTCTCTCCAAATTGATGATCTCTCCTTGTTGGAATGGTTTTGGAGCTTTCAAGAAATCCCCAAAAACGTGCATCAAGTGTTGGGGAAGAAGGGATATTAAATGAGATCCAAAATATCAAAGAAAATATCCCAAAATATCTTTGTCAGGTGGTGTCGGATCGCTGCAACGATAAGAAGTTAGTAGGCCACTAACCTTTTACCGTTGTAGTGGTGGTTGGGCAGAAAGTCTTTTGCCCTTTGATCACTGCAGCGGTGGTTTGCACTGCTGCAGTGATGAAGCTATAGTTTCTGAACTTAACCTTTTTCAACTTTTCTCCACCTACGTTCTACCGATTTGCTCGATTTTCAACCGTTTTTACCCTTTTTCATCCCTAACACATGATTTACATAAAAAAAAAAAAAAAAAAAAAGAATTAAAATGTATTAAAACATAACAAGAACACTTGAAAACTACCAAAATCGGTTTTAAAATATATAGATAAATTCCAACTATCAAATACCCCCAAATTTAGAATTTTGCTAGTTCTTGAGCAAAACACTCACACTAAAATAAACAAACACAACTAATCAATGAACACAAATACTATACAACGAATAAAAACACAAATAAACTAAACATAACGACGTGCGAGTTTTGAATTCAACTAATAAACCAAAACGTTTTCCCTCAATGGCCCCCAATCATCATATTGAGTTCAAGAATAAAACCACACCCTGTGGTGTTCTAGAATTTCAACATTCAATAATGATAAATGTCATTCTAGATCCTTTCCGAGTGTGTGTGTGAAAACTCAACTATACAACCATCCAATGACCAGATTGGATTATCCACCAACAAAGTTCATGACTTAAAACTGATAAGGTATAGGATTTCCATATGCCAGTCTGGGTTTCATTCTCTACTAATTTAGGCTTAGAAGTTCAAAAAGATCAAAAGGACTTTGTTTAATTTTTGTCAAATGGCCAAAGGTATATTGGGAATATAAAATAGTTAAACATTATTATATCAACAATACCCAAGGCATAATGCTTGGCGCTCAATCATACTCGTAACCACAAATATTAATTCGAAACAACCCTGAACTAACATTTTAAATTGTTGTACTCATTTGTCAAAGGAAACAAAAAAAATAAGAATAATATTTACATATGTTTTTTTTTTTCCTTAACTACACCCCAGACTTATTTAATTTGTACAATTTCACACGTGTGCAAAAAAAAGATAGAAAAATGACAATTGATTACTCAAATACCGAACCGATCAAAAGTTCGCCCAAAAACCAACCGCTCAATTCAAGTAGCATTTACAAATTCTCACTTGATTTTGACTCAAATTGTGCCTTAGGTTTAGCGACAGAGGTTTGGAAAAAGTTTTATTCGTCAGGGTATTAGTTACGTGTTCAGAATTGAAACAACTTACTGGTTTCGACAAGGTAACGAGGGGTAAACATATTACAATGTAGGATTCAACAGCTCAAGCGATCAAAATGAATGCCTAAATCATATCTCCTGAACTATCTCGCCTATGATTTCGCATCGAGTTTTCCCCAATCAGGTTCTAGAATCCCTTAAATTATCATGAACTTGGCTACTGTATAATTGGCCTCAAATCAATTGAATAGCTATACATTGAGTCTATGTGCTCGCGCAAATTAGAATCCACCATAACTTTTACCAAAACAAAATATCAAGCACACAGAACACACATAAATGAGCATTACCCTTAACCTTGAAAAACAACCAGGGGATAATTTCATCATCGGGTAATGGCCCAGAAGAACTACAAAACCCAACACACAACAACTACTACAAACATAAACACAACTATACTAAAACTAAACACAAATGCATACATTGCACTAAGTATTCACAACATCACATTTTACTTACAGAAACATGTATGTAAACAATTTAACTTAAACTAACACAACTAGCAAAAAGATATCACACTAGAAAGCATACAAAACATAAACATCTCCCCCAAACTCAAAATGGGCAGTGTCCACATTGACCCAACATTAAACTCAACCTTTGACATATAGCATGATGACAAAGGGGGTTTTGAACACATACCTAGGAGGCGAGACAATCTTTCCTCCAAGTGTAGTCAGCAGAGATGGATTGATTTATTTTGAAACTTGGGTTGCGTCTCAATAAACGCTTGGTTTAATGTCATCGGCTTGACACGGAGAAGGGCTGGTCAAAGAGCGGCTTCTACCCATAATATGTGTCATACAACACAACATACGGGGACTTGTTTCTGAACGCCCTCAAGTTTGGCGAGATTTAGCATTGTTCGGCTAGAACTCTCAACATGACTCGTTTCCGTCTCATGTGCTCGGTGGGCATGAAAGAACGGTGTTAAAGGCAGAGAAAGACAAGTGAGCCACATCAGATTGTCATAGATGTGATCGTCTTGGATCAGTGGTGGAATCACAATGTGGATCTTAAATGCTAAAGAATCACAATCATCAATCCATGCTTGGGTTTCCACCTCATTCGAATCATCGTCATTGAACTCACCCAAGTTCCTCCCGCTCATATCTAGTTCCTCCTCGTGGCTTTCACATATGGATGTGATTGGTATGTCTCTCAGTGCCACCACTTCTAACTCGGCCTCAATGAATAAAATAATCTAACCGATTTGAGTCTCGAGGGAATTTACGGTCTCATCAATTTCAGCGCAGGTCATCTCAATATTGTCAAGACGATCCTCACACTTATTAATACGATCATTCATCTTCCTCCAGAAAGCCTGAGTCTCTCCCATAAATTCAGCGAATATTTCTTTCAAGGTGGAGGAAGACTCCAAATGTTGGTCTGGGGTGTCAATCCATGGCGCCGAAATGGTGGAACCATCCCCCAAGCTTTGGTAGCTTGTTGAATAATTCCAACTCTAAAAATCAAACTCCGCCATATCTTCCAACAACTAATAGGCTTTATCCGCAGTTAGTTGGTCGAAAGAGGTGGTACTATTTCCTCCTTCCACTCAAATTCTTGTTGCGGCTAGTTAACCGACGAGGAAGTTCAGTAGTTGACACTTCCTCGGGAAACCATGACAGAGGAACCGAAATAGAAACTCCTTGTATCTATCCCAAGCACAATAAAATAACTCGGAATCTTGTTGAACGAAATGCAATAACACTTGTTGATCTAACATCTTCAAGTACCTCGCAAGACAAAACAAACTAAAAACAAAAATTATAAATAAAATAAATACCTAAATTAAAATTAAGTTAGTTACTCACAATATCAACAACAATCTAAAAACCAATCCCCGGCAACGGCGCCAAAAACTTGGTAGCAGAATTATTTCGTTGCTACTATACCACAAGTGTACCGGTCAAGTTTTAATAGTATAGGAAGAGTAGGGTTGTCGAATCCACAGGGATTGGATTAAATTGTCGTTAAGTACCGCGATTGTCATAACCTAATTTTATCTAGGCAATCTAATTTTATGTTTTTTTTTTATAGAAATAATGAAACTAAACTAAATTAATTACTAATTAAACTATAATACTAATATGAAGTTAATGGAAATATATTATCTAGGGATTGACTTCATTCACTTAAACATGTTCATTTTAGTCTAGATTACATTAATGGTATTCAAACTATTCGACAATCTAGGTATCGAAAACTCACTCACTACCTCTCCTGAGTGTAAAATAAATGAATATGCGATTTCGTGTCAATGTCGATATCCCTATTTAGCATCTAAACGACACTGATCACATGAGTCTTCCCCCAACCTCACGGATTGCTTACTTTCTAATACTCTTCCGAGCCATTAGATCGTCACGTTATGTTTAAACCCTAGTCCGAATTTGGGGTTACCTCTCTCGAGTGTCAAACCCCAATTTCTCAAACCAACCAATATATCATAACAAGAATATAATGGAAGTAATAAAATGGTAAACACAATCAGATACAAATGAATAACTGTTAACAAAACATCGATTTATTCAAATAGTTTTTTCATGAACTACATCAAACCCTAGACAATATATGTTTATCTATACATGGCCATAACCATATATTCAACTACAAACAATCAAAACAATATCAAAAACCAACAAGGGTTTAAGAACTAAAGAGAGAAACAAAAGAGAATAGCCGTTATCTGAAGAACGAGTGATTCCACGTCATTATTTTTTGCTCCGATCTCATTTTCTCCTCTCCAAATTGATGATCTCTCCTTTTTGATATGGTCTTGGAGTTCTCAAGAAATCCCAAAAAACGTGCATCAAGTGTTGGAGAAGAAAGGATATTAAATGGGATCCAAAAATCAAAGAAAATATCCCAAAATATCTTTGCCAGGTGGTGTCGAAATGATACAACAGTGGGAAGCATCGCTGTAGCAATGAGAAGTCAGTAGGCCACTGAACTTTGACCGCTGCAGTGGTGGAGGCCACTAATGTAGCATGAGGGCCATTGCTGCAGCGGTGGTTGGGCAGAAAGTCTTCTGCCCTTTGATTGCTGCAATGGTGGTTTGCACCACTACAACGATGAAGTTGCAGTTTCTGAACTTGGCCTTTTTCAACTTTTCTCCACCGACGTCCTATCGATTTTGCTCGATTTTCAACCGTTTTTACCCATTTTCGTCCCTAATACCTGATTTACATAAAACAAATAAAAATGAATTAAAACATATTAAAACATAACAAAAACACTCAAAAACTACCAAAATTGGTTTCAAAATATATAGATAAATTCCAACTATCAATCTGCTATCTGATCAGCTGAACTAATGGATTGTAGGTTAACAGTATTTTGGGGAATGTGGTGACGAATAAAGTTGAAATTAGTTCTCGATGTATTTTGTATGCTTGTGAAATACATCATTGTGGGTGATTCAAATAGCACTCATATTGTCACAATGTAAAACAGTGGCAGTTGGAGAGGAGACTCATATGACAGCAAGAAGCCAACAAAGCCAAAGTAGTTCTTGTGTTGCATCAGCGATAGCACGGTATTCAACTTTAGTGCTGGAGTGAGTAACCACAATTTGTTTCTTACTACGCTAGGAAATGAAAGAGTTTCACAAGAAGAAACAATAACTAGTGGCTGAACGTCTATCAGTGGGATCTCCGACCCAATCGACATCAGAATAAACCTGTAAGATGGGATGAGAAATGAAGATCATGAAATAAAATACCCTTAACATATTGAAGGATGCGAAGAACAACCGAGTAATGAGTGGTCCGAGAAGCGAACAAGAACTGACTGACTTGATGAACGGCATAGGCGAGTAATAGTGAGATATACCAGACATCCAACCAGTTGGTAATATGGAGTGACATCCGAAAGAGAACCATCTAATGGAGTGAGTCTAATATTCGGCTCCAGAGGAGTAGTGGAAGTACTGAAGTTAGTTATACCAGCCTTCGACAAGAGGTCAGAGGCATAGCCTGAGAGAAAAATATCCATCTGAACCATATAAGACTTCAAGGCCAAGAAAATAGGTGAGCACGCCAAAATCCTTCATCTCGAATTATCCATTAAGAAACTTTTTTAGTTCAGAATACCGCATAAATCATCCCTAGAAATAATCATGTCATCCACGTATAATAAAATAAGTATAATTCTATTGTCAGTATGGCGAACAAATAGAGTCAAATCATAAGTATTGGATGTAAATCCAAACTTATGAATGGTAGTGTTAAATTTTGTGAACCAGGTACGTGGAGCTTGTTTCAAACCATATAAGTCACAACAGATGCGACAAACTTTATGTCGAGGAGTATGTATGTAAACTTTCTCAAGAAGATCGTCATTGAGAGATGAATTTTTAACATCCATCTATAGTCTATTTTCGAATGACGGTGACGAAAAGAAAAATACGAATAGATATGAGCCTCGCCACTAGAGCAAATGCCTCTTCGTAGTCAATGTCATATTCTTGAAAAAATCCCTTGGCAACAAGTCCAGTTTTATAGCCATTAATGAAAGTATTAGAAAGTATTTTGATCTTAAACACCCACTTGCCTCCAATAGGAGTTTTCCTAAGGGGAGGTCAACAAGATCCCAGGTGTGAGTTTTGGCCAGGGCTTGAAGTTCTTAGTCCATTACTTTCTTTCAAACAGGATTAGTACTAGCCTCATTATAGGATTAAGGCTCATAAAGATTAAGTATGGTAGAAAAACAATAATAATAAGTGAGATAAAATGGAGGATAAGTTACCGTGGTTGAGCGGCTAGAGTGATTTGGAGCGTGGGTCTTAGAGGCAATCGGTACAGAATCATTGGCCACAAGAGAAGTCTCAGGCATGGATGATGGAGTTGGTGGGGGTGAGATCAGCTGGTGGTTTTGGAGTGGGTTCAACTGGTGATTCTGGAGTGGATTCAGCTAATGATGCTGGAGTGGACTCAGCGTAAGGTGCAAGACTGAGCTAAACTGATGGTGCTGGACTCGGCCACATGAGAAGTCTCAACTAGAGGTTCTAGAGTTAGTCAGGGTTGATATATCAAAGGACCGTAATGAAGAAAACATGTGTTGTTCCCAAAAAATTACGTGATAAGAGACAAGAAGAGTTTTAGAGATAGGATCCCAACACTGATACTCTTTATGTTCAATGCCATACCCAAGAAATCAACATAGATGGGCCCTTGGTTCCAGCTTATTGTGTTCATGTGGTTTGAAAAGAACAAAACAAGCACAACCAAAGACTCTGAGTTCAGAGTAATCGACAGGTTTACCAAAAAGACGCTCAAATGGAGACTAATGTTGAATTGTTGCAAATGGGACATGGTTTATAGTGTATACTGCAGTTAAGGCGACCTCACCCCAAAAATGCTCAGGGCAAGAGGAAGAAATTAGGAGAGCATGAACTATATCAAGAATGTGTCTATGTTTACGTTTGGCTCATCTATTTTGTTGGGATGTGCCAGGACACGAGCGGTGGGAGAACGTCAGTTTTGCAAAGCAGGTTGAGAAAAGCACAATCCTTGTATTCTATTGTATTATCTGAGCGAAAAACTTTGATATTTCTAGAAAATTGGGTTTAAAACATAGAAGAAAACTAAGAATATATTTGGAATAGTTTGGATCGATTTTTTATAAGAAACAACCATGTATATTAAGAGTAGTTGTCCACAAAGATAACAAAGTAACAAGAACCACCATTTGTGGCATGAGGAAAAGGCCCACAGACATCAAAATGAATTAGATCAAATGGTGCAAGAAAAATAGACAGACTCTTATTGAAAGGTAGGGTTGGTTGTTTTGCAAATTGGAAATAGATACATTTAAAGGACTCACGCTGAACTAAACCTAACCGACCGCAAGAGATAAACGATTTGAGTCGATTGGATGAAGTGTGACCTAACTGAGAATTTCAAATATAGGATAGTGATATTGGTAATGGCGATGGTGGAGATAAGGTTGATTATGATGAGGAGGAGGAAAATGGTGGTGGTTGTGATGATGAGGTTGCATAGGTTGATGAAGGGACATAGGGTTGTAGTGGTAGTAGGGTTTGAGATGAAAGGTCCAAACTATTAAGTTCAAATAGACGTCCAACTTTACGACCAGACCCATGGGTTTCTCCAGTCTAAGGATCCTATACACGACAATCACTATTAGAAAATATGACTTCAAATCCCAATTCACAAAGTTGTCCAACAGATAAGAGATTTAAAGTGAATTGTGAAATCAAATACATGTCAGCAATAGAGATATGTAAAGTAGAAACCTGACCGGTATAAGTAACACACATTTTAGAACCATCAATAGTATGAATACTAGAGGTATTCATAGTGGATTATTTGGATGAGAAGATATTGGGATTAGATGTTATATGATTACGACAGACAGAATCAAAGAAGCAAAAAGAGTTACATGTAGTAAGTTAAAGAGCAAGGGAAAATTTTGTACCATTCTTGGAGAAATTTGGTGGAAGAGTGAAACTATATCTATAATAGAAATTGTAACAGTAGTGGAGGTAGAATCCGAACCCTCTTTGATATTGAGAATGATCAAAGAAGTGTAAGCCATAGACATCGTTGTTGAACCAGATCAATAAAGTATACTGAATTATATGAATCTGGAGAAACCGTTGCCACGAATAGATTCAAAATGCTAAAATTGTCCAGGAACCGATCTATAATCGTGAAGAACCGATTAAGGAACCCTTGAACTGATGAAATATTCGAGATGAACCGAATCAATAATATAAAGGGAACTATACTATATGATTAAATGGAGGCCACAGATGGATCTAAAACACCGAAATTAGCTAGGAACCGATATTATATCTTCAAGGATGGGTCAAAAACTAGATGAACCGACAAAGAAACCACACAAATATAAAAGAAAGTATATATTGTGAGTCTCAAATCACAAATAAGAGGCAAGAAACAAAATCAGAACATCCAAAAACCCTAGGAACCAATTCAATTTTGTAGAAAACCAATCTAAAAGTGCCTAAACCGGTCAATAGAAGGTTACCTTAGCGAATCAGTGATGTGGAAAAGATCAGTGAGGTTGCGCTAGTATGGCAAGGGTCAGCGCTGATGTGGCAAGAGTCAACGCTGATGTGGCGCTGGTGTTGCACTGACGTGTTAGAGGATCACCGCTGACATGGTAATGCATGCTAGTAGTCAACATAAGGGCCAATGCTGATATTGTTTATGATGTGGTGCCTAGGTAGCACTGAGATGGCTGTCATAGTGATGAAGTGGCCCACGAATTTGGAATTGATGAAGGCCTGACGACTTTGAACGGCGCATGACACCTCCTATTGTGGTGATTTTTTGCTGGGGTTTGTTCGCATCTTCAAGAAGAATCTAGAGGTATGGTGTGTGTCAATATCTAATTGACAGTAAGTCATGTAGCAGTCAATGAAGATAATGGCAGTGGCGGACTGGCTGAGTGCAGGTGGGGGTGTAAGGGAGCACCAAGGGGCTTGATGTTGGTAGCGTTGGAATCGTCTCGTGGAGACAATTTGGATGGTATGGTCATTTATGAGTTTTGAGCACCGGTTGTTGCGTTAGAGCTAAAAAATATTGGCGGTGGGAAAAGGCAGCGCGACAGAAGACTTTAATAGATTAGGGTTGCGAAAAAAAAAATAGGAAGAACAGGACCAAGAAAAACTTGCCCTTAGTACCATGTTAGAATAATTGAAAGACGGAATATTGAGAGAAATATGAAGTGATATATTAATATTCAGAAAAATAGTGCAACAATAAATTATACAATCGAGATATTTATAGGGGACTAGAGAAACCCTAGGATTAGGGTTTTAACCTAATGGGCCAAGCTTATGTACATATATTAACACATTCCTTTAAAAAAAATAAAATAAATAAATAAATAATATGGGATGTCTTCATAAAGATTTGTAAAAAAATAATAATAAAATACCAAAAACTCTTTTTGTTTAAAAAGCAACTGTCCAAAAATCCTTTCTGTATTCTCAAAGAAAATTTCATTTTTCACATGTTTTTTCAAATGACAAAGTCAAACACAAAAACAAAGCCTTTTTTTTTAAAAAAAAAAAAAAAAAAAAAAAGAATTTTCATTTAAGTATTTTATTTTTTTACCCTTTCTTTTCGTATTTCAAAAACAAAAATCTTAACTTATCTTGTCAAATAATATATATATAATAAAATTTCTTTTTAAAAAAGAATATTTGTATGCATCATAACGCACTCTAATTTTTCAAAAGGTGAAAATAAATAAGAAATAGTAAGTGCATAAAGAGAAGGGGTGCTTTAGAGCGCGATTTTTCTCAAAAAAAAAAATACTTAGTCCATTTTAAAAAATAAAGAGTTGGCACCTAGCATTGGGTTTAATTGGTATGCTGAATCACCATTGTTTTTAGAAAAAACAATTTAAAAAGCCTAAATAAATTTGACCCCATAGACACAGTCAAACCAAATATTCAATTATTGAGCTCGGGAGTCAGTTACACTCAGAGAAGGTGTTAGGCACCACAAGACACCTCTTCGAAAATGGTACCATATGTCAAATTAAGTTCAATTAGTTTGAGGTCAAATGTTTTATTTTGTTTTGAAAATATTTTCCTTCTTATGAACTATTTTTGGTATTTTTCAAATTAAGATGAGACAATTTTTTGATATTTTGGAATATTCTCCCGGTATGACCTCTTATCAAATATTACTTAATCAATTATTGCAATTCTAATGCATGCTTTAACATGGATAATTTCACATCTTCAAGTAGATATCTTATAAAATTTTAGCCCCCTTTCAGAATAATAATCATTTAAAAATTGGAGATGATATATGTATGGTAAAAATAGTTCATACTAACATGCATACAACTAAACAACTAATACCGACCATGCAAGTTTAATATCATATGATATTCTGAACATGTCGACAAACAAGATCAAATTTAATACTAATTTTATGGAGAATTACAAAGAATAGGTCAATAGCATGTGATTCAATAAATATAATAAAATATAGAACAAATACATGACTCGTGTATGTCCAACAAAACAATATTAACTAGCAAAAGAATTTTATGCAGACATATAACCAGAGCATATCTAGAAGCAGAAGCATAATGTACATATAGATGCAAATATGTGAACAAGATTTTTCATTGATAATTTCACATCACATAAACCCCACATTCAATCATACAAGAATGAGATTGTTTTACCCCAGAGTTGAATGAAAAATCAACTCTAATCAAATATCTCCTTGAATCAATATCGTTCTTATCCTGAACTTAAACTTCAAGTTTCGATATGAGTATATATTTCTCTGTGTATTATCTTATAACTTGATATACATTGAAATATTCTTGCAAGAACATCATCAGTAGAAGTCAAGTATATATACCAAATCCCATCAATGGAATCACCTATTCGAGAAATACAAGATTTAAGGATTACTTATTATCAAGTTTGATCACAAATCAAATCTAAGTAATGTACAACATGTCGGACACTTAAATCATTTGTGGTCGTTAATATGAGATGAAAAATTCTATGCAAGAATTGACAAGAGAATATCATGTTCACAAAACGAAATAGTTTATTTCAAACCCTTTGTAGAATATTTAGTTGATAAAATAAATCCTCGTAATCAAAGCCGAGATCAATGCAATGATGACAAACATCCTAGTTAAATTAGGATTCGGATCTTATAAATGCATCAATTAAAAAGACAAAGGATGACAAATATTTCACCATTTTAAAAGATCTCAAAATATCAAATAGAGGTAAAGATGTCAATTAGATCAAGATATTCTCTCAAGAAGCATTCTTTAGAAATTCAACTTAATACAACACATTTATATGAAAGATAAATAGCATGAACATAAGTACAATATACAAATAGTTTTCTTAATATGCATATGCAATGATGAACAAATCATGAAACAATACTACTACAAGTTTATATAATGTGATTACTCATGCAATACACAAATACTTGTAAGATTATTTATCATAGAATATATACTCGTAAGAACAGGATGGTTGATTCAATTTTTAATTAATATACACATAACATGTTTTACAAAAAAATAAATAAATCCCGAAAGTAGATAAGGACTATCAATCATATAATCGAATACACGAATATCATTAAATGAATTATATGAATGATATAAACAAATCGTGATGCAAACATGTTAATACACATAAATATAAGTGATTCCTAAAATCACCATACAATGTTTCTAAGACAACAAATGAATACATAATTTAACACTAGTCTTAGAAACTCTTACTGACTTACCTAATTTGTAATCCAAACACCTACCTCTTTAACAAATTTAATGAAATTTAAACTTCCAAAGGTTGGGAGCACCTTTGATGTCCTTTGGGACAACTTTATTTGTTATCTCATTCTTATCAATAATAGGTTTAGACATAAATTTATGCTCAAGATGTCTGCATCTTCCACGCCTTTGATTTTTGCTATTTAAATTTATGATATTTTTCTTTATACGCATCACTTGTGGATTCTTAGTGATTTTCAGCCTTTGCTTTCGCACATCTTTTCTATTTGCTCCACTTGTTCTACTTCTATCAATATGTAACTCTGCACAAGATTTTGTGTGTTATTCTTCGCTATCCATTTCATTTTGTGTATACTTTTGTTAAAAATAAATTTAGGATTCTTGAAAGAACATGATACTTTCAAATGTCCAACACTGTTGCAATTATGTCTCTAACTTCGACTAGTTATCATAGACAACACGAGAAGTAAACCATGAATCATTTTTAATAACACAATCATGGGCTTATGATGACGAGTGAGATGATGAAGTATATCCACTTCTATAGATTTATTTAAAAGACCAGTGAATATTCTTAGGTTCACTTATTATAGACTTGAGTTCAGATTTTGATTTTTCAAAATTTTTGTCAAGTAAATTAATATTTATTTCAAGATTTGACTTTTGCTTGGAAACCATATCAAAATCATTTTTTAAAACTCTATATTCATTTTCAACCGATTTAATTTTCAAAACTAATTTTTCATATTCAATTTTTGAAGTCTCAGGTTCTGATTTAAAACCTTATTTTCTTTTTCAAAAGCTCTAAAAATATAAATTTTTTCTTTTGAAGTATTTAAATTGTTTTTCAAAAAATTATTTTCATATCCAAGACAGACTATGTTAAAGAGTAAATTGTTTATTTTCAAATTAACATCTGAAAACTACTTTGTTCCACAATAGTTTTCTATATCCAAAATGTATTTTACATTTTTGAACCTCTTTCTTCTATTTTCAAAAGATTTTTTTTAAATACAGATTTTCTTTAGCAAAATGATATGTAAAAACAAGTAATTTTTCTATAGAAATATGAATATTCTCATTATTATCATCATCATCATTGCCAGTAGTACTATAAGAACCATTAATAAAATTATCACATAAAGATCTATCACATTCAAGAGTAGGCACATATAAAACAATATTCCTAGTACGTGTCATATGATCGTTTAGCTAGGATGTGAAGCTTATTCAACTAATTAAGCTTTGATATCAATTGTTGGTCAAAAAATCTCCCCAAGAGAATGGTGCATTGAGTAGTTAAAAAATTAACAATCAAATTCAATTACCTTTGCTGATTCATAGCTTGATTTATATGCAAAAACGTATAATTCTAAATGTGCATGTACAAAGAGTTTAGGGATAGAGAAATTGATACGCAAAAAAATTATAATGGTTCAGCAAACTACTCCTACTTACATCTACTCCACTGAGCTCTCACAAGAAATTTGAAACCACTATCCAATGTTGATTATTTTCCTTGGTAAGAATCAAACCTTTACATTAATTCTTTTCCCATATAAGAATTACATCTTTATACCCTTCTTAGGTAAGGTCCATTTATACCTAATCAAGACTCTCACTTAAACCAGTTACCTTTAGGTCTAAAATACAACTCACACATACAAAAAATTACTTGTTTAATCTCACAAGAGCTTCTACCAACTTAATTCAGAATAAACTCAATTAATATCCCGATACAAGTAATAGAGGTGTGTACAAAAAGTGTGAGAAACTTATCAATCTGGAAAATTATCAAGGTATACTCAAACATAGTTCACAACCAGATTTCAGATAAAAAAAAAAAAAAAATTGTTTTAAAGCATTTTGAGTAATTTCAGGAAGAACAATTTTCATCGCAAACACGGCATGCTTAGAAACAGAATTATACATATCAATTAAATCACAATAATATTGATCACACAAGTATAATTAGAGATATCTCTTTGAGATGTATTCAAGAACGATTTGATAAAGATAACTTTGTAGTAAATTCAGTTTTTGCAAAGAACGCATTTTTTCGATCAACAACACCCTCAAAATATAGCCTCAAAATAATTTTTTTTAGATAAAATCATTTTTATCTCTCTTTAAAAATATGAATTCTCTTATGATTCTTGATAATAATTAATTTCGAAAAAATACAGGTCTATAAATAGTGTTTGCAATAATAGCCTATAACAGCTAGGTTTTAAAAGATATCCTAAAAAATAACATATATAGACCCTTTTTATAAATCTAATTTGTAATGGCTATACAAGAGAAATATATGTATATATATATATATATAACACTTTTAAAACATTTAATTTAGTCCCAAAAAAAAATTGATCAATACTCCACAAAAGGATGATAGAACTTTTACCGAAAATATCAATATAAGGATTAAATATTAAGATCTTCAAAATATCTATATAATAAATCAGCTCATTCACATCCAGGATCGTTGGATATCTCTGGATATTCGTAGCCGTTGGATGTCTCTGGATATATACAACATATCTATATAATATATCTATCTATAATAATATACAATATTCAACACTTACCATCAATCATACTTTTTAACACTTACCATCGTCTACAGTATCCATGTCTGCCTTTGCATTTACTTCATGGACTCTGAGAGTCTTCTTCTCCACTGAATTCGTCGTCCCCAACCCTTTTTCTCTCTCTCTCTCTCTCTCTCTCCCCCCACCTCCGACATCGCCGCTAAAATATTGGATGTTTGATTTAGGGTTACCTCTTTCTCATCAACACCACAGCTCGTCAAAACTACAGCTGCTAGAGAAATTAGGGTTCGTCTCTCTCTCTTCCTCCCTCGCGATCCACTCCCTCTCAGCCTCCTCCACCATCCCCTCGCCACCGCCACTGCCACCTCCGCTCCATTTCGCCGCGATGTCATCGCCTCGCCATCCACGCTGTCATCCTTCCTCGCGATTTCTTCTTTCTCCCTCGCGACGACTTCTCCCTTCCTCCAGACGACAACGGTGGCTTAACTCTCGACCGAATCTAATGTCACAACTCCGCTGATAGTCGACTCCTCCAATTGCTCACGGTCTTCGCTCCCGATGTCGCAGATTCCCTGGTAAGCCTCTTTTTCTCTTTCTCAACTACCACGATTCACAGCTCTTGATTCGATTTTGCAGCAGTTCAAACTAAAAATCTTTGTTTTGAAATTCATTGGTTTGAATTTGATTTTTTTTTAAGGGTTTCTGAAATTAGGGTCTCTTTCTCTCTTGATTTTGGGTTTTGAAACCCTTAAAATTGAAGCCCTTTCTATGTTTTTCCCCTCTATCCCTTGATTGAAATTTCTTTTAATTTCTCTTTGATTTTTTCGATTTCAGATCTGAAATGGGTTTTGAGCTGTTTAGGTTCTACGAATGAGATCCTTTATGAGATGACGCTTGACCACTTTTCCTGATTTTCGCAATGCTCAATCGATTCCAAAGCGGATGCGGTCGGCTTGCTGCAATTATGCTCCCTCGGAGACCAATCCTGGTGTTCGATATGATCCAATCCTTGCTACGTATTTATTTTTTTTCTCCTCCTTTATTTCTGAGATTAATTTCGATATCTTGAGCTGAATTTGTGCTCTAATTTCCCCGATTTCGTGGGATGGTTTGGGATAGCTTTTAAGAAGAAGGACAAAAACTGCATTATTTAAATTTTTAAAACCCTAATTCCATTGTAATTTGTGTTTAAATTTGACCTAATTCTCTGTTGTTGTAGGTCAGAGGTGTTCTTTCGTGTTGGAACTCATCTCATTCCACACCCCAACAAGGTACTCCATGCTGGAAAAATGCCTGTCTTATCTAATTCCAACTCTCCAATTCTGTGCTTCCAACCGCTGCCTAGCAAAACAATCATTCAAAGGTGAAAATCAAGTCTGTTTTTGTAATTAAAAGGTAGGTCTTCACTTAAATTTGTTCGTTATGGAAAAATTTAGAGGGTTGTAATTGGCTAATATGTCTTACATCTGGGGTTTTAGTTACCCAAATCTGGGGTTTTGGTTGGTAGTAGCTATCACCGGCGACGCTTGGATCAGTCTGCAGTGTCGATGCATCACTAAAGCATGGTAGCATGAGTCACGACAGATTCAACGATCGCTTTCTTCTCTCTTATGCGAACCATTGGAAGAAGGTACTGATTTTTACCTCCATCTTCTTTGCTTTTTTTTTTTTTTTTTTTTTTTTTTTTTTTTTTTCTTTCTAGGGTTTGTTTGTTTGTTCTTTGTAATCCTCTTTTTTTTTTTTTTTTTTTTTTTCTTTTTTCACATACTTTACTGAATTAATTTATCAAATTTCATGCTTAATTTTTTGTTATCAGATCCATCCACGTGTGGATTTAATCAGAGCACGATCATCCGGCCTCCTGCAAATATATTATTAGTTGAACCTTGGTTGAAGCGTCGCTCTCTCCGAACTGATTCAGAACGTAATTCTCCTTGACAATCAGCGACTTTCCCATGGCTATCTAAGTAAGCTTCGTCACCCTCTTGCTCTTCTCTATGTACTCCTCCATATGTGTTTATGCATATTTGTATTTTTAATTTCGTCAATAGTGAGCCTAGAGTGTTCGATGAAATGCATGATAACTGACATCTCGCCAAATCCCTTATCGTTTTGACCAATCTGGCAAATTGACAGATGAATTAATGTTTGGAGGAAGAGGGTGCTGACGGAACATTGGTGGTTATCAATATAGAAGAACAAGTTTATTGGAGGTTTGTGTTCTTATAACTTTGAAGTATCATGTTCTTATTATATACATATACTGAAATTTTTAATTCACTTAAAAAAATGTTTTTTTGTAATTCTTCGATAAGAGCTTTGAACAATCGTTCCTCGCAAGGTTAGTTCAAATCATGTTCAGATTTGGCGTTTCTGTTTTGTATTTTTGTTTATTGTTTCTGTTCCAAGTTAGCATTTGGTTCCCAGATTTATGTTTCTGTTTACGTTTATGCTTCTGTTTATGTTGAACGCCAAATGTGAACTATGGTTAATACACAAACGCATTGGCATTGGCGCCAAATGCGTTTTTGTTACCGGTTTCTGTTTTGTTCCCGTCTTTGTTTATGTTCTGTTCCCGTTTTTGTTTCTGTTCTGTTCCCGTCTCCGTTTCTGTTCTGTTCCTGTTTCTGTTTACCGAACGCTATCCTTTTTGGTTATATTTATACGTTTTTTTTAAATGTGGATTATTTTTTAGAGAAATATATTTATTCCTGTTCTTATTGTGTTCATAAAGAAATATGGATTATTTTTTTAAATTGTGGATTATTTTTTAGAGAAATATGTATGTTCCTGTTTCCGTTTCCGGTTCTGTTTGCGTTCCTGTTTCTGTTTGTTTCTGTTCCTGTTCTATTCTCATGTTTCTGTTCCTATTTTGTTTCCTGTTTTGTTTTTGTTCTTCTCCTATTATGTTCCTGTTTCTGTTCCTGTTTGCATCTGGTAAGTGTTTATGTTTCTGTTTTTGTGTTCCCAAAATAAGTGTTTCTATTTTCATTTCTGTTTTTTTGTTCCCAAATAGTGTCTGACCTGACCCGACTCTATTTATGCAAGTTTCAAAGTTCTAGGCTTGGATTAGTAATTGGGACTCATCCATATCCTGTTTCTGTTTGATAATTCTTAATTTTTTGTTACTATTTCTGTTCCTATTCTTGTTCATCTTGAGATCTTCCCCTATCATTATGTTTATTTTTATGTTTATGTTTGGGCCAACGGAAATTAGAAATGTTTTTGGATTGTGTTTTAGAAATGATAAATTAGAAATATTTATATTTCTTTTTTTCCTTAAAATAAACGGTTAATTAAACTATGCATGTCGTTTCTTATCTGTTTTGTCTATTTTTACAATCATTAATTTAGTTATGTAGAATGCATTTTCATTAATGTTTTTGTTATTGTTTTCGGTGAGGTTTGTTTTGTATTTTTTAATCTTTTAACGTATTGCTAAAGCGAAAAAGAGAATCTATCAGAATCTCTAAGTAGGTATAAGAAAAACATGAACATTTTCTGTCAATGTTCTTCTGCTTTTCTTTATTTTTTCTTAATCTAATATTTGGGTTGTTAAGTGATATTGATCTGATTAGTAACAAAATTTGTTATGGCTGGTAGCAAAATGGCACTATGGTTTCATCCAAACGGGAGTATATGTTATTTAATGATCTTTTTCCTCTACATTATTATTTTTTTGTTCCCAAGTGTGGGAACATCAACAAAAAAAAATCAAATAGTTTGAGCCATTATGTTCTTTGTTTTTGTTTTTTGTGTTTAATATGTTTTATTTATTCAATTATTCAATTTTATTATTATTTTATTTTTTTTATCAACCTTAATTTATTTTTTCCTTATTTTTTGAAGCAAAAATAGACCTCATAAAAATGCTTGAGGATTTTATATCTAATAAAAAAGTTTATTAAGTAGTTTTATGAACTAATTAATTATTTTTTTTGTCCATATAGCAAATGTTTGCGGTCAAAATTGAAGGTTGGAACAGAGATTTCGTAGGGCATTTCAATTGAGGAATCATCTCATGAAAGGCAGCATGAGCCATTATGTTCTTTGTTTTTGTTTTTTGTGTTTAATATGTTTTATTTATTCAATTATTCAATTTTATTATTATTATTATTATATATTTTTTTTTTTTTATCAACCTTGGTTTATTTTTTCCCTATTTTTTGAAGCAAAAATAGACCTCATAAAAATACTTGAGGATTTTATATCTAATAAAAAAGTTTATTAAGTAGTTTTATGAACTAATTAATTAATTTTTTTGTCCATATCGCAAATGTTTGTGGTCAAAATTGAAGGTTGGAACTGAGATTTAGTGGGGCATTCAATTGAGGAATCATCTCATGAAAGGCAACATGACCACGAAGGGAAAAAAATTGTTATGCTCCCATTTGTTTTTGGAAATATATACTGAAGCTCAATTTTAAAAGATTTTTGAATTATTATAATTGTTAAGTGTGCTCTAAATTATTAGAATTTTAGCAATGTGTTGAGTGATCTTAGTTACTCAACTTAAATGTAATTAGATTTTTATTTTATTTTTTTGCATTCGTGCCTTCAGGCACGGGTTATACTTTAGTATATTATATCTTTGAAAAACTATATTCAGCCAATAAAGTATGATTTTCTAACATTAAAATGTTGAAAATATGGATGGAAGATCTTTGGAAAACATTCAAGTCAATTTAAAAATTCAAATTGCATCGGTTGACCGGTTTTTCCATCAATCAACCAGTTAAGCTTAACTTTCAAAAACAAATAGTTGTTTTTTTTCCTTGAAAGAATGAATATTTCACACTTAAGATCTTAATTTTAAATCTAAAAAACACAGCTATTGTTTAAGCACAAAATCATATTACTTCCAATAGCTAGTTTTAGGTGAGATTTTTCTTGATTCTCTCCCTTAAATCCTAACCCCTTTGATCCAAAGATTTTTAATCATTTTGACTATGAATCCAACTATGTTTATGTCCATATTCAAGTCTCAAATAATCAAAAGTCTGGCAAAAAATATAGGTCAACTGAAACACTTAAAAATCCTAAAAAATCACTTCTCCGCATCATTTAGTCGACTGACTATATAATTTCGGTCGATTGAAATTTACAGCAAACTACCTGATACTTCAAATGTGCATAACGCTTTCATCTAGGTTTTGATTTAACTATATGACCACTCATTGGAAATCTAAAAGAGTCTATTCTCATATGCAATTTATTTCAACTCAAGATTTAAATTGTATATAAATGTTACTATGCCCAACACCTTACAGCATGAACTGACGACAACCATGCACCACATTAAAAGAGTGCACAATAGTCTTTCATAGAATGCCCAAAAATAACGACTTTTATTTTCTTTTACTTTGATTGGTTTTAAAATTAAAGATAGGGACACCAAAATTTCGCGCCAAAATTTACCACCAAAATTGACTCTATTTTTAGCGACATTTGGAATAAATTGACGGCAATTAAATAATTTGACACTAATAAAAATATATTATTAATAGTTATTTTTTAATTGTCATTTGAATAATTACTGTTGTATATAGACTATTTTCTTGTATTGTGGGTTGTTACGTAAGACAAATTGCAATATGCGATTCATGATTTCACCAAATAAAAGGATGAAGACCAATTTCTAAGAAATTAACGTTACAAAGGAGGACCTTGGCTGTTGGGGTTTTGATTTTTAGGCATGCTTCTCTTAAGAAAATCCAAACAATTGCACATTCTCTAAATTTGAAGGGTTTATTTATTGTAAAAAAGAAATGGTAAAGAAAATAGAGTTCAATAATGTGTTTTTTCCCATATAAAATTATTAGATTGACTTGATTGCTGCCTTAATCATAGCCATTTGCTATAGAAATTTAAGAACAATATAAAATACTTCTACTCATATAAAATAGAACATAAAATACTTACTATTATCCAACATGAACATCAAATGTTTGACAGATGCGTGAGTGCTGACCCATTATTGAGACCCTCAGTCTATACTGGTCTACAGGGAATTCCCATAAACAAGTACAAATTTACAGAACAATAAATGTGTAGCACAGTAGCAGACAAAGAAAGCTAAGTCCAATAGGGTAAATACACCTAAAGTGCCAAAATAGAGGGAGCAGTCGCACTTAAAAACCTTCTAAAATCCGACCACAAAGACTTTTTCATCTCAACCTTTTCTCCTCCTCTTATTATTCTCTAGTTGCTTTCATATATTTAATTCACATATAATATATATAATGACTAAATTATACTTTGCACTCTGCATGAAAGCATAGATTAATTTGCACTTTATATCCAAATATTTTGATTTTATCACATTGCTCTTGAAATTTTATATTTGTGGTTGATATTGCGTCTTTTAAACCAGGTATCATCAATTTTATACGTCATAGTAACATGTATGAGGGGATTTCTCAGAAGAAAAAAAAATGGCGATTTTGAAAAAAAAAAATACTATCAATTAAGGACAAATGTGAAAGGCAATTAGAGATAACAATTCAATTCAAACCGAAGGCTAACCGAACCAAATTGAACCGAACCGAAGAATTCAGATTTTAAAACCAAATAAATGGTTTTGGTTACAATTTTGGTTATGAAATTGAAATTCGAAACGATTTTGGTTTTGGAATAGTAATCGTAAAACAAAACCACAGTCGAACTATGTAACTGAACAACGTAACCAGTATTTTAGATATATTTTTATTACATATTACCCTCACTTTTTCATTTATTTATATTTTGACCGCAGTGTGTATATATATAGATATTAACGGGTTGATTTTAGGCTTTTCATAATTTTTTTAGGTATTTAGTTATGTTTTTATTTATATATAAAAAACAATGGTTAGAGGTTTCATGGTTTCGGTTTTGGTTTGGTTGTATATACAATTAAAAAACCTTAACAGTTTTGCAATTTCGCAATAATTTGGTCTTGTTTTTGCATAAAATTAAATGGTTTGACTGTAAATCGTTTTCTAAATAAACAGCGGTTTTGATTTTGGTTTTAGGTTTGTATATGCCTAACAGTTTTTGTTTTGGTTTCTAGTGAAGCTGACCCAAAACCGAACCGTTGTCATCCCTAACGGCAATATGATGGAATTGAAACATCAATTGAAGTGCAAAATTAAACTTAATCTATACATCCAGGGGTGGAAACTATAATTTAATGTATATATTTTCATATAGAGTTCTCTCTGCCCCTTCATCCGTCTATATGTAGTTCTTCCTCTTCTCCCATCTTTGAAGTTATTCGACTCTCTCTCTCTCTCTCTCAGTGAATTAAAATGAATTCATTCAACATCTCATGGGAAGAGAGGGCTTTTGCTTTCGATTCAGCCGGGGTTTTTGGAGAATTTGTGTGGCCTCCAAGGTCTTATTCATGTAGCTTTTGTAAGAGAGATTTCAGGTCAGCCCAAGCCCTTGGTGGTCACATGAATGTTCACAGGAGAGATAGAGCCAGGCTCAACCAGTCTCTAACTAGCCCACAGCAGAGAGAACCACTTCTCGATGAGCCTCAACAATTCTCATTTCAGGTTTGCTTTCTTAAGCCTAGTTTTTTCTCTCTCTTACACTCGATCACTGATCATGAAACTACATTTCTATCCCCGTTGTCGTATACAATTATTCAGGAACGCAGAAAGGAATCACCTCATCGTCGCCGCCCTCAATCTTTCTCAGAGTCTGAAGAAATAACATTTCTTAGCATCTCAGAATATTCAAGGATTGGATCTACCAAGAATACGGAGAAAGGCGAATCTCTATCATTTGATCATGATGATCGTGTTGATGAAATCGATTTGTGTGGGGGCTTGAATTTGATCAAACAACGAAATGGATCAATGAGTTCTGATAGTGACGATGACGATATTGATCTTGAACTCCGGCTGGGGCGCTTCACCGGTGGTGAAGTAGCCGCAGACGTAACTCGATAACGAGAATATAACAATCAAGGGGAAGTTATATGTATTATTTCATTTGTTTAATTTGTTTTGCTTTTTCATCATTTGGGCTAGTATGACCAGCAAACAGCCTATTATGTATTCACTCAAATTTGATTGCTTAATATAAAATGCCAATCTTGTTTAATTTGATGTCAATTAGGATGTGTTTGAAAACTTTTGAAAGTGCTGTTGAATAATTTTTTAGTACTTTAACTTCAAAAAATTTATCTTTCTACAAATTTTTATTCCTAAAATAATTTTTTCAATTTATAAGTTTTCTAAAATATTCTCTCTACAACTCTCTCTCTATTTTTTCTCATTTTAGTATTTTCTCAATCTATAATTGTTTTTTTAAGACTTTATAATATTAGTTGTGATAGTTAGATATTTTATGATATTAAGTGAAAAGTGCTAAAAATTTAAGTGAGTTGAACAATGTTTTTAAGTGGTGTTTATATTTTAAGCAGTTGCTTCATTTTGTTATCAAATACACTTAATTTGACAATACTTAATGCAATTAGTTTTAAGTATTCAATTGCATTATTAAACGGAGCTTTGGCTTAGTTTTTAATGGTTGAATTTGTTGAATATAAAAATATTATCTTAATACATTTTTTTCTTATTTATAATTATAATGGAAAAAAAATTGAGAATGTAGACTAAAAAATTTTGGTAGTGTAAATGGTTAAATTTATACATTGTTCAGTTATTAATTTGCTGAAATCTAAGTAGTTAAGTTTGTAACCTCTATGTAAATAGTCAAAAATAGCATGGGATTGCAAGTGTAAATATATGTGAAGACAATCTTGAAATCCAAAACCAAAAGCTATAGCTTATTATGTTATTGCTGATCATTAATTCATCGACTTCCATACTACATCCTCTTGTTCAAATTCCCCAACTGTTTGTGCCAAAAAAATAAACAAAATATTTGGAGTTTAAAATTTAAGGATAATTTGAGATTAGTACAAAATAACATATATAATCTGTTATTTGTTCTATTTAAAACATAAGTTTAGATTTAGTCATTTAAACTGATTTTTAATTCTGTATTAGTCCCGTATATGTTCACACATTGCGTTTGGAAGATAGAGAGAGATTGGTAAGTAAATCTGTATTATAGTGAATATTAATTACATATAACTAAAATTAGTTATAAGTTAATAATTACAAATCACATAGAATAGTATATATTTATATATACTTGTGTAGTCTTAGTTATACATAATTTTGTAATTATAAATTACATGTAACTATATTACATGTATTTATTTAATATTTATTACATCTAACAAATATTTTACACACAAATTCGATACATATAACTGCGAGAATGCAAGTGTATTCTGCGTTCCACTTTTTTTTAATACGAGAAACTAAAATACAAATTGCAATTGGATGGAAGATTTTTTTTAAAGTTAAGTATAAAATAAACAAGCTGTCGCCACAGGAAACATCCTAAAATAATCTCCATGACACAAACAAACTCGTAATTGAATTTTATAGCACTAAACGAAGGTAAGACAAAGTCTTATCCAAGTTAACAACTAACCCTAACCCTAGAGCCTGAACAAGAGTATAGTATAGGATGATTAAAATTTAGGAAACCCTAGCTCGGCCGGACCCGAAAGTTCTTGCATAATACGCGGCTATTACTAATAAAAACTGATATATTTATTTTTCGCTGTCATTCTTTAATAAGATAAAATGGATTGAAGTAACGTGGCTTTGATTTGACTTCATGGGTATTTTCGCAAAGAAACAGATAAAAGCTATATATGGTGGGTATTAATGCTTACCAGCAAAAGTTTATTCCATTACAGAATGGTCATTTGAAGAAATATAGCTTCTGATCTGTTTTAGAGAGAGAGAGAGAGAGAGGTTTCCTTGTTATGGGACTGTGTGTATAGTGTTGTTTCCTGGGTTTCTACGAAGTGCGCTCCATTTTTGTGTAACAGAGCAGAGGTTGAAGTCAGTTACTACTATTACTTCAAGGGTTTTTATTGGGTTACTAGTTAGAACTGGAGATGAGGATTTAAAAGAGAGGTTCAGTACTTATCTCAGTCAGAAGTGCACATGGACGTAAAGGAATGAAATTAATGGAGTTCTTCTATCTAATAATTGTAATTTTTATTTTTTTTAACAGACTTTGTTTTTTTTCCCGAAAACGAACTCTTTATTAATGAAATAGAAAAATTACAACCTTAGGCGGGGAAAACCCTCTTGATCCTCACCAGCATAAGAAATTACGTCGTGAGGTAAAGGACTACCTATAAGAAATAACAAATGGCTAGATGAAACAATGTTAGCAAGACTATCAGTAACAAAATTACATTATCGATGAATATGAGAAATCTGAATATCAAATAATAGAATCCAAAATCGAATTATGTTCCAAATATGGGCAATTGACCAGATTGGGCTATCTTTCTTGATTGAATAAACCAAAGCTAGCGAATCACTTTCAACCAGCAAAGGAAGCTGGCCTAAATGCAAAGCTTCCTGAATCCCCAAGAACAACCTGTGAAACTCAATTAGGAAACTTGAACTAACAGTAAGGGGAGAGAAGAAAGCCCAACTAACAGCTCCATTATTATCTCGAACAACACCACCCCAAAAAGACATCATGGTCTCCCTCTTCAAAGCACCGTCCACATTAAGCTTAAAACTCCCCTCGGGCGGACAGGTCCAACAACAAATTAGCGGCCTACGACGAATAACATGCTTAATCGGACAACCCAACAAAATCAGAGACTAAATCCCAAAAGATGATAAAACCGACTTAGATTTAGTCAAAGGGCTCAGTGCTTGAACCCAATTCCTAACTTTGAAAATGATCAATTTATCAAACATGGAAATATCATCATGGACAGCACGATTCTGATTTAACCATATCTCCCAACAAAGCAGCAATGAGATCAACGCCCCTAATTTATGAAACTGAAAACTCCCTTTTAATCTACTCCACCACAACTTAATATGGTGTATTAAAAGTTGAGGAATAAAAGGAATATTAAAAAATAAATAAGCTAAAATACCACCAGACCTTTGAAGCAACCTCACTTTCCAGAAAAAGATATTGGATATTTCAGTGGAACAAAAGAAACAGTATCGACAACCCGATTCCAAAAACACTCCCATTTTTTGGATGATATCATCAACTACAAGTTTATTCTTCAAAAGCCGCCACATGAAAATCTTAATGTTAAAAGGAAATCGCATACTCCAAAGATTAGAATAAAGATCAATCGGGATCACCTCACTACTAATAGTCCCCCAAGCAGATTTTATGGAGAATACGTCATTATCGCTAGGAAACCAAATGAGATAATCGGATTCTGATGACAATACTGGGAGAGAGCCTTCCAAGAAGTCCTGAGCATCATCTTCCAGATCGGAGAAGATCCATTCCTTATCCTGTAAGCAAATTTTGACAGAAGACAACGAGTTGGTAAAATGGAGATCATTAGAAAGAATACCAAGGCCCCAATCATCTTTCCAAAAACTAGTTAACTCGCCATTGCCAACGTTCCATCTCGATAAATGCATAAAAGTATTTTCCGCCGACAATATATCTTTCCAAATTTTGAAACTCCCAATATGATCTTACCACAAAGATAACGGAAGATTATTAGTCTATTTGGAGCGCATAAAATCACACCAGAGAGACTTCCCTTCAAGCAGAGACCAAATCCGTTTGAGAGAAAAAGCCAGTTTCATATCCTTTAGATTACAAAGACCAAGACCACCGAAAATTTTTATGCCAAGCCACCCAGTGCCTTTTCTTACCTAAATCCGAGGCCCCAAAAGAAATTTGTAAACATGGATTCCATATCCTCCAGAATGCTATTATGAACACAAGTGGATGTTAAAAGATAAAGATAGAAGGAAGATAAAACATACTTTAGAAGAACAAGTTTACCTCCACTAAATAGAAGCTTAGCCTTCTACCCATCGACTTTCTTAAACACTTTCTCGATAAAACCAGCAAAGTGACTCGCTTTGACCATAGGTAAGGGGCATTCCAAGGTAAATACAAAGAAAACCACCTTGACTAAAACCTGTGGAAAAACCAATTGCCAAGCAACGCGAATTAGGGCAGTTATGATGCAAATAGAAATTACTTTTCGGAGTACTCACAAGTTGACCAGAGGCTAATTGATACTCTTCAAGCACCTACATTAAATTTCTAATACTGCGAGAACTTCCGTTGTAAAAAATGAGGGTATCATCTGCAAATATCAAATGAGAAACCAGAGGACAACGTCTTTTAGTTACAAAAGGTTGAACCTGGCCATCTATCATGGAACGATAGATATTTCGACTAAGAACCTTTTGAGCCAAGATAAACAGTAAAGGAGAAATAGGATCGCCTTGACGCAATCCTCTGGAAGCAGGAAACCAACCCTTATAGACCCCTTGAAACACCACCGAGAAATAAGTCGAGTCAAAACAACTAGAAGCAGCAGTAATAAATCCTAAGCTGAAACCATATTGATTAAGCATCTCAATTAAAAAGTTTCACTCGATTTGATCATATGTTTTAGCCATATCGAGTTTGAGCATCACATTACGTCCACAAATATCCTTGCCCAAATCTTTGACAAGCTCTTGGACAAGCCCAATAGCTTCGGCTATGGACTTGCCTTTAACAAAACCATGTTGTTGAACAGAAATCAACTTAGGTAAAAGAGACGCCAGCCTGGTAGCTAATGCTTTAGAGAAGATTTTACAACAAATATTACATAACCTGATCGGACAAAAATCTTTTAGAGAAGAAGGTTGAGACTTTTTCGGAATAAGGACCAGTAAGGTACTAGAGAGAGCAGTAGAAAGAGGATTTCCTTTAAGAAAATAATTAGCGGCTTTCCAAATATCTTTACCCACAATATCCCAAGAAGATAGAAAAAAACTTGAAGATGGAGAATCCATATTTGAAGCACCGTCAATGGGGATAGACCAAAGGGCATCTTTGATTTCCTCCATCGAGAAAGGAACCAATAACACAGCGTTATCCATATCCGTAACAATGCAAGGGATGGAATCAAAGACAGTGTCAGAAAAGGACACTTGGGCAGTCAGGTATAAATCTTTGAAAAACTCAATAGCACTTCATGAAACATATTAGGATCAGCCAAGTTACTTTCATCTTCATGGCGAATAACAGACAAACAAATAGGAGAATTACGCATTTTAACGGACGAATGAAAGAATTTAGAATCATAAAACAAGGGTGCCGCCCCTTTTTTATTTTCAATTTTTTTTTTCGCTTTTTATAAAAGCAAAGATGCCATACTACGAAAAAAAAATTATATATATGTCTTAACATATGCTATTGGGGCAATGGGTGAAAGGTCTTACATTTAAGCTCTAATTGGTCAAAAGTCCTAGATACGATAAAAAATTTTGATTTAGTCTCATCTGTTTTTAAAAAACGAAAGTTTTGCACACGTGATAACCATGTGTCAGTTATATGTAACTATTTTGTGTGTAATATTACTGTATTAGTTATAGGTAACATTTTATTTTTTTTACATGTAATAACTTTTATATGTAAAAAAATTGTTAGATGTCACAAAATCACACAAAGTACATATAATTAGTTATAGTTAACTAATTATATATAACTTTTTAGTTGCATGTCTCTGATATGTAATTAAAAAATTTGATATTTTTCAGTTACATATTCCAATAATATGTAACTTTTTAGTGATATGTCTCTGATATGTAACTAAAAAGTTTAATTTTTTCAGTTATATGTTTTAATAATATATAACTTTACATATCTTTGATATGTAACTAAAAAAATTGATATTTTTTCAATTACGTCACAAAATATTATACATATATATGTAATTGTAACATGTAACTAAAAATATTCAAATATGTGTGAAAAGTAACAAGTATGAAATTGTAACTAACATTAGTTACATGTAACAGAATTCACTATAAAAACTGAATGTACTCACTAAGGGCTCCCTATAATCCCTGCAATATTCCTACAATTCCTGTAATGCGAGACTAAAATATAAGTGAAATCTAACTTAAATGGCTAAATCAAAACCTAATAATACAAAATGATTTTTCACCAATTAGACTTTAAAAAATGGATTTTTCATCAATTTTTCCAATGCTATTTTGGGGCGCATTAAATATTGGGACAGTAAACTAATGCAGAAATATTAAAATGGAAACGTGTCTTTCAGATTTGAAAGACTAGTTTACAACCCGCTCTTCATTTCTTCGCTCGTCGCGAAGAAAAATATTACTAAGGTATATTCTGATAATATCCACACACTCAATAACCAGCAAGCCCACTTAAATTTTCTATAATTTGATGAGATTAGAAACCATAGATGTATCAATACCTATTTATAGATAGAATCTCAAATGGTGTATCATTTTTAATGGATGTCTATCGAATAGACGTGATTCTTGAGACAAAAAATCACACCCATTAGTGGTGGTTATTCATGGAACTTGGAGCCCATGTGAATGTTCCACAGGTCGACCCGACCCGCTTCCTAATCCAATATCTTCTACTCGGATACAATTGGTACCAAATGTGTTTCTCTCTTTAAACTCGTGTATTATAATTTCTTCATACAGGTTAGTGGTATATGCGACCAACGAGTGTCTTCAATCAAACTGGAAGCACTACATCAAGTTTCTAGCTAACATGCTTACTTTCAAAAAAATATGATATATATAATATAATTATTTTGAAAAACAACTTTATATTTAGTGGCCACCATTAAGCATCGTACACCGTAATATATTAACAAAATGTGTTACTAAATTGTCTTCATTTGATCCTCATGTTACTCAGCTTCTGTTTAACTATTTTCCAAGACATGTCCCCTTTGAATCGTATCATTCATAGTCATAGAATAAAGCTAAAGTAGCAAAAATCAAATTTATGAATCATAACATAGTTTAAAGTCATAAGGGCACAATTGAATCATTATTAATGATATATGGGGCTCACACAATACTCCCTAGGTAATCGTATTAAAGCACATAAAGTATTATTTACATGCTACGGTATTATACTAAAAAAAGTAACCATTCCGAGATCGTTTCTCCTTCTTCGTAATGTGTTCTTCTCCTTCAAAATTGTTGAGCACTCCCCAAAACCTCTCTCTATTCTATCTAAACCCTAAGGGGTCTCTTTTGGCCAAATGGAGAGGATGGAGGAAGAAATAGGGAACAAAATATCTAAATAACTATCTAAAATCTGTGCAGAGTGATCGCTGTAGCGGTGGGCATGTCGATAGTATCACCGCTGCGGCGGTGGATGTAGCGGTAGGAATAGAGAGTTTCTGATGTTTCACCGCCGTGGTAGTGGATTTTCAGAGACTTTAGACCCTTCTCTGCATCTTGACCGCTACGGCGGTGGGCTGCAGGTTCTAAAATTTAACCTTTTTGCTCTTTTTCCACCTTTCTTCCACCACTCTTGATCCAATTTGATCGTTTATGATTTGTTTCTATTTTTTTTCACCCCACACACCTGATTTATATAAAAAGAATAAAAATGTATTAAAATATAATAAACATACTCGAAAACTAACAGGTTCAATTTGAAAATAGATAGATAAATTATACCTATCAAATACCCCCAAACTTAAAATTTTGCTAGTCCTTGAACAAAATACCCACACAATACAAGAAAATATAACAACTAATTATGAAATTAAAAACAAAAAACACTAAAAATAATAATGTGCAAGTTTTGAATATCATCTACTGGCCAAATGATTTTTCCCTCATCGGCCCTCAATCCTATCAAGTTCAAGAATAAAACACACCATGTGGTGTTCTAAAATTTCAACATTCGATGATAGTAAGCGCCATTGTAGACTCTATCAATGTGTGTGTGATAAAACTCAATTATACAACTATCTGTCGATCGGATTGGATTATCCATCAATAAAGCTCATGACTAAAACCAAAAAGGTATAGGAAATCCATAAGTCGGATTGGGTTCTATGCTCCACTAATGTAGGCTATGGAATTCAAAAAGATCAGTAGGATTTGGTTCGGTTTTGGAAAATGGCCAAGGGTATATCAAAAATAGAAAACAGGTTAACGTCGTTAACTTGATGATACCCGAGGCACATGCTTGGCACTCTCACACTCGAAACCCCACAGATAAAATTTAAACAAACCTGAACAATCATTTAAGAATACCGTACTCACTTGTCAAAACAAATAAAAAATAAAACCGTATATACATGTTTTTTTTTTTTAACGAACCACACCCCCAAACTTATTCGATTATTACATTTTCACGGGTGTGGTTAAAATGAAAGAAAAAACAAATACAAGTGAGTACTCGAATACTGAACCAATTTAAAAGTTCGCCCTAAACCCAACCGCTCACTTCAAGTAGCATAACGAATGCTAACTTGATTCACTCAAATTGTGTCTTCGGCTTAGCAATACAAGTTTGCAAAGAAGTTTTATCGGCTATGGTATTAGTTAAGTGTTCAGAATTGAAACAGTTTTTAGGATTCGACAGGGTAACGAGGGATAAACATTTAACAAGGTAAGCTTCAAAGGCTCAAGCAATAAAAACGAATGCCTAATCATATCTCCCAAACTACCTCGTCTAGGATTTCGCCTCGAATTTTTCCCAAATCAAGTTCTAGAATCCCTATTGTCATGAATTTGGATAACGGATAATTATTTTCAAATCAATTAGATAGTTATACATTGAGTTTACGTGCTCGTGCATTTAGGATCTATAATAACTTTTACTAAAACGATACGTCAAACACACAGAACACACATGAATGAGCTTTACGCTCAACATCAATAAACAATAAGGGGACAGACTCATCATCGGGAAATAACCTAGATGAAGTTAAAACTCAGCACATAACAACAACTAACCTAAACAAACATGCACACAATAAAAACAAATCAACATAACTAACAATACTAACACATACTAAACATACTACACATCACCCTCGACTTAAAATGGGTAATGTCCAAAACGACCCATCAGCGATCCCAATGACAGCATATAGCATGATAATGAAGACAGGTATTTAGAACACATACCTGGAAGGCGAGAGAATCTCGCCTCCTAATCAAGTCGGCTGTAACGGATTTAACTTATTTTTTAACTTGGGTTGTCTCCCAAGAAGTGCGTGATTTATTGTTCTCGGCCTGACATAGAGAAGTGCTCATCAAAGAGTGGCTTCCGCCCATAGTAAGTGTCGTACAACACTACGTATGGGTCTTGGTTTTGTACGCCCTCAAGATTGACGAGATTTGGCATTGTATAGCTCGAACTTTCAACAAAACTCTTCACTGGCTCATGTGTTTGATGGGTATGAAAGAGCAATGTTTTTGGCAGCGAAGGACAAGTGAGCCACATCGGATCCTCGTAGATGTAATTGCTTTGGATCGACGGTGGCATCACTATATAGATCTTTAATGGTGACGAATCACAATCGTCGATCCATGCTTGGGTTCCCGGCTCATTCAAATAATCATCTGTGAATGCTTCTAAGCTCCTTCCGCTCGTTTCAGGTTCCTCGTGGTGGCTTTCAATAGATGTGGCATTTGTATCTCCTAGTGCCACCACATCAGACTTGGCCTCAATCAAGTAGATAAGCTGACCGATTTGCGACTGAAGAGACATTATGGTTGCATCAATTTCGGCGCAAGTTGTCTCAATTATGTCAAGATGAACCTCGTGCTCATTTAGCCGGTCCTTTTGTTACCCTCTAAAAAACCTGAGTCTTCCCCATAATTGTAGCAAATATCTTTTCCATGATGGGAAAAGACTCCATATTTTGGTCTGGGTGTCAATCCATGGCTCCGAAACAGTAGAACTATCCCCCAAGTTTTGGTAGCTTATTGAATAATTCTAATAGTGAAAATCATACTCGATCATGTCTTCCAGCACCATATAGGCTTCATCCGCAGTTAGTTGTTCGAAGGAGGTGGTACCATTCCCTCCTTCAACCCACATTCTGGTTGCGACTAGTAAAAGTTTGGGGGTATTTGATGGGTGTAATTTATCTATCTATTTCCAAATCGAACCTTTTAGTTTTCAAGTATGTTTATTACGTTTTAATATGTTTTTATTCTTTTTATATAAATCAGGTGTGTGAGGTGAAAAATGATGAAAACAGATCATAAACGATCAAATCGGATTAAGAGCGGTGGAAAAATCATGGAAAACAAGCAAAAGGGCAAAATTTAGAACCTGCAACCCACCACCGTGGCGGTCAAAATGCAGAGAAAGGCCACAACTTTCTGTAAATCCACCGCTACAACGATAAAACCACAGAATGTCTCTGCTTCTACCACTGCATCCACCGCCGTAGCGGTGACACTGCCGATATGCCCAACGCCGCGACAGTCACTCTGCACAGAGTTTAGATATTTATTTTAGATGTTTTGAGCCCTATATCTTCCCCCTCCTCTCCATTTTGGCCAAAAAGAGACCCCTTAGGGTTTAGATAGAATAGAAAGAGGTTTTGGGGAGTGCTCAACAATTCCAAAGGAGAAGAACATACTGCGAAGAAGGAGAAGCAATCTCGGTATGGTTTTAGCGTTAAATCTTTGCACAACGGCTAGTTTTTCTCGTTTTTCTCTTTATTTTCTTAACTTCGGTAGTTTGTTGAACATGTTTAGCTCGTTATTCATTGTATAAATGGTTATGTCCATGATCTAAACGGATTTTGTCTATGGATTAATATAATTTATGAAAATGTTGTTTGTTTGAGTTGTGTTTCTTTAACAATTGTTCTTCGTTATTCAATTATGTTTATTGTTTTGTCATGTTATATGCTTGTTTAGATATATTGAGAAATCGGGGTTTGATACTATGAAGAGGTAACCCCGAATTCGAACTAGGGTAAACACAACGCAACGATCTAATAACCCGAGAGGAAGTTAGAAAGTGTGCAATCAATGACGTTGGGATGAAACTCATGTGACCTAGTATTGTGAAGATGTTGAAGAGGACTTCTTCGTTGACACGAAGTCGTATATTCACTCATCTTACACGCGGGAGAGGTGGTGAGTGAGTTTACAATATAGAGATTGTCGGATAGATCGAATACCGTTATTGTTAACTAAACGAAACCAAACACGTTTTTGTAAATGAAGTTAATCCCTATTTAATCTTTTCCCCTAAACATCTTATATTAGTAATATAGTTTAATTAGTAAAATTAGTATTTTAGTATTAGTATTAATTAATTATAAATACATTTTTTATCGCCTAGATAAAATTAGATTATGATAATTACGGTACTCGATAATAATCTCAACCAATCCCTGTGGACACGATAATCCTAAATCTCCCAATCTATATTAAAACTTGATCTGTACACTTACGGTAAAAGTGGCGACGTAATATTCCGCCACCAATATCATTCTAAATTACTGTACGAATCTAAGTATAATTACAATATAAGCGATTGACTTGAGAACTTCAAGTTAATATCTCCTCGAGTATCCACTTGGAATCTCACATTTTGCTCTTCTTAGGCTACATAAAGTGTGGGAAACTTGTATGTTTGGTTTTTCATAAACCTCATCTTGGCTCATCCAAGGTGACACTGTAAAATATTCTCTAATTCAATCTCTAAAATTCTAAAGTCTTATCTCGCACACTATCTTAACATCGCCGATGGTTATTGTGTGAGGAGCCAACCATTTTGCCTAGTGACATCTACCATCATGGTAATAACGCGTACTATAACAAATATCCTAAATTATTGTATGAAATTGTAAATGTGCATTAATTGAGGTACAAATATATAAAGCCAATAAGTCAAACATATCTTTTATAATCTACGAAGACCGAAACACAATAGTTTAGAACAAATTGCATACCATGTGTTTGGTAGTGTACTCATCATAGCATACATTAGGCTACTAATTACACTTGATTATGGTATATGAGACATATCTTTGTTTTCAACATTAGTTCTAGGTCAAGACTCAAGGTACTACATTTCTCAACAAGAGTGTTTATAAGATTAGCATTGTGCATTTAAAATCGTTCAAGTACCTTCCTGATATAAGTCTCTTGAGACAAACCAAAAAATTTCTTAGAACGATCTCTAATAATTTTAACACCAAATAAATAATTTGCTTCATATATGTCCTTCATCAAAAGTAAAGGACAATAACTCTTTGATTGAGACAATCATCTCTGTGTTATTTCCTGTCAAGAAAATGTTGTCGACATATAGAGTAAGGATAATAATATCCTTCCCCGACTACTTTATATAAACACATAGATCTTTCCCAATCATGATAAAGCCAAAAGTGATTATGGCTTATGAAATTTGAGGTACCATTATCTAGATGATTATGTTAGGCCATAAATAGAATGATTTAGTTTGCACACTTTGCACTCTTATCCCTTGGCCACAACCAATAGGTTAATTCATGTATATTTCCTTATCTAGTTCTCTATTTTTAAAAGTAGTATTAACATCCATTTAAAAAATTTCTAAATCCAAATGAGTGACAATGGCTAGGATTAGGCGAATAGAGACAAATCTAACATGTGAAAAGTTTCCTCATAGTTTACACCCTTTTTTCAGTGTAACCTTTCGCTATGAGATAAGCTTTGGACCTATAAATCGATCCATTTGCCTAATGTTTAATCTTTAAAATCCATTTGTTTTTTTATAGATTTTCATCCTGGCAAAAGATCAAGTAATTCTCATACTTGATTCTTTTTTATCCTGGCGAAAGATCAGCAAGCGGTAAGAAAACCTATTGATAAGAAGAAAACTCATCTTCTTCTAATGAAAAATACAGGAAAACTTCTCATCAATCCCAAATAGGTATCGAGTAACATTTCCACGTTGACTTCTATACAACTGAAGAGTTTTAGAATTCTTCTATTGTAATTATCCATTCTTTAGCAGCAGGCGATGATAAAGCCTCTTGATAAGAAGAAAGCTCATCTTTTTATAGTAAAGAACACATTAAAAATTCCTCATCAATCCTAAATAGGCGCCAAGAAATATTTCCACGTTGACCTCTACGCAACTGAAGGTTTTTAGAATTATTATTTTGTGGTAAACTCCCACTATTCTCTAAATCTCTCACACTTTCCTTGACAATCATTGGCATATTCATAGAAGAATGAGGAGTAATTTCCCTACTCTCACCGAGTGATGGTGTAGAGTTATTATTTGACTCATTCAGCTCATAAAATTTTATATTACCTCTTAGTTCATCTTTGCTTGGAAACTCATTTTCTATGAAGTCGACATCATGTAACTCATCTCGGTTAGTACGCCATTAGAATACTCATATAACATCACATATCCTTTGCAGTAATTTGGATATCTAATGAATGTGAACTTTTGAGCTCTAGGGCCCAATTTTTTATGTACATGTGATGTAACACGAACATAACCAGCAGATCCCCATGGTAGAAAGTGTTTTAATTTTGGTTTAAAACTAATCTATAACTTATATGGTGTAAATAGTACTGGTTTGGAAGGCACTCTATTAAGAATATGGGTTGTTGTTAATAAAACATCTCCCTAGAAATTGATTGGTAGAGTAGCATGTGTCATTATTGAACTGACCATATCTAATGAAGTTTGATTCCTACACTCAGCTACTCTATTTTCTTGTGAAGTGCCGGGAATTGTCAGGTTTCTAATAATGCCTCTATTATCACATAAGTCCTTCAATTGTTCCAATAATTACTCACGTCCTCAGTCATTAAGTAAAATCTTAAGGTTTTTACCTATTTGATTCTCAACTAAATAACGAAACCTTTGGAAGCAATCCAAAACCTCCGAATTGTGATAAATAAGATAAACATAACAGAAATACGACATCAATGAATGTGATAAAAATAATTAGCACCATGTCGTTCTCTAACATTCATAGGTCCGAAAATGTCATAATAGACTAACTCTAAGGGAGATGTAGCCTTTCTACCTTGCCAAAATACTTTCTTGTAGTTTTTCCAGCGAAACAAGATTCACAAACTAGTAAGTTAATTATGGAAAGTGGACCTAAAAGTCCTTCTCAAGCTAACATTGTCATTCTTTCTTGCCAATATGACCAAATCTTACATGTCATGTAACAGATATAGAAATGATAGAATCATTATTACTAAAAGTTAAATATATATCAAAATATAAAGAATCATCAATATCTAGTACATAAAACCCATCTAGGATATGTCCACTATCATAAAACACGGAGTCTAAATAAAATTTAACAAAGTCTATAGTGAAACTAAAAAAAAAAAACCTAGTCCAACCATGCATGGCTGCAACAGACATCAAGTTTCGTCAAACTTCAAAAGCATAAAGAACATCATAGAGAACCACGGTGCAACTAAAACACATTTTTAGTTGATAGGTTCCAATTCCCATCACATTTTCGCTAGTGTTCTTCCCTATATAAATACGTTGACTTCCAATTGAAATTCTAAGATACTCAATAAACCATACTCGATATTTTGCGATGTGTCTTCTTACTATAGTACATACAATCCAATCAAGAAATGAGTGAGCATCATTTTGAAAGATAGAATTGGTTTGTACTTTCTTTGGCTCATGCATTCATGATTGACATGATCAAGTTTATCATATTTGTAATACTTCAATTCATATTCAACCCTTTTTTCCTCCACGTTTGCCTTTATGACACTTTCTACCCTTTCTCTTTTTATGAACAAATCTTCCTATTCCTTCTTGTGATTTGTCTTGCTACTTTCACTCGGACCTAAATGCCTAGCAACGGCTAAACTTAGCGATAAACACAGAAGTATTGTTTTTTGCCTCCAATTCCAAATGATGTGGTAATTAGGTAAAAGTTTTGATAGTTTTATTGTGCGTCATTATAAGCTTCATTTGCACCTAAGTATCAGACAAAGAGAGAAGCACTATAAGGATCTATTGCTCATCAAATTAAATTCACACATTTCTTACGAATTCTGCATGAAAAGTCATTGAATGTCACTATATTACTCTTTTCAGTGTCATACATAGTAAAAATGACTACAAACTTCTTTAATGCAATACTTCAAACTAAATTCACACGTTTTCTAAAAACACTCTTGTATGAATATCAGGGCGCTGAAAATCACTATAGTACTCTTTTCAATATCATCCATAATAAAATCACAGCAAACTCATTTTAATGCCGCAATACAAATTAAGTTCACACGTTTCCCAAAAATACTCTTCCAAATGAAAAGTTAACTCCTTTAATACCGCAATACAAATCAAATTCATTGTATTCACTTTTTGTGCGATAATGCAAATTTATTATCATATAAAATTAATTGTATTCTTCTTTTGCTCACAGCTAAAGAGTTTATATTAGAAAAATTATTGCAGCCTAAAAGATAAAATTCAATATGATTACAATTAAAGAGCTCATATGAATTTTTTATTCTTCACCATTACGGCTATCAAAAAGTAGAGAAGTTTAATTCTTCACTTCACATTGAGCCTTTCATTCAACATTTCTCATGTACAAACATTTCGTAAAATACATTGATCTTTACTCGATCAATGCAGGGAGAATTGGAGCCTTCCTTGCAGAAAAGCCAAAAAATTTGAGCAAAGTTCAAGCAAAATCCAACAACACTTAAATTCACAATAGAGTACAACACGTGCGCAAGAAAAAGCTCAAGTTGTTTACCAAACTAGGTAGTCTTTAGGGTTCACAGTGCAAAATAATTAGCATTTCTCATTTGGTCTTCCTCCCAATTCAAAGCCCTAGACTGTTGAATCATGTGAAAATGAAACCAAAAATTTGAATCAAAAAGCGCACTCAAAGATCCTGTTAAGCGGAAGAAAAGAGATTTAGGAGTAGAGAGAAGAAGGAAAAAATGTCAATCAAGAGGGACATCTGTAGATTCGAGGGACTTTAGTCATAAAAAATGGACCTCTAGTAACATTTGTTTTTTCAATTGTGAGTTTTGGGTCAATCTTAAAAAAAAAAAAAAAAAAAAATATCATGCCCGACAAATATCTATATATAAATTTTTTCAAAAAAATTTAAATACACGTTCTGAGTTAGGTTTGAAATATATAAGAATTTGAATTTTGAAAAATATGTTTGTTTTTTTTTTTGGTAAATTCATGAGAGATTTTGTATATTTAATCTTTTAATTTTTGTTTTTAAAATTTAAATACAACTTCGAAACCAAGTTCGGAATATGTAGGAGTTAGGTTTAGATTCTTTAGAATAAGTATAAACTAATATAAGTTCATAAAAGGGTCAAAAAAGGTTAAAATAATTATGAAGCAAAGGCGGTTGGAGAAGCTTATGAGTTTCATACAAATTAGCAGAAAACACATGAGATACATCTTTTATTTTTTTTATTATTTATTTATTTTTTATTTTTTTTTTTATTTTTTATTTTTTGGGGGGGGGGGTGTGGTTTGTCGGGGGCACTGATTGGATCTGGAGGCCCAATTAGGTTGCAAACTATTCGGATGGAGTTGTCTTTTTCAAAAATATAAAATAAGTCCATGAACTTGAGCCCAAAAAGAGAGAAATCCATCAACAGAAAATCGAAAATTAGTGAGTATCGAAAATACCAAGCTTGAGTTAAAATAGTTGATGAATGATCTTATGCAATTAGGGATATGAGGTTGCAAACAAAAAAATATTGAGAGAGACAGTCACACATTCCGAACGAAATTAATCTCACACCTAGGTGTGGTTGAGGTGTGAGAGTATTACCCTCCAAAAAAAAAAGAAAAAAAAAGAGAGAGAGAGAGATAAATACCAAGTTTGAGTCAAATAGTTGAGAAATGGTCCACTGCAGTTAGGAATATGAGCCTGTGAAAAAACAATTATTGAAAGGAAGAGTTATGCATTCCGAACGAAATTAACTTCATACTTGATCTGGGTGTGTCTCGGGTGGGTGAGGAGTATTCCCCACCAACCAAAAAAAAAAAAAAAAAAAAAAAGAAGATAAATGCGATTAAATTAATTTCGACTAGTTTAGACTTGTGATGGCGAAGCTGGAGGAGAGCGCTCGCACAAATTCGAGATGGTCACTTTCCGGCATGACCGCTCTCGTCACCGGCGGAACACGCGGAATCGGGTACATTCCTCTAACTCTCATTTTTCCATCAATTGCTGGTTCATTTCTATTTCAATTGTGCGAATGTGATCGTTGATTTTTCACTCAGGGAAGCGGTTGTGGTAGAACTGGCTCAGCTCGGGGCCGCCGTGCACACCTGTTCCCGAAACGAAGAGGAGCTCAACCAACGCCTGGAAGAATGGTCTGCCAAGGGATTTAAGGTCACCGGCTCCGTCTGCGATGCCTCTTCTCGTGAACAGCGGGAGCAGCTCATGGATAGAGTGTCCTCTGTTTTCAACGGCAAACTCAACATTCTTGTATGTACATATCCATCACAACTTTATCTATGCCCATCCACCTTTTGTCTGTTCATTTGTATCTGAAATTGCGAAAGTCTTTTGATTAGTCTCCGAATGGAGCAAGGCCGAAGCCAAAATTTCTGAAAACCATTTAGGTTGAAATTTACATATATTCCCTGCAATTTTAAACTGGTAAAGTGATTGCCCAATGGTATTCTAATGAAAAGGAAAAGAAAAATTATCACTCTCATTTGGAGAGTTAATTAAGCAGTTATGCCATGTGTTGCACATGCACACATCTGAACTACTTCCTGAAGAACCCCTCTTCTAGCGAACGCTAACTTTCTATGGTGCCCTCTTCTAGCGAACGCTAACTTTCTATGGTGCTCATAGTTGTTAATTGTAATAGGAGGAAAATTGTGTGTTCTGTATTTCCGAATAGATCATATATCTGTATACAAATTGCAAAGGATTATCCACAATTTTCAACTACAATAAAAAACAAAGAAAATCTACAATAAATGAAACAAAGAAAATCTAGCCTAAACATTTGTTTCGTAATTATCTCCTTAAAAAAAGTAGAAAACAATAGATTGAGATCTATAATAAGAACCCCTTTAATATTTCTCAATGGTATTTTGTAAAAGAATATTTACGAGAGCCTGCTTCTTCAAGGTTGTTTGGGTTCTATTTTAGCAGTACATCTTTTTCTCATTTTCCTTTCAAGTTTCTTTCTAACCAGTGTATGTGTGCTCGGATAATGCTTTAGTTTCAAAGACTTTGTGTTTTCCATTGAGCCAGTCTTTTGTTGCACTGGATAGAAACTTCTGAATTGGAATTAAAAATAAACCAATATGAAAATTTTGAAAAACTTCCATGTCATTTTCAATTTCAATTTGAAAAACGCGGTTTCTTGAATTTTGCATGCTTTAATTACTAGAGTTAAAAAAAAAAAAAACTTTAGTAGCATTTCCTTTTGTGTCGGACCCTTAAAGAGTTTAACCTACATGATCTTCTGGATGTAGATAAACAATGTTGGAACAAACATCCGAAAGAAAACTCCTGATTATGCCTCAGAGGAATACTCGATGCTCATGGCTACCAATTTTGACTCAGCTTATAATCTCTGTCAACTTGGATATCCTCTTCTGAAGGCATCTGGAGTTGGAAACATTGTGTTCATTTCTTCTGTGGCAGGTTTGGTGCATTTATCTTCTGGATCCATATATGGAGCAAGCAAAGGTTAGTTGTTCCCTTATTAATTTAGTCCCCTTCTGTTGCATTCAGATGAAATATGTATTAGGATCTCTGAGGAGATTGAAGTTTTAGGGCCTGATTGGTTCTTCAATTGGCAAATTGTACTATTTTTTAATTTAGTCAATTTATAAATTATTATAATTTAGTGTTTGGTCCTTAGAATTAAAAGCTCTCAAATTAGCTAGCTAACCAAATTAGTTGTAGTTCATATGGTATTTTCTCGTGTAATTGAAGTAAAATATAGCTTAAAATCTAACTAATTTCAAACAATTGTATGTTCTTTGTTCAAAGTTCAAACGAATAATATGTAATTTGAATCATCAGTAAATGGAGATGTATACAAATACGTTCATCAGAAATATGATAATTCATAAAATAGGGTAATTTAGACAACCAAACGGGCCCTTAGTATTTTTTTTAATTTTTTTTCCCTATTGACAGGCGCAATGAATCAGCTGACAAGAAATTTGGCTTGTGAGTGGGCAAAAGACAATATTCGGGTTAATTGTGTTGCTCCTTGGTATATCAAGACCTCTCTTGTTGAACATGTAATTCTCGGTCTTGTTTTCTATTTCTTTTCGTTCTTTAGAATTTGAAAATTGTTTTCCAAGAAGTTTGAAAACAGTTTTCAGAAGCAGTTTTTGAAAATTGTGTAGTTTTTTTTTGGGGGTTTACTGAAGAAAATTTTGAAAATAGAATCGATATTAGTAATGTTTTAAAATCTAAGAATTAGAAATGATTTGAGTGATTAAAAATTTTGAAAAATGGGAAGAGACTTCAAGAGAGAGATGAGTGATATGATTTTAAATGTATGTAATGTGAAGAGAAAGAAAGAGAGAAATGTGAGGTTAGAGAAAAAAAATTGAAAAGTGAGGAAAGATAAAAGGTTGAAAATAATTTTTTGAAAACATAATAAAGTAAAAAATAATTGATGGGATGGATTGATAATTGTGCATATTGTTTTTTTTTTTTTTTTTAAATAGTTTTTGAGTCGTGTTTAATAAAGAAAAGTAGATGAGTTTTTTATTTTCGAAGATAAAGAATTAGTACTGAAAACCTAAACAAAATCCCCCTTAGTTTTCCTGAATAATGATAGAATACTTGCCGGAAACTTGGAGTAGTGAGTGTATAAAAATGAAAAATAATTTCACGGAGCTCCCGCTTTTCGTTGATCCACACCCATGAGGACGATATTCTGTCAGGTTTATAACACGGGACATCCAACTTGATCCTGAAGAAATGGTGAATATATGTGGATTATAATCATCTAATGCCCCGTTTTGTTACCTGTTTTCTTGGAACAGAAATAGATATTGGAAGAATGATCCTGAAATATCTCTTTTTTCTGCAGTTGCTTGAGAACAAAGAGTTTCTTGAAAAGGTGATATCAAGAACTCCTCTTAAGAGGCCTGGAGAACCGGAGGAAGTCTCGTCTCTAGTAGCTTTCCTTTGTTTGCCCGCCTCTTCTTACACCACTGGCCAGGTCATTGCTGTTGACGGTGGAATGACTGTCAACGGTTTTGAGTGAAAAAATAAAAAATAAATAATGAAACACAGAAGGTTTCAGGTTAGACATTTTACTTTTTTTTCAGGTTCGATCTTGTAATTTCATACTGTCGAAATTCAAGGTGTTAAAACTGTTGCTTCAAATCATGGAAGTTTTAAGAAAGATTGGAATGAAATAAAAGAATTTGGTCAGTTTTTATTAGGTCACATTTTACAATATACAGGGTAATGCATTAAACCAGAATTCTAAGCTAAAAATGCATCATCTTTCTATTTTAGATTCGAAACTGGGTAGCCACAATCCTAATCATATTCTAATGGAATTGACAAAATTCTGAATTACCCCCCGACGCTTATTGGATCTTTAACTTTGTAACACATTATACTCAAATGTACTCTTTTTTTTTTGATGATCTATAGATGCATGGGTTCGTCCCAAAGAGTATTACAACTTGAAATCATGAATCTAGTAAAAACATCAAGTTTTGATACCCAAATTGTTTACCCCCTTTCTGGACAAATGCTTATTTTACATGAAATGGCAAATTGTTAAAACACAATATATATTTTTTTTATTTTTTAAAGGGTAAAGAATTCATTTTTTTTTAATCAATTTTAACATTGAGGTATGTATTAAAAAATAATATTTTGGAGTCTTTGAAAGAAATTGATTTTGATACAATGCTTTCATGTCAAAATTGATCGAAAATTTTGAATTCTTCGCCTCTTGAAACATAGAAAAGCATATACTGATTATTAAAAACGGATAAAAACTGAGATCAATTTGTTTTAAAAAATTGAATTTTCAGTATTTTTTGAGACAAATCTTATATAAATCATCCAAACAAACTTCTTATGAGTGTTGAATTTGTGTTCCAAAATTAAAGAATGTGGTTTGCATTAGGGACATTTTAATTTTTTTGTCAATTATGTTAGATTTAACAGAAAAAGTAACTTTTGCACTTTAGTCAAACTGCTAAGAAGGTAAAGTGTCTATTTTCAAAATTCAAAACATAAGAGTAAAATAAAAATGGGTTCAAGTGCAAGAGAGTAAACTGCAATTACTCCTATATGGTATACAAAGAGCTCAATGTTAGAGCAACTCCCTTGGAGAGAGATTTTGTTTTTTGAGTTTTGAGGCATCAAAATGATAGTTATAACAATTGATGACTTGCTTGAAGGTGGTCTTACAGCTTAAGTTTTTTTATTGAAGAATCCTACGATTAATGGGCTCGTCTCAAGCAGCCATGTGGGAGGTTTCAAAACACGAGAAGTAAGAGAAGATGTTGATTTTATATTTGATCTCAAAATCTTTTTAGGCTTAGTTTCGCTCTTCAAAATCTTCTTTTAAAAAAGGGAATCCTAACAAAAGTGTTCCAAAGTCCAAACAAGATTTTGTAATTAATGATTTATTTTTTGTGACAGGAGTACCTAATTTTTGTTTTGTTATTACAAATTAATATTTATATTTTTTATATTTATTGACGCTTAAATTTTATATATTTATATTTTTTATTTGGAAGATGTAAGATACTTAATGACTCCTTTGTATTAGTCTTAAAAATTGTTTTTCAACTATTTGTCATATTTAAATTATCCATTTAGTATCATTTTATTCCCTTTTATTTTAAAAACTTACCCAATAGCTTCTTTAACTTTGTCAAAGTGAAAAAAATAATATATATATATATATATATATATATATATATATATATATATTAAAGAGAAAATGAAAAAAAAAAAAAAAAAAAAAAGAGAGAGAGAAGGGTTGAGATGGTTGGGGTTGGGATCGTTCAAGGTTTTAGAGGGAGAAAGAGGAGTTGTGTGGTTTGGAAGGTTGCAAATTGATGACAGATAGGAAGGAGTGAGATTGGGTTAGCTAATATCATCTACACTTCCTATCATTTTCAAAAAAAACACTGTAATCTCTTGAACTATTAAAAAATCTTGTTAGACCCCTTATAAAATTATATTAGAGAATACAAATACTCCTTAGTCAATATTTTAATGTTAATTTTCTATTTTACCCTTTGACAGTCAACTTATTTTTTGTCTATTACCAAAGTGAAAGATCAAACTAGCCTTACTCAATCAAACAAATTCTACAGCTAGCCTTTTTCTCTCCTTTTTTTTTTTTTTTTTTTTTGTTTTTTTGTTTCTTTTTTTTTTTTTTTTTTTTTTTTAATTTCTTTTTCATTTTTCCACTTTGCTCTTTTCTTTTTTCTACTTTGCTCTATTCTCTATCTCCTCCCTCACCAACATCGATGGACGAACGAAACCCTTCAACACTGACTTCGTAGAACGCATTGCCGTCCGTCACTGTCTCAACCACGAAAAAAGCTTTTCTCTTTCTCCCAATCTCAGCCTAGAAAGATCATTTTCTCTGTGTTATCTCTTTCCAGTTTTAACAAGCCATCAAGGTGTTCGTTGATTGGCGCTGGTAGGGATCGATGGAGATGGAGATAGAGTTGATCGATTCCTTGTCGTTCATAACCAGCTAAGCCATCGATGAATCCCTTCTCTCTCGCTATCTCAGCCACGAAATACTCTAAATCCTGTTTACTCTGTTCTATTTGATTCTCTCTTTATTTTAATTTGTTTCAGTTTCTCAATTGCTTTTTCGGATTTACTAGGATACGCGTATGTTGAGGCACGGTGGCGAGTGCAGATCAGATAAGAAATCGTTGGGAAACGATGATGGTGAGGAGCGCTAGGCACAAATTTGAGTTTCTTCACAGTGATGGCGGTGGCCTTTTGTGGATTTGCTAGTTGCACAAATGTATAATCTATTTCACAAATCTGGGTTGCTTGACTTGTTGGGGCTAGGTACATATCTTATCATTTGTTTCATAGATCTTTGCAACTGTATCATCCATTTCACATATATGGGTTGCTGGATTTGATGGAGGCTAGGTACAGATCTTATCATCTATTTCCTAGATCTGAGTTTATTTCGATGCTGGTGGAAATGACGATTTCAATGGTGGTGTGGATTTGGGTTGTGTTGGTGGAGATGGTATTTTCAGTTTTGGATTTGGGTAGAGAGAAAGAGAGAGACGAGAGAAAATGACGGGTTGGCGGTGGAGAGAGAGAGAGAGGAAAGGTTGGCGGTGGCCAACGTCATAGTTGATGGTAGACGGTGGTTGGCATCGTGGTGGCTGGTGGAAGGTGGTCATCTATCTGGGTGGACGGTGGAGGTGTTGATCGAGAAGATAGAGATAAAGAAAAACAAAGAAAAATAACAAAAAATGAAAAATAGGAAGGATATAAACGTAATTACACATAATATTTTTATTTAGTTCTTAATTTAGATAAAATTGAGGGCAAAAGGGTCATTACTTTATTTTTTCTGGTAAAGGGTCCCCATGATAATTTTGATATATAAGGGGGTGCTAGTAGAATTTTAAAAAATATCGGGGGTATCGATGGTATTAACCCGAGTAAGATTTGGGGAACTGGGAGTGGGAGCATAGGGATCAAACTCGGCCTATGCATTGACTTGGTCAAGGCAAAGGGTTGGGGGTATTTAGTTCAACCAATGGTCAACTGGTTAGACCGGTAAATTAATATAGAAATTTCTAATATATAAATTATTCAAATAATGTTAATAATATAACTTTTTTGCATAACATAGGCATGGAGTAATGATGATGACAAAAATTGAGTAATTAGATATGATATTTTCCAAACCTGAGATATGATTCTTCAAGAGTTGGTCCTGCAAAACAATACATCCTGGCATAAGTCTGTCGGTGTTACTCCTTCGGCGCGAGTCTCTCGGTACTACTCCATAGAAAAAAATTGTGTCCCTTGCCTATATGACCCTTCTAGTATTTACAGAAGAGGGACAACTTCTTTGACAGGTCTTCTATAAAACTAAACCATTTTCTATTAATTCCCACAAAATTCGCAAGATTAAGGAGTTATGGAAAGTTGTATAGTGTATGATTCCCTTTCCATTTATAGCTTGATTTGGTATTGTTCCTAAGCAAGGGTTAGTAACCAAATATGGGGTTGGGTTTGAGGCATCCTCGGATGTCTCGGGAATGGTTCTCCTGTGCGTAGCCCCGAGTTGAGACCTCAGGTTAGTTAGGATTGTGCTGGGATGTAGGTGTTCTCGGTAATCTCTTTGGGTTCCGAGTAGTATACCGGGGTCTCTACATTGAGTTTAGGCTTAAATGAGTTGTACGTGAGTTTTAAGGTATCATCATCGGGATCCACAGGTATTCCACATTGATTTCCTCTTATATGTGACATTATTCTAGACTTTTCAAAATATCCCTTATCAGATGTCCCCTATTCCCGATGTCTGAGGATAAGGGAGTCGGGAATAATTCGTCTGGATAGAATAAAGTCTGGAGACTCGAGCTTGAATGGAATTTAGACAGTCATATTGCTTTGATTTTTTTCGCCCAATCAAAAAATTAAAAAAATTGTGCCGTTTTGATTTTTGCGCCCAAAACCTGCCATGTATTTAGTGTATGGCTCATTGGGTAGGGGGTGCCTTTTTGGCTCTTAGGTGGTGGCTAACATTCTGTGCCATTTGGATTTCCCATATTTAAGCAAAGGGTCCCTATCATTGGGATCATTATGCAACCTTGGGCTTCTTCTCCTCTCTCTCTCTCTCTTTCAACCCTTCAAAAAATCTTGACAACTCAGTTTCTCTATTCCTACAACTCATTTTTTGTATTTTTGGTAATCTTTTGCATTTCTGATCTAATAGTTCTTTCTCTTTTTATATTTTCTTTAATTCTATCCCTTTAGATTGTTATTTTGTGTCATGTTTTCCTCTTTTCTTATTCTTTGCTCTTTTTTCAGTGATCTGTATATTTTTTTCGTTATTACGTTCATCTTTTCTGACCATGCCTAAGAGACGTGGCTCTTCCAATTTGGCCAGTTGGTTTGGCAACATCTCCGATGATGAGACTGAGCCTTCTGGCTCTACCAGCTTGAATGCCTAAGCAAGCGAGAGAGTCGGGTCCTCCGTTAGGCCCAACTTTGTGGATAGATCTGAGTAACCCCATACTTGGGATGAGGGAGCCCGTCTTCCTTATCCAGCTCGTGTTCCGATTCATCCAAAGCATGACTTGGATGCTATCCAATATGCTAAAAGCATCATGACCCATAACCAGTTGGACACGCTTTTGGAGATGTCATATCTTGGATTATGTGGAGATGATCCTTCCAACGGAGGATTGGCTCGGGTGCACAAACTGTCCGATTAGGATTGCCTTTTACAAAGATGATGTGTCGAGGGAGCTCATTTTCCCCTGCCGATCTTCTTAATGAAGATCTTGCACCTGTTCAATCTGTATCAACCCCCGTTGAACCCCATGCATGGAGGATCGTGGTCGGGTTCATCATTTTGTGTCACCTAAATGGCATCACCCCAACTTATCCGTTCTTTTGCAACTTTTACCAGCATTTAAAGAACCTGACCCAGATAATAGTTAGTGGTACTTTTGTACCCGATCCATCATGACCAAACTAGTCCTCAAATACACCAAGAACAATAAGGGATGTAAGGAGAAGTAGTTCTATCTTGGTGGGGAGTGGGAGCGCCCAACCAACGAGAAAGACACCTTCTAGGTGGAAAGCTCCTCTTGAGCCTTCTGTACTTGAACATTCTTCTAACAACTTTTTTTTCTTTTTATTTAATGTCCGGCTTTCTTGTGCATATCCACATCCGCTGCACAACCGTATTGTAGTAAAAGAGGTCGACACCGACACACTAGCAGGTCGGGCTCGAGGAGGAACGCGACACACTAGTATTGTTTTTTATTGGAACAACCCATAAGTTCTTCGAAACATGATTTTGCATATTATTTTCAATTTATTTTTAAAAAAAAATATTTCTTGAATTCGAAAAGCATGATTAGAAGTTTGAGAAAATGATTTGGTTAGAAACATGATTTTCTTAAATTGAGAAAAATGATTTGAATTGAAATTTTTATTTTTATTTTTAAAAATATGACTGTTTTCTTGAAAACGTGATTTTAATTACGTTTTTTTTTTTTTTTTTTTTTTTTTTTTTAAGTTTTGGAAATATGACATTTGGGTGATGGATTAAAAAAATTTGAATATAAGAAAATTTTCTATTTTTTTCCCCTTTTTTTAGGCAAAATATGATTATTTCGTAATAAAATATTTCTTCATGCAATTTGATGCATTTCAAGTACTTGGATAAAAAGGAATTCAAATTAAATACCAATTTGGTGAATGATTTAAATGCATTTCAAGTACTTGGATAAAAAGGAATTCAAATTAAATACCAATTTGGTGAATGATTTACGAGGATGAATGCAATTTTTTTTTTTTTTCTAATTTAACCTAACTTAAATACAAACTTAGGTAACCCACTAGACCTCACTCCATTTGGAAAATAAAAAAAACAGAACGGTATGAAAAACTCTCTCTTAATTTAGGATTTAAATTATTTTAATAAAAAATAAAAACAATATTTTTTCAAAAGTCAGTCAATCGTGTTTGGAAGGCCAATCTACTGTTTTAGTCTAAAAAAAATAAAAAATAAAAAATAAAAAAATCTAAGGTAAGTTGTGTAAATCAGTTGACGGTTCAGCTAGGTCAGTTGACCATCTGCCCCATATTTTTATTTTTACCTTTTTCATGTTAATAACATGACAACAATAAAAACAATACAGTGTTACAAAAATTATAGCAAGCACAACACAATGATGATGATAATAATGATGATGATAATAAATATTCAACTACAAAACTACATCATTATCCAAAAATGGATATGATTATGTAAAACCAATTTATTTGCATGGCTTGACGTTGTTTCCACTTGGGAGTCCAACTACCCTTTCACCATGAAAATCTTATTATTCCTTGGTTTTAGTTTTAAGATTTTCCTTATTTTTATGGTAAATCATTGCATTCACTTGGGAATCCAACTACAAAAATACCATAAAAATGAGGTTTGAAATTTTATTATTTTTATTCTTATGGTAAATCAATGTATCCACTAGTGAGTCCCACGACATAAATACCATAAGAAACTTCTTATGATTTGTAAAAGAAAATAAAAATAAACAAAGGGTGTGGGAAGGGGATTTTATTTTTTATTTTCTCCCTTTTCCTTATTTAGTTTTATTTTATCTTCGGTAATAAAAATAAAAGATTTTATTTTTTTCTTTTTTTAATTTATTTATTTATTATTATTTGTTTTTTGCTCTTTTGCTTGGCTTGAAGAGCGTATATTTTTTAGATATGCTTATTTAAAGTTATGAAAGAAATGAGGGGAGTGGTATGAGGGGGAGAAAGGAAAGACAAGAAAGAGAAAGATGGAGAGGTTGAGCAAGAGAGAAAGGAGGAGTATGCCAGGAAGAAGATGAGCAAAGCAGAATTGTGGATTCCTCGCACATCCCAGAATATTCGTGCATATAGGAATACGCACCCCCACATGTTTTTGCACACAAATCCGGTACAGCCTACAATTTGTAGGTAGTACTCGAGTATAGTCTGCAATTTGCAGGCCGTACCCCTTGTAATTTGACTCTTTTTTTTTTTTTTTTTTTTAAATTTTTTTTTTTTTTTCCATTTGATTTCTATTTTTTTATTTTTATTTTTTCTTTCATTTTTTCTTTAAATTGGTGATAATAAAATAAAATTAACTCATTCCATATTTGATTAAATCCCTCAAAAGTAAAAATAAATGGCAAATTGTTAATTACAAATGACCAAACTTGGGTCAAACTTGAATTTCTTCAACAATTACAATAGATTTTCTCAAAATTGATTCTCTACAAATACAATAGACCCATTAAAAATTAATATTTTTTTGAGAAGTGGTTTCAAGTAGGTTAATTGAACCCCAAATCAAACTTTTTATAAATCTCAATTTATCCCAGTTTTCAAATTGAAAATTTTAAGCCCAATTTATTGAATTGGCTCCTTGAAATTTTCAATTAGGGATCTCCAATTTTGAATTTAAAATTTTACGCATTTATGGAATATCTATTGGGAAAAAATATTTGTTGAAATTAAATACAACGCGATATGTCGGTGGGGGCAATGTGGTGTCTATAAAAAGGGGTGAAAAAAAGATAAATTTATTTTAAATGGGTAAAATAGTAATTTCAAAATTGTTGACCTTTTTTTTTATTGTTTAAATGAGGGTGTATATTTAGGGGGGAAAAGGTGTTCATATAGGCTTAGTATTTATTCTTAGTTATTACCAACTTATTTTTAATCCATTATCAATCATGGGCCAACCCAATAAGGGGCCCATTGCAAGTAGATATCATTATTATTAAATGGATTAAAAAAAAATCGTAGTACAAAAATATATTTTTATCTAACAAAAATTGGGTGCACAGTCAATTGAATAAATATGAAGATTCGTAGTCCGAAAATATATTTTTGTCTAACAAAAAGTGGGTGCACAATAATGTTATTATTGTGAATTTATTCATATTTATTCAATTGAATAAATATGAAGATAAATATGAATTTATTGACTTACCAAGATTGATAAAATTGATACTAAAATATTATTATTTATTTATTATTTTATAATACATATACTTAAATATTATTATTTATTTATTATTTTATAATACATTGTTCAATTTATTTTGAAATATATGATTATTCTCTTCTTATAATTTTTTTTTTATTTCTATTAATATTTTTCTTTTATTATTTATAAGCTGCCCTATTTAGTACAATTTTTGAATTTGTCTAGGGACAGGTTTGAGAAATCAAAGGTCCTAAACAAAATTTGAAAACGAGACCCTTCAATGTTTAAAAATATTTTTCAAAATACTCATAATTCTTCTATAAAATTAAAATATCAAAAAAAAATATAGCTAATATAGTGATTCAACCAAGATTGGGACTTTATTTATTTGATGTGATATTTATTTTGAAATAAAGAAATGTAGGGGGCAATTTAAAGAGGCCCCCAAATTTGGGGGCTCTAGGAGCGTTTGCCTTGTTCAAGGGCCGGCCTTGGATCCGCCCCTAGTATCAATATCATAGTTAACTTTAATACTCATATCAAATATCAATTAAATATTTAGGGCTTGTTTGGTAATGACTTAATATTTAAGTGCTGAAAATTTAAGTACTGAAAATTAAGTGCTTAAATTTAAGAAGGTCGTTTGATAAAATTGTGCTAAAAATTTACCCTTGAATCAACATACATAACACCACAAGCAATTACAGTTCTCACATCAAAATCACCATAAAAAACCAAAACTTGAAAAAGAAATAAAAAAGAGTTAAGTACTACAACTTGGAAAAATCAAGGATTCAATAACTCAAATTTCATAAACGATTTTTGTCACATGAATATACAATCCATACCACTAGGTAATGTATATTCATTATAAAATCCACTACACAGCTCAATGAAATCCTCTAAAAGTCCCTGCCTATGCTTAGATTCCACTACACAGCTCCTCTTCATCTTGCTTTCCAAAGCAAGTTCAGAGAACAAAAATGAAAAAAAAGGCAAAAAAGGTATGATCACAGTAGAATTCAAACCCATGACCTTTAGCTTCGAAATCTAACACGATATCCACTCCGCTATGCGACCTCATTTGCAAACATTCACATATTCGCTTCACAGTAACCTAATACTACGCAAGAAATCTTCTTCCGGAGACCAAGAACACAAAATCGCAAACAACTAGATTTTTGAGTTCTACCGTCAACGAACAAACAACAAAATCATAAAGATCACGAAATTTTAAAGCCAAAAATACAACTTATGAAGTTCAATCAATCGTAACTGATTCAATTAGACATTGTTATCGTGAAGTATTTCTGCGTTGAAGATATGTAGATCTATGAGATGCAAAATATATGTATATAAATACAATATACAATATAAAATAGGACGCATATTTTTTGTCATACGGCGGCGGAGGGACACCGCAACCTCCCTAAAAAGAGTAACAACAGATAGAAGAAGGAAGATGGTGAGAAAGAGAAAGCACAATAGAAATTCCCAACTTTTGGATATGGATGACAAATCGAACCCATGGGAATCAGATGGAGAAACGTCTTTAGAGGGAGAAGTTAGAGTTCCGAGATTACCCGGATTTAGCGGCTTCGACGCATAATGATGAGAAAGAGGTAATTTGCGAGGAAGGAATAACTAGGGTTTGGTAGCTTCACGATGAGACAGAGAACAATGAAGCACGGCTTCGAATTGATTGAGAGCCCCCAGCGATTGATAGCCAGGAAATGGAGAGCTGGAGTGGCCTCAGGCCTACGGCTGGAGCAACGGATCTAGGGCACTCGGAATTCTCTTCCAAATCTGCTACACTGCTAGGGATTGAAAAGCCAAATGAGAGAGTTAATGATTCAATAACAGAGGAGAGCGGTGGGGATTGAGCAGCGACACGATGAAGACAGAGAACGTCGATGAGGTAGAAGAGCTGCTGCGGGCGACGGAGGACGACATGCTTCTCAAAATCAGCGTCGATTCCCACATGGCTCGAGGCTCCTCCAGCCGCATAATTGATCCAGATCTTGATCAGCACTTCCAAGCTCTCAAATCCAGACCGACCACTTCTTCATTTCGTCTCGTCAAGAACAATCCTTCCAAGCGAAGTCAGCTACCGTCGCCAATTGTTTCGAACACCATCGATGATCATCCTGATGATCTGTTTGCTAGATTTGCTGCTCTCTTCTCTACTCTCTCTATCGATCTAAACAAATGAAGAAATGAACCGAACCTAGGATGGAGGGTAAAATGATCAAATAATATTTTTTTTAATTTCAAACACACTGAACGTCTTCTGCAAAACAAAATAAGCTAATGAGTGTTTGTTGAATTTTTATTTTAATTTTTCACTTAATTTTTTAACTAACTTAATTAATTAAATAATTTTAATTACATTTGTCAAACACACTTAATTAATTAAATACTTAATATACTCAGTTTTAAGTGGTTATTTATTTATTTATTTATTTTTATCAAATATGTCATTAATCAACATCAACTAAGTCGATTAAATTTAGTTAATATTATTTAAAGAATATTTAAAATGTATTCAAGTGCCAAAAAAAAATTAAGATATAAAGTTATCAATGATTTTTTTTTTTTTTTTTTTCACCATCCATGCACCTGGTGTGATTTTGTTTTTGGTGCATTGATGAGTTTCGAAGTTAAACTAATAATTTGTCAAAAATATTAGTGTTCAAATTGAAAGTCTTTTATGATAAACAATTAAAAAAAATATTAAAGAATATCTGAGATGTCATAAAAATTAGGGCTTTTTTAGGCTCAAAATTATATTTCTAAGAACTATCTAAATTTAGCTAGTGCCAATAGTAAAGAATAAAAAATCATTCAAAAATTACCTTGTTTTTTATATGTATAACCGTAATAACAAGGTCTGCTAAACTTTTTACAAATCTCTTAATTTTATTTTTTAATAAAAGTTCTACTGAATTTTTATCAAAAATATATAATTTTTTTAAGATACCGTAAATATCCTTTATTTGTATTTCACTGAATTTTTTTTTTTTTATTACATTTCATTAAAAAATTTAAAATGTCACAACAAATAATCTTATTTTTTTAAAATAACAAATAATATTAAATTGCACTAAAATTTTCTCGTACCAAATTCTACTTTTTTTTTTTTTTAATAATTCAAGTGAATATTTAGATATTCCATTGAATATTAATTTTCAGTTACCATTAAAAAATTATGAATATAATTGGAAAGAATGCATTGAAATATAATTGAAAAAAAAGAAAAATACTAAAAATGACCAAAGTGGAAATCGTTGAGCAACTCCAAAATCATAAAAACAAGGAGGGTGATGTGTTAGGAAATCTCATTTCCTAATCTATATTGGGCAACAAATTATTAATTTAATTATATTAGCTATTTAATTTAATGGACTGAAATTAAGTGATCTAATTAATTTGGGTAAACTCATAAACTGCTCAAAATATGTAGGCTAAATGTGTAGGAGGATTATGGGAACCCTAATTACACGATATATAAGGTTTTTTATGGGTTATGATCCCCAAGATACCAAATCGTAAAACAGTTTCCCTTCTCCCCATCTGGAAGAGATACGATGGTCCCAAGAGAAACTAATGAGATTTTGTTGAGGAAGACCACAAACCACCCCCGTTCACGTCCCCGTTCATGTCCCCCTCGAGATCGATTGTCACAACATTTTCACAACAGTAGGCAATCTTTCATAATAGATCTAGGTACGCGATTTATGTGTTCATAGAACTTTTGGTGATTTGACATGTTGTTTAGGGTTTATAGATTCAGATCTATGAGGATTAAATCACAACAAGTAGTATTAGAGTCTACATCATGTTGAATTAATAGAGTTCTTAGGGTTTTCAAGTTCATGGTAGAGTTTTAGGATTTGTGTTTTCCTTATTAAAGTTTGATTCCTTGTAGAATCGTGGGAGAAAACATTAAGGTTATATGTGGTTTGATTTATTATTGTTAAAAAAAACTAAGAATTCGTTATGGATCTAAGGAACGAAAAATCCATTTTTCGAATTTTTTTGGATGTTTTTCATTGCCGAAAATACAGATCGAAATTCGGTCTCTAATCGTATAGGTCGACCGATACCCAAAAATCGGTCAACCGATTTGTGCAAAAAAGCGTCACCATTTTTGGTTTTGACCGAATCAGTCGATCAACAAATGTGGTTCGGTCGACCGACTACTACAGAACAAAGACCGTTTATAGCCTACTAAGGAATAAAGGCCAATTTGGCCACTGTTCAATTCGGTCAACCAAATTTTAGAACCGACTGACTGATTGGATGTCCCAACGTCAAAAACTTTAACTCGTTGCACGACATTTAATCAACGGACCATTGGGACAGTTAACTAATAAAATCTTGTATCTTGAAATAAATTAAAATGAAATAATATGTTGTCAAAGTAATCTTTGTTGTGTAGTTTTATTTTATTTTGGGATATTAAAATGTTGATATTTGTTATTTATGCGAACAATAACTGGTCCAAAAGAAGATTATTGTTTGGTCAAATAATAAGTATTGGTGTCTGTTGTTTATGCAAACCATAACTTGCCCAAATGAAGGCTATTGTTTAATTGAATAATAGACAATTAAAATTGATATACGTGTGGTGGTTATTTATGCAATCAATAATTGACCCAAAAGAATATTGTTGATGGGCCAAATAATAAACGTACATGTGGTAATAAATGAGTGATGATTATCAAGTTTTCATGTGAAGAGTAAGTCAGTCCAAAGAAAAGCTTATTGTTTGACAGGATTTATTGTTAACATTTGATTACTGCATTAAAAGTATCACTTACAATTAATTTCTCTATCCAAAGACTAGGAATTAATGTTATATTAGGTATCTTTTGATGGGTCCCTAATTTCGATTGTTTGTTCATGTCTTGCTTTATTTTTATGGCATTCTTGTGAGTATGCTTGTTTATTTTGTTCTTTATACAGTTTCTTTAGCTACTGCCACAAATGTTTCAGCCCAAGTCAGCCACATCCCAATGCTGAGCGGGACGTACTTCAAAATCTGGAAACAAACCGTGGAGATTGTTCTCAGTTATATGGATTTGGATCTTGCACTTTGGGAGTATCGACCCACTACTACTCCAGAAAATCTCAATGAGGTTAAAATTGAAAAGAGGGATTGGTCTAATCGAATGTTCTTGATGATCAGAAAGCGGTCCATTCTGGAAGCGTTTGGGGGTTCTATTACCGAGAATAAGAGCGCCAAAAAGTTCCTAGAAGAAATTGAGCAATATTTTGCCAAAAACGAAAGGTCGGAGCCAAGTAACCTTTTGGATAAACTTGTCGTGATGAAGTATAAGGGAAAAGAGAACATAATGGAGTACATTATGGAGATATCTCATCTCGTGTTCAAACTAAAGGCATTAAAGTTAGAACTATCTGAGGACTTGCTCATGCACTTGGTTTTGATCTTTCTTCCAGCACATTTTAGGCAATTCAAAGTGAGTTATAGCACTTAGAAGGACAAGGGGTCCCTCAATAAGCTTAGATCTCACTGTATGCAAGAAGAAAAGAGGTAACAGTGGGATAAGACTGAGAGCGTACACTTGGCCTCAACCTCTCAGAACAAGAAAAAGAAGAGAGCTGAGGTTGTTGTGGAAAGATCTTCTTAGAAGAAGAAACAGGATGAATAATTTACCTACTACTTCTGCAAAAAGTCAGGGCATATAAAGAATTAATGTTCCAAGTATGTCGCCTGGCGTGCAAAGAAAGGTATGCTTCTAACTTTGGTTTGTTCTAAAGTTAGTTTAGCTTATGTACCTAAGGATACTTGGTAGGTAGATTTTGGTGCTACTATTCACATAAGTATGACTATGCAGGATTGCCTGTAGAGTCGACCTCCAAGTGATTCTGAAAGATTCATCTTTATGAGCGACGACAATAAAGTTGCAGTGGAAGCTATAGGGACTTTCAGATTACAATTGAAAATTGGATATTGTTTGGATATGTTTGAGATATTTGTTGCACCATCTTTTAGACAGAATTTAATTTCTATTTTTAGTTTGAACAAATCAGGATTTTCTTGTTCTTTCGAAAATAATAAAGTTAGTCTCTATTAAACTTAAAATTTTATTGGTTCTAGTTCTTTAATTGATAATCTATATATGCTTGATGTTAGTTCCTATAATGAAATACTGCAAATAAGTTCGCATGGTACAAAGCAAAAATTAAGTGAGAAATTCGCCACTTTATGGCACAAACGTTTATGTCATATCTCTAAACAGAGAATTTAGAGACTTATGTAGGATGGAATTCTTGAACCCCTAGATTTAACAGACTTTCAAGTTTGTGTTGAGTGAATTAAGGGGAAAAGAACAAACATTAAAAAATTAGGTGCTGAGAGAGCTACAGATGTCTTAGAACTAATACATACTAATATCCGTCGTCTATTCCCTATGACTTCATGGAATGGACAATAGTATTTTATTATGTTTATAGACGACTACTCTCGTTATGGGTACCTATATTTGACACTTAAGAAGTCTCAATCCTTGGACGATTTCAAGTCTTTCAAAACTGAAGTTGAACTTCAACTTGGAAAGAAAATTAAGGCTTTCAAATTGGACTACGGTGGTAAGTACTACAAGAGGAATGACGAATCAAGATAACAAGGTCCAAGACCCTTTACAATATTTCTCGATGAGTGTGGAATTGTTCCACAATACACCATGTCGGGCAAACCCAACATGAATAGTGTTGTAAAGTGACGAAACCAAATTCTTAAGGATATGGTAAGGAGTATGATTAATCATTCCTCTTTTCCAGAGTCGCTTTAGGGAGAATCTTTAAAGACCGCAATGTACATCCTTAACAAGGTATCAAGCAAAGGAGTTGCCAAAACCCCCTAGGAGCTTTGAACAGGCAAGAAGCCTTGCATTAGGCACTTGTACATTTGGGGTTGTCCAGCTGAGGCACAACCTTTTAGGCTACATGAAAGAAAACTGAACTCAATGATGGTTAGCTATGATTTCGTTGGTTATCCTAAACGCTCATTGTCACACCCCACCCTGGGCACCTGTCACCCGAGGCTGGGCGTGACGTCGACATGACGTTACCTGCCCAATCAACGAATATCCATCCATACATATATACATACATACACGCGCTACTGTAATTTTTTCCAAAAATATATATCTACCCATTTCAAATTTGGGAATATACCTGTCCCAACTGTCCACAACAAAATCATAAAAACCGGAACCTCTACGGTTTACATCCGACCGGCCCACTTCCGAAATGACACCATCTCCGGACTCTACCTAGTGCCAGTAGTAGACCCACTCCTAGCCACGGTACTTGAAACCAAATATTTTATCGGTGTACTGTCTTCATAATATAACCACGTACCATAGGAAATCCAGTTTCTCTATCACTAATGAAATAAACTAATATATTTAAAATACTCAATCCAAACATTTTAAATTAACCAATCCAAACATCTCGTCATAAATAAAATACCCCACACCACTCTCCTACTAGTCATAGGATCGTTTTTACCTCACAATCGAGAGTTACAACAGTACCGTAACTTGTACAGCTGTGTTATCTAACGTGATTATCAGTGCCAAAGCCATTTATTATCTCCAATGGTAGGGGTACCACCAGCAGGATTTGCACTCCTAACGGGTCAATCAACCACCTACATGACTAATCCTCTTTACAGGTCATAATAATCAACCACCTGTAGAACTAATTCTCCTAACACGTCATAATATTAACAACCACCTACAGAACTAATCCTCCTGACATGTCATAATAATCAACCACCTGTAGGACCGACACTCCCGACAGATCAATAACAATAATCAATCATTTGTAGGACGTGTCCTCCTAACAGGTCAAAACCATCCCGCAGGACATACCCTCCTGACGGGATCAAAACTATGGCATAGTCGAACAAAAATCACTTTCTACATTTAAAATCTACTTGATCCACACAAGTCATAAAATCATCCAATTTTAATAAACACTTTTTTCCCCCACAATTTGTACGAAAATAAAATTTGTAAATTTACATAGAAGACAATACACTTACCTCGTTTTTCGCACTGCAAAAAAAATGCCGACATTAGAAACTACCGGGACGCTAGCGCATATGAACCTAACAGCGATATGGCATAAATTAATATTTTATTTAAAATAAACCTAATATGCAATGCGTGGCCCTAAAATGCATGATTTCTCTTTCCCCAAATTTAATTATGCGAACTTATTATTTACCCCATTTCTCTATGTTAATATTTATTATACAAAATTATTATAATTAACGGTTGCAAAAATTATCGTCACGATTACAAAAAAATAAATTAATATTAATAAATTAATTTGACCAAAATAATAATTGATGAAATCGTTACCTACTCCGAATCCCTGGTCGGTTGAAAAGTTGATTTTGGTTGGTTGGTTTGTTTATTTATTTATTTATTTATTTATTTATGTTTTCTGTTTTGGTTCAACCCATACACTTTTGCCGCCCCATCTTCACCGTCGCGGTGAACCCCTTCTTTCTTCACCTATCGTCGGCGACGCTCTTTCTCTCTCTCTAACTCTCACTCACCGCTAGCCAACCCATACCGATCACATACACACATACTCACACACTCTCACCGACCGCCGGCGACCACACATTGATCACACACACACACAACAGTAGTGGCACACACACAAACCTACTCGCCTAAACACACACACGACGAACACATGCACAGACAGCGACGGTTAAACAACGAACACAGACACACAGCACACGATCACCATCGACGACATACACCATCTCTTCACCCATCACCGGACAGCAACACACACACACACACACACACACACACACACTGTCGCCGGACGAACAGAACACATACACACACAATCGATCGAACAACACACACACATACACGCCGGATCAAACGGAGGGAAACACATACATACACTGCCGGCGACGAACGCGTACACATAGTCGAAACACACTGCCGGACGATCGACGGTGACGATCACACGCATACACACACATGGCGAACTCAACGGCACCCACACAACCCACCGACAACACACACACTGTTGATGAACAGCAACACACACACGAAATTCACACACCCACACGTCCCATCACCGTTGACGATCAGAACACACACTGTCACTCCCCATCCTAGGCACTCGTCACCCGAGGCCGGGCGTGACGTCAACTTGACGTTACCGGACCCACCCACGAATATCCAAAACCAACACATATACAAACCCACTCGCCAACTTGTAAATTTTTCCTTATAAAATATATTTATATTCCTGAACCTTCCACGATTCATGCCCGACTAACAACCTCCAACACAACACTACCTCCGGACTTTCCCTAATGCTAGTAGTGGACCACACCTAGCCGCGATACTTGCACCCCAAATTTTTTTATTGGTGTACTGTCTTCATAATAATAAAAAAAATATTTTGTAGATCAAGTATAACTAATAAATACCATATTTTGAAACATTAAATAATATAATCACATATCCGGTTCCACTACTACTAATGAAAAAAAATAATATAACGATAATACCACATATTGCACATCACATTCAAAAACCCATTTCCCTCTGTCCACAATGTAAAGAAATAATATATTTAAAACACTCAATATAAATATAATAAAATCACACACCGTACGGAAATCCAGTTTCCTTATCCCCAATGAAATAAACCAATATATAGATATATGTTGAAAATATCAAATTCAAACATTATAAATCAATCAACCCGATTATTTTAAATCAATTAATCTAGATATTTTAAAACAACCAGTTCAAAATATTTTACATCAACCTGTCCAAGTATTTTAGACGCACCAGTCCAACATCTCTTCACATGATAAAATAGCCCACCAGTCAACCAAAATAATTATATATATATAATAATAATTCAAATACCACATTTCAAATAATAATACAAAAATCACATACCACCTGGAAAACTCTGTTTTCCTGTCACCATAGAAATAAACTCATAGATTTATAACATTCCAACCAAGCAGTGAAAATCCACCGGAATACTATATATACCCAAATAGTGTAAAACAACCAAAATAATAGATACACCAATATATATGAAAACACCAATCCATTTTAAAGTGATATATATCCAACCCAAATCAATCCAGTGTAAAATAATATATATAAATTTATCCAACTGGTTTACAGTATACAACAAAACAACACATCACCCTCCGACTAGCCATAAGATCGTTTTAACCTCACGATAGGAAATTGCAACGGTACCATACTACTCGTAGGATTTGTCTTTGTAACAGGTCACAACAACGCTCTATCGGACTTTGCCTAGCAGATAATCCACATCCCTTTCGGAAAAAAAATACTATGGCATAGTCGGATCATACATCAATTTCCACCCCAAAAACAAACGACTCGGTCCACAATCATTTTTCACTCTTTTAGAAACCAATTGGATTCAACAAATTATTTTTCCACAAACAGCTTAATCCATATAAGTTGCAAATTCGTTCATTTTTAAATAAACACAATTTTCCATAATATATACGAAAATACAATTTGTAATTTACGTAGAAGATAGTACACTTACCTGATTATCCGCTCCGTAAAACTTTCACTAACTACACTCTACTGAGACTCCGGTGCCTGCAAACCTAATAGTAATAGGGCCTAAATTAATAATCTATTTAAAATAACCTAATCATGCAATACAGGCCCTAAGTTTTACAACTTTCTCGTCCCTACATTTTACTATGAGAAATTATCATTCGGCTAGATTTTGCTTCGTTAAAATTTACTGTATAAAATTTAGTAATACGAACGGTCCCAAAATTTATTACTCTGATTATGAAATTTTGATCCTAGTAGTTAAATTTAACGAGAAACGTTACCCGCTCCGAAACGGTTGTCAATTTCCTTTTTCCTTAAAAAATTTAGTTTCTACTCTAGTACTCACCGCCTCGGCGAAGGATCCACCACCGCGGCAAACACGCTTCTTCTTTTCTCTGATTTACTAACTCACGCACCACCGCCTAGGCCGTCGTCCCACCGCCTAGGCCAACACATTCCAGTTTCTTTCTACTTTGCGTTCTGATGCTCCACTACCTAGGCGAAGCCATCACCACCTAGGCGAATGATCGTCTACCTCGTTCAGCTCCTTTTTTGATCAGAACAACCCCCTTCTCTCTCTCTTCTTCACTAACTCTGGCGGCTCTTTCACCACCCCTCACCAACGATCCAACATACTCACACACCACTCCAACGTCGGGCAAAACAACATACCCATGCATACGTCGGCACTAAACAAATTTAATCCCACACCCACCGTCGGTCTCCCATACCCACACACTGACGGTAAACAAAACAGCGACAAACAGAACAGAGCACACACCCACACCAATAACAACAAAACCATACTCCGATCATACACCCCCACACATGAAATCGATAAAACAATTGAAGGAACACACACACACTAGCACCAAAGCACCCACCACTACCGTGATCACCATAGCTTCGACGACCCTCTCTCTCTCTAGCTTTCTGATTTCTCCTCATCTTCTGGATTTGGATCAAGATTTGTTTATGGGTTATTTAATTTGCATGAGTTTTAGTGAATTGATTTTGGATATCTTCATGCCACGTCGCCTCTCTGCCATCCTCTTCTGTCTTCGGCTGAGCTCACGGCACACGCATGCACAACATGCATATATGTATATGTGTATATGTACAAAAAAAATATCTTTTGTTTTAATTACACTTTTTTCCCTCTAATTTCTAGTCATTTTAATCCAATTCAACCTTTTAGGATTTTTCTTAAATTGTAATTTCACCCTTTAAAAATTTAATTTTTATAACTTGAATGAAAATTTGAATCCCAAGTTTAGAATAAATATTTCTAAATTTGCAAATTGACCCATAAACTTTTAATTTGGATATAAATTAATACAATTTTACCCTGTATTTTTCCAATTGCTCTAAAATGCAACTAAAATGATGTATGTGTTAAAATCCGGGTCTTACAACCCTTCCCTCCTAAAGAAATCTCATCCCAAAATTTTATTACCTTAATCGAACAATTGCGGGTATTTGTTCCTCATCTTGTCCTCTCGCTCCCACGTCACCTCTTCCATTGCATGACTGTGTCATAACACTTTAACTAACGGGATTGTTTTCGTCTGCAACACCTAGTCCTTACGGCTTAGGATTTGGACTAGCTCCTCAACGTATGTCAAATCTTCTTTCAATTCGATCGGCTGTGAAGTCAACACATGCGAAGGGTCTGGCACATATTTTCGGAGCATCGATACATAGAAAACATCGTATAATCGAGACAACTCTGGCGGTAAGGCAAGCCGATAAGTTGTCGCGCTAACCCTATCTAAAATTTTATATGGTCCAATATATCTTGGATTTAACTTTCCTTTCTTCCCGAATCTCATTATGCCTTTCCACGGAGAAATATACAAAAACACATGATCTCCTACTTCGAATTCTAACTTCCTCCGGCGCTTGTCTACATAACTCTTTTTTCGACTCTGAGTAATTTTTAATTTTTCCCGAATCACCTTTACTTTGTCTGTTGTCCTCTGGGTTATATCCGACATCAATAATTTTCTTTCTCCTACCTCAGTCCAACAGACTGGGGTTCTACATTTCCTACTATACGACACTTCATACGGGGCTATCTCGATTGCCGAATGGTAGCTATTATTGTAGGCGAATTCCATCAACAACAAATGATCATCCTAGCTACTTGGAAATTCCAGAACACATCCCTTCAACATATCCTCCAACGTCTGAATCGTACGCTTTAAATTTCAATCTAATACCTAAAGCAGTTTGAAGACTAAACCAAAATTTCGAAGTAAAACTCGGATCTCTATCCAACACTATGGAAACCGGTGTACTATATAAGTGAACAATCTCGTCAACATACAATTGAGTATACTTATTAAGAGAATACGTCGTCTTTACGGCCAGAAAATAAGCAGACTTGGTAAGCTTGTCAATGATCACCCAGATGAAATTATACCCCTTTTGAGTATGGAATAATTCCGAAACAAAATCCATCGTGATATACTCCCACTTCTACTCTAGAATAGGTAGAGGTTACAATAACTCACACACAGGCAATTTCCAACCATCAAAGTTTCATCACTAACCCTGACATGATAATCAGCTATGCGACCATTTTTTTTTCCACTTCATCCCGAATCCTCTCCAGCTAAACATCTGACTTCTGTGCTTCAATAATACAGTCAAACGATGTTAGTCTCAAAGTTAAAGTGCAAGCAACGCTGCCGTCTGACCAACCGCCAATTAAACTCGCAAATATCTCAACTCGGTATTTAGATTAGTATGAACAACTTTAATGTATGCAACCGAACCCGTCGATTTCCGACTCAACGCATCTCTGCTACAACATTAGCCTTCCCTAGATGATAGTGGATGGTGCAATCAAAATCTTTAATCAACTTTATCCAACGTCTTTGTCTCAGATTTAGCTCTTTTTGAGTAAACAAATATTTCAAACTCTGGTAGTCGGTGTATATCTCACAAGTCTCGCCATTACAGGTAATGTCTCCAAATCTTCAAGACGACTACAATCGCCACCAACTCCAATTCATGCATTGGGAATAACGCTCTTATTTTTCTGTCTTCTCAAATTTTGATTTCTTGCAAGTCAATCGGGTCAATGGGGCAGCTATAACAGAGAATCCCTGCACAAATCGACGATAGTAACCCGCTAATCCTAAGAAGATTCAAACTTCAGTTACACTTTTCGGCCTTTCCCTTTGAACCACAGCTTTGACTTCCTTTGGATTCAATTGAATACTATTTCCTAATATCACATGTCCCAAAATTACAACTTGATCTAACCAAAACTCACATTTATTGAATTTGGTATACAATTGTTTCTCTTGCAACGTATGCAACACAATCTGGAGATGCTCCGCATGCTCTTCTCTACTCTCGACCAGAACGTCGTATTCGCCACGTCACTATCTCTGACCTCCAACTAGTGATACCCTAATCGAAAATTTATGTTTGGAAAAAACACCCTGGTCTTCTACAATTGGTCGAACCAATCATCAATCCTAGACGACGGGTATTTATTACAACCCGTCACCTTATTCAATTTGTCGGTCACCAATACTCATCCTCGGCGTGCCTTCTTTTTTCTTTACGAATACATCGTATCTTCATGGAGAGAAACACCAAGTCTAATAAAATCGTAGGTTAACAGATCTTTCAATTTCTTTAACTCAGTAGGCACCATATGATAGGGTGGAATTAATATAGGAGCGGTTCCTAGAAGTAACTCGATAGTGTTTACTAGCAATCCTGACAATTCTTCTAGGAATACATCGGGAAAATCCCTAACCACTGGAATATCCACCACCTAAATTTCGTTCTGACTTGTGCCAATCACATACGCGAGGTATACCTGACATCCCTTCTTTAACAACTTTCTGACCTCGTGGACCAAAATCAAATTGACTGGGGTAATGATTATATTTCCAAAAATGCAAGCTATGACTTGCCTAAAATATAAAAAGTATTTTTTTTTTTTACAACAATCTACCGTGGCATGATAACTGAATAACAAATCCATACCCAGTATGACATCAAAATCATGAATAATCAAGGGTAGTAGATCCACCGATAACTTCCTATCACCTATATGAAACAAACCAAATTTACCCACACTAACTATCAGCACGGACTCACAGTTCTCAGCTACCTCCTATACATCATTATCTATTAATTTCGCTGTGTTTTTCGATTCCGCATTACTTGTTAACCTTAAACGTATTTCCAATTAAATCATTTCTGGATTAGTCTACATCTTGTCTCTTCCATTTTTACCAAATCAGGAACAAATCGGAACTAAGCGTTGAATTTTTACTTTCATACTACAGAACAATCATCTTCCCCTATTCCAGTAATATGAACTCCCACTTCAATAGAATTACAAGGTTTCCTTAGTATTACTTAGAAGACAGTTTTATACACACTTTGGATGTCATTTTATAATCCAACTTAAGTGTGCTCTGTCACACTATCTATTGTTTTAACAACTAAAATATTAGTTGCTACCGATAGTGAATCCCAACGTCAAGTAATACGAATATGATTGTTTATCAGTCATAATCTAACATTCCCAACCACTAGCACTCCCACAATCGTGATCCACCCATTACCACTACCAACAACACCACCCGAATCACCAACTGGCAGTATGAAAACTTTGTCGCACCAACTAATTGCCAACAAAACAAATAACCATGCACAATGCCAATGTACTATCTAATGCAATGCAATACTATCACCCACGTGCCGAACTCACCTATCAATACCCTATCTCATGGTCCACCACTGGCTCGACATCACCTATTGACATTCTCTCTCATGGTCTACCACTGGCTCGACAACAGACATTTCTACTGAACCTATAACCTAGGCTCTGATACCATAAATTGTCACACCCCACCCTGGGCACTCGTCACCCGAAGCCGAGGGTGACGTCAACTTGACGTTACCAGACCAACCCACGAATATCCAAAACCAATACATATACAGACACACTCGCCTACTTGTAAATTTTTCCTTATAAAATATATTTATATACCTGAACCTTCCACGGTTCACGTCCGATCGACTCACCTCCAACACAACACTACCTCCGGATTCTCCCTAGTGCCAGTAGTGGACCACAACTAGCCACAATACCTGCACCCTAAACACTTTTAACAGTGTACTGTTTTCATAATAAAAATAAAATAAAATTTGTAGATCAAGTATAACTAATAAACACCATACTTTGAAATATAAAATAATATAATCACATACACGGTATTACAGCTACCAATGAAAAGAAATAATATAACGATAATATCACATATCGCACACCATATTCAAAAACCCATTTCTCTCTGTCCACGATGTAAAGAAATAATGTATTTAAAACACCCAATATAAATATAATAAAATCACACACTGTACAGAAATTCAGTTTCTCTGTCCCCAATGCAATAAACTAATATATAGATATATATTAAAAATATCAAATCCAAACATTATAAATCAATCAACCCGATTATTTTAAATCAATTAATCCAGATATTTTAAAACAGCCCGTTCAAAATATTTTAAATCAACCTGTCCAAGTATTTTAGACCCACCAGTCCAACATCTCGTCACATTATAAAATATTCCACCAGTCAACCAAAATAATTATATATATAATAATAATTTAAACACCACATTTCAAATAATAATACAAAAATCACGTACCACCTAGAAAACTCTGTTTTCCTATCACCACAGAAATAAACTCATAGATTTATAACATTCCAATCAAGCAATGAAAATCCACCAGAATACTATATCTAACCAAATAGTGTAAAACAACCAAAATAATAGATACACCAATATATATGGATACACCAATCCATTTTAAAGTGATATATATATCCAACCCAAATCAATCCAGTGTAAAGTAATACATATAAATTTATCCAACCGGTTCACCGTATACGACAAAATAACACACCACCTTCCGACTAGCCATAGGATCGTTTTTAACCTCACGATCGGGAGTTGCAACGGTACCGTACCACTCGTAGAATTTGCCTTCGTAACGGGTCACAACAACGCTCTATCGGACTTTGCCTAGCAGATAATCAACACTTTACAGGACTATGCCTAACAGATAATCCACATCCCTTTCGGGAAGATAATACTATGGCATAGTCGGATCACCCATCAATTCCCACCTCAAAAACAAACGAATCGGTCCAATATCATTTTCCACCCTATTAGAAACCAACTGGATTTAACAAATCATTTTTTCAGAAACACCCAAAACAGCTTGATCCATATAAGTTGCAAATTTGTCTATTTTTAAATAAACACAATTTTCCATAATATATACGAAAACGCAATTTGTAATTTATATAGAAGACAGTACACTCAACTAGTTATCCGCTCCGCAAAACTTTTATTGACTACACTCTACCGAGACTTCGGTGCTTGCGAACCTAATTGTGATAGGGCCTAAATTAATAATCTATTTGAAATAACCTAATCATGCAATACAGGCCCTAAGTTTCACAACTTTCTCGTCCCCACATTTTACCATGAAAAATTATCATTCGGATAGGTTTCGCTTCGTTAAAATTTACTGTATAAACTTTAGTAATATGAACGGTCCCATAATTTATTTTTCCGATTACGAAATTTTGATGCTAGTAGTTAAATTTAACAAACATAAAATTTAACGAGAAATGTTACCCGCTCCGAAACGGTTGTTGATTTCTTTTTTCCTTAAAAAATTTAGTTTCTGCTCTAGTACTCACCGTCTCGGCAAATGATCCACCGCCGCGGCGAACACGCTTCTTCTTTTCTCTGATTTGCTTACTGATATGACACCGCCTAGGAGAACACACTCCAATTTCTTTCTACTTTGCGTTATGATGCTCCACCGTGTAGGCGCAGCCGTCACCGCCTAGGCAAACGATCGTCTTCCTCGTCCAGCTCCTGCTTTGATCAGAACGATGCCATTCTCTATCTCTTATTCACTAACTCTGGTGGCTTTTTCACCACCCCTCACCAACGATCCAACACACTCACACACCACTCCAACGTCGAGCAAAACATACCTATGCATACGTCGGCACTGAACAAAGTTAATCCTATACCAACCGTCGATCACCCACACCCACACACTGACGACGAACAAAACAGCGACGAATAGAACATAGCACACACTCACACCACCAACAATAGAACCACACTCCGATCATACACCCACGTCTGAATCGTACGCTCTGATTGGCCTTCAGTCTGAGGATGAAAGGCGGTACTGAATTTCAGCTTGGTACCTAAAGCAGTTTAGAGACTTAGCCAGAACTTTGAAGTAAATCTTGGATCTCCATCTGACACTATAGAAATTGGTGCACTATGTAGTCTAACAATCTCGTCAATATACAATTGGGTATACTTATCCAGAAAGTACGTCGTCTTTATGGCTAGAAAGTGAGCAGACTTAGTAAGCCTATCAATAATCACTCAAATAGAATAATGTCCCTTTTGGGGTATGGGGTAATCCCGAAATGAAATCCATCGTGATTTGTTCCCATTTTCACTCTAAAATAGGTAGAGGCTGTAATAATCCACTTGGACGTTGGTGCTCGATCTTGACTTGCTGACAAAAGAGACACCTGACAACAACTTCAGCAATTTTCTATTTCATTCCATTCCACCAATAGTGTTCTCGCAGATCTCGATACATTTTGGTACTACCTGGGTGCATTGCGTATGCTGAGCTGTGCGCCTCCTTTAAGATATTCTTCTTCAGATTGGCATCATAAGGCACACACAGTCTATTTCCAACCACCACGACCTCATCTTTATCCCTGACACGATAGTCAGCTCTGTGACCATTTTTCATTTCATTTCGGATCTTCTCCAATTGGGCATCCGACTTCTACGCTTCTATAATACGGTCGATCCATGTCGATCTCAAAATTAAAGTCGTAAGCAATGCTGCAGTCTGACCAACCGCCAATTGAACTCGCAAAGATTTCAACTCGACATACAGATTAATATGAACAACTTGAATGTGTGCAACCGAACCCGCCGATTTCTGACTCAGCGTATCCGTTACAACATTAGCATTTCCAAGATGGTAGTGGATAGTACAATCATAATCCTTGATCAATTCGACCCAACTCCTCTGCCTTAGATTTAGTTCCTTAAGAGTAAAAAAATATTCCAAACTCTGGTGGTTGGTGTATATCTCACAAGTCTCGCCATACAGGTAATGCCTCCAAATTTTCAAGGTAAACACAATCGCCGCCAACTCCAAATCATGTGTCGGGTAATTACGCTCATGATTCTTTAATTGTCGAGAGGCATATGCAATCACGTGCCCATATTGCATCAGTATACACCCTAACCCTGGTGTGAAGCATCACTGTAGATTACAAATCCACCGCTTTCAGTCGGAAGGAAAAGTATTGGCGCAGATATCAATCTACTTTTCAGCTCTTGGAAACTCTGCTCACATTTGTCAGTCCACTCAAATTTAGATTACTTGTGGGTCAATCGGGTCAACGAGGCAGCTATAACAGAAAATTCCTGCACAAACCGATGATAATAACCTGCCAATCCCAAGAAATTTCGAACTTCGGTCATACTTTTCGGCCTTTCCTATTGAACCACAGCTTCGACTTTCTTTAGATCCACTTGAATACCATCTCCTGAGATAACATGCCCCAAGAATACCACTCTATCAAACCAAAACTCTCATTTACAGAATTTTGCATACAACTGCTTCTTTTGCAAAGTTTGCATTACAATCTTGAGATGTTCTGCATATTCTTCTTTATTTTGGGAATAGATCAATATATCATCAATGAACACAATAATAAACTGATCTAGATAAGGTTGGAAGATTTGATTCATCAAATCCATAAAGGTAGCATGGGTATTTGTCAATCCACATGGCATAACTAAGAATTAATAATGCCCATACCTTGTACGGAACACCGTTTTTACCACGTCACTGTCTCTGACTTTCAATTGGTGATATCCCGATTAAAGATCTATTTTGGAAAATAGTCTGGCTTTTTGTAATTAGTCGAACAAATCATCAATCCTAGGTAACGGGTATTTATTACGAACTGTCATCTTATTCAACTGCCTGCAATCAATACACATCCTCAGCATGCCATCCTTCTTCTTCACAAATAACACTGGGGCTCCCCATAGAGAAACACTAGGTCTGATAAACCTGCGGTCCAACAGATCTTGCAACTGAATCTTCAGTTCCTTTAGCTCGGTAGGCTCCATATGCTAGGGTAGAATTGATATAGGAGCAATTCCTGGAAGTAACTCGATACTGAATTCAATTTCCCTATTCATTAGCAACCCTGGCAATTCTTCTAGAAACATAACGGAAAAACCCTGACCATTGGGATATCCGCCACCTGAAGACTATTCTGACTGGTATCAACTATATGTGCGAGGCATCCCTGATATCCCTTCTTTAATAATTTTCTAGCCGCTAGAATTAAAATCAAACCGACAGAGGTAATGATTTTGTCCCCTGAAAATGCAAACTCTGGCTCGCCTGCGACTCGAAAGATAACTTCCTTTCTAAAACAATCCATCGTGGCATGATAACCGGATAGCAAAACCATACCCAGTATCACATCAAAATCGTGAATACTCAGGGATAATAGATCCACTGACAATTCCCTATCACCAATATGAAGCGGTCCATCTTCATATGCACTAACTATCAACACGAACTCATAGTTCTTGGCTGTTTCCCGCACATCATTCTCTATTAATTTTGCTTTGTTTACGAATTCCGCATAACTTTTGATCTGCCTACCCGTCAGCCTGGAACGTATTTATAAATCAAGCCCTTTCTGGAATCGTCTACATCCTGTCTCTTTCGTCTTCACCAATTCGGGAGCAAATCGGGACATGGCATCGAATTTAATTTCATACTGCCGAACGATCATCTTCTCCTGTTTCAATAATATGAACTCATCATCTAATAAAATTACAAGGTTGCCTTAGTATTGTCCATAAGGCAGTTTTATGCACACCATTGAATGTTGTATGCTATGATAGAATCCATGTACATCAAATAGTAGCACAAAGTGTTGTGTAGTCCTATAATATAAGTAAGGTGTCATCTAATAACCCAACTTACATGTGCTCTGTCACACTATTGGTTTAACAACTAAAACATTAACTGCTACCCATAGTGAATCCCAATGTCAAGTAATACGAATATGATTACTTATAAGTTATAATTTAACATTTAAAACCACTAGTACCCCTCACAATCATAATTCATCCATCACCACTACCAACAACACCACCCAATCCACCAACTAGCAATATCACTATTCCATCGCACCACTAATTGCCAGCTTTATAGTTATTCCCATTAACAGAAAACGAGACTAGAAAAAGAATGCAACAACTTTAACTAGTGGTCAGACTCTCCTATTTATTTATTAGTAATTTACTATATATTAAGAGAGGGCCAACAAGACAAATAACAATGTACGATGCCAATGTACTATCTAATGCAATGCAATAACTATCACTCACGTGCCGAACCCACCTATCGACACCCTATCTTATGGTCCATCACGGGCTAGACAATCTGACATGTCTACAGAACCTATAACCTAGGCTTTGATACCACAAATGTCACACCTCACCCTGAGCACCCGTTACTCGAGGCCGGGCGTGACGTCGACATAACGCTACCTACCCAATCAACGAATATCCATACATACATACACACGCTACTGTAATTTTTTCCAAAAATATATATCTACTTATTTCAAATTTGGGAATATACCTGTCCCAACTGTCCACAACAAAATCATAAAAACCTGAACTTCCATGATTCACATCCGACCAGCCCACTTTCGAAACGACACCACATCTGGATTCTACCTAGTGCCAGTAGTGGACCCACTCCTAGCCGCGATGCCTGAAACCAAATATTTTATCTGCATACTGTCTTCATAATATAAAAACATTTTTATGGATCAAGCATAAATATTAAACACCAAATTTTAAAAATATAATATAATATAACCACGTACCATACGGAAATTCAGTTTCCCTGTCACCAATGAAATAAACTAATATATTTAAAATATTCAATGCAAACATTTTTAAATCAACCAATCCAAACATCTCGTCATAAATAAAATACCACACACCACTCTTCTACTAGCCATAGGATCGTTTTTACCTCATGATCAGGAGTTATAACGGTATTGTAACTTGTACAACTGAGTCATCTAACGTGACTATCAGTGTTAGGGACATTTATTATCCTCAATAGTAGGGGTACCACCCGTAGGATTTGCACTCCTAACAGGTTAATCAACTATCTGTAGGACTAATCCTTCTGACGTGTCATAATAATCAACCAACTGTAGGACTAATCCTCCTGACAGGTCATAATATCAACAACTACCTGCAGAATTAATCCTCCTGACGGGTCATAATAATCAACCACCTGCAGGACTAATCCTCCTAACATGTCATAATGTCAACAACCACCTGCAAGACATGCCCTCCTGACATATCATAATAATCAACCACTTGTTGGACCAACACTCTTGACAAGTCAAACAATAATCAACTACCTAAAGGAAGTGTCCTCCTAACATGTTAAAACCATCCCGCATGACATACCCTCCTAAAGGGATCAAAACTATGGCATAATCGGACAAAAATCACCTTCTACATTTAAAATCTACTTGATCCACATAAGTCATAAAATCATCCAATTTTAATAAACACTTTTTTTTTTTTTTTCACAATTTGTACAAAAATAAAATTTGTAAATTTACATAAAAGACAGTACACTTACCTCATTTTTCGCACTACAAAAACAATACCAACGTCAGAAACTACTGGGACACTGGCGCCTGTAAACTAATAACAGTAGAGCCTAAATTAATATTTTATTTAAAATAAACCTAATATGCAATGTGTGACCCTAAAATGCATAATTTTCCATTCCCTAAATTTAATTATGCGAACTTATTATTTACCCCATTTCCCTATATTAATATTTACTATATAAAATTATTATAATTAATGGTTGCAAAAATTATCGTCACGATTACCAAAAATAAATAAATTAATATTAATAAATTAATTTTACGAAAATAATAATTGACGAAATCGTTACTTGCTCCGAATCGCCCGCTGGCCGAAAAGTTGATTTTGGTTGGTTGTTTTTTTTTTTTTTTTTGGTTCAGCACATACACTCTCGCCGCCCTACCTTCACCACCGTGGCGAAGGCCTTCTCTCTTCACCCACCATCAGCGATGCTCTCTCTCTCTCTAACTCTCGCTCACCGCCAACTAATCCACATCGATCACATACACACACACACTCTCAACGACCACCGACGACCATACACTAATCACACACACACACAACAGTGGCGGCACACATACAAACCCACTCGCCTGAACAAGCATACACACATGACGAACACATGCACAGACGGTGATGGCTGAACAACGGACACACACAGCACACGATCACCATCGACGACACACACCCTCTCTTCACCTCGTGCCGGACGGCAACACGCACACACTGCTGCCGGACGAATAAAACACACACACACAATCGATCGAACAATACACACACATGCACGCCGGATCAAACGAAGGGACACAAACATACACTACCGGTGACGAACACACACACACAATCAAAACACAATGCCAGCCGATCGACAGTGACGATCACACAGACGACAAACTCAATGGCACGTACACAATCCAACGACAACACACACACCGTCGATGAACAGTAACACAAACACAAACCTCACATGCCTACACGTCCCATCACCGTCGACGATTAGAACACATACCCACACCCATGCAGTTGCCGGCCGAGCACACCCACCATGCCGACCAAAATGACACACCACCGACCCACTCTCTCGTGTTCTATTTTTTTTTTCCTCTTTCTAGGTGGTGATCTCAGTGTGTATGGATATATGTGTGTGTGTGTGTGCGCGCGCGTAAACTGCCACCTGTCCATGCCTATATATATATAATACATATCCTTTCCTTTATTGAAAAGGAAAGGTTAAAAAAAATTATTTAAAAATTACACTAACCCCCCCTAAATTTTTGTTAAGTTATTAGTTAAACCCAAAATCTAAAATTAATATTTTTAAAATTATCAATTAACCCCTAAAATTTTAAATTAAATTAGAAATGACACATTCTACCCCGTTATTTTCTAAATACTCTAAAATGCAACTAATGATTATGCGTATGCACAAATTAGGGTCTTACACTCATGGGGTTACAAGTTTTATGATCCCACATAAAGATCTTTTTTTGAAACAGGAAATGCGAGATTCCTTGACAATGTTGAGTTTGAGGGTGAAGAAAACATAAGGAATGTTGTCTTTGAAGAAGAATCTATTATTAACGATGATCAGGTCTCTATAACTACTGTTGTTCAATACATAGTTGTCTTCGAAGAAAAATCTGTTATTGACGGGGATTAGGTCTCTATACCTATCGTTGTTCAAGACATAGTTCCGGCACTAAATAACAATGCTCAAGCTTCTATTCCTAACATTTTTCCAGACCAAGACAACAATAAGTTAATTCCTTAAGCACCACCTATAGAACAAACTCAACAATCTCAAGGAGTGCCATTAAGGAGATCTACTAGGGAGAGGAGAAATGCGATTTCAGATGAATATATCGTCTTTCTCCAAGAATATGAAAACGGCGTTGGCTTGACAAAGAATGACCCGATCAACTTCTTTCGAGCCATGCGCAGTTCTAACTCTCAAAAGTGGATTGATTCCATGAAGGATGATTTGAAGTCTATGAAAAACAATAACGTTTAGGATCTCATTGAGTTACCTGAAAGTGCGAAGCCTGATCGCACCGTATTTTGTGCGATGTAATATCACTAAAATAAGTTCTTTTAATCTTCTGAATAAATTAAATTATTAGAAATTAAGTTATTTTATTTGTTTTGTAGGTTTTTGAAAATAACGGTGTTAATTTAAAGTAAAACGGATGAAAAATGAACAAACCACGTCAAACCGAAAGCATGAATGAATAGTACCCCGCATGGATGAATAGTGTCTGCATGAAAGTGAACAGTAACACGTGATTGGTAAACAGTACCTGGCCCCCACCTCCTTGTCATTTTCACCGATTTGTACATTGACCAAGTTTTGTGAGGCATGCATTTTCTACTTTGCCCTTTGTGCAAATTTTTGTGATGGCATGCATTTTCCACCTCGTCCTTCGAGGAAATTGTGGCTACTTTTACCTACCTGACACATGTATTGATGGAGAGCTCTCATATATATATATATTGATAATTCGGCGAGAGGAGAGCTCTATTTTTCCATGTTTTTTTCCCTTAAGCATTGTACATAGTTTTTTTAGGTTTTCTTATTCCTTTTCCTCCATCCTCTTATTCTTGAAGGTCGTAGCCAAAATTATACAGAATAAATTGGTTTGGTATTTTTGAAGGTTGTACCCGAGAAAATGTCATTCTAAACGGTGATGTACGGCTAAACCTCTTTCTACCGAGTTAGGATTGTGGTGAGGTATTTTTGATATTATGTAATATTGTGATTATCTATATCATTGATGGATTTTGTGTAATAATTGTGTGACAAGAATCTCATTCTTACCTTAGTATTATTGTAATTAGATATGTTGGTGCATAAAACTGATACACACCCCGAGTATGGTCCAGTCGGATGACAAGTGGGTCCTCTTGCTGAGGTGGAGTCGTAGATTGAAAAGTTCTCGAGCGAGCTGTTCTAGGTCCTGGGACGACTGACCTGCTGTATCCAGAGTCCTAATCCTCAGGGAGTGTACATGCAGAAGGCTCAGACCGGGGTTTATCCAGATGAAGCCCCTCCGGCGTGGTAATCAGTGCTCAGAGAGAAAAGGTACAGAATATAGTAAGGAAACAAATGAATTCGCACGTAATGTAAGTCATTAACGCGTACCTCGGGCTTACATAGCCCCTGATATATATAGGCGTTGAAGATGATTAGTCAGGTCTAAACACGGTTAAGTAGTCGAAACCCTGTGTTTAGCCGATAATCCGAGGCGTTTAGGAGATAATCGTTGGGCTTGGGCTTTTGGGCCCATTTGGCAAAGCCCGCGGGCCTTTGTCAAGCCTGCGGCGGTAAGATAGTGGAGGAGAGTGGAGATCCGTGGAGTCCTAGAGAAGAAACAAGGTGAAAAGGGGAGCCGGTCGAGGTGAACAGCTGAGTCCCTGAAACTGACTACCCAGGGAACGGTGCAGAGCTCAGAGCGACACGTCCCAGCAAGACTTCTCGCTCCTCCTTGGATGCAAATGAGGTTCCAGGGAGGAGCCGTGGTTGGCGTATATTCCAGTGTGACATTTTTGAATTTTGGAATGCGTCCCTGTCACTACAACGACGGACACGTGGCTGGGTCCCAAGTGCTGACTCGGAGAAGTCCAAAAATACTCTCATCAAGATTTATTATCAAGATGTTCTTGTAGAGATTTTGGTGTAGATCTGATTACTAGCAGAACATTAGATCTTGTACCTGTGATATAGATTTAATGGTCACACAATAATTTTCTTGGGAATTGATTATTGGTCGAGATGGTTTATTCCTAGATTTTAATTCACCTTAAATTAGTTAGATTAGTGTAGTGTAGGAATTAAATACTGAAGATAGATCATGCCGGAGAATAACAATCAATATATATTTCTGATTAGTTCCAACTTATAGTTCAGAACACTCATTTACACAAATTCGATTTGAATAGAAAATACAAGATCAACATAATACTCAAAATACTAAATTGACAATCTCTAACCCGATATTCTAATTTATTTTGTTTACGTCTTTAGTTTTATTTTTATTTTTATTTTATTAAAAACCAAAAATCAATTCTCTTTCTCACCAAAGGAAGAAAAATAATAGAAAATTGATAATTACAAGATCGATTCTTGTGGTTCAACATCCTACTTGAGCACCGTACTACATTAGTATCATGGTACAACTTCAAGGGTATTATATTTGAGCGATCAAATTTTGAAGCCGTTGTCGGAGATCGACATCACTAATTGTCAATTTTTGTTATTATTTTTCTCTTTCCACATGTATATATTCATCCATTTTTTTTTTCTTGAGTTTTAATTTTGCAGGTTAACCAAGATTCAATCTTTGAATTCAAATATTTAAGTAAGGATTTTGGTTATCCTATTAATTTTTTTAATAAAAAAAAAATATTGGGATTTGGGTAAATGGATAATTACTTTAAGAGGTTTGCCATTTCATTTTTGAACTTTCAACAGTATTTTCTCTCAAGACCGCAACCTGAGCCCTTCTCAAGTACGGTATACCAAAGCTCAAACTAGTTCACCAATCAATGTCCTTACATTTACCAAAACCCCACATATTCCTATGATAATGTTTTTCCTGATGCATATTATCCGCCGCCCGAGTATAATCAATACTCTAATAATTATGGATGGGATCAACATTATTACAGTGAGCCTTCAGGGTCATACCTTTACGATCAATCATATTACCAATCCCAATGCAAATTATCATTTTCCCAAGAAGTTAGGAATTCTTAACCTACCGAACTACAACAGCTTCTAAAAGTCTTGAAAGAACAAACCAAAAGGGTAGATCGACTAGAAGCCCAAGTCAGGGGAATGGTTAAGATATTAAATGAGAAAAATGCAAGGAGTGGTTGGAAGGTTGATAATTGGGTAGGTAATAAGAAAAGTGGTCTAGAACATGAAAATGAATTTGGAGAGTCGTCCAAAGGACCATAGCTGAGCAAAACTAGTGAGGAACCCAAATGATATGATCCTAAGCTTGAGTCGTTTTGGGCTCAACCATCACTGGTTCGTGAGACAGAGAAGGAAGTGGGATACAAAAGTGATGGTGAGCAGGTGATAGGTGTAAATTACCTATCTATTTCCAAACCAAACGTGTTAGTTTTCGAGTATGTTTATTACGTTTTAATTCGTTTATAGTCTTTTTGTCATAAAACAGGTATTTGGGGTAAAAATGGACTAAAACAGACCATAAGCGGTCAAATCGGAGCAAAGCGATGGACAAGTGATGGAAAAACAAAGTTTCAAAACCGCAAAACCACCACCTAGGCGGTCAAAGTACTGGGAGCAGCAAAAAGCCCACCGCCGCGGCAGTGAGAGTTCAGGATGCTTTGCAACTATTCTACCGCTGCGGCGATAAAATCTATAGCCGCGGCGGTCAATCTACCAACTTACCACCGCCGCGGCGGTCCCTCTGCAGACAGTTTAAGATATTTAGGATATTTTAGGATATTTTAGAGCCTATATATATCCTCCCTTCTCCTCCATTTCAAGGGTTAGCAAGGGTTAGACATTTTGGGAAATCTTGAGAGCTTTGAGGCCATTCGACCAAGGGAAGATCACGTTGCGAAGAAGAAGAAAGCGTTCTCGAAAATGTTTTAGTGTTGAATCTTAGGATAAATGGCTAGTTTCCTCGTTTCTCTCTTTCCTCTTAGGTTTGGTTGAATGTTTGTATATGTTTAGCTCATTTCTAGTTATATATAGGGCTACAACCATGTTTAGGTAAACATATATTGTCTAGGGCTTGATTGAATTCACAAAAATGTTGTTTATATAAAATTGATATTTTGTTAGTGGTTGTTCATGTTTATCTGATTGTGTTTGTCGTGTTGTATTGTTTATTATACTTGTTACGATATACCGAGAATATGGAGTTTGACACTTGGGGGAGAGGTAACCCCATATTCGGACTAGGGTAAATATAACACGACGATCCAATAACCCAGGAGGGAGTTAGAGAGTGCAATCAATGATGTTGGGGCGAGACTCACGTGACCTAGGGTCATTAAAATGTTAATGGAGACTTTTTTGTTGACACGAAGTTGCGTATTCCCTCATATTACACTCGAGAGAGGTGGTGAATGAGTTTGCTAACTGAGATTGTCAGATAGGATGAGCGCCATTAATAAAAATAGATTGAAACGAACACGTTTAAGTGAACGATATTAATCCCTAGGCAATAATTCCTATAAACGTCCTACCAATATATTAGTATAATTAGATAAATTAGTATTGTAGTATTAGTATTTATTAATTAAATACCATTTTTATCTCCTAGATAAAGTCGAGTTATGATAATCGCAGTGCTCGACGATATTCTCAACCAATCCCCATGAACACGATACCCCTACTCCCAACCTATACTAAAATTTGACCCGTACACTTGTGGTGAAAGTGACGACGCTAAATTAGCGGCCACCAAGTTTCCCGAGAGAGTGTCAACTACTAAACTTCCTCGATGGGTTACAAGCCACAACAAGAAATTGGGTTGAAAGAGGAAACGGTACTACCTCTTTCAACCAACTAACCACGGACGAGGCCTATTGGTTATTGGAAGATATGGAGGTATTTTATTATCAGAGTTGCAATTCTTTTTCAAGCTACCATAGCTTGGGGGAGAGTTACAACACTTTGGAGCCATAGATTGATATTTCGGACCACGATGAGGAGTCTTCCCCCAATTTGGAGGAAATACTCGCCACTGTCATGGGGGAGACTCAAAGAGTCTTGAGGGAAACAAATGACCGGATCAACAAGCACGAGGATCGTCTTGATTTTATTGAGATGATTTGCGCCGACATTGATGCGACTGTAACGTCTTTGCAGACGCAAATCGATCAGCTAATCTGCTTTGCTGAGGTCGAGACAGAGACGGTGGTACTGAGAGATGATCAAGCCGCATTCGATTGTAAAATCCACCAGGAGGAACTGGAGACGAGCGAAAGGAGCTTGGGAGCATTCATTAGCGATGAATCGAATGAGACGAGAACCCCAAGTAGGGCTCGACTATGGTGATTCTCAACTATTAGAGATCCAAATATTGATGCCTCCATTGATCCAAGAAGATCACATTTATGAGGATCCGATGTGACTCAATTATCATTTGCCGCCATTTGCACCGTACATTCAAGCCAACCAAACACAGAAGGAATAGAAGAATCTTGTTGAGAGCCCAAGCCAAACAATGCCATATCTCACCATGCTTGAGGGTGTTCACAACCAAGACCCGTATGTTATGTTATTTGACACGTACTACGGGCGAAAGCAGCTCTTTGACGAGCCCTTCACTGTGTCAAGCCAACAACCTTATATCAGGTGCTTCTTGGGAGGCACCCCAAGGAAAAAAAAAAATAATAAGTTAAATTCGTCACAACTGACTTGATTCGGAGGCGAGATTCTCTCGCCTCCTAAGTACGTGTTATAAACCCCAGTCTTCATTATAATACTTTATGCTTTCATTGGGATTGCTGACTGGGTTAATATGGACATTGTCCCATTTTAAGTTGGGAGTGATATGTAGTATGTAGTATGTTTTAGTTGTAGTTTAATGTTATTGTTTTTACATGTGCATGTTTGTTTAGGTTAGTTTGTGTTTGTTTGTATTTGTTGTTGTATGCTGAGTTTTGCATTCATCTGGGCCATTACCCGATGATGAAATTACCCCCTAATTGTTTGTCGTGGTCAAGGGTAATACCTATTCATGTATGTTCTGTGTGCTTGGTATGTCGATTAGGTAAAAATCATTCTGATCCTAAAATGCACGATCTTATAGACTCAGTGTATAACTATTCGAACGATTTAACGTCGATTATTTAGTAATAAGTTTATGACAAATTTGAGGAATCTAGAACTTGATTGGGGGAAACTTGAGGCGAAATTATAGGTGAGGTAATTCCAGAGGCATGATTTAGGCCTTCATTTTTATCGCTTGATTCGTTTGAAGCTACCTTGTAAAATTTTATCCCTCGTTACCCTGTCGAAACCGATAACCGTTTCAATTCTGAACACGTATAAATTCCATATCCAATTAAAAAAATTCCAAACCATTGTCGCTAAGCCAAATATGCAAATTGAGTGAAATCAAGTAGCATTAGTTTATGCTACTTGAAGTGAGCGGTTGGGGTTCGGATGAATTTTCTATTAATTCGGTATTAGTGTATTTACTTGTTGTTCTTCGTTCATATCTCTCACACCCCTTAAATTGTAATAATCGAATAATTTTGGGGGTGTGGTGTTTGTTAAAAAAAAAAAAACAAACAAACTATGTGAATAAAGTTTTATTTTCGTTTCTTTTGACAAGTAAGTGCAAAGTTCTTAAATTCTTGTTCAGGGTTGTGTTTTAAATGTTTGGGATTACGAGAGTGAGATATCGACAAGCCTTTGTGCCTCAGGTATCGTTGAATAATAACAATCACCTGTTTTCTAATCCTGAGATACCCTTGACCAATGTCCAAAAACCGAACTAAACCCTATTGATCTCTGTGAATTTTTTAACCTACATTAGTGGATAGTCAACCCCGGTCAAGCATATTGTTTTCCTAATCCTTATCGCTTTAAATCATGAGCTTAGTTATTGAATAATCCAATCCGGTGTTTGGATAGTTATATATTTGATGTCTCTCACACACACACTTGATATGGATCTAGAATGGTTTTTACTGATATTGAGTGTCAAAATTCTAGAATACCACATGGTACGTGTTACTCCTGAACTTGGCAATATTTGGGGGTTGTTGAGGGGAAAATGTGTTGGTTGATAGAAGAATGTAAAACTCGCATAGTGTTATGTTTAGGTTGTTTGTGTTAGTTATTTTGTTGTGGTTTTTATTTTAGTGTGAGTGTTTTGCTTGGGACTAGCAAAATTCCAAATTTGGGGGTATTTGATAGGTGTAAATTACCTATCTATTTCCAAACTGAACGTGTTAGTTTTCGAGTATGCTTAGTACGTTTTATTACGTTTTAAGTTGTTTATATTCTTTTTGTCATAAAATAGGTATTTGGGGTGAAAAGGGACTAAAATAGTCTGTAAGCAGTCAAATCGGAGTAGAGCGATGGACAAACGGTGGAAAAACAAAGTTTCAAAACAGCAAAGCCACCGCCTAGGCCGTGAAAGTACTGGAAGCAGTAGAAAGCCCACCGCTGCGACCACCATTCACCACCACGGCGGTAAGAGTTCAGGATGCTTTGCTACTATTCCACTACTGTAGTGATAAAATCCATAGCTGCGGCGGTCAAGCTACCGACTTACCACCGCCGCGATTCACAATCCCACCGCTGCGGCGGTCCCTCTGTGGATAGTTTAAGATATTTAGGATATTTTAGAGCCTATATATATCCTCCCTTCTCCTCCATTTCAAGGGTTAGACATTTTAGGAAGTCTTGAGAGCTCTGAGGCCATTTGACCAATGACAGGTCATATTGTGAAGAAGAATGAAGCGTTCTCCGAAAGGTTTTAGCGTCGGATCTTCGGATAAATGGCTAGTTTCCTTGTTTCTCTCTTTCTCTCTTAGGTTTGGTTGAATATTTGTATATGTTTAGCTCGTTTCTAGTTGTATATAGGGTTACAAACATGTTTAGCTAAACATATATTGTCTAAGGCTTGATTGAATTCATGAAAACGTTGTTTATATAAAATCGATGTTTTGTTAGTGGTTATTCATGTGTATCTGATTGTGTTTGCCTTGTTGTATTGTTTATTATGATTGTTACGATATACCGAGAATACGGGGTTTAACACTCGGGAGAGGTAACCCCGGATTCGAACTAGGATAAACACAACGTGACGATCCAATAACTCAGGAGGGAGTTGGAGAGTGCAATCGATGACGTTGGGGCGAGACTCGCGTGACCTAAGTTCGTTAAGATGTTAAGGGAGACTTTTTTGTTGACACGAAGTCGCGTATTCCCCCATCTTACACTCGAGAGAAGTGGCAAGGGAGTTTGCGAACTGAGATTGTCGGATAGGATGAGCGCCATTAATAAAAATAAATTGAAACGAACACGTTTAAGTGAACGATATTAATCCTTAGGCAACAATTCCCATAAATGTCCTACCAATATATTAGTATAATTAGATAAATTAGTATTGTAGTATTAGTATTTATTAATTAAATATCATTTTTATCCCCCAAATAAAGTCGAGTTATGATAATCGCAGTACTCGACGATATTCTCAACTAATCCCCATGAACACGATACCCCTACTCTCCCAACCTATACTAAAACTTGACCTGTACACTTATGGTGAAAGTGGCGACGCTAAATTAGAGGCCACCAGCAGGTGAGCGACAAAGTCAAAAATACGTACATAGAGAAGGTCAGGGTAGAAAGTCATAAGGAAGAGGAGATCCAACCATTGGATACATTTTTGGGTAATCTTACTTTGATAAAGACATTCATTATACTTGTGCCAGCACATCCCAAAATTAAGGCATATCTTTTTTATGCAATGAACCAACCGTCAACCCTGATTCTGGATGAATCATGCCATATTCAATGGGTTGACGTAACTCAACTTCTCTTTAGGGGTTTAATAGAAAAAAGCCACAAAGTTAGTCTCACAGAAAAGAAATGGGGTTTGATTCGGGAAAGAAGTTGAGAAATTTGAGTGCCACTCGTGACTCATCCCTGACCGACTAGAAAGTAACTCAATAGAAGGTGAGGAGCGGGTTACTTCACTATGGTTGTGGGGTTAAGACACTCATCGTCCGACTAAAGATGTTAACTTTAGCACTGAGAAGAAAGCAACCCACTGTGTCATTTTAGTTTTTCATTTCTTAGTTTTTATTTTTTTATTTGATGTGATGAGTTTTCTTTAGTGTTTTTGATAGACAAGTTTACAAGTATTCAGTCAGGTCATACAATTCAGTTACACCAGGTTGTATATCTCCTTACCTAATTAATTTTGTAATTTCTCATTGAGGACAATGCGAGATTTAGGTTTGGGGGGATAAATGTTTATTTTTCTTCTGTTATTTTATTTCACACTTCATTTTATCAATCTATCTTATGATAGCATGTTTGTAAGGTACAAACTTGAGTTTTCTAAATAATCATCGGAGTATAACACTGACGGCTCGTTTGGTTGGACGGAATGGAATGAGGGTGGAATGGAATGAAAGAAGTAAGGGAATGAAATTGTCAATAGAATCACTATTTCATTCTCTTGTTTGGTTGGTATGGAATGAAGGAAGGAATGGAATACTGAAATATAGTAAAATTCTAATTATACCCTTATGAAATTATTATTCCATTCTCTTGTTTGGTTGATATGAAATGAGTGAAGGAATATAATGAAATATAATAAAATTCTCATTGTGCCCCTATTACAAAATTTTATTATATTTCACTATTCCATTTTTTCCTTATTTTATTATATTTCACTATTCCATTTAATTTTAAGTTTTTGTTCTCTAATTTTTGTTTCTGTTCTCAATTTTCAATTTCTATTCTCTAATTTTTGTTTATTTTTGCAATTTTTAGTTTTCGCTCTCTAATTTTCTGTTTTTGTTTTCAATTTTCAGTTTCCGTTCTCAATTTTTTGTTCTCTAAATTTCTATTTTGTTCTCAATTTTTAGTTTATGTGCTTAATTTTCTGTTTTTGTTTTTAATTTTCATTTGTTGTTCTTAATTTTCAGTTTTCGTTCTCAATTTTTTTTCTCTAAATTTCTATTTTTGTTTTCAATTTTTAATTTATGTTCTCAATTTTCTGTTTTTATTCTTAATTTTTATTTTTTGTTCTCAATTTTATGTTATCTAATTTTATGTTTTTGTTCTCAATTTTCAATTTATGTTCTCAATTTTTTGTTTTTGTTCTTAATTTTTAATTTTTGTTCTCAAATTTTAAGGGCTTAAATATAAGGGTTATTAAGCAATTTAGAATGTTGATTCCATTGGGTTAGAATCTCATTCCACCCCATCTCAAATGGAATCTCACTCCACCCTATTTTATTCCAATGGAATCACAAAAGTGATTCCATTGGAGAACCAAACAACGGAATAGACCATTCCGCCCCCGATTCCGTCCAACCAAACATGTCGTGAGTTTTAAAAATATTTCATTTTTAAACCCTTGCATGCAAATTAATTTTCTTTTATTTTAAATTTAGTACATGAGTTGGTTTGATGAATTTGGCATGATAATAACCTATCCCTAAAGTTTAAATATATATGTAAAAAAATATTAATAAATAAATAAATTATTATAATAATAAAACATTGTGATAATAATAATGATTTTCTATATTAATGATAAACTTTCGTTAAGTAACTGGACCTCTTGCCTCAATAAGTTTTGAGTGTTCGCGTCAAAAGGTGGAAATGATTTGTTAAGACGATAAGTGGCTCGTTAACTTCAAAGTCTAAGTTGTTCGAGTTATTAAGTCTGAAGGGTACTTTAACACCTAATGCCCCAAGCCAACTGGATTGGGATAATTGGCCCAATATTTGCTACACGAACATATTAGAAAGTCCAATGATGTTAACATTACACATGTCACTTATTTAAAGAAAATTGTTATTTTTATATATAAATGAACAAATAAAAGATATGAAAAAACGAGAGACATATATATTTTTATTTAAGGGAAAAGTTATTTGATTGTTTAAAATAGGTTAACTAACTATATGAGCTAAATTCATTATAAACAAGAGTTACATGTATGTTGTGGATGCAAAAATGAATATTGCTAGAAATCACATGCTATGAGGTTAATGACTATAAAGGTAACTCTTGTATGATCTTGATTTGATATGTTAGCATTGGACCGAACTGATGAATCTTTTGTGAGGAATAAAATACATAATAAGGAATTTGGGATGTTTGTGGGTAGCATCACTGTAAACCCTCACAAGAATATATTCGTCCACTAGGAGTGACCTAGGGGTTTAAAGACTTGTTGCATACGCTAAATGTAGTCGTATTCCCTACAAAAGTGACTTTTCATTTAATTAGTATATTTAGTTTTGCTCAAGGACTAACAAAATTTAGGTTTGGAAGTATGATCACACCGTATTTTGTATGAGCTAATACCACTAAACTAAGTTTTGTTAATCTTTGGAATAAATTAAATTATTAGAAATTAAGTTATTTTATTTGTTTTTGTAGGTTTTTGAAAATGTAACAAAACGGTGTTAATTTAAAGTAAAATTGATGAAAAACGAACAAATCACGTCGAACCGAATACACGAATGAACAGTACCCCACATGGGTAAATAGTGTCTACATGAAAGCGAACATTAACACATGATTGGTAAACAATACCCAGCCCCCACCTTGTTATTTTTGCCGATTTGTGCATTGACCAAGTTTTGTGACGCATGCATTTTCCACTTTGTCCTTTGTGGAGATTTTTGTGATGGCATGCATTTTCCACCTTGTCCTTTGTGGAAATTTTGGCTACCTTTACCTACCTAACACATGTATTGATGGAGAGCTCTCATATATATATATATATTGATAATTCGGAGAGAAGAGAGCTCCATTTTTTTATTTTGTTTCCCTTAAGCACTATATGCAGTTTTTTAGGTTTTCTTCTTCATGTTCCTCCATTCTCTTCTTCTTGAAGGTTGTAGCCAAAATTATAAAGAATAAATTGGTTTGGTGTTTTTGAAGATTGTTCCCGAGAAAACGACATTCCAAACGGCGATGTACTGCTAAATCTCCTTCTACCGGGTTAGGATTGTGGTGAGGTATTTTTGATATTATGTAATATTGTGATTATTTATATCATTGATGGATTTTGTGTAACAATTGTATGACAAGAATCTCATTCTTACCTTGTTATTATTGTGATTGGAATTAATGTCAAGATGTTCTTGTAAACAAATTGGTGTAGATCCAATTACTAGCAGAACATTAGATCTTGTACTTGTGGTCTAAATCTAATGATCGCATAATAGTTTTCTCGGGAATTGATTATTGGTCTGGATGGTTTATACATAGATTTTAATTCATCTTAGATTATTTATATTAGTGTAGTGTAGGAATTAAATACCGAAATAGATCATGCCGGAGAATAAAAATCCATATATTTCTAAGTAGGTTTGACTTGTAATTGGGAACACTTGTTTACAAAAATCCAATTTAAATAGAAAATACAAGAACAACACAATACTCAAAATACTAAATTCACAATCTCTAACCCACTATTCTATTTTATTTTGTTTACATCTTTAGTTTTAATTTCCTTTTTCTTTTATTAAAAACAAAAAATCAATTCTCTTTACCACCAAAGAAAGAAAAATAATAGAAAATTAATAATTAAAAGACCGATCCATATGGTTCGACACCCTACTTAAGCATCTTACTACATCAGTATTGTGGTACCACTTTAAGGGTATTATATTTGAGTGATCAAAGTCCATTGGTTGTAAATTGATATTTAAAACCAAAAGGGATTCGAAGGGTAATGTCGAGAGATATAAGGCTTGTCTAGTCGCCAAATACTCTACTCAAAAGGAAGGCGTAGGCTACAAAAAAAGACTTTCTCTCCGGTATCTTCGAATGACTCTTTTAGAACTATAATAACACTGGTGGCTCATTTTGATTTAGAGCTGCATCAGATGAATGTCAAGACTGCGTTTCTCAATGAAGACATTGACGAGACGATTTATATGGTACAACCAAAAAGCTTTGTATCCAAAGTCTATAGTCTGCAAGTTGAAGAAATCCATTTATGGTCTCAAACATGCTTCCCGTCAATGGTATCGGAAGTTTCATCAAGTCATCACCTCGTACGATTTTGAGGCGAATGTCATTGATGATAGTGTATATCACAAGTTCAGTGGGAGTAAATATATCTTTATGGTATTATATGTCTATGATATTCTGCTCACTAGCAGTGATATAGGCTTGTTGCATGAAACCAAGAAATTTCTGATAAATAAATTCAAGATAAAAGATCTTGGTAACGCTTCTTTTGTATTAGGTATTCAGATATTGAGAGATCGTTCTCAAGGTATCTTTGGGTTGTCACAAAAGAGCAATATCAATAAGTTTCTGAGTAGATTCGACATCAAATATAGTAAATTAGGAGACACACCCATGGTTAAAAGATATAAGTTTAGTCTCAAACAGTGCCCCAATAATGATCTTGCAAGAAAAGAGATGTAGAAGATTCCCTATGCGTCAGCAATAGGGAGTCTAATGATCTTGAGCATTTGTAGTGGGAGTTTTGAGTAATCCAAGTATGAAACATTGGAAGGCATCCAAACACATGATGTATTATTTGAGGAGAACAAAAGACTACATGCTCACTTATCGAAGATCAGATAGTTTAGAAATCATCAGTTTCTCTGACTCCAATTTTGTGAGATGCCAGGATAGCAGGTGCTCCACATCAGGCTACATCTTTATGTTGGCTAGAGGAGCTATCTCATGGAAGTCTACTAAGTAGACTCTCATAGCTTCTTCAACCATGGTTGCGGAGTTTATTGTTTGTTATGAGGCGTCCAAGCATAGAATATGGTTGCGAAACTTTATCACTAGGCTGCATGTGGTAGATGGCATTGATAGGCCATTGGAGATTTACTATGACAATAACGTGACGATACTTTACTCCAACAACAATAGGAGCTCGACGCAGTCGAAATTTATCGACATCAAGTTTCTAGTTGTTAAGGAGAGAGTTCATGGTATGAAGATTTTCATAGAACATATAGGGACATATTCTATGCTAGCGGACCCATTAACCAAGGGCTTAACGTCTAAGGCCTTTCATGAGCACACCGCTCATATGGGTGTTATTTTTTGTAATACCTTAGTTTAGTGGGAGTCACTTTTATGTTCTATATGTTTTTCTCTAGACATTAGATCGTTTAGTTTTCTGCAGAATAAAGTTGATAGTTTATGATTTCTGTATGCAATGTTCATTGGATTAAGGACTTTGGGTTGATCTTACTAAAGACTAACGAAAGACCAGTTGGAAATAAGCATGTCTGATATCACATTGCATGCAATTTCCATACTACTCATCCACATTTGATCTATATTATTGAGTTTATTAGTATGGTGATCATCGTGGTTTAGTCACGAATGTATTGTGATAAGAGCCACGGTAATTCCATTACTAATATATGAGATGGACTAAATTGTTTAAGGAGACGTTTAAAGATAAATAGCATACAGATGCGTGCCTAAGGAATTTTGTGATATAATTGTTTTAGGATTAATATGTAGCTCAAGTGGGAGATTGTTAGGAAATCTCATTTCCTAATCTGTACTGGGCAACATATTATTAATTCAATTATATTATTTATTTAATTTAATGGACTGAAATTAAGTAATTTAATTAATCTAGGTAAACTCGTAGACTGCTCAAAATAATGTGGGCTAAATGTGTAGATACCAATTTTATTGTGTTAATTAGGGGATTATGGGAACCCTAATTACATGATATATAAGGCTTCTTACGGGTTATGGTTTTCAAGACACCAAATCACAAAATGGTTTCCTTCTCCCCATCTGGAAGAGAGATGACGGTCCCAAGAGGATCTAAGGAGATTTGGTTGAAGAAGACCACAAACCATCCCCCGTTCGCATCCCGCTCGAGATCGATTGTCACAGTATTTTCGCAACAGTAAGCAATTGTTCATAACGGATCCAAGTACGCAATTTATGTGTTCATAGAACTTCTGGTGATTTGACATATTGTTTAGGGTTTATAGATTTAGATATATGGGGATTAAATCCCAACATGATGGTGCTAGCCCAACGGAAGCAAACGAAGTAGTGATGGCGGCAAAATGGACGAATGAAGGTGATGTTGTCGTCTTGGTGGCGGCAACCTGTTTTAGGCTAGATCTGGTCAAATCTATGGTGTTCACAAGCGAAGACAATGAAAAGCATATGGTGGCGACGAAAAAAGAAGAGGATGTTCACGAACAACGACAAATTGGAACAACAATGGCAAAAAATAAAAGATGGTGCTAACGAAGGTAATGGAAGCGATGGTGGTAACAGATAGGGCACATATTGTCAATGCCGAATGCGACATCTGAGATGGTTGAGACCAGTCTGATAGAGGCAAATCTCGCGGTGGTGGTGGTGGCTTAGCTACTGGTGGAGGCACATCTAGCAATGGAAAAGTGCAATAGGGAGAAGGCGCACTGGTGGAGAAAGGTATGATGGGTTTGGTAGATAAGTTATATCTTTAATATTTTATTAAAATAAACTTTAAATGTTATATTTATCATTACTATAACTATTTGAGTGAATTTAATTGTTATTTATTATTAATATAGTACGTTCAATGAATTTTATTTTTATACTTGAAATTGTGAGATTTTTCTTTTAAATAAAAGATAATTTATTTATTTTTTTAAAAAAAAAAATAGAAAAAAGAAAAGAAAAACTACACTAGACTTATTTTTTGGGGAGCTTGTAATATTATTTGTTTCCCATATAAGTGTTGATAGATGTAATTAAAAAAAGTAGTGTTCATTTCCATGTAACCGATTTTATACACAAAACGAGTTTAAAAATGACAAACACAATAAATAGTTCAAAATAATAATTAAAAAAATTCACAAACCCACTATTTTTAATATGAGGAAAGCTATTACTAAATAAAGTTTCATAAGAAGAATTCACCAATTTTTTTTATTTTTTATTTTTAAAAAGTAACTAAATCAAATAATTTATATCTAAACAATGCCTAAATTTCATTAATAAAAAAAATACTTAATTCTTAAAATAATTTTAAATTTAAAAATTCTGGAACAAGTACTTTTTAAATAGTAAAAGAAAACTTGTAAAACATCAATTATTTGATCCCAAAAGTAATAAAAATATAATTGAAATGTATTATATAAATCAACAATATTTAATTCTTATAATACTTTCAAAATTCAAATATTCAATGTCAAATACTCTTTAAATACTCTAAGAAAAATGTAACAACCATCATTTGATCTCAAAAATAATAAAAAAATAAAATTGAAAATGTACTTTTAAAAATAAAAATCAATCTTGACCACTCATTTGATTATTTCATTAAATACTTTTAATTAATTTCTTAATAGTATAGTATAAGGGTCAAATAAGTAATTTTATATTTAATATCAAAGAAATATAGTTTTGGAGATATTTTCCAAATGATAAGGCATATCGTTGTATGTTTTTCAATGACATGGTGATTTACTTATATTTACTCATATTTTGTTTGATGATTGTTTTCATTATGATTAATTCTGTTAGAAAATTAATTTAAAATTAAATATTTTATTTTATTATATTATATATACATTTATATTATTTTACTTAATGAAATTACTATTAATGATATATTTATAATAGTTATAATTATGTATTCTAATTACATATTTATTAACATTATTATTGTGATTAAATTATAAAATTTATTAAAATAACTTTATGAATTCAATTATAAATATATATGTTATAATGTAATTATTATAATATTTATGTATATAACTAGTGATTTTATTAATTATAATATTATGAGTACTTAATATTATAATAAGAGTTATATAATTTATACACTGTATATAGGTGTCTGAGGATGAAAGAAAATATAGAAGAATATAGGGAGTTATAGAGAAATATAAAGAAATTTAGACAAAAGAATGTGATACTCTATGATGACAGTATATCAAATAGTGAGTGTATTTTTATTGAGATATATAAATAGAGAGAAATCATATTTTATGATACTTCATGTATATTATATATTTGATGATTTACGGACAATAGGGTTCACGATCGGTTCAATCTAGGGATGTCCTGCTTATACATTGACTCTTTGAATCGTTGTATCTTGGGAAGGGCTTGTCATTCAACTATGTACACAGAGGGGACGTATCTTTTCTTAGGACAATATTTACACGTCTTGATCCACCAGATATGTATTTTTTATCTATTCTACTCTTTATTTTATTTATTTAAATGTTGTTATTATTTGTTGTTTATAGAGATTAAAATAACATGTTGTACCTATTTATTATTTATATAATTATATATGAAAATGTTCCCAACAATCTAAGAAGAGATATAATTTTGTAAAAATTAAATTTTGCTTGAGTTTATTTCTAATATAATTTTAATGTATTTAATGATTGAGACATTTTTATTTTCATTTTAAATTTATCAAGACGCAAGGGAATTAAATTTGTTATTTTGTTATGATATATCATATCTTATACTTTTGTATTTAATCTTATTTTATTTTTCTTATTGAAATATTGAAATAATCTTATGAAATATTATTTTTTTAAATTTTATTTGTTATATGAATTTGCATACATTGATCTATATTTTATTGTTGTATTTATATGCAAATTTATTTTACTGATTAGCATTCTAAGTGTATTTGTCGATAGTGGCATTAATATTATTTTTTGTTTTGAAATGAAGATACTTTGAAAATGTGGGGCTTATGTATAAATATATATTTGAAGGAAAAAAATTATTTATTTTTATTAATTTATTATTATAGTTTGTGTATATAATGAAAACCAAATGTTTTTATTTTTGAAATGTGGTATAATTTGTTATAAAATAAAATTTTAGATATTCTTAAAAATTATTTTAGTATTTTTCTATGCATCAAAATAAAATAAATTTTAAGAATTGATTAAATTTTTAAATTTGGATATTTATATATATTGAATATTGAGAATTCAATTTTTTGAGAATAAAGTGTTTTGTTCCTTTTAATACAATTTATAAAGTAATTATTTTTCAATATTTAGTTTTGAAAAATTAAATATCTTTATTTTGTACATACAAAATCATTTATTTTAGAGTTAATATATATATATATATGTGTGTGTGTGTGTGTGTGTGTGTGTTGAATTTGAAAAAAAAAAAAGAAAAACATAAAATGTTTTTATTCTTTGTTAAAAAAAAAATTATTATATTTTATTAATAGTGATAAGTTTCTCACTTGAAAATTGGTTCCTAGTAGGTATTAGACTACTGACCAATTTGTCACTTTTAAAATGGTTCCTAGTATGTAATAAGACAGCAGACTATTAGGATTAAATAGTTCCTAGTAATAGGCTACTGATCACAAAATTTGTAAATTTTGTTAGTAAGACTATTGACAACTAAAAATATAAATTTTAACCGAGATTTTTAATATTGTGGTTAAATTTTAATTACGTGATAACATATTGATAAATTTATTGTCACCGTATAAAATTATTAAATTGCTTTGAAAGGGAAAATTGAATTATTGAAAATTAAATTTCAATTATTGGAATTATCATGTGATTTCGAAAAAGATTGAAAATTCTCTAAATAAAATAATATTTTACATTGATAAATTTACATTTCTATTATATTTTAAGATATAATGGTGCTTAGAAAATTTGTCATTATTCGATTGTCTAAAAATATAGATGTCCAAATATTTCTAAATATAGATATTTTAAAATGTGACCGGAAAATGATGCAAAATTAAATTCTATTTTCATGGAATTATTTTTATAGTTGCCTATTGTGTTGAAAGAAAATATTTGTTGCTTCGATATATATTCCTAGAAGGTTTATATGATGGTAAACTAGGAAGTATAATGTATTAATAAATTATTGCTTCAATATAAAGTCTCTAATTGATTACTTTGAGAATTTTCAAATTATTTATATAATTTTGAAATTGGGAATATAAATATTGTCTCGGAAATTGTTACTTTAATACATGTTTCAGATTAGTTTACATGATGAAATATGAGATTGTACATAATTTTGGTTCAATATAAAGTTGTGTTTAATATATTCCGAATATATTTATTTGATAGTATTATTTGAATTAAAAAATTCAAAGCATTGCTTAAAAAAAAAAGATGTTTCATGTGCCAAAATATTTATTCACACAAAATGAGAATTTATGGGACAATTATACGTTTCCCACATTGTGGTACAATTATACACTTCCCACGAGGTGAAACAATTTGCCTCAAAGACTAGTAGTGGCTAGATCTTAAGATTATCAAGAAGGATGAACGTAAGCCTGTAAGGAAGTTACCCAGGGAAGTAACCTAACCTCTGTGATTGGGAACCCCATGAAGGAGGTTTAATGGGTAGCAATAATCTATATTGTGTGACTTATTAAACAACACTGTATAATTTAGAAAAATCATTTAAAGATTCTCTTACTCATCCTTAAAGCGCTAGTGTTGTATAATGTGATATTAAGGATATGTTAAACCCTTAATGTGACCAAGACAATAAAACTCTTGAAGGGTATAGGTCACTTATACCCTTGGAGGACTTACCGAGGTAACAGTTGTTGTGAGGCCATAACTATGGGATTAGGCTTTCCTAATTAACTCTCATAAGAATCAAGATACATGCGCATGACAATAATAGCGCAAAACCGCAAACAATATCTAATACTCGTATTATGTGTGTACTTATTGAAATTCGGCTAAAAAGACCTAGTTCAAGACATAATTCAATATGACTCATTTGGATGAATATTTGTTACATTAAGTAAGGTTCAAGCCCTAAAGACGCCTACACCTATTACGCAGCATTATATTGTCCATTATTTTTATTTTATTAATTTATTTCTATTTTATTATTTTATTTTCTAATTTTAAATTATGTGGGAATTGTTAAAAAAAAAAATTAAAATTAAATATTTTATTTTATTATATTATATATATTTATATTATTTTATTTAATGAACTTATTATTAATGATATATTTATAATAGTTATAATTATGTGTTCTAATTACATATTTATTAACATTATTATTGTGATTAAATTATAAAATTTATTAAAATAGCTTTATGAATTCAATTATATATATATATATGTATGTATGTATGTATGTATGTATCAGTAGTATATAAAAGAGTGAATATATAATATATTTTTATTGAGATATATAAATAGAGAGAAGTGATATTTTATGATATTTCACGTATATTATATACTTGATGATTTACGAATAATAGGGTTCGCGATCGGTTCAATATAGGAATGTCATGCTCGCACCTTGACTCCCTGGATCATTGTATCTTGGAAATGACCCACCATTCAACTCTGTGCATAAAGGGAACATATCTCTTCTTAAGATAGTGTTTACACGTCTTGATCCACCAAATATGTATTTTCTCTCTATTATACTCTTTATTTTATTTATTTAAATGTTGTTGTTCTTCGTTATTTATAGATATTAAAATAGCATGTTGTACTTATTTATTATTTAATTTGTATTTATATAATAATATATGAAATTTTTCCCAACAAATTTTATCTGACCTTATCTCTTTATCTCTTTTTTTTTTTTTCTTTTCTTTCCAAGCATTTAATTAAATTTTCTCTATCCATTTATTAATTGACGTGGGAAAAATTCCTACGTGCAAATAATGGAGCCGGACTCAAGAAGGCGGGTCAGGCCAACGGATAGAATCAAACCCGATTGAACAAAACTCCAAATGAACGGCTTACCATGGGCTACCGAATCCGATGAACCAAAGAAGAAAGCGTCAGGCCTGCTAATAAGGCCCAACTGCGCAGATGGATCAACCCAACAAAAGATAAAGCCCTTAACGAGGGCTCAAGGATGGGATCCAAAGACAATAAGTCAACAACGACTGTCACCTTACGAACTCTGTCACCCATACACAAACATGATTGACGCCACTTCCTGTAATAAGAGCACAAACTACGATCATGGCGGACGGTAATGGAACATGGAGAACATCATGGAGGGAACGGCTAACTCGAAGAGAAACCTATATATACGACAGGATAGGCATCACACAGGGGAGATCTCACAACACTTTACTTTCAGCACGAAATTGTATTCTTACTACTTGTAAACCTTTCTCCGTAACATTTGTATCTTTACCCTCCTTTGAAAATCGTAATCTAAGAGGGTAGTGTATGTTATTGAGTTTCCAGCGCATTTGGATTTTGTTCACACACCAGTTAAATTTTGGCAACATCATTTGGCACCTACGGAAAACTGAATAAAAAGAAGTTCGCCGACGAGATGAGACCGTCGCCGTTCAAAGCAACAGATCAGAACCAAAAGATGGAGATCCCGTACTCCATAGACAAAAGAACACACTGGAGGGCACCCAACGCAGCCTATAAGACTCTTCTTTCTGGTATGAAGGGCAATAGCCCCAATGGCATTCCTGGAGACGACTCTAGAACGAAGGCAGTTTATTCTCCTATCCGAGAAACAAGTCGATGACGGAAGAGGAAGGCCCATCAGGAGCCTGAGAGCAGTAAGGCAAGGGCGTCAACAAGCAAAACAGGGCCATTGATAACGTTCAACGATGAGGATAGTGCAGGTGTGCCCTACACCCACATGGACGCGTTGGTCATAATACTACAGATCCCTGACTTTGAAGTTAGAAGAATATTGGTCGATACATGCAGTTCAGTCAACGTCATCTTCACCTAAACACTCAACTAAATGGGCATTTCCAACTCCGATATCGCACCAACCCAAACGCTGGTGGCAAGTTTTAACGAAAATCGAAGTTTACTGGTGGGAAGGGATCATTTTATCCGTTGCAACCAACAAACGTGGGGGTGGGTCAACCAAGGCCATAGAATTCACTGTAATTAGTTAAACGGCCTTGTATAATGTAATAGTGGGATGCCCTTGGCTCCATGCAATGGGCATTATAGATTCAATTTGTCATCAGTGTGTCAGGTATGTGAAGGATGGTGAGGTGATTACTATTTGTAGAGACCAGGATGCACCCAAACCGTGCTTGGCGATGAACAAAAAAAGGACTACTCCGCAATAATGAGAGCAAAAGCCCATCAAGGTTGAGGTCGACAACCTGACTCTACAGCAAGAAAACGTTGGGCGTCAGATCAACGACTTAGTTTAGCAACCGAGAAACGTCTGGCATTGGACTAATAACCCAACTCATTAGCGGGAGAATACCTGGCCTCAAGTCAACAACCCAACTCAACGGCGGGAGAGTATTGGTTGACAGATCAACAACCCAGCTCAACAGCGGAGGAGTACTAGAGGTCAAATAAACAGCCCAACTTAACAGCGGGGAGGCAATGAAGGACAAATCGATAGCCTAGCTCAGCAACATAATATCTCTTACACCCACAATCCAACTTTGAAGTGAAGGACCACTAGTACGCAGATCACCAGCACAACCCAAAAGTAGGGACGTAATGAAACTCAAGCCTTCAATACGATTCAGCCCGACATCTCAGTGCAGGAGATAGATGATTTCAGGGAGCATCCTGGGGTCCTGCAGCCCGCTAAACGCATTGAGGAAATAACTTTTGATCAGGGGACCAAGAAGTTGTCGGTAGGCACGTTGCTGTGTCAACATGAGGAAGAAGAGATTGTCCAACTGCTGGAGAAGAACCTAGATATATTTTCTTGGGAACCCGAAGACATGAAAGGGATTAACCCAGAGGTAATGGTTTACAAACTCAACATCTTAGAGTCCTTCTCCCATATGAGGCGAAAGAAAAGAATGTTCAGCTCGGAGAAGAAAAAGGCAATAGAGTCAAAAGTATAAAGATTTCTCAGGATAGGACACATAAGGGAAGTGTTCTATCCAAAGCGATTAGCCAATCCAGTACTGGTTTGAAAGAAGAACAAAAAATGGAGGATGTGCGTGGACTTCACTGACCTAACCGGGGATGCCCGAAGGACTGCTACCCAATACCCAGAATTATTCAAATGGTAGACGCAATTGCCGGACACGAGTTGCTATCAATGATGTATGCCTATGCAAGATGCAACCAAAAACGGATGAACCCTCCAGATGAAGAGGTAACGAGATACATTATGATGGATGGTAAGTTATACCGAAGATCATTCACGCAGCCCTTACTACTCTGCTTAGGGTCGAAGAATGCTGCATACATAATACAAGAGATCCATAAAGGAATTTGTGAAAATCACCCAAGTGGAAGAATCTTATCACACAAGGCACTCACCATTGGGTATTACTGGCCAACCATGGGCAATGATGTGAATGAGTACGTCATGAGGTATGACAAATGTCTACGATTCTCTAACGACATCTGAGTCCCCTCTCAAATATAAATGCCTATTCATAGCCCGTGGACTTTTTCCCAGTGAGGAATAGATGTTCTGGGTCCATTTACACCAGCACCTGGAAATAAGAAGTATTTTCTGGTGGTAATTGACTACTTCACCAAATAGGTGGAGGCTGAAGCGTTCGTCACAGTAGGCGAGAACGAAGTCAAGAACTTTATTTTGAAGCAGGCAATATGCCATTTTAGCATTCCAACGGTGCTGATATCAGATAATATGCCTTTTTACCGGGGAGAAAAGTTTCTTAGATGTATAACAAGCTAAAAATACAACATTTTACTTCGAGCCCCGCTTATCCACAAGCGAATGGGCAGGCAGAGGTAACGAACAGATCTATCAATGAAGCTTTTAAGAACCGGTTGGACGATGTCAAGGGGAAATGAGTAGAAGAGCTCCCTACAATGTTATGGGCTCACCGTACCACTGAAAGCTCAACCATAGGGGAGACACCCTATTCAATGACATATGGCACGAAGGTAGTAATCCTAGTAGAAATCGGTTTACCCTCAAGATGAGATAGCACGGTCAATCTTGTAGGGAATGAAAGAGAAATACGCCAGGAGTTAGATTACTTAGAAGATAAATGGGACCAAGCAGTAATGAGGATGGTAACCTATTAATCGAAGATGGCGAGGACTTTCAACCATGCAATACGCCCCCCAAGGCACTTCACAGTGGGAGAGCTAGTACTTTGGAAAGTGATGCCACACTGCCCAGACGCTCAATTAGGAAAACTTGCCCCAACCTGGGAAGGGCCATACAATGTGGTCAAGGTAAAAAGACTTGGGACGTACTGGTTGGAAGATCTGAATGGAGTCCTAATCCCAAGGCCATGGAATATTGCTCACTTGCGAAAATACTTTGTGTGAGTTCCCAAATTATTTGTCATGTTAGTTTTGAAAGAAAAATGATTGTTCTTTCGGTTGTAAACCTTTCAATGAGCATTCGTAGCTTCTTATGTCCAACGAATGCTGCAACGAGAACCATCCCAACTCTAGAGACTTGAAATATACTGAAGATAAATTGCCCGCTCAGTTTGTCAACATTGGCTTCTCCACCAAGGCCAGCCCAATCCAATCGTGACTACCTAGCCCAGTCCACATCTAGACCAAACTGGCCAACTCAGTTTATCAACATTGGTTGCACTACCAAGGCCAACCCAACCCAAACGTGACTATTTAGCCCAATCCAAGTCTAGACTAAACTGCCTAGCTCAGTTTATCAACATTGGTTGCGCCACTAAGGCCAGCCCAACCCAAATGTGACTTCCTAACCCAGTCCACGTCCATACCAAACTACTCAGCTCAGTTTGTCAACATTGGTTGGGCCACTAAGGCCAGCCTAATCCAAATGTGACTACCTAGCCTAGTCCACGTCCAGACTAAACTGCCTAGCTTAGCTTGTCAACATTGGTACGCTACCAAGACTAGCCCTGTAATTACTCGGTTTCCCAGGTCCATTACTCGGTTTCTCCCTTCGGAGAATTAACGCTAAAATCGTGCGACCAATAATTCATTTCATACAACCAGGAATTTTTTTACAATGCAACAACGACAATTATAATTTGTCAATCGAGTCAAAAAAAATTCTCACGATAAATATTAACTACAATTATTACAAATAGAAATTATAATAAAATTCTTATAATTATAATAAGAATTGTCAAATCAATTATGTCTATTAGGATATCATAGCAAATTGTACATGCCAGTGGCACTTTTTTTGCATGAAATTATTACAATGTGATTTTTTTTTTTTAGCAAATTATAATTAACCAAATTAACCAAACACTACCGAAATCAAACACTGACGATTTTTATATTTCTGACAACTTTTACCGCTACGACAATAAGTATAATTATAGAATTATTTATTCGATTTTACAACCGTAAATAGTAAATAAAAGTATTACAAATAACTACTATAACCATAAATATAACTAATAAATAATTCCTTTTAAATCTATTGAGTCAGTTCCTATTCAATAATATCATAAAATTTATCGAATCAAATAATATTGAATCATAATTCCTTTTTAATATATTGAATAAGTTCTTATTCAAGAATTTCATAAAATTTATCGAATCAAATAATATTGAAGCAGTTTCTTATAATTTATAGATTCAAATAATCAATATTAAGATTGATTATTTGATAATTATGAAAATAACAAATTTCAACAGTGGCCTTAGTTGTATATATAATCATGAAATTCCAAATACAACTATTTTAAATTTCAATTCTGTGTCGATTCGCTCACGGTAGTTGTAAATAATAAATACAACTAGTACGAATTGAATAAAAATTCAACTAAAATTATCGTCGTCGCGTCGTTCTCACTAGTTCTGCAATCAAATTATAGAGTTGTGAGTCAACGCTCAGTAGAACTCCAACCCCTCTAATACGTACATTTAATTAATATAACAAATAAAACACATTGGCATAATTTTCACATGATTTTCACATAGTCATAATTAGTTCATAAAATTTAACAGGTAGAATTCAATAACAATAATAACATAAATCACACAATAGGAAAATTAAATACATATATTACAAGAGTTAGAAATTCTATTAAATACATATATTAAAAGAGTTAGGAATTCAGCCTGAAATCCGATATCGAAATCCGAACCGAAATAATTTTCTTGCTCAAAAATCACTCAAAACATCTTACCATGACTTTCATATGCGTGTCTATAATTTAGTCTTGATCTCCTCTCAATCCTTAATATCATAACCTCTTCATATGATAACCATGATGCCCTTATTAATATCATTACTTTTCCACGTGTAAGACCCCTACCAAGTATGCACATAAATTAATATATACATTTTATACATTATGGAAATGAGCATCAAACTTGTGGCTGACATTTTTTTTTTGTGTAATGGTAACAGTTAATTCCTTAAGTCTTAAGAATTCAAAATTTATATTTAATACCCCTAAATTATAAAATAATTCATGTTAGACTCAATAATTACACTTATCTCCCTAAAATTATCAAATATTATTTATAAATTTCATAATATACAAAATAACCCAAAAATAATATTTTCAAAAATACGAATTTAACATTTAATTCCAAAAATTATCAAGTATGTGTTTATAGCACAAATTCGCAAAACCGTCCACAAAATATTAAACTTATATAAAATAATATTTTTCAAAAAATGTAAATTTTCGGATATTACAATCTACCCCCCTTAAATAAATTTCGTTCTCGAAATTTCATTTTAACAATAATAATTCCAGAATCTTATCGAACGGTCATATTAGTCACTCTTGGTTAAACAATAATAACTTAAAGTTACCAGCACCCTCCCGCTACGCTATTCTAATAAAAAAAAAAAAAAAATCTATCTTTAAAATATTACAGTAGTCCCACTGGATTGGGACTATCTCATTTCCAATAGGTCTACAACCTCAAAGATTTTTCCCACTTAGCATGACTTTTCAAGTTTACTGCCATACTCCTACCAGCATTTTATCAATCTCGTCCAACATTCAAACCAACAGATTCGAAACAATTAGCATCTTAACCAACGGATAGCCCAAATTCCTCATGGACTGTCCCGTACGTTTAAAAACAATCATCTTCAATATCCACATTAAAATTTCAATAATCTCGTAAACCTTTCCACAATTATCAACACAATCCAAACTTCCAGTAACGGATTTTCTGAAATACGTTTAAAGCACATAAATATATTTCAAAACACATTAATACATTTCAACCACATAAATACATCTCGAAACACAAGTGTCTTAACCACATAAAAATATGTCTCAAACATTCAAATATGTCTCACTCATATAAATACTTATGAATCAGATAACCACGTGTCAATCTCATAAATATAGCTCGAAATGCTTAAATATATCTCAAACTACATAAGTATCTGGAAACACATAAACATGTTATCAACGCGTAACTATGTCTTAACCACCCAAATACGTTTCAAACATCTAAATACATGTCAAATTATATAAACCAAGTACATCCAAAATCACATAATTACGTTTGAAACCACATATAGGATATTTCATCTCAAGGTTCGATATGTAACAGGACAGGTTTAATAATCACGAAAAATGTATATAAAAATATTAAATAAAACCCATACTCGGATTTCTAAAATACCAGTTAAGCTCAAAAAATTCAAATTAATAGCTTGAAATAATAATTCACTCCTAAAAGTCTCATGACGACCCCACACTTCGACTCTACCTAACGCTAATTGTAGACCAGTATCTATCTGAGTTATTTTTTTTTTATAAGTGTACTGTCTTCATAGTATAAAACATTTTATGGATCAAGTATTTTTATCAAAATCCATTTTTCCATAAAATATAGCCCCCCTAGGCAGTATCCAAATCTCAACAAAAATATCACCGTAACAGAATAATCAAATTTTTTTAATTAACTGGTCAACCCATTTGTCTATAATAAAATAACATATTTTTTTGTCAGCCATAGGATCATTTACCTCACGATCAGGAGTTATGACGATATTGTAACCTATACAACTATATCATCTAAGGTGACTATCAGTGTCAGGGCCATTTAATATCCCAAATAGTAGGGGCAACCACCTGCAAGATTTGCACTCTTGATATGTCGCAACATATATCCACCTTGTAGGTCTTGCCTGACAGGTAACAATATATATTCAACCTGCAGGACTTGCATGATAGGTAATCCACATTTCGCAAGATATGCCCTCCTGACGAGAAGACAACTATGGTAAAGTCGGATAATAAAATCCATTTTGCATATTTAAAAATCTACTTGATCCACGTAACGTTATAAAATAATCCATTTTAATAAACCCCATTTTTTCACATTTTAGTACGAAAATATAATTTGACAATTTACATAGAAGATAATGCACATGCCGTCTTCATAATATAAAAAAAAATTACAGATAAAGTATATTTATCAAACACCACCTTTTAAAATATAATATAAATATAATCGCACACTGATCCGAAATAAAATTCTACTGCTATATCTCAATAAAATAATACATTTAAATATACCAACCAAATCATTTTGATATATAATAAAATACCTCACACATAATTTTCCTACTAGCTATAGAACCATTTTACCTCATGATCGAGAGTTACGACGGTACCAAAACCTGTACGATTGTGCGCCCTAAGGTGGCCAACAGTGTCAAGGCCATTCAATATCCCCAATGGTAGAGACAGCCACCTGCAGGATTTGCACTTCTAACAGGCCAACGTATATCCACCCTGCAGGACTTTCTTGACATGTAACAATAAATTCACCATGTAGGACTTGTCTGACAGGTAACAACATATATCCACCCTGTAGGACTTGTCTGACAGATAACAACATATATCCACCCTGTAGATCTTGCCTGACAGGTAATCTAAATCTTGCAGGACATATCCTCCTGACGAAAAGACAACTACGGCATAGCAGTATAATAAAATTCATTTTTCCTCCTTTAAAATTTTTCTTAAACCATTTAGCATTATAAAACTGTCTATTTTCATCAACAATTTTTTTTTTCACAATTTAATATGAAAATAAAATTTGACTATTTATATAGAAGACAATAAACACCTTTAAATTAATACTTTCAATTCAACGACAATTTCTATAGTCCACGGCTAACATGACTCTAACCCAATCTTACTTAACTTACTACTGGTAAATTACATTTATCAAATGTCACCTAGAATATTAATATGTTGAAATTGGAACAGTAGAGACCAAAGTGAAATAATGGTAATAACACATGGGTGCAAAGTGTCAAACCCCCAAAAACATAACGAAGACGTCAACGCATGCGAATATGAACCAAACAATTAAAAATATTATGGAGTTCAAATTAGGTGGGCATAAATTTAGAGCACCTAATAAAGGCTATATTGCACAATTATTTAATTCAAATCAAATCATGCAAAGTAAACCATCAAGAGAAAATAATGCAAATTTCAGTCTTATAATACCATCAATTTTTTATTTTTTTTTACTTGACTGAACAGTAAATTAACTGGAATTTCCTTTCGAGTTGCTACCGTGGATGTCTCAACTATTGACCTCACTGTTAGGGTCGAGAAGGAGGCCACTTACAATGATATCAAGGCCACTATCAAGTAATTCCTTGAATTTTTCCACTCAAGTTATGTGTGGTTTAGTTCTTCACTCTTCATTAGATAATGAAGAGCACCTAACACATTGATATATATATATATATATATATATATATATATATATATATATATATATATATATATATATATTATTTTATTTTTGATAAAAAAAAAAATTGCTTAGGTTAAGCATTTTCGATGCCAAGATAGGAATTGCTTTGAACGAGAATTTTGTCAAACTCGTCTCCTAGTACGACAACGAATGGGGTTACAGGTAATGAATTCAATAGTCTTCTACTTTAATTAAATCTCTTCTATTGGCAGTACTAAATTTTGGAGGCTTCAATTTTTTCCCATATTACCACAGTTACACTAAAAAACAGAATTAATGCATACAATCTAATTTCATTTTTCATATATTTATTCAACATGATATTTAACAATAGGACACATTTTGAAAAAAAAAAATATTATCAGATACATACACAAAAAAACTGATTACTACATATAATCTGATTTAAATAACAAGCAAAATAGATTATACTAAAAATATTATTTTTTAAATATTGATCAATTTATTATGAGTAACGGGTATCATAACCCAAGTCTAATGCGATTACAAACCAGCTCTGATACCACCTGTTACAACCCGATTTCCTAGGGCCATTACTTAGTGTCACAACCCGTCCCGGACACCCGACATCCCGGGCTAGCGTGACGACAACATGACATCATCGAAAGCAACCAACCAACCATCTATTACACGACAATATGCATATATATCCATAAACCATCATCTATATGGAGTTATACATATTTCTGTTATGGGAACACACCTGTTCCCCAAATATAATAATAGCAGAAAATAATACCATGAACCCCTCACAAGTTCGCCTCAGAAAGCTCATCTCAACCTTCCACATGACTCCATTGTAGGACTCTACCTAGCGCCAGTAGGGGATCGACTCCTAGTTGCTTCACCTGCGAGTGTACTGTCTTCTTAGTAAAAATATTTTTAATAATAAAACTTATTCTACTACATCTAAATGGATCAAGCATAAATTTATAGATACCACATAGCTCGTAAAATCCCCAATATAAAAGCAGGGAAAATAAAGCGACATAATTAAGTTCCATTCAAATCCAATTAATATAAAAAAAAACATACTAATCACCATGATAATAAATATCAAATCAGCCAATATACGTAAAACACCACATCTCAAGCACACATTGCAAACACACTTTTTAAGTACATAATTCAAACACACACCTCAAACACACACACTGGCCAGCCCTAGTGATCGTTTTAACCTCACGATCGGGAGTTTGCAATGGTACCGTACCATCCGTAGGATATGCCTTCCTACGAACACCCATCACTTCGCCGTAGCGGATAATCACTGCGCAGTATAAATGTCTAACATCACTCTGCCGAAGCAGATAAACATTACTCTGCCGAAGCGGATAACATCACTCCGCTGAAGCAGATAACCTCATGCCGAAACAGATAAATACTATGGTATCGTCAAAATCAATAATGTCATCATCAAATCACAAACCAATAACATCATCTAATCAACATCGTCAAATCTCAAATATCACCCTCTATTTCCAAAATTGATTTTTAATGTAAAATCATATTTCTCATTTTTCTTTAAAAAAAAAGTCTGATTTCACCAAAACCATTTTTCCACCCTATATTTTTAGAAAACCTGGTACTTTTCACTCTCTTTTTAAATCACCAAATTTCAACGAAAAATTATTTTCAACTTCCTTTCGAAACTAACACAATTCATCGAAAATCCATTTTCTCAACTCACCCAGAAACCTGCTTGATCCACATCATTTTGAAATCATTTAATTTAACTACAATCATTTTTCCATCATATATATATAAAAGTATTTTGGCAAGAAGACAATACACTCACCTCGTGATCCGCTCCCAAAAGCTTTTACCGACTATACTCTAACGTTACTCCGGTGCCTGCGAACCTATTAGTGACAGGACCTAAATTAATATTTTAGGTAAAAAAAAATGACCCAATCATACAAATCCATTCCCCACATTTTATTATGTAAAATTATTATTTGGTAAATTCTCATTTCGTTAAAAGTTACTGCATTCCCAAATTTATTATTCCCGCTACGAAATTTTCAATGATTTAATTTAATTTTATAAACTAAAATAAATTCAACGAAAAACGTTACCCGTTCTGAATCGTTCATGGGTCGCGAGATGGATTTCGGATTCTATTGGGGTTCTTTCTGTAATTTTTCTTCTTTTCTTCTCCTCTTCTTCTTTCTTTCTTTTTTCCCGTTTCTGTTCTGTTTTGGTTTCCACCGGCCGGCCATGCACCACATGTCGGCAAGGCAGAACACACATACGCACACCATCACAGCCGACCGACAACCGCCGGCCGACACCCACATATTGTCGAAGTCAATAATCACATACAAAAACACCCACACACCCGTCGACTGAACAAAACCGACGAACACCCCATACACACAGTGTCAATGGTCCGGAAACACACACAACACCCACGCTGCACAAAACAAGAAACGGAAAACACATCCACTCCGCCAAACGCCACCCCCGACGATTGACAACTGTCCGAACCCACTCACACCCATACTCGTCGGATCTCACCACCCCCATACTGACCTCTCTCTCTCTCTCCTCTGTTTCTTGTTCTGGGTTTACAGCCAATACTCACACACTCCACTTACCCAACCGGAGAGACGGTGATGACAACCCCACCGGACCGACAACGACGCCTACCAACGACACAACAACGGCGATCGAACAACACACACAAAATGCACACACACAGCACCTCCGCTGGAGCAACAGCCACGATTCGAAACTCACCACCGTCGAACCCCCCCCCCCCCCCTCTCTCTAAACGGACCGACGAGCCTCTAGACCGATGATCACACCCCCATGCACCTCCGACACCCCTTGCCGGCGATCGCTTCTCAAACCCAAACCCCGGTCTGCTCTCTCTTTTTCTCTTCTCTCTCTCTCTTTCTAGATTTTCTGAGTGATTTCTAGATTGTGTTTGAGATTTTCCCTCAGTTCCACAAGAGTGAGTATATATTGCATGAGATTAGTGGGAGAAGTCATTCCTGGCTTGCCACGTCGCCCACACCGATCTCCCTTGCCGGCCGGTTGGAGTCCTGTTTCGCACACACAGCATATACTATACATATGTGTTTTAAAAAAACTTTAATTAAAATGCACTTTCCTCCCCCAACTTTCTTTAAGATCTTATTTTAATCCTTTTCAACTTTTACAATTTTCTAAAATTATAATTTCACCCTTACTATTTTAAATTTTTGATTTTTATTATCAATTTGGATCTCAAGTTTAATTTTCATGTTTTCTAAATTTCAAATTTGACCCCTAAACTTTTTCTTATTTTTTTTAACAAAAATTTACCCCGAATTTCCCAATATTTTAAAATGCAACTATTAATGACATATGTACTATGATTTGGGCCTTACACTTAGTTTCTCCCTTCAGAGAATTAACGCTAAAATCGTGCGACCAATAATTTATTTCATACAACCAGGAATATTTTTACAATGTGACAACGACAATTATAATTTATCAATTTATCGAGTCAATTTTTTTTTCCAGCGATAAATATTAACAACAATTATTACAAATAGAAATTATAATAAAATTCTTATAATTATAATAAGAATTATCAAATCAAATGTGTCTATTAGGATATCATAGTAAATTGTACATGCTAGTGGCACTTTTTTTGCATGAAATTATTACAATGTGAATTTTCTTTTTTACCAAATTATAATTAACCAAACACTACCAAAATCGAACACTGACGATTTTTATATTTCTGACAACTTTTACCACTACGACAATAATTATAATTATAGAATTATTTCATCGATTTTTCAACCGTAAATAGTAAATAAAACTATTACAAACAACTACTCTAACCGTAAATATAACTAATAAATAATTCCTTTTAAATCTATTGAATTAGTTCCTATTCAATAATATCATAATATTTATCGAATCAAATAATATTGAATCATAATTTCTTTTTAATCTATTGAATCAGTTTCTTATAATTTACAAATTCAAATAATCAATATTAAGATTGATTATTTCATAATTATGAAAATAACAAATTTCAACAGTGGCCTTAGTTGTATATATAATTATAAAATTCCAAATACAACTATTTCAAATTCCAATTCTGTGCCAGTTCGCTTACGGTAGTTGTAAATAATAAATACAACTATTACGAATTAAATAAAAATTCAACTAAAATTCGCGTCGCCGCTTCGTTCTCACCGGCCCTGCAATTAAACTGTGGGGTTGTAACCAACGCTCAGTAGAACTTCAACCCCTCTCATACGTACATTTAATTAATACAACAAATAAAATATATTAGCATAATTTTCACATAGTCATAATTAGTTCATAAAATTTAACAGGTAGAATTCCAAAACAATAGTAGCATAAATCACACAATAGAAAAATTAAATATATATATTAAAAGAGTTAGGAATTCTACTTGAAATCAGATATCGAAATCCGAACCAAAATAATTTTCTTACTCAAAAATCACTCAAAACTTCCTACTGTGACTTTTCTATGCGTGTCTATAATTTAGTCTTGATCTCCTCTCAATCCTTAATATCATAGCCTCTTAATATGATAACCATGATGCCCTGATTAATATCATTACTTTTCCACGTGTAAGACCCCTATCAAGTATGCACACAAATTAATATATACATTTATACATTATGGAAATGAGCATCAAACTTGTGGCCGAAGGTTTTTTTTTTTTTTTTTTTTTTTTTTTGTAATGGTAATAGTTAAAATTATCAAATATTATTTCCCTAAAATTATCAAATATTATTTATAAATTTAATAATATACAAAATAACCCAAAAAAATAATATTTTCAAAAATACTAATTTAACATTTAATTCCAAAAAATATCAAGTATGTGTTTATACCACAAATTCGCAAAACCGCCCTCAAAATATTAAACTTATATAAAATAATATTTTTCAAAAATATAAATTTTTGGGTATTACAAGCCCGATCCGAACGTGATTACCTAGCCCAGTCCACGTGCAGACGGAACTGCCCACCCCAATTCACCAATGCAAGACCAGCCCAATTGACTAAGGAAGCACCAAGTCCACCTCACCATAAAACTAACAAGGTCAGCCCACCAGCAATTAGCTCAATACAGCTAGAATTGGTCGCTGATCGCACCACATTTTGTGCGATCTAATACTACTAAACTTAGTTTTGTTAATTGATTAAATAAATTAAATTATTAGAAAATAATTAATTTTCATTGTTTTTGTAGGATTTTGAAAATGGATAAAAAAATCTACTAATTCAGAACATAATGGACGAGATAACGAGAGATTTGGGCAAACACGGCATCAGGATCACATGTGCACCAGAGGCTGGTCGCATGTATGTGACCAGCATAGGGTTGCGTGCGACCCAAGATAGGCAGAGAGCAATTTGCTCTCTATCAAACCCCGGACACGGTGAAGAATCCGAGCCTTCGGAGTCCGAGCTTGAGCGATAGAAGTCGCCTGCCTCGTACCGGCTCAGCACTAGAGACATGGAGCATATCTTCTCCCTCTTCTCCTCGTTCTTTTGTCCAGAAACTTCTCTTTCTTTATATTTAGTGTAGCATAACGAGCTTTGTGGAGTTGCACTCTGGCTCGTAGTGTCTCATTCCATTTCTCCGTCGCCCGCAACTAACCACGGAGCTCTTTGAGCTGGGACACCCCGCAGATATGGACAACACCAAGGGTGTTGCTCATAAAAAAGCTTTACCTTTATCATGAGTTGGCGAAAGAGGATTCCCTACTTAACCTCCTTTTTCTGTTCAGCTTGAACAACGTCAAAGATATCAGAAACAGATAATGATGAAGCCATATCGGAAGTGAAACAGAAGCAAGAAAAGAAAAATGAGAGAGAGAAGAGAAAACAAATAAGAAGGTTAGGAGAAAACCTTGAGAAGGTATGGCCTTAAATAGCTACACTGATGATCATGAAGTGATGGAAAAGGAGAAAACCAATCGTTGGGTTATTTATGACCAAACGGCGGCAGCAAATATTAAGGGAGAAGTAAGGATTTTCCAGTTTAAGTATGGAGGGAGCTTAAGGCAGGCCATGATTACACAAATGTCACCATTACGTTACCGATAAGATCAAATTAGAGAAGGACAATTAAGGAACCAAACAGTGACCAACTGATCTATATCGATTGACAGAGGTAAAATCTTGGTCAAATCTGAATTGGTCTAATTCAAATACAAAACCCAACTCAACTAGGATTGGGTTGATCCTAAACGAAGAAATATTGGGCCCGACCAGAAGGACCAAAGGCCAAACACGCAGCCGCTAGCATTTTGGATGAATGACCTTACTTGGCCCAAGACACATTAACTACACTGTTCAGCTCAACCTTCCCTAAACTACACTTTGTCCAAGAACTCAAGAAAGGGCCAGGACTACAAACCCAAAAAAATACGTACCAAGGAACTGATGAAAATGAATGACGTTCTGTCCCGATACGATTAGTCGGCACGAAAGTCAAGATGGAAAATGATGTGGGAAAAATTCCCACGTGCAAATAATAGAGTCAAACTCAGGACAGCGGGTCGGGCCAACGGATAGAACCTAACCCAATTGAACAAAGCTGGAGACCAACGACTAACCATAGGCCACCGAATCCGATGACCCAAAGAAGAAAGTGTCAAGCCTACTAATAAAGCCTAGCTGCACAAATAGACTAACCCAACAAAAGACAAAGCCCTAACGGGGGCCTAGGGATCGGATCCAGAAACAGTAAGTCAACAGTAACCGTTACCTTACCAACCCCACCATCCATGCACGAACGCGATTGATGCTACTTCCTGTAATGAGAGCACGGGATACGATCACGACGGCTGGTTATGGAACTTAAAGAACATCATGGTGGGAACGGGTAACCTGAAGAGCAGCTTATATATACGACGAGATAGGCATCACATGGGGCGATCTCTTAATATTTTACTTTTAGCACGAAATTGTATTCTTACTACTTATAAACCTTTCTCTGTAACATTTGTATCTTTACCCTCCTTAGAGAATTGTAATCTAAGTGGATAGTGTGTATTGTTGAGTTTTCCGACGCGTGTGATTTTTGTTCACACACTTGGTAAATTTTGGCAACATCATTTTTTGGTGAATAAAATGTTCAGACAAAAAAAAAAAAACTAGGGCCTCACATAGGCCAACCCCACTATATCTACATCGATAGTCATTTGCATTTCGTCGGGAGGAAAGTCAAGAAACACAAAAGCATTTTCCTCATCCGTACCCTTCTTCGCAAGAAAATTCACACACTAATTACTTTCCCAAAGAGCATGTTGGACCATTCCTTCCACCTCCCTTAGGATCGTCTTGTAATCTTCCACTAGAGATTTATAAGTAAGGTCAAAATGGTAGGTGTTGTTGATAAGCCAAAGCGCCAGGGCCAAGTCTGTTTCGATCATCGCGCCTTTAACATCTCTGTCCCTAAAAAAGCTTTAGCCCATTGAAGATGCATGTGAGTTTTGCTTCAAGGCAAGTACAATTCGGCAGATATCCTGGGAAGCCCTAAATCCAATCACCCATCTCGTTCCACAGCAACCCCCCAAATCCACCCTTTCCGGGGTTTTCTCTCGCACTACCATCAACATTAAGTTTCCATTTACCTGTGGGGAGAAAGAACCAAGAAATTAGTCTAGCTTGATTAACAATATTAGAAACCTCATTTTTGGGAAAACACTTAAACATATCTTGAGCAAAGGAGTGAATATTGTTCAAGATAGTATTTAGAGTGCTTCTTTTTTTCTTTTTTCTTTTTTTTTTTTTTTATCTTTAATAGAAACATTGTTCCATTCTTTCCAAATATTCCAAAGGGTTGAAATGATAAGATAAGAGTTAAAAGAGAAACTCTATTTGAGGTTAATGGACACCCAATCTTCAAGTGTTCCCACATTTAAAGAAATGATCTCGGAGGCTTGCAAAACAGAAATCCAAACCTCCCCCACTTTGGGGCACTTTCTCAAGATATGATCAATGTCCTCAAAAGGAGATGAGCACAGGACACACTCCGCTGTAGCCGTGGATGACCACTTGGCCTGAAGGCTATTAGTAAGAAGTCTTTTTTAACCAAATTTAATTTTTTTCGGCACCCAAATTTTCCAAATCCAACACCAAGAGATTGTGTTTTTCCTATCAAAATTGATCAAGAGTTTATAGGCCAACGAGATGGAAAATTTACCGTTTTTTGAGTGACCCCAAGAAGGGGTATCCCCTAGGGAAGCAAATTGAGGGATATGAGTATGGTTTATATTATCCAAGTCCACATTGCTTAATCCCAAAGAGACATTAGTGAGATTCCACTACCGGTTAGAATCTATGAGATTACTAAGCGGAAGTGGGGGGAGAGGTATTGTCCTCTCGGGACAATAAAGGTCCCTTACCACACCACAAATCTTGCCAAAAATAAATGACTCTGCCATTTCTCACAATCCATTTCGTACCTTTATTAAGAAGATTTTTTATTTTAAAAATGTCATTCCAAGTAGAAGAAACTCCTTTGGGCACCGGCTAAAGCTGGGGATTGGTCAGAATATTATATTTTTTGGTTGCAACCTTCGCCCAAAGAGAATTAGACCCAAAAATAATATTTGATCCACGTTTGGAGAGAGAGGCCAAGTTGGTCAAGTTCGTGTTGCGAATTACCAACCCACCCAACATCCTCGGTAAACACACTTGGTCCTAATTAACTAAGTGATACTTCCTAATGTTATCTCTCTCACCCCAAAGAAAGCTTCTATCGAATTGAACAATTTTAAGGGAGATATTTTTTGGAATGAGGGCAACTTGCATGGTATAGGAGGGGATACTAAAAAGAACTGATTAAACAAGAGTTGTTCTACTGACCAACGAAAGACATTTCGCTTTCCATCCTAAAAGACGAGCTTGGATTTTGTTCACAATATTTTGAAAGTGGTTCGCTTTCTTCCTACTATGAATAAGATTAACACCAAGATCATTGGGCAGAGGGATGTAAAACTTGGCACTAAACGCTTTAGCATCAAGATTGGCAATGTTCAGGGACACAAAAAGCTTAGATTTTTGAAAATTAATTTTTTCCCCGCAAACCTACAAAAATTCCCCAACGTTTTAGCAATCGCCTCAAGACTTTTGGAGCAATCTTGAAAAATAACATGAGATCATCCCCAATGAAAAAGTGAGTAATTATAGGCCCGTCTCTAGAAGTTTTGATACCCTTCCAATTCTCACCCTCCACCTCCTCATTGATCATGAACGAAAGCTTTTCCATGCAAAGTGTAAATAAGTACGGGGAAAAAGGGGGTCACCTTGCCTTAGACCCCTTTTGGCTTTAATGACCGACAAGGTTTCTCCATTCCAAAGGATGGAAAATTCGGTTCCCCTAACACAACTCATGATAAGTTTAATCCAACTAGAAGGAAAATTAAATTCATGAAGAGTGGCAACAAGGAAATCCTATTCAATCATTTCATAACCTTTTTGAAGATCAATCTTAAATATTAAGCCTCCAGATTTACCATTTTTCTTATTGAGAGAATGAATGATTTCCTGGGTAATAATCACATTATCAATCGTCAAGCGACCTAGGATGAAACTACTTTGGGATGGGCTAATAATAGTGTCCATAAAACCTCGAATTCTATTGGTCAACACTTTAGTAATTAGTTTGTAGCTTGTATTACACAAACTAATGGGACGGAATTAACTTAAGCTTGACGGGTTATCCACCTTCGGAATTAGGGTGACTAGGGTTTTGTGGCATGACTCTGGGATGGTCTGGGATAAGAAACAATCGTGGACAAACCAACACAAAGATTCTCTCACGGTATCCCAAAAGGTTTTGAAAAAAATAGGTTGGATACCATCCGGACCTGGAGCTTTAAGATTGGGCATATTAAACAAAGTTTTATGAATTTTCTCATTAGAAATAGGACTATTAAGGATAACCACCTCCTCATCCGATAGCGGTCTCACAGTAGGGGCAAGGTTATCCAAGTTGAGGACCCCGGAAGACGTTCCAAATAAGGACATAAAGAAGTTCAAAGCAAGATTTTGAATGTCCCTGGGATCCAAAATCCAGTTTCCATTATTGTCTTTGATAAAATCAAATTGATTTCTTCTTCTATTAATAGTGGATAAATGGAAGAAATTAGTGTTACGATCTCCCAACGTAAGCCAATTATTTCTAAATTTTTGTTTCCAAAAGATTTCCTCTTGCATTAAAATCCTATTAAAATCGGCTTTGAGCTCAAACTCCAAGTGTTCAAGTTTAGCGGAAAGGACTCCACCCCGTGAAAGAATAGATTGGATTCCCGAGAGTCTAGTAATGATTAATTTTTTTTTTTAGAAAAAATATTTCCAAAAGTCTCCCTATTCGAAGTTTTAATTATATCCGTTAGGTCCTTAATATTATCAATAAGATTGACCTCGGGAGTCCAATGGTTACTCAATAAATTGTGGAAGGTATTATCGGTGAACCACATGGATTCCATCCTAAATGGGCGATATTCCCAGGCTTAAAAAATCCATCAAGGCTAATGAGGAGTGGGGAGTGATCGGAATAAGTCCTAGGAAGGTTGAGAACCCTAGCATCTGGAAACTGGATTCTCTATTCTGGGTTCCCCAAGGCCCAGTCAAGGCGCTTACATAGATGAGAGAGACCTTTACGGCCATTGTCCCAAGTAAGCTTGGGCCCGCCACACCCAAGATTAATTAAATTACAGTTACTTATATTATCATTAAAGGAATACATTATTTTAATATCAAGGTTAGAGCAATTACCGAACTTTTCGTTAGGAGAGTTGATTTTATTTAGGTCTCCAGCAATTATCCAATGGGAATTACTGCCAGACGCTAACGACTTCAAGTCCTTCCACAATTGTTCTTTACTCTTTGGGTTGGGGGTTAGAATAAACCACAGATAGAATCCACTCCTCGTAGTTAGGTTTTTGGGTAGTGGCACTGATAACCTGGGAATTCGTATTAAAAACTTGGGCCAAAATTTGGTTAGGGTCCCACACCATCCAAATTCTCCCGAATCTACCGACCGGGTCCATGATGCTAGAGGCGGTAAAACCCAAGCCCAAGAAAAACCGAGCAACACACGCGAACTTGATTTTGGGTTAAAGAATCGTCAATAAGTCTGGCCAATAAGCCGAAACAAGGTTCTTAACAGCATTTTGGAAGTAAATATTACCTGCACGTCGGCAATTCCAAACAAGAATCCACATTGAGAAAATACCAATTAAGGCCAGCAAAGGCTGATTATTAGCAAGATTCAAGATTTTCCTAGACTTACTGTGAATTTTCGTTGCCGCTTGGTGAGTAACTTCGTGAATGCCGTAGAACGGGACTTCTACTACATTCTACCATGGCCTCGAGATGAAGAACCATATCTCCAGAATCTTTTAGTTGACGTTAATCAGGTGGTTTACCTCTTTCTCGTGGTAGAGATCGATTGATACTGCAGCGAATAAAGGATGGATTTGAGTTATCGAGTCTATTTCTTGAGGAGTAGGGATGAGAGTTGGTTTTATGAGGTTTTTGTAGTCTAAGGGAAATGCAACCAAGGCTAAAAGATGTGGAGAGAGAGGGAAGAGGATGTGGGATTTGAACAAGAGTTTGGGTTTCAGAAATTAATTTGGATGGCTTAGAAGACAATGGTGGTTCAACTATTAGCTGCAAGTGCAAGGCTCAAGGCAAACAGAAGAGGGATTGAAACTGGATAGATTGGGCAGTGGCTGACTAGACAGAAAAGTTGACTGGACAGATTGGGCAGTGGCTGACTAGACAAAAAAGTTGCTTGAATTATGTACAGTAGCTGGCCGAATGGATTTAGAGTTCACAACCGTTGCATTTTTGGTGCTATGAGTGGGCTTAACTTGATTAGAAGCCCTCACTTGGAGATTGGGTTTAGGCCCAATTTTAGGAATGGTTCTAGAAACATGATTAGGCTCATTTTTCCTAAGGACGATGGTAACATTTTTGAACTTCTCTCCATGGGGAGATGCCATTACGACCTCTGAAACACCGGGGGTAGCGGGTTTATTGCTACTCTCGTCAATCGGTTGAAATCGATTGTTATATCTAAATTTGTTTTCTGCACTTTTGGATTTTGAGACTTGGCCTCTTTTGGGTTTTTTGACTAATAGCCAAGGCCTATACAAAGAATCTGATTCCTCTTGGGCCAATATTTCTATTGGAGCCGGATTGTTCGGGAGAGCAATTTGGGGTACCGGGTGTTTCCTGGAACCGATGGCGGGGGATGACTGTATTTGCCTGGTTAACCGGCAAGTCACAGGGATCCCCTTTGCTTTTAATAAACGGACAAACGTTCAAACGGTGGTTGATTCTTCCATATTTATAGCACATAGAGTGAATACTTTCATATTCAATATTATAAACCCCACTCCTAATCCTGTAATTTGCTAAACGTTCAAATGCGCGCATATTTTCCTCTAACAAATTCAGCCGTATTGTAGTCCATTTTAATGGGCTTGCTAACTTTCTTGGCTATCCTTCCTAACACCGATTCGGTGTAGTATTCCACCGGTAATTCCGGTAGTCTAAAACTAGTGTCAATTGATAATAGAAGAATTCTCTAAAAAATTGTGAAAAAAACTTATCTTCTTTTTCTTTTTTTTTTCAAAATTGAAAGAATTATTTTTGTACGTAGTTTTCATTCTCCTTCAATTTATTTTACTGTTCTTTAAATTCTCTTCGCAGTAGACCAACCAAGACATATTTCCCTTCACTCTTAAGCCCCCTTTAATTCTTTATTCAAATTCCATCTAACCTATTATTAGTGAAAAAGTTTCCTAGGTCGAAAAATTGTTGGTTGAATAATAATAATAATAATAATAACATTAAAAAATAAAACTAATAAAAAATATAGAAATTCTCTCCCATAAATTCATATATAGGACAAATTCATATATAGGACTACCAAGTACGGATCCCATAAATTTCAAACCAATTTTAATATAAAAAAAAAATATTTTACAGAACTTCATTATTATAATTATAGTTCACTTATCTTATTTATGATTGAATATATCTTTTTATTATTGAAGTAGTGATTGATTAATTCATGGTAATAAGATAAAATTTAAATATGTTTGAGCTTTTAAGGCCAAAATAAATTACTCCTATTTTAAACGAAAAACAGCAAAAACAAAGAGCATGGCATTTTAAAACATATAATTAAAACAGTGGAAAAGACAGGTGGTTGTCAGTAAAGAAATGCAAGTCAAAGTTGTAAAAGTTTAATTAGGGCACGTGCACAATAGAAATGTAGTTAGAACAAACAAAATGGACGGTAGAGACGAGTTTATTTTATAATCAGACTCCCACGATAATCTGACTCCACACACATGTTCGCTATTGCCCAATCTACAGGAGTACTTCGATATACACGGGAAGAACAAGATAAAGTTGAACCCGAGCAACTACCTGATCGAGGTTAGCACAAGGAAGTTCCTCGGCTATCTAGTAATCAAAAGAGGAATTGAGGCTAGTCCGGAGTAAGTCAAAGTGATCCTAAACATAACCTCCCCAAGGAAAATCAAGGAGGTGCAAAGCTTGATCGGATGGGTAGCAGCCTTAAATCGATTCATCTCCTGAGCATCTATTAAATGCCTACCATGCTTTAAAATTCTACATGGCAACAAGAGTTTGGAGTGGACCGACGAATGTAAAAAAGCCTTTCAGGCACTCAAGAAGTACATCTCGGAGCCACCTATACCCATCACCCGGAAGTTATGACAGGAAATAATTATCTACATAGAGGCATCTACTATTGCCGTGAGATCAGTGCTCCCATTAGAATAGCAAAGAGCTCAGAGGCCGGTATATTATATTAGCCATGTGCTAAATGGATTAGAGTCTCTCTACCGTCGACTAAATCAGATAGCCTACACACTAACAATCTCGGCAAAGAAGTTTTGACACAACTTCCAAGCTCGCTCGATGGTGGTATTGACTAACCAACCTCTGAGAGTCATACTGCACCGAGAGAAAACCTCTAGACGATTGTTGAAGTAGTCGGTAGAGCTTGGAGAATTCAATATCAAGTATCGTTCGCCAATAGCCATTAAAGGTCAACCACTAGCAGACTTCATATTGGAGTTTACCGTACCCGAGGAAAAAAACCCAACACACGAAGAACATGTTCAATATCCTAACCAACAATCTACTGAAGCCTGGACTACACATGTAGACAAATCATCAAACTAGAGCGACTCGAGAGCCAAATTGTAACCCGTACCCCTGAGGAGACATCCATGGGTATGTCCTAAGGTTTGGATTTAAAGTGAAGAACAACTAACTCGATTATGAAGCATTAATCTCTACTCTAAAAATCTTGAAAGAACTCAAAGCAACCGAAGCAAAAATCTATTGTGATTCTCTAGTGGTAGCAAATTAGGTCAACGAAAAATACGCAACCAACAAAGCAAAGATGATGGCGTATCTGAATAAAACTAAACTCCTCATGCAAGGCTTCTTGAAAGTCACCATTGAGCAAATCCCAAGGAAAGAGAATAAACACGCGGACTCACTGGCTAACCTAGTCTACACCTTTAATGCTAAGGAATAAACGACTATCGTGGTCGAAAACATACCACAACCAAGCTGCAAGGAAATTGAGGAGTAAGTCAAGGTAGTGATACATTAACCCAGGTGGATGGACCCAATCTACAACTACCTCGACAGGAAAGTTCTCTAAAAATAAAAGGATAAGGCTAGAAGAGTCCTATAACGGGCATCCCATTACGTACTATTACGAGGAGTGTTGTACAAGCAATCATTCATGGGTCAATTACTCCAATACCTGAACCCGAGTAAAGGCCATTACGTTCTCTAGGACATCCAAAAGGACTTTGTGGTAACCACTCGGGAACACGGTTCTTGGTAAGAAAAGTGCTAAGGCAGGGATATTTATGGCTGATGATTGAAGTTGATGCTAAAAAGTTGATAAAGAAATGCAATAAATGTCAAAGATTTGAGGTGACGATCAACGCCCCAACCATAGGACAACTTCCCATGGCTGGGCCCAAGATGTTCATCCAATAAGGGGTAGACATCCTCGATCCTTTCCTATGGTCTCCGCTCAAAAGAAGTTCTTAATCATCGCAATCGACTACTTCACCAAATGAGTCGAAGTTGAAGTCGTGGCTATCATTGCAAACACCAAAATCAAAGACTTCGCGTAAAAGCATATTTTTTGTCGATTTGGGTTACCACGATCCATTATCAGCAGCCGTGGGACGTAGTTTGACTACACCCTATTCGACGACTTCTGCTTGGGATTATGCATCTTATACTACATGTCGACCCCTGGCCACCTACAATCAAATGGTTAGGTCAGAGTGGGTAACAAGACTATTTTGCATACGTTGAAGACTCAATTAGATATCCAAAGAAAAGTGGGTGGAACACCTCTCCTCAATAATGTGGGTCTATCACACAAAGTCAAGGGTGCCCACTAGAGAGACACCATTTGTAATGGCCTTCAGTTCGAAGACAGTGATCCTAATTAAACTAGGCCTATCGACTTACCGGGTAGCCCACTATAATCCTCGATAAAAATCAACGTGAACTTGCACTAAATCTCAACTTGGTGGAAGAAAGAAGATTGTGTACCTACATTAAACAAGAATCCTACAAAAGGAAAATGGCCCCATATCACAACAAACATGTTAAAACGCGATCATAAGAAGGTGACTTGGTTCTACAAAATGTCAACATTTCTACACGTGACCAAGTAGAAGAAAAAGTAGGCCCAAATTGGGAAGGACCATATAAGGTCATCAACATCGTTGGGCCCGGCGCCTATGAGCTCGAAACACTAGAGGAACGACCATTGCGAAACCCTTGGAATATAGAACATTTAAAGAAATATTATCATGAAAGAATATTTTTCTTATTATCTACTCAGTAAAGTTCTACTTTACCTAAATATTTGCAAACGTGAGTATGTTGTGATATACTGACACCTACATCTGCACTCCTACACGGCGAGATAGGTAGGAAGGAGATCACAACCAACAAATTGGGACGCACTCATCCGACCAGTTGACTATAGCCATTCAACAAATCTGGCTCTGCATTGGCCTGAAAAACTCTCCTCGAACTCAGGCACACTCGATACCCCGCGTCTACCTGAGTAGGGGGACGAGAATAGGAGACCGTCAGATCACCTACTTGGTTCAAATTTCTACATATAGGTTGCGACCAAACCCCTACTTGGTTTAAATTTCTACTGTGGGTCGCGAACAAACACTACTTGGTTTCAAATTTCTATATTTTTATGATAATTTTTTCACAAAACTACATGGCACGTATTCGACTACTTATGGCCTTGTCCAAACTCTTATATCGTATCAACATGCATACACACAACAAACACGTGACATGCAAAAATACCAAAAGATTTCGCATTCATATGAGTAAAATCTTTACATGTCATATCCATACACGAGCAAACATATAGAAAAATAGTTCAACCTTTATAAGGCATGGATATACATGTGATAGGTGTAATTTATCTATTTATTCTCAAACCGATTTTGGTAGTTTTCGAGCATTTTTATAGTATTTTAATATGTTTTAATACGTTTTTATTTATTTTGTTATAAATCAGGTATTTGGTGTAAAAAAATTGACTAAAACGGTCCATAAACGAGCAAGTCGGTAGAAGAACGGTGGAGAAAAAGAGCAAAAATACAGAGAGTTGTTGATACAGAGAAACCACCGCAGCAGCGGTGAAAATACAGAGAGTTGTTGATTCTCCACCGCTGCAACAGTCAAAATGCAAAGAGCTCCACCGCTGCAGCAGTAAAACCACCGCTGCAGTGGTCACCCACCAAAAGCCTACCGACCTCTCCACCGCCATAGCGGTGATCCTACTGTTGCAACGGTTATGCGCCTAACAGTTTAGATATTTTAGGATATTTTGTTGATATTTTGGATCCTATAAATATCGTATTTTCTCCCCAAAACACATAGTGGACGTTTTCGGGAGTCTTGAGAGCTCCAAGGCCATTCAACCAAGAGAAGATCACTAAGGCCAAAAGGAGGAAGCATTCTTAGAGCGGTTTTAGCGTTGGATCTTCGGATAACGGCTAGTCTCCTCATTTATCTCCCTTATTTCTTAGTTTGGTTGAATGTTTTGAATATGTTTAGCTTATTTCTTGTTGTATATAGGGCTATGGCCATGTGTAGCTAAACATATGTTTTCTAGGGCTTGATTGACTTCATGTAAATGTTGTTTATATAAAATCGATGTTTTGTTAACGGTTGTTCTTGTCGATTCGATTGTGTTTACCATTTTTCCACGTTTATATGCTTGTTATGATATATTGAGAATACAGGGTTTGAAACTTGGGAGAGGTAACCCCAAATTCGGACAAGGGTTTAAACACAATGCAACGATCTAATGACCCGAGAAGACATTAGAAAGTGTGTAATCCGTGACGTGGGGGCGACACTCATGTGACCAAGTGTCGTATAGACGCTCGAGAGGGACTTCAGTGTTAACGTGAAGTCACATATTCATTCACTTTATACTCAGGAGAGGTAGTGAGTGAGTTTACGATACCGAAATTGTCGAATATATTGGAATATCATTAATATAAACTAGATTGAAACGAACACATTTAAGTGAACGAATTTATTCCCTAGGTAATAATTTCCCATAAACGTCATACTAGTATATTAGTATATTTAGTTTAATTAACTTAGTTTAGTATATTTTATTATAAAACTACATTTTTATCGCCTAAATAAAGTTAGGTTATGAAAATTACGGTACTCAACGATAATCTACACCAATCCCTGTGGATACGACAATTCTTACTCTTCTCACTCTACTAAAACTTGATCCGTACACTTGTGGTGAAAGTAGTGACATATTTACGTGCTACCACCATGAAAGCATAAAAATATCCCTCTTCGCATATTTCGTAGTCTGGTAAAGAAAGACATACGAGAATATGTGAGATAGGGAGAGAAAGATCACTAAAAACAAAAAAAAATAAACAAAGCTGGACAGGAAGAGGCGACACAGAGAAAAGACTTCCCATTTTCATTAGTAGGTAGGAGAAGATGTCTCTCCTACCCCTTTACCCCTGAAGTGTAAGGGGAGCCCGACGACTCAGTCCAACCTCTTCGTCAAAATATAATTCAAGCCCTTTCACAGAGGTATAGTTCGAGAGGACACCAATGGGGGTACGAATCTTTACCTTTCAAAACAAAACTCTTTGCCTTTGCTCCAGCCATTGTCGTTGATTAGTGGGGCACTTCTAGTCGCAATTCAGAGGATTTCGTCTCCTCTACATCTAGACAAACCAAGGTGTCCAAAACCTCGACCACTACCTTGTAGTGACGATCGTCCATACTAGCAAAAAGGACCCAAAGCTCCTCCAAGTGGTGGAGTGGCTGAAATTGTCGTTCCTCCGTCCTCAGTAATTGAATGAGGGCTTTCACCCTCTGTGCATTGCTTCTTGCCTTGACATAGAAACTTTTTATGTTCTCCTGAAGACCTATCATCGAAAAAACCAAGAAAAATCAAGAAGAGTGTGAAGAGAAATGAATGAGTGATACAGAGATGGTAGAAAAGAACGACGAGAAAAAAATGAAACATGCCTTAAATAGACAATCCCATAGAAGGAAACCCAAGAGGCACGCGTAATAAATGACTGACGGTTGATTAGACATGGCATCCCAAAAAACTGCACAAAAATACGCTTGATAAAGCTGGCCTTGAAAACACGCAAACTATTATGTCTACGCGAACCGAAACAATTACTGGGAATTCAAATGGATGCCCACTCTTACCTGGACCAATTGAGCAGTTGAGCTCACCCTGCCTGGACAAACGGGCCCAACACAAAGTCGAAGAACCCTACCCGGACAGAATGGCATACACCGGGTTCCAACCGTACTTTTATCCTACTCAGACCAGGATAACTCATCTTTACCCCCCCAATGATCCTTTGGCCATTAAAATCTCAAGATTTTAGCTAAGTGTTGGTTATAAGAGATCATTGTCGAAGACATCAAGGTGGACAAACTAGCTCCACGAAAGTCATGAAGAATTGGATCAAGGTGCAAGTTTAAAAATGCTTAAAACAAAACCAAAAAAAAAAAATCTATTTGTTAAAGATAAAAAGCCCGAAAGGAAATACAAATGGGATCTTTTAGGGAAACAACAAAAACAAGAATTACACAAAAGAAATGAAGACTAGAGGATTATTGGCCTCTGGCCGGGTCAGAGTGTCTCTCCCTGGATGGGCCCGCTACAGGCAATAGAGCTTCCTCATCGTCAACCACAAGTAGGTGAGTAACCTACTAGATAGTTATGGGTGCAACAGAAGCACTAATTGAAGGATCCGAAGGGTCAAGCTCGGTTGGTTTAGCCTTGAGGAAGAGAACCCCATCAAATAGATCTCGGAGAAATTTACTTCAAGGTACTTATCAAGTACCCTAGACTTGGCATCTTCAAACCCCTCCATCGTGAACTCCAGCTTGAGGCTCCCCTACAACTTCTTGAAGTATTCAGATAGTTTCTACTCCTATAATGCCCTGGCCACTGTTTCCTCCTCCCTAGCCTTCTCTTCTGCCGGTGCGGCCTCAGTTCGCCCTCAGACAACCTTCTCCTTATCGATTTGAGCCTGGATCGTAATCTTGGACTCGGTTAGTTGTTTCAGTTGTCACTCCATCCATGGTTCTCCCTATCATTTCTGCCGCTTCAAGGGCCCTTTTTTTTTCCATACAACGCTAGGTGCCTTGTTTCACCACCCTATTGCCCAGCCTCAACGGCCACCCACCTAACCTTGGTGGCTACTCGATTAGCCTCAACTACTTGATGGTCCCTAGTGTTGAGCTGGGACTTCACTTCGTCCCTTTCACGCTCAGAAACCCTGAGTTTGGGGAAAGGATACCCTTTTAGCCCTCTAACAAAGCATAAGAGCAGACAACAGCCTATCACGAATATAATGGAAAAGCTCATAAAGATCTAAAGATAAAAGCAATAAAGCAACTAGACGAGGCATCGAGTTACTTATTGCCACATTCGCTTACAGCATACTTAGGGTAGGGTCATTGCCCAACTCCGTAGAAACCATCTCAATATCTCTTTTAAGGAACGCGACTTAGGCCTATAGGGTTGTGTTCTCCAAATCAAGGAGAATCCAATCACCCATAGTTAGATCCTCAACCTTTGGGGCCCACTCTTGAAGGTCCACTAGAGTTAAGGAATCCGATGGGTGACTATAGGAAGACAACCCCATTTTCTCCTTCTCTTTGTCGGTAACCGCTGGAAGGGCCTCCCTTGTCTTTTTTTTACCATCAGCTCATCGCGAATCATGATCGCAATACATGGTAGACGTCACTTTCTGGAGAAGTCGGAAAAACCATGAGTCATAAACTCAGTTGGGGGCGTCGGCTGACAGCAATCGTAGCAACATCCAAAATGGCAGCGGGAGCACTCTCAAGGACGGTCATAGAAGGATGAGCAGCGACTGCTAGAACCTCAGGATCCACCTATCATCTTGGTATGTCTACACCAGCAAAACCCTAGTTTTTCATTAAAAAAATGACAACTTGAAGAAGTAGAAAACTAAAGTATTACTTTCTTCCTCGATTCTCACAAAAAAAAAAAAAATAGAAAATGACAACTTGAAGAAGTAGAAAACTGAAGTCTTACCTTCTTCCTCGATTCTCATAGTCGAGAATGACAAATCAAAACCTAAAGCATCCTCATCAACTTCCTGGTCAGTATCCACAGCCCGAACAATAGGAGAAGGAGCTGTGAAAAACAAGCCGACGAAGTTGATCTTGAGAAAGTCGAAACCCTTTTCTACCTCGGGAACCTGCTTTAAGATGGTTGCACTTGCTAACTCAGCAGCACTAAGTCGGGGACGACCTGGGTACGCTATGTCATACCCCACCCCGGGCACCCATCACCCGAGGTCGGGCGTAATGTCAACCTGACATAACCTGACTCATCGACCCATATCCATCCATATATATATACCTATATACTTGCACTACTGTAAATTGTTTTCCAAAAATATATATAAATACCCGTTCAAAATTTGAGAATATACCAGTCCCAAATATTCACAACCAAAAACACAAAAATACCTGAACCTTCCACAATTTACATCCGACCGGCTCACCTCCAAAACGACACTACCTCCGAACTCTACCTAGTGCCAGTAGTGGACCAACTCCTAACCACGGTACCTAGAGCCAAAAAAATTTATTAGTGTACTGTCTTCATAATAAAAAAATATTTAATAGATCAAGTACAATTGTTAAATACCACCTTTCAAAATTATAATGTTTTATAATCACATACCCGGTTGGAAATCCAGTTCCACTGCCACCAATGAAATGAAATAATATAACGATAATACCATATATCTCCTACCATATTTGGAACCAATTTCCCACTGCCATTAATGTAAAGAAATAACGTATTTAAAACACCCAATACAAATATTTTAAGTTAACCAATCCAAATATTTTATATCTGTCAGTCCAAATATTTTAAATCAACCCGTCCAAGTATTTTAAACCAACTAGTCCAAACATGTTAATATAATATAAAATACTCCCCAAATCCTCTTCTACTAACTATAGGATCATTTTTACCTCACAATCGGGAGTTGCAACGGTACCGTACCACCCGCAAGTTTTGCACTCCTGACGGGTCAAACCACCCTGCAGGACTTGTCAAGCAGGTAATCTACATCTCACAGGTCATATTCTCCTGATGAGAAAAAAATTCACATCTCGTAGGTCATATCCACCTAACAAGAAGAAAATTCATATCTCGTAGGTCATACCCACCTAATGAGAAGAAAATCCATATCTCGTAGGTCATATCTGACTAACGAGAAGAAAATTCACATCTTGTATGTCATATCCGCCTAATGAGAAGAAACTATGGTATAGTCGAACCAAAAATCACTCTCCACCTTAAAACCGATTTGATCCAAAATCATTTTTCCACCTTTAAAACCAACTAAATCCAAAAATCATTTTCTACCTTTAACACCAACCTGATCCATATAATTTGCAAAATCGTCCATTTAAAATAAGCACATTTTCTATAATTTATATGAAAATAAGATTCGTAAATTTACATAGAAGACAGTACACTTACCTCGATTTTGCACTGCAAAACTATCACCGTCCAAAACCTATCGGGACGCTGGCTCCTGCGAACCTAATAGCGATAAGGCCTAAATTAATACTTTATTTAAAATAATCCTCCTATGCAATGCATGGCCCTAAAATGAAAAATTTCCCTTTTCCCGAATTTAGTTATGGAAAATTATTATTTCGTTCGTTTGTTCCGTTAATATTTACTATACACAATTATTAATATTAACGGTTACGAAATTATTATCCCGATTGCGAAATTTTAATGCAAATAATTTAATTTTTAACGGAAATAATATTCGACTAATTTTAACGGAAATAATAGTTAACGATTAAAATATTAACCAACGAAACCGTTACCTGTTCTGAATCGCCCACTGGCCGAGAAGTTGATTTTGGGTTTTTGGGTTTTGTTTTTGTTTTTTTGTGAAATCACATTTGTTTTTCCAATTTTTTTTTTTCCTTCTCTTTATTTTTTTTTTTTCCCTTTTTATGTTTCAGTTTTGATTGAGTTGTCTCTCTCTCTCTCTCTCCTCTGTTTCTGTCTGATTTCAGCTGACACCCTCACCGCCCCACCGGTGTCCGATCACACACACACACTGCTGACGATAAAGACCTGAATGCGCACATATACCCACAATTCAGTCGACCCACACCCCCACACCCCTTTCTTACCAACGGCGACACGCACAAACCGACGATCACCTACACACACACGTACCCTTACAACTGTCTGAACAACACATAGCTCACACCCCCACCGGCGACGTCCAGCGACGATCACATACCCACACACACCGTTGACAAAACCGATGAAAGGCGCACATACATACACACTATCGAACACACACACACAACGTTGAACACAGCACACACATACCGGCACTGAACAGAACACACACACATAGTCACACGATCACCGGCCAACACCCACACCGCTAAACGAACGATACCGCCACCTCCACTCATACCCACCGGACTGAGCACACCCCGATCGAACCCACTTCTCTCCCTGTTTTCTATTTTTCTTCTCCTTTTTAGGTGATGATTTCATATGTGTGTGTGTATATATATATATGCATGAATCAAGTGGTTTGGCTTGATCCTCCTAACGCCACGTCAATCCTTCTCTTCTTTTGATTTTGGTTCTTGATCTGTCGGGGTGTGTGTGTGTGTGTGTGTGTGTGTGTGTGTGTATATATATTAATTTTTTTTCCAAATTACATTAACCTCTCCTCAATTTCCTTTAGGTTATTATTTAAATCCCAAAATTTAAAATGAATATTTCTAAAATTGCTAATTGACCCCTAAACTTTTAATTTAAATTAGAAGTGACACATTTCACCTCGTTATTTTCTAATGTTCTAAAATGCCACTAAAATTATGCGTATGTGAAAATTAGGGTCTTACAACCATTCTTCCTAAAAGGAATTTCGTTCTGAAACTTTAGTTACCTTGATCGAACAAGTGCGGATATTTATCTCTCATCTCGTCCTCTCGCTCCCACGTTGCCTCCTCTACCGAATGACTGTGCCATAACACTTTCAATAATGGAATCATTTTCGTCCGTAACACCTGATCTCTACAACTCAAAATCTAGAATGACTCCTCAACGTATGTCAAATCTTCTCTAATTTCAATTAGTTGAGAAGTTAACACATGCGAAGGATCTGGCACATGTTTCCTAAGCATCGACACGTGGAAAATGTAGTGTAATCTGGACAATTCTGGCGGTAGGGCAAGTCGATAAGCTGTCATACCAACCCGTTTCTAAGATCTAAGATCTCGTATGGCCCGATATATCTGGGACTTAACTTTTCTTTATTCCCAAACCTCATTATGCCCTTCCACAGGGATATACGCAAAAATACATGTTCTCCCACTTCGAATTCCAATCTCCTGCCTACACTGGTTAGCATAACTCTTTTGTCGACTCTGAGCAATCCTCATTTTTTCTTGAATCACCTTTACTTTGTCTACCATCATTTGGGTTATATCAAGCATTAGTAATTTTCTTTCTCCCACTTCAATTCAGTCTGTTGGACTGGAGTCCTGCATCTCCTGCCATACAACGCTTCATACGGGGCCATTGCGATTGCCGAAGGGTAGCTGTTATTGTAGGTAAATTCCATCAACGTCAAATGATCATCCCAGCACCTAGGAAATTCCAGAACATAACCCCTCAAAACATATCCTCCAATGTCTGAATCGTATGCTCTAATTGGCCGTCAATCTGCGGATGAAAGGCGATACTAAATTTCAGCTTGGTAGCTAAAGTAGTTTGGAGACTCGGCCAGATCTTCGAGATAAAATCTTGGATCTCTGTCCGACACTATGGAAACCAGTGCACCGCACCATGTAGTCTAATAATCTTGTCAATATACAATTGAGCATATTTATCCAGAGAATTCGTCGTCTTTACGGCCAAAAAATGAGCAGATTTAGTAAGACTATCAACAACTACCCAGATGGAATTATGCTTATTTTGAGTACGGGATAATCCCGAAATGAAATCCATCATGATATGCTCTCATTTCCACTCTGGAATAAGTAGAGACTGCAATAACCCACCTGAACGTTGGTGCTCGATCTTGACTTGCTGACAAACGAGACATCGGGCAACAAATTCAGCAATTTATCGTTTCATTCCATTCCACCAATAGTGTTCTCACAGATCTCGATATCTTTTGGTATTACCTGGGTGCATTGCGTATGCAGAGCTGTGCACTTTCTCCAAGATATACTTCTTCAAATTTGCATTATCAGGCACACACAGTCAATTTTCCACCATCAAAGCCTCATCATTATCCTTGACACAATAGTTAGCTCTGTGACCACTCTTTACTTCACTTTTGATCTTCTCCAATTGGGTATCTGACTTCTGCGCTTCTATAATAAGGTCGATCAGTGTGGGTCTCAAAGTCAAGGTTACAAGCAATGCTGCCGTCTAACTAACCGCCAATTGAACTCATAAAGATCTTAACTCGGCATACAAATTGGTATGAACAACTTAAATGTGGGAAATAGAACCCACTGATTTCTGACTCAACGCATCCGCTACAACATTGGCCCTTCCAAGATGATAGTGGATAGTATAATCATAGTCCTTGATCAATTATATCCAGCGTCTCTGCCTCAGATTTAGTTCCTTCCGAGTAAATAAATATTTCAAACTCTGGTGGTCGGTATATATCTCACAAGTCTCGCCATACAGGTAATGTCTCCAGATCTTCAAGGTAAACACAATCGCCGTCAATTCCAAATCATGCATCAAGTAGTTACGCTCATGATTCTTTAATTGTAAGGAGGCGTATGCAATCACGTAACCATGTTGCATCAGTACACACCCTAGCCCTTGGTGAGACGCATCGCTACAGATCACAAAGTCACCACCTTCAGTCGAAAGGGAGAGTATTGGCACAGATATCAGTCTATTCTTCTGCTCTTGAAAACTCTACTCACATTTATCAGTTCACTCGAATTTAGATTCCTTGCGAGTCAATCGGGTCAACGGGAAAACTATTAAAGAAAATCCATGCACAAATTGACGATAATAACCCGCCAATCCCAAAAAAACTTCAAACTTCAGTCACACTTTTCGGCCTCTCCCATTGCACTACGGCTTCGACTTTTTTTGGATCCACTTGAATACCCTCTCCCGAGATAACATGCCCCAAGAACACGACTCTATCCAATCAAAACTCATATTTACTAAATTTCGCAAACAACTGTTTTCTCTCGCAAAGTTCGTAACACAATCTAAAGATACTCTGCATGCTCTTATCTACTTTGGGAATAGATCAGTATATCATCAATGAACACGATAACAAACTGATCTAGATAAGGTTGGAAGATCTGATTCATCAATCCATAAAAGCAGCAGGGGCATTCGTCAACCCAAATAGCATAACCAAGAATTCATAATGCTCATACCTCATCCGGAACCCCATCTTTGCCACGTCACTGCCTCTGACTTTCAACTAGTTATATCATAATTGAAGATCTATTTTGGAAAACACCCTGACCTTCTTCAGCAGTTGGTCGAACAAATCATTAATCCTGGGCAACGAGTATTTATTACGAACCGTCACCTTATTCAACTGCCGGTAATCAATACACATCCTTAACGTGCCATCTTTCTTCTTTAAGAATAACACTAGGGCTCCAACACCAAGGCTCCGTGGGGAGAAACACTAGGTCTGATAAACTCACGGTTTAACAAATCTTGAAACCGAATTTTCAATTCATTCAGCTCAGTAGGTGCCATACGATAGGGTGGGATTGATATCGGAACAGTTCCTAGAAGTAATTCGATAGTGAATTTCATCTCCCTATTTACTAGAAAGCCTGGCAATTCTTCTGGAAACACATCGGGAAAATCCCTGACCACTGGATTATCCGCCACCTAAACTCCATTTTGATTGGTGTCAAACACATGCGCGAGGTATCCTTGACATCCCTTCTTTAGTAACTTCCTAGCCTCCAAGACTGAAATCAAACTGACTGGGGTAATGATTCTGTCCCCCGAAAATACCAACTCTGACTCGCCTGAGACCCGAAAGATAACTTCTTTTCTTTTAAAAAAAAATAAAAAAAAATCCACCGTGGCATGATAATCGAACAGCAAATCCATATCCAGTATCACATCAAAATCGTGAATACTCAGGGGTAATAGATCTACCAATAATTCTCTATCACCAATCCGAAGCGGTCTGTCTTTATACGCACTATCTACCAACACGGACTCACAGTTCTCGGTTGCTTCCTGCACATCATTCTCCATTAATTTCGCTGTGTTTATTAATTTCGCATAACTTTTTGATCTGCCTGCCCATCAACCTGGAACTTACTACTAAATTAAATCTTTTCTAGAATCGTCTACATCTTATCTCTTCCATTTTTACCAAATCAGGAGCAAATTGGAACTAAACATCGAATTTAATTTCATACTACAGAATGGTCATCTTTTCCTGTTTCAATAATATGAATTCCCCTTCCAATAAAATTACCAGGTTCTCCTTGGTATTTCCTAGAAGACAGTTTTATGCACACCCTTGGAGGTTGTACGCTATGATAGAATCCATGTATATCAAATAGTAGCATAAAGGGTTGGGTAGTCTCATAATATCAGTAAGGTGTTGTCTAATAATCCAACTAATAACTTAGCATTGGATGAATTAAGTGTGCTCTGTCACACCTTTGGTTTAACAACTAAAACATTAAGGGCTACCGACAGAGAATCCCAATGTCAAGTAATCCAAAAATGGTTACTTATCAGTTATAATACCACTAGCACCCCCACAATTGTAATCCATCCTTCACTACTACAAACAACACCACCTAATCCACTGACTAGTAGTATCACAATTTCATTGCACCTACTAATTGTCAACAAGACAAATAACAATGCACGATGCCAATGTACTATCTAATACAATGCAATAACTATCACTCACGCACCGAACCCACCTATCGACACCCTATCTCATGGTCCACCACTGGCTCAACAAACTGACATGTCTACAGAATCTATAACCTAGACTCCGATACCACAAATGTCACACCCCCACCCCGGGCACCCGTTACTCTAGGTCGAGCGTGACGTCAACTTGACGTGACCTGACCCATCGAAGCATATCCATCCAAACATATATACCTACATACTCGCACTACTGTAAATTTTTTTCCATAAATATATATAAATACCCGTTCAAAATTTGGGAATATATTGGTCCCAAATATTCAAAACCAAAAACACAAAAATACCTAAACCTTCCACGGTTCATATCCGACCGGCTCACCTCCAAAACGACACTACCTCCAAACTCTACCTAGTGCCAGTAGTGGACCAACTCCTAGCCGCTGTACCTGGAACCAAAAAATTTTATTGGTATACTGTCTTCATAATAAAAAAATATTTAATGGATCAAGTTCAAATGTTAAATACCACCTTTCAAAATTATAATGTTTTATAATCACATACCCGGATGGAAATCCAGTTTCACTGCCACCAATGAAATGAAATAATATAACGATAATACCGTATATCTCCTACCATATTCAGAACCAATTTTCCACTGCCATCAATGTAAAGAAATAACGTATTTAAAATACCCAATACGAATATTTTAAGCTAACTAATCCAAATATTTTATAGCTGTCAGTCCAAATATTTTAAATCAACCCGTCCAAGTATTTTAAACCAACCAGTCCAAACATGTTAATATAATATAAAATACTCCCCAAATCATCTTCTACTAGATATAGGATCGTTTTTACCTCACGATCGGGAGTTGTAACGGTATCATACCACTCGCAGATTTTGCACTCCTGACGAGTCAAACGATCCTGCAGGACTTGCCTAGTAGGTAATCCACATCTCGTAGGTCATATCCTTTTGACGAGAAGAAAAATCACATCTTGTAGGTCATATCCGCCTAACGAAAAGAAAATCCACATCTCGTAGGTCATATCTGTCTAACGAGAAGAAAATCCACATCTCGTAGGTCATATCCGCCTAACGAGAAGAAACTATAGCATAGTTGGACCAAAAATCACTCTCCACCTTAAAATCAATTTGATCCAAAATCATCTTTCCACCTTTAAAACCAATTAAATCCAAAAATCATTCTCCACCTTTAACACCAACCTGATCCATATAAGTTGCAAAATTGTCCATTTAAAATAAGCACATTTTCTACAATTTATACAAAAATAAGATTCGTAAATTTACATAGAAGACAGTACACTTACCTCGATTTTCGCACTGCAAAACTATCACCATCCAAAACCTACCAGGACGCTGGCGCCTGCGAACCTAATAGCGATAGGGCCTAAATTAATATTTTATTTAAAATAATCCTACTATACAATGCATGACCCTAAAATGCAAAATTTTCCTTTTCCCGAATTTAGTTATGGAAAATTATTATTTCGTTCGTTTGTTCCGTTAATATTTACTATACACAATTATTAATATTAACGGTTACGAAATTATTATCCCGGTTGTGGAAATTTTAATGCTAATAATTTAATTTTTAACGGAAATAATATTCGACTAATTTTAACGGAAATAATAGTTAACGATTAAAATATTGACCAACGAAACCGTTACCTGTTCTGAATCGCCCGCCGACCGAGAAGTTGATTTTGGGTTTTCGGGTTTTATTTTTGTTTTTGTTTTTTTTTTTGTGAAATCACATTTTCTTTCCTCTTTTTCTTTTATGTTATTTTTCCCTTTTTTTTTTTCCTTCTCTTTTTTTTTTTTTTTTTTTTTTTTTTTTTCTTTTTTCTATTTCGGTTCTGTTTTAGCCGTCTCTCTCTCTCTCTCCCCTGTTTCTGTCCGATTTCAACGAACACCCTAACCGCCCCACCGCCGGACGAACACACACAGTCATACAATCACCGATCAACACCCACACCGCCAGACGAACGACACGCCACCTCCACTCACACCCACCGGACTGAGCACACCTCGACCGAACCCACTTCTCTCCCTGTTTTCTGTTTTTCTTCTCCTTTTTAGGTGATGATTTCATATGTGTGTGTGTATATATATATATATATATATATATATATATATATATATATGCATGAATTAAGTAGTTTGGCTTGATCCTCCTAACGCCACGTCGATCCTTCTCTTCTTTTGATTTTGGTTCTTGATCCGTCGGTGTGTGTATGTGTGTGTGTGTGTGTATATATATATTAAATTTTTTTCCAAATTACATTAACCTCCCCTCAATTTCCTTTAGATTATTATTTAAATCCCAAAATTTAAAATGAATATTTCTAAAATTGTTAATTGACTCCTAAACTTTTAATTTAAATTAGAAGTGACACATTTCACCTCGTTATTTTCTAATGTTCTAAAATGCCGCTAAAATTATGCATATTCGAAAATTAGGGTCTTACATGCTACGAAATTCAAAAAGAGACATTATCAGACGAAGCAACTAGACCAAAAAAACAAGACCGACAAAAGGCCAAAGATGGTGAGCCTACTCGACACTAACCACCGTCTGGGAATCGCATAGGGTTCGTTTTCTCTAGAGGGCCCAGTTGTGGACTAGCCTAGGTCCCCGAAGGCATAACCCTGCAGGCAACACCATAACCCCCAACATAGGGCGTGCAAACGATGACCCAGCCTTATCACCACCATCGAAGAGGCTGAATCACTCCGAGGTAGGAGTTGACCTGGGACGTTTCGGTATAGCAAAACAAAGAGAAATAGAAGAATAAGAAAAAGCAAAGGAGACCAGACAAACGGGGACTAAAATTATGAAATAGATGCGACGGAAAAGACTTACCAAAGAGAGAGAAGAGAAGAATAAACGGCAGTCATAGGAGAATCACAAAAATGCCAACTCGCAAGAAATGTCAGAAGAACCGAAAAGGAAAAAACCCAAAAACCCTTTTGTTGCAGTGTCTGCGTGATGTCTCCCAACTGTCACCTAAGGAAATGTAATCAATATGTTGTCTAATCAATCATGGGACATTTAATGCTCAACACACCAACAATACGGAGATCGAAGTGCCTAGTGAACAAAGGCACTTGATGAGCTCGAATATCAAGAGACCCTAAACCAAACCAGCTCCCTAGGGAAGTAGTCTAGTATTTCTGAGGCACGATTTCTTTCAAGCCCAGAAATGGGGGGCATCTCATGAGGAAAAATTTGACAAGGACTAGAAGGGAGTCATGTGTCGTAATCACGTGACAAACACGAGAAATTACAATGGATTCCTAATCGATCGACACAATTATCTTGGCTAGGAGCCGCCTCAGGAAGCATTCCACCATAAATTAACTGATTATAGGTTTGGGCTCGACTATGCGTTCTTCTCTATACCCTGGTCAAGGCTAGGCCCCTAGGTAGGAGAGTCATCTTTGTCCCTACTCGAGAGCAGCCAAAACAACCTCCACTTAGAGTGGAAAGAGCTGCAACCTCCCTTAAGTAACGGATCCATGGTCAACATACCCATAATCATCGCCACGTTAATGGTGATGGGACGAAATCGTCTCCACCTTAATAATAACATGTTGAGAATCAAGGAAGATTTTCCAAATAATTTTTCCTCCTCTTATAAATATTAGAACAATGAGCTAACCAAGTACAAACACTTTTTTCTAGCTTCCACTTTGTTAAATTCTATTGAGAAATTCTTGACTGATTCTCACACAGGATGTACAATACTGACAAGCCCACTTAGCGGTGCATTGCTTGACAAGAACCCAAATTGAGAGAAAGTGAGTTAAACTTGATGATATTCCAGTCTTTCGAATCTCAAAGCGACGTGTCTGATAAACCAAATTTTGACATCATCAACTTCCATTCTATTCATTTATGTAAATATAGTGGATCATTTTCTTAATATTTTATATAAAGGTTTTATTGACAATTACACTATTTAATTAATTTTTTTCTGCAGTAACTCAATAAAAATTCCTTTTTTTCTCCCTAATATTTTCATAAAAAAACTTTTTAGTTGGGTAATATTTTTCAAAAATTAAATGCGCAGTTGTTAAATACCTCACCTGTTACGCGCCAAACGACGTGTGGAAAGCGGAAGGGAAGCCAATTCTCGTATTCCAGAATCCCGCCACGTGGTGATATCCTCCGTTATATCTCGAGAAAAGCCCCTCATTAAAAAAAATCAATAAATAAATATAAAAAAAAAAAAAGAAACAGAAGAAGAAAAGCGAATAATAATAAGTAATCGGGGTCGGCCCAAGGACCACATGCGTGTCAGGAAAGGAAGGTCCCCCCTCCCACATCATCCAACCGTGTTTAATTCTCATTGGTCCACGCATCACCTCACCAAATATGCCCTACACGTGTTGCACCAACGATCATTCACAGGCCAAATGGACGGTCGCGATCAAAATCTCGCAGTCAGCGACTACGTCATACCATCTTTACGTGTCGGATGCTGCCCGTGATCGGTGACGGGCAGCTTTTGCCACCCCAACCTTTTTTTTTTTCTCCACTCGTTTAAATGTTGGATCTCTCCTTCCTCATGGAAGATCTCTCGATATTTGTTGAGGAAACGCTTTCAATTCAAGCTCTGATAATGGCGGGCATGTGTTGTGGAGTTGGTGAAACAGAGACTTCGTCTGCGATTCAGGTCACTTCGAAATCGTCAAGGAGGCGGAGGATTGAATTTCATCGGTTGAAGTTTGTTGCGGCGGATTTGGCGGTTCCGCCGCATGAGAACGGGACGAAGAGAAGGAAACTGGATGATGTTGTGTTTCCTTTGGCTTCGCCGGCGCGAGAGTGCGAGAACGCAGTGGAGAATTGTGAGTTGAAAGAGCGTCGACTGGTGAAGGACGAGGAGTCAACTTCCAAGGGATTGAGTAGGTGTGAATCTCCTCCGGCGGCGGCGGCGGTACTCGAGCCGGAGGTGGTTCAGGAGCCGGCTAAGTTTGGGATGTGTTCTGTGTGTGGAAGGAGAAGGGACATGGAGGATGCTGTGGCGATTCATCCATCTTTCTTCCGGGAAAATAGTCAGATTTCGAGTGATTTGCAATTTTATGGCGTCTACGATGGTCATGGTTGCTCGCATGTAATTTTCTAAATCCAAATTGCTTTTGTGTTGAACGTGGCTTGCAATTTTTTCTATTTTTGAAGTCTGATTTGAACTTTGATTTCTTATAGGTGGCGATTAAGTGCAAAGACCGAATGCATGAGATTCTGAAAGACGAACTGCAGAACAGAGACAGGGAGTGCTCGTGGAAGGAAACGATGATGCAGAGCTTCTCGCGTATGGACAGGGAGGTGACCGATCGGACAGCCGGCAACGCTGCCTCGAGCTCCGATTGCAGGTGTGAGCTCCAGACTCCGCAGTGTGATGCCGTTGGATCCACCGCCATTGTTGCCGTCGTCACTCCGGATAAGATCGTTGTCTCCAATTGTGGAGATTCTCGAGCCGTGCTTTGCCGTAACGGCGTGGCAATTCCCCTCTCCACCGATCATAAGGTGAGGCTTTGTTCTTTGAGATTCTCTTCCGGTCCAGAGATCTAGATCTCATTCTCTCTTTAATCGTATCAATTGTTTGTGAAATAAACCTCCTTTTTCTCTATTGCAGCCTGATCGACCAGACGAACTCGTTAGAATACAAGAAGCCGGCGGCCGCGTAATATATTGGGACGGCGCGCGCGTTCTCGGAGTTCTGGCGATGTCGAGAGCAATCGGCGACAACTACCTCAAGCCGTTCGTGATACCGGAACCGGAGGTGACCGTGACAGATCGGACGCCGGAGGATGAGTGCCTGATACTCGCGAGCGACGGACTGTGGGACGTGGTGTCGAACGAGACCGCCTGTGGCGTAGCGAGCATGTGCGTACGATCTGAGGATACTCCGTCGCCTCCGCCGACGTCTCCGGGAACAGAAGCCAGCGTTTCCTCTTCCCGATTGAGCTCCGACAAGGCTTGCTCCGATGCGTCGATCCTTCTGACCAAATTGGCCCTCGCCCGGCACAGTACGGACAACGTGAGCGTCGTGGTGGTAGATTTGAGGAGGAACCTATAGCATCAAAATCTACTTTACTATTGGCTATTGTTTCTAGTTTGTCTAATCGTAATTTTACTGCGTTGCATATGATTTGTAGCCCCTGGAGGGTGCCCTTGAAGAAGGCAAAAGCAAAACCAATGAAATTTTAGGTTAAATAATCCCATGTTTGTTGACATAGTTTCGTGATATATAATTGGAATTGGAATGAATTGTAGGGAAAATTACCGGCTAGACCTTCACTTAATAGTAATCTACTAAGAAAATTCACATCCTTTTTCTTGCCTTGAAAATTCTTATGTCAGTGATTTCTTGTACCGATTAGTCTCTTTTTAAAAACGATCGACAATAAGATTACCGAAATGTTCCTCCTGTGATTTCGGAAAGCATCGTCTTATCGCCAACGCCTTCGCAACCCTGATTCGCCGTTGTCACTATCGAGATTCGACACACTCTTGCCGTCGCCTTCCAGATTCGATGCATTTCCCATTGTCGCCGCCTTCTCTATTGTCACCATCCAAATTCGGCTTCTCCACCACCTTTGCAACTCAGATCCGATCATTTCAATAAATGTCGTCACCTTATTTATGCTCTATTTCAATTTGGTGTAATTTTTTTTAATTTTAGAGAGAGAAATTGTGAAGTGGGTATTAAAGCCTTTGCAGTTCTTCTTTAACTATCTACATATTGCACCCTGCAATGTTACATGTACAATCCCTTGAAATATAGTGAGAGAAATGAGGGTATGTAATAATATGAATATGTGTTAGTGAGAGAAATTGAAAATCGCATTAATGTTACATGTAACATCCTCTGAAATATAGATGTTACATGTGTGTTAGTGAGAGAAATTAAAAATTACTTTAATGTTACATGTAACATCCTTTGACATATAGATGTTGCATGTAACATTTACATAAAAATATATTTTGCATGTAACATCAACTGAAAATAATTATCAATATAGATATTATATGTAAAATCCATTGAAAATATATTTTAAAATAATCACTATAACAGATGTTACACGTAATATCCATTAATTTTTATTTTATTTTTAAATTTCGGCTATATTAGACAGTATTACATTATTACATTTGATGTTACATGTAACCATCCATGCATAATACGATGGACACGTCCAAAAAATATGATTAGGATATCATAAAAAAAGATGACATTTTACTGATTAATACAGTGTAAAAATATTAATTTTACGACATCAAGAATTAAGAAAAAATTCATGTGTTTTGATGTTAACATTGAAAGTTATACATGAGAAATATTTTTATCAGAAAAAACACAAAAGGAGTTGTTAGTGCATGAAAAGAGTAGCAGATTTGATCGGTAGTTTCTACTGCCTTTTAGGACTTCTCGACGAGTGCCCCTTAATTGTATGGAGATTTGAGGAGTTGATTCAGTGTTCTTCAGTGTATTGGAATTTTTAATCATGTTTTTAGAGTTTTAAATGGGAGATATCATGAGACATCCCTTCTCCTCACATTTTTGTTATCCAAGGCTTCATCTATTATATTTTTGTTGGCAAAAATATCTCTGTAAGATAAAAAAAAATTTATATTATATTTTTATATGTATTTTTATTTTTATTATTTTTTTAATAGTAGTAAAAAATTCAAATAATAATTTGAAAAATAAAAAAAAAATTAAAAAAATTCGAAAACTAAAAAAAACTACGAAAAATTAAAAATAAGATTTAAAAGATAAAAAATGAATTAAAAAATAAAAGTGAAACGAAAAAGCAGTAGTTTCTAAAGTGAAAAGATAAAAAATGAGAGAATGTGCATAAAATAGAAAATAAAAATTTAAAAATAAATGAGAAAAAATATATTATAACAATATTTTATAAATAAAAATATAATAAATAGTGAGAAGTTTTATCAAAATGACAAAAAAAAAATAAAATTTCCAATATACACTTTTTTTTTATATGATTTTTACATCGTCAATATGTATCACAAGTATAGATTCTAATCCCTGTAAGTTTTTTTAAGTTGAGTACGGATGAAAGCGTTTTTGGAAACCCAGATAAAAGAGGTTTTGGAGGGCTTATCAGACATGTGGATGGCTCTTGGAAGATTGAATTTTGGTCATATCAAATCGTTCACTTGCCTGGAAGCGGAGATAAAGGGCATCCATACTAGGATGTGTTTGACAATCACTACAGGTTTTCCTAAAATTGTTGTGGAGTTGGACTCGTTGAAAGTGGTGAATCTTATCAAAGGGGACTGCCCGGAAACTCGTGCATAGGGAATGGATTATGGAGTGTAAGCACATCATTGAGACCCACAACTTCGAGATTCAAGCTACGAGATGGGTCAACAACAGATGCGCGGATTTCTTGGCTTGAATGGGAACCAATAGTAAATTTGAGATTCACTACCTGGAGGAACCCTCGGAAGGTTTAGAGAGGCTTCATATAGCCGACGTGAATAAGAAGACTCATCTTTGTAGACGTAGTCCTTAACTGTTGTGTTTTTTCTTTTTCTACCCAAAAAAAAAAAAAAAAGACAGATATAAATTCTAAATTTAAGTTTTTATTATTTTTACATTTTCTTTCGTTCAAAATTATTCCATTAATAGTCAACCTTGGTCTATTAGAGCATTTCCAACGCAATAGCCAAATGGCTAGACAAAACTCTCAACTGCTATTTTAACTCTCCAATATCAAAAAAACCAAGTCCAACCCACTAGCCATTGCACTAGGCAAAATGGATCCTCCCTTAAACCATAACCAAATTTGGCGTGCTCTGTTTCTCTAGCCAAAAAAATATGGCGGGTAGAAAATTACCGTTGGTGAATGGTAGTAAAAAAAAAATTAAACGTTGGAGAGCTCCATTCCTCTTGAGCTTCGGCTGTTTTTTCCATCCCCAACTTTGCTTTCGCCACCGCCATCGGATCTGCCTCACACCATTGCCATGGCCATCGAATTTGCCTCAGAGCAGGAAAAAAGAGACCCATCCCTTCCAGATCAACTCCTCGCCAGCTGCCGCAGTCGCCATCTCCATCGCCATCGCAATCGTTCATCTCTCTCTCTCTCATCTGATTTGGGTTTGGGAAATTAAAGTGAGGGGGTGGGTTTGTAATTTGGGGGAGGGGTGGGTTTGTAATTAGAGTTAATTAGGTTTAATTCTAATTTTAATACAAATTGCAATATTTTTAAATTTTAGCTTAATAATTTCAATGTAATTAGGGTTAATTAGGTTCATTTGATAAAAATTTAGATGAAAAATTAAATAAAAATTAATAGATGAAAAATGGTTAGTATAAATAGCTAGTTTGAGTTGGAATGCATTCTTGATGGATAGCCAAATCACTATTCAACTAACCATTTTTTTTTATTTGGCTATCCAAAATGGGTAGCATACATTGGAGATGCTCTTAGGAGAATTAGTCAGTTTTTACCATCCGACTTAGAATTCCTTTATCTGAAGAAAATTTAACATTGGGTTTCCTTTTGTGACATCCCTTTGGCTCATCCTATTTAACTGGTCCTAAGTCAGATTTTCTCTCGTACTTATAAATTATAATTTGATCATCAATTTTTTTCATTTTCGATAAAAATAAATTCAATATTTTTTTAAAAAAATATTACAGTGTTTGCTAATAAAAATAAATAAAACCTTGAAAATGGATTTCAAAATAAATTTCAACTTTGAAATTGGATTTCGCAATGTAAATTTTTTAACATTTTTCAAATTCAAAAATTGTAATTCCCTAAATTAAACACTAGCTTGCTCTCCTATATGGTCCTCCTCCTTCTTCTTATTATTATAATTATAAGGTATGTGTGTCCGAATCAATTTTTACACACCTCGATTAATCATCTATTTGAATAATCTTAAAGACATATATTTTTATATCAATTTGGTGTATTTAAGATTAAATTCAAAATTTAATCATCTATTTGAATAATCTTAAAGACATATATTTTTATATCAATTTGGTGTATTTAAGATTAAATTTAAAATTTAATTTTTAAATTTTTTTAGAAGACTCAAATGATTAACAACCAAATGAGAGATCTGTTCTTGCAGACCAAAGTAACACTTCCTGGTCAGAATATTGATTGGGAAATTAATAATACCATTGAATCTTAGAACGAACGACCTAAAGCTATTTGGCCTTTCAATTAGGGACACTTCAACCTTTATTTATTTGTTTATTTATTTGTTTTATGGACACTAGATAATGCGTCTTGTTATCATGTGCCAGCTATCCATATGGTGGGTAGGGGACTCTACATTCCTTTGGGGGCTTTTATATTATTATTGGGGGGACAAGTAGATATGTAGGTTTGCATATTAGATTAGAAAGCAAATTAAGCTGAACTGCCACTAATAAGAATGTGATTGGATCAAGTTCTCTCATAATGAAGACAAATGAAGCCATCAAAGCTGTCACCTCATGATAAGGGGAAGAATTATCATTGTTGTAGCCGAAAAATTAATAAAAGGGAACTATTTATCATTTCCTCTACTTCATTGTAATCGAGAGTTTGATGCTCATTTTTTCATGCGCTTGGGAATCCTCCACCTGGTTTGAGCAACATTTTATTTATTTATTTTACATACAAAGAAAGTAACATAATAGTTTATAATATTAAAAGAAGAAACGATTGCATTAATGATTAATCAATATAAAAAGTAGAATAATTTTTATGTTCTATTATCCCAATTATATAGTATTAAATTAGAAAGAATATCACTGAAATAAATGAACTAATAAAACTTTACAATAATAATAATAAAATTATAACAATTTAAATGTTAACTAAATAAATGCCTATTCCAACACTCTCTATCAAGCTGAGGCGAAGATTATTAGCCTAAAGGTCTACCCAAGAGGAGAGTAAACTAGGAAATTAAAAAATTAATAATAAAATTCCCTAACTGATTTTTATCTTAGTTAATATGCGAAAACGTGAATTACTAAGCATGCACACACAAGAAGTTTAGGGATAGAAATATTGACACACAAAAGTTATGTAATGGTTCGAAATTACTCTTAGCTACGTTCACTTTCCTGAGCTCTCATAGAGAATTTGAATCCACTAATTAACCACACCTGATTCTTTTCCCAGGTATAAATCATACCTTTTTCATTTAATTATTTTTTCAGATAAGAATTATACCTTTACACCTTGTGTAACGACCCGGTTTCCCAGGATCGCTACGTGATTTCTCCATTTAGAGAATTAATACTAAAATTAAATAACTCATTTTATTTTATAAAAAATCTAAGAAATTTTAATTTATTAATGATTGCCGAATTAATGAACTAAATTTTAATTCATTAACTCATTAGTCAATTTTAATTCACACACAATCTGAGAAGTAATTTTTTCATAACCCATAGCTAACAGTAACTCATTAATTCATTAAAAAAAAATTATGGCGATCATTATAATTATTGATTTATCGAGCAATTTTTACAACAGTAAATAATAAATACAATTATTACACATTAAATAAAAATTCAAATAAAACTTCATGAGCAACACCATTTTCATCAACCCTGCAACAAAAACTATGGGGTTGTGAGCCAAAACTCAATAGAATTTCAACTCATTTACTATGTGTATTTAATCAATCCACAAATAAGCACATAAACATGTTTTCCACATATTTTTCGCATAATAATCATAAATATTTCATGAAAACTAACAGTTAAAATTTAAGAACAACTTTAGTATGAATTACATAATCAAGAGAGATTAAATACAAATATTAAGAGAGTTAGAAATTCGAACAAAAATCGCCGCGGTAGAAATTTTATTTTTCTTTTTTAATCATATTATTATTATTATTATTATTATTATTATTATTATTATTATTATTATTATTATTTATTTATTTATTTATTTACACTAATTATCCCTTTTGAAATAAAAAACAAATATCCAAAACTTTTAAAAGTATATTCAAATAACACTAGTTCCAAAAATTTTAAAAATCGATTTAAAATTATTATTTAATCCCCAAGAATTATCAAATATATATTTATACCATAAATTTTCATAATATATAAAACAACCCAAAAATATTAAAGTTAAATAAAATAATATTTTCAAAATATAAATTTCTTGGGGTATTACATCTTGATTACCTGAGGTCCATTTATACCTAATCAGCACTCTCACAAGAATTTCTACCCACTTAATTCAAAATAAACTCGATTAATGTCTTGATACTAGTTAGAGAAGTGTATATGCAAAGTGTGCGAAACTAAATTTAGAATATATCAAGTTGCACACAACTATTTTGAAACCAGATTTCAGAAAAATCAGCAAAAACGATTTTTATCACAAACACAACAGGCTCAGAAATAGAATTATATATATATATATTGTTGGCCTAGTGAAATATCCAAGAGGGGGGGTGAATTGGGTAATTAAAAAATATCAGAGAAAAAATATTTTAATAACTCAAATAATTAGTTTTAATCCTAAATTAATTATTATCTTTATATCACAATAGAAATATAAAATCAATTAGGTACATACCAAACAACAAAAATAAATAATGTAAATATTACAGTACACCAAAAATTTATTCTGGTTCACCAAACTACTTTTAGCTAATCCAGTCCTCCGAGACCCATGGAGAGTCGCACCCACTAAACTCAAAATTCCTTTAAAGGTAGGAACCAAACCCTCACAAAAATTCTTTTACAGGCTCGGAATCAACCTTTATAAAATTTCCTTTTCACAGGTTAAGGAATAACCTTTACTTTTTACAAGCTCAAGAATAACCTAATTCTTTTTAAAACAAAGGGTTAAAGAATCAAAACCTCACAAAACACTCCAAATATTCTTTTACATAATAAGGATTGAACCGTTACAAAATTCACATAAAACAATTCAATTCAGGAAGAATTACTACCTCAATCTCTTTACAGGAAGATACTGAAACCAGCTACCATTTGATTAAATACACCCAACAGTATTTAATCCATCACTCAACTTACCAATTAAAAAATTGACAAGTGATTTTTCTCACTCGAAGCTTCTACTATCTCAGATAAATTAAAACTCAATTAATATCCCAAAACTAGTGATAGAAAAGTGAGAAACTCAAAATCTGATTTTAAACAAAAATGGGTAGCACGTAATTGAGCACGTAATTAGATTAATTCAAGAAATTGTTTAAAAAATATTTTTCAACAAAAAAAATCAGAAAATAATTTCTAAAAATCAAATTCCAAAAATTAATCAAGCAATACTATATAGAAAGTAATTTGGAAAGATCTCACTCGGAATCCACCGAAAAAATAATTTGAGCACTGTTACTTTAGATTTGGTAACAGCAATGATTCTCAAGAATGTCTCTTAGAAAAGCTCTCACAAAAACTCAATATGATTTCTCTTAGAAAAGCTCAATATGATCTCTTGATTTCTCTTAATCTCACTTAATGATATAAAAAACGCAGGTTGTTGATCCTAAGATTTTGATGAATAATTAAATATTAATGTTTTGGTGGAATTAATGTTTGATTGAAGTGTTTCAGTAATTTAAAGTTCCAATAATGAAGACGTCAAATTAAATGGATGCTAAATAAAGATGTCAAGATGATGAAGAAGAATTAAGAGTTTGAAGAAATTAGAGAAAACAACCCAGGTGAATCTTAACTCTTAATATCTCATTTAGGAATACACACATAGCACAAAATGTATTTTATCTTTTATGTGTGTTTTGATTAAGTTAAATTATTTGCTCCTATGTGAAATAAGAAGAAATAATTTTGAATGACTAAAATGGAATATAAGAATATTAATGGAGTTAATTAAAAGAAGAAAATGGTTAAAGAAGTGAAATCATAAACGAAAATGAGTTAAAAACGTATTCAGAGAAGAGATCCAGTGATAGCAGTCGACTGGTGAGTCGACTGGACATAGAAGCTGAAAGATCCTGTATCTCTTAGTCGACCGACAGGTCGACCAACCAATATGGGCTGAACTCTCTGAATCAAGGAGTTGACTAATAGGTCGACCAGTGAAAGAAGGTTGAACTCTCTGAATCAAGGAGTCGACTGATAGGTCGACCGGTGAAAGAAGAAAGAACTCTTTGAATAGACAAGTCGACCGCACGGTCGACTGATGAACTACATTGTCTACATCCTGAATATCCCAGTCGATTGGGCAGTCGACTGAACGCGCTGTTTTAGGACATTGTTTGATCCGAGATTATATCCAAAAGTAGTCGTTTTTTGTTAGGATTTGAGAGAGATTTCGGGGATATTCTCTATATTTAATATATGGTTCATATACTAATTAAATCCTATTAATATGGTTCATTAAATATTAATGTTTCTCAATTTGGTACTTGAAATAGATTCTATACTTATTTACTAAGATTGATAAATATTTTGGGGGTTTAATTGAGAGATTTGAAAGATATTTTTAAGTGAAATTGAACCTAAATGAAGTCCTCATGTTATAAGGGGTCTATAAGAGCTTTTAATTATCATGACACATGAAAATTAGCCATTAGAAAGCTGATTACATATTTCTTTAAATAGACCTGCGAATTTGATTGGCAAAATTAATCATTCTAAGAGAGAGAATCCATATATTATCAAGAGATATCAGAATTTATCAATTGAGTGAGTTTTTCTAAGAGATATCTTATTGAAAATTGTGTGAGCTTTTCTAAGAGAATCATTTGCTGATCATTGTTGCTACCGATTTGAAGTTACATTGCAATACTATTTTCTTTCAGTGGATTTCGAGTGAGATATTTCTATATTGCTTATTGTTTGTTTATTATTCTATATTTGGAAATTGATCTTAGAAATTGTTTCTTCTTTTTAAGAAAATATTTGTTACAAATAATTTCTTGAATCTGATTACGTGCTCCAATTTGCTACCCATATTTTGTTAAAATCAGATTTTTGTATCTCAAGTATTTCTATTACTAGTTGGAATATTAATTGAGTTATTGTTTATCTGGGGTGGTAGAAGCTCCAAGTGAGATTTAATTCTTATCAATTTTTGTATTGGTGAGCTGTGACGGGTTAAATATCATTGGGGGTATTTAATCATGGGTAGTCGAGTTTTAGTCTCCTTCTGTAAAGAGATTGAGGTAGTGATTCTTCCTGAATAAGAATTGTGTTTTGAGTGATTTGTAAAGGTTTAATCCTTACTTGTGAAATAGATCGTTGGAGTGTTTGTGAGAGGTTTTGATTCTTGAGTCTTAGTGTTAAAAATGATTAGGTTATTCTTTAACCTGTAAAAAGTAGAGGTTCTTCCTTAACCTGAGAAAAAGATATTTGTAAATGTTGATTCTGAGCCTGTAAAAGAATCAGTGTGTGAGTTTGGTTCCTACCTTTAAAGGGATCTTGGTTTTAGTAGGTGCGACCTCCATGGAGCTCAGGGGACTAGATTAGCCAAGAGTAACTTGGTGAACCCATATAAATATTTTGTGTGCTGCATTACTATTTTATTATTTTTGCTGTTTGGGTGTGCACATAGATTGATAACATTATTCCGCTGTGTTATAAATATAATAATTAATTTAGGCTTAAAATTAATTATTTGATTTATTCAAGTTTTATTCTGATTATTTTTAATTATCCAATTCACCCCCCTCTTGGGTATTCTACTGGGCCAACACAGGTTTATATAAATGGGATTAAAATTAGCTCTCTAACGACTAGTTCCCATTTTTCATAACACTTAATTTCTCTTTTAGACCCCCTTATATCATTAGGACTTCATTCTGGTTCAATTAACTTAATTATACCTTTTAAATTTCTCAATTAAATCTCCCAAATATTTCTCAATCACAATTAAATAGAATAGAAATAATTATATGTACCAAATTGAGAAATATTCAAATTTAATGAACCAAATCAATAGGGATAATATAATATGTGCAACATATCTCAAATAATATTAAATTCCTAAAATTTCTCATAAATCCTAACAAAAAAACGGCTAGTAACGGCAATTTTCAGATTGAAATCCAAAATTCCATAATATCCTAAAACAGACACACAAGTCGACTAACCAAGATCAACAGTCGACCACTCGATTCAGGATGTAGCCAAGTCAAAGATTCTGTGCCCATCAGTTGACCTATCTGTTGACTTAGAGATTCAGAGAGTTTTATTTCTCTTCACAGGTCGACCGTTCTGTCGACTTATAGATATAGAGAGTTCATTTTTAAGTACAGGTCGACCTACCTATCGACCGAGAGATACTGAGAGTTTTTCTTCTTTGTCCAGTCGACTTACCTATCGATTATGGATACTGGATCACTTTTCTAAACTTGTTTTTAATTCATTCTTATTGATATTTCCGTCCCTTTAACAAATTTCTTTTCTTGGTTAACTCCACTAAATACTTAAATTTAATTTTAATTAATTATAAAAAAAAAATCAATTACATATTGGAGCAACTAATTTATCTAATTTGGAATCCTATTAAAAACACACATATTTTATAAAAATCATTTAAATTTTTTTTTTGTGTCGTGTGTGATCTTAATTGAGATATTAAGAGTTGAAATTTGAACCTGAGATGTTTTTCCTAGGTTCTTCAAATTCTTTAACTTCTTAATCCTTCATCATCTTTATCATCATATTTTCATCATTTGGAACTAATAAACTGAAACACTTAATCAAATCATTAGTTCTACAAAAAATATCAACCTTTAATTGTCCATCAAAATCTTAGAATCAACACACACACACACACACACACACACACACACACATATATCAACTAAAGCATAATAATCTCGAGCACACAAGTATAAATAGAGAGATATCATTAAGATATCCTTAAGAACAATTTGATAAATATAGCTTCATAGTAAACTCGATTTTTGCAAAGAACGTCTTTTTATCGATCAAGAACACTCTCAAAATATAGCCTCAAAATATTTTTCCAAAAAAAATAAATTTCCTCTCTTCAAAAATCTGAAATCTCTTATGATTCTTGATAATTAATTTCTGAAAAACGCAGGCCAATAAATAGTATTTCCAAAGATAATCTATAACGATTAGTTTTCAAAAAGATATTCTAAAATTAATACACATAGATCAATTTTATAAATTTGATTTATAACGTCTAAATTTGACCAAAAAATATAACTTTTAAAATGTCCAATTTAGTCCCAAAAATAATTTGATCAAAGCCCCAGAAAAAGATTGAAAGATTTTTTACTGAAAATATCACATAATCACGAAATATAAGGACTAAATAATAAGATTTTTAAAATATGTATGATATCTTTGAAAAACTATGCTCAACCAATAAAATATAATTTTATAACATTCAAATGCTAAAAATATGACTGGAAGATCTTTGGAAAACGTTCAGGTCAATTTAATAATTCAAACTGTATCGGTCGGTTGGTTCTTCCATCAGTTAACCAATTAAGTTTAACTTTAAAAAAAATAGTCATTTTTTGTATCTCTTGAAAATATGAATATTTCACACTTAATATGAGATTTTAAAATGCAAAAAAATGCAGCTATTGTAAGTACAAAATTAGATCACCTCCAACAGCTAGTTTTAGGTGAGATTTTCCTTAATTCTCTCTCTTAAATCTTAACCCCTTTGACCCAAAGATTTCAACAATTTTGACTATGAATTCAACTATTTTTGTGTCCGGATTCAAATTCCAAATCAATTCAAATGTCTAGAAAAAAATATAGCACAATTACGACACTTAAAACTTCTAAAAAAAATTACTTCTCTACATCATTCGGTCGACTGAAATTTATAACAAACTACTTGATACTTCAAATGTGCGTAACTCTTTTGTTTGAGCTCTGATTTAACTATATGACAACTCGTTGGAAAGTTTAAGGAGCCTATTTTCATATGCAATTTATTTTGGCTCAAAACTCCAACTGTATATAAAGTTATGACTAAAAGAGTGAATAATGATCTTTCATAGAGTGCCTGAAAATAACGACTTTTAAACACTGTTTACGTCGAACACAAATTTTCAAATATTCTTAACACCAATTGATTGATTTGAACCCCAACACCTTTAAACATGTAAAAAAATGTTTCTTAACAAATTTAAACATTCATGCATGTATACTTATAACTTAATCACACAGAATAGCATTTAACATATATTTAAGTGTAGTACGTGATCTTATTCAGGTTGTTTTAAGAGTTTAGAAAGTGTTGGCCTAATGAGCTATCCAAGAAGGGGGTGAATTTGGTAGTTATAAATATTTAAACAATTAAATATTTTAACACTTAATTATTAAATAATCAATTTTTTCTAAATCAATTATTATCTTCTTTACGTAACAGATAAGTGTTTAACTAGATGCACACCCAAAATAAAATATAAAGAATAATAACAACGCAGTACACTAAGATATATCCTGGTTCAGTAAGCTAATCTTGCCTAATCCAATCCCTTGAGATCCACGGAGATTCGCAAACTCTAAATCCTTGATTCCTTTAACGGTAGGAACCAAACCCTTATAACAATTCTTTTACCATGCTCAGAATCAACCTTTACAATTTCTCTTTTCCCAAACTAAGGAAGAACCTTATCTTTTTACATGGATAAAGACTAACCTAATTCCATTACGGGAAGAATCAAAATTTAATCCTTTTACAGGCTAAAGATCAAACCTCACAACTCTCACAAGTATCATTTTTCCAAGTAAGGGTTGAACTTTTACAATTCACTCAAATTAATTCAATTTAGGGAGAATCAAGTCCTAGTTCTTTTCAAGGAAAAATATCATTTTCCCAGGTAAGGATGAAACCTTTACAATTCACTTTAATTAATTCAATTCAGGGAGAATCAAGACCTAATTCTTTTCAAGTGAAAATAATAATTTAACCTTTTTATAATTAGGATAAAGATCATACCTCAATCTTTTTCACCAGAAAATACTAAAACCTACCTACCCTGACTAGACACCAGCTTAACCGTGTCTAATCTATTCAAACTCACAAATACATAAAATACATCCCACAAGAAGCTTCCACCACCTCAATATAGATAAACTCAATTAATGTCCCAAAATTTGTTATGTGATAAATACAATGTGAGGCAAATTAATATCTAATTAATAATCAATTTGGGTAACACAAATTAAAGCACGTAACCAGATAAATATACAAAATCGTTTTAAAAAAAATCAGACTTTCAGATTTGAAAACGATTTTCTAACGATCTTAACAATCAAGCAAATATAATAATATGAAACATTATATTGAAATCCAAGATATTCTAATAATATCAGCGTTTTAGATTAACAAAAAAAACTTAACACAATATCTCTCTCAAAAAATCTCAGCAGAATAATAACTCTTAGAAAAGCGTAGGAACTGATATTCTTGATATTATTAACCACAATCCCGCAGGTCTATATATATGGATTGATAATAATACCTCAAACGGCTACTTTTCAAAAAACAAATGCCTCTAAAAGGTACTCTTAGACCCCATATAACACAATCATTTAATTATGAGATAATTTACTTAAAAAGAACTTTCAAAACTCTCCAATAGGTCTATAAAACATTTCTCAATTATCAAGCACAAAGATAGGAAGTATTTAACTACTTAAATTGAGTGAATCATTAATTATGTGAACCAAATCAATGGGGATATCAAAATATTTGTACCATATCTTCAATGAGATCAGATCCCCCAAAATTAGGGCTGGAAAAACAGGTAATAGGTTGTATAATAGATCATTACACGATAACACGAAACACGATAAGACCCAAACACGAACACGACACGATAAGCTTATCGTGTCAGACTACCCAAACACGAATACGACACGAAAATTATCGTGTCGACACGACACGACACGATAATTTTTCGTGTTACACGATGACACGAAACCTATCAGGTAAACATGACACGATAAGACCTGATAGGTTTCTATTATACATTAATCTACCCATTACACGTTAACGACCTGTTAACCTGTTAACGACCTGTTAACCTGTTAATTTAAAACCATCTTAACAAATTATTATATATATTAAGTACTAATTTGTAATATTTGATAATTTGGGGGTGTAAAAATAATTTATTAAATTAACAGGTAACCTATTGGATCACAGATTATCGTGTAACCTGAATACACGAAATTCTTATCGTGTAACCTATTTGGTTATCAGGTCAACCTGATAACTTGCACTATTTCTTATCAGGTTATCGGGTCTGACACGATAACGACCCGATACCTGATAAGCAAAACCTAGACCTGCTAATTTCGTGTCGGTCTCGTGTCGTGTCATCGTGTAAATACCTGTTTTGCCAGCCCTACCCGTAATTCTCCTTTGGAATCATAAAAAACGGCTAGTTTTTTAACGAAAGACTAAGTTCCTCAAAATCTCAACCGAATCAGTCGGTTGACCAATCCCTGGCCATCGATTGACCGTTTGATATAGCGTAGAAACCAGGACAAACAAATAAGTTGGTCGGTTAATTGATCCTTCTTCGGTCGGTTGACCGATTAATTTAGAGAGTTTCCCCTGCCAAATTTCAATATAGTTGGTTAACTGATTGAGTCCCAATCAGTTGACTGATTAGTTTAGAGACTTTCACTTTTAAAGCATTAAGCCTATCGATCGACTGGTCGGTTGACTGATCAATGCAAGGTGGTCATTTCCTTCACTAATTCTGCTCTGAAACCCACTGTTTGATTCAGTTAATCGATTATTTTTTTCAGTTTACTGAAATGACCCTAAAATTCAACTTTTTATACTTTAAACCTTATTTTCAATTAGGTCAATTATCATTTTAATTTCACATAAGGAGAATAGATATTTAATTAATATTTAGGATCCTAAATTCTATCATATCAACATACAAAAATATAACTCATTTAATTGTGTCGTGTGTGATCCTACTTAGGGTTGCATTAAGAATATAAGAGTATTGAATTGTTTTCACCTAATTTCTTCAAGGTCTTCAACACTCTTCATTTCTTCACTATGTTCATCTTTGCACCCTTGACATTTTCTTCATGATATCTTCAACATAATAAAAAAATAAAACTCTTTTTCTGAAACATTCAACAAATACATTAGTTCCACAAAAAATATCAACACTTAGTTGTCCGTCAAAACCTAGGGATCAATAATCTTCCCCTTTTGATGATGATAATTAACTTTTATATTTTCTTCAAAACAAAAATATAACCACGCTCTCCCTAAATACGAGGATAGATATTTAACTCATTTAAGCATGATCATGAAGACAAATTCAAACAATTCAACAGATATTCAACATAAGCCCAAAAATCAATATAACAATTATGATATTCAACAAAGCTCAATATACTCAATTCAATTTAGATCTCTCTTTAATCAATGTAATGCTTAGGCGAACAAATTCCTAAACATTATCTAACTCGTTTAATCATCAAATAATTTATCCCCTTTTGTCATCTCAAAAAGTAGGGACAATGACCCAAAAACGTCACTCTAGGCAAACATCGTTATGCCTAGCCATACCTAAATCTCGAATAATTTTTATAAATTAATCTTCTGCTAAAGGTTTGGTAAAGATATCTACTAGCTGATAGGAAGTATCAATATACTCAATAGTAACACCCATTTTTAGAATGTGATCACGAATAAAATGATATCTAATCTCTATGTGCTTAGTTCGTGAGTGCTGTATCGGATTCTTACTTAAGCATATAACACTTTTATTATCACAATAAATAGGGACTTCCTCCATCTATATTCCAAAACCATTTAATTATTGCTTAACATATAGAATTTTAGCGCAACAATTACCAACTGCCATATACTTAGCCATAGTAGTGGATAAGGCAATTGAGTTCTGTTTTTTACTAAACCAAGAAACCAAGGCATGTCCTAAAAAGCGACATAACCTGCTTATGCTTTTTTGTTCAACTTTACATCCAGTAAAATTAGCGCCAGAGTAACTAGTTAACTTAAAGTCACTCCCCCTAGAATAATATAATCCTAGGTTAGTTGTCCCTTTCAAATATTGAAAGATTCGCTTAACCGTATTTAAATGCAATTCTTTAAGAAAATATTGAAATCTCGCACACAACCATACACTAAATATTATATCAGGTCTACTAGCAGTAAGATACAACAAGCTACCAATCATACCTCGATATATTTTCTCATTTATTTTTTTCCTATATCGTCTTTGTCTATTTTCGTAGCTATTGCAATGGGAGTTTTATATTCTTTAGCGCCATCCAAGCCATACTTTTTCAGCAACTCTTTGATATACTTGGCTTGATTAATAAAAATCCATTCTTTAGTTTGCTTGATGTGCAACCCAACAAAGATGGTTAACTCATCAATCATACTCATTTCAAATTCGACCTACATTATCTTGGAAAAACTCTACATTAGTAGAACAAAAAATAATATCATCAACATAAATCTGTACTAATAGGATATCAGAATTAGTTTGCTTGATAAATAAGTTATATCACTAAGACCACGTCGAAAACTATTTTCAATCAAATAGCGGATAAGTCTCTCATACCAAGCTCTCAGAGCTTGTTTGAGCCCATACAAAATCTTTCGAAGTTTAAATACGTGATCGGGAAGTTTATCACTTTCAAATCTCGGGGATTGTTCGACATAAACTTCTTCTGCTAAAAAGTCATTCAAGAATGCACTATTTACATCCATTTGATATAATTTAAAATTTTGTGAACGTGCAAAGGCGAGTAACATTTTAATAGCTTCTAATCTAGCCACAGACACATAAGTCTCATCATAATCAATTCTTTCTTCTTGATTATAGCCTTGTGCTACTAATCTTTATTTCTAATTACCATACTAGTTTCATCATTTTTATTAAAAAAAAAAAAACTATTTAGTACCAATTACAGGATGAAAGTCCGATCCAGGAACTAAAGACCATACTTTATTACGTTCAAATTGAACTAATTCTTCTTACATCGCGGAGATCCAAGATTCATCAGTTAACACCTCATTCACATTTTTAGGCTCAATTTGAGAAAGAAAAGAAAGACTTATTATATCTCTAAGGGAGGAACGTGCGCTTACACTTCTTTCAAAATTACCGATAATTTCTTTTACCGAGTGCCCTGTCATTGTCTTTATAGCTTGTGGTAAAGTCGTTTTCTCTCTTTTCGGTTTTTTTTTTATGTGGTTCCTCTGTTGTATTATCTCCTTGGTTTTGGTTATTTTGTGGTTCCTCTGTTGTATTATCATCATATAAAACTTTTTTCGACACAAGTGGATCAGATTCTTCAAATATGACATGCATAGATTCTTCTACTACTAACGTATGCTTATTATAAACTCTATAAGGCTTAAAGTTAGTAGCATACCCAAGAAAAATTTCATAATCAGATTTAGCATCAAATTTACCCAAATTATCCTTATCATTCAATATAAAATATTTGCAATAAAAAACTTTAAAATAGGATATATTTGGAGTCTTACCATTCCAAACTTCATAAGGGGTTTTATTAAAATCTCTTCGAATAGATATTCTATTTACCATATGGCAAGCTATGCTTACTGTTTCGGCCCAGAAATATTTGGGTAGATGATTCTCATTTAGCATTATTCTGACTATTTCTTGAAGCGTCATGTTCTTCATTTCCACAACACTATTTTGTTGTGGTGATCTTAGTTCAGAAAAGTTATGAGCATACCCGTGCTCATCACAATAACCAATTACCTCATCGTTTCTAAACTTCTGCCTCTATCACTACAGATATTAATAATGCTACATTACTTCTCATTTTGAACACGTTTACAAAACTAAGAAAAAATAGAAGCAACTACACTCTTTTTAGTAAGGAATAACACCCATATATATCTAGAATAATCATCCACGATTACGAATGCATAAAATTTACCTCATAAGCTAGAAATGGCATTCGGACCAAATAAATCGAGATGCAACATTTTAAAACATCTAGACGTAGATGTGTGCAACTTCTTCTTAAATGATGATCTAGACTGCTTGCCTACTTGACATGCATCATATACTTTATCTTTCACATATTTTAATGTAGGTAAACCACGTGCAAAATTTTCCTTAGATAAATTAAACGATAATTCCATACTAGCATGGCCAAGTCTTCTATGCCATAACCAACTATTTTCAAATAAAATATTTAAACATGATAAAATTTGAGAAGAAAAATCATCAAATGACCATGTATAAACATTCTAAAAACATGACGCAACAAGTAAGATGCTACTATTATGCCCATTCTTAATTATGCATCTATCATGATAGAAAAAAAAAATAAAAAAATAAAAAATAAATAAAATAAAACATTATAACATTTATCACATAATTGACTAATACTGAGCAGGTTATATTTAAAACTATCTACGAGGAGAACATCTTTAATAGTTACAGACCCATTACTAATATTACCTATACCGATAATTTTACCTTTTGCGTTGTCTCCAAATGTCACATGATCTTCGTCTTTAGGTGTCAAAGACGTAAATTTAGATTTGTTTCCCGTCATGTATCGAGAACAACTACTCTCCAAGAACCGTTTGCGCTTATCTATTGATACTTTTAGAATAACCTGCAAGGAGAACCTTAAATAGTTCCTAAGTGGTACCCAATCTAAGTGGGTCCAATCTTGTTAGTCAGGATAATTTTAATTCCTTTAGGAACCCAAACTTGTCTCAATTTAGATAATTTAGAAAAACATCTACTAATAGTATGCCCCACAACATTATACTTAAAACATCTAACAAGATCCCTGGTTTCAGAAAACAATTTGTGAAATCTCTTTTGTTTAAGGTTTCTCTGAAACCCGATACCAACTTTATCAAAGATACCTCATGAACTTCCTAAAAGTAATTTTAAATTATTCTCACCACCTATGAATTTGAGAACTATCAAATCTAAATCCGATATCTTGGATTTTAATATAATGTTTTTAGATTCAAAACTCAAAACTTCCTTGTTAAGTGTGTTAATTGTACCTTGTAGAGTATTAATTTGAGAACATTAGTTTTCATAATCATGTGTTAGTTTTTTATAAACATCAAATAAATCATCAAAATCTAAAGGACAATAACTAGAACATTTAGGTACCTCATCTCCAATGGCCATCAAAGCAAGCATGGGTGAACCATCAGTGCCCGATTTTTCCAAGCTATTTGACTCAGAGTCATCCCAGGCGGCTTTCATCGATTTCTTCTTACTTTTCTTTACCTTCTTCTTATCTCTTATCTTTTTCTCTTTGTCTCTCTTTGGTTCGGGACATTCAGATTAGAAGTATCCAATCGTGTGATAGTTGAAGCATTCTACATTGCTCATGTTAAAATTTTTCTTTCCCCATAATGTTCGTCGAGTCATTTTTATAAAATTCTTCGTGAGAAGCGCCACATTATTTTCTTACTCGTTGTCAAGACTGATATCATTATTCTCATATTCTTTCTCATTTTTCTAAACTTTTAATACTAAGGACTTCTTTTATATATTTCCCGTTTCATCCTCATATCTTCGTATAGCTGTCTCGTGTGTCATTACGTTGTCGATGAGCTTATTGTACGATGAAACGTTTTTTACACGCTCATGTATTGACTTCTCGCAAGTGCACGAGGTCCATTTTTAATATAATGGATCTTTAAGATTGGATATCGTTCCCACAGGGACGAGTTGAATAATTGAATACTGCAATTTGCATAGTCTCATATTATCCAGACGGTTCAAGAATTATTTTAAAATTAAACTAATTAAAACTAAGCTAAACTACAATTAGTGGGTTAATCCTAACTAAGTTGATTACCTAGGTATTTATTTCATTCACTTAATACATGTTTGATTTCATTTAGTTAACAATAACGGAGTTTAGGTATCTAACAATCTCGATTCCTAAACTCACTCGCCACCTCTCCCGGGTGTAAGACGAGTGAATACGTGACTTGGCGTCAATGAAGATGTCCCCCTCAACGTCTTAACGGCGTTAGGTCACATGAGTCTTTCCCCAACGTCATCGATTACACACTCACTAATGCTCTCCCGGGTCGTTAAATGGTAACGATGTGTTTACCCTAATCTGAATTTGGGGTTACCTCTCCCGAATGTTAAACCCCGTATTCTCAAATCCAACCCTAATACCTTAACAAGCATATTAAAGTTGTAATAAAATGATAAACACAATCGGAATTAAAAGCAAACAACCATTAAAGAAACATATATTAAACCAAACAAGTATTTAACAAACTACATCGATCCCTAGCTAATATTTATCTAATCTAACATGATCTTGGCCATTAGAACATTAAAACAAGAGGGATTTATCATCATTTACAATAAAACATTAAATTACAAAGAGAGAAACAAAGAGAGAAAGATCAAATCTTAAAGTGGAGTGATCCACTATCGCTAAAGATCGATTCGCCAATGTTTTCTCATCTCCGGATGATGAATCTCTTCTTCAAGAATGACCAATGATCACCTCCTAAGGTTAGGGGCATCCAAGAGTGTCCAACCTTTTTAATGGAAGTGGGAGAATGGGTATTTATAGGTGCAAGGCTTCAAACTATCTTCTTTTTTGCTGCAGAGTGACTGCCTAGGCAGTGAGTATGTCGGCTAGCTTTCCAAACTCTCTGATCTTTCACCGCCTAGGCGGTGGATTCACCGCCTAGGCCATGGGATTGGCTCCCAACTCTCTGTATTTCACCGCCTAGGCAGTGGCCATACCGCCGCAGCGGTGGGTTTTGTGCCTTTGAAACCTTGTTCTTTCAACATTTCTTCACCGTTTTCCCACCGTTTTTGCTCATTTGTCACTTGTTTGCATCCCTACGCTTGAATTACATAAAAACTAACAAAAATACAATTAAATATTACTAATTCACTCAAAAACTACTAAATTTGGTTTAGAAGTAGATAGGTATTTTACACTTATCAAATACTCCCGAACTTCGAATTTTACTAGTCCTCGAGCAAAACACCCTAACACTAAATACTAACTACACTTATTAACTAACAACTAATCTAAAAATGAAAAACTTTAACAAAGAAGAAGTATATGCATGCAAATTACAAATTTAATCCAAGAAACCAAGTTGGTCCTCCCTCAACATCCCTCAATTTGATCAAGTTCGGGAAATAATACACACTAAGTGGTGTTCTAGAATTTCAACACTCAATATCAATAAAAATCATTCTAGATCCATTTGAAATATGTGTTTGTGTGAACTCAAATGTATAACTAACCAAACTCTAGATTGGATCATTCAGTAGATAAGCTCATGACTTAAACCTTAAAGGATTCAGGAAAATCATATGCTTGACTGGACTCGACTATCCACTAATGTAGGTTTGGATATTCATAGAGATTAATAGGGTTTGGTTAAACTTTGGAGAATGACCAAGGGTATCGCATGAATAGAAAATAACAAATTGTTAAGATAAAACGATACCCGAGGTACAATCGCTTGTCACTATCTCTCTCTCGTAACTCTACATATTTAAAACAACTCTGAACAATAATTGAAGAACTTTGTATTCACTTGTCACAAAAAATGGAATTAAAAACTATATTCACATTTTTATTTTTATTTTTTTTTAAAGAAACATACGAGCACACCCCCAAACTTATTCGAATTTGTACAATTTTAGGGGCGTGCAAATATAACTAAAAGATTGACAAGTGAATACACTAATACCGAACCAATAACAATTCGTCCGAAACCCCAATCGCTCACTTCAAGTTAGCATTAGTCTATATTACTTGATTTCACTCAATTTTGACTTTTAGGCTTATTGATAATAGTTTGGAAAAATTTAATTGGATAGAGTATTGAAATGAGTTCAGAATTGAAAAGATTATTGGCTTTGACAGAGGAACGAGGGATAAAAAATTTCAGGTTAGCTTCAAAAGGTTCAAGCGAAAAAAGTGAAGGCCTAAATCATGCCTCTGGAATTACCTTATCTAGAATTTCACCTCAAGTCTACCCCAAATCAAGTTCTAGATTCCTCTTTTCTGTCATAAACTTATTACTGAATAATCATCGTCATTTCATTCAAATAATTATACACTGAGTCCATGCGATCGTGCGATTTAAGGATCAAAATAATTTTTACCTAATCGACATGCTAGTCACACAAAACACACATGAATGGCATCATCCTCGACCTCGATATACAATTAAGAGATAATTTTCATCATCGGGAAACGACCTTAGACGAATTCAACAACTCATCAAGTATATACGACTTCATACATACACAATACTATGTTAAATCTAAATACTAACATACATAAACTAAACTATCCATTTAACATGCAAAAACTTGAAAATTAAAATAAAGCTTAACTAAAAATTAAAGTTTTACATACAAAAAATATTTCCATCCTTCACATCTTTCTTGAATCGATTTTATTTCACCCATTTTGAATAGTTTGAATTAACGAACTAAGGCATTGATTTTGGACTGTTTCACTTGATTTGTCCCTTCGTGGGTGATTTAAAAATTGTCCAACATTTCTTTCGCCAATCCACAACTTGAAACCCTAGTATATTCGTTAGCATTTAAAGAGCAAAACAAAATATTAATAACTTGAGAATTAATAGAAAGTTTCTGCTTATCAGAAGAGGTCAGCTACTTTTTCTTCTTAGTTACTCAATTTTCCATACGAATGAATAGACCGTCCTTAATAGCTAGCCACACATCATAATTGGTAGTTTGAAGAAAGACAATCATTCTATCTTTCCAAAATGAAAAATTTTCACTTACAAACAAAGGTGGATGGTGTATAGACTGCCCCTCACCTAGTGTGCATATCGGGTGCGTCATGTGATCTTTGTTAGCTAGTGTTTTAAGTTAATTGAGCTAAACTAGCTCTAGTACCAACTGTTGGCCCAATGAGCTACCCAAGAGGGGGATGAATTGGGTAGTTATAAAAATTTAAACAATTAAATCTTTTAACACTTAATTATCAAATAATTAATTTTTTCTAAATCAATTATTATCTTCTTTACGCAGCGGATAAGTGTTTAACTAGATGCACACCTAAATAAAATATAAAGAATAATAACAATATAGAAAACCAAGATATATCCTTGTTTAGCAAGCTAACCTTGTTTAATCCACTCACCCGAGCTCCACGGAGATTCTCAACCTCTAAACCACTAATTTTTTTAATAGTATGAACCAAACCCTTAGAATGATTCTTTTACCAGGCTCAGAATTAATCTTTACAATTTTCTTTTTCCTAGGCTAAGGAAGAACCTTATCTTTTTACCAGGTTAAAGACTAATCTAATTCTATTACAGGAAGAATCAAAACCTAATCATTTTACAAGCTAAAGATCAAACCTCACAACTCTCACACGTATCATTTTTCCAGGTAAGGATGAAATATTTACAATTCACTCAAATTAATTTAATTCAAGGAGAATCAAGACCTAATCATTTTACAAGCTAAAGATCAAACCTCACAACTCTCACAAGTATCCTTTTCCCAGGTACGGATGGAACATTTACAATTCACTCAAATTAATTCAATTTAGGGAAAATCAAGACCTTGTTTTTTTCAAGGGAAAAGAATAACATAACCTTTTTATACTTAGGACAAAGATCAAATCTCAATCGTTTTCACCAGAAAAGATTAAAACCTAGCTACCCTAACTAGAAATTGGCCAAACCGTATCTCATCCACTCAAACTCACAAATACGAAAAATATGAGTTTATTCCCATAAGAAACTTCTATCACCTCAATACAAATAAACTCAATTAATGTTCCAAAATTTACTGCGTGATAGATATAATGTAAGGCAAATTGATATCTGATTAATAATCAATGTGGGTAACACAAATTAAAATACGTAATCAGATAAACACACAAAATCGTTGTTTTTTTTTTTTTTTTTTTTTTTTCAGGCTATTAGATTAGAAAATAATTTTCTAATGATCTTAACAACCAAACAAATATAATAATATCAAATCACAATTAATATAATATCTTGGAAATATCTCATCGAGATAACACTGAAGATTAAAAATAGAATTGCAAGATAGTACGAGTCGATGATGCCAAATCAATTAGCGCTTTAGATCAAGAACTTAACACAATATCTTTCTCGAAAAATCTTAGCAGAATAATAACTCTTAAAAAAGTATAGTAACTGATGTTCTTGATATTATTAACCATAATCCCGCAGGTCTATATATATAGACTGATAACAAGCTCTCCAACGGCTACTTTCAGAAGATATGCCTCTAAAAGACACTCTTAGACCCCATATAATATAATCATTTAATTCTGGGATAATTTACTTAAAAATAACTTTCAAAACTCTCAAATAGGTCCATAAAACATTTCTCAATTATCAATCACAAAGATAAGAAATATTTAACTACTTAAATTGAGTGAATCATTAACGATATGAACCAAATCAATGGGGGTTTCAAAATATATGTACCATATATTCAATGAGATCATATCCCTCGAAATTCTCCCTTGGAATCATAAAAACAACTAGTTTTTTACAGAAAAACCAAGTTCCTCGAAATCTCAACCGAAATAGTCGGTTGACCAATCTCAGACCATCGGTTGACCGATTGATACAGCGTAAAAACCAGGCCAAATAAAGTAGCCAGTATGTTGATTGATCCTCGTTTGATTGGTTGACCGATTGATTCAAAGAGTTTTCCCTGCCAAACTCCAGCACCGATTGATTGAGTTCCAATTAGTTGACCGATTGGTTCAGAGACTACTACTTTTAAACCCTTAAGCCTATCGGTTGACTGTTCGATTGACTAATCAATGCAAGGTGGTCTTTTCCTTCCCCAATTCTGCTATGAAACCCACTGTTTGATTCAGTTAACCTATTACTTTTCGCAGTCTACTGAAATGACCCTAATTTCTTCAAGGTCTTCAACACTTGTCATTTCTTCACTGTGCCCATCTTTGCACCCTTAACATTTTCTTCATGATATCTTCAACATAATAAAAAAAATGGAACTATTTTTCTAAAACACTCAACAAACATATTAGTTTCACTAAAAACATCAACACTTAATTGTCTATCAAAACCTAGGGATCAACATAAATAATTAAGTTATTTTACCTAGTAATACAAAAAAAAATTCTTTTAAATAAAAATTCAACGGTTTTCATTGCAACCAACTTGAATTTCATAAAATACTTTTGTTGTATCTAAGGTTTTGATGAACAATTAAGTATTGATATTTTTGGTGGAAGTAATGGTTTTATCTAGTATTTCAGATTTGTAGTTCTATGCTTGTGATTAAGAAAAAGACCTCATGAAAAAAAACATAAAGGGTGCAAGATGGACATAATGAAATTGTGAAGAGTTTTGAAGATCTTGAAGAAAAATATGTGAAAACAACTATCTACTTATATACTCTTAATGCAACATGAATTAGAATCACACACAACAATTTAAATAAGTTAATTATATGTGTATCATGATAAGTAATAAATTTAAGATCCTAAAATGAGATATTAAATGTGCTCCTTATGTGAAATAAATTTAATAATTAACCTAATTGAAAAATATGTTTTAAAGCATAAAAAATTGAATTTTTCAGGTCAATTCGGTCAACCGAATCAAATAGTATGTTTTGGAGTTGAAATGAGGTGCTACTGATCTAGTTGGTTAACCGAATGAAATTGGTCAATCAACCGAATGGTTCAGTGGATGAAGTGGCTAAAACAGGGGATTACCCACTGATCTAGTTAGTGAATCCCTTAGTTTAGTTGGTCAACCAACTGCTATGGTGAAATCAACAACTATTTTATTGTTTTGGTCAAAACTATCCATTTTTTTATGATTCCAGGAGAGGTTTGTAATTTAAATATGTACAACCTATTATGTGAGTCCTATTGATATGGTCCATATGTTTTGAGATTCTTTTAATTTAAATGATTTAATACTTCTTATTCTTGTGGTTTTAAATTGGGAATAGTTTTATGAACTTAAATGAGAGTTTTAAATAGTATATTTAAGTGGAACATACCTATAATGAAAGTTGATGTTATATGGGATCTTAGAATTTCATTTATGACATATCTTTGAAAAACTAGTCATTGGAGGGCTAGTTCTAGGTCTACTTAATAGGACCCGTAGGTCTAAGTTTTGATATATCAAGAACAATCACTTTGAGTTATTCTAAGAGTGATATTTACATTGAGATTTTTGTGAGAGATTTATTCTAAGTTTTTTTTATCTAAAGCGCTTGTGGTTTGGCGTCATTGACTTGAGTTCTATTGCTATTCTGTCATTATTTTTGGTGTCTCTCGGTGAGATCTATCCCAAGTTTTATTATTTACTTTGAAGTTATATTTTTTTTGATTGCTTGGTATAGGATTGATTAGAAATTCGTTTCAAATTTAAAAGTCTGAAAAATATTTTTAAACTATTTTTGTTTGATTATTTGATTACATGCTTAAATTGTGCTATCCACTTTATTAATTAATTAGATTTTATTTGCCTCCCATTGTATCTATCACATAGTAATTATTTTGGTCATTAATTGAGCATATTCATATTGATGTAGTAGAAGATACTTTTGGGAAGAAACTTATATTTTTTGTATTTATGAATTTGAGCGGATTAGACACGTTTGGGACAGTGTCTAGTCAAGGTAGTTAGATTTCGATCTTTTTTCTGAGAAACAAATTAGGGTTTGATCTTTATCTTGGTAAAAAAATTAGGTTATTCTTTTCTCTTGAAAAGAATTAGGTTTTGATTCTTCCGGTAATTGAATTATTTTTTGAGTGAATTGTAAAGGTTCATCATTCTCTGTGAAAATGATAAGTGAGAGAATGTTAGGTTTTTCTTTAACCTGGTAAAAAGACAGGGTTCATCCTTAACCTAGGAAAAAAATAATTTGTAAAGGTTGATTCTGTGCCTACAAAAGAATCGTTGTATGACGCACCCTGAATTTCGAGAATAGATTAAAATAAATAAAATAGTTAAAAACATTTTTTTTTGAAAAATATTAAGGAGAAGGGATTTTTAAAAGCGTCGGTTTTTCTCATAAAATAACTTAAGCCAATTTTAGAAAAAGAACTCGTCACTTAGCATTGAGTTTAAATGATGTACTAGGTCACAAAATTTTTCATTTGAAAAACAATTTTTAAAAATGGTTGAAGTAAGATTTTTACTCCAAAAGCACTGTTCGACCAGAGATTTGTTTTTAAAGGGTTCAGAGGTCGGTTACACTTAGAGAAAGTATTAGGCACCCCAAGATGCTCGCCCGAAGATAGTATATTATCCAATTAAGTTCAATCAAAATTAATGTTTTATTTGATCTTGAAATCTCCTTTTTTTTAAAAAAATACTTTTCTTCTCTTTTCTTTTCTTTTTTTAATAATTTTTTTAAAATTTCATTTTTTATTTTTCAGTTTTGTCTTTTCTTTTCTTCTTTTTTATTTTTATTTTTTTATTTTTATTTTAAAATAAAGAGATTTTTTTTTTTAATTTTCCTTTTTTTTTTTGGGAAGGGGGGATTTTTTTTTTTCTTTTTATTTTTTTTTCCCTTTTTTTTAATTTTTTTTTAGTGTTTTTTTTTTTTTTTTTTTTTTTTTTTATTATTAAGGAGAAAACATTTATTTGTTTCTCATTTTTTGCTTTTTTTTTTTTTTTTTTTTTTTTTTTTTTTTTTATTTCGTTGTTTTAAATTAATTTTTTTAAATTATTTTTTTATAAAGAGTAAACTATTAAAAAAAAAAAATAGAATGGAAACAAACAAATTTGGTTTTGTTTTTATTTTTTAAAAAACATTCCCCGGGTATGATGCTTATCAAATATCAGTAATTTAATAAGGATGACCCCTAGGGGGTTTAATGTAGCAAGTTTTAAGTTTGGGATATTTCAATAAAATGAAGGAATGTGGATACATGCCAAATATTTTTTGAAAATAATTTTTCTATGAAATGTAATATAGAGGAGTTGATTGATTTGGAAAACGTAATAAAACATATTTTTTTTTAAAAAAATCTTTCTTAAAAAAACACTTTTGTTTTTAACATGAAAACCATTTGGAATGACTAATTTTTACTGATTTTTCAAAAATACTCCCCTTTCAAAATACTATATTTTTATTATTCACAATTTTTTTTTTCTTTTTGGTGCATTTCTTAAAACCAAAATAATTTGATATTTTCTAGAAAAATTCATTTTTACAAAAAACTATTTTTATGTTTTTATAATGAAACATATATGAAATACAAATAAAATTTTTATTCCTTCTATTTTATCAATTTATCCCAAGCTTAAAACCCAACTTAGGGAAGTGTCTTCCTAAACCCACTGTTTGAAAATTTCACAGTAGTCGGGAAATCCAAAACAGTAGTACGAAAACTCTCCCTTTCTCAGATTGCAAGTTATGATTTTCTATTTTTTTTTTTATCTTTGTTTTTTGTGATTTTCATTTTTTGGATTTTTTATTTTTATTTTTTTATTCTATCTTTAGAACCAAAATGATCAATTCATTTTTTTTTTATGCGAGAAAGTAAATATTTATAGAAGTGTAACAACAATACATAAAATTACATAAATAAAAGCGTGGAAAGGGGCCGAATAGGAAAATAAATACAAAAAAAAAAATAGAAGCGTGAAAAAACGCTAAACAGAAAATAAATACAACAAAATAAAAGTGCGGAAAGACGTAGAACAAAAAATAAATAAAAGCGTGAAAAGGCGCAGAACATAAAATATACAGGAAATAAAAGCACGAAAAGACGTAGAACAAGGAAATAAATGTAAAAAAAATAAACTAGTTTTTACGTGTTCCAGTGGAGCATCCTTTTAGTTTTCTCCAATTTTAGGTCATTCCTTTCGAGCGGTTTAAACAAAAAATAATGGTATAGTTGGAGAGTAGGAAAAACTTACCTAGACATGGAGAGTTCATTCTTCTTCTTCTTCTTCTCTTTTTATTTTTACTAGTTTGTTTGCTCTTTTGTTTTTCCCAAAAACTCCCCCAAGAAACTAAAATAGGAAAAAACCTCACCAAATTCCCTTTCCTTTTTTTTTTTTTGACTGAAATCCCCCCAAACCCAAAAACCCTTTCCCTTTTCTCTATACTTTCTCACTCTCACTCCCACCTTTGGCCTCTCCTAGTTTGGCCCCCCAAAAAAATTCATCCCCCAAATGGGGGGTGGGTGGGCTACCTTTTATAGGCAGCCTATACCAGCTAAGAAAAAAAAAATATTTATTTATTTATTTTATTATTATTTTTTTAAAATTGGATATGATAGGAGGCTACCCCCGTTCCCACTTTTGTTTTGGGGCAGAGGGGCATCCCCATTTCTTAAAAAAAATAAAAATGAAAGGGGGTAAGTAAGGGCCCGCGTGGACACTTGTCCACGAGGGATTAGTTGTCTGGTGGTGTGCGCACCCTAATTTTTATTTATTTATTTTTCTAAAAATATCATAACTTCACAAAATTGCACCTGCCAAGTTTCAAACCCAGGCCCACCTGGGTGGGAAGGAAGATCCTTAACACCAACCCATTCCTAGACATTTATACTATTTCACAGAACGAGATATCCAACAACAAAAAGAAGGAAAAAAATGGAATAGATTTCCTTTTCATTTTTCTTTTTCTTTTTTTAATTTTAATTTCTTTTATAATTGATATAATTTTTCCTAATCGCTTAGACGAAAACACAATTGAATTATCCAAAGTTCAATTGATTTCAAAATGATTTCCAATCGTTCGCCAATTTCATGAATTTTCAACAATGCCTATACTTCGGGGTCAAAATGAAAATTTCTAAATACTTTCGATTTCACTTGTTTTTCGCCAAATTGAATTTTGAAAATATGAAATGACAAAATAAAACATGATAAACTTTTCAAGATTTATTTCAATTTGATCAAAGTAGTTTCAAAATAAGTTTTTATTTTGACCGCGAAACTTTCTTTTGGCTTTTCCAAACCTCAATTGGAGTTCTGATTCGAGTTTTTGAAGAATTAATTATTTTAAAAGATTTAATAGGAAAATTTTGAATCGAAATTGGTCCTTGTTAAACAAAGATTTAAAGTTTCTCAAAATTTCAATTAGGCCCCTAATCTATTTCAACAAAAGGTCTCTAATGGTTTATTCGGGGGGCCAATTTGGATTGTGAAACTTTTATTTAACTTGTTTTAAGATAACTTGAACCCTCTAAAAATTAATTTTGAACTCTGGGTTCAAATGTCAACATTTCGAATTTTCAATGTAATCCCAAAACTTCTCAAAATAAACAATTTTGATTCAAAACCCTCAATTGGATAACCTTTCAACTTAATCGGATTTTTGAGATATTAATTTAAACCTTAAATACTTAATTTATTATTTCAAACCTCCAATGAAGCCAATAAGATTTCTAATTGCAAAATTCAAGTTTGAATTAATTCTTGAAACTGTCGAATCAACCTTCCATTTTTGTTTGGATATTCTCAAAATTCATGAATAATTAACTTGGCAAAAACCAACATTTTTTTTTTTAAAATTCCATGCATGGAAGGGACAAAATGGAGTGTCGACAACTACCCCTATTTGTCATCCGAAGTTACTCGTGTTGACAAAGATAGGAGACACACACCATTTTGTTCTGCCACTCGATTGAGTGCAGTGTAAGAAGATAATGAACGAAATCCTATGAAATATGCCCTAGCTTGTGGCTGGGGTAATGCATGCCTGGAGAAAGAAAAACTTATCAAGGAATCGACTCGTTTTTTTCTGACTGTAAAAGCTTAGGCAAAGATATGACCGAACCACCACGTGGGTTGCCTACGTACTTTGGAGAAACCAAAGATCAGGTCAAACTTAGTTCAGCGAATGCCCTACGTGGGACTGGAGAGAATACTCATGACTAACTCAGGACGAACAAAGTTTGTTTAGAGGAATGAGAGATAGCACATGATGAACAAGGTTCGTTTAAAGGAATGAGAGATGACTCATGGTGAACAAGGTCCGTTTAGAAGAATGGGAGATGGCTCATGACGAACAAGGTTCGTTTAGAGAAATAGGTGATCACTCATGACAAACAAGGTTCGTTTTAGAGAAATGAAGATGACACATGACGAACAAGGTCCGTTTAGAGGAAACGGGATGACTCATGATGAACAAAATTCATTTGCAGGAATAGGAGATCACTCATGATGAAAAAAGTCCGTTTAGAGGAATGAAAGACAACTTATGACAAACAAGGTTCATTTAGAGGAATAGGAGATCACTCATGACTAACAAAGTTCATTTAGAGGAATGAAGATGACTCATGATGAACAAGGTTTGTTTAGAGGAATGGGAAATAACTCATGATGAACAAAGTTCGTTTAGATGAATCGAGACAACTCATGATGAACAAAGTCCGTTTAGAGAACAAGGGACAACTCATGATGAACAAAATTCATTTAGAGAAATGAGAGATCACTCATGATGAACAAAGTTCGTTTAGAGGAATAGAAGACGACTCATGACGAATAAGGTATGTTTAGAGGAATAGGAAACAACTCAGGATGAACAACTTCTGTTTAGAAGAATGAAAGACGACTCATGATGGATAAATTACGTCTAGATGAATGGGCACAACTCATGACAAACAAAATTTGTTTAGAAAAATGAAGAATCACTAATAACGAACAAAGTTTGTTTAGAAGGATGGGAAACAACTCATGACGGATAAAGCCCGTTAAGAGGAACACATAGTGGAAAGAACGATGAATATTGATGATAAGAATCAAACCACTATCCTGCGAGAATTGAGAAGATTTATGACAAAACTAACAATACCTCCCAACTTTTGGAAGAGGAGAACTAATACAAGGTGAAATTGACATACTTCCCGGTCTGTGGCAAGGGATGACTGACATGAGACGAAATGAACATACCTCCAGATTTTTGGGCAAATGAGGATTGACACAAGATGAGATTGAACATACCTTCTAACTTTTAGGTAAAGGAGGCTTGACACAAGACGAAATTAACATACTTCTCGACTTTTGGTAGGGAAAGACTGACACAAGAAGATATCGATATACCTCCAAGCTTTTGGGCAAAGAAGAATTGACACAAGATGAAATCGAACATACCTCCTGGCTTTTGGAATAAAAGGATTGACATATAATAAAATTGGGATTCATCTCGGCCTGTGATAGGGGAGGATTGACACAAGATAAAATCCACATATTTCTCGGCATTTGGGCCAAAGAGGATTGACACGAGATAAAATTGACTTACCTCCCTGCTTTGGGCAAGAGAGGACTGACGCGAGACAAAATTGACATACTTCCTGACTTTTGGAAGTGGATAACTGACACGAAATGAAATGAACATACCTCCAAACTTTTGGACAAATAAGGACTGTCACAAGATGAAATTAAATATACCTCTTGGCTGTTGTGAAATGTAGGATTGACACACAATGAAATTGACATACCTCTTGGAGAAGGACTGACACAAGATGAAATTGACATTAGCTTCCGGCCTGTGGCTGGGGAAGATTGACACAAGATGAAATGAACATACCTTCCGACTTAGCAGGGAAGGATTAACACAAGACGAAATTAACTTACCTCCTGGCTTTTGGGTAAAAGAGGATGGACACAAGACGAACTTGACATACCTCCCGATTTTTGGCAAGGGAGGACTAACGCATGATGAAATTGACTTACCTACTAGCCTTTGGGTAAAGGAGGATTGACACACAATGAAATTAACATACCTTCTGACATTTGGGTAAAGGATGATTGACACAAGACAAACTTGATATACTTCTCGGCTTTTGGCAGGGGAGGACTGTCACAAGATGAAATTGACTTATCTCAAATAGGAGGATTGAAAACACTCAAATGGGAAATAATGGCAAGATCCACATGCTGGGAGGTAACGACAAAAATGCACTCATTGGGAAGTAATGGTAAAACACAATCACTAGAAGGATGGTGGTAAAAGGCACTTACTAGAAGGAAATAGAAAACACTCGTGGAGAGGAAATTTGTGAAACAGGGGGCACTCATGGAGAGGCGATGTAAAATGGATGACACTCATGGAGAGACAATTATGAGATAGGAAACACTCATGGAGAGGCGATGTAAAACGGAGGACACTTATGGAGATGTAACGCTACAAAACTGCCCTAGCCTGTGGCTAGGAAATAAAAAATTTAGAACCTCAATAATGGGTAGATATCACATAATATACCCCAGCCTTTGGCTGGGGCTGATAAGCTCAAATTTCAAGACCTATAGATGAGTAAACACCACATAATGGGCCTCAGCCTGTGGCGGGGGAGAATAAGAGATCAAAGGTGTAAAATGTGCCCCAACTTGTGGTTAGGGTTGACACTTGGATGACCGAACCTTAACAAGTTGCCTACTTACCTCAACATTACACACGAGGATCAGGTTAAGCGTAGTTCCCTCCATACCCCTTTTAGGACATAACATAAATACTCAAAAAGATGTTTATCAAATGATAAATAGACAACCAAACCATGTAATAATTATACATCGACAAGTATTGAAACATTTTTTTTTATTTTTTATTTATTTATTTATTTTTGAAGAAACAAATGGTCATCTTTAAGCGAACCACAATTTTTTCATTTTTCTTTTGTCTTTTTCAGGTTATGTTTGCAATTTAGAGTTTTTTCCTCCCTTCAGATTTTGTGAGATTTTGTGTTTAACCCGTTGAGGGGATTGAAAAGAGTAATGCATTCTGACCTTTGTGGAACAAACTCGGCTTGGCTTTCTTGATTAAATTTAGACACTTGGGATCTAGAACCCCTATATACTTTATATTTCAATCAATTCTTACAACTCTATTATGAAAAAATGCACAAAACGTTAAAGTTTATTTACTCAAATATGCATCTTTACCTGATATGATTTTCTATGTTGATTTTAATTTGAGCATGACAAATATGATATAGATAATAGTCAAGATTCTTCTCCAAAATTGGTGTCACAGGATGACCTTCCTCAACTAACGAGTATTCAAACCAGTTTTTCGACGATGAAACTTTTGAGTTACTAAAATAAAGATACTTCTACTTTTGATTTTCCTTTCTATATTTTTTTTTTCTTTTTTCTTTTTTTCCTTTTTTTTATTTCATTTTTCCTTTTTGTTTTTGTTTTTTTTTTCTTTAGCATCTTTATATGTTGGAAAAGTTTATTGACAATAAAAAGTTTTGGGGATAATGGCTTTGTTTTATGACGAATTGTTTAGACATTGTATGAACAAATCTTTGGACATGAAAAACTCTTTCCTGGGGTTGTGGCATAGCTTTCTGAAGGATTGCCTAGCCGTTGAAATGGGTCATTTGAGGAATGGATTTGTGGAATATGGACTTTCAGATAACGACTCTTCGGGTAATGGATTTCTTAGCCAGGAAATGGGTTTTGGGTTCAATCAATGCTCCTACCAATTTTTTAGGGGTTAGAAGAATGATAAGGTAAAATTGATAGAAAATACAATACCGTTTTGGTAATTTGGCTGACCATCGGTAAGCGTGTATTCCTAGGCGATGATGGTGAATAATCTTCTGTTTACTTTGATCTTATCCCATTGGTCGGTAAAAATTCTAGGCTTAAAAAAAAGAGCATTTTTTTATAGTGAATGGAGTGTTGCAATCTATATCGGGAGATGCATGGGGTCCAGGGATAGAATTTTTTATTTTCATTTTTTGGTTAAAACGAATCATCTTGCTTCACTTGTTTTTAGATCAAAGTCTTTACTATTATCAAAATCATATTTATCAAGCTCAAGTCTATTTTCAACACATAGATCATAAACAAACAATTTTGGAATATTTGAAAAAATAAACATTAGACTTTTGAGACATCCTTTAAAACATAGTAGCAATTATTGAAAGTTTCAAGCCATTTACAAAGAAAATCCTCTACTATCTAGAAGGCTATTTAGCTGGAAAAATGGATTTAAGATTTTTCCCCAATTTTATCAAGAAATAAATCCCAACAGTCCAAGGGGTATAAATTAGGCTCACAAATGGTACCCTTAGAGTTTGAATTTGGCTCTTAAATGGAGAGATTAATGTTTCACCACAAGGTTGGTTCGATAAAATCCCTCTATTTTTCGAGGATAAGGTGTGAAGAGTTTATAGAAAAAATGGGATCACACGGTGGAAAGAGAAACAATTAGGCTTATGAAAATATGGGTATTTATAGTTTGTGATCCAAGGTATTGGGATGGAGTATGATTTTGACTTTAGAGGAACTTCAAGGGTACCACTTAATTTAGGGGCACGAGTAAAATGGGTAATTTAAGAGATGAGAGGTTGGGTGACATTTGGCTGAGTAGGGTTTGGATTGCGGTTTTTTTATTTTGGTCAGATTTCGAAGGTACCACTTGATTTAGGAATACTAGTCAATATGATTTTCATTTATGATTGACTCATTTCATTCGGGAGGGAATTCTGGAGAATTTTGGTAGCCTTTTTTTTTTTGTATTTGGTTTTTTTTTTTTTTTTTTCACTCTTAGATAACTAATATTTTCTTCAAATTATTAGATTACTCATTATTGGTATATGTTAGTTAAAGAAGACTGAAGATCCATTCAAATTTAAGGTTTCGAATTCTGGTGATGACTAACAAGACAACACTACTTGTAAATCCTAATTTTTGCACATGTATATTTCTAGTAGTATTTTAAAAATATTTAGAAAAATAATGGGGTTCATCGTGCTATTTAAATTTTATCTTAAAAATTTTAGGGGTTATTATGGTATTTAAAATTTTTAAGGGTTAATATGTTAATTTTAATTTTTTTTTAATTTTTTAGGGATTATTAAGTTATTTAAAATATAATTTTAAGAGTTTTGGGGTATAATTAATATTTTTTTATTTTATTTTAAGAGGGATAATTAGTGTAAATAAAAAAATAATAATATAAATATTACATATGTGTTGTCTCTTCTTTACAAGAAGACAACACATTAATATGATACATATATATATATATATATATATATATATACACACACACACACATACATACATACGTGAGTTCAAAAAATATAGTGGGTATATTTATACATAGATATATCTAATTCGTGATGAATACAATTTAAAATAAAAATTGTAAATTAAAATGATAATTTTTAGTATTTCGTTGACTAATAATATTATTAACAATTGATTAATATTTTTTTGTAGATTAAATTAGTAACAAAAATTTTTTTCTAATTTTTATTATAATTTTTTTATACAATTAATATTAACTTAAGAAAATGGGTTTTTAATAATTTCATATAATCAAGAAAATTTGGAAATGAAAAATATTGCATTTTAGTATCACGCATTGCATATTAGATTTATTTAAATAAATTCTTAGTTTAAGCTTTATCGTTATTAGGTTCACAGGCAACGCCGACAAGGTCAGTGTTACGATGGTAGTATAATAACCAGCGCAAATATCGAGATGCATGTATTATCTTCTATGTAAATTTTTAAATTATATTTTCGTACTAAATTATGAAAAAGAAAAGATTTATTAAAATTAACGTTTTTATAACATTATGCAGATCAAACAAATTTTAAAATGTGGAAAGTGATTTTTATTATTATCCACTATGTCATAGTGTGGTCCCAATAAGAGGGCATGTCCTGCGGGACGTTGTTGGTCCTAACAGGAGGGCATGTCATGTAAGACGTTGCGTTGTGACCTGACAGAATGACAAGTCTTGCAAGTGGTTGTTGTTGTTATTGACGATGATGACTATTATCATGATATGGTGGTTTATATCATATGTTGATTGATAGGTGTAATTTACCTATCTATTTCTACATCGAACATGTTAGTTTTCGAGTGTTATTATAGTATTTTAATATATTTTTATTTATTTTTGTATAAATCAGGGGTGTGGAGTGAAAATAAGCTAAAACGATTGAATATCAAGATAATCGGAGCAAGTCGGCGGAAGAATAGTGGGAAAACGAGCAAAAAAATAATTGTTTTAAAGCTGCAGCCCACCGCCATGGCCGTGAGAATACTGGGAATGCAAAAAACCCACTACTACAGATGTGAATTCACCACCGTGGCGGTGAGAATACAGAGAGTTGCCTACTGTGCCCACCGCCGTAGCGGTGACCTAACCGACATGCCCACCACGGCGGCGAGAATGCAGAGAGTTGCCTACTGTGCCCACCGCCGTAGCGGTGACCTAACCGACATGCCCACCACGACGGCGGTCACTTTGCACACATTTTAGATATTTTTTAGATATGTTTTGTTCCCTATATCTTCTCCTTCTATTCTCTCTCGACCATTAGAGAGCTCCTAGGGTTAAAATAGGGTTCAGAGGTTTTTGGGGAATGTCCAACCAATTCTGAAAGAGAAGAACATGTTGCGAAGAAAAAGAAGCGATCTTGGAACGGTTTTAGCGTCAAATCTTCGAATAACGGCTAGTTCTCTTCGTTTCTTTCTTTATTTATTAACTTTGGTTTATGGTTTGAGTATGTTTAGCTCGTTTATCACTGTATATACAGTTATGACCGTTAGTTAAACAGATATTGTCTAGGGATTAATAATATTTATTAATATGTGGTTTTGAAATCGGTGTTTCGTTAATGGTTTTTCTTCATTATTTGATTGTGTTTGCCATTTTTCCTTGTTTATTCTGCTTGTTATAATATACTGAGAATGCGGGGTTTGACACTCGGGAAAGGTAACCCCGAATTTGGACTAGGGTAAACACAGCGCGACGATCTAATAACCCGGGAGAGAGTTAGAAAGTGTGCAATCAATGACGTTAGGGCAAGACTCATGTGACTATATGTTCTAAAAAATGCTAGAGGGGGACTTCAGCATTAACGTGAAGTCACATATTCGTTCGCTTTACACTCGGAAGAGGGAGTGAGCGAGTTTACAATACGGAAATTTTCACATAAGTCGAACACCGATAACGTAAGTCAAACGAGATCAAACACATTTAAGTAAATGAAGTTAATCCCTACATAATCCATTCCCTTAAACGTCTCAAAATAGTAATATAGTTTAATTAGATAAACTAGTATTTTATTATTAGTATATTTAATTTTAAACTACATTTTTTATTGCTTAGATAAAATTAGGTTATGATAATTATAGTACTCGACAATATTCTCAACCAATCCTTGTGGAAATGATAACCTTTACTCTTACCACTCTACTAAAACTTGACCTTTACACTTGCGGTGAAAGTGGCGACGTAATATTCCTCCACCAAGTTTTTTGCGCCGTTACTGGGGATTGTGTTTTAGATTATTGTTGATATTGTGAGTGAATGATTTGATTTTAATTTAGGTATTTTTTAGTGTTTATAATTTTTTCTTTGTAGTTTTGTTTTTATTTCTTATGTAGGGTACTTGGAGATGTTAGATCGACAAGTATTGATGCAATTCTTTTAACGAGATTCTGAGCCATTTTATTGCACTTAGGATCGTTACAACGAGTTTTTATTTCGATTTTCGAATCATGGGTTCCTGAGGAAATGTCAATTCCTAAATTTCCTCGACGAGTTATCAATTGCAACCAGAACATGGGTGGAAAGAAGAAACGGTACCTCCTCTTTCTACGACCTAAACGAAGACGAAGCTATTTGGTCATTGGAGGAACTGGCGGCCTATGGTTATCACTATTGGAATTATTCACCAAGTCACCAAAGCTTAGGGGATTGTTCCAACACTACGATGTCAGGGATTGACACTTCGGTTCAAGATGAGGAGTCTTCTCCTGCCTTAGAAGATGTGTTCACTATAGTTATGGGGAAAACTCAAAGATTCTTGAGGGAGACGAATGACCGGATCAACTTGCACGAGGATCGTCTTGATTATATTGAGATGATCTATACTGATATCGATGAGACCGTAACGTCTTTGCATACGCAAATCGGTCATCTTCTTTGCCATGTTGAGTCCGAGCCCAATGCGGTGGCACTGAGAGATGAGCATGTCACATCCAAATGTAAAAGCCACCGTGAGGAACTGAATGCAAACGAAAGACACTTGGGTGAGATCGAAGATGATCAAGCTAATTGGGAGAGAACCCAAGTGTGGAATGGCGATGAAGATTCATATATTAATCGTTGTGAGTTTTCACCGTTTGAATTTCAGTTGGTGACGCCGCGCTCGATCCAAGACGATCGCATCTACGAAGATCCGATGTGGCTCACTTATCCTACCCCATTTCCAGTTCAATACATTTAGGTTCCCCAAGCACATGAGGTAGATCAGAATTAAGTTGAAATCCTGAGCCGAATAGAGCCATATCTCGCCAATCTTGAGGGCGTATTAAATCAAGACTCGTACGTGGTGTTGTTTGACACGTACTACGGGCAGAAGCCGCTCTTTGACGAGCACTTGTCTGTGTCAGGATGAAGACCTTAAATTAAGCGCTTCTTAGAAGGCAACCCAAGCCAAAAATAAGTTAGATCTATCTCTGCCGACTTGATTCGGAGGCGAGATTCTCTCGCCTCCAAGGTACGTGTTCTAAACCCCCGTCTTCAATATCATGTTTTATGCTTTCATTGGGATCGCTGCTGGGTCGTTGAGGACATTGACTATTTTAAGTTTAGCGATGATGTGTAGGATGTTAGTATGTTTTATTGTTTTACCGTATTGCATGTTTGTTTAGTGTAGAATGTTTATGTATTGTATTTATTGCATGCTGAGTTTTGTATTCATCTAGGCCATTACCTGATGATGATATTACCCCCTAGTTGTTTTCTAGGTCAAGGGTAATACCCATGCATGTGTGTTCTGTGTGCTTGACATGTCGTTTTGGTGAAAATTATTGTGGATCCTAATTTGCATGAGCACATAGACTCAATATATTTTTATTCGATTGATTTGAGGCCGATTATCGATTAGCCAAACTCATGATAATTTAAGGATTCTAGAACTTGATTGAGGAGAAACTTGAGGCCAAAATCCTGGGCGAGGTAGTTCAAGAGATATGATTTGGGCATTCATTTTGTCTCTTGAGCCTTTTAAGCCTACCATGTTATATGTTTATCCCTCGTTACCCTGTCGAAGCCTAAATGTCGTTTCAATTCTAAACACATAAACAAATACCCTAGCCAATTGATCTTTTTCCAAACCTATATCACTAAATTAATGGCGCAATTTGAGTGAATCAAATTGGCATTCATATATGCTACTTGAAGTGAGCGATTGGGTTTAGGGAGAACTTCTATTTGGTTCGGTATTCGAGTCTCACTTGTCGCTTTTCTTTTGTTTTAACCACACCCGTGAAATTCTAATAATCGAATAAGTTTGGGGGTGTGGTAAGTTGAAGAAAAAAAACATATGTAAATATCGTTAAATTTCGTTTCTTTTGGTAAGTGAGTACGTCGATCTTAAATGATTGTTTGGGATTGTTTCCAATTTATCTAAGGGGGTTCAAGAGTGAGTGTGCCAAGCGTTGAACCTTAGGTAACGTTAAGTTAACGTTGTTGACCCATTTTCTATTCCGATATACCCTTGGCCAAATGTTCTAAAACCGAACCAAGTCCTTTTGATCTTTATGAACTACTCATCCTATATTAGTGGAGAGTGAAACCCAATCAGGCATATAGATATCCTAGTCCTTTATGGTCTAAGTCGTGAGTTTCGTTGGTGGATAATCCAATCCGGTCTTGGATATAGATTGGCATTTACCATTATTGAATGTCGAAATTCTAGAATATCACATGGTGCATTTTACCGCCTGAACTCGATATGATTTGGGGTTATTGAGGGAAAATTGACTTGGTCGATAGAAGAATTCAAAACTCACATATCGTTATGTTTAGATTGTTTGTGTTTAGGTTGTTCATGTTATTTAATTTAGTTGTGTTTTTCATTTTAGTGTGAGTATTTTGCTCGAGAACTAGCAAAATTCTAAGTTTGAGATTATTTGATAGGTGCAATTTACCTATCTATTTCCAAACTGAACTTGTTAGTTTCGAGTGTTATTATAGTATTTTAATACGTTTTTATTTATTTTTATATAAATCAGGTGTGTGGAGTGAAAATGAGCTAAAACGATTGAATATCAAGCTAATCGGAGCAAGTCAGTGGAAGAACAGTGGGAAAACAAGCAAAAAAGAAATTATTTCAAAGCTGTAGCCCACCGCCATAGCAGTTAGAATACTGAGAATGCAGACAACCCACTACCACGATGGTGAGAATGCAGAGAGTTTCCTATTGTGCCCACCGCCACAACGGTCAAGTCACCACTGGAGCAGTAACCTAACCAACATGCCTATTGCCACGGCCGTGAAACCATCGCCGTAGCGGTCACTCTGCACACATTTTAAATACATTTTAGATATTTTTTGTTTCCTATATCTTCTCTCTCTCATCTTTCTCGGCCATTAGAGAGCTCCAAAGGTCAGAATACGGTTGAGAGGTTTTGGGGGAATACTCAACCAATTCTGAAGGAGAAGAACACGTTGCGAAGAAAGAGAAACAATATTGGAATGGTTTTAGTGTCAAATCTTTGGATGACAGCTAGTTCTCTTCGTTTCTTTCTTTATTTATTAACTTCGGTTTATGATTTGAGCATGTTTAGCTCGTTTATCATTGTATATACAGTTATAGCCATTAGCTAAACGGATATTGTCTAGGGATTAATAATATTTATGAATATGTGGTTTTGAAATCGGTGTTTTGTTAATAGTTGTTCTTCATTCTTTGATTGTGTTTGCCGTTTCTCCTTGTTTATTACGCTTGTTATGATATAATGAGAATGCAGAGTTTAACACTTGAGAAAGGTAACCTCGAATTCAGACTAGGGTAAACACAACGCGACGATCTAATAACCTGGGAGGAAGTTAGAAAGTGTGCAATCAATGACGTTGGGGGCAAGACACATGTGACTATGTGTTCTAAAAAATACTAGAGGGGGACTTCGGCGTTAACGCGAAGTCATATATTTGCTCGCTTTATACTCGGGAGAGGGAATGAGCGAGTTTACGATATAGAGATTGTCAGATAAGTCGAACACTGTTAACGTAAGTCAAACACATTTAAGTAAATGAAGTTAATCTCTGGATAATCCAATCCCTTAAACGTCTCAAAATAGTAATATAGTTTAATTAGATAAATTAGTATTTTAGTATTACTATATTTAATTTTAAACTATATTTTTATTTCTTAGATAAAATTAGGTTATGATAATTATGGTACTCGACCATATTTTCAACCAATCCCTGTAGAAACGATAACCCTTACTCTTCTCACTCTACTAAAACTTGACTCGTACACTTATGGTGAAAGTGACAATGTAATATTCCACCACCATTGGCTCCTACCATTGGAGTTATTAAATGGCCCTAACATTGATGGCAACCTTCGATTGCATAGTTGTACATGTTACGATACCGTTATAACTCCTCATCGTGAGGTGAAATGATCTTATGGCTAGTAGAAAAGTATGCTTCTGGTAGTTTATTATATAAAAGTTATTTGATTTGTTGATTTATATTTAGCTGCTATTTCTTGATGATATCTGTGGATTTTAATACTGTTTATTATGGTTAGATTCTGTATTGAAAAATGGGTTTTGCTAAATGTATTTGATCCATAAATCATTTTTTATATTATGAAGACAGTACACCAATAAATTATTTTGTCTCAGGTACCTTAGCTAGAGACGGGTCCACTACTGGCACTAGGTAGAGTCATAGGGTGGTGTTGTTTTTCTTTTTTAGGATTGACAGGACAAGCGTGAACTGTGAAAGGTTCGATTTTTTTATAGTTTTGTAATGGATATTTGAGATATGTGTATTTCTAAATTTTGAAGTTGATAAATATTTTTTGAAAATCTATATCGGTACATTTTATATATATTTGTTGTTAGTCAGATAACATCAAGTCGAGGTCATGGCTATCCTCGGGCGTTGAGGGGCTTAAGGTGGGTGTGACACTACTATTTGGTGAAAGAATTTTCATTTGTCTTAAGGGACTTGATATAATATTACAATCATATCCAATGACTCAAAAAATATTACAATACAATCTAAGACGACAAAATACAACCTTGAAATAAATTACATACTTAATGACAATCATTTTGAGACTCATGGAAATTCATTCGTCATTGGATTCTTTACCGGTATTGAAAATCTTAAACTTGTTTGCCTCTAAGACTCCGTAAAACATCATAATTCCAAACATATGAGGCTCATGGCTTCTAACTGATGCATCATATTAAAGGCTTGGTGAGTTTCCTGGGTTAGTGATCCGAGCGAGGTGAGTTTCGAAATTGGTCCCCGTAGATAAAGACGTGCGACCTTGTTCCTACTATCAACCTCTTTCTAGTACTATAGGGTTTCAGAACTGGACTTAGCGAATAAACTGCGCAGTCTATCTCCTACTATGGGCCCTTCTAAAGGGTTGCGATAGGCATAAATATGGATGCAATGCAATTGTGCTCGTTCGTTGGAAGAGTGTACAATATAATAACAAGGGAAAAGTACAATTTAGACCCTCTAACTATTGACACATTTCTAAGTGATCCCTCTAAGTTTAAACGTTTCATTTCAAACCCTCTACGTATCATAATGTTTCAAATTGGTCCTTCCGTTAGAAAATCAGTTAAAACTAATGGAATTTAGGGGCAAAATGGTCTTTTCACGTTTTTTAAATTTTTTAATCATTTTTAATTAATTTTGTTTCTCTCTCTCTCTCTCTTCCTCCCCTTCCTCTCTCTCTCTATTTTCCTCTCCCTCCCCTTCCCCTCTCTCCCTCCCACCTCACCCCCTGCAACAGGGGGTGATTTTTCACCCCTTGTTGCAGGGCGTTTTCACCCCCTGTTGCAGGGGGTGGGGTGGGAATGAGAGAGGGGAAGGGGAGGGAGAGGGAGAGGGAGGTGGCAGGGAGAGGGAAGGAGGGAAAGGGAGGTGGCGGAAGAGAGAGAGATAGAGAGAGAGGAAGGGGAAGAAGAGAGAGAGAGATAAAAAAAATTAAAAATGATTAAAAAATTTAAAAAACGTGAAAAGACCATTTTGCCCCTAAATTCCGTTAGTTTTAACTGATTTTCTAACGAAAGGACCAATTTAAAACGTTATGATATGTAGAAGGTTTGAAACGAAACGTTTAAACTTAGAGGGACCACTTACAAATGTGCCAATAGTTAGAGGGTCTAAATTATACTTTTCCCTAATAACAATACAAGAAATAAGAAACAGATATATGTACAAAAATAACATGGGGAATGGGGAACAAATATATATATCACAAAAGAAACGTAAAACCCAACACAAACAAACACACATAATTATTTACAAATAAAAATGAAAAGATAACAAAATAAAACACAACATTCGAATTTCAATTTCTTGGACTTATTTGGATATCCTAGACTCAACCCTAAAAAATAAATCCTCAATGGAGTCGCCAACTGATGCACCCCGGATTTTGAGAATAGATTAAAATAAATAAAAGGATTTTTTTTTTTTAAATATTAAGGAGAATAGGGTTTTTTAAAATGTTGTTTTTTCTCATAAAATAACTTAAGCCAATTTTAGAAAAATGAGTCACCACCTAGCATTAAGTTTAAATGGTGAACTAGGCCACCAGATTTTTCATTATAAAAACAATTTTGAAAAATGGCTTAAGTAAGATTTTTACTACAAAAGCACGGTCCAACTATAAATTCGTTTATAAAAGGTTTAGGGGTTAGTTACGCTTGGAGAAGGTGTTAAATACCCCAAGACGCCCATCCGAAGACAGTACCTTATCCAATTAAGTTCAATCAAAATTATTGTTTTATTTGATCTTGAAATCTCTTCTTTTAAAAATCTTTTTCTTTATTTTTTTTAATAATTTTTTTAAAAAAATTGGTTTTGGTTTTGGTTTTTGTTTTTGTTTTTTTTTTTTTTTTTCATTTATTTAAAAATAAAGAGATTTTCTTCTATTTGTTTTTTAATTTTTTTTTTGGCATTTTTTAATTTTTATTTTTTTTAATTTTGTTTTTCCCTTTATTTTGAATTTTGTTTTTGTTGTTTTGTTTTTTTTTTTTAAAATAAGGAAAAAACATTGTTTTTTGTCTTTCAAATTTTTTTTTATTTATTTTTCATTTTTTAAAATTTTGTTTTTTTAGAAAAACATTATAAAGAGGAAATATTTTTTTTTTAAATAGAATGGAAAAAAAACAAATTTGGTTTTTTTTTTTTTTAAATACTCCTCCGATATGGCCGCTTATCAAATATCAGTAATTTAGTAAGTATGACCACCGGAGGGTTTAATGTAGCAAGTTTTAAGTTTGGGATATTTCAATAAAATGAATGAATATGGATGCATGAAAAAATAGGTTTTGAATTTTCTTTTTTTTTTTTTTTTTTTTTTTTTTTTTTATGAAATGGAATACAGGGGAGTTGATTGGTACAGAAAACGTAATTAAACCTATTTTTTAGAAAATTTCATTCTTAAAGAAACACATTTTTTTACGTGAAAACCATTTGGAATAACTCCCTTCTATTGATTTTTCAAAAATACTCACCTTTCAAAAGACTATTTTTATTATTCATAAACTTTTTTATTTTTGGTGCGTTTCTTATAACCAAAATAATTTGATATTTTTTAGAAAAACTAATTTTGACGAAAAACTCATTTTTATGTTTTTATAATGAAATATATATTTAATGCAAATAAGATTTTTATTCCCTCTATTTTATCAACTTATCCCAAGCTCAAAACCTGGCTTAGGGAAGTGTCTTCCTAAACCCACCGTTTCAAAATTTTACACTGGTCAGAAAATTCAAAACGGTGGTATGGAAAACTCTCCCTTTCTCAGATTTCAAGTGACGATTTTCTATTTTTTTTTTATCCTTGCTTTTTGATATTTTCATTTTTGGATTTTTTTTTTTTTTTTGGATTCTTTTTATTTTATCTTTAGAACCAAAACGATTAATTCATTTTTTTTAAAATTTTATGTGAGAAAGCAAATATATACAGAAGTGTAACAACAATACATAAAATTACATAAATAAAAGTGCGGAAAGGCGCAGAACAGAAAAATAGAAGCGCAGAATAGAAAATAAATACAATAAAATAAAAGTGCAGAAAGGCACAGAACAGAAAATAAATAAAAGCGCAGAAAGGCACAAAACATAAAATAAATACAGGAAATAAAAGCGCACAAATGCGCAGAATAGGGAAATAAATGTAGAAAAATAAACCACTTTTAAGTGTTCCGATGTAATGTCCTTTTAGTTTTATCCAATTTTAGGTTATTCATTTCAAGCAATTTAAACAAAAAATAAAAACATAGTTGGAGAGTAGGAAAAACTTACCTAGGCGTGGAGAGTTTATTCTCTTCTTCTTTTTTTCTTCTTCTTCTTCTCCTCCTCCTTCTCTTTTTTTTTTTTTTTTTTTTACTAATTTGTTTGCTTATTCTTTTTTCTAGTTTTTTTGCCAAAAACTCCCCCCAAGAAACTAAAATATGCAAAACCTCACCAAATCACCTTCTTCTTTTTTTACTGAAATCCCCCCAAGTCCAAAAACCCTCTCCCTTATCTCTCTAAATCTCACTCTCACTCTCACCTTTGGCCTCTCCTAGTTTGGTCCCCCCAAAAAATCCATCCCTCAAATGGGAAGTGTGGACTGCCTATAATAAGGAGCCCACACCAAGTGAAAAAGAAAAAAAAAATTATTTATTTGTTTATTTTATTAGTATTATTTTTAAATCAATATCAATATGATTAATATAAAAGCGGAAGCTTTACCTTTGAAACAACCAGAGTTGAGAATGACTAAAATCTCGCCTCTCCTTAATCCATGAGATAGAAGGACATGATCAACTCATTATGCAACAAACAATGGCTACGATCAATTCCTACGATCAATTCATTCAACCAAACACTAAAAGCACATTCCACTGACTTCCACTAACTTAAAAATAGAAAAGATAGTGCGTTAATTATGGAACATCCCACTATAGATAATAATTAAATATATCCCATACCATCCATTCTCTCAACATATACCAAGCTCTCATTTCATAGTGATATGATTATAAATTATATTTTTCTCTTTAAAGTTGATATTTTTATCTTTAAAGTTGTATAAATGATATGGGGGAATGTGAGCACGTGAATGGGAGTCACAATCCACTCAACACAAGACCCCAAATAATGGCTACACCACATATTTTTATTATTATTTTTAAATGGAAGAATGTGAGCACGTGAATGGGACTAACAACCCACTCAACACAAAACTCCCCAAGTAATGACAACTTTTATCTCATTAAAAAAATATTTTTCCAAAACCACCACTAACCAATAAATATATGAATACTATATGTACACACACACACACACACACACACACACATATATATATATATATACACACACGTATATAATTTATATGTATATGAGCACGTGAATAGGACTCAAAACCCATTCAACACAAAACCCCAACTAATGGTTACATCCTATAAAAGAAAATATATTAATTTTTTTTTTTTATAATTATTTTTAAATGGATGAATGTGAGCACGTGAATGGGACTCACAAATCACTCAATACAAAATCCCCCAAATAATGATTAACTTTATCCCGTTGAAAAAATATTTTTTCAAAACCACTGCTAAATAACTAATATATATTTATATATATATAGATAGATAGATAGATAGATAGATAGATAGATAACATGATAATTATATGATTAAAAATAGAATTAATGATTTTTTTTAAAAACGAGAAATAAAAAGCTCAACCAACACTCCCCACTACCAATATTTTAACACACATCATTTCATCCACTATAAATAATATGATTAAAAATAGAATTAATGACTTTTTTTGAAAACAAGAAATAAAAAGCTCAACCAACACTCCCCACTACCAATATTTTAACACATCATTTCAGCCACTATAACCCCACTACCAATATTTGAGATCCTTACCATCTTCATTCTTAGCACAAGAAGAATTTGAAGTTTTGTGCTTCAGCTTCACATTGACCTCTTTCTTTTTTTTATTTTTTTCATTTTACAATGTTGGGGGATGGGGTTGAATTCTAAACCTTCCACAAATGAAGTTAAGACATATTCACTAGGTTATAAACCTTGGAATTAACATTTCATCTCTTTATTCCTATCAAATCAATAGCAAAAAAAATTCTTTGTGGATGTATAAATGGTTATTTAATTATTATTTTTTTATATGTAAATGTTTAAATAATTTTTTTTTCTTAGTGTATAAAAGTTTTCATAATTATTTTTTTGTTTGTAAGGGCACTCTACAACGCTAGTGTTAATTGTACAATTAGGAGGCTTACTTTTGATCAACTTAAGTCTCCTTAACTAATAATTGTAACTCGAGTCCCCTTAATTAATAATTGTGAATTACTTTACTATCTACATCACTCATGTACAACAAAAAAATAATATTTATCATTATGCAAATGTTTCTATTCCTCAAATTCTTAGTCAACTTTTGAATTTTTTTTGTAAGAAAAATATATATTTACTTCTTTAAATTAGATGTATACACATATTATTTTAAGAAATCAATCATTGCACTAAAACACACAACTTAATAACTAATATAAAAAAATTGATTAAGCAAACAAAAAAAAACTAAACTAAAAAATAAAAAAAATAAAAATCTATAGCCCGCACGTTTGTGCGGGTAGAAAACTAGTTTGATATGATAGCAACATCCTTTCTTACTTTTGTTTTGGGGCAAAGGGGCACCACCATTTCTTCAAAAAAAAAAAAAAAAATCCAGATGAAGGGGTGCAAGGAAGCGTCCTCGTTGATACTTGTCAAAAAAAATTCTTTTTTTTTTTTCTACAAATTACATCTACCAAAATTCGAACCCAGGCCCACTTGGGTGGGAAAGAAGAAGCTTAACACCAACCTATTCCTAGACATTTTTTCTTTTCTTTTTTCCTTTCTATTTTTCTTCTCTTTTCTTATTTTAATTTCTTTTATAATTGACATAATTTTTTCTAATAGCTTAGATGAAAACACAATTGGATTATCCAAAGTTCAATTGATTTCAAAATGATTTCCAATTGTTGGCCAATTTCATGAATTTTCGAAAATGCCCAAACTTCGGGTTTAAAATGAAAATTTCTAAATACTTTCGATTTCATTTGTTTTTCTCCAAATTGAATTTTGAAAATCCAAATTAACAAAAATAAAAGATGATAAACTTTTCAAGATTTATTTCAATCTAATCAATTCAGTCTCAAAATAAATTTTATTTTGACCCCGAAACTTTCTTTTGTCTTCTCTGAACCTCAATTGGAGTTCCGATTCGAGTTTTTCAAGAATTAATTATTTTAAAAGATTTGATAGGAAAATTTGGAATCAAAATTGGTCCTTGTTAAACGAAGATTTAAAGTTTCTCAAAATTTCAATTAGGCCCCTAAACTTTCTATTTCGACAAAAGTCTCAAATGGTTTATTCAGGAGCCCAATTTGGATTTTGAAACTTTTATTTAACTTTTTTTAAGATAAATTGAACCCTCCAAAAATTAATTTTAAACTCTGGGTTCAAATGTCAACATTTCAAATTTTCAATTTAGTTCCAAAAAGTTTCAAAATGAACAATTTTGATTCAAAACCCTCAATTGGATAACCTTTCTACTTAATCGGATTTTTGAGATATTAATTTAAACATTAAATACTTAATTTATTATTTCAAATCTCCAATGAAGCTAATAAGATTTCCAATTACAAAATTTAAGTTTGAATTAATTCCTGAAACCTTGAAATCAAGCCTCCATTTTTGTTTGGATATTCTCAAAATTCATTAATAATTAACTCAGGAAAAACCATTTTTTTTTAAATGTCATGCATGGGCGGGACAAAATGCAGTGTCTACAGTTTGGTTCTTACCTGGTAAAGAGATTAAAGGGTTTAGGCAAATCTTTGTGGAGCTCGAGGGACTGGACGTAGGCAAGACTAGCTTGGCTGAACCAGGATAAATTCTTGTGCATTGCATTAAATTATTTATATCTTATGTTTGGGTGTGCACTTAGTATTAAACACATATTCGTTGCGTATAAAGATAATAATCTATTTAGGAAAATTGATCATTTGTGTTTAAAGGAATTAATTATTTAAATTTGGTAACTACCCAATTCACCCCCTTCTTGGGTAGCTCTTTAGGCCAACAATTGGCATTAGGGCTGATTTTAGCTTGATTAGGCTTAACATCCTAGCTAAATTCAATCACATGGAGTGCATTCATAATGATATTGTATGTCAATCCTCTGATTGTCTTGATACTATTAGTGAATCTTCTTCTTGCTCTGATAATCAGGGTCCCATTAGTGAGAATGATAAACATTGTGATAATGAGGCTGCAGATAAGACTATTGAGATGCTGATAGCCCTTATTTATGTTTTTGAAAAAGAAAATTTAAAACTTGGGCAAAAGATTGCGATTATTGAAAGTAAAAAGTTTAGTGCCACTAAAAATCTTAAGAATAAGAATTTGGACAGGTATTTTGAAACTGCTGAATTTTTAAATGCTTTATTTGAAATTGGTAAGTTGTTTGCAAAAATGGATTCTCTTGAAGAAAAGAACGAAGTTTTGAAAAATATTATTTATGATTTTCAGCAAAGTAATTTTAAAAAGAAAAATCTTGAAACTTTAAATAAGTCCTTGAACATTGAGTTGGATAATGAAAGGTACAAGATTGATAGAGATCGTTCGAAAAATCATTATATTGAAAATGATTATCGAATTCTTAAGAATGGTTTTGAATTTATGCATAAAAAGAATTTTGATCTACAGGTGAACGTGAGTTCGTTGGAGCGATCACTTGAAAAGATTCAAAAGGAGCTTAACGAAGCAGTGGATAAATTCAAGGATATTGAGATAACTAAACTTGTTGAAAACCAATAGTTGTTAAAGCAGCTCATCAATATCACCATCAATATCATGCTCCCATACGGAATAATGATTATCCTAGGAAACATGCTAACAATGCTAGATATTTTTATTGTGGGAAGCATGGTCATTTTAAGAAAATGTGTTATCTATTGCATGGTTATCCAGTTGGATCCAGAAATAACTAGATACCAAGGAAATAATTTTTTTATGTAGGTACAAATAATAGATTTGCTCAATTAAGAACGTACAATGAATACTACATGCCTAGAAGGGATTCTAGATTCAATGTACCAACAAGGATGAATGAATACATACAAAGGCATAAAATAGAAGCCATCGGAAAGCCACGGGTTTAGCAAAATAATTATCATTCGGAAAGAATGTAACCTCAAAAGTAGTAGAAACTAGTTTACAGAATTATTGCAAATCACAACAAAATAAATCAACCAATATGTCCAAGACGGACAAAAGTGTGGTTGAGATGAATCAATTGGTTACCCCCTAGGAATAACAAGCCAACTCAATCAACTGTTCCAAAGGATAACAAGAATGGCGTTGACAATAACAATGAGATAATAAACAAAGTCGTCCCCAAGGACGTTAGAGGTACTCTTAACCTTTCGCAATTTAAATTCATTAAATTTGTTAGAAATGTAAGTTGGTGATGGTTTCGAAAGCTTATTTCAAATGATTTGTTTACTCGTTGTCTTAAAAATAGTTAAAGTATATTAACATATTTTTATGATATATTTATATCAAGTATTGTTCATTTATCTTATTCTATGAAACATGTTATATGATCTAAATTGTTAGATAATACTGGTTTATTGATTAAGATTGAGTCATGTGATGGTTATGAAGCTTATCCTAATTCTCATATCACATGTTATATGTTTTATAATATCAATATTTAGCATGGTTTACTTTGACGACATGATCATATGAATTTAAGTTTACATGGTTGGTATTGCTTTCTGAAATTGTCTTAATCTATTTTCAATACAATTTGAATGATCATATGAATATACATGGCATATCAATCTATGCTTAGTGTTTTGAACGTGGATATCTTTATAAGCATCAAGTGCCTAACTGAATGCATGATAATATGAACTTAACATACGTTTTATTTCTCTTGGTTGCAAATCAATATTATTCTATAAGGGATCTAGAATTTTATGAGATAACATCTTTAGTATGCAATTATCAATGCATTAGATTTATGTCAATGACTTCATAAATAATGTATATTATTATTGAGATATGATTCATGTCCTAGTACGTTAAAGATTACATGTTTTTTTATTCTATCTAAAGGGAAGATATTGATTGGTATCATGAAATAAGTACGTTGACTTAATTGAAATTATATGATTTCATGCTATATTGGTGAAATGTTTTGATGATCTCCTGAAATTGCTTTAAGATGATTAGATTAATTAATCTTAAAAGTTGTTCTCTTCATGATCTCCACTTTTTGATGTAACAAAAGGGAAGAGAATGTGATATTAATAGGGAAAAGTTATATGGTGTCTTGATATTGAATGTGTTCTCCTAAGCATGAATTAATGTTTACAATTATATAGATGGAGAAATTATAAATTGAGAAATAATATGTTATGCTTAAATTGAAAAAAAAAAAAAAAGATATTAAATATGTTGATACGTCCAATTAGCTTGTTGATATTTTACCAAACCTCTAGTTGAAGATCAAATTATACTAATCATTCAAGGTATAGGTATGGCTAGGCATAACGATGTATGCCTAGATTAATATTTTTTATTCTTCGTCCTTACTTTTTGAAATGACAAAGGATGAGAAGTTGATGTTTTTAATGAGTTAGTTGTTGTTTAGGGATTTGTTCGCCTAAGCATTGCGTTGATTAGAGAGAGAAATTATTATGGGACGTAATGTTAAATATCATTATTGTTTAATTGGGTTTATATTGAATATCTTTATCATTGTTTACTTATTTTTTCATGTTTATGATTAAATGAGTTTAAATACCCGTTCTCGGATTTAGGGGGAGCATGATTACATTTGTTTATTGAAAAAAATATCAAAATTAATTATTATCATCGAAAAGGGGGAGATTGTTGAATCCAAGATTTTGATGAACAATTAAGTATTGATGTTGTTGGTGGAACTAATAGTTTTATCGAGTATTTCAAAGTTATAGTTCCACGCATGTGGTTAAGAAAAAGACCCCATGAAGAAAACATAAAGGGTGCAAGATGGACATAATGAAGATGTGAAGAGTTTTGAAGACCTTGAAGAAAAATAGGCGAAAACAACTCTCTACTTATATACTCTTAATGAAACCCAAATTAGGATCACACACGACACTTTAAATGAGTTAATTATATGTGTGTCATGATAAGAAGTAATAAATTCAAGATCCTAAAATGTGATGTTGTATGTGCTCTTTATGTGAAATAAATTTAATAATTGACCTAATTGGAAAATATGTTTTAAAGTATAAAAAGTTAATTTTTTAGGTCAATTCAGTCAACTGAGAAAAGCAATCGGTCAACCGAATCAAACAGTGTGTTTTGGAGTTGAAATGAGATGTTACTAATCTAATCGATCAACCAAATGCAATTGGTTTATCAACCGAATGGTCAGTGGATGAAGTGGCTGAAAAGGGGGGGAAAACCTACTAATCCAGTAGTTAATCGTTTGGTTTAGTCGATCAACCGACTGCTACAGTGAAATCAGCAACTATTTTGTTGTTTTGGTCAAAACTGTCCGTTTTTTATATTTCCAAGAGAGGTTTTAAGGGGATCTGAATTTAATTCAAATATGTACAACCTATTATATGATCCCTATTGATATGATCAATATATTTTGAATTTCTCTTAATTAAAATGATTTAATACTTTATATTCTTGTGGTTTTAAATTGGGAATAGTTTTATAGACTTAAATAAGAGTTTTAAAGATTATTTTTAAGTGGAGCATACCTATAATAAAAGATGATGTTATATGGGGTCTTAGAATGTCATTTTATGATATATCTTTGAAAACGAACCGTTAAAGGGCTAGTTCTAGGTTTATTTAATAAAACCTGCAGGATTAAGTTTTGATACATCAAGATCAATTAGTTTGAACTATTCTAAGAGTGATATTTATATTGAGATTTTCGTGAGAGATTTATTCTAAATTATTTATCTAAAGTGCTTGTGGTTTGGCGGCGCCGACTTGAGTTCTATTGCTATTTTGTCATTATTTTTGGTGTTTCCCAGTGAGATCTATCTAAGTTTTATTATTTATTTTGAAGTTATATTTTTATTGATTGTTTGGTATAGGATTAATTAGAAAGTCATTGTAAACATAAAAAGCCTGAAAATATTTTTTAAACGATTTTTGTTTGATTATCTGATTACGTGTGTAAATTGTGCCACCCACTTTATTAATTAATCAAATTTTATTTGCCTCACATTGTATCTATCACATAGTCATTATTTGGGTCATTAATTGAGTATATTCGTATTGAGGTGGTAGAAGTTCCTTGTGGGAAGTTATATTTATTGTATTTGTGAGTTTGAGTGGATTAGACATGTTTGGGACAGTGTCGAGTCAAGGTAACTAGGTTTCGATCTTTTTCTTGAAAAAAAATATTAGGGTTTGATCTTTATCCTGGTAAAAAGGTTAGGTTATTTTTTTTCCCTTTAAAATAGTTAGGTTTTGATTATTCCGGCAATTGAATTATTTTTCGAGTCAATTGTAAAGGTTCATCATTCCCTGTGAAAATGATAAATGAGAAAGTGTTAAGTTTTTCTTTAGCCTGGTAAAAAGATAGGATTCATCCTTGGCCTGAGAAAAGGGCAATTTATAAAGGTTGATTATATGCTTGCAACATAATCGTTGTAAGGGTTTGGTTTTTTCCTAATAAAGGGATCGAAGGGTTTAGTGGATTATGAATCTCCGTGGAGCTTAAGGGATTGGGTGTAGGAAAGACTAGCCTAGCCGAATCAAGATAAATTCTTGTGTGTTAAATTGAATAATTTTATATTTTGTATTTGGTTGTGCACTTAGTATTAGACATATATCCGCTGCGTATAAAGATAATAATCTATTTAAGGAAATTGATTATTTGTGCTTAAATGAATTAATTGTTTGAATTTGGTAACTACCCAATTCACCCATTTCTTAGGTAGCTCTTTGAGCCAACAACTTCCTCATTTCATCTTATTAGATATTGGAACTAATTTCTGTAAGCAATACTCAATAAAACCGTTAGTCTCTTAACATTATCTAAGTTAATTGTTTCATCAAAACATCAAATAATGTCTTGGGGTCTACAATCTCCCCTCTTTCTATAATGACAATTAATTTGATGTTTTCTCAAAAAAAATATTAATAACCATGCTCCCCTGAATATGATAACGAATTTTGTTTAATTAACAGATCATAATGAGAAAACTTTTTAATTTAAGATACTATAAAGAAATTCAAGATATGCAATGCAATGAATAAAATATGAAAGACATTCTCCCCCTTTGTACAAAAAAAAAAAAAAAATCTCCCATTTTCTAGGAAAAAAATATTGTCTCTCTCTCTTTCCATTTGTCATCTTAAAAAGTGGGAAGGAATAAAAAAATTTGAATTACTCGATAGTGATTTTAAAAATGTGATGATAACATAATGACATCATAATATAATATTTGACAAAAAAGTAGGCTAACTAATTCATTATAATGTTTTACTTGGGGATTACTTTGAGATAAAGATGAGATTTCATATATTACTTAAACTCCAGATGATCAAAAAATCAAATGCACAAAATAAAGCATAGAGTAAATTTTGCAATTGCTGCAATTCTAATGCACGCTTTAACATAGATAATTTCATATTTCCAAGTTGCTATCTCATAAAATTTCAGTTCTCTTTCAGAATAATAATCATTTAAAAATATGAGACGATAAATGTATACTAAAAATAGTTCGCACTAACATGCCTACAACAAAGCAACTAATACCCAACATACAAGCTTAATGTTATATGATATTCTGAACATACTGCGACAAACGAGATTATGCTTAATACTAATTTTATGGAAAATTTCAAAGAATAGCTCAATAGCATGCTATTCAAGAAATATCATAAAATTGATATGTATCACATGACTCCTTCATGTACAATAAAACAGTATTAACTAAAAAGTAAAATTTCATGTAGGCATATAATAGAGCATATCTAGAAAACAAGTACAATGTACATATAGACATGAATCTATAAACATGATTTTTCAATGATAATTTTACATCACATAAACTTCGCATTCAATTATATAAGAATGAGATTATTTTACCACTGAGTTGAATGAAAATTCAACTTTAATAAAATATCTTACTGAATCAATTTCGTTCTTATCCTTAACTTAAACTTCAAGTTTCAATATGAATATATATTTCTCCATGCATTATCTTATAACATGATACTCTTTGAACCATTCTTGCAAGAAAATCATTAGTAGAAGTTAAGCATATATTCATGAATTAATTATCAAGTTTGATCACTAATCAAGTCTAAGTAGTATACAATATGCGGGATCACTTAAAGCATTTGTGGTCCTTAATATGAGACACAAATTCTACGCAAGAATTGAAAAGAGGATATCATACTCACATAGCAACATGGTTTATTTCACACCCTTGTATAGAATATCTAGTTAATAAAATAAATCATTGTAATCAAAGCCGATATCAATGAATTGATAACAAACATGCTAGTTAAATCAAGATCCATATCTTATAAATGCATCAATTAAGAAGACAAAAGATGATCGATAAATATTTCACCATTTTAAAAAATCTCAAAATTTCAAATAGAGACAAGAATGTCAATTAGATCAAGTTATTCTCTCAAGAAGCATTCTTTAGAAAGTCAGTTTAATACCATACATTTGTATAAAAGGTAGAGACATGAACATAAGTAATAGTTTTGCCAATATGCATATGCAATGGTGAACAAATCACAAAATAATACTAGTGCAAGTTTGTACGATGTAATTACTCATGTAATACATAAATACTCGTAAGATTATTTACCATGAAATATATATTGGTAAGAACATGATGGTTGATTCAATATTTAATCAATATGTATAACATATAACATGTTTCATAAAAAAAATCCCAAAAGTAGATAAAGGTTATCAATCATATAATCGAATACACGAATATCATTGAATACATGATATGAATGATATAAGCAAATCGTATACAATCATGTTAATACACTTAAATATAAGTAACTTTCAGAATCACGATGCAATATTTCTAAGATAACAAATGCACACGTAATTTACCAAGGTTTTAGAAAGTCTTACCGACTTACCTAATTTGCAAGTTGGATACCTACATCTTTAACAAATTTAATGAATTTAAACTGCGAAGAATTAGGAGTACCTCTAATGTCATTGGGGATAACTTTATTTGTTACCTCATTCTTATCAATGATAGGTCTAAACATAGACTTATGCTCAGCCTGTCTGCATCCTCTACGCCTTTGGCTTTTTCCCTTTGAATTTATGACATTTTTCTTTGTATTCGTCACTTGTGACTTCTTGATGACTTTCTACCTTTGCTTTCGTACATATTTTCCATTTGTTCCACTTGTTTCGATCTTATCAATATGTAACCCTGCACAAGATTTTTGTGTGCCGTTCTTCAGTATCCATTTAATTTTGGATCCATTTTTGTTAGAAATAAATTTAGGGTTCTTGAAAGGACGTGATATTTTGAAATGTTTAACCCTATTGCAATAATTACATATCAACTTTGACTGATTATCATAAATAGCACGATAAGTAGAGCATAAATTATTTTTAACACTAGCTAATTTATAATCATGGGCTTGTGATTAAGGGTGAGACGATTAAGCATATCCACTTCTATAGATTGATTTAAAAGATGAGTAAACATTCTTAGGTTAACTTAAAATAGATTCGAGGCTAGATTTTGATTTTTCAAAATTTTGATTAAGTAAATCAATATTTATTTCAAGACTTGACATTTGCCTAGATACTATATCAAAATCATTTTTTTTTTTTAAATTCTATATTCATTTTCAACATATTTGATTTTCAAAACTAATTTTTTATGTTCAATTTTTGAAATCTCAAGATTTGCTTTTAAAACCTCATTTTCTTTTATAAAATCTTCAAAAATATAAATATTTTCTTTTAAAGTATTTAAATCATTTTCAAAAAATTATGTTTATTTTCAAGACAGTCGATTTTAAAAAAACAAATTATTTATTACCAAAATAACATCTGAAAACTCATTTGTTTCACGATAGTTTTCTATATTCAGATGTATTTTAGGTTTTTGAAAACTCTTTCATCTATTTTCAAAAGAAACGATTTTGATTTTTAAACTCAAGCTCTCTTTAGCAAAATATTGTATAAAAGTAAGTAATTTTTTTTATGACAATATAGACATTCTCATTATCATCATCATCACTGCCACTAGCTAGTACTACAAGAATCATTAATAAAATTATCACATAAAGATCTATCACATTCAAGGCAGATACATATAAAATATTATTCTCAGTGTGTGCCATGTGATTGTTTAGCTAGGATAGCCTATTTGGTTAATTAAGATATGATGCCAATTGTTGGCCCAAATATCTATCAAGAGGAGGGTGAATTGGGTCGTTATAAATTAACAAACAAATTTAATTTCCCTAATTGGTTTTTATCTTGTTAATATGCAAAAAAGTGAATTATTAAATGCATAGACAAAGAGTTAAGGGATAGAGAATTGACACACAAATTAATAGTGGTTCAATAAGCTACTATTTCCTACGTCCACTCCCCTAAGCTCCCGCAGGGAATTCGTAATCCACTAACCACACCTAATTCTTTTTCTATGTAACAATCAAATCCTTACTATAATCCTTTTTTCTGACAAAAACTAAACCGTTGCACCCTGATTAGGCAAGGTCCATTTATGTCCAATCAAACACTCTCACTTAAACTAGTTATCTTTAGGTCTAAGCTACAACTCACAAAATGCAAAAGATAATGGTTTGTGCTCACAAAAGCTTCTACCAACTTAATTAAAAAAAACTCGATTAATGTCCAAATACTAGTGATAGAAGTGTATGCAACGACGTGAGAAACTAAATCTAGAATATATCAAGTTAAACACAAAACTATTTTGAAATCAGATTTCTAAAAACTTGTTTTAAACATATTTTCAATAATTTCTGCATAACGATATTTATAGCAAATATAACAGGCTTAGAAATAGAATTATATATCAATTAAAGCACAATAACTTTAAACACAAAAAAAAAAAAAAAAAAAAGAAAAGAAAAAGAAAATTGGAGAGATCACACCAATATATCCTCAAGAACGATTTGATAAAGACAGATTCGTAGTAAACTCGGTTTTTGCAATGAACGCCTTTTTATTGATCAATATCACTCTCGAAATAAAACTTTTTAGTTTTTCCATAAAAATTACTTTTCTCTCTATAAAATATTTAATAATTCTTGATGGCACATCAATGAAATTCACAGGTTTATTTAAGTTGATTTCAAACATGGCCTATAACAACTATTTTTCAAAAGATATACTAAAACATAACACATGTAGAATCCATATATCATTTATAACAGCTATAGTTGACCAAAAATACCACTTTTAAAATGTTCGATTTAGTCCCCAAAATAATTTGATTTAAACCCAAAAAGGATAGAAAGAAATTTTCCTAGTATAAATCATAAAATCAGAAAATGTATGAACTAAATAATAAAATCTTCAAAATATATATGATATCATTGAAAAATTGTTCTCAATCATTAAAATATAATTTTCCAAGGTTTAAATGCTTAAAATATGGCTAGAAGATCTTTGAAAAATAAGCAGTCAAATAAAAAATTCAAAAAAGATTGGTTAACCGAAATTGTTGTCAGTCGACCATTTAGGCTAACGTTCGGATTTCTATCCATTTTCAAATAGATTCGGTCAACTAGAATCCTTGGGCAGTCGACCAATTTCCTCTCTATATTTTCCATCCAACTTATCAGATGATTGAAATGGCTAAAACCCAAAGTTTTAAATATCCTGATTCTGACAGTGGGCCGAAATTTTTATTTGTTGATCGATTAGGCATTTTTTTTCATTATTTCTTGATTTTCGAAACTTTTTTGATCGATTACTCAGAAAAAATCTTTGTTAATAAAAATTTATCACTTCTGACCATTTTTATAAATTCATATAGATATTTTCATGTGTCGTGTGTGATCCAAATCGGGTTGTAGAGTTTAGAAAGAATTAAGTTGTTTTTACTTAGTGATACCAAAAAAAAAATAAAAAAAAATTGAATATCTTCAATAGTTTCCATTGCAACCAGCTTGATCTTCAGTTATATTTTAGCATTTTTTCTAATTCTAATGCATGAACTAAACTCTAAAAGCATTTCTCAATAAAACATTAGTCCCTTAAAACATATAAGTTAATTCATTAAAACATCAAATAATATTCTAGGGTCAACAGTATGGTTTGCTAAGATTTGATAATACTAAATGTTGTATTCTGGCCAAGAAACTTTAAATATATTCATTAGATATGATAAGATATACATGTAAATATAAGAGTATGCAAGATATGATCTATCGTTCTTAGCAAAGAGGCATGTGTCCTATATGATTCAATTTAATATAATTCACCCAAATCTATAGCTAGCACAGTGTGATGATTGAGATAAGATTCCAATTGGTGTTATAAAAAAATATATTCTCAACAAATGCACATATGATTGGACTAGTGATTTTTGACTTTATTCATACTATGTTAAACCTTTCGGAAATACAAGATAAAGAGATCGTATAATACAAAAATCATAGCTAAGGAAGTTCTCTTGGAGAAATTACTATTATTTAGACATGACTATGATATATAGGTAGACATGACTCACAGTTGGATGAGATGCCTTTGGGAGTGTTTATCCTAGAAAGAGAAAAATTAGAATAGGCGGAATCTTGTATATTCTCATTCTTCAATTCCCCTAGACTTAACCTTTTTTTGTTTTTCAACCAATTAATTGAACCATCCAAAATAAATATATATGCATGAAAGATTAACATTCTTAAGGACGAAGAAATAGAAATAGAATCTAATTCTTTTAGATACGATTAGATAATGGTAGATACTATCTATAAATATTTTATTATTTAGAAACTCTTGACCCATATAGAAAATGGATAGGGTCTCTCTCGAATGAATAAAAGTATGTATTATTATCTAGATCTAGACTATTAATGAATATGTATCTCAATTCATCAATTCATAGCATGAATTTATGTTCCAATTTTAACTAGTTAATTAATTAATTCCAATATCCATCTTTTGGTATACACCTAATGGGTCACACACAATAGAAAATAATTGAAAAAGTCCTTAAAATAAAATGGGTAGTAATGTTGAATTATTTAGAAATTTGGGGGCCAAAGTGCAATTATAAAAAGAAGTGGGCCTGGTTTTGAACCCTAGATTGTACTATATAAGGGGAAGGCCATTATGGCAACCCCTCAATGAAAAATTCAACCATCATCATCATCTTGGCTTATTCTTCTTATTACCATCTTCGTACTACTATTTAGATTCTTACTACCACTTAGAATCTAAAAAGAATTACCTTAGGATCTTGAGATCAGAATTGGATTCTTATAAATCTCAAGAATACTATCTGTACGGAGTTTTTAGATATGGATACTATTAGAGGAAAAAATATTACTTCTAGGAGAACTTTGCTTTGTTGTCAAAATGAGATCAGATCTAGCGGCTCTTAGAGGAGCCTACCCAAATCATACCTTGAGAGCTATCAGTTTTGAGGCCAAATCATTAGAAGAGGTATCGATAAGTTCAATTTAGTATTTACTATTTTTATTTGTGTTTATGTTGATATGGATATATTTGACTTTAAGGAACATGATATTAAATATAATTCTTTTTTACACTTCGTTGCGTATATATTGTGTTTTTAATATCTAATTCCTTATGATAACACCTTACCAACTTCTTATCCTTTATCTGTATCAACATCGTGCCCAATGGTGGATTCAGGGGGTGACGTTTGTGTACCTATCTCGGCCTCTCGGACTGCTTATCAGATCCTTCCCGTTCTCGGTCGTTTCTTTTCTTCTTCAACCTGCTCTCTTCCTGATCAAGTTTATTATGGCTTAATTCATCGACTTTTATTTTACCTTGCAGTTCTATTCTTCTTATACTCAGGCCTAATAGATGTCCTCGACCGAGATAAACTCTATTAATAATGCAAAGGCCTAATCCAACATCGTCAATAGGGCCTGAGCCATCTCATAGAGGAAGGGACCTTTCTTATTTCTCTCATTAATGTTGTAATGACCATGACATCGTTCAAATCTTCTATTTAGTCCTATTCTTGTTTAAATATCTCCAAGAACACCTCGAGCCTCTTATATTTCGTTTGTCGAATAGAAAGTAGGTGAGATAGATTCTTTGCTTGTCGCTTGTTACTAATGAAAGAATGGACAAATACGATGATTAATGATTCAAAAGAATCAAATACACCTGATTAGGGTTTTATACCATTTTGTAGCAGTCTAGGTCAGAGTTACTTGGAAGGCTTGACAATTGATCAAATTTAACATTCCTTGTAGATCCATATGTGCATGGTAAGAATCTAAGTACTTGACAGGTGTGCCCTTAGTATATACCGATCGGGGATCGTAGCTTGAAATTCAGATAACCTTCTCACCCAGAACCCGAGTAGTAAAATATGGGGCATTCTTACTCACAATCTACTAGATGTTGGACTTTCTCTTTACAATGTATCTAGGCTTCTTATTGATTGCATTAATTTGATCTTGGAGGTCACTGTTTGCTTGATGGCCTCGATCTAATCTATGGATCCTCGAATATTTTCCCCAAGAAGCTTCCATAGAGTATGGAAGATCATTGAGATAAAGTTCATCGAAGCATCGCCCTTCTACTAGCATTGATATTGGCTCGAACATTCACATGGGCATGCAATCCATCATTTATTACCACCGACCAAGTAGGTTGTACCCTAGGACTGAGCCTAGAATAGACACTCACTGCTTGTTCATGGGGTAGGATTACATGTGCTGCTCGAGGTATCGCCTCTACTCGATGAAGTTCTTCTCTTTCTCCGCAGAGTTGCTCCAGCTCAAGCCAAAGTTATTGTCACTCATTCCATAGATCTTCTTCTCGATGATGATTTCCTAGGGCTCTTTGTCCTTTATTCATAATTGCATGCGCCTTACTGTAGGGGGCACAAATCCTTGTAGAATTGGTGGTGATGCTGGTAACTGGCTCTGGCCAACCATTATTTGTATGTTCTAAAAGAGGCCATGAATCTCTCTTATCAATTTTATTAACAACAAAAGGGATTCAAATGACAGACTAATCCCTAGATCTACTGTGTGAATGTATTGTCATTAATTTTTTTGTTCACTAGTCATGATTCTAGATCTTACAGTAACTACAAAAAAATTCTCATGAGTGAGAAATATAGTCGTTTTGCACAAAACATGCCAATCTGATCTTTCCAAAAGCTAGATCATAAGAAATGGTTCTTTAGGACTCGAAATTGGATACTTCTTGAGCTCTGGGGTTCCTGCAAAATAATGCTCATGCGAGTGGGACTATCAATGTCGCACCTCCATTATACGAATCCGTAGTATTCTGGTAGAATTTTGCAGAATAACAGTTAAGAGAAGTGAACATACCTTAACTAGACTCATTTGTAGTATTTATAGAAGATGGAAAAATTGTTTGGAAAATCTTGTTTTGATTTCGGTCAGCTTTCATTAATATCCTGAATTTAGTAAGATTTGGGAGTAATGAGCCATTATATCAAAATCGTAATCGCTTCTTCCCTATTTAGCGGGTTGTAACGAATCCCCAGTAGGTATTAGTGACCGAGCATAAGTCAAGGTCCATTATCTTGATTGGGAAATCCGGGGATGGCTCTTGCTCATCATCCTAAGAAGGACTATTAGGCACAGTCGCCCAACTACTCAAATGGAGATGTACCATATGATGGCGTCGCATTTCGAGACAGACCCCTTAAGTACCCATGCACCCGTGTGGGCTCACTTGCTTGGCACGTGCTTGTTGGCAAGTCATGCTTAGGAACTCACGTGCGTGCCATATAATGTTAAGACCTACAATTAGCGAGATTTGGGACTTCCTAAAATATTCTCTGTCAGACTTGAATTCAATTCAATAAAATTCATTTGTAATTCTATTTCAATTGTTTGGAATAAAATAAAAAAATAATTGAATCCTATTAGAGGGCTTTTATGTATTTCTTAATAAATAAAGAACACTTTAAATATTTTTTAATAATAGTAATTAATAATCATGAATTTAATATTTAGTAATGTATTTGAAATAATGAATTGTGGTGATTCTAAACATAAATTAAATAATCTATATAATAAATCAGGACTGGTATATTCACGGCCGTCGGATGAGAGATAAAACTATAGACATTTTAAGGCTGTCAGATCATCCTATTTATACGTAATTAAAAAAAATTAGGGTTAACCAAACACCACCTCAATCGTTGCCCCTCTCAGTCTTCACTGTCGCTTCTGGCTCTCTCACTCCCTCTCTTGCCATCTCTCTCTTGATGACCATCAATCGTTGCCGATCAATTGTGCTTCGATAACCACCATCGTGCTTGCGCCGAACTCAAAAGTTCAGCTATGCTCTCTGCCACTGCAGTGAGTTGATCGGAGTGCGGCGATGTCGTTCTAGTGGTGGTTGTCGTCCACCAAATCTTTGCCACTACCATCAACCTTACTTACCCACACTGCCACATCCTCCCAGATCCATCACGCAGCCACCACCGTGTGCATCAATTGAAGTCTCTCTCTCACTCTCACGGCCATCGGCAGGGCCACCTCCCTCTGTCGTCGATTCCGGTGCAACCAGATCTTACCACTGCGGTCTTCTTTTCGTTAAAACTAAGGTAGAACTTTCTCTCTCCATCTCTATATCTCTTTTCCAAGTGTCTCCATCAAAACCCTGACGCTATTTTTCTTGAAATTAATCTATGTTTTTTAGCTTGATTTGGTTAAATCTAAGGTTCTCTATATTTGCATGTCCAAATCTGCAAATTTGTTGTTAGATTGTGTATTTGTGAATATTCTGCATTTGTTCTAGATATTCTTTTTGTGTTTGTTCCTGTTCCAAGTTTTTGTTTCTATTCTGAATTTGTCTCTCTAATAAAAACTACCACCAAAATTGTTTCTGTTAGTTCTTATTTTCATTTATTTCTGTTAGTTCCTAAATTGTTTTTGTTCTTATTTTCATTTGTTTATGTGTATATTTCTCACAATTGGACGACATTCATTCACCTTTAACCATTTATTTCTTAAATTTTGCAGCTGGCTCATCGCTGCTATTTAAATAATCATCGGTCGTTAATTAAATCCCTATATAAAACGACTCCCCCGAAGAACAACCACACGTCCCTTTCTTTCTATCCCTGCCGGTCAACCATTCTCTCTCTCTCAATTAATGATGAGGTCTCAAAATTCGATGATGAGATCATAACTGGCTGGCTAGATCTTTCTTACCATCGATCTCCCTCTCTCTCGCCTACACAATTGTTATCCCTCTCCCGACGAACATTACCCCCACCGTACTGCTCTCTTCCATGTTCTATCTCTATCTCACCTACACCATTCCAAAATCAAATAGCCGCAATTCATATGCCATTGCCATCTAATTACATTCCCTTTTACCATCGTCGCCTCATCCATCCCAATAATAGATTATTTGTTTGTCTGATTTGAATATTTGAGTTTTTATTTTGCTAGGTTTGGTTTGGCTATTCTCTTTGCAGGTTCGATTATCAAACATTTCTAATGTTCTTTCTCTCTTTGTTCCATTTTCTTTGGTTTTGAAGCTCTAATTGCTATTTAATTGGCTATATAACATTTATATAATTAGTGTTGTTTGTTTCTTCCCATCACCATCTTACTTTCATTTGTTGATTGTTTGATACTTGAATTTGTGTTTGCGATTATTGGTAAGTTTGTTGCTATATGTTTGTTTTGATAATTTCCATTTTTGTTCTAGAAATTTTTAATGTGTTTTTTTATTATATGTTGTTCCCAATTTCTCTGTGTATGTGATTGCAGGGTTTTGATTTGTTTTAGAGATCATTCCCTATTCTTGAATTTATTCTTTATTCATTTTAGCAATTTTTATTTGATTTATTTGTTTAAATATTTTAATTTGATTTCTTTGTCTACAGATATCCAGTGGAAAGGTTTTCCATGGACAATAGACTAGCGAGATGTAAGTTCAAATTGAAATTATATCATATGTTAGATGCGTATGATATAATATGTGTTTCTAAATATGTGTTCTTATTCAAACTAATTTTAATTGCAACTATGTTATCTTATTTTTGGACACCAAGAAATAACGTGAAGGTGAAAACATTGGTGATGAATTGATATTTCGCAATTTCTCTAAAAAATTATGAACTTTCTAATTTTATAAACTACATATTGTGATTGACAATTTTATGTTGTTGAATTTTGCAACTTGACTTCTGCATAGAGTAGATGCGACAAAATTGAAGATCTCTCGCTTGCAGGTAAGCCCATTGAGTTTTTAGAGATCCTTTTTTTTTTTTTTTTTTGGTGGTGCTTACTAAAAATATTATGTGTTAAGAGATATTTATTTAGTTAAATTTTAAGTTTTAATCATTGATTTGGATCATTTTTTTTATTGTGGATAAATTTTTCTATTGTTGGTAACTGATTAGTTCTTTATTTTCCTCATTTTTTTCCAGAGAAAATTGTTCTTTATAATCCTATAAACCCAATATTGTGCATTTTTAACCTGAAGTGCTAAACGGGAAGGTGAAAACATCAGTGATGAATTGATATTCGTAATTTCTCTGAAAATTTACAAACTTTCTAATTTTACAAACTACATATTGTGATTGCCAATTTTACATTGTTGAATTTTGCAGCTTGGCTTCTACATTGAGTAGATACGACAAAATTGAAGATCTCTCGCTCACAAGTAAGCCTATAGAGTTTTTTGAAATCTTTTTTTTTTTTTTGGTGCTTGCTAAAAATATTATATGTTAACAGATTAACTTGCACTTTGACATTTTAACCACAGATTGAGTTTTAATTCATAAAATATTTCAATTTCATTACTCCTAATTCTACTCTTCTTCGTTGTTCACTCATTTTCTTTGTTATTCACTCCTGACAAACTACATAAATTCTTCATCTACTTCTTATAATTCTATTTCCCCCCCCCCCCCCCCCCCAAAATATTAAAAAATATTTTTATTTTCAGTGCAATTTTTACTATAAAATTGTATCCTATTGTAATTTTTTCAGTGCTGAGAAGTTTTAAATTTAAATTCAATTCGATGCCAATGAAGTTAATTGAAAGAAGGTAAAGTCAATTTTTTAATTATTAATTATTTAGTTGCATGTGCCCTTTGATTGATCATTATGACGTAAACAGATTCATGTAACTGATCCTACATAAGTGGGACTAAGGTTTAGTTGTTGTTGTTGCATGTGCGAAATGTTGCATTGAAGTAATGACATTTGGATAGGCAATAAGCATTTTTTTCTTTGAATTTATTTCGTTTTAACTCATGTATAATTGTGGTTATATTGATAACTAAGAATGTTATTGATACTTATTGTGTTGTGTTTGTAATAAACTATTAGTATTAAACAGTTGTTTAATATTGTATAAAAATATCATATCACATTGTCTCTTATAAACATTTGGGGGAGAGATTTTTTTTTTTTTGTTTTGGTTGGAAAAGTGTTGGGGGTCCTGTGTATCACATTGTCTCTTATATTTTTGTACATGTTGTTTGCTTAGTGTTTCAGTTCCAAGCAATTTTAGGGGGAGTGCCTTTAATTGCAAAATGAAGCTTAATAAGAATTTCAAAAACCAAGATCAAAATTGAATAGGTGTTTCTTTAGTGCTTTTATTCCAAACCAAGTTTCTATTTTGTTATGTTCCCATCTTTTTCTTTTTTCGATTTTTTGTTCCCAAATTTCTATTATGTTCCCTGTTTTGTGTTTTCACTCTATTTGTTCGTGTTTGTTAATGGTGTGTTGTTTAAAAATTGGAGTGTAATTTTGGAATGTCATATAAATAAAAGTCATTATGTCCAATTTTTTTGTACTGTAATTATTAGTTGTGTTCATTTGAAAATAATTTTTGAATACTGGAGGGTGTCCTATAAACAAATGATATTATATAAAAAAAAATAAAAATTTAGGTTCAATTGAAGAAATATTATTAAATGAAGTTAATTTTTGTCGTTTGTCGACGCCATTATCCACCATCATAGCAAAATTGACCAATGATCGCCCCACAATAGTCCACAATCGAAACAACCTACGATACAGTGTTGTTAATTTGTTTCAAAACTCAATTTAATATCACACATCTTTCGACAGCATTTGTAGTTTGACTTTTGATTTGGGATGTTAATGTTTGTAATTTTGTTTTTTGTTTGTAATTGGTAATTTTTGTATTAGGAAGTATGAGAGAAACATGTTTGGTTAAGGGATTCATAAGCAAGTTCTAACTGCCACCGCCTACCGCCATTGCCGGAGAGAGTATAATTATATTTTATTTTGTTTAATAAAAGGGTTAAAAAAAAGTATATTTTTTTAAATGAGGATGTTAGTGACTTCGTGTAAAAAGATAAGAGAGGCAAATGATATAAACCAGTGGGCAGTGGCGGGTAGTGTTGGGTAGTAGAGGGTGGGATATAAATATAATTATTTAAAAAGTTAAAGGTAAAAAATATAATTTTAAAAATAAAGGGATGCAAACTGTAATTAATCCATATAGGCCAAGTAGCATAAATTAGATTTGAACGCAAAATGACAAAAATACCCTTTGATCGTTACCATTGACTTAACTAAATAGTAATTGGAGTAAAATTGAAACAAAATTGAAATGTCAATGGGTCAATGTGTCTATTTTTAAATTCGAAGGTCCAATTGAGCACCGTTTGCATTTGTGAGTGATCAAAAGTGTTAGATATGATTTACAATGCAATTTATTTAGTACTTGCATATAATTCGTGTTAGGTCTCTTTATTTTATATCGATATAAGTTTTAGTATTGATTGTTAGTTATTAGTGATGTTCAATTGTTAGGCATTATTGATATTCAAATTAAATAGGTGCATAATGTTAATCTCGATTGTTAGTTATTATTGATGTTAAAATGAAATAGGTCAATTCTTTATTTATTTTTGTTGTTTTACATCCATGTCTTCAAACATGGGTTATACGCTAGTTACAAATAAACAACAATAACCAAACATTTATCCCACTTAAGTAGAGTTAACCACATGAATCTGTTTATGACATAATGAACGATCAATGGTCATGCCTTCAGTCAAGTTCAATGTCATCAAATTAATTCTAATAGTTATTGATGGGGGTATTTTTGGGCACCATTGAGTCAACACTTGGGACTTAGCCACGTGTTCATCCTTCTCGTGACATGGATGCATTCTGGAATCCATAGTGTCACGCTGAAGCATACGCTAACCAAGACTTCTTCCTAAAATCTCATTTACACCCAAGAAGGAGCAAGGAGCCCCATAGGGAAGTTGCTGCCCAAAGCTCTACACCATGCCCTAGACGACTAACATTATGGACATAATCGTTCACCTTGACCAACTCCTCATTTCAGCTCGTTTCTCCTTTACAAATCTCCACTCTCCTCCACTAGCTCACCACCATAGGCCTAACAGAAGCTCGCGGGTTTCGCCGAATGGGCTCAAAAGCCCAAGTCCAATGATTATCTCCTAAAACGCCCCGAATTATCGGCTACACACATGGTTTCACCTAATTAACTGTGTTTAAACTGGATTAATCATCTCCAATACCTATATATATGTGGGACTATGCAAGCCCAAGGTACGCTTAATGACGCGAATGTTTTGAGTTCATTTATTTACTTAACGCATTTTTGTACCTTTTCTCTCTAAGCTTTTATTCTCAGGTTGGAGGGGCCTCGCTGAGACAAATCCTGACCTGAGTCTTCTATAGGTATCACTCCCTGAGAAGCAGGACTTTGGACATAGTATATCAGTCCTCCTAGGACCTAATACAACTCATGTGAAGAATCTTCAACTGTCAACTCCACCTCATTAAAAAGACACTTGTCACCTGACTGGATCATATTCGAGGTATTGATCATTTTGTGACACCAATAGTTATAATTACAAATTACTAAATTAAAAATAAAAAAACAAAAAATTACATTTTGGATTGAAACTTCTATATGAATCTTGGAGTTATTTTTTCAAAAGGCATATAAAAATCACTTTAAATATGTTTTCAATACATATTTATGAGATATAACAACTTAAAATTAAGACCACCAATCATGATGGTAAAAAAAAAAGGTAAAAATATAGTCTATCTCGAATTGAAATTGAGAGTATTTTTCTCTATTGTAACATCTCGAATAGATGTGCTAAATTTGATGTGGCATTTATGAGATATAACACATGAATGGTATGACATTTGTAATTTAAGATGGGTACTCCTTGTAGATTAAGATGAGTATTCCAATAGTTGTGACAAAAATAGTATGCATTTTCTAAAATGTATTTCGTATTAAAATTAAAAATAGAAATTGATTTGAATAAAAATCTTAATGTAATTGCCAATTAAAAATAGAAATTGATTTAGAATTTTTTTTTAAAAAGTTTTTAATATTAATTTTTTATTTATTTAATTTGAATTTAAATCAGTATTATATATCTCCATGTATCAAATTAATAATTAAATTCTAAATCAACATGTATCAAAATAAACTAAATAAATTAGACTAATTTGAATCTAAATTAGCTTAAATTAAATTACAACTTAACTTAATTAATAAATTAAAATTAACACAAATAAAACATAATTAACAAAGTAGTTCAATCCAAATAAAATAAAATTAACAAACTACTTTTTTTTATTTGGTTTGATGATTATTGGATCAACAAAGAACTCTTCTATTGGGTTAGTACTTGTGACAAATATGGTTCAAATAAGGGAGTGTTATTTTGTCACGGCACAGCAGATGATAAATCTCTTGAAGACTTAATTTTGACTGAAAATGACCGAAATGCTGATTATTAATTTTTTGGGCGCACACAACTACTCATCTCTGTTTTGGACACAGCTACTCATCTACTGGATGGCTCTTATAAGTTAAACGATATTTTTAAATAGGGGGGGAGCGGGGGTCACCACCATGTCATAATTGGATATAAATGGGGTGCCAATGACTGTACCCGACATTTGCCAGAAGCGCACACACCCGTCACCACTCGTTATTTTTCCTCTTGTTAAGTCGTTTGGCCCTCAATTTTCATTGCCCTCGCCCGCTACCGCCCAATCCCCCGTCTCAATCCGCCTCCTCAACCGACAATCCCCTACTCGATCATGCCTTTCTAGCTCAAAGAAACGGTGGGGATTGCCTTTTGATTCCAATTCGGTCCCAAATTCGTATTCCTAGGGTTTTCGAATTTCGAATCAATGAGATGATCGTGAATTACGACAGCGAATCGTTCTCGAAGTCGATCAACGAGACGGTGAATGGATCCCATAATTTCACCATCAGGGGCTACTCTCTGGCCAAGGGAATGGGTCCGGGGAAGTACATTTCGAGCGACACGTTCACGGTGGGGGGTTACGATTGGGCGATTTACTTCTACCCTGATGGGAAGAACATAGAGGACAGCTCGATGTACGTCTCGGTGTTCATAGCACTGGCGAGCGAGGGGACGGACGTGAGGGCGCTGTTTGAGCTGACATTGTTGGATCAGAGTGGCAAGGGCAGGCACAAAGTTCACAGTCACTTTGATCGCGCCTTGGAGAGTGGTCCTTATACTCTCAAGTACAAGGGAAGCATGTGGTACGTGTACTGTTAATAGATGTATGCTGAATATCAATATAGAGACTCATATTCATATGTATTTTTAAGCTTTAGTGAATGTGACCCTGTTATATTGCGTGGCTTGCTTAACTCCATATTTTGGTCCATTTGATATTTGAATTTCTATCATTAGAACCCTTGATTTAGAAAGACATCTAAAAATATGCATATGTGATAACACAAAACTTAGTTGATATTACGACCCATTGTGGGAGAAAATTCTGACTGGCATGCATCCACCGTCAGCCCCGTCACATCAGCTGGGTCCCACTTCGGTTGGCTGACCAGGCCTAAGGTCAGGCTACTATTAGTTCTTGTGCCGCCAAGTTGTTGTTACCAAAGAAACTGACTAGGGATAGTATTCGACCTGACCCATGTTCTGTCGTTGGTGCTCTTCTCCCCGTCTCCTCCACCCCATGGTTGTCAATGGCGTGCCTAGGCTCCAGGCGCACAAAAGCTCACTTCTTGCACTTCGTTGGCCCCAGGCTTGGGGCATTCAACAAGGTGCTCTCCTAAGGTGCCTAGGCTCAAGGCTCAAGAAAAGCGCACCTGATTGAAGGCGGTTGATAAAATTGAATTATTCTTGTTAAACAACTTATTATGTTGGCTTGAAGTGTTCCACTATAAGGTGAGTGAGTTATATCATACCTAACACATACCATGTTACCAACAATAATTTATAAGGCCCAAGTTCTTGTGCATCTCTTAATTACAAAAGATTGAAGTGCACCTTTTCAAATTCAAAGGTCCGATAGGTTAGCATAGTTATATAGATTTTTATTCTTTTTTATTTCTATTTTGGCCCTTGAAGTCTGCCTTTTGAATTTTTGGATGGATTTGATCTCTTAGAGTTTTTGATTGTTGAAAATTAAATGATTTTAATATTTGAAATTGCTCTTGTTTTTGGTGGTTCACTAGATATAAAATTGATTGTTTTATAATACCAGATGCTATATAATTCTGTTAAGTATAATAATATCTTTATTGCTAAGAAATAATATCAAAATATACTTTTTACTTGTTCTGTAATCCATAAAATATGCACCCCACTTCACTCAAGAACGCGCTTCATCTTGCCCCTTGCGCTTAAGTCTCTAGAAGACCTTCGTGCCTTGAGCCTTTGACAACTATGCCCCATCCTCACCATAGTGAAGCATCTTTACCGATTTTCTCCTGAGTTTTATTGGACAGCATTGGTCTTCTCCTACAAAGTATTCTCTGGCTTAGGGTCGGCTAACTGTACTGGCTAGGCCCTGGATAAGGCCCAACCAGTTAGGTCACTTGCCGGATTGTGTCACTAATTGCTTAATTAAGGGGTCTAAACATTGGGCTAATCATGGCTGGAGCATACAAAGGTACTATTTTCCTATAATTTTTTTCTTTGCCCGAAGCGTTAGTCTCCCATTTAGTCGGAGCAGTGGACTTCTGGTCATTATTTTCATTTTAAACTTGATCATCTTACTTGTAGGAGAAAAAATATGTTTTACATTTGTACTCTTAAATCTGTTCTAAAAATCAGAGACTAGAATTGAAGCATTTTTTTTTTTTTTTGTTTTCGCTGCTATTCTGACTTTTATGTTAAAAAGAAAATTTGAAATTGAATTGCATCAAATTATTTGGATTTTGGACTTGGGGTTATTGTTTAATTTTTGTGTTGGGGGTAGGGCTGGCAAAACAGGTATTTACACGATGACATGACACGAGACCGACACGAAATTATCAGGTCTAGGTATTGCTTATCAGGTATCGGGTCGTTATCGTGTCAGACCCGATAAGAAATAGTGCAGGTTATCAGGTTGACCTGATAACCCAATAGGTTACATTATAAGACACGATAAGAATTTCGTGTATTCAAGTTACACGATAACTTAAGATCTAATTGGTTACCCGTTAATTTAATAAATTATTTTTACACCCCCAAATTATCAAATATTATAATTTAGTACCTAATATATATATTCATATTTCCCTAACTCTACTCATTTAGTCAACTTAACAGGTTAACAGGTCATTAACGTGTAACGGGTTAACGTGTAATGGGTAGGTTAATGTGTAATGGAAATCTATCAGGTCTTATCGTATCGTGTTTACCTGATAGGTTTCGTGTCATCGTGTGACATGAAAAATTGTCGTGTAGTGTCGTGTTGACACGATAATTTTCGTGTCGTGTTCGTGTTTGGGTAGTCTGACACGATATGCTTATCGCGTCGTGTTCGTGTTTGGGTCTTATCGTATTTCGTGTTATCGTGTAATGACCTGTTACACGACCTGTTACCTGTTTTGCCAGCCCTAGTTGGGGGTTGATCATGCCGTTGATATTGATGTTACTTGTCCTTACTTTTTAATTTGCATGAAGATAATGTGTGACAACCAAGGGAAATCATTTAAGTGCTTTGTATTGACAAATTTGATTCGTTTAGTTCCTCTGAGATTACAGGGGAAAGGAAGCATAGGACTTTTGTAACTGATATTTTTGTCTTATGCATTTCAGGGGCTACAAGCGTTTTTTCCGAAGAACAACATTAGAAACTTCTGATTATTTAAAGGACGATTGCTTGGCTATGAATTGCACAGTGGGGGTTGTTAGGACTCGCGTGGAGGGACCTAAACAGTATAGCATCTGTGTACCACCGTCTGACATGGGCCGGAATCTGGAATATTTGCTAGAATCGAAAGTAGGTTGTGATATCCTTTTTCAGGTTGGCGATGAGACATTCAAAGCACATAAGTTGATACTTGCTGCTCGCTCCCCTGTGTTTCGGGCCCAATTTTTCGGACTTGTTGGAAATCCGAATATGGATAAAGTTATTTTAGAGGATATCGAGCCAGACATTTTCAAGGTTATAGTCATTGATCTTTTCTTTCCATTCTTTGATAATCATATCCTCTATAAAGAGAAGATTAAGAGAGCGTTGATGTGCACATCCAAGCATTTGGAAATAATTTATTGATTCTGTTGATCACCAAATCTTTTTGTGCCCGTGGTCCTCAACATCTTAAAATTAGTAAGCTTAAGTAATAGTTGGCTTCACAATCCTGGTGGCAGTGCCATTTTTGTGTTTTTGACCTCATCATGTGATGATTCTGTCTGTATTGGGATGCGTCGTATGATATTGTGGATTTATGTGGATGGATCAAACATGTTATTGGAGATCATAGAAGTTTGGGAACAAAATTAATCCTTGTCATTGATCATTATACATGGAAAATATGTTCAGCTGAATTTAACCACTGAATTGGTATTCTTTTTATAATATTTGTTAGAGTTCGAAGATCAGACATAAGTTCACTTCTAACACTGTGCCAGTGGCTTTAGCCCAATGGTAATGTGCCCTCACTTAGGCTTTTAGCCCAATGGTCATAGGTTGATACAAGCAAAAAGAACTCAATGAACGATTGGTACATACGTGTAAAAGTACTAAAACTATAAAATGACTGAAATAGACACTTACGATATTTAAATATTTTTTCTAATACTAATTAAAGTATAAAAACATATTACTTATAGTATTAACCTATGATAAATGTAAAATCTTGCGAACAAAATAGCTTACATCTTGTGGATAAAAAAATTAAACGAAATCAGAAGATTACACATAAGAATATACCTTATAATTTTACAAAATGTCACCAATGAACCCAAGGGCTTTGAGGGAGGAATGGAGACAGATCTGAGGGTAAAGAAAAATAATTTGAGATTTCATAATGGTTGGAGATCAGAGATTTTTCAGAACATTCTGAGAGCGTCATATAGGTGATTAACATCTTCCAAGTCCACCTTACAAATCAACACTAAATGATTTGCAAAACTAAACTAAACTGCACTACTTTAATTTTTGCACATTGCAAATGACACTTAAAGTCATTGCTGTGAATAACATCCTTTTGAATAGATAAGTTCAGCACTTCCATAGCCAACACAAAAAAATCTGGAGATACTGGATCTCCTTGTCTCAAACCTCTTTTGCCAACAAAGTATCCTCCAATCTCACCATTAAAAAATATGGATATTCTCGTAGTTGATACGCATGTTCCGATCCATTCCACAAACACATTAGGAAATCCAAAAGCACTTAAGATAGCTATTAGCCAGCCAGAAATCCCAGCTCATATTTTCATGTGCTTTCTTGAAGTCCGCTGCACACCTTGGTTTCCCATTTTTCTTATGACAATCTCTGAGTGATTCTTGTGGAAGAAAATATTATCACTTACTCTTTCCCTTTTGGATAATGGTCATCTACTCTTCTTTGAGAAACAGAAGCAATTTTTTCATTATTCACCTGTCTAGGTAGGACCATAATGACTATTAGCTAGCACTTTATAGATGACCTTAAGTCGTATGTTGCAGCAAGCAGTAGGTCTAAGGCAATCAGCCAGAGTAGAGGGGTTATCATCTTTTGGGGATAGAGCCAGAGAGGTAGAGTTTACCCCTTTAAGAAGCTTCCCATTCTTGAAGAAGTCCAGAACAGACATACTGCCATAATGACATCCTCACTAATGATGGGCAATGCTTTTCGGTCGAAGTATGCTCCATAGCCATCTGTACCCGGGATCTCTCATTGCTGAATCCAAAAACCACTTTTCTGACTTCGTTAGGAAGAGGGGGACTAACCAAGAGTTTGGCTTGATCATCATTAATTCTGCAATGATAATATTACTGAAAAGGTTCTTTTATAAAGGATTGATCCACAATAGGAGCATCAAAAAGCTTATTATAAAAGTTTGTTGCATCCTCCATGACCCCCCTTCTTGGCCATCAACTCTTGAACCATCCTCCTTTTGAATGCTCAAGGCTCACATTTTTTTTTCCGGAATCTGTGTTCATGGCTTTGTTTGTTGCAAAAGGTAAATCAGGAAATTTGACCTTTTGATGTGCTTTTGCTGCATTTAGTGTGGTACCATATTGGTAAACAGGAGAAATTCCCCAATATTAATTAAATTGTCTTGAAAACTAAAATGTGTATCATCTTATCTGGGTAAGTAAGGAAATTTCACTTTTTGATATGTTTTTGCTGCTTGTGAAGTGGTACCATACTGGTAAAAGGGTGAAATACCGCAATATTAATTAAATTTTCTGGAAAACTAAAATGTGTATCCTTTTATTCAGGCACGGTTTTGTCTGATAACACCTACTTATGTATTATACAGACCTATGTATTGCATGATGTTGCTGTAATAAAGTAACAGAAATTCTGAAATAAAATTAAGAATAGAATTGGGGGAGACTAGTGTTGGTCCCATTATTGTACAAGCTTTGACATGAAAAGTAGTTTAGTGGTCCTATGGAGGTTTATGGTTTTCTAGAGTTATGTCTTAGATAGGGGGAGAGATTTAGTATCTTTTGATGGAAAAGGTCTGTTTGCAAAGATATTTTCCAAATTTGAAGAATAAGGATAGTAATAAGATGGTAACAAGAAGAGAACCTGGGTGTTCTACATCCCTTGCCCATGGGATTGACCTTGTAGCACAACTAAGAGTTCGTCTTTTGCATTCTCAAAACAAAGTATTGCAGCACATATGTGAATATAATAGAACCAAGAGTGCCTGGACATGGGATGCCAAGGTACCTCTTCTATAGATCAGTTGGAAGCTTGGACTTTATTTTTGCTTTAGTGGAACTGTGTCATATTTTTCAGCAGAGACAAAGCAAGTATCGGACATAAATGCCTAGCATGGCCTTTATTGGAATAACCTCCACGCTTTTCACTGAAATTGTTCTATCCGTGCTTATTTGAATATTTCCACTTCCGTTTTCAGAAAAACGTTTGTGGGTTTGGTTCCTTCTGTGGCATATCTTGTGCTCCCAAATTGGATTGCCACCTCTTAACCATATGGATATGTAACTGTTGTTGGAAAATTGGATTTACACCTCTAGCGTGGTTCTTTATGAGTTTATTTAGTGATCCTAGATGTGAATTTTGTTAGATTAATTGACTAGTTCTGCTTTAGTATTTTTAAATGGCTTTTGCCTTTGTGGTACACATTTTTTTAAGTTGGGTGCGATGAAGTGTATCTGATCTGTGTTGCAGGCAATGCTCCTTTTTATTTATTCAGACAAACTTCCCGAGTTGCATGAAATTACAGGCTCATCATCTATGTACACGTCTGCAGTCATGATGCAGCATTTGTTAGCTGCTGCTGACAGATTTGGCTTAGACCGGTTGAAACAATTATGTGAAGCCAAATTGTGTGAAGAAGTTGATACTGATACAGTGGCAACAACCCTTTCCCTTGCCGAGCAACATCGTTGTCCACAACTCAAGGCAATCTGTTTAAAATTTGCAGCAGCAAACTTGGGAGGTGCGTGTCCGTAGAATCTGACCGGTGCAATGTTTCAGGTTACGTCAAATATTGTGGTTTGTCTGTTTAATCGCTAGCAATACTGTTGATGCTTATAAAGTCATGCTTCACACAATGGAGATGTCTATTTTCTATCTGAGCTATATATTGAAATTCTCATTTATAAAGTCGACATATTTTTTTGATGGCCTTTTTTCCTCCTCTTTCTAGACATTCTTGTGTAGTTTGGTTGGGTGCCATCATGCTATTAAATTTGTGAAGAAAATGCGATGGCATACTTGTGCTCATCCTTTTTGACCTATAATTTGTTTTTGTGTGGTAAAACTGGGATCTTTTTTTTCTTTTTTCTTTTTTTAATTTTTCAAGTTTGAAACTCAAAACTTAATGTGGACATTGGCACTTATTCTTGTAGTACCCACAGTTTTGGTGCATGATGCAAAATTCCCATGAACAGGGCATATCTCCCTCCAACCACCCTTTTAGGCACAATCAACCTTTGCTTTTATTACTGTTTTTTAATGAAGTAACTAAAAATAACTTATGCAGTTAAGCTTTTCACCTTCCAGGATTTTGACACAGCTTATGATAATTTATTTATTTTAAAGTTTACTATTCAAAAGAAAACTGTAGGTTATGGATTATTAAACAGATTTTATGAGATTGCATGTGGACGCAAGTAAGTATACTATTTTAGTGTTCTGGGGTAGAGCTGTGACTCTTCTTTGTGGAATTTATCACTTGCACTTGTGATGCGTTTTGGCAGCCTACTTTTTGGATAGGTTGGTGAATCTCTTTCTATTACTAATTACGTGTAATCACAAAAAATGGGCTTCAATGCAAAATTATGGAATGTCTTTACCTTGCATTTTTTTTATTTTGATTCTCTCTTTGTAATCAGTGTGGTTCATATTCTTGGCTTGTATTTGGATATTGCTCTAGTTTGAAGACTTGTTTTATTAGTCAATAGCGTCACAGGATTACTGGTTTGCTTGTATCCGAGCGTGTTCCTTTCATCTTGTATGAATGACATAGGGGATGGGGGTAAACTAAAATGCCTATGATGTCACTCTATGGTCTTTATTTTTTCAATACAGGAAAGGCAAACTACTTATAATTTTCTACTGAATGGAAGCATTAAGCCATTTTTGAGTTCTTGCACTGAAGAAGAGTAACTTGAAGATCTAATCTCTTTTGTTGATTGATTGTTCAGTTTTGATTTTGCAAGTTTGAGCAGATTGTGCAGTCTGAGTCTTTAGTTTTTCCTTGCTGGATCTAGTGCTTCCCATGGATTTGGACAGACTTTATGAATTTATTGGTCATGGTCTTTCATTGAGGAGCTTACAAAAACAAAAAAAAATGCACCAAGACTTTGTTGTTGCATCGGAGGAATTTAGGATGAGAGCTGTAATCTTTCAGCTGTTTGCATTGATAATGGCAGTGTAACATTTCAGCTAATGAAACGTAAGCTGACAGCTTTTTGCCAACTTGAGCTGACTAAGCAGTGCAACAAGGACTTGGATCTTGCAAGAATTGCTCTCAAGGAAAGAATTAATGAAAGCTTTAATTTCAAACTCTGGCTCAGTTTCCTATACCTCGTTTGACTTAGGTCGCTGGGGATGTTTTCATCCATATTCCTTAGCGGTTGCATCCTACTCTTATGACATTGTTTGTCTCTAATACCGTTGATATACGCACTAATTGAAGAAGAGTGTATTTTTAAAGGTTAAATGAGAATGGATGAGGCCGGGTCAGGATCTGTTTGAGAATAAAAGGCTATAGCTACCCAAGTTGCCGTGATGATGTTATTCTTGAAATGATTGCATATGTTCACAATGGCGATTCATTTTGATGTTGAGAAATACCGATACATGAAAAAGCAGCTTTTTACCTCGCTGATGGCAACTATACTTGGTTCCATGGACCACTCATATTTGATTGGTGGATGCCTCTTAATTAGATAGAATTTTTTTATAAGACAGGAAGATCAAGAATTGTGTTTGCATCAGTGCCGTGTTGTTAGAAAAAGCTTGTGTAGAAAGTGAGTATGAATGAGAAATTGAGAATGTTATATGAATGAGCTGTGATAAAGGAAGAGATGAAGGAACGATTATGTGGAGGGGGATGCCAGAAATTGAGGGTGAGACCGAGTTTGATCATGCTACCCAACCCCATTCGTGATGCATTTGTGTATCAGAGAGAAGAACAACTTGGACTAAATATAACTGTTGGCTCTCTTATGATATTGAGGAATCAATATAAATAGATAAAGATGGAAGAATCTTACCTAACACAATTCTTTGACTCCAAATAGTATAAACCATATATGGCTACATCTCGTAAGATGCATCAATAATATCAAGCATGTTTTTGTCCAAGTTTCCTTTATTGTGGTTTGTTTGAATTTTGAACTTGCAGAATGTGTACATTGCCCTGTAAATTCGAGAGAAAGGTGGTCGCAGTGACCAAGCCCGAGCATCTATTTACCAAAAATATATGATATACTACTTATTATCTAGGAGAATATATTTAGAGTTCTAAGGCGACCAAAATATAGTATAACGTCGAATTAAGAACCGTATAATTGTACCTAAGAAGACTACCACAGTGTACCACCTACGTAGTACACTATCTAGACGCTCACCACTACGAATAAAGACCCATGTATCATTGGCTTCTACATACACTATAGATGTGCTTGTAGAAAGAGCAATTTGACTCGGGGAGAAGGTGCTCAGTGGTATGCGCATGAAAAAATGTGAATAACAAGTAGAAAGGATTTGATTATACTCAACCTGAGACATTGGTGTAAAAAGATTTATACTAGCCAGCTTCACTTGGTGAAACCAAAGGTTGCTGTTGGAGGTATTATAATGTGCTGAAAACTTCTTAATTTTAATTCAAAGTACAAGTCAATGTATCAAGTGATTTTCTCTGTGCACCTTAATGGATATATTTGCTTCAATGTTGTATTGTGTCAGGAGTCGGAACTTGTAGTCAACTTACAAGTTACAAAAGTTGCCTGGTCTCTGATGATTGCTTTTGTTTTTTTGTAGATTTACTAGTGAATATCCCCAGGCCTAAAGGCACTGAACTTAGCTATGTCAAATTCAAATTAAATTTAAAATGAAAATAAGGGGTTGGAGGTGTAGCGGGAAGAGGGTGGGAAAGAAACACAGGGATGGGGCCTTGGGTGTTTTAATGGGGAGAAAAAATAAATGAGGATGCTACCTGAGGGGTCTTAGGAGACAGAGAAGAGGTTTTTGGTATGGGAATTTCCCCCCAAATTTTCAATTGTTCAACCCTCTGTTGTACTCAAAATCATCCCAGCCTAAATTTTCTTTGGACATTTTGAAATCCTTCTGGATTTACTATATTGATTTTCAGGACTTAATGTCAAGAGCTAAACTGGTGGCAGTTATTTATTTTTGTTTGAATTTGTAGGATGAAAGATTAGAGATTAATATATTTTTATACTAGTCAAGCTTCAAATTCCAATATTTTTCCGTATTATTCTTGGAGATTATGTAATGTACCATTCCCATATATGTTTTCTATTTTGAGTGGCCACATATTTGTTATTTTAGGTTAGTTTTTGTATTCATTATTTTGAATCACAGCAGTTATTTTGATGATTTGTTTTGACATGTTGGTTGCAGTGGTGATGCAGTCAGAAGGATTCAGGTATTTAGAAGAGAGCTGTCCGTCATTGTTGTCTGAGCTGCTAGAAACAGTTGCATCAGTGGATGAGAAATCGGATGCAAGTAAGAAGAGGAGTGGGAGCAGCGTGTTTGGGCTTGATTTAGCTGCTGGTGGGGCTGCTGCTGAATCTGTAAATCCCATCGTCAGGCGCATGCGGAGGCGACCCTAGTCTTGTGGTAGGTATTGCTGCTTTTTAACTGCAACTGAAAACTGAAATAGAACAGCAATGTTATCAACAACAAAATCTTAATTTTTAACGAAGCATGGTATGTCTATAGCTGTTCTGCATGCTCTTTTCATATTACTTTGCTCTTGATAAAGTTTCCTAAAAGTTTTTCAATTCGTCTTTCTCATTCTCCTGTTTTTTTAATTCCCTTTTCTTTTCTTTTTTTTAATGGACCCCAAATTTAGCGGTCCATTATTCATTCATTCCATTCGCTAGTAACTTTTTGAGAAGTTCAATAAGTATTAATAAGTATGTAGAAGCTCAAAGTCACTGCATTACATAACAATCTTTGTAATATTTTGTTTGGAAAATTTGCTGTGATTTTCATGCAGTGCAGTACCCGGCAATGATTTTTTGTTACTACTTGCCTATTGAGTGATACTTAGTGTGATGACACGCGCAAACAGATACCATCCAAGTAGGGTTTTCAACTTGTGATATTTAATAGGTGGCTCACATTATGCGTATTTCATTCCAAGAATGACCCCCAATGACCCCCATCTACGTCATCCCCCCCCCCCCCCCCCCCCCCCCCCATCTCTTTTTTTTTTTTAGCTGTTGAGGTTTCCCATTAAATTCTTTGAGATTTGAGATGTGATAAATTGTCCAGTTAGAGAAGCAATTCATTCAGAGTGAATGCTGTTTCTGTTTGAAGTCATATAAGCCTTAGTTGTAAGTTGTCGCTTTCATGAGTTGAACTCAAATTCATTTCATGTTCTTGGTGTTATTTGTCGGTGTCTGTTTTGTATTCAATCGGGTGTTTTCAGGCTTTTAGAAAACATTTAACTTAGATGTTAAGTTCTTTCACACAATTTTAGTGCTTTTTCCTAGGAAGCTGCGACACTCCCCCCCGGAGCCCGAGTGTGGGTGTCCGACACACCTTCGGCATGTGTTGGGACATGTCCAAATTTTCTATTTTTTATTTTAGATTTTGACACGGCACCGACATGCATAATGAACGTGTCGGACACTTCGGAAGCCTGTGTCTGTATTTTTGAGGGGTCAATTTTGTATTTTTTTATTAATTTATTGTAATTATATTATTATTTAAGGGATGTATCTTGTAATTTGATATTAGATAACCTTATTAAATGAGTCTTCAACAATTAAAGAAATGAGAAATTAGAACGGCAAAAAATCAATTTTCTTATTCACCGATGAAGGGTGAAGATGATAATCAACCAATCGATCTCCAGTATATTTTTTTAATGTCTTTATTATTTTTGTTTATGAGAATTTTATAAATGTGAATGTTAGTTTGAACTTTGAAGATTTATGATTATTAGTCTAATGATGCTTGTTGAATGAATTTGCTTAATGACACATGTCTTTCGTGAATTAGGTTAAGATATATAAAAATATTTATTTATTTATTGATGTGTTTCCGTTGTGTCCGTGTTGGGATTTTTGAAAAGTTGTGGTGTTGCTGTGTCTATGCCTCATAGGCTTTTTCTAGGTTAGCCCTTCACTCTATGCTTGGCGCAAGGATAAAATGAATATTGACAATCATTGTTGCTTGAATTGAGTCCTTGTATTCTAGTAGTACTTTCTTTTTTCCTACACCCACCCACACACGCAGATAGCTGAGAGCTTTGAAGGGTTAGAAAATTTAGGCATGAAAACAATGTTTATACTTTTTTATTATAGATAGGACGAGGAGGCTCATAATGAAGAATAAGAAGAAAGACGATCTTTGGGGTCTAGGGTTTTAGGGCCATAGGAAAGCACCAATAGCAAAGTCTCTCTTGTAGGCCAAGTCCCCATCCACAGACAATCCATATTCAGCAAGAAGCCTGTCAACCATCCACTCAGGCATGCTCTGGTACTCCTTTTTGTTGTACCTTGGGTAATGCACTGGCATCTTAAAGAACCCAACACTTGCACTGCTTCCCATTCTTCTCCGATTTTTTCTTTTTATATATGAATTTGAGGCTTTCGATCTAGGCCTTGGACGTGTGTGCCCGGCTTTTGAATTGAAAGGAATGTCACGCGTTTTATTTTATAACGGCTTATTACTATTGAAGTCTAACTGAGACTGGATCTGAGATTGGATCTGCCCCTCTTGTTGGGGGGTCTTTTATAGGGTTTCCTTGAAAAGAGGGTAAATGTGGTTTTTGTCATGAGGATGGGGTTGTGTAACTTCCCCATGGCTTGTGCTACTTTTGCGTGTGCGGCATAATTGGTGCCTTCTCTCTCTGCCCACCACCGTATTCATTAAAAAATAGGGGGAAAAAAGTGTAATCAATTGCTAAGTGGTTTCTTAGGTATTTCATCACCTGGAAATCGGACAATACCAACCAAATTAAAGGCATTATGATAGGACTTTCTTAGTGTGTTAAACGATCCCACCAAATTGTCAACTCAATCTTCTAGGATCAACACCTTTACCGCTGAATGAAAAGATTAGTATTAATTATTGTCCAATCTTCAGGACGTGTTTGGTTTTCAAATAGCTTGTTTTCCCTTTTCATGGAAAAGCACTGTTTCTTGATATAGATTTTTACAGGATAAAATTTGTTTAGCTAAGTTGAAGTTAAATGAAAATAAAAATAAAAATTAGGACATGATAACGCTTAAATTGTAAGTGTTGAATATATTAAATATTTAATTTTTTAATATTTTTAACTTTAAAAAAATATATATATTTGTACAAATTTTTATTCCTAAAATATTCTCACTCTATTTTTTCTCAATTAGTATTTTTTCTATCTATAATTTTTTGTACATAATTTTTTTGGTAAAATTTTACAGTATTTATGTAAAATAATAGTTGTGATAATTATATATTTTATGGTATTAAATGATAAGTATTAAAAAAAATTTAAGTGAATCACAAACCACTTAAAATTTTGAACCATTTTTTAAGTGATGTTTATAATTTTGTTATAAATGCACTTAATTTAATATATACTTAATGTATTCAGTTTAAAGTGTTTAATTATGTTATTAAACAGGGCTTTAGTTTAAAGTTATAAACCAACACGATGAACCATTGGCCTTTTAACTGTCAAATATTTTTTGTTTTTGATTTTCTTTTCCTATATTTTTTTTTTGGATCTAAAACATCGAAAAGTCAATCAATTATAGTTATTTGACTTAAGGTGTTTGTTAAAATTGAAAATTCAATACTGAAAATTAAATGTTGAAATTTAAGTGATAAAAATGATAAATCACTGGATTAAATAAGTTCGACCCTTGTTAGGAGGGACAGCCACGCAACCCCAAACAAGATTAGTTTTACATCCAAAAAAGAAGTGTGGGAACACTTGTGGGAAACAAACAAATAAAAAAAAGAAGTACAACACTGTTTGGTCATGATCCCAAATCTTAGGGTAACCATCTACGTAGTTGATGGAATTTGCAAGAACAACTGTTGTTGATCTCACGAACGATGCCAATCTGTTGATGTTAAAAAAAATAGCTCACCAGACACGCCACCCTGAGATTCAGAATATTGAAATATTCTCTAATTTAGCTTACTTTCTCTTAGTTTCGGTTCCTGCAAAATAATGCACCGCGGGTGAGCCTATCGGCGTTGCACCTCAAATGTGAGAATCAATCGAGAGTTTCTCAATAGAATTTTAGCAGAGTGGTGGCTAGGAAAAAGTGTGCATACCTAGTTAGCTCACCGTTCTAATATTTATAGGAGGGCGAAAACTTTTTTGGCAAGTCTTCTTTGATTCTCAACCCGTTGTTATTAAGGCAGCGCTGATTTTGGTCCATTACCATTAATGTGACGTTGATCATGGGTGCAAATAGTGGGGTCATTACTTAAGGGGATAACGGCTCTTTCTTGTTAAGCGGAGGCCATTTCCGCTCTTGAGTAGGATTGGTGATGGCTCTCCTGCCCGGGCCTGGACCTGATCGGGGTTCGGAGAGAAAGTCTGGTCAGATTGACACCCGTATATAGTTAACTCAAAGCAGTATGCTTCCTGAGGCTACGTCTAGCCGGGATGAATGTGTCGACTGACTAGGAACCCGTTGTAGTTTCTCGTGCTTGTCACGTGGTTATGACACATGTCGCCCTTTTGAGTCTTGTCAAATTTTTCCTCATCAAATTTAATTTTAAATACTCAATAGGATAATGAAATAAAAGCTAGTTCTTAATAGTGAACCAGATTTTATTTGGTTCTCATTAGAATATGAAGCAAGAATTCAAATTTTAACCAATAACCGAATTCATATCGTGAATCAATTCATACTCCTTAAACAGATCATTTGTAGACGGAAATCACAGTTTAAAAATCTAAAATTAAAGTTAATTTTGAATTTCCAGTTTGAAATAACACTTAATATTCGTCCTCGGGAGATAAGGATTTGACACCAATTGCAGCTAAGATAGCCACATCAGGAAGGAAGGAGACTTGTGGAATTTAAAATGTTGACTTGGAATTGGAAATGGTAATGGTGGATACAGGTCAGGTTTGAATAAGGTGGAAGGTCACTTTTATTGAGAGTATTCCATTGGCGAGGAGAAATGTCCTATTTTATCATGATTCGATTATCTTGTAGAACACTTTGAGAATTAAATCTTGAATTTAATCGTAAATGCACTAGGTTGATATGGGGAATGTACCCTTAAGATCACTCGACGATGTGATTAGTCAATGTATGCGTAAGTTAGTCTGGACACAATTGAAAAAAAAAATAAAAAAAAATAAAAAAAGTATTAACGTATTTATATATACAAAACCCATATCCATGTGGAATATCTTGCGAAGTGAAAAATTTTGTAACAATAAAACATGTTGACACGCACCATTTTTTAATTGGGCACCAAAGGCTTAAGGCTGTTTGGTTGAGATTTTGAAAAGAATTTTTGAAAATTTTGAAATCTTTAAAAATTGTGAAAAATTATTTGTTTAAGTTGAAAAAAATTATGATTTTTTTTAGTGATAACGTGTTAAAATTTTGAAAAGTAAAAATGATACAATTGATTGAAATATAATGCTTAAAATAGAGATAATAATTATGGTTGTTGGGTGAATGTGGTAGAAAAAATAGTAGAGAAATAGAAAATAAAGATATGAAGAAAACTTAAATTAAATTTATAAATAAGAAGTGTATAGTATTAAAAATGGATGTTGTAATAAATTGAATATTAAGAAAAGTGGTTTGTAAAAGTGTTTTTGAATTGTGTTGTTAAAAGAGAAATAATAGTATTTTAAGTTTTTAACATACGTTTAATATTTTGTTATAAAAACACATTTTAAAAGAATTTATTTAGTTTGATCCCAATCTCCACAAAGGATAGTTCTATATGAACACTCCTTTTTGATAAATATACATCCCTATTTAATATATATATATATATATATATATATATATATATATAATTGTAAAATTACTATTTTGCCCTCATTTGAAATAACTTTAATTAATAATTTTTTATCCTCTAGTTTTTCAAAAATTTACTAAAACCACTTACTCCCAATGTTCCCGTAGCCCTCAACCCACCATCGTCAACCCCTCAATTCCCTATCACCACAGTCCTCAACCCTTCCTCCTCTCCTCACGCGGTCCTTCCTCCTCCTTTTCTGACCTTTACGACATGTTTGGTTGGACGGAATCGGGGGTGGAATGGAATCACATTCCGCCCTCAATTCCTATTCCATTGTTTGGTTCTCCAATGGAATCACTTTTGTGATTCTATTGAAATGAAATAGGGTGGAATGAGATTCCATTTGAAATTAGGTGGAATGAGATTCTAACTCAATGGAATCAACATCCTAAATTACATAATAGCCCTTATATTTAAGCCCTTGTATTTAAGCCCTTGAAAATTAAGAACAAAAATTAAAAATTAAGAACAGAAACAAAATTAGAAAACATAAATAGAAATTAGAGAATAGAAAATTAGGAATAGAAACAGAAAATTAAGAACAAAAACAAAAATTGAGCATATAAACTGAAAATTGAGAACCAAAAATGAAAATTAAGAACAAAAATAGAAAATTGAAAACAAAAAATTGAGAATATAAACTAAAAATTGAGAACAAAAATAGAAATTTAGAGAACAAAAAATTGAGAACGGAAACTGAAAATTGAAAACAAAAAATAAAAATTAAGAACAAAAACATAAAATTGATAACAGAAAATTAAGAATATAAACTAAAAATTGAGAACAAAAACAGAAATTTAGAGAACAGAAAATTGAGAACGGAAACTGAAAATTGAGAACAAAAATTGAAAATTAAGAACAAAAACAGAAAATTGAGAACAGAAACAAAAAATTGAGAATATAAACTGAAAATTGAGAACAAAAACAGAAAATTAGAAAATGAAAAATTGAGAACGAAAACTGAAAATTGCGAATAAAAATATAAATTAGATAATAGAAACTGAAAATTAAGAATAGAAACAGAAATCAGAAAACATAAACTTAAAATTGAATGGAATAGTGAAATATAATAAAATGAGAGAATGAATGGAATAGTGAAATATAATAAAATTTTGTAATAAGGGCATAATGAGAATTTTATTATATTTCATTTAATTCCTTCATTCATTTCATACCAACCAAACAAGAGAATGGAATAATAATTTCATAAGGACATAATGTAAATTTTACTATATTTCACTATTTCATTCATTCTCTCATTCTATACCAACCAAACAAGATAATGTAATAGTGATTCTATTGACAATTACATTCCATTCCTTCTTTCATTCAATTACTTCCTCCATTCCATTTCATTCCGTCCAACCAAACAAGCCATTAAGTTTTTCAAAAAATTATTAACACCTTTAAACAAACATTGTTCATCATGAATTCATCACGAGTGCCTTCCTTCCAAGTGCTTGTATCCTTTCGTAGAACGGGCATATTCAGAACTACATTTAGACCTGATTCTTGATAAAATCTCGATATGTAAAAAATCTAAGTGGGTCTGGTTAGCCAAAGAGATTTCAAGTTTAGGACACATACCAAACCTTGGGCATATTTCATCATGGGGAAGTCCCCTGATCTTCCTAGAAGAAATTTCACTTTTCTTGCTATTGAATAGAAGTGAACACTTGCAGTTTGAACTACGCTCTACGGGAAAAAAAAAATGTGTCGCTTGTCTTTGTCACAATGAATAAACTTGCATGACAAAGAGACAGCTATAGATATCACATTTCGTCCCGCCGGTGCGTGGCATTTCATTCTAATAATAATAATAATCTTCGCCATGCCGAGTTCTCATGAATCTAAAAAAATGTTCATATTAAAATGGAAAGTTTTGATTCAAAGGTTTCGAGAATTAATTCGAGTTTAGAAATTTGTAATTGAAAACTTTAAGGCTAAATTGAAAATTTTAAAAAAGGAATTAAAATCCACGGGTTTTGAATTAGTCTATCAAAATTTCAATTAAGTCAATGATACCTAATCAAAGATTTAGAATCATAATTGAACGTTTTAAAAGTCTATTGAAAATTATTTTCAATTTAGAATGTTTTGGGATTAAATAAAAAATTCAAAATGTCAATTTAGGGCCTCAAGGTTCAAAGTAGACATCTGAAAAATTCAATTAATTCCAAACCAAGTTTAATTGAAGTTATATAATCCACATTAGGCCCCCGAATAAGTCAATTGAGATAATTTTTTAAATTTGAAGGTTTAGGGGTTTCATTGGAATTTCAAGCAACTTCAAATTTACATTGAAAGGGACTAATTGTGATTCTAAATTTTCAATTAAATTTTTTATAATAATAGTTAATTCAAGAAAGACTCGAATCGAATCTTCAATTGAGGTTTGAAACGTCAAAGAAAAATTTTGAGGTCAAAATTAAAGCTTGTAAAAGTTTTTGGGCTTAATTGATCAAATTGATTTTTTTTTAATATATCATGTTATAATTGATCAATTTTTGTTTTCAAAGGTCAATTTTTAGGAAATCAATTGAAATCAAAGTGTTTGGAAAAAAATAATTTTTACCCCCAAAGTTCGGGCGTTTTCAAAAATTCATAAAATTAGCAAAGCCATTTCAAGTTTTTTCACATATTAGAGATCCAATCAAAAGTTGGATGACCCAATTTCATTTTATTCTTGTCAATCTAAAGGAAAAAAAATAGTCTTACCACTTAATCAAAATGTTTAAGAGTGCATTCAACAGTAATTTGGCTCATTTGCCACCAAGTTAATATTAAAAATGAGAGGAAAAGATAATGATTGAAAGAATATCCACAAATTCCTTAATGATTGAATACAAAATGAATAGTATATATAGCTGGGAGTTGCAACCAATGATTGGCTAGTAGTGGACAACTCACTAACAAAATTCTAACGACCTTTCATCTCTTTTATATCAGCAAATGCTCAAGAACATTCTTAGGATTAACAACATAATAACAACATAATTATTACTCTCTAATAGCTCACCTCAAACTCAGGATCCCTAAGGAAACAACTCTAAGTTTGGATCTAAGATCATAGAACCTAGAATTAGATATTGCCTTGGTCAAGATGTCAGCCACTTGATCAAGAGTTGCAACATGTTTAACCTGCAAAGAGCCTTGAACAACCTGCCCTCTAACAAAGTAGAGATCAAGTTCTATGTCCTTGGTGTGAGCATAGTGAATTGGATTTGCTGAGAGCATCACCGAGCTAAGGTTGTCACACCAAAGTGTTGGTGGTTTTGAGAATGGCACTTTGAGTTCTTGAAGAAGAGATTGTATCCATGTAACCTCTGCTATCAAATGAGCCAAGCTGCGATACTCAGCTTCAATACTTGATCGAGAAATAACATGTTGTTTCTTTGAGTGCCAAAGAACCAGGTTTGAGCCAAGATATACATAGAAGCTCGATGTTGATCTTCTGTCATCAGGGTCAGATGCCCAATCAACATCATTGTACCCTGTTATGTTCAGATTTGAGCTTCTGCTTCGTAAAAGACCAGAAACAAATGAACCTGCTAGATACCTCAGTATATGCTTAACCACCTGTCAGTGTGCTTCCAAGGGATTTTGAAAGAATTGACACACACGATTAACTGTGTCTGCTATCTCAGGCCGAGTGATAGTAGCATATTGGAGTGCACCTACAATACTCCTATAAAGATGAACATCCTTGATAGGATCTCTACCATAGCTAGACAATTTCTGCCCGCGTGTCATAGGAGTGTTAATCCATTTAGCATATTGCATCTTAGCTTTGCATAGGAGATTAGTCACATACTTGGTTTGAGAGAGATGTATACCTTCACAAGTTTATGTTACCAGAATTCCAAGAAAGTAGCTCAACTTCCCAATATCCTTAAGAGAAAAAAGTGTGACTAAAAGCTTTAATGAGGTCTGAAACAGCCTTGGAATCACTTCCTATCACCAATATGTCATCAACATACACAAGGATGTACGTGCAATGACTAGATGTGTGTCTAACAAATAGAGATTGATCTGCCTTAGCAGATTGAAAACCAAGATTGAATAGAACACCCTGCAGTTTTTCAAACCAAGCACGTGGTGCTTGCTTTAGCCCATAAATTGCCTTATGCCACCTACAAACAGAATTGGGATGTTGATGATCCTCAAACCCTAGTGGCTGGATCATGTAAACCTCATTCTTTAAGCTACCATTTAGAAATGCATTGTTCACATCCAACTGGCGGATGTCTGAACCCCGAGCCATAGCAATGGTAAGAGTCACTCTAATAGTAGTAGGCTTGATCATTGGGCTAAAAGTTTCAGTGAAATCAAAGCCTTCAAATTGGTGAAAACCTTTGACCACTAAACGAGCTTTGTATTTGTGCACAATCCCTATGGCATGTTTACCAAGGGGTAAAGGTTCAAGGGACCATGTACCATTGTTCATAAGGGCCAAGTACTCATCTCTCATAGATACTTTCTAATTTTTATGTTGCAATGCCCCCTGAACACAAGAAGGTTCCTAGCTAGCAATGAATACTTTTGGTTTAAATATGTCATACTTGGATCTAGTTTGCATAGAATGAAAGATAGAAGCTTGTGGAGCCTATTGAACTTGTTCCTAAGAAGTGGTAAGAGTCTCAACAACACAAGCAGGTATATTAGACACATCAAAAATAGAATCGTTAGTAGTAATAACATCAGGTGCAACAGTAAACACTTCAGAAGAATCAGGTAAGTCAAAAACATGTTGTTGGTGAGATGAGAGTGTAGGAATAGTAGTTGCTGTAGGGAATGAGGTAGGAGATGGACAGGGATAAGGGTAAGATGAGGTTGAGTTTTAAAGGCAAAAGGAAATGAATGCTCATCAAAGAGAACATCCCTAGAGATAATGATTTTGCCATGAGGATCAAGGCATTTGAAGCCTTTATGATTGAGGGTGTAGCCAAGAAATGAGCAAGGAGTGGATTTGAATTGCAGCTTGTGGTGATACAATGGTCTTGTGTTAAGGAAACAAAGACACCCAAAGACTCTCAAAGAAGAGAAATTAGGTGAGTGATGATACAACAGATCAAAGGGTGTTTTGTTATTCAAAACAGGAGTTGGAAGCCTATTGATGAGGTACATAGAAGTTTTGAAAGCCTCATCCCAATACTTGAGAGGAATTGAAGCTTGAGCAAGTAATGTAAGACCATTTTCCACAATATGTACGTGCTTTCTCTTAGCAATGCCATTTTTCTTATGAGCAACAGAACATGAGACACGATGGTGAATACCATTTTCAACTAGGTAATGAGTAAAAGTCTTATACTCTCCTCCCCAGTCAATTTGAATGGATTTGATCTATGGCCTAGCTGAAAGTCAGCTTGTTTTTTTTAAATTCAAGAAAGTTTGAAAAGTGTCCGATTTGTGTTTGAGGAGATAGATCGATGTAAATCTAGAATAAACATCTATGAAATGCACATAGTACCTATATCCATTAGATGATGGTGATGGGGAAGGTCCTCAAATGTGAGAAAGCATTAATTGCAGTGGTGTAGTGTACTTAGTGAGTGAATTTGGAAAGGGAAACTTGTGAATTTTCCTTAAGCAGCAAGATTGACAAAAATATAGTTTCATTTTATTGATATTAGAGATATTACATGTTTGCATAACAGTTTTTACAATAGAGGAAGAGGAATGTCCTAATCTATTGTGCCAAAGTTGAGCAAGACTACACTTAGGGCTAGTACTAGTTGGCTGAATTGAGGCTGACAAACAGCTTGTTGAAGCAGGAAAACTAGTGGAAGAAGTACTGATGTTTGAAGAAGGAACCATACTGATGAAAAGAAACTAAAGTGGAATGAACACATATAGCCCATCCTTAAGCTGACATGTCATTTGAACCTTTTTGATGGCCTGATCTTTGACAAAACAATGATTAAAATGAAACTTAAAGAATACATGATTGTCATAGGCAAATTTAAAACACTTAGGAAATTTCTAGTGATAAGCGGAACATGTAGAATTTGATTGAGCTTAAGGATTTTAGAAGGCTAAATGTGAAATGAAAAAAAAAAGAAAAAAAAAAAAAAAAAAGAGGAACCAACATGATGTATTGATAAACCTTTTCCATTTTCTATGTGGATAAGGTCTGAACTAGTGTAATCACTCCTAAAAATAAGATTGTTCAGATCAGATGTGCAGTGGCTTGTTGCTCCTGAGTCAGGGTACCAGTTAGAAATCATAGGGTGTTTGAGGTGTTGCAAGCATAGTTGATATAGCTGGCTGATTGTTTGGTTGCGCAGGTTGAAAATGCTTATCAAAGCGACGCTAGCACTGGATTACAGTGTACCCTGGCTTGTTGCACACTTGACATTGAGACCTAGAAGAACCCCAACCTTGTCTACCACCACGAGAGTAACTACCTCGAGAGTTATAACCAGAACCACGACCACAAAAATTAGAAAATTTTCCTCTGGTGGGTAAACTAAATCCACGGTCTCCTGAGTTTTGCTGGCTGTAGTTGCCTTGAGCACCAGAGTTCTAGCCATAACTGTTGTTGTATCCTCCATTGTATCCTCCTAGATTTGGATTTCTATTGTTAAAATTAGAGTGAGTAGCAAGATTAGCAGAAGTTGGACTTGAGTCAAGCTCCTTGTTGTACTTCTCAATCCAAGTCTCTTGAGCTAAAAGCAAACATTCAATTTCTTCCACATAATAGGCCTCAAATCTTGAATTGACTGACACAATAAATGAGTCATAATCTCTTGGCAAACCCTTAAAAATAGCATCAATGTGAGCAACATTATCAACATGGTAATCAACAGAAACAAATCTATTAACACATTTCTTTATGTTAAGCAGATAGTCATTTAGAGTAAGAGCACCATTTTCATGTTTTGCAAACAATTTTTGTACTCAGAGATTTTAGCACAAGTTTGAGTTGTAAAATACTAGTTTAGTGTAGTTCAGATCTGAGATGAGGAAACATAGACTACCGTACGAGTAAGAAGGGTTTCTGTCATGGATGAGACCAGCCATGAAACTAGTAACTGGTCTTGTTGCTCCCATTGAGAAAACTTTGGGTTAATGGTTCCAACAACTCGGTTTGTGTTTGGGAGAAATTTTGGTGGTGAAGAATGAGAAAAATCAAGAAAATGGAGCAATCGATGTCCACAAGCAGTTGCAGTCACTTGTTGTTTCCAAAGGTGGTATATTTTATTGGAAAGTTTGATTGAAAGAGAATGGTTAAAGGTAACATGTGAAAAGGAAGATGATGAAGTAGCTGTCACTGAAGTTGTAACAGCACCTGAGGCCGAATCAGCCATTAGAGCACTTTAGTGCTCTAATAACATATTGAAAAATGAATGGAAAGATAATGATTGAAAGAATATTTAAAAATTTCTTAATGATTGAATACAGAGCAGCCAATGATTGGCTAGTAGTGAACAATTCACTAACAGAATTCTAACAACCTCTCCTCTCTCCTAAATCAGCAAATGCTCTAGAACATTCTTAGGATTAACAACATAATTATTACTCTCTAATAGTTAAGAAGATGGCAAGTTTTGGATCCTATTTTATAATGGATGAGGGTTCTCTGGGAGTGTTTTGAGACATTACCCAATTGAAAAATGAATTGATGGAGTTGTTTTAGACATTGCCTGAATGCGTAAAGTCATGTAGGGGGTAGCTCAAGCCTCTTTTACTATTATACCTCCTATCTTCTTCATTTTTCTGGCCAAATGCTGAAAAGTTCAAACAAAAAACCCTTTCAACCCTCCTGCTTTGAGTTTTTGCCTTGTTTTTTGCCCTCTAAGTTCACTTAAAGCCCTTTCACCCTATCTAAAACATCTCACCTTGAGAACTAAAAAAAAATTAAAATTAAAAATAAAGAGAACAAGATCAAGAAGAAGTTGAAAAGATACAACTCAAGATCAAGTATACATCCCCTTACCCAAGGTAAGTTTCTTCGCTTAGAGTTTTCTTCCTCTTTCCTTTTTTTTTTTTTTTTTTTTACTTCCTAAAGGCATTCCAATTGAAGAACACTTATTTGTAGTATTCACAAAAATAATATTTTCTTACGGTACTTGTAGTCAAAATCACTTTTCAGATCCGATGAAATATCATAAGAAATATATTTTTTTGAAAGACCAAGTTCTTTTTTAGCAAATTTATATTCCTGAAATTTAATTTTATCATTCACTGATTCAATATTATACAGTGAAGATGGAACCCCTTCTATCTTACCCCCAGAATACTAGATAAGGATATCATTATATTCTATGCATTTAAGTTATGTTATTATTTTTAATATTGTTGTTAAAATAAAATCACAAAAATATGTCGTTATTATAAAATAAAAAAAATAAAAAGTAAACAAAAAAATGAAAAAAATAATAATAAGTGTTTTGTTATATTAACTGCTATAAGCCTTATAGTGAATTCAACGATTCAACAAGTCAAGGGTGAGATCTTCATACAATCGGTTTGATTCTCCAAATAGAGTGGAATTTTAAAACGGTTGGTTCAGGAGATCACTTTCCTTGATATATCTTTTCGTTGAAATAGGCGTGAATTATAGAGGAGTTAACTCCAACAAAACTCATTTTTCATGATGTCCACTTAATTCTCATTTACATAAAATTCGAAGAGGGCGTCAAAATTGAATTCCCTTTATTTAAATAGGCAAATTGAAATAAGTTTTTTTTTACAAAAAGGATATTTCATGACACATAACGAGCTTCATGTAGTTCTTGTAATAATTTATGCATTTATCATCATATCATTTTATACCATTTAGAAAACATGTTTAGGATATCTTTCACCATCTCCATGCTATTGAGCACGTTATTCAATAGGCAAGAACATATCTAATTCAACATGTCAGGTAGAATAGGTCATTTAGGAAATCCATAGTATTTTAAATCATTTTTACCATATAGTTATGTATGTTTAGGACAATTACAACACTTGCACTTTTTAAAATCATATAGGTTATGTTATTTATGTTATATCATATTCATTTTCATGTAAATTATAAATAATAAGCACATATTGGAATATATTATTTCACTTAGTCTAGAGATCATATTTATTATCTCGGACCCACCTTGCACATTGTCTTCATCATCTAATACAATCAGTATGTCACCTCAAATATAGTTTATAATCCATTTATATGGTGTTAGTTTAGCATCATTATGCATTGCATTTGTATTCACATGTTCATTGGATAATTAGAACTTACTTGGATTAATTTGTCCCTTTAAAGAAATTAATTGATAACATTAATAAACTCCCCTTGAGAATCATCCTTGTCAAATTTATTAATATTTAATGAAAAGTCATACTGGAAAAATATTTCAAAAATATCAAAAACTTGTCTCACCTTAAGGCAAAATAAATAAATAAATAATGATTTTAAAAGGAAAAGATTTTAGAATAAAATGAAACATTCAGACTTAAAATTTGATTAGACTTAATTGGACATAAGGTACCATTTCAGATATGTCTTGGAGTGCCTAATACTTTCTATGAGTATAACTGACTCTTGAATCCTTTTTTAAAAAAAAATGAATCCTTGTTTAGAGCGTGCTTTTGGAGTCAAAATTTTATTTATGCTATTTTCCAAAATTATTTTCTCAAAAAATTCAATGACCTAGCACACTATTTAAACTCAATGCTAGGTGAGACTCATTTTTCTGAAAATTGGCCTAAATTCTTTTTTAGAAAACCATCGTGTTAAAAAAAACATTTATTTACTTGTGTTCTAAAAAATGCTAAATCATATTTTTATCTTTGTGAAAATCCGGGGTACGACGTAAGATATGATTGTATTTGTGATCTTTTGAATTGATTTACATGTATGAGTTACTATACTTTGATAATATTAAATGTTATACTCTAGCCACAAGATTTCAAATGTATTCATTGGAAATAGTGGGACATACATGTAAATATACGAATATGCAAGATAGGATCGGTCACTCTCGACAAAGAGAGACGTGTCCTATGCGATTTGATTTAATATAATTCACCAAAACATCTAGTCAGAGCAATCTAAAGATTGGGATGTGATTGCAATTAGTGTTATAAGGGACGATATTATCAATCAATGTACATATAATCAAACAGGGATTTTGAGTTTATCCATATCATGTTGGTCTTTTCAGGAACACAAAGATAAAACGAGTGTATAATACAAAAATTATACCTGAGAAGATTCTCTTGGTGAAATTCCTATCAACTGGATATGGTTGTGATATGTGGGTAGATGTGATTGATAGTCGAAGGAAATGTCTTAAGGGAAACATGTTTTCTTTTGCAATGGTAAAATTAAAATCATTTCAGTTTTAATTGATTATTTGATTAGTAATTAATTATTTATTTTCACCATTCATCTTTTGGTATGAATTTAATGGGTCACAAACAATGGAAAATGAAAGTTAGGAAACTCCTTGAAAAAAAAAATAGGTAGTAATGCTGATTTTTTTGAAAGTTTGGGGACTAAAGTATAAATACGAAAAGAAGGGGTCCACGATTTTGAACCCTGGATAGATAACATAAAAAAATAAAGGCCAATAATGGTTGGCCCCATGATAATTTGGGTTATATCCCTTGTGTATGAGATTTTTGTTTTCTTCTATACTTGCATTATTAATTTGAATCTTACTACCACTTAGATTCAAATCGGTACCACCCTAGGTTCTTGGGATTAGAATCAAGTTCTTAAAAATCCCAAGAACACTATCATTTCTAAAAAAAAAATTGTGTTTATACTATCAGAGGCAATACATTTGTGTTGCTTCTAAAATGATTTTTTTATTGCCAGTACCTGATCAAATCCAATTGCTCTAGCAAGAGCCTTCTTAGATCACGCATTGGGAATTACCAGCTTTGAGGCTGAAGCACCAGAAGAAGATAATCAAATTAAATGAGACTTAATTCATACATGTTGTTGGCCTAGTGATCTACCCAAGAGGTGAGTGAATTGGGTAGATATAAAAAACTAAAATAAATTATCAACTTATAACACTTGAAAAATTAAATAATTAATTTTATCCCAAATTAATTATTATCTTTTATAGAAGCGGATATGTGTTATTTAAACTAGGTGCATAACCAAACAACTGAAAATAAATAAAGTAATAAAGCAGAACAACATGATATATCCTGATTTACCAAGTTATTCTTGGCTAATCTAGTCCTCCGAGCCCTATGGAGATTTGCACTCACTAAACCACTATGATTCATTTAATCATGTAGGAACTAAATCCTTACAAAATTATTATTTTCACAAGTTTAGAATCAACCTTTATAATTCTCTTTTCACAGGTTAAGGAAGAACTTTTATCTTTTACACAGGCTAAAGATTAACATAATTCTATTACCGGGAGAATCATAATCTAATTCTTTTTATACCTTAGCCTTAATAATTAAACCTCACCAAAACCACTCCAAGTATCCTTTTTCACCGGTAAGGATGAAACCGTTACAAATTCACTCAATTTCAATTTTAATCAAGAAGAATTACGCCTATCTCCTTTCAGGGGAAAAGAGTAACCTAATCTTTTTATACCTTAGGAAAAGATCAAACATCAATCTCTTTACCGGAAGAGATTGAAACCCAGCTACCCCTAATTAGATATTCCAAATAATATCTAATTCGCACACAACTCACCAATTACAATAAATTGATAAGTTTTTCCCACTCGGAGCTTCTACCACCTCAGATTAATTTAAACTTGATTAATGTCCCGATAAATACTAGTGATAGAAATAAAGTGAGAATTTCAAAATCTAATTATAAGATAAGTGGGTAGCACACTGTTTAGCACGTAATCAGATTTTTACCAAAAATTATTTTAAAATATTTTAAAGCAATTTAACGTTTAGAAAATGATTTTACAAAGATCAGAACTCCAAGAAATAAACAATAATATCAAATAACAATTAAAAGCAAAAGTTTGGAACAATCTCACCAGAATACCACCGAATGAATGAAAACTGAATCGCAATGAAACTTTAGATCAATGATCACAAAACTTTTAGCAATTTTCCTCAAGAATAATCTCACAATAAACTCTCAATATATTTTCAGAATAATGACTCTCAGAAAACTCAGGAACTGAATAACTCTTGAAAAAATGATTGAATGTGATCACTAACAAGTGAAAAACGCAGGTCTATAAATAATGATTTAAAACAGGCTTTTCAACGGCTAGTTTCCATATGTCATGATATTTAATTGCTCATATAGACCCTATATATTGATATGACTCAATCCTAGTTCAATTAACTTAATTAGAACTTTTAAATCATTCAATTTACTCCCTCAAATAATATCATATTTTCAAATCGATAGGATAGAAAGAATTAAATGTACCAATTTGAGAAATACCTAAAATATATGTACCATATCTTTAGTGATATCAAAATAACAACCATATATCTATAATATTATCAAATCTCTAGAATATCTCTCAGATTTTAACCAAAGAATGGCTAGTAACAACTATTTTTTGATTAAATCCACGAAATCCTCCAATCCTGAAATAACACCATCGGTTGACCGATCAAAACTCACCAGTCGACCGATCGATTCAGGTTGTAGCCCAAGCCAAAATTATTCGTCAGTCGGTCCACCAATACTCCATGAGTTGGTTGACCGATCGATTTAAGATGCTCCCTAAGCTATTTTTTAGCCATGGTCAGTCGACCGATTATTTATGGTCTATCAACCGATCGATTCAGAGAGTTCAAGTATTAGTCATAGGTTGACCGATCTCTATTGGTGGATTGACCGATCAATCCAAAGACTTTTTCAATTCCTAATCACTTCTCGTCGGTTGACCGATCCTCCCTAGTCAGCCAACCGATCCTTGCTGGGACACTTCCTTCTTAATTAATTTTAACTCCAACCTTCGACGTTTTTTTTCCCTTTAACCGATTTCATTTCTCGTTAACTTAATTGATATTTTTAATTAATTTTAAACACTAATCTTTCTTAGGTCAATATTTCTTCTTCATTTTCACATTTGAGCAAATATGTTAATTAATTAGGATCCTAAGAAAAACACACATAAATATAAATTCATTTTTGTATCGTGTGTGATCCTAATCGGGATATATTAAGAGTAAAAATTAATCTAGGTTGTTTTCACCTAAATTCTTCAAAATCTTCAGTCTTTTAATGTCCAACTCTTTGACAATCTCTTAGCTTCCTTATCCTCTTCAACAATTTCTTCATTTTCAACAATTTCTTCATGATAATATCATTAATAGAACTTTTACACTGAAACACTCAATAAACTCATTAGTTCTACCAAAAATATCAACACTTAATTGTCCATCAAAATATTATGATCAACACATGATATATTTATTTTATGTCAATACAGATAGATCCGACTTAAAGGAACATAATATTAGAAGTGATTTTTTATTTAATATTTCATTGCGTTAGTCTAGTGTTTTTAATATTTATTTCCTTTAGAAAATTGGCATGAGGTATAGAGAGAGAGGAGACGAAGAAAGAAAGAGTAAAATAGATAAATTAGGGATATAGATAGAGGAGAAGGAGAATGAAGGTGAGAGAAGTGAAATTTCTTCCCTTTTTTTATTTAAAAAATTAATATTGATAAGAGAAAAAAAGGTAAAAATGAGATTTTCTTAAAAAAAAAATTAAAGAATGTATTTTTATCAAATGAGCTTAGGCCATTTTGTTTTCATGAATTAAATGTCATACATTTGGGATCAACACCATTGAAATTGAACTAGGCAATATTTTGAAGTGAATTTTTTACCTAATTTTTTTTAGGGAATGGTTTGGTAATAGTGTTTTTTTTTTTTTAACAAAAAATAAAAAATAAATAAAAATGACATTGGTTTCTGACTAAAAAAATATTTTTGGAAGTAAAATTTAATAATTTTAAGTATTTTTTAAAGGAAAAAATATTTTTTCGTTATACTTTGAGAGATTGAGCGAGGATAATTCTATCCGAATTACTATTTATGAATTTTTTTCAAATGAAAAAGTACGAGGATAACAAGAAGATATTCTCTACAATGTCTTTTATACTTCTTATTTTTTTTATTTATTCTTCTAAGTAAAAGGTTTTTTTTTTTTTTTTTAAAATTAATTTTTAATAAAAAAAAATATGATTAAACATGTGATTCTAGACTTAATAATTTGAAGAACTTGAGCTTTGTAATTTCAAATGATGAATAAACACACAAACTTTAGATTTTTTTTGTAAATTCTCTTCTCCTTGCAATTATAAGTCTCCATTTTTTGCGCCACAAAGTAGAAGTAAATATTAGAAAATCGAAAGCAACTTAAAAATTAAGTATTAAAAATTCATAAATATGTCGAATTTAATCGAAAGCAACTTAAAAATTTAGTATTAAAAATTTATAAATATTAATTTTTAAGTGTGAAAATTATAAGTACTGAATTTATTAAATATTGAATATATTAAGGTTTTTTTTTTTTTAAATACGTTTAACTTATAAAAATTTATGTTTATATAATATTTTATCTCTAAAATAATCTTTATAATTTTATTTTTTAAAAGAATATCCTCTCTATTTTTTCCTTCTTTTTGTACTTTCTATATATATAATTAATTATTTATATATAATTTTTTCTATGTTCTATATTTTTATTTTAAATGATTATTTTATTTTACTATAAAAATATTTATATTTATAAAAAATAATTGTTTAATACATTCAATTTTAAGCTATGATATCAAAGGGATGTTAGTCGTGAACAAGCAAGACTATTCTCTCTTTTACTTAAACTAGTTTTTAACTCGCATTATATGCGGGTTTATAATATGAATTATTATATATTTTTTTATTTGGATATTACATCTATCATATAATTGTTCTTTTACTGTTATATTTAGCATATTTTATGAAAGTACTGTAACAAAAATAAACTTTAATACTGAGAAATAAACTAAAACTGTAACCTATAAATTATTTATGTCAATTTTCAAAACTATTACTCTTCACCACTCATATTTATTTTTGTTAAGTAATGAATAATAAATCAAATAAGTTCCCAGAGTGGTTTTACAATTTTTTAACTTTTTTTTTTCAAATAATAATTTTAAAATAATCTATTAAGTCATTTTTATACTATTTAATGGTCTCCATTATTTGGTTACAAATGTTAAAAGAAGTAGATAAAATTGAATAAATTTATATGTAATTAATAGATGGAAAGAATTTTATTAAATGACTGAAGATAGAGAAGGAGATGAAGAGATATAGTTGCATATAGTTATAATGAAAACAGGCGATAAATTTTAATGAACCTCTGTCATTTGAAAAACTTACAACGATATCCCTTAACATTTGAAAAATATTTCTGGCACTCCCTTCTTTTGATGTTAAATATAAAATTATTTATTTTTTTATTTTACTATACTATTAAAAAATTAATTAAAACTATCTAATAAAAATTTTGCTCTTATAACCCTCTAAAGAATTAATATCTTGGTCAATTTTGATTTTTGTTTATAAATTTTGTTTATGTAATACATTTTTAGTTCCAATTTATTTCATTACTTTTGGGATCAAACGATGAAAGTTATATATTTTTTTTTAGTATTTAAAGGGTACTTGGTTTAGAATTTCTGAATTATAAAAATATTTTGAGAATTAAATAATGTTGATTTATTTAATACATTTTCATATCTATTTTTTACTACTTTTGAGATCAAATGATATTTTTTTTTACAGTTTTTCAGTATTTAAATAGTACTTGCTGCTGAATTTTTGAAATTTAAAATTATTCTAAGAATTAAATATTTTTTATTTATGAAATTTAATTATCGTTTATATATACATTATTTTATTTAATTATATTTTTTAAATTGTTTGGTGAAATATTTGTATAAGATTTTATTTAGTAATAGTTTCACTCAGATTAGAAAGCAATGGGCTTATAGATTTTTTACATTATTATCGTTTATATATACACTATTTCATTTAGCTATATGAAATATTTATATAAGATTTTATTTGGTAATAGTTTTACTTAGATTAGAAAACAGTGAGTTTGTAAATTTTCTAATTGTTATTTTTAATTCTTATTATTTTTTTTCATTTTAAAGCTCAATTTGTATATGATATTTGTTGCATAAAAAAAGAAATTAGTTTTTTAATTACTTCTATCAACATATATGAGAAAAAAAGAATATAAAAATAGGAAATAATTTTTTTTAAAAAAAAAAAAAATCTAGTAAGTGAGTCATTATAGTTTTTTGTTATTTATTGTAAAAAAAATTATCTTTTATTTAAATGGGAAATCTTACTATTTTAAAATAAAATAAAATGCATTAACCCCTCTATGATAATAATGAATAACAATTAAATTCATTAAAATCACTATATTAATGATAAATAATATTTAAAATTCATTTAAATAAAATAAAATATTAAAAAAAAAAAAGAGAGAGAAATTAAGAAGAATAAAAATTGGTTGCATAAAAAAAATTATTTTTTAATAAAAATAAAAACTTTTGAAATAAAAATTCTATTAAGTGGAGTCATTATAGTTCTTGTTATTTATTTAAAATATTATCTTTTATTTAAATGATAAATCTCACTATTTTAAATATATGAAAATATTAAAATTCATTAAACCCACAATGACAATAATAAATAACAATTAAATTCATTAAAATCACTATATTAATGATAAATAATATCTAAAATTTATTTAAATAAAATGAGATATTAAAAAGAGAGAGAGAGAGAGAGAGAGAGAGAGAGATTAAAGTGATTTAAGAGAAATTGTTTTGTGACCAATAACTCAAGCTATGTATATGGGTATAGAGGTAAGGCTGAGTATCATCCACCAATGATGTTTAGTTGAATTCTTATACATAGCTCATCATTCATCAATAAATTTTCATACCCAAAACAATCACATTAGGGTGTTAATTTAGGTAAATGATTTTTGCCAATTGTTCACCAAAATACAGGCATACAATCAGGCTGATCTGAGCTCCAAAAAAATTATTTTTAATAAGGTATAAAGTCTTTATGAACATAAACACTTGAATATAAACTCGATGACACCATCTATGGAAATACACAATCATGTTCTAATATTTTAAAAAAAAATGAGTGTTTTTTAATGATTTTGTCGAAACAATAAAACAATAATTTCAATAATTAAGCACTATGTTTTGGTCATGGTAGCCTTTAGTTTCACATGATATTTATAGCTTCGATAATGCCCACCTGCACAAATGGCAAGAATTTCAAATTCAGATGAAAAAAAAAAAGATTTTTTTAAAGGGGGTGGCAGAAACAAACACACCTTCCAATTCCAAAGGTGATCTAAGGCTGAGAAATGTAACGTTTGAGAGGGTTAAGAGACTCAGGAGCGACCATAAAAATGTGTTTTGGATTTGAACACCCAATCTGTTCCAATGATATGGGGAGAGACATGAATTAAACAACGGTTTGAATGTCTTGGACAGTAGAGAATGCATCGAAACCTCAAGAAGAACAATGTTTGTGTTCTTTTTCTAGATTACATGTGAATCTTTTGATCGGGTAAAGGTGATGACCGACACAACAACTACTTTGCATTTTGTACATATATATAGTATTAGGTATGAGAGAGTTTGAGGAGATTACAATAGCCATGACTCCTCAAATTCAAGGGAGGCGTTTGAAGGGACATTGGTCTAAAGTTAATTAATTGATGGAAAGGAAAGGGAAATCAAATTGAATCAAAGGAAAAACGTATGCATAAGTTGGGTTGGATTTGAGGCTACAACTGAAGGGCCAATACACATCTTCAATGAATTCCATGAATAGATCATTTTATAATCATTTAATAATCATGAGTTGAGGAGAAGAGAAGATAATACAAATCAAATGAAACATTCCAAGCAAATACATTGAAATAGGGCAAAATAAGCAGGAGCCAAGGATTACACTTTGGAGAGCTCTGATTAATTTTAACGGTTAAGCTTTGCGTTTTAGTTTTTTTTATTAGATTTTCAAGCCAAATGTAATAAGTGTAATCTAATGAACGAAATGATGAATGGGAAATATATAGGCAGTTGTAGAGAGGTCACATGCCACATGACCACCTCAATTTCTTAAAATATTACACTTCAACCCATTTAAATTCTTCAATTGTCCCTCTTTCTTATAAAAAAATTGAGAAAAGTACATTTAAATTCTCTAGCTATTGACCTATTTTTAAATAGTCCATCTCCGTTTGAACGTTTCATTTTAAACCTTCTAGGTATCAACACTTTTTTATTCGATCTTTCCGTTAAAAATTATGTCAATACTAACAGAATATTGAGGACAAATCTGTCATTTTATATTTTTCTATTTTTCAATCATTTTTTAATTTTATTTTTTTTTGGACTTCTCTCTCCCCCTCTCTCTCTCTCTCCCTCTCCCTGGCAGCCCATGTTACGGGGGTGAAATCACCCCTGTAACAAGGAGTGGACTCACCCTGTTTTTCACAGGGGTGAACAGTCCCTGTTATGGGGGTGTTTTCATAGGGAGGGAGGGAGAGAAAGTTGAGCAGAAGAGAGGAAGAGAGAGTTGAGCGGGAGAGAGAGAGATTAGGAAAAAAATAAAAAAGAGAAAATCATATAAAAATTAAAAATGTGTAAAAATACTATTTTGCCCCTCTGTTCCGTTAGATTTAATGGATTTTTTTACAAAATGATCATTTAAAAACGTGTTGATACTTAAAATGAAATGTTCAAATGGAGAAAGACCATTTAAAAATATATCAATACTTAGACGGCTTAAAATGTATTTTTTTCTAAAAACTTTGTAATAAATATTTTTTTTATTTACCATAAAGTATGTCCGAAATAGTTTATGTGCATCTTAACTAATTATCTTTTCAAAAAAATTTAAAGACATATTCTTACACATCGATCTGGGGCATTCAAGATTTAATTTTTAAAGTGTTGTCCAAAAGAGTTGAATCTTAATTTACAAGAAAATTAGACACCTTCCCTTGTCAATTGAAAAATACTTTGTAATAAACAATGATAATGTATTCTAGTTTATTTGTTATGGAAATTTGAGCAATATGAAAACTTATATCAACTTTCTGTCTGAGTGTTCCATATTCGGTTCATTTGAGAAAAAACATTGAAACTTGATTGTCAATCTGTTGTAGTTTAAAGCTAGAAGGTATAAGCGTCAAATAGTATAAAGACAATGTGCGTAAAGTATAATTTATCCCAGTAGATTCCTTACAGATCACTGTCCTTAGTTAATGTATTACATGGACATACAACTGTAGATTTAAACAGATGTATGTATATATAAATCCGCACATGGTGAAGGATTGTTCCACCATTGCCCTTCCTTCACCACATAGACGCTAAGGACACCAACCGTTGGGGTGAATAAAGAGCGAAGCGGAGGGAAATGTTTTGATTCTGCCTGCCTCGGAACCTTCGGCTTCTTCGACTCCGTTAAGCGTCTTAGATCTGCTCTAATTTTGAGGTGAATCTCTCCTACTTCCATTGTTCCTGCACATTTTTATCTCGTTTTTATTGGAACGGAATTGTTTGTCATTTGCTTTAGAGGTAATTTGTCGTTTTGAGCTGCGATTTTGTCGCTTTTTAGGTTCGGAGCATGATTTTGTTTCGAATCTCGAGAGAAATCTGGCAATGTAATTGTTACTTGATTGTAATTCGGAATTGTTCTCAACATATTCTTTTGTTGTTGTTTTGCGCTGATTTTTTTCGGCTTTGACAATATACCATGCTACTCTCAACCTTCGAAGTTTTCATTTAGGCTTTAATATGTTCAAGTTGGTCAATTTCAATTTCTGAACTTCTTTTCTATTTCTTTCTGTAGCTTCTTCATTAATTCTTTTATAAATTCATATTGGAAACTTCTAGCTTTGATGGAAGAACAAATTATTAATACTTGATTCTACTTATATGAATTATTTGCTTTGATCTGTTAGTCTCAGATTTCTCTTTCATTTGGTTTATTTCATATCTCTCTCTTCCCTTTGAGATCCTTTTTTCCAGTTGTTATATGTGTATTTATTGCTAGATATGCCTTCTGTGGATAATTAAGAGGTCAAATAAATTTCAAGTGCTCAACTTGTTATTAAGATAATTAGGAGATCAAATTAATTTCAAGTCAAAATGATCTCCAGTAATCAAATTGATGTATGGATGAACCAATAATTGTAATTAGGTCTTTTTTATTTGATTTAAATCTTGTTGATTTGTTTGTTTTCTACTGTAAGCATACTTCTTTCTTCTGCCCTTTCTTTTTCGTTTGAAAAAAGAAAGAAAGAAAGAAAGAAAGAAAAACTCTGATAGTAGTACCCTCTAAAAAGTTTCAACTGGTTATTGCTCTCATTGGTTGGCTACTTGGTCTGACAATTAATCTTCTTACTCTTGGTCTGGGCCAGTGCAAAAATGCTTCAATGCGGATTTCTCTTTTGTTTCCTATTGTATAACTTAGTTTAAACCGTCTTTCTTAAATTCACAACTAGATTTTGGTGCATGTTAAGCAATCCACTGGATTTATTATTTTCATTGAAAGCTCCAGTTTATGGTACATCTAGAATTTATTTCCTTTTCCAGCTAACAATTTGGCTGAAATTCCCGTGAGTTTCAGCTGTTGATCTATCTTATGATGCGTGTATAGAAGTCTGATCGTTTCCTTCAAGCCCTTCTTTAAATTTTTGTTCCGTTCTCTATATCATGCAATGCATGCCAATCCTCTACTATGAATTCAATGAATTTGTCACTCTCATTACAATGCCCACCGCCTAGCACCACCAACTTTTTCCCTTAGAGATTAGAGTGAGCCATCTACTTTTTTGTCTCTGGTCTCCTGCCAAGTTCCGTAGCAGTTTTGCTCTTCTCCCTTCCTTCATAGATACATATAGATGGGATGGGATTCCATCTACTATATATACTTCGACGGCACTCTATATATTTATATTTTAAGTTCTCTCCAGGATTTAATTTTTTTTTTTTTTTAAAAACAGTCTAAGCAGCATTTTTCAGGATGAAGGCGCTTATTCTTGTTGGTGGGTTTGGAACTCGTTTGAGGCCTTTGACTCTCAGTTTTCCAAAGCCACTTGTTGATTTTGCTAACAAACCCATGATCCTGCATCAGGTATTGTTCCATTGATGTTCAATTTCATCCAAACTTCTCAATGGAGGGGCTTTCTTGTGCTTTGGCGTTTGTTTGAAAACTGTTTTCAAACAAAATTTTCGAAAATGAAAACTTGTTTGGTTTTTTAGAAATTTTTGAAGAGTCTTTTAATATCAGATTGAGGCTCTGAAAGGTATTGGAGTCACTGAAGTGGTTCTGGCCATCAATTACCAACCAGAGGTAAACTACTAATGCCGCCGCCCCCTCCCCCTCCCCACCCCCCGCCGCAATTCAATCATAAATCTTTTGCCACAGAAGTGCTCAGGGGGAGAATATATTGTTTATGCAGGTGATGCTGAATTTCTTGAAGGAATTTGAGACAAAGCTTGGGATCAAAATCACGTGCTCCCAAGAGACTGAGCCGCTTGGCACTGCAGGTCCCCTTGCCCTGGCTAGGGACAAACTCATTGGTGATTCCGGTGAACCCTTCTTTGTTCTCAACAGCGATGTTATCAGTGAGTACCCACTCAAAGAGATGATTTGTTTCCATAAATCCCATGGAGGTGAAGCTTCCATAATGGTCACCAAGGTAAATTCCAAACCTTTCTAGTTTATTATTGGCTGAATCGCATTTTCCACCCCTGAAATTTGGGTGTAGTCTCAGTTTGCCCCCGATGTTTTAATTGTTGCAAATTGCCTCTTGGAGTACTTTTTGTATCAATGTGGTCTAACCTGATTCCAATCAATGTTATCATCGATGATGAGCATTTCCCACCCTCTAGGTAAAGTAGAATGTTTAACTATTTTATCTTCCACTTTTTTTGCTAGCTAGATCTATTAAGTCAATTAAGACTAGTTACATTTAATTAAATCTTAAATAAATCTATTTTTCTTAATATGAAGAGGATGATTGGAGTATCCATTCTAAATCAATGCTCAACAAATTAATTTTCTAGCTATTTTAAACTAGAAGTAAAAGAGTATGGTTAGAGATGCTCCTAGCCGTGTGAGTTGCACATGAGCGAAAATTGATGCAAATCATTGCACTTTACCCACTCCTCGGGCAAAAAATTGACCGGAATCAGTCAATTGAACTAAACCGATACGAAACACAAACTCTAGAGAACAAATTGAAACAATTAAAACATTAGGTGGCAAAGTGAGACCACTGAACCCAAACATTAGCGGTGCAAAGTGCGATTTAGCCTTTATTATATTGTTCTCAAGGTCGATTTTTCTTTAAGACCAAAGTTAGATGACAAAAGACTAATATATATATATATATATAGGTTGATGAGCCTTCAAAATACGGTGTGGTTGTTATGGAAGAAACAACAGGGCAAGTGGAGAGATTCGTAGAGAAGCCAAAATTGTTTGTGGGCAACAAGATCAATGCAGGTATCTACCTGTTGAATGCCTCAGTCCTTGATCGAATCGAGCTAAGGCCCACCTCGATCGAGAAAGAGGTCTTCCCTAGTATTGCCACCGAGAAAAAGTTGTATGCGATGGTCCTACCGGGCTTCTGGATGGACATTGGGCAGCCCAGGGACTACATTACAGGCCTGAGACTCTACCTCGACTCCTTGAGAAAGAAAGCATCGTCTAAATTGGCTTCCGGGCCCCACATAGTGGGAAACGTCATCGTGGACAAGAGTGCCAAGATCGGGGATGGGTGTTTAATCGGGCCAGACGTCGCAATCGGGCCGGCCTGCGTGGTGGAGCCCGGAGTCAGGCTCTCCCGTTGCACGGTGATGCGCGGGGTCCGCATCAAGAAACACGCGTGCATTTCTAGCAGTATTATTGGGTGGCACTCCACGGTAGGGCAGTGGGCCCGGGTTGAGAACATGACCATTCTGGGAGAAGACGTTCATGTTTGTGATGAAATTTACAGCAACGGGGGTGTGGTTTTACCCCACAAGGAGATCAAATCTAGCATATTGAAGCCGGAGATTGTAATGTGAAGGTACCACCTTTTTTTTTCCCCTTCGTGTTTAGGGTTTAATGACTATCTTGTTTGGAAGTTGAAATTCGTTTGTTCTTTTTTTGTCGTCGTATAATTTTACGTGTAAAAGTCAGTTTGCATGTTTGAGTGAGTTACGTGGTGAAGGGTGTCGGATAATTTGTGAAAGTGGGTATATAAATGTGATCTCAGGGGAGTGTAGTGTGAACTATTGTTGTATATTCCAGAATAAATTCTCAGTTGTTTGTTTTTCTCTCTTTTTGTTCTTTCAGTAATTGCCAAATGCCAAGGAAGATTGTCATCCAGCACTTTGGTGGGGAAATGAAAAAGAAAGCCTACCAAACTACAAGCTAATACATTATTAATGTGGAGAAATGCAACTATATATATAACAATGAAAAGTGGACCAAGAAAGATTGCATTGTCACAATTTGACATTTAAAAATCATAACAGGATATACAGAAAGAAAAACTGCACTTTAATAAACCCCCACAGTCTGGATGGAAGTGACATTCGAACCACCAAAGAAAATGAGACAAAGACAACCACTTAAATTTTAAGTGCCGAAAATTTGATAAAATTAAAATTTCGAAGTGTTGTTTTTAAGATATTGAATTCTTTTGTCTGTTTGATAAATAAAATTTGAAAACTAAAAAATATTTTATTTATATTATTCCCCTTAAATAAATTTTTTTATTAAAATCAAGATAACATAGGGGGAAAAAATCAAATGAAAATGAAAATGTGACATTTGAAAATAAAAATATAAAAAAATATTGATTTTTTACTAAAATCAAAATTTGCTAAGAGTGTGAAACGAAGAGGGTAAATTGAAAATAAAGAGAGAATTATAGGCCCACAAAGGTCAATTGAAAATGAAAAATTAAATAAAGCTCAAATGACAGAAAATTTTAGGCCCATAAAGTTAAAATTTTAAATAACATTTAATTAATTAAGTCATATTAATTAAAATTATGAAACAAACTTTATTAAATAAATACTTAATTTGTTCAATTTTTAGCACTTATTTTGGTTTGACCAAAGATGGTGTGCCGTACCATGTGAAACAGTGATATATTCAAGTGAGAATCATATATCCCCCCCAAAAAATCATGTACTAACAATAGGGAAAACGCAAACATAAAACGAAGCAACGAAAAATAAGTTTGAAAAGCAGGCTACCGGGACTGAGAAATGGTAGAAAGAAATTGAACATCTTTTTCCCAATGAAAAAACGGTAATTACATTGAAGGGGCAACACGAGAAGTGTGCTTCTTGTTGAAGATTTGTTCAGACGGAGGCCAGAAGGCGAAACATGACATAACAAGATTGGACGAGAAATAACCATGCAGTGAAAGCCAAAGCTATTGAAATTTGAAAGTTATCGCACCCGAGTTTCGTCTCCACCTTGCAGATATCAGTGTCGTGGGCAAACAGCACAATCACTCCAGCTGATGAGCAGCATGCTCCAAGTGATAGAACTGCCGTCACCTGTATTATGGATTCAATGTTATCATACCACTACATCGGTTCTCGAATTACGAGAGAGAGAGAAGAAAAAGGAGAAGAAAGAAAGGTTATAATATCAGACGACTATCCACATTTATAAAGAAGATGAATTTAATCATTTGTTGAGGTCACGGGAATGCTTTGCATTCCTTAAACATTCAATGGCATGTTTGTTTGGTAGAAGGTAATGGAATAAGATTATGATGGAATGTAATCGAAATTTGGACAGGCACATGTTTAAAAAATTGATTCTATTCAATCGGAATGCTATACCATTACCACCTTCCAAACATATGCTGTAGGGAAATAAAATCCATCCAATTTTTTCCATGGTTGCAACTGCAAAACTGGCTTCTGCTTTTCACCAACTCAAATTGTTTTCAGCGCCAAAACCCATAAATTTTCAGTCACAAAAACACTATAACCAAATGCCCTGTTTTCATAAAACTATTCTGATAGACTGAGATCTGTAGACCATTACAGTTTGCCTTGCCAAAATATTATAATTTATTTACTTTTTGTAAGAAGATCAATACCAGAACAAATGCAAGGTAAATGTACCCCTGCTTGATGTAATGCAGGAGATAAATGAAGGAAGAGACCATATTAATGTGTTGGCTTAATGAATTTATTAGTTTTATTTGGAGACCTAATCTAAATTTTAGGAAATTCTCCACTATTCATGGCCACCCTAGAATTCTTCAGAAACGTAATCAAACTGTCCACAATAGTATATGCAAAATCTTCTCTTGTACTGAAGCGAGTATGATCCTAATATTATTATGCATTAGCAAGTGTTTACGTGGCAAACACACTCAATTAAGAAGCATTTCCTAGAATCATCTTTGCGGCCTGGATTTGCGTTAAAGTAGAAGCTATTTTCAAAGAGAAAATTGGTCACGAACAATGCCGTCATCTATGCCTATATAACACTGATACCTTAGAAATGAATTGGTTAAAGGCACTATTTTCTACAACTAATTTCGTGTCGAAAACCACTCATGAATTTGTCTAAAGTCAAACCTTACACCTCTTTGTTCGGTAACACTGATTATGGATTTAAACTAACTTTGAATAAAAATGGCCATAGACAGATTATTTCGTGTTTGGACAAAGAGAATTCATAATCTTTGCTTCAAAATTTAGACCATTTCAAAACGAATTTCATCTTACAGAACTGGGTTTAGGTTTGTTTTGGGTTAACACTTCCAATAGGTTGGTTATAAGGTGGACATTGAGCATGGCAAAAAGACGTATTCCAGGTAAAGGAATGAGGATGGGAAAAAGAAGGGTGCGCTGCAAGATGTACTACAATGAATTTTTGTTGATCTAATAGCAGTTCTGCTCTTGCCGCATTAACAGTATGTGTGATGTAATAATGCTCAAGGATATGGGAAAATTACTATTATGTGAAGATTAAGCGAGGATCTAGTTACCCAATCACCAACAGCAAACAGGCCAACGCAGACATGATGTCGGAGGTCTTTCTTTAACCTCAAAGCATGAATATCAAAGCAGGCAAGTCCAAAGCTCCACAAAACCTGAAGCCCCATCGATGCAATCAAATAGCTGAAACAAGAGTTATAAGAAGGTAATCAGAATGTATAATTATAAAAAATCCTGAATCCCACAAGATGAAAAAGAAAGTCGAGATAAAACCACAGATGAGCAGAAAAGTCTGCCTAGTTACCAAGCATGAAACCTACAATGTTTCCAGGGAGCATTTCAATTGGCTCTTTTTTTTGTCTGTTAAATACCATTGGATGGGTTATGAGCGTACCCTTTTTCTTTTTTTGGTTTGAATTGACATTAGAAATAGCCTCTCTGCATAACCGGGTCAAGCTACGTACATTTGATGCTCCCCAAACCATGCAATGGCCGGAGCCTTTATGCACTAGGCTGCCCTTTAGTTAGAATTGACAAGATAAACACAATAGCGGCAATACTTATATGAATAAAGAAAAAGATGTAAACCCCCCACAGAAAAAAAATGCAAACTACGGTGAAAAGTATAACTTAATATAGGTTTGATAACAGAAGGGTAATCAATTGGCATTCGATTCCCTAAGGAGGGCTGCTATTTATGATTTTGAATGGAAGATCCATGGGATACAATCGAATGTCCAGTCAACTGAGATTTCTCTGTGAGAAGAAAGAGATAACTCAAGGCATATGGTGAAATGTACCTATAAAAGGACTCAGGTTTCTAATAGCTAGAACAGCCAATGCCTTAACAAGCACATCTTCAACTTAATATTTACAATGTTTAACATAGAGATGAGAATAAAATAAAGTTCAAGCCTGGATCAAAGATTTCAGAAATGCCTATAACACACCACAGATTGACAGGATAACCTACAAATTAAATGTGATTGATGAACTAGCCAATATCTAACACCCTTTATTGAAAGTGAAACCATCTCAATTAACTAACCAATAATCAAACTTTTTCATATTTCCTTACAAGCCAAACTCTTTCAAATTTTAGGAACCCAATGGCCCCACTCACTCAAAAGCCGCCTTAGGATTGCCCTAGGCTTTTTACATAGCTCAGGATCAAGTTTTATAAGCAATGTGGGATTCAACACACCCTTCACACGCAGGGTGGACTTTTGACAAACCACTGCGAACATATATCGGGGGAAGGGCCCAACATTGATGTGGGATGCAACATGACCCCTCACACGTAGGGTAGGGTGGAATTTTTGGCAAACCACTGCGAACGGATATTGGGGGAACCCAACATCGATGTGGGATCCAACACACCCAACATCAAACAAGAGTCTCAGCTTTGATACCATCTACACTCTCAAAAGACGCCTTGTAAGAGAAGGATTGTCCTCGACTTTATATATAGCTCAGGATCAGATAACAAAAGCGAAGTGGGATTCAACATGCCCCCTCACGTGTAGGGTAAACTTTGACAAACCACTGCGAATGGATGTCGGGGGGCCATCATTGATGTGGGATTCAATACGTCCAACATCAAATAAAAACTTGGCTCTAATACTATGTAGGAATCTAATGGACCTAACTCACTCTCAAAAGACATCTTGTAAGAAAAGGATTGCCCTTAGCTTTATATATAGCTCAAATCAAATAACACAAGCAATGTGGGATTCAACACAAATAATTGAAAGAAGTATGCAATAACCGTGAATGTCACTCAATACCAACTACGCATTCATACGAGATGTTTGAACCCATAATACAGCAATGGCTCCGAATATTTGGTTTACATCATGAACTACTGTGCCCTCTAAAACATGATTTCAACCACCCAAATCATTCTTCAACTTTCTAAATGATTAATCAACTCATTATGTATTTGTCAATTATTTTCAATATTTTCTCCTCATCACGAGTCTCTCTTTTTCCTGAATCATGCATTGCTATTGAATTTGTTCTGCATTATACCAACCTGTACAGACAAGAATCACAACAAAAAGTGAAGGATTAAACAAGGAAAAGCACCCAAGAGGTGTTAGTCCGGTTGGCAAGGGACGTGTACCCTTTCCTTGTCAACCGACTCTATTGAAGAGCCCACCGGGAATTAAATCTTGAATTTAATCATGAATGACTGAGGCCAATATAGGGAGTGCCCCTTTAGATCGTCCGGGGAGGGATTAGCCGAGGTGCGGGGGTGGGGGTTGGGGGTTGGGGGTTGGAACATGATGAGCAAAAACTAGCTATAGATATGTATAAGCATTTGTAGATAAAGAAAAGCACAAGAATGCAGAGATCAATATATATATATATATATACGAAACAAAAACAGAAACCAAAATTAACAACAACAAAAAAATGGAGTGAGAAAGAAAGTAGCACCAGAAAGCAGTGGTGCTAGAGAAGCCAGAAGCAGAGGCCATGACCCCAATGGAAGCAGAAGCAAACACACATTGTGTTAGCCTCAGCATCAGCCCACTCACCTTCCCTGGAAACCCAAACAACTCTTTCATCCCTATTTCGATCTCTCCGATGTTTCTCACTCTTCTGTATCTCTCTCTCTCTCTCTTCACGGCGCCCTTTTGCCAATACAGAAGATCACCATGGAACACCCTTAGATTTCAGAACATACCGAATGTTCCTGGAAACAAAAATCAAAAACCCTAAAAAATAAATGTTCCTTTAAAGAAAGGAAAGATGAATCCTATTCTGTCGGATAATGGAATTGGGATTAGGAAGAAAAGAAAAACTGTTAGCATTTGTAGTATTAGAGTGGTGAGTATGAAAGCGAAACATCCGATGAGCAGTTTGGATACGTTTTCGGATTCCGATTAAGTTTCTACGGCGTGGGGATTGATATGTTGACTAGTCACGTTGGCGTATTTGCGAAGTGGTTAGTTATAGATAATAAATAATTAATTAATTTTAATGAGAGTTTGCATCTATGTACGTGAGTTTGTTTACATATTACCGGTTGAACCCATAATTAGTCTTAATCTACTAATAAAATCAATTTATGTTTTGCAGAACAGTGCAATCCCTTGCCGGATTTACTGTACATCGATCAGTCCCAAATTCGATTACCGTACATTTTCGGTGACCGATTTGTCCTTCCATTTTACGTGCAAACGATTTTTATTTTTGAATCCGGTTTTCAGTTGTAAAAACATACTATAAATACCAAATCATGGAGATTTTTCCTAATAAACGTTGCATTTCGAATTTTAAAATCAAGAAATCGTCGTGGACGTAGAGAGAACGATCGAATCAAAGCAGCTATGGAAATGTAATTGATGAATCATTCCGAGCGATCAACAACAGATAACACACATCATCATTTGATATATGCCAATCGTAGTGATTTTACAGACATTTTGATATCAAGTTAGGGTTTTTCGACTGCAACGTGTATAAAGACCTAGTTTTTTGTTGATGAAGTTTTTGTTGTCGACCATACGTGTACGAAAATGCTTTACGAACTGATGATACAGTGTTTTTAGTTGTGGATCGACATATATAGTAGTTTTTTGGATGATTCAGGTTGACTTACAAGCACACACGGCATATGCGAAATGGAATGCAGTACAATAATGCACATAACGTTATACATATAGCGAGTTACATGTAACATAAGCATAATTGTATGTTGATGCGCATAACGTTGTACATATAACGTGTTACATTCTTATGGCGTGTTACATTTTAACAAGAAAAGATACACGTTACATGTAACATAAGCATAATTGTGTGTTGATGCACATAACGTTGCACGTATAGCGTGTTACATTCTTATGGCGTGTTACATTTTTAACAAGAGAAAAGGTGCGTGTTACATGTGACATAAGCATAATTGTCTGTTGATGCACATAACGTTTGTACCTATAGCGTGTTACATTCTTAGGGCGTGTTACATTTTAAAAGGAAAATGAACGTGTAACATGTAACAATAAACATAATTGTGTGTTGATATTACATTGTAACATCATTTTTTTTTTAAGAACGGAGGCGTCTTACATATAACATCAATACATAACGGTGTGTTATATGGTAATATTACATGTAACATATTTATTTTGCCAAAAGAGAGGGGGATCATGCGTTCTGATGGTTATTGGTATGTCAGCAGAAAGCATTTTTCAATTGCATGCATGTGCAAGTACGAAGGGGTGAATGTAGTTTTGAGGATTGCGAACAATAACAACATTAGTGATTTGTGTAACAAGATTGTAAGCAAATGGCCAAAATTAGCTTAAGTCAAAATTTGGTTTGTCATACGCATTGCATGGCCATTCTAACTGCATGTTTGCTGACCAAAGCAACTTTGAGGAGATAATGTTGCTAACAGCGCATCAGAACATTGAGATGTTGGATATATGCATCCAAAGATGACTAAACGATTCTAGTGGATCGAACGGTGCATCAACAAGTGCCACTACACTATTAAACAGTGGCGGAGACAGCAAATATGAACTTGACTACATAGGTAGTTACAGCAACAAATTGCATCGGAGTAATAACAGGGTATTATTGTCATCTCAGTGGGCTAATGGGATCCAAGAGGAGGGTCAAAAATTCAGAGGCGGAGCAAGCGAATTCCGAGATGTACTGAAAAAATATGCAATTGAGATTGGATTCAATTTATGTTATTTAAAAAACGACAGAGTGCACGTGACAGCTGCATGTGCACTTAGAGAAGAAAAGAAATGCTCATGATTTGTGCACAGACATGTAATGCGGGAAAAGGGTATATTCTATATCCGGAATTTGGTAAACAAACACACATGTGAGTCTACTTTCCGCAAAAACAAAAACAAACGAATGAGCTTGGAGATTGTTTCTGGTTGTTTGACTAATGACGTACGGACAAACCCGAAAACGTGTCATGTCGATGTAGTTGACAATTTCAAGAGGCAATATGGTATTGAGATCTCGTATCGCAACGCGTGGCTTGGTGTAGAAAAGGCCAAAAACAGCATGTTTGGGGATTATTCAATATCATACGACCAATTATAATGGTATGTTGATAAATGTAGACAGACGAACCCCGGGAGTCATGTTACACTCGACTATAATGAGGACATGGGACATTTCATACGTCTGTTTGTCACATTCGAAGCATGTATTTACGGTTTCCGCATCTGCCGACCAATGGTGTTCCTTGATGGAACATTTCTTACCGGCTGATATAAAGAGAATTTATTAGCTGCAACGGCAAAAGATGGTAACCAAGGTGATGTCAGTAAATGATTTTCATATTTAGTGTATAGTACAACATTTTTTCCCCTAACACTAAACACTTAAATGTATGTTACATGTAACGTCGTTACATGTAACGTCGTTACATGTAACAATATGTCATATGTGTTTATTGATTGAGGTTTTTGTAATTGGGTTGATTTTGCAGGGATGTTCCCTATTGCATTTGCAATTGTGGATGCAAAAAATGATGAGAATTGGAATTGGTTTTTATCTGAGTTCAGAAAGATTGTTGTGGCGAATCTTGTGATCACATTTATATCAGATCGTCATAATGGTATATTAGATGGAGTACATAATATATTACATAATATATTCCCACATTGCCACCATACATACTGCCTATTGCATTTAAAGATGAATCTGAGGGCTGCAATGGTTGGGAGAAACACCACACTCAAGGAATTAATGATTCAGAAATTGAACGGGTTGACGTATGCGCACACACCGGAAGTTTATAAAATGTTGTATGATCAGATAATGTACGAAGGCGGTGAAAAAGTTCAGCGATTCATGCACGATCTCTCTGCAATGAAATTCAGTAACGCTTTTTTTGGGTGAAAACGTTACGGCGAGATGACATCAAATATGGCAGAATGTTCCAATTCTTGGATAAGTGAATATCGTCATTTGCTTGCAATATTGTTGATTAACAAAATTAGAATACGGTGAATGGACCTAATGTCTGATAGGAGACAAGAATAAAAAAATATGGATGGTGAGATAACACCGTTTTGGGACGATCATACTCGTGTAGATAATGGCAGATAAAGGGGTTCCCTTGCGTACACGATTGTACAATGATTGAGAAGGGTGGCTTGCCGGCACATGATTACATAGAAGAATACTTCAGCGTCAATTTTTACCGTGAGAACTATTCGAGAGGAATATATGCAATACCGACAATTGAACGACCTATGTAGGTTGAGAGTGAAACAATTATATTACCACCATTGTCAATGAAGCAACCGAATCGACCGAAGAAAGTAAGAATACCGTCAAAGGGTGAGATAAAAGAAAGAAAGTGTGGGAGATGTGGAAAAATGAGGAGTCACAACAGGAAGACATGCAAGACCCGTTGGCGTAAGACTGAGTTATATCAAGAGATTCTGTTTTTAGATTCGGGAGTAGACAGTTGAATTTCATTTTTTTTTTTTTAACAAAAACAGATTTTGGTATATCTAGTAATTGACATTATATTCAAAAATGGAATAATAAATGTTTTTTTTTTTTTGTATTCCATATTTTTTGTAATTGTGTTTGGCGAAGTTGTTGATGCTATTTTTTCAACACGACAATAATGTGATTTGTTACATGTAACATTATTATTTTTTTAAACGTTTTTTGTTTTTGTTTTTTTGTGGTAGATGCTAAATGTAACTACCTTCTTCTTTTTTTTCATACAAAATAATGTTACATACAACATCAATGTAGCACTAAATGTTACATTTTGTTACATATTGTACAGGTCACATAATTAAATGTGTAACACAGGATTACAGCCCAAAATTAAACTGCCATTTGATAACTTGTCAGGGAAAAGACGTTTTTTTTTTTTTAAATAATGTGTTTGGGTATTCACATCTCATTAGCATAACTAGTCTTTAGTTTTGGAAAGAAGAACCTTCCATATTCCTTAAACGATCGAAACCCTAACGTTCTGCAACACCGTCGCCTATCATTGCTGACCCCGTAACCTTGATTTTTGTATCAATTAGTTCACAATGGTGTCTACACGGCAGAAGATAATCACTAAGAACCCCAATACTGCGGACGATCCCGTCAACCTCTCCAACGCAGGTAAGATTGATGTAATTTTTTATGACGATCTCAATTGTTTTGGCGTAAAAATCAGACGATAGGTCTTAGTCTACGCGTTTGGACTTGTAGTTTACGTCATGCTACCATATATTGAACATTTAGGAGTGGCAATTTTTAGTTGTTATTGTGCGCGATAGAGTCCTGTTTTGCATATCGCGTTTTGTGATTTTTACACACGATACTGCGAATTTTTTAGTGTAGCTGTATATGTCCGGCGATTTCATCATACAAGTACGTCAACATGATCTGGATCGATTTTTTTCGTGCACAGTTATGTGATTTCGCAGTACATCATGATTTATCTGTGATTTCGTGCGAATCGTTTTTTATCGGATATTTGAATAACTGATGCTTAGTGTGTCAATTTTTATGTTATTTTGAAGCACATCTCTTGTTTGTCTATGCTACAGTAGTAGGAGAAATAAGTAAGTAGTACTTTATCTGTTGTCGATGTTTTTCAAAATTTTATACACAGATGTTAAATGTAACATTTCAGTTTATTATTGGTTTTGTGCACAAATTTTGTCGATGTTTTAAATTTGTTCACAGATGTTACATGTAACATTTTCAGTTATTCTTGTCTTTTTGTGTACAAAAAATTTTGATTTAGCTGTTGTTGGAAATGTAACATCAATACATGAAATGTAACATTAATGTACTTTTCATTTTTGTCGATGTTTCAAAATTTGTTCACAGATGTTACATGTAACATCTTCAGCTATTCTTGTTTTTATAAACAAAAAGTTTGATTATCTGTTGTTGGAAAGAGAATTACAATGCAGGAAATGTAACATTTTTTGTCATGGGGCTTTATGCATTAATAAATATTTCGCAAATGACACATTACCTGTCGTTCATGCTCATGACACGCCAATAAACGCAACTGATATTGAGGATGGTAAAAAAAGCGATTTTACACAGTTTTTTCTTTTTTTGTCGTTTTTTTTTTTTTTTTTTTTTTTTTTTTTTTTTTTTTTAAGAATTTGGAAGATTTTAGTATTTATTGATTTATGTTTCTTCCATTTCAGGGAAACATGTTCCAGATGTGCCAACAGTGTCAACAAGCAAAGCAGCAATAGCGACAACAAGCCAAGCCTCATCAGGACCAATCAAATATCAATGTAACCTTTCATAGGTCTCATCAGTCATAAATGATTTATACCTACGCGATGAACATATATTTTATTTACGTCGCACCCCATTCTAGAACCCCATGAAAACACTGATGAATTATCAAGATGACAAGGTTTCATCCCATTGCATCGACAGTATGATCGTGAATATTATCCAGTGCTATCATCTGGAGAAAAAAGCATTTGAAATGGGGCCACGGTTCATGGAGTTCACAAGCAATGATGTGCAACTTATTTTTGGGTTACTATGCGGTGAAGTACAATTGCCCAGTAGGTATGCAAAGAAGCAAGACTGTGTATTCCTAGCACGACAAGGTTTGAACACGAACAAGGTAAGTGTTGTACAGTTAAAGACCATGTTACATGCTGCCATTAGATGCGAAGACGAAAAAAATATGAAGGATGTTGTTCGACTACTGTGTTTTCTTTTGTTGACAACCTACTTCTTCAGTAATAAGGGGCAGTATGTTTGAGTATCAAACCTGAACATTGTCGAGGATTTGGACGTTATAGCAACTTACAAATGAGCTAACGCCATTCATTCAAATTTGATGTCATCAATCGAATTTAGGTATCAGAGACCGAGCTCTGTAATTGGATGTGTCATTGCTTTACAGGTAATAACAATCGCGCTAATTTTTTGTAGTAATTGTGTATAATATATAAACTTTTCTACAAAATGTATTTATGTTTTTTTTCCAGTTTTGGTTGTGTGAACACTCAAGGTTAATCCCGCCAGTGGCATCAATAATGGTTGCAGTCCCTCGTTTTTTAAAATGGGATATGATGGCATTGACATCGGTTGCTTCCGGATTAGATTTGCAGAATTTAACTGCTGATCAGGTTTTTTTTTTTCCCTAGTTTTCTGAGACAAGACGTGACAACATCGATGTCGGCCGACCTTGGATTGCACAATTTAACTACATACCAGGTGGATTTATTTTTTTTGTTGTTGATGTACAAAAAAGAATGTTAAATCTAATACAAATTGGTATGATGATTTTAACGAAAAAGAAATTTGTTAAATGTAACACAATTTGTGTTACATTTAAAAATAGGGTACAAAAATGTTACATGTAACACAATGGGGGGCGGGGGCGAGGGCGGGGGGGGGGGTTGTTTTAGTGTATTTCTGATATATAACATTTTTTTTGCACGTTTTTTACTGATGAGTTTAGGTTATTCAGGGACTAACGTCAGAATTAGTGTCGGAGCTCAGGGCAGGTGTCGTACTACCTATGCATGGTGACACAGAGACCAGTTCCTCCAATACAAGTGCTAAGATTAAGGGAAGGGAGGAGGTGTCTGTTGCTAACGATATGTCGTCCTTTGATTTGTTAATATCACAGCCATTTGATAAGGACGTTGTTAAATTTTGTAGAGGTTCACAAAATTTAACAGAGCTTGTCGAAAGTAATCAAAAACTATTACGAAATGTTGATAAGGTGAGGGCGAAGCGCAAGAAGATGAAGAGAAGAATGACAAAAGAGATTCAGCATCTGAAAGGTGAGATAGAGCGGATTGGTGATGAGAAAAACCAATTGCAGGCTGAGATAGAGAGGTTAATAGAAGAGAAAAAGAAAACAGACGAGAAGTTGGTAGAAGCCGAAGTTCACAATATTACGCAACAGGAGAGAATGGTGGAAAAATTTGAAGAAGCTGTTGTGCATTCGGTAATGCAGTCAGTAGAAAAAAATAGGGAACATACTGAAAAAATGACTGGTCTGACAAAGTTTTACCAGTGTGAGCTCGAAGATAGAGACAACGTGATTGTCAGGCAAGCATCAATCATTGCTGCCCACAATTCACCACCAAGGACGTCAATTCCAGCAAAACCGAAGCTTAGGCGTAGTACGCATACAAAGGTTGAAACCAAGACACCAACAACGTTTGTAAAAAACGTCAAGAGTCGCGTTAGGACACAGAAGACTGATGATGACTCAGTCTACAAATACGATATACCTATCAAAAAACCGCGATGGTTGAAGAAAAAGTATGATGTAGTAGTCCCTGATAACCAAGGAATGGATGATGTTATCAAGAGCATGAGCAAAATACATTGGCCCACAGTGGCGATGAACCTCAAGAATTGCCTCTACGCAACAGTGCCATTACAAAAATAATTGCAGACGATGACTGGGACAAAATCTAATTTTACGAGAGGATGGACGTGGGTAAGTTTAAGTGTCAAATATGTTATTTTGGAACAATGCACATTAGATGTACAGAGCATTTGTTTGGGGAGCATAATGGGTGTTCGCTCAAGTATCCATTCTTGATTTGATCAGGTTGCTGTGGGAGACTCAACTCTCAAATATTGTGAGTCACTTTTTGTTATAACAAGCGGAATGTTACATGTAACATTTCATATGTGATGTTACATGTAACATTCAGGTGTAATGTTGCATGTAACATTTGATAGTTACATCTCGTGATGTTTTTTGCAATGTTACATGTAACATAACAATGCCTAAAAATGTATGTTACATGTAATATGCAACACGACTGTCATGTTACTTACATTTTTATTTTTTTTATTTTTTTTTTGTTTATTTAGAAATATGCAGATGATTATAACATTATGTGGGTGATTAATTAAACGTTTTTTTAGGTCATCAATAGATGTAATGAGATGATGTCTCTTGATCAAGCAAAGGTTACAAGTGATTTAAAAGGTATTGGTCATGATTTGCCAAATCGATCATATTTCATCAATAGTTGTTGCTGGGTAATCAAACTATTACATTGTTTTTTTTACATTTTTTAGTGTGTTTTTATGTTTTTGTTTGATTTTCATGCACACATTGCGTGTTACTAATTTTTTGAAATGTTTTACAATATATACGGTTTTGGATTACACAGGGGGACAAGAAAATATTAGCTGACAATCTTAACCCAAAAATTATAGAAGTATTTTCCGACAACTATAGATTCATGCATTTCCCAATAAATACTGTAGGATTGACATCATCAATGAGACACTGGACATTGCTTGTTTGTGATAAGCAGGAGCAGAAGTGGACACACTACAATTCGATTAACCTCCGACGTCCCAGAGATGTTGATAGATTTTATGAGAATGCAAAAAGACTTGTGAGTTTTAATACATAGTTTTGAAGCTTTTGTTGCTAATGCAATGTTGAATGAAAAATCCTCACCATTTTGCTCCATGTTCAAATGTAGGTTCGTTATATTGATGCATTATTGTCAAAGAAAGCCAGTGAATATCAGCTGTTGGATGCTAAAATTTCAAACTCCAATAATGTGTCAGATTAGGGATCATCTGTGTAAGTGCACTTCATTTATTGCTAATTAATTATGTTACCCAAACACAACCAGTTATTGATGAATTCTCTTAACATATTATATTTCACAGCGTTGATTGCGGTGTTGTTATAATCCATGTCATGAAGAGCATATTCAACAGCGTACAAATCAATGTTAATTATGGCATTGAAAGGTTTAGAAGAGAAAGAGCAGCACTCGTGCACGAATTCCTCAATGATCCAACCAGATCTTGGACTTTCAATGACTTCCAAACAAGAAAAAATAACGAAACACGTCGTGTTGAAGAAGCATAGAACAACTGGAAAACCAAAGTTTTGATGTGTCTGGATTAGAACATATTGTTTTTTTATCTGTCTTTATTTGGTTTAAACATCATACGTAGCTAGATTTCATTTTGTATGAAAGGTTATAATTGGTATGGTTGTTTGTGTTGTGTAAAATGCAACACAACTATTTTTGGATGCACGAACTATTATTTTGGTGGGTTGACACTTCTTTTCAATGTTCGGGTTGCATCTCAGAGACACGAATTGGAAAAAACTGACAATTTTAAAAACTAACGATTGAATGTTACATTTAACATTTTCCAAATACAATCACATTTTCAGTTTCAAAAAGTATGTTACACGTATCATTGTCATAAACACACATATTCAATAATGTTTACATGGATGTTACATGTAACATTTTTATAACTACACATACCCTGGATATGGAATTATTGGCATGGACACAACTAGCAAATGTTACATGTAACATCAATGAAATCATTGTCATGGACACATACTCAGTTATGTTACATGGATGTTACATGTAACATTATTTTTTTTGCACACCATGGATATGTATACAACGTGTGAAAAAATGTTACATGTAACATGATTATAAAACGGATGGCATGAATTTTTTACTGATCTTTTTCAATGTTACATGTAACATCAATTACATCAAGTAAAAAATCTCCAAAAAAAATGCGATTAACACTTCATTTCGAAGATAATCAAACGCAGATAATTTAGTGTTTCAATTTTTATGCTTTTTCATACGAAAATATGAGATAAAAACGATACAGAGTGTTTGCCATATATTGAATCCGTTACCATATTTAGATCCCGAAAAACAGGGGAGGTTAAACGAGATTACAGGGATGTTCAGCATGAGGCGCAACAGAGGGGGCATTCTCATCACTAAAATGGCAAAAGGATCAGGCGGTGCAAGAAAATGTGAGAAGCTTTAATTGGTAGTTTTCTGAGCCTTTTAGGACTGTTCAGTCAGTGCCACTAATAAATAATTAATTAATTTTAATGAGAGTTTGTATCTATGTACGTGAGTTTGTTTACATATTAAATATTAAAATTTTTATTTAAACTTAGTTTCTGATAAACACTTATTTTGAATTTATTTACCAATCCATCGTAAGCTGGGATTGTCAATCCCAACTATTTAAAATCGGGATTAGCAATCCCGACTTTACCTTGTTTAAAAAAAAAAAAAAAAAATCGGAATTACAAATCTCTGTTATAAGAATTTTTTTATTTTATTTTATTTTATTTTTAACATAGTCGAAGGTAGGACCTTCGGCTTTCCACAATGAAAGTCAGAGGTCCTACCTCTGGCTTTACTTGGGCCCTTGGGCCTCATAAATCCGGAGGTAAGACATTCAGCTTTCCATGAAATATCTCCGGCCCATTACGCTATTTTTTTTCTTTTCATTTCCTTGTTTAAAAAAATAATAGAAACATACTATTTTAGTCTTATCTCAAACTTTTTTTTGTTGTTCCACGAATAAAATGTTTTCCTGTTTCCTTATCATGTTTTTTTTTTCAAGTTGCAGTTTCAAATTTTATAATTAGTCAATATAAGTTTTTAAATGAATTCGATATCTATTTATTTTTAAAATTATAGAAAAATTATGAAAATCGGATCATAATTCAGAATTTGTCCATATCTGTTCATGATCCGTATTCATTTTTATTCCATTAACAGATGGTCAGATTGATATCCAATCATAGCGGTATCCATATTTGTTAGAAAACAATCTATTTTTATCCATATCCGTCAATTTTGACATATATCGTGAATATAATTTTGTAATTATTACTAAAGCCTTATTTGATTCTTAACCTGCAAAAGAATAAGGTTCTTCTTGAGCTTGGTAAAAGAAAAATTGTAAATGTTTGATTTTAATCCTGGTAAAAGAATTAGGTTAGTTCTGAACCCGTGAAATGATTGTAAGAGTTTAGTTCCTAACTGGAAAAGTGATCAATGTTAGTTGATTTTGAAATCTCTGCAGGAGCTCAGGGGATTGGACGTAAGTTAGGGTAACTTGTCGAATCAGGATAAGTAAGTATGTTCAATTTCTCTATCCCTACTTATTTAGTTGTGCATTTAGTTAAATACGTTTCCGCTGTAATTCAAGATAAACAACCTATTAGAAAAATTGGTAATTTAATTTATTGTTAATTTATTTGTTTAATTTTTTATAATTACGTAATTCACCTCCCTCTTAGGTAGATATGTGGACCAACAAATCCAAATACAGAGGCAACAAAATAAATGTGGCATTTATCTACTCAATTGCCTATGTAGAATACAGATTTTTCAATATTTCTTAAATTTCTAAATTCCATTCTTTAATTTTAATGTGCTCTAGATTTTTTATAACCAAAGAATCTAAATATATATGTTCCTGTTTACATTTCTTCCAGTAGGTACGTGAATGGAACGACCTTCCTAGTAATATAATAAAGATTAGAAAAACCTACACAAATATAATCAAAATAGCTTTTATATATAATTGATGCAATCAGCAAATTTATCTCATCTAAAAAAAATTATCCTATTTATTGAACATTTTATTCTACCAATTTATTTTTAACCTTTATTTAATTTATTTTAACATTATTTAATTGATTAAAAAGTTATTCCAATGACGTAAAAGCTAAAGAAAAATAGAAGATAAAACTCTAGTTAATATAAATAAATGACTAAAAACTTCTTTCAATGAATAAAAACTATAGAAAAAATGAGAAAAATTATAAATGACTTATCTCAAAGATAATCTAATCGTTTCTCTCTCTATCTTTTAATGATGATAAGGGGAAAGTGTGACCGATCACATGTGATTGAGTTGGTCTACCATGTCATGACCACGAGCATAACTTGGGAGCAAGCAAGGATAGCCGCCCCCTCAAATTTTAATATTATCCCTATTTTATTGAAAATTATATATAAGTATGTAAAGTTCATATACATTTTGTCATCTAAAACTTTATTTAAAAATAAAAATAAATAAAACTACCTTGTGTTTTATATTAGTCCCCTAAACTTAAATCTTGCATGCCTCATTGGTGGTGACCCTTGGGTGGAACTCCATTTTATTCATGGATCTATCCAACCACCGAATCCGTCTCCTGCTTCTATTCACATCTCTTCAAGGTGTTGATCCTCATCCGCGCTGCTAACTTGGAGCCTTGGCCGACCTGTTACCATCGATTAATAGTTTGGCCCTCCTTTCGGAGGCTTCCAATTTCAATATTCTGTACCGAAGCCTAGTCCACCCTTGCCCAATTAGGGTTCAGTCAGGGCGTTAGGCCCCTAAGACTTGGGCCCCTATATGATCTCAACGTATTTACCACTAGTAGTCCACGTGAAAGGATAGTACTGGTTTATCCTTGAGCTCACCTATAAATAGCCCTACGATTTTACACTCCGTACAAATTTCTTGAGTTTACTTGGTTGTTACTTAGCCACATTCTGCCCATATATTTACTCTTACATCAAAGGGGGTGCACCAAGGATCCCCCACCTCAGCCCCAAAAGAACCCCCCCCCTTGGGTTTAGCACATCACTCGTTCACCTTAACAACTTAATTTATAAATTAATGACGTAATTTGCAAAACAAGAATTATTAGCAAATTTAATTAAATCATTAATGATGTTTTTTTTTGTGGAGAACAACGAACTCCGCCCTCAAGACCGCCAACTTAGCAAGAAATCTCCACGTACATACTGATCAGACCAACTACGGGTGTTAACCAGATTTAGACGCCAATAATTTTCCAATGATGAATAAATGTAAATTCGTTTAAAACCCTTATTAACACGTATGGATTTGTCAAATCACCTGACAAATAACTTAAAAAACGGCCTCGTGATAGAAAAATTATAATGTGGGATCGCATAATATATTAAACCAAAAATAATTAATAAATTTATTATAGAAATAGAAGAGGCGAGCGACCCCCAATTGCTCAAATTTCTTGAAATATACTACAAAGTGATGCTCACCATTACCAAACTAATTTACACTACACTCTTCCCTCTTATTCTGGAAAAAACAAAAACAAAAACAAAAGCAGCGAACAGAAACCATAAACAATCAGTCAGCATAAACCATTGGCATGAAGATGAGTGAGATCTTTGTGTGTGTATTTAATCCCTTTGTCACCATCCACCACTTGCCCACTTCCCCTAGCAATCCTGCATTAAGATCAAAATCTTATATCAATTTTTCCCACTTTTTTTTCCAGTGAAAATGGACATTTTCCTATCAAATTATTTTCATATAAGGTAGTGTTTTTGTTCCCACATTACTTTTTCTGGTCCCATAAATCTAGGACCAGAAGCAGAAATCTGGGAACAATTCCTTTTTGTTTCCATTGCCATAAATTTGTTTAAAAAAATATGAAAACAGGACAGAAACAGTTTCTTTTATTATCATATTTTCTATTTTTATTCCCAATTCTCTAGGAACAAAAAAACTAAACAAGCGGGACGTACGCTAGCAGTGATGAAAGTGTAAAGGAAAATGAAGACTGGCCATACCATCTAGTTGTTAGCAATCCCTCAACGCCTACCGGACCACGTGCATGAATCCTACTAGTACTGATCCCAACCTATTAAGCCAGTAAAAATCAAATGAGGACGACTTTGAGATATCGATCATCTGATGTTCCAACAATAATGATTAATGATGTCAAACCTCAGCACCAAGTCCAAAACGGAACCCATCGCAGAATCTTGTGCTTGCATTGCTTAGTACAGCAGCACTGTAAATTAGGATTGCAAATTTCATAATAATTTCCATAAAAATTACAAGTTAAATGAAAGTAGGCGTTCTTATTATATATAGTCCATTTTTCAAATTTTTTTTTTAATCCCTATAATAGAGAAACTTATCTTTCAACCGTTACCAATATTTAGTTAACTTTAACTATAATATCAAATACAAATTAAATATATTGTTGATATCAACTCCATAAATTCAATCTAAATGATATTAACTGAAAGACTAAAACCTTAATTCACTTGGACGGAATAAAAGAAATATAAGTGACTTGTTTCAATGAGAATCTAATAATTTCCCCTTTGAAGTATGATTGATAGCACGCATAAGGAAATCTTACCTATCAACTTGGTGTAAAAAGACTTCCGCAACTTCTTGGTCTTCTGTCACAATGCAATCTGTATGCGCACTGGAAATATGAAAGGAAATTGTGAAATCTCTTTATTTATTTTCATGATATTTATTTATCTATTTATTGTTGAAAAAAATCCTCTTTTACATGACATAATAACCACACACACAAAAAGAAAAACGAGATGACAAAGGATAACATGCCTTCCATGCCGATGTATATGATCAATGGCTGCATACACATCCTCCACAATTTCAACAGTGCAAGCTAGTGAACTGTATTCGTAATGAAGTGAATGTGCCTCCAGAATATTTAGCAAAGAACTTGCTCGAGGACCACCATAAATAGTAACACCTAAAATAAATCAGAATCGGTGCAGTTCTCTTCAAATTAATTTAGCTAATACGTTTGGCTATTCTCAGATTAAATCAGCCCAACCAATGTTATTTACAAGAAAAGACACCAATTAAACTAAAAGCTGAGAACGAAATGCAGCATATTTTCCATAACAAACGAATATGCAAATGTATATAAGTCACAAAACTATTTGGTAAATGGTGTTTTATTAAACAAGGCAAACAAATGCGCATTTCTTGTCAGTAAAATTTCATTAAAAGTCGCCTAGCAAGAAAATATATTTTTTCGTGGAAAGGAAGAAATTTTATTTCGCAAAATTATGTAACTTTCATATTAAAATGGTCAATCTGAAATTGATTAGGTTTAGAGGGCAAAATCAAAATTTCGACAGTGATACAACTGAAGAATCTTCTAAAAACTTATGGTTGAAGTATAGTTTTCTAAAGTTATGGATTTAGAAAATCCATTTTATGGTAGTAGAAACATGCATGCTATATCCTGTGAAAAGCTGTTCTCACTCACGTGAAACAGAATATGCAGAATAATAACATGCTTGCTACATATGATGATGAGAGCATGGATTAATTATGACGAAATGAGAGCAAAAGAAAAAATTTATAATGCAAACAGGACACTTCTAATTTTTAAAGAGTTTTTGATGAGTTTTTGCCATATGTCATCTGGTCATATAACCCAAACAATATACAAGTATGAATTAACAGAAGTTTTTTCTTTTTCTCTCTTTTATTTTGTTTACTTTTGGGCTATGACTTGCAATTTTGTTAAGTTAGCCATTTCACTTTATTTTAGCGTTTGCCACGAGATGGAATGGTCATAGTTAGAAAGAAAGTCGTTTGACAAAGAACCACACCTTTAGATTGAAGTTCCACAATAAGTGTATGTACGCCACCAGTTTGAAATAAATCCTTGTGAACAAGAAGAGTTTCCTGGAAAACAGCAAACAAACCAACACCTTATTCAGAAGCCTCATCAGACACACAATTAATAGGAAAAATCAAGAAACTTACCATTGCATTACAGGCTGCTGGATAATCTGTCTTTGCATCCAAAACAATGTGCTTTGCCATATCCATATCAGCATACTTGTCAACATAAACATGACAGATTCCATCTGGATTTAAAAAAATAAATAAAAAAAAACCTTAATATGTGAACAAATACAGTTATACAAATTTGACCAGATCAAGAATATGTTTCAGGTATTACAAAAAGAAAAATTATATCATTGTTAAAGATTTGTGCATTACCAGCATGACCAAGAACTGGAATTTTTGTTGAAGCTTTGATTTGAGAAACAAGTTTGGTGCTGCCTCTAGGAATCACAAGATCAATCACATCATCAAGCTGGAGTCAAAATGTAAATGCTCAGTCAACATGAAGTCAGCATTCATTGAAGAAAATGAAAAAGTTTCCAGATCAAGCAAGCTACTTTGAGCAATTCAGGGATCTCTTCTCTGGATGTTATGAGACCAATGAGTCCAGCACCAACATCTTCTGGGATAACCGAGGTTATAACCTAATATAAGAAGATGATAAAATAGAGTATTTAGGAAAAATGAGAGGATGTATGGAACACCCAATAATATTAATTTATGTCTAAATCGTACTATGCTGCCCTGAAATTTACACCACGTTGCACACTACACCCTGAGCTTTCAATTGTAGCACAATACACCAATAAATGTCCGTAAACATTGTCTAAAAGGCCCAATTGGCCGAATTCAGCCAACATCTTACCGGAAAATTTTATTTTTCATGATATTTGCCCACTTTCCAGTGAGATTTTGGCTGGAGTTGGTCAATTGGACCTCTCCGATACAATTCACAAACCTTATGGTGTAATGTGTTGCAATTGAAAATTCAGGGTGCAAAATGCAAAAGTGCGTAAACTTCAACCTTATTTATTTACTCAAAACAAAGAAAAAGGAGGTAAAAAGAACCTTGTGCAATATGGCATTTGAACATTTAGCCTCTTTCCCTCCTTTCAAGAGGAGCCCATTTCCACTTCGGATTGCTAATGAAGCTATCTATTCAAATTATAAGAAAACTCCATCAAGAATACACCATAAACCAACAACTACACAAACACTAGTCTCTATGTTTTCAATGAAGTCATCATGTAAACATGAAATAAGATATACACAATCTAAAAACATCAATGTCAGCATATATTTTAGCCTGCATGATCAAAGAAGTCAGCAACCAAGATTTTGTACAAGAATACAATATATGCATTAGAAGGAAAAGTAAAGAGAGGGATGGGATAGGGTAGGCAGGCAGCAATACATTCCAGATGAACTTCTGCTTAATGTAACAGATTAAAACTAGTAAGCAAGAATTGCGTATATCAAATTGCCCATCTGACAAAAGAATATAACAGAGAAAATAGACAAGGGAAAATTGGTCTATATTCTCTGTTTCTCAAAGATTATGGAAAATCAGCTAATTCATTTCAGCCTTCCTAGACATGACAGATTATGTAAGGGTTTTGAAATCCAATATACCTGAACCAGTGCATCAGGTCGTGACTCAAATATTATCAAAAGAACTCCCAAGGGAGATGATGTCTTCTCTATGATAAATCCATCTGTAACCTGGAATCAACAGTGCATCAGAAATATCATCGATAATATTCAAAACATTGTAGATCAAATTTAGAAAGATAAAGAAATACAAAGAAAAGGAAATCACACGTAAACAATCTTTTAGTTTTCCAAAGAGCCTACTTCCCCATATCCATTATATAGGGTTCTTCAGTACAAAATTTTGTTGGATCTGACCAGGATATTCTGGAATTCATATTTTCTACCTTATTGCCAAGAATTAAGTATCAAAAGACAAAGGAGTTTGTCCAATTTACATGTGAATTTCAAGTTACAGAGACACCTCAAATTTAATGTAGCCATCATTTTGACAGTAATCTTGACTTCTCAAATAGAAATAGGTCCGAATAAGTTCCTCAGATTCCATTTCACATACCTCGGTTCTCTTTAAAACACGACCAATTGGTTCATCCAAATTCGCAAGCACACGAACTGAGTTTGCAAGACTTGATATCTATAACAAAGTACAGATGGGAATTTTGAGAACGAGAGTGATACCTCACTATTTGAATTCAAGCAAGAGAAAACACGCATTTAGAATTGAATAAAGATAGAAAACACAAGGAGTTAAAAAGGGGAGAAATTAGGAAGAATGTGATTCCTCAACAAGTTAGAAACTTTGGCAGTAATATCTTGCCTTCCCAGACTTCAAAGCAAGCCGAGATATCAATGACTTATCATATCCAGCCCCTTCTGCAGCAGCAATATCAGCTGCATTTTCATTTAAGATTGCATCTTTGTTTTCTTCCAGGGCATCAGCTATATCATGCAAAATTTTCCTTCTTTCTTGTGACGACATGGCCTGAAGGGGAAGTGCACCAAATTATTCGTGCTACTAAAGGAAACTTACATGAAAAATAGAAGAAATGTCTACAAACTGTGTCTAAAATTATGATACCTGAAGCCGTCTAGAACTAAGCCTAGCTGCAACTGCCATCTCACGTGTACCAACTTCTTCATTTGGGGCCCATTTATAAGCATCCCGATGGAATAGGGTGCCAATACGTTCTCCTTGAAGCACTTTTATTATATTGTCAGCAGCAAAGCCACTTCAAAACAGAACATTTTATTAAAAAAAGAAACTGTGGTAGTTCTACTAAGCCCCCAAGCACAAGCTAAGGCCTAGGCTGCGGACGGTTTTTTTTTTAAGTACTTTAATAATCAAAAAAGTTGATCTGTCAAAAAAAGTATTTTTACTTAAAAGTAGAAGTAGAAAATCAAAAGTATATTTGACAATAAAAAGAGAATATCTTGTTGATATCCCCGTGCCATATCTCTTTCGGATAAAGAATTTATACATGGTAGAGAGAATTTGCATAGAGGTCCTCGTTGATTGGCCTCTTAAAATATAATCGAAGAAAAAAGCAATTATTTTTGCTTTTTAAAAAAGTACTTAAAATCATGTTCCAGCATTTTTATTTTATTTTTAGAAGAATATTTGAAAAACAAATGCTAATTCTCAATTTTTCGCTTGTTGGCTTAAAAGCAAAAAAAGACTTCAAAAACCCATTACCAAACAGTGTCTAAATCATAAAAATTCTTGATATTGAAAATTCTTATTAGCATGTCCTGGAGAAGCTCAAAATAGGAATTTCTATGAAAAGGTAAATACTTTTCTGAGTAAAAAAACATATTCCTCAGATTATTACTTTTGGCTTCAACCTTCCACACTTCTCATGAGTTTCAATTTCCAGCTTCAATTTCCAATTTCACTTCAGTTAGCTATATTTACCACATTAAATAAGGGGGTAAGGCCACATCCAGATATTGAACCACAAAAGGAACTAAAAGTTGATGAAACCGGAAATGATGAAACAGGAAAAATTAATAGCTTGCTTACGTAGAAATAGGAATCAAGGGAAATAGGCCTTTTAGTCATGACTTTCGTGTGACAAACTAAAAGTGAAAAGCTAAGAACAAAAATAAATAATGAAGACGCGATTTCACAGCTGTCAAAATCATGTGCTGAAACATGAAAACAAACTAATGAAGAAAGCTAATCTAACACTATCAAAACAAATATTTTCTAATATCCAAACCTTGAAAATTCCCACATATGGTACAAACATACCTGGTGATGACAACAGGAACATTGGCCTGAGACGCATAAGCAGCAGCTTTTACTTTAGTGGTCATACCCCCTCTTCCCAACCTAGATTTGTCTCCAAATGTGATTACTCCTTCATGCCTTGCTTTGACGTAAGTGTGAATTAACTTTGATTGTGGGTCACTAGGAGGGCCACTGTAGAGGCCCTCTACATCACTCAGCAGAACAAGAAGGTCAGCTTTTAGCTCCAAAGCTAGCAGAGCAGCTAAACTGTCATTGTCCCAAAATATACCAGAAGAGTCCTACAATAAATCTTTGTTGTCAGGAAACCATTAAGGTTGAATTTGGGTGGATGTAAATATATAAAGCACCGACACTACTCTGAGGGCTACATATCCGTGTCCAACACGTATCCGGCAGATGTCCGACAGATTTCAAAGAGCATCAAATAATTTTTTGAATTTTTTTGAATCCCAACATGTGTAGAACACATCCTTCCTACATGTCTTGACACTTCAGGATAAAATTTCTTTTCCTTCAAATGGTAGCTTCATCATTTGAAGAATATAACTAGTAGTCCAAAAGGTATAAAACTAGTGTTTTCAAGTCACTATAAAAACGGAGTGAAAATTTTCGATTGTACATGCATGTCATAATTCAATAATTTAAGCTAATATATTAAAAATAATATTTATTTATTGTCATCCCCACCGTGTCAGTGTCGGATTTTTAAGAAATTGCCAAGTCGTTGTGTCCTTTCCGTATTAATTTCATGTGTCAATGTTGATGTTGCATAAGATTGGGAAATTTGCACTCTTGGTCCTTTAAGTATGCAGTGGATGTTTAAGTGAACCCTAGGATTTTAGTGGTAACACGTCTTGTCCTTCATGTTACAATTCTGTTTGTTAAGAAATTGCTTGGAAATGGCTACACGTTGAGCACGTGACCAGTTAATTTGGTGTATTTTTTGTCCTTTAAGAAAATTGGACGAATTCGGCCACTAGAGCTTCAATAAGGAGGCTCTAACCCATCCCTTTCTACCCACCTAATTAGAGATTGATCGACCCTAATCATCATCATCATAGCCTTTGAATACTACCCAAGTGGACAATTGGAGACCCAAGCCAAAACTAACCAAAAATTTGCAGTCCGAGTGTTTTCTTTTCTTTTTTTTTCTTTTTCTTGTTTTGTGTGCGTGTTACTTGTGCATCCACTTTTTGGTGTTCAAAAGGGGGTCCATCCGGAAAAAAGGGATCGGTTTTTTAATTCACAAATCTCACATCTGGATTGGAGGATGAGGATTGCACTATTCTTGGGGAAAAGTTGAGAGCTGGATTTCAGTTCATTTTTTCATATTTTTTGCATTGTCGTCATCATCTTCTTGAGGAAACACAAGCATTGGCTGGTGGGCTGTTCCAGAGACACCAATTAAAGTAAGCCAAACTTTTGCTTTCTAATGGATTTAATGCATACATTAGATTCATAACTCTTTTTTGTTGGATTATTGAGTTGATTAAATTTCTTTTTGTTATTTCCGGCAGTTGATATTGGTTCATCAATTGTAGGGCCTCTGTTTCTTAAATTTGTTTGTTTTCATCAACCCCTTTGTATATGAACTTGACACCCTTTGCTCTAAACATGTCAGAGCAGTTATACAATGAGATAAAAGCAGTAATTGTGGATTAGTGGTGGTTGCTATAATGCCTAGGATTTTCAAGTCAAATATGGGATTAACCCTTGATTTTATAAGAATTCTTGTGGTTTTTCTACTGTGTTCTCTATTGGAGGATTTGAATTATGAAGGAATCTCCATTCTGTAGTTGAAGAAAGGCATTCATGACAAGTTTTACCCCATTAGTTTGGCGTATTTGCATACCCTTTCTTACATTATTAGCAAGGAGAGTTAGTGGTCCAGTAAGGACCAAATACTCCCAAGTCCCAAGTAAAGGGTCACGCTCCAATTTTCTTAACAATGTTTTTCACTGGACCAAATTGAAACGAAAATTGTAACATGAAAGACCAAATGTGTTACCTCTGAATTTTTAACGATCACTTACCCACCCTAGATTTAAAGAACCCATAAGTGCAATTTTCCACATGGATATATGTAGTTAGGTAGGTAGGTAGGTAGGTAGATTTGTGTATGTGTGTGGCCTATTAGCCGCAGCTCATCAAGCTAAAGAATAGTATCAACGTTTAAATCTTAATTCAATGATGCGCTACAAGTAAATAAAGAGAGAGAAGCACACCTCATATGGAGCTCTTCTGGTACTGACGGCATCATTCTCATTAAATATTGGAATTACTTTCAATGATAATAAAGTCTCTACTGTTTCTGATAGTTGCTTTCTGAAATCCAAATCGCCAAAATCCCTATCTGTGACAAGAAGTTGTGCTGATGTCACATCCAACTGCAAAAAAAATATAAACATTCCATCCAATAAGAAACACGGATATACTGTGGGTAGAGAACTCTCTCTAGTTACAAATGGGTGAGTCAGTAAATTCACGTAAGAAATGACCAGATTAGATGCCAATATCAGGGATAGGAACAAAAATGTGATTTTTTTAACCTGGCTAAACAGTGTGTCGTATAGAGACATAAGACCATTTTGTCCCACAGCTGCACATGCCTTCCCGTCGAGCTCAACTTGTGGTTTTTGGAGGTCAGCAAAGCTGCAAGTATATGAAAAGCATCCAGCTGTTAACAATTTTATTTTCAAAACTTCACTCCTTTATTTTCAAATAATTTTGGCATCTAGATTATAAATCAGGACAGTGTGGGCTCCACATGATAATTTTTGTCAATAGAACGGTTGACATCTATCAGCGGAGATTTGGACTAAATCTCGACCATTCAATTAAAAAAATATTTTAGTCGCTTGGATTATATATTTGGAGGGATCTACTCTTTCTATTGGTCATAGTCGCTTTATAGAGCTTGGGTAATTAGTAATTCATAATTTTGAACTACATAAAATAAATTTATTATTAACATAATATTAAAACCAAGGGTAATTACTCATACTAGTACATATGAGATGCTCAGGCAAGAAAGTGTGATGTGTCAAAGGGTATTTATGTTTTTTCTGTATAACTTAGGATTTCCTGTACGGTTTAAAGTTTGTTGTATAGTTTCCTAATTTCTATTATAAATAGAACAGAGAGGCTAACAAAATTATTAAGCCTTCTCATTCATTTTTCTCTTTAACATGGTATCAAGAGCAAATTATGGGACACTAATCCTATAGTCATGTTCATCCATCATTATTTTTTTTCCTCTCTTCCCCCCACTGAAGGGAAAAAAAAAAAAAAAAAAAAATAATGGAAAAGAAATCGTCTATAGCCCCTGATCCAACCTTAATATTCCCGCCACCGCCGCCGCTGAAACCTTAACTCGTCACCGCCGCACCTACCACTCAAATCCAACCTTTGCCGGCCCAATTCGACCCTTGCCATCATTAATCAACCTTCGCCATTGCTAATCGGACCAATCGGCAACCTTCATCATTGTTGTTCAACCCTAATCGCTGCTATTCAGGCCAAATCCACCTTCGTCGATGTTCTCCCGACCACATCAACGCTCGTCGCTGCTGTTTCAAGCTTTGCCGCCATCGACCAATGCTTCATCTCACTTCGCAACTTCGATTCGCTACTAATTCGAAGTTTGTTGCCATATGTGCGAGTCCAAGCTTTGTTGTTGTTGCCTCTATTTCGAAACAATTGCTAGGGTTACGAAACCCTAGATTTCTCTAGCCGCTGCTGCCTCTGTCCGGATCTGACAGTGCTCTTTCTTTGGCCAGACGTTAGTAAGTTTATGGTTGAGCTACTTCTAATGATTTAAGCTCTGGACTTACTAGTGTTATACTGTTGTTGGTTTGTTTCTTTTGTCAAGTTTTTTGTTTGGTTGTATTGGCAGGCTAATATCGACGGCTACACCCCAACCGTTAACAACCCACAAGTTAAATAGGACCAATTATTTACATTGGTCTAAGGCTATGAAAATAGCCCTTACTGAACAAAGGAAACATCATTATCTCACGGAATCTGCCCCGGTAGAAGATGATAAAAAGTATGATGAATGGATTCAAGCTAATCCGTAAATTGTAGCGTCATTGTGGAATTCAATGGAACCTTAAGTTGTTGATCTCTGTACTCATCTAGGTACGTGTAAAGCAATATGGAAATATCTTCGCATGTTATATTTCAGTAATCTTACCAAGATGTATGATTTATCGATCGAGTACTTTCAACTTCAGCAAGGTATGCAATCCGTTACAGATTATTTGGCCACATTCAATAGCATTTATGAGGAGTTAAATATTGTTTTACCGATGACTATCGATCTGAAAGAAATGCAAAAGCAACGTGAACAGATGGCTGTCATGAAATTCTTAGCTGGATTACGCCCAGAATTTGCACTGGTCCAATCTTAGATCCTTTCCAGTGCTACTTTCCCCACTATCACTGAAACTTATTCCCGAGTCTCTCGTAGCACTACCAAGGACAATGTTTCTGGCTCAAGTTCGTCTGCGCCATCTGAGCATTCGACGCTTGTTACTCAACTTCCCACACGAGATCAAGGTGATCAATCCAGTGGTGGTCGTGGTGGTTCCTCTCGTGGTGGCCGTGGTAGTGACCCTAGGGGTGGACGAAGTGGCCGTGGTCGTAACTCACATCGTTAGTGCTCTTTTTGTGGAATGGAGAATCATACTAGAGAAACATGTTGGGATTTAGTTGGTCGTCCACCCAAATTTGTCAATGCAATGACATCTGATCCAAATAATCCTACTATTCCAGAATCTCAAACGGCCAAAGACATCTCTGATGAGAAATATGCTCAATTCCTTCAGCATAAGGCATCCCAACAGGCATCTCTTCCTATTGTTTCTTTAGCTTAACAAGGTACTTCTACTACTTGTCTTTCAATTCGCCCTTCCCCTTCCACACCCTGGGTCACAAATTCTACTGCCACTAATCACATGTCAAGTACCTTTTCCCTATTTACACATATTCAATCATCTTTTTCGTTGTCTCTTGTTACAGTTGCTAATAGTTCCACTATCCCTATCCGTGGCATTGGCATAGTGAAACCCTTACCCTCTTTATCTCTCTATCCTCTGTCTTGTATATTCCTTCATTTTCTTTTAATTTGATGTCAGTCAGTAAGCTTACTAAACATCTTCATTGTTCTATATCATTTTTTCCTGATTCTGTCATTCTCCAGGATTTGAGGATGTGGAAGACGATTGGCACAGGGCGTGAGGAAAATGACATTTATTACTTTGATAATCATAACGAAAGTCCTGCTATCCCATCTACTGCTTGCCCTGCTGTTACATCAGCTCACCAGATCTATTGTCGCCTCGGTCATCCCTGCCTTGGTAACCTCAAGTTACTTGTTCCTAATTTAAGTCATTTTTCTTCGTTAGAATGTGAGTCTTATCAATTGGGTAAGCATCGTCGTATTTCATTTGCTTCCCCAGCTCATGTTTGAACATCGAGTCCTTTTAGTTTAGTTCATTCAAATATTTGGGGTCCTTCTCGTGTTACTTTTACATTAAGTTTTCGTTATTTTGTCACATTTGTAAATGATTCTTCCAGAGTTATTTGGCTTTATTTAATGAAAGATCGTTCAAAATTGTTCTCTATTTTCGTGCATTTTGTGTTGAAATTAAAACTCAATTTAATGTACCAATGCGTATTCTTCGAAATGATAATGCTCTAGAATACTTTTCTCAGTCATTTACTTCTTTTATGTGATACTATGGTATCTTGCATCAGTCTTCTTGTTCTCCCACACCATAGCAAAATGGAGTGGCTGAGCATAAGAATAGACATCTCTCAAAAGTGACTTGTACTCTTCTTTTTGAGATGAACGTTCCCAAACACATTTGGGGCGATGCGGTTCTTACAACTTACTTCTTAATCAACAAGATGTCGTCCTCTACCTTAAACGGCAAGGTTCCCCATTCCATCCTTTTTCCTCGTTCTTCCTTGTTTAGTTGACCTCCTCGAATATTTGGGTGTGTTTGTTTTGTTCATCAGTTGACTATCGGAAGAGACAAGTTAGATCCCTGTGCTTTAAAATATGTTTTCCTCGGCTATTCTCGCACACAAAAGGGTTATCGTTGTTATAGTTCATCATTACGTCGCTCATTTGTGTGTGTAGATGTTACATTCTTTGAGTCTACCTCTTTTTCTGCCCCATCCTCTCGGGATGATCTGGATGTTACACTCCATTTGCCAAGTATACCAGATTTTACACTATCTTCCTCTACTCCAGATCCTATCCCGCCTAGTCGTTTTTCAGCTCATTTGCAGGTATGCTCTCGTTGCTAGAAGGTCGCGTCCACTGTCGCACCCATCGACTCTGTGTCCTCAAATTCTTCTCCAGCCGACCTTTCCATGTCTGACCTGGACATGCCCATTGCCATCCGGAAGGATAAGCGCACCTGTATTAACCATCCTATTTCTAATTTTATCTCATATGCCCACCTATCTCCTTCATACTCCTATTTTGTTGCTTCTATGTCCTATGTTCCTATTCCTAAGTTTGTTTCAGAGGCCCTACTCACCCTGGTTGGGCAACAGCAATGGAAGAAGAAATGTTTGCCTTACATCAGAATGACACTCGGGATCTCGTCTCGCTTCCGCCTGACAAAATAATAGTTGGATGTAAATGGGTGTACACTATCAAAGTTCATCCGGATGGCACCGTTGATCGACTCAAGGCTTGCTTAGTTGCCAAAGGCTATACTCAGGTATACGGTCTTGATTACTATGAGACATTTTCTCCCGTTGCCAAGCTTGTTTCTGTTCACTTGTTTATCTCTCTGGCTACCACCTTTCATTGGCCATTACATCAACTCGATATCAAGAATATTTTCTTAAATGGTGATCTGATTTAGGAGATATATATGGAGCAACCTCCTGGGTTTATTGCTCAGGGGGAGTCTGATTTAGTATATCGATTGAAGAAATCTATTTCTAGCCTAAAGCAGTCTCCTAGAGCATAGTTTGGAAGATTTAGTGAAGTGGTCACTGAATTTGGTCTTCGGCGTTGTGGAGTCGATCATTCTGTCTTCTACCGGCATAATAAAGTCAGGAGAATATTGTTAATTGTGTATGTGGATGGCATCATGATTACCGGGGATGACCACAGTAGTATTCAAGAACTCAAAATATTTTTGCATAATAATTTTCAAACCAAAGATTTGGGTCACCTAAAGTATTTCTTGGGGATTGAAATTACCCAATCAAGTCAAGGCATTTACCTGTCTCAGAGAAAATATGTCATTGATCTATTGAGCGAAACAAGAATGCTAAGAGCGAAACAAGAATGCTAAGAGCTAAACCAATTGACTCGCCTATGGATCCAAACACCAAATTGTTGCCAAATCAGGGTGTCACTAATAGATTCAACGCAATATAGACGATTAGTTGGGAAATTGAACTGCCTGACAATTACCAGACCAGATATCTCCTTTTATGTTAGTGTTATAAGACAGTTCTTGGATCGTCCAATGACTTGTCATTCGGATGCAGTGATCCGTATTCTCCGATATCTGAAAGATGCTCCTGGTTGCGGTTTGTAATATCAAAATTTCAGTTATACTCAAATAAAGGGCTACACAGATGCAGACTGTACTGGATCACCCTTGGATAGGAAGTCTACTACTGGGTATTGTATATTTGTTGATGGTAACCTAGTCTCTCAGAAGAGTACAAAGCAGGCGGTGGTGGCGCGGTCAAGTTCAGAATCGGAATACAGGGCAATAGCTCATATCACTTGTGAGTTAACTTAATTGAAACATTTATTGGAAGAATTTAGGTTTGAACACTCTTCACCGATGGATCTAGTATGTGATAATCAAACAGCGTTTCACATTACATCCAACCCAATCTTCCATGAGAAAACAAAACACATTGAAGTTGATTGTCATTTTATTCGAGAAAAATTGTTGCAGAAGCAGATTAAGATTAAACATGTAAATTCAGTTAATCAGTTAGCTGATATATTTACTAAATCATTAGGGGGTTCAAGGATAAAGTATATTTGTAACAAATTAGGAGCATACAATATATATGCTCTAGTTTGAGGGGGAGTGTAAAAAGGTATTTATGTCTTTTCTGTATAATTTAGAGTTTCCTGTACGGTTTAAGGTTTGTTGTATGGTTCCTAATTTCTATTATAAATAAAACAGAGAAACTAACACAATTGTTAAGTCTTCTCATTAATTTTTCTCTTTAACATGATGTAACTCGAGCAAAAGGTGTTGTAAGAGAACTTGGTAAAAGTTAGCAAGGACTTGATAACATTTAACCCAACGGAGAAGAGAAGATGATCCTTACACACACTCATGGGAATGAAAAAATTCACTAAACTTACTTTACACTACTGATGTGGGACAAAATCTTGATTGTTATTTATTGATACAATGACATATGTAACATGGCAGTTACCGAAGTAGACTTCGTGATAAAATCTTTTACGACCTATTAGAAATTGTTGACATAAACATTAGAATAGAGACTCATTAAATATATGGTCATGATTTAAGGAGTAGCCTAGTGGTAAGGTGTACTCCCCCCCCACAATGGTCGTCTCGGGTTTAAATCACACCAGGTGCATGAGTTCAAAAAAAAAGAAAAAAAAAAGTATTTGGCTCGTTGTTTTAACAAGTTATAATTTGATCTCCAATTAAATTACCAAAGCTACCCATTGGATGTCTAACAATTGATCCCTATCGTCTACAAAAAAAAAAAAAAAATTGAACGTGAAAAGATCCCTCCTCAGTCAGCAACGGATCCCTATAGGCCCAGGGGAACTCATGCTCCCCCTAAAATTTTGAAAATTCACATTTCTACCCTGTTTTTTCAGAAAAAATGAATTAAAAGTACTAAAACTTCACATGAGCCCCCTCTGATTTACTTAAAACTCCTACAAACATCTAATAACTTTTTTAGCCCCCCTCTATCAAGTTTCTGATTCCTCGGTCCTCACAAGTCACAAATAATAAATCGAAGTTCCAAAATATCATGATGCTCGTGATACAATATGACAGATATTTAAGAAAACATCAGAAAACGAGGGAATAAATGAGTAGCAAAGGTACCGTTAGAACCTGCTGTTAATTAATCTCCTATATCTAAGCATCTGGCGACCAGCACCAACAGCCCCTGATGACACCAAAATAACCTCGTATCCTTGAGAGTTCAGTTCTTGAATCTACATGTCATTTTTCATGTTAGCTCTAACGTATATAGAAGGTCAATGCAAGAATGAGAGGGTTATGACTAAAATACCCTTTAACAAGCTCCAAGACACATATCAAATGAAATACAATGCAACATCTGTTCAAAATAAATCACTAAAAAGGGAGAAATGACAAGAGTTCATAAAGGTTCACCTGCTCACAGAGTGCTCCTAATCTTCCAAGAGCTAGTCTTCCATCGGCGCGAGTGACAACAGCAGTTCCAACCTACAATAAAACAAAGAGAAAGATAAAGACATGTATATATACATCACACCATCAGACCATGAACTTCCAAAGTCAAAACTTTAGATGAGGTATTCGAAGAAGGAATTTGATTTGGAAAAGGAATTTGTTAAATTTTGTTAAAGATTTTTCTCTAGAAAAATTTACAAATCGCGTTTTCAAATCAAAATCCATCTTCAAATACCTCATCCAAACGCACCCTTAGCTTCGTTGAAGGGATGCCTTTTGCATCAAGAAGCGGAAGCAATGACATTTAAGTTTATCATACTTTAAGAGGCAAGATAGTGTTTGCAACATAGTAGGACATGGAGATAGATGTTTCACGTGTGCATTATCTAACCAGAATACACCTATATAACTCAAAAAAGTTGTCTCCCTAAGAAAGTGGAGTAAACATTTCCACAGATCCGTAAAGGTTGGATTTTATTTTTTATTTTTTTGTGTGGAGAGAACGAAAAGCAAAGAGACACACCCAAAAAGTTTAATTAAAACCGACCTCAAAATGACCATTCAAACAAAAACCTAGAAACCAATTCAATCCTCGTTATCAATATTAGAAAAATTTACAGGCATTAAGGCTTAATGACATCCCTAAATCCAAACTGAAGTCACCATTTAAACATAAGTGAAGCACCAATTTGAAACCCCGCGGTCAATCCAAACTGAAGTCACCATTTAATCAGAGTTTGCAGACAAAAATCAAACGAAAACGAAAATGAAAAAGAAACCGAACGAGCAAAAATGACCAAATTTGCAAACATTTCTATAATCGAAGTGGAAACAGAAAAGAAGAAGAATGTGGACCTTGACGACAACCCGCTTAACGTCCTTAAGGAAAGCTCGAGTTGAATCAACGGCGTCCATATCGAGGCCTCCTTCGTCGTTCCTGCGACTGAGATCGGATTATGCGAGCTTCCGGTCTCCACAGGAAAATGGCGGCGGAATTCAACAGAAGCAGAGCCTGGTTGACAGTGGCAGAGCCTGAAATTTTTCATGTTAGGAACAGAAATATGAAGTATAAAAAATTCAAGGCTACTAGATATTCAGATCCAATTAAAACCAAATCCAATAATGCTCAAACTCTGTTAAGCTGATACCAGAGATTCATCTTGTCTTCGTTGAAGCTTAAAAAACGTTAAAGTTTTTTGAACTCTCGCATTGCAAAAATCATTTCAAGAACAAGTTAGAAATAAAGGAGATAGATTCGATACACCATACCCGTCTTCCTGGTCGACGTTGTCCGATCGTGGCGCGCACACAGCAATGCTGTAGAGAGAGAGAAAGACAGAGACGGCTTTGACGCTTTGGCTTTTTAAGAATTGAGTGGATGGGCGGACGATTTATCTGACTTGTGGAACGACCACCTGCCTAACCTTTCGAGTTTGGCCCGTAGATCGGTGGCACGAAGTATTGGATTTTAAGCCTTATAATTTTAAATGTTAAATTCAATCAGGAATTTTTTTTAATCATAAATTCATGTATAAGAATTAAAAATAATATTTTTTATTTTTTAATTTCAACCGAACTTCACTAGTAGTATCGTTGAGGTAATTTATTTATAAGTGAATATATATATTTATTGAAATAGTGGGTGTTTGAATTTTTTAGATTTTCATTAATTAATTTCTCATGCAATATATGTAGTTGGGTTTCGATTGATCAATTAATAGTAGTGGAGTAAAATTTAAATATTTATGGACTTTTGCGGCCCAAAATAACTTACCCATTATTAAATATTTGATTTTTTAATATTTTAAATTTTGAAAAGTTTATCTTTGTACAATTTTTTTTTTCCAAAAATAATTTTTATAACTTTATTTTTTTAAAAATATTTTTTCTATTTTTTTCATTTTAGTATTTTCTCTATTGATAATATTAATTGAATCGCATCTCACTTAAAATTTTGAACAATTTTTAAGTGATATTTATATTTTAAGTAGTTGCTTCATTTTTGTTATTAAATAGACTTAATTTGATAAATACTTGATACATTCAGTTTTAAGTACTTAATTATGTTATCAAACATGGCCTTAGTTATATTTTTTTGGGTTCAATTTCATTTAATTAGGCACATAAATGAATTGAATTTGGCAAATTAAAGGGCATTTCAAATCGATTTATTTATTGGAATAATTCGCGATTGAACATGAGTTTAGAATTAGTCCCCCTAATTGCCATTTGGTTTTGTATTAATCTTGTGCATGCTTACGTGATAGCACGTAGATATGTCGCTACTTTCACCGCAAATGTAGGGGTCAAGTTTTAGTAAAGTGGGAAGAGTAAGGGTTGTCGGATCCATAAGAATTGGTTGAGATTATCGTCGAGTACCGCAATTATCATAATCTAACTTTATCTAGGCGATATAAATTTAGTTTATAATTAATTAATACTAATACTAAGTTAATTAATCTAATTATACTAATATTATATTGAGATGTTTAGGGAAAATATTGCCTAGAAATTAACTTTGTTCACAAAAACATGTTTGATCTCGTTTAGTTTACAATAACGGCATTCAACCTATATGACAATCTCTGTATCGTAAACTCACTCACCACCTCTCTCGAGTGTAAGACAAGTGAATATGCGACTTCGCGTTAACGAAGAAATCCCCCTCAACGTCTTAACGACACTAGGTCAAATGAGTCTTACCCCAACGTCATTGATTGCACACTTTCTAACTCCCTCCCGAGTTATTAGATCGTCGCGTTGTGTTTACCCTAATTCGAATTCGGGGTTATCTCTCCTGAGTGTCAAATCTCGTATTCTCTAATTATCTAAACAAACATAATATCAAATAATAAAGGTAAACACAATCGAAATAGCGAAGAACAACCATTAATGAAGCACAAACTCAAACAAACAACGATTTCATAAATTATATTAATCCCTACATAAAATCCGTTTAGCTCATGGCAATGGGTATGTTGGTTAAGTCACAGTCTTGATGGTGGACTCAGCGGTGGGAGCAGGGACCTCTCTGTTGTTTCACAGTCTCGGCAGTGGATGTTCAGCAAGAATAAGGCCCTCTCTGCATATTGACCGCCGCGGCGATGGGCTGGATGCCGCGGCGATGGGCTGGTTTTCAGAATTTTGCTATTATGCTTGTTTTCCCACTGTTCTTCCACCGTTCTTGATCCGATTTGATCATTTATGATTCGTTTTCATACTCTTTCACCCCCACGCACCTGTTTTATACAAAAATACATAAAAATGTAATAAATGTACTCGAAAACTAATAAGTTCGGTTTAGAAATAGATAGGTAAATTACACCTATCATTACACATTGTGTGTGGAGTGTATAAAGAGCTTGGCGATTGATTCTCTTCAGATCGTTAGTTCGTTTTTTGAATTTTGATATATATATATATATATATATATATATATATATATATATATATATATATATATATATATATATATATATATATATATACATATATTGTTTTTTTACATTCAATTTTATTGTTCGTTACATTCAATTTTTTTTATTGTTTTTTCATAGCAGATTGATTTAGATTTATCTATTAGTTAGATTTTGCAAAGAGAATCTCATCTTTCTATGTGATATGTGTGTTGAATAAGTGTGCTAGATTTGGCGATCTTTTTTATGTGGAGGAATATGATTGGTGATGTTTGTCGGATTTTGTTTAGGGTTTTATATATGCATTTGTTTTTAACTGTTCGAATGATTTTTTATCAAGATGATTTTATATTGTTTTGCTATTTGTTTTTTTATATAGAATATTTTGTATTAGATTTAGCTTTGTTATAGTGAAAGATTTATTACATTCTACTAGTAGTAGTGGAAGTTTTAAGATTTAGTTACATTCTACTCGTCATTTTTTGCTACATTTTAAGCTAGAGTCAATCTTGTGTTTTGCCGTATTATTTTTCCTAGTTATTTTTCCCATTTTACATGTGTTTTTGTTTTATAATGATTAGTTCTTTGTGTTCTGTTTTTGGGTTTTTAGAAGTAAATGTTTTACATTAGTGACGTGTTTTCTGTGTGTTCTATCATATTTTTCTTGTAGTAATTTCTTCATTACATATAAGATGTCAAACTTGGAGATTTTGAAATGCTAACACTCATGAAACTCCTCAATTTCGATACCATTATGAAAAGTCATCATTTGATTGGTTAACTAAAGAAGTTCATCTGAATGTTTGATTTCGTGGAAGTTGTGATAAATGACAATGGAATGATCTCTGGACGTGGTTTAGGTGCTACATCCAATGGTGGATCAAGTAATGTAATAGGTAGTGCATTAGGTGAATCATCTTTATGTGTTTACAATGATGGGGATGATGATATATTGTCGTTTTGTTAACTTCAGGAGAAGAAATACTTGCAATCTGCTAAGTAGGTAAAAGGTGTTAGTTTCGTTGTGCAATGTTCTAAAGGTGAGGCAAAAGAATTTTAGACTGCCTTGAGGAAGTATTCAATTGAAATTGGATTTAGTTATAAATACAAGAAAAATGATAAAGTTTGTATCACTGCATATTGTTCATTCAAGAATACAAGAAGGTGTAAGTGGTTCGTACATGAGTGTGTGGATTGTATGAGTGGATTTTTTTTAACATAAGGGAATTGATAAATGAACATTCATGTGGTGCAACATATAGAACTATGAAAAATAAGAGGATGAACTTAAATGTTGTTGCTAGTTGTTTGTTGGAATATGTGAAGGATAAATCTGAAACACGATCTATTGAGGTACTTCACGACTTCTAGAAAAGATAAGGTTTTGAGATAACATACAATAAATAGTGGCTTGGAGTTGAAAAGGCAAGGGATAGACACAAGGGGACTTACTAGTGTAGTAAAGAACCGAACATGATCATCCTTGGTACCGTAACTTTGGTTATTGTCAAAATATGATATTTGAGATGTGATAGTATTTATGATGTTTTGACTTGAGCTGTTGTATATTACATGTGTGAGTTGCTACACTCTTATAATACCTAGTATTGTCCTCTAACCACAAGACTTCAAAGGTATTAATTGGATTCTCTATTCATATGGAAACTTACGGATCTGACTAGTTCGTTTGGCTTTGACTTCGGCGGTGGTGATAGTGGGGGCTTGCTGCTAAAAGAGAGAGAGAGGGCGACAAACAAATTAGGGTTCCAATAAAGCAGATGGATCTAAATTAGCAATATATATGTACAAGGATAGAAATGTTCATCCATCATATTTTGTTAACCGACAAGGACTATACACTAAAAACATTTTGAAAAATGGTTAAATTACAACTTGAATTTTTAATTTTTTTTTTACTAAACTAACTCCTAAAGGGTTAAACAATAAAAAAATTCATAAAATTATGAGGAGGGAATGGTGATTGATGCACTTGTTTTCCAAATTCTGTTGATTGTCAATCTATAGGCGTCTCCATGTTTTTTCTAACAAAAATAAAGGGCAACTCTTTAATTAGTGGTGATGGCATTTTTTGCCAATCGTACGCAATAATGAATCTCTTTATTAGGGATGGTCATGGGCCTGGAGGCCCGTCCAACCCAAATGGCCCGGCCCTATTTTTTAGGGCTTGGGCTTAGGGTTTGAGCTCATGGGCCGGGCCTGGGCCTAGGTATTAGGGCCCGATCAAAATTAGGGCCGAGTTTGGGTAAGGTCCAAAAATTTTAGACCGCATCAACCCAAGATGTGTTAATCCGGTTAGTAATGAGAGATGTCTCACAATCAAGGTTCGATTCTCTTGATAAATTTTTTAAAAATTTAATTTTAAATTTAATCCTGAATGTACCAAGTTAATGTAGGGAAGTGTGCATTTAAGATCGTCTGATGAGGTGATTAGTCAAAGTGCGCGTAAGTTGGCCCGGTTACACTTTTAATGTCAAACCAAAAATAAAAAAAAAATTAAGTGTGGAATAGGGCCAACCAAATAAATAATGTTATCTCCTACTTTCTTTAGGTCTTGTCAACAACAATATTTCAATTTTTGAAAGGACGAAATGGAGAAATCATGGTATCAATACATCTTCTATAACATAACATGGCCATCTCAAAAAACGTATTAGTCATTTAAGATTGTCCGTTGAGGTGATTAATCAAAGTGTGCTTAAATTGAGTCGGATAAATTTTTACAGTCAAACCAAAAAAATATGAATAGCGCCAACCAAATGAATAATGTTCTCTCTTTTTAGTTTTTGAAAGCGACGAAATGGGGAAACATGGTATCAAGACATTTTTTATAACATAACATTTCCATCCGAAAAAACATACACGTAAATGTGTCGATGTTTTGTTAACTTCAGAGTTTTTTCTCGATTTGATCCATGTCATGCGCGATCTGCGGTGCACAGTTTCACATTGCCACTCATTTGATATGTGGCATCTCGTTAGTGGTTTTGCTTCTTCTTAAAAGTCTTTGGCTACATAGAAACCATAGATAAATTATTCTGATGTTTTGAATTTATTCTCTATAATTGATTTGTCTCATATTATTATAGATATTAATTTCTAAACTATATATATATATATATATATATATATATTGAATTTTACTTTAATTATCCATGTGATTTTGGATGGATGTACATTCAAATACCAAAAAAAAATAAAAATTCTAAACAATTCTGACTATTCATGTCAGATCATGTGGCACATGGCACTATCTCAACCATCTATTTCCGATCGAACTACTTTTGAAAAGTCATAGTTAGAATTTCTAAGTTATTTTGTGGTAACAGGTAACAGACCATCAGAAACGTTGCAAGTTTTAGGTGAAAATTTACAAATCCCGATAACAAAGTTACAAGTTACTTTTACAAGAATTATTTGAAAAATTGCATATTAATTGAACAAATTTGCAAGTTCATCTGAAAGAAGTTGAAAGAAAAAAATTGTTAGTGGCATTAGCATTTTAATTGGTGTCACCAAACTTATCTTTTGAACACTTTTTTTTTAGGGTTTAGGAGATGTTTGAAAAATAAAATTAGGAGTTATACTTTAATTAATAAGTTATGTAATTTAGCAATACATGATGCATCATGATAATTTCACAATTGAATTACGTAAGTTGTCAATTAACATGACCAACTACAATATAAATTAGAATGTTTCCGTAAATTCTGACATATTTAGAAATATTAGCAGCTAATTTGAAAAAAAAAAATCAAGTTATTCAATTCGTATTAAATTTAGTGCATTTCTGATATCACAAATCAATCATGTAATTTGAAAATTGAAACGTTCAATTGGATGATTAAATAAGTGAAAAATAGATTCAATAAATATTCTCTATCATATGAACTTCTTCAATTGGATTATCTACTTTAGGAATTTTTTTTTGTGAAACATGTTGTGTTTTATAAAAATTGATTAATACTGAATCGCCCATCAACTTCTTGCTATTGTGAATTTTGTAGAAGTTACTCATGTTCTTCAAGGTAAATTATCTCACGAATATTTTTGTAATATATGAGTAATTAAATTGAATAAATTTGCACTAGTATTGTATAATGATTTGATTACTATTGCATGTTCATATTAACAAAATCTAATTATTTAGTGTGCTTATATTCATGCGATATCTTTTATATAAATGTGTTGTATCAAGCTAATTATCTAAAGAATGCATCTTGATCTAATGTCATATGAGCATCTTTGCCTATATCTTGTTCAACATATCTAAGTCTTTTAAATTGATAAAATGTTCATCATCATTTTTCTTCTTAAATGATGCATTTCTAGAACCATGGTTTGACTAATATGTTTGTTAGCATCATGTAACTCATATGTGTTGATCTAAGCTTCGATTATTTGGATTCATTTTAGCAACTTGATATTTCTATAGATAGTATACAAAATAAGCTGATACGATATGTGAACATAATATCCTCTTGTCAATCCTTGCATAGAATTTGTACCTCATATTGATATATAGGACCACAAATGCTTAAGAGATCCTAAATGCCATATATTCTTTGGATTTGATTACTGATCAAACGTGGTATAATAATTGATTTTGATAATAATTAATCCTCGGATACATACTTGACTTCTACTAATGATTCTCTTGCAAATATACTTCAAAGAGTTTTAGATTTTAAGATAATTCAAGGAAAAACATGTATTCATGTCGAACATTGAAGTTTAAGTCAAGAATTAGATCGATTCGAGGATATATCTTATTAGAGTTGAATCTCCATTCAATTCAATGGTAACACAATTTCATTCTTGTATGATGGAATGAAAAATTTAGGTGAGGTGAAATTATCGTTGAATAGTCATATGCTCACAAACATTTATTTTCATCCTTATATACATCATGCTTGATCTTCTAGATGTGTTTTGATTACATGCCTATCTAAGATTAAATATCCTCTTGTCCTTGCAATTCTATTGGTAGTTAATGTCAATCAAATTTTATTATTTCTTGTATTACATGATATTGAGCTTACATTGAAACTCTATATAAAATAAATATTAAGCATGTTCTAGTTTGTCAGCACATTCAATTATCAATATATGATATTAAGTTTATATGTTTGGTATCTTTCATTGAACTTGAAATCATGTCAATCAATTTTAATACCATCATTATATTTATTTGAATATATATGTCATCTTAATTTGTGCTTTTTGTGTTAAGATAAATTTGTTGAACTAATGATACTTTTGCACATTTTTATGTCATTGGTATTAGTTTGCTTTGTTATATGCATGTTTCTTAATGCAAACTATCTTGAATTGCATACAATTATAGTCCCCTGTTTTTTAATTGGTTATTATTCTAGAAGGGAGTTGGAATTTTATGAGATAATAATTTGAAAATATGCGATTATTCATGTTTAAGCGTGCACGAGAATTATATCAATTGGTTTAAAAATTATCTATATCATTATGATTGAGTTATACTCTATGTCCTAGTGCGTTAACGGTTATATGTATTTTGACACTATTTAAAGGGGAATATCATGATATGTTTTATGTTGCCATATTTGAAATTATAATTGGTTCTATGCATTATCAAGCTTATTGGTTAATTATGATGATATTCCCCCACTTTTTGAGATGATAAAAGGAAAAAATTATACGATGTTTTTCAATGGGATAAATGGGATTTTTTTATTTTTTTTTAAACTTTAAAAATTATTTGTGGTACATGAAATTTATACTTTAAAAAAAGTTCATATTATTTGTCATTCATACTTGGTAATTCTCGTTTTATGCTTTTACTCGCGAAAAGAATCGTTCTCACATTTGGCGGAAGCGTGTATAACAATAAATTTCATCATAAAAAAATAGAGATTGTTAACCCTAAATGGTTTATTCCCATTAACGTTGATTTTGATTATAACAATAACTTGATGATTTTCCAAACTAAACTGTTTATTGAGAGATGTGATAGATTTAATAACGTGATAGGCGGATGGAAGAGTTGAATAGAGACATTGAGTTGCAACTGCGTAACCCGTTCCAATCCTCGACTCGATACTATGAACCTAGTACGTGATGTAATGATGATGAATCCGAATTGATCATGGTAAACAAATGGATTAGAAGATCATGACTTTTAGACAAATAATTTTTTGTACTTCTAAAGTAAAATAGCACGTGTTAAATTTGTGTCAACTCGATTATGATGACACACAACCCTTTAACATAATGTAATTACATGATCTTATGGCAAGGGTGAACTTGGGTTGGTTGCAGCCATGCAAATTGCTCACTGACGATGACTTTTGACTGGGTTGATCGAGGCAAGCGACAAAGAAGTTAAAGGCTTTGTTTGGGTTGCAGGAGATGGTGAAGAGAAATAAAATAGAAAGGAAAAATAATATATATATATATATATATATATATATATATATATATATATATATATATAAAGGAAGAGGAAAAAAAATGAAAAAAAAAAAGATTTTTTTTCTTAAGAGGTAAAATTAGAAATTTATTGATGACATCAACAAATTAACTTCACTTTGAGCAGTATCGTGGTCCAATTAGGAAACACTGGGTGGCCTATCAACTCTTTGATAAAAAACAGAGTTTACATACTTTACGTCTCAAAGACGAAGAGTTCGGCAAAAACACTTGCAACTAACCTAAAATTTTCAATTGCACACAATTAAAGACAACGTCAAACACGGCGCTAGACAATCATTAAATTAGTTGTTATATGAATCCAAGAGGTGTTACTCCCGTTAACGAAAATGCTTATTTTCTTATCAACCAAGGTTTGATTCTCCTGAAGTGTGCATAAGTTAATCTGGACATACCTTACCGTTTATTTAAAAAAAAAAAAATTGTCATAATCTCCCATGTCCTTAGTACACAACAACTTATACATGGTAGCCAAGTATAAAGTTGCATTCGTTCCTATGATTTCTATTTTAGCTCCTAGAAATGGAAAAAAAAAAAAAATATAAGAACAATTATGCTTTGTTCTAAAAAAAAAATTAAGAAAATATAGGAAATTTACAGAAACGGATTTTTGCTGTTTCCACATTTCTGTTTTATATGACAATTTTTCGTATTTGAAGCAAAGAAATAGAAATAGAAACATTTAGGTAGTGTTTGGTTGTACGCTCTCAATTGTAACTAGAAAAACGGAAATTTTCAAGTTTTTGTATGCAGTCAATTCCAATTGCAATTCCGAGGCTCCAACCCGGGCCACTTCCATGAAACCAAACACTAGCTAATCGATTCTATTTTTTGTTACTGCAATACAAACATACAGTAACAAATTTACATTGTATTTACATAACCAAAACTACAAATGAAGAATTCTCTCAGGAAAATAGTGTTAAAAAATGGTGATTCTCGACCTTCCAAAAGATACACAACAATTACCACCACTTAATAACATCCACCATTTTTCTTGAATTTTTTTCCTCTTGCAACTCTTCACGCAGCAACAAGTAATCGCACTCAGAAAAAACCATGGGTTTTGTATATAGAACTTCACAAATTTAGAATACTAGCTCATAAGCAACTGTATGTTCAATTTCAGGGTAATGCAGGTTACCTTTCAAGGGAAGAACCAAGTCTTGATGAAGATGGCCAATGCCATTTGCAACAAAAATGCAGCCACCAACACCACGGTAGTTTCGTTTGCCTGGACGTAGGACCTGAGGTTTAATGTCACAAAGCTGGCTGATACAGCACCGGCGATGATTATGATGGTCCAACGAAGAAATTCAACTGGGGTAACCAAAAGAAACTGGAGAGGAAAAAAAACCACTAAAGTTAGGATAAAACGTTTTAGAGGATCAATGAATGGAATTCAACGTTAATCGCATAGATAAGACAAACACAAAACCAAGAGACAAAATAGGCTAGTTCGCCATCCAGTAACATAGAAGGGGTAAAAAACCCAAACCAACCCGTTCCAGAAACACCACAGTAACTACAGGCGGTGTTTGCTTAGTGTTTCTGTTTCTGTGCTTTTCTTTTCCCTTTATGTTTACAGTTCGGAGAACAGAAACAAAAATATCAGAACAACAAAATGATTTCTGTTTAGTAGAAGCCTTTGGGAACAAAAATACTAATAAATGCCTCCCAGCTAATATAGACTGTAGTTACATCTAATTACTGATTTAAACATCAAGAAGTCAGAGAAATATATTTTCTTCCAAACAGTGTCGAACAATAACATCAGAAGTGACAAACTTTATGGCATTGAGCCTGCACTTAGGTAGCATTTGGAAGTACGGAATTAGAGCTTTATAATTGGAATTAGAAATGAAAGCATGTAAAAAACAAAAACATTTATATGGGTTCATTTCTGATTCCAATTCCAAGGCCCAAGTTCGTGAAATCAAACACTACCTCAAATCTCCAATATGATAGTTTAAGCAGGTTTAACATAGGAAGCTTTTCCAGGTTTGAAACCTTGAAAAGGTAAGACATACTTAACCACAGGAAAGACGGATTTTATCAAGGCCCTTTGTTCTCCTTCAATGATTTTCCACCAAGCATAAGCATTGAGGAGTCTAAAATGTTATCTAATTGGATAAAAACATGGACTCGCAAATCTGTAGCAATGATGGATACTTACAGAAGAGAGAACAAAGATGAAGAGGGAATATCCCCACATACACCAAAAGCGAATGATGCTGGCATTTGATCCCAGATACTGAAGCAAGAAGTAAAATGCCAGAGGCACAACCAGCACATAACCATAGATAGAGGCTGCCGCCATATTTATATAGCTGACATCGAAGCTCCAAGGAGTGCTGCTGTCACTTTTTTTTCGCATCAGATATGTGGCACAATTTCCTAAGGATGCAACCAGAAATACCAACGTAGTGGAGATCCAGACAAGTCCATAACTGAAAGTATGAAAGAGTCAGCACCACCAAAACTCAGCAGTTTACGGTGCCATTCTCCAATGCAAATGCTCAATAGGCAAAGATCATACTTATATATATGTGCATATATATTATAAAACAGCCTGCACTACATTTTTGCCTACATATTTTGTCCCCATATTTTTAGGAACTATTTAAGGAAAATTCTCCAATTAAATTTGGTAATAAATGAAATATTTTTTAATTTTAGTTTTAGTTTTAATTTTGCCTCCATATTTTAAGGAAAATTTTAGGAAAGTTCTGCTAGTAAATTTAGTAATAATGAAAATTATTTTTACTTTTTAATAGTTTTGCCTCCATATTTTAAGGAATAATTTTAGGAAATTACTACAAGTAAATTTAGTATTAATGGAATTATTTTTACTCTTAAATTTTAGTTTTGCCTCCATAATTTAAGAAATAATTTTAGAAAACTACTACAAGTAAATTTAATATTTAAAAAAAATTATTTTTACTCTTCAATTTTAACTTTCCCTCCATATTTCAATGAATAAATATCGGAAATTACTACGAGTAAATTTAATATTAATGGAAGTTATTTTAATAGCTAGTATTTAATGCCTAAATATAGAAACTAAGAAGCTTATTAAAACCCTCTGAATATCCCTAGAACATCCACCCACCCACCTCTCTCCTCTCAAACTGTTCAAGGTCACTGTTGATCACTATGAGTCACTGGAAGGTTGTCATTGTTCGCTTGAAGGTGGTTGTTGGTTATTGAAATAAAGACGGGAAGCCTCTAAACACGAGAAGTCTATAAACACGGGAAGGCGTTGGTTGTGTTTTTGCTTTGCCAGTGAGTTTTTGATTTCTCTCAAAATCCCTAAACCATTTTTCAAAATTCGACAACAGAAAGCTTGTCCCTGAGATTTAAGAAGGCTCCTAAACCTTTTTCTCAAAATCCGGAGTCAGGTCAATTCGTCGGTGAGTTTAATTCTCAATGCTAAAAACCCCTTTTTCTATATCCTTTTTTATTCAAGTCCCCATCAAACAAAGCAAACCAATTTTTCATGTTCCTGAGGTTTGTTAGGGCTCGTTTGTTTGTCTTTCAATTTGATGTTTACTTAATCAATCTGTAGTTCTGTATTTTATAAATTTTGTATTACTGTTTTTTCTTCCTATTTTCATAAAAGCAAATTATCTTGAATCTTTGCATGGGAAAAGTTTAATTTCTGGAAATCCAGAGGCTTGGACATAGAAAAAAAGTTGAGTTCTTGGAAAGCTTCACTGGGAATGTTTAATGTCTTTATTATTCTCTTTGTTTCTTATAACAGTTTATTGAGTCTATTTATTAAATAATAATAATAATAATAATAATAATAATAATTATATAAGCACTTTACTGGAAAAAAAGATTGTTTGTGGATATTGTTCTTGATAATTTCATTTGCCTGTCATACAACAATTTGTGTTTAGCATCTACAAGTGTTTATTTAGTGTTTATGTTCCCACAAGTTATACTTGATGGATTTATGAATTGTTATATTTTGGTGTTTGGTTGAAAAAACAATCTGTAATTTTATGATTATTTCTATGGTAAATTACAACATATTACTCTTTCCTTTTGCACAGGTGTCTGTTTCTTGTGTGTGTGTCTGTGTTTTGGAGGAATGGAGGGAATGAGTATTTTTGTCCTATTTTCTTAAAAGAAACTTATCTTGAATCTTCACAAAGGAAATGTTTAATTTCTAGTAAGCCAGAGGCTTGTGACATAGAGTTCTTGGAAAGCTTGACTGGAAAGTTTTAAATTATTGGTTCTTCTATTTGTTTTTTGTAACAATTTATTGAGTCTATTTATTAAAAAATAATAATTTAAAAAATCACTTAATTGAAAAAAGATTGATTATTGATGTTCTCCTGTCATGCAACAACACTTATGTGTTTAGCATCTAAAGTGTTTAGTGTTTTTGTTCCTACAATTATGTTTTGTTCCATATTGCTCTGAACAAAAAACATAAATCTGGTATACATAATTTTTTTTTTAAATGAAGATTATCTTTTTTAGTCCGTGCCTTCAGGCACATGTTATATGTTAGTCTATTATATAAAACAGGATGGACATAAAAACCTTACATTTCAGAGCGGTCTGATGTCTTAGGAGACAAAAAATAGTCCAAATTGAACTAAAATTCCAAACACAAAACCCTTAATGTCAGCAGCACTATTCTTTAGATCAAACTAATTCCCTCAATCTTCCTACGATCTCTTTTCCACCACCGACCAAATGCTCTTTCTTCTCTTCTCCCACTCTCGCTTGCAGCTCTTCTCCATGGAACTACCACAACCATCGCCGTCGGCCGCCACCGCCACCAGCTTAGAAACGCGTTCTCTCTCTCCACCAACGTTAGATTGCTCATTGTCTCTCTTACCCTTCTCATCCCTTCTCAGGCGTTATCCATCTTGATCGCAAGTATGTTTCTCTCTCTCTCTCTCTATATATATATATAACTTCTCTTCACGCTCTCTCTCCCTCCATTGGTAATACCACAATCGTTGGTAGGTGTGGTGGTGACTGTCAATGCACCTCTTGCCTGAGACCACTGCTACACCCTACTCCACTCCACATACCACCCTTCTTGGCAATAATCGAACTTCGTTTTGGTCAATTTGGGCTTGGGTTGCCCAGATCTAACCAGATCTCACTCGAACACTTACCATGCACCATCGAAAACTACTTATTTTAGATTTGGGAAGATGAGTTCAATTTGACCCATTCTAACTTCAATTTGGCTGGATCTAGCTTCATTTTGACAATATCCATTTTGATTTAGTCAGATCTCTTAATTTTTTAGATTTGTTCTTAAAATAAAATAAATTTTCAGAACCTTTTTTTTTTGTTTGCACACAATTTGGGATTGTTTCATTTTATATACAGAATTATATTTTGTTTGGAAGTGTGGTTAATTAAATGAAAGTAAAGCTGAATTAGGGTTATTTTAGATTCAATTGAGAGAAATTAAACTAAAACTATAGCTAAATAACGATAAATAATGAAATGCATGAAAAATTAATTTATGGTTAGATTTTTTGTTTTAACTTTGCATGTTAACGAACCTAAGTGGAGTCTTCCTCTTTATTTAGGGTAGTCATGTTTTTAATATTTTTACATTTATAAATTTGCATCTACAGGAGCCAATTGTGAGACAAAAAGTATTCTCTGACCCCTACGTATTTCAAGTATGTATGTATATTTGAGATTCAACAAATTATAACTATTTATTTAGTATGTAAATTGATGCCAACCTTCAATAATATGTTGGCTTCAATTTGATCATCAATATGATTCTTATTATCCCAATTCGAAGGCTTGAATTGAAGTTCTAATTGTTTGAATAGAAGAAGTCGATTTTTAAAACTAATCCAAATGATTGAGCTAACCGTAGTTTAATCTCCGAAAAAAAGCATCGGTTCTTATTTTTATGATCTTAATGATCCCAAAAACCTAGATAGAAGCACTAGATCAGCACAACAGCCTTGCGCACTTTTTCAAATTCTTCCTTTCACTTTTGTCTACAAAAATCTATGACCGGCATCTAAATTTCCAAGGAAGCAAAAGTATATTAATATTCACTATTTCTAGATCCGCTTCATTAGGTTAGTGTGTGCATCTTTTTTTCTTATTTTTCATATCAAATGTTCATGTTTTATAATTGTTAAAGGATATAGTGTTCGTTTTGTTCTTATCTAATCGGTTTATCATGGATTTTTGATAGAATTTTTGGGTTGTTTGTTAAATTACAACGGTGTTATGTATATTCTTTATGGGGTTTTCAGTCTTTAAACTTAATGTGGTAATTTCCTGTGGTGATGCACACCACATTCTTAATGAGGGTTTCAGTCTTTAAAGCTAGATTGTAGACATGTTCTTGATTTTTATTTTTATTTTTTGGTCTAATTACAGGGCGTAGCTGAGCTGGGAAGATTTCAAAATATGAAAAATGGGTATAATAACTTGGATGGTTTCGATCTGATTTCTTCTTTTCTAGAGATCTATTTTAATTGCTCATTTTTTGGAGCAAACATGTTCTAAAATGTGGGTTCAATTCCAATATAAGTTTTTGTTTTCTAATTATTTGTTCTATTTCTCATTTTTGTTTTTATTTATAATTAAGATAAAGAATTAGGGTTAATTGCCTAATTTGAGAATTAGGATAGTTGCAGTTGGCCGGTGAGAATTATACACAATTGTTTCCTCGCTTTAATATCTTCTATCCACTTTCCCATTCTCTTTATTAGTTGTTTCATAAATCAGTTTTTTCCATTTTTGAACCCATTGTTGAGTGTGGTTTGTTTAGTGTTTTTGCTCTCATATTTTTGTTCCCAAAAATCTGAAAAAATCTGCAAACAAAAACAGAAAGGCACAAAAAAGGTATTTATGTATTGTTCCTAAATCTCAATTAAAAAAATTGGGAACAGAAAAAAATTGGACCCAGATTTCTATTTTTGTACCTTCAGAGAACGATTTTGTTATGCTCCCTAAATTTTTCTCGAAAATAAACAGAAACACGTTTTATTAGTTAATATATTTTTGTTTCCGATCCTATTTTTCTGGGAACAAAAACAGAAATTTGGAAATGGAATAAACAGACAGTTCCTGAACTGCTCTGGCTATACTAAATTGTTATGGTAGAAAAAGGAGATGAGCATAGTTGTTAAGAGGCTCTAGGCACACCGAGATGCACAAGGGGTCCCGGAGCCTAGGCGCAAGGTGCAAGGCAAGGCGCTAGCCTGAGCGAAGCCAGGCGCTAGACATTAAAAAAACTAAAAATAATTTATAACATTAATATATTGCAAATCTAGAATGAATAAATAAAACTATGAGCTATATTTCAACTATAAAAAGTAAAACACACTCACAAGTCGCATGTGAGCTAATATATAAGAAAAATTAACTAATAAAATTTTCAAATAAATTCAATCAATCAAGAATCTAAAAAAACAGAAAATAGGGAATTGAAGCTACTTAAATAAATAATTAATAAAATAGATAAATAATAACAGTAGAAAAAAGAAAAAAGAAATAAACATACTCGAAGAGGAAGGGAAGACTAAAGAACGAAGACCAGGGGAAGGACGAAGCAGGGTAAGAAGACGTTGAACAAGGGAAGAAGAAACATGGCAAGAAGAAGAAGAACAAGGGCATAACGAAGATTGGAAGAAGAAGAAGAAGTAGAAGATTCGAAGGAGAAGGAGAACGAGAACGAGAAGACGACTTACATGCGCAGTCCAAACAGTGTTGTGAAGAGGAAGAACAAAGAGGAAGAATTGCCACGAAGCAAGTGAATGTAACAGACCTAGGGCAAAGTCTTTCATTTTTTAATTAAGACCTAGCATCTCGAGCAAGGCGCGCCCCAGGCGCAAGAGGTGTGTCTTTCACAAGGCTCGAAAATTGGTGGAAGAGGTTTAAATTGAGGGTCAAAACCTGGACACTCTCGAAAGAGAAAGAGAAGTGGCCGAGTATCTAAAGGTAAATGCCCTTTTTATTTAAAGAATCACACCATTTCGATTAATTAATAATTATTGGGATTCTAAGGTGGTGTTTGTTTAGGTGGCGTTTGGTAACCGTTTCTGTTTCCATTCTAGCAGTGGGATGGGATGAGATGAGAATTTTGTTTCCTTCTTGGGAATAGAATCGCGTTTGGTAACGATAATTTTTTTTTTTTGTTTTAGGAAGAAAATCGCGTTTGGTAACGATTTTATCCTAAAATCATATTTATTTTTTTCTTAGATTTTTTTTTTGGCCGGATGGCATGCGGCAGCGGCGGCAAGGGTGACTGTGCCGGACGGCCGGAAGGTGGACGGAAAGTTGCGGGCAGCGGCGGTGGCCGGACAGTGGGCGGTCGGCGTTGCCGGAGGTTACCGGCGACGGTCGCCGGAGACGGCTGCGGATGGTGGTGCCGGCGGATGAACAATAAAAAATGGTTTTGGGAATGGAATGAGAATTATGAGAAACAACTTTTTTTTGTTTCTCATTTCTTAAGAAAAAAATAGGCACAATTCTCAAATGGGAATGGAATGGAAACGAGAACAAAAATTACCAAACGCTATTCCCAAACAGAATTTCCAAAAATCTGGGAATGGAATGGGAAATTCTGGAATGGAAACGGTTACCAAACGGGGCCTAAGTGTTTCTGTTTCTGCTCTCAGAAAATTGGGAATAGAAACTGAATTACAGGAACAGAAAACTATTTCCGATTTCTAGATTCTTTTTGGAGAAAATTTCTTGGAATAGAACATAAATAGTTCTTTTTTTTGTTCCCAGAATTTTTTTGGGAAAAATATAAACACTAAGCATACACGAGCTTAGTGTTTCTGTCCCCAAATTTTCGCTCCTGTTCCTAGAAAAACTGGACCGAAAAAGAAAAATCACGGAACAATTTTGTACCACCCCTAGAAATCTGTGCTAATTCTGTTTTTTTTTCCCCTAATTTGTTTTCCTTTTTAAGTTTTTTACTTTTGTTCGGTTTATTCTTTTTTTAATTCCTTATATAGAACCTTTTTTCCCAAATAATGAGGATTTGTAGTTACAAAAGGAATGACTTCATATACATAATTGAAGCAAATTGTTGCAATTTCTTTTTAGGTTATCTATTTCGGTGTTCGTGGCAATCCATCAAACAAAGAAAAAGATAGGTTTTGCTTCGCTTCTAGATTTTTACAACCAATTTCTAGGCACCAAATAGAAACACTAACAATTACTACAAGCTAATGTTTGGTTAGTCTTTCTGTTTTTATTTTTATCGTTGTTTCAAAAATACATAGGACAAAATCATAAATTGTGGATCTATGCTTACAAAAAAAAAATGCGTACAAAATCATATATTCTGGATCTATTTGATTTACTAAGCAGTTTTTATCTATTTTTAGCATTGGTTTCTATTCTGATGTCATGATTATTGAAGTTTTTCTCTTTTTTTGTATGGAGGAATTATTGAAACAAGATCTGAATTGTGTACAAAATAAATTTAATCGATACATTAATTGAGAAAATACGGTTTAATTTTTTTAGTAATTAATATTTTATATAATATAGTGCCTTCAGACACAATTATGCATAGTCATTAATACATTAATCGCTAGTACATATATACGTAGGCACTAGGCAGACACAATTATGCATAAAAGCAAGGAACTCACATATCAGGATTAGCATCAATCTTGCTGAAAAAATCTCCAGTTGTAGGATATAGAGAACTCATCAATCTGTTCAAGACGATGTCTGTATCCACATTAAAATATTGCAAGTATGATGACACACTAAAAACTCCTTTCCAGTTATTTGCTGCTGGTTGTCCATCGCCGGCTGCAAAGAATCAGATTGAATAAGTATTAAAGGGCACTGAAAATGATTGAACACGGCATTCTCTCATACTCTTTGACTACATAAATTTATGCATGTGCAAAGAAAAATTGATATACCAAACTTTCATACCACTTGGACCTTCAAGTGTTTGATATCGCCCTCCACCTCCTCCATTATTAGGAGGAAATGTCTGCAAATTTGCTGCTAGTGCTGCACAAGATATGCAGAGCAGGAGTCATATTATCCACACATTCAAGGAAAACATACAAATCCAAAATGATTTTCAGAAAGAGCAATGTACCCTCATGGCTACTAGTACTCTTTTCTTCGGGAACAACAGCCTGTACATAAATGATTAGTAATTAAGAATGCTCGATACACAATTAACATTAAGTCTTAATTAAACAGTAAATCCATTGCATTCTTCGAGTTTCAACGAGGCACAATTTCTTTACCCTGGTAATGGAATCGAATTTTGAATGGGCGTGTGAGCAATCATACAAAATTCATGATGAAGCACGAAAACAGTAAACAGTACTACGGAGAAGCATAAGCCGAGGCCTAATCTCTTTCGAATACAATTTCAATCAATCATATATCTGGCATTCATTTCTTGTTACGCGATTCATAAACTGTTCCTAAATTCATTTCTTGATACAACAGAATTCGATGAAAACGAAGTATTTTAACTTTAGGTTTTAATTCACCTCAGCATTCTCTCATACCCTTTGACAAGTTGATTCATCGGTCCGAAATAAAGAATCGACAAAAGAACGAGCCCAAATATACACATATACATAATATATTTATTGATTCACAAACATAACGATTAGAAAAAAAGAATTAAGATAGCGTACAGGGACTGAACCAAGCAGGTGGCTGGTCGGAAGGTTAGTGTAAGATTCTTCAGTCGTCATTTAGAGAGAGAGAGAGAGAGAGAGATGTCAGTTCAGAGGATCATTTCTGCGTTTGAACGAGTTGGTCTGCAAAAGCCCTAACATGGCGTAATTCGTGTTAAAGCCAGTGGAGGAGGCCCGGATCTGAGTCGACCGGTAAAGTAAAAAAGAAGTGCTGCTGGAGTTGAGTGAGCGTGAACGGAGAAAAGGAGATGGGCATATGCGTCGTGGATGTAGTAAGTAGCCCATCCGAATAGAGTCCGGCCCACTATAGTTTCAAAAAAATAAACTAAACAAATGTCTGAGCCCGGGCTCGAACCGGGGACCTCTAGTGTGTGAGACTAGCGTGATAACCAACTACACCACCCAGACCCTGTGAGTGAACAGTACTGCCAATTTACTACGGAATGAAGAAAGGGAGATGCGCATATTCGGCATGGATGATGGGCTGAGGATGCATACATAACTAGTACTAGTCATGGTAAGTATCTAAGATCCGGCCAACTGTAGTTTCAAAAACATAAAAAGTGAATGAAAAACAATGTCTGAGCCCGGGTTCGAACCGGGGACCTCTAGTGTGTGAGACTAGCGTGATAACCGACTACACCACCCAGACCGTATGATTGGCTTACGATATTTAAATACCTACACCGTTTTATTGCCCAAAGGAGACACATAAATTTCCCCTAGACCCCATCCCAACCTTGGTTTCCTGGAGAACAACAACCTCAGGCCTCTCTGCATTAAAAATATCTTGAAAAACATTCTGGAAACGGTCATTTCCAATGCCACGACATATCCAAGTAAGGATCCTCATTGAGATTTTGGACGAAAATCTTGGAATATAATCATACTCACTGAGGCTCCTTACTAAGTTGTCCGAGGATTTCACTGTCTCAATGAAGATTTTCATGAGTAGAGGCTTTGGTGCTCTCCGATCTGGGGTTTTCACTGTTAGCCTTACTGCATCCACTAACCAAAATACTTCCACACATTGAATCACCTCATCTGACTGTTCCAAGAACATCAAAAAAAGGTTTCCTTGGAGGTGATTTACTTGAAGACCTTCCATAGTATGGCCTGAGGCTGATATTATCGTCTTGAGGTTTTAGGGAGGAATTGGGTTTTTGGGAGAATTTTGTTTCAAAGATTGAGAAGAGATGGTACTAGAGGATAAGAATGAAGATTCTCTACTTGAAGGGGTGGTGGAAACAATGTCAGGCAAATTAAGATGAGGGCTTTTTCGAGACATCGCATCTATCGCCACCTTCTGTAAACCATTTCCTATCAAAGCAGTAGGTGTGCTTTGGGCCTTGTCAATCGCTTGAGCTCCCTCAGAGCTTTTCGAGCCCTAGACCCCTGAAACTTTCTTCTTCCCAATAAGATTACTACCTGGCCCTGAATTAAACCTAGGGTTATTTAGACCCTTCTTTGCTGATTCCCCATGGTTAGATGGGGCTTGTATGTCTTTCACTATTTTATTCTGGTGGGCCTTCCTAGGCCTAGACCCTTCATTATTCTTTTTTCAGTACTATCTTATTCGGGTCTCCTATTTAGGCTTTTCCCTTCATCCCATTAGCCCCATTATTTTTTGTCTGGTTTCCTGCATTAGGGCCCTTAGAATTCTTTTGTTGAGCACTTTTGGGTTTGTTAAGCCCAAATTTGCGTTGTTTCTTGACCAACAGCCATGGCCCAAAACCATCATCCCTTTCATCTAACACAATGACATCGTTCTTTCCCATCACTGTCTCAGTTGACGTGATGTTGACTTCTGGACAATTCGTCACCTGATTAGTCATGCCATCAACCGTTGGGATGCATGTCTCTGTTTCGTTCTTCTTTTCCGGTAAAGCCTCGCCGTCTCCAACTTGATTTTTCGTATACTGGCACATCTTTGTTCGGTAATTGGTCCGTCCACAAGAGTAGTAGAAGCCATGCACACTTTCGTATTCTGCCTTAAAGACCATCCCCCTCATTCGAAAATGAGAAATCAGGGGTTTATTTAGATCGATTTCTATGCACAATCTGACAAACTTACTCTATATGATGTTGTCATATTACTTTTAATCTTGATAGGACGACCTAAATTTCTCCTAATGTTGTGCAACATCGGCAACTCATAATATTCAAAGGGTATGTTCAGAAGCCTAATGATAGGTTGAATTTACCTATATATTTTCAAGCCAAATTTGGTAGTTTTCGAGTGTTTATGTAATATTTTAAATCATTTATATTCATTTTTATGTAAATCAGGTGTAGGGACTAAAACGGTTGAAAATTGAGCAAATCGGTAGGAAGTCGGTTGAGAAACATTGAAAAAGATCCAGAAATAGAAACTGTAGTATCACCGCTGCAGCGATGAAACCCATCACTGCAACGATGAAGGGTCAGTGGACCTTTTGCCCAACCACTACTGCAGCAATGTCCCTCATCACTGCAGCGATGAAAGGGCAGAAGCCCTACTGACTTCCCATCGCTGCAGCGACCCGACACCACCTGACAAAGATATTTTTAGGATATTTTTAGATATTTTTTTATCTCTTTCAATATCCACCCATTCCCTACACCATGAGGACATTTTTGGGAGTATTTTGGAGCTCCAAGAACATACAAAACAAGAGGAACACCAAATTGGAGAATAGGAAACAAGATCGGAGCAGATTTTACGGACGTGGAACCATCCATTCTTCAGATAACGGCTATTCTCCCTTATTTCTCTCTTTATTTCTAAACTCTTGTTGGTTGTTTCATCATGTATAACTTGTTTTTAGTTGAATATGTGGTTATGGCCATGAGCTAAACATATATATTATTTAGGGATTGATGTAGTTTACTAATATACATGTTTGAGTAAATTCTATGTTTCGTTATCGGTTGTTCATCTCTATTCGATTGTGTTTACCGTTCTTTTTTCTATTATATGCTTGTTATGATATATTGGTTGATTTGAGAATACGGGATTTGACACTTGGGAGAGGTAACCCCGAATTCGGATTAGGGTTTAAACACAACACGATATTCTAATATTTCAAGAGATTATTAAAAAGTGTGTAATCCGTGAGATTGGGGCGAGACTCATGTAATCGTTTAGATGCTAGATAGGGATATTGGTGTTGACACAAATTGTATATCCATTCACTTTACACTCGGGAGAGGTAGTGAGTGAGTTTTCGATACCTAAATTATCGGATAGTTTGAATACTGTTAATGTAAACTAGATTAAATCAAATATGTTTAAGTGAACGAAGTTAATCCCTAGATAATTTATTCCCATAAAAGTCATTTTTAGTATTTTAGTTTAATTATTTTAGTTTAGTTTTATATTTTTACAAAAAACTAAAAATTGGATTGCCTAAATAAAGTTCGGTTAGGATAATCGCGATACTTAGTGACAATCTAAACCAATCTGTGTGGATACGACAATCCAACTCATCACTACTCTATTAAAACTTGACCTTGTGCACTTGATAGTAATTCAAAGTGATTAAAATATCGCCAACACCTGACCCACACCATCGTTCAGCATTTGACAACGTATTTTGGCCTGAAATCCACCTCCCATTTTCTAACCTTAAGATAGTGATCAAGGATACTATCCTTTTGTCAAAACTTTGTGGGCACTGATAATACAATCAAATTTAGCTAGATAAAATCCATAGTTCAGTTGACTAGCTCAAAGTCACCTTGTAGCTTCCATATCATATTTTCTCTGTCACATAGCACTTTGTACCTAATCGGTCTCTCAAGCAATTTGATAATAAGTGTATCCTTCCATTTATCTCTGATTTGGGATATGATAGTATCTGAGACGAAGATCTCAGAGATACCATTGCCATACTTATCCTACTCAAAGCCTTGATTAGGGTTTTCCTCTTAAGCCATTTCTTCATCTTCAACATCGAAATAGACCTCTTGGAGAGCCTTTTTGGGTTGATCACTCTTCTCATTCAGGACTTCTCTGAATTATCTAATTTGAGCATGCATAGGTGGAACTTGAGACGATGATTGCCCCATTTCCATATTTTGGATTGGAGTATCTGCTACCTTCATTTATTCGTGATCATCTTTACAAGCGTCCATTTCCATGTTTCCGTCCACTGATTCATGATTGTTCTTGATTTTTTTATTATTCCTTTCAAGACTATCATCTTCTTAAAATATAGAATAAGAAGTCTTTGGAAACATTTTTAAGGGGAAAAAAAAAAAACACCTCCTTGCAAGACTTAAAGGGATTCAAAAGTACCATAAAACCAACTTTTCCAGTAGACTTGATTTTCTGAAAAAGTGGTTGAAAAAAGAGTATTCTAATATTCTTAAAAGGGAGGAGATTTTCTGGTATAAAAAATCTAGAGTTCAGTGGTTGTCCTTTGGGGATATAAAAACTAGGTTCTTCCATGTTCCTACTACTCAGAGAAAAAGGAAGAACAAAGTGTCGATGATTAAAGATTCTAATGGCATATGGCTGAATAATCAAGAGGATATTAAAAATCATGTTAGAAATTATATCTGTGAGTTGTTTTGTGAGAATGTTTCTAACTCGATTTATTCAGATTTAACTGATATTAATTGTGTTTATATAGTGCCAGATGATGAGGAAATTAAAATGAATCTAAAAAATATGAAAGACCTTAAGGCTCTAGGACTTGATGGCTACCGGGATGTGTTCTATAAGAAAAATTGGGATACAGTGGACTAAAGCTTATGTGATTTTATTAAAAGTTGCTTTGAAAATAGAGATATGCCTTCTAAATAAATGAGACTCTTATTGTTTTGATCCCCAAAGTGGAGATACCAGAAATAGTTAACTAGTTCCATCCGATTAGTTTGTGTAATATTCCTTATAAAGTGGTTACTAAGATTCTGGTGGCCAGGCTCTGACCTCTTATGTCTTCCATTATTGGACCTTTCGAAAGTAGTTTTATACCAGGAAGACAAACGACGGATAATATAATTATCATTCAGTAAATTAAACTTAAAAGGTCTAAGGATAAGAAGGAAGGGATGATTATTAAAATTGATTTTGAAAAATTTATGATAAACTCAGTTGGGATTTTCTTGAAAATAATCTTGAATTTTTTAATTCCCTGAAGGTTGGATTAAGCTTGTTATGAATTGTGTTAAGAATGCTTCCACAAGGGTTCTCTGGAGTGGGGAATCTCTCGAGGGATTCTCTCCTAAGAAATGGCTCAGACAAGGGGATTTCCTGTCCCTGTATCTATTTGTTCTCTATATGGAGAGGCTTTCTTGTATGATCAACAAGGAGGCTGATCAACAAAGATGGAAGGGTTTGAAGATAGCCATAAATGGTCCTATCCTAACCCATTTGTTTTTTGCTGATGACATTTTGCTCTTTGCTAAGGCAGACAATAAAAGCTGTGAATCCATAATTAACACGATGACTAACTTTTCCTCCGCTTCAGGGCTTGTTGTGAACCTTAATAAGTCTAGAGTTTTTGTCTCCCCTAAGGTTAATTCCCTTGTTGCGAAAGAGATTGGTAATAAATTGGGGAATTTGTTTTTTTGCAAAGACTTGGGGACTATTTGGGAGCCTCGCTGATTCACGAACAGTTTAGTGTTAAATATTTTAATTTTATTCTAGAAAAAATGCAGAAAAGGCTTTTTTATAATACTCCGAAAATTTATATTTTTCAAATATTATTCTATATAAGTTTAGTATTTTTGGGTTTATTTTGTAAATTCATGGTATAAATAATATTTGATAATTTTTGGGGATTGAATATTAATTTTAAATTAATTTTTAAAAGTTTTGGGATATAACTATTTTTTTTTTTTTTTACTTTAAGGGGACCTTAGTGTAAATAAATTAATAAATAAACAAATAATGGCTTATATGGTTTCCCTCCTAAAGAAGGAAACCATATGAGCCACATAATATATAATTCTATATATGACGTGTGTGTGTGTTGATATATGATAATAATAATAACAAGAAAAGACTATCATTATATAAGCTTACCATTTTGCTGAAGGCATGATAATCACATAGCAGCAAGGGGCATATTGGTTTCGGAAAAACAAAAAGAAAAAGAAAAAAAAAAAAAAACAAGGAACATGGGAACATAAACACTGACCAAATGACGCGCCCCGATTTTTTCGAAAGGAAAATAATATTAAATAACAAATAATAAGCTTAAGGAAAGAGGAGTTTTTAAAGCACTGGTTTTGCCAAAAAATATACTTAGGTCGTTTTAAAAAAATAAGGAATCATCACCTAGCATTGAGTTTAAATGGTGTGCTAGGTCACTGAAATTTTAGAAAATAATTTAAAAGGCCTAAGTAAAAAATTGACTCCAAACACATGGTCAAACCAAAGATTCATTTAAAGGCTCAGGAGTCGGTTATGCTCGGGAAGGTGTTAGGCACCCCAAGACGCCCGTCCGAAAACGGTACCTTATATCCAATTAAGTTTAATTAGTTTAGTCCGAGTGTTTTATTTTATTTTGAAATCATTCCCTTCTTATAAAATCTTTTTGGTATTTTTCACAAATAAGGTGAGACAAGTTTTTAGATTTTTTGGAAATGTTTCCCCAGTATAATCTCTTATCGAATATTAAGGATTTGACAAGGATAGTCCCGGGAATTTTTTATGTATGTTTCCGAGAGACTTATTTAATTTAAATATGCAAACTAAAATAGATGAATGAGATTTGGAAATATGAATGCAAAACTAACATCTACATGGATTTATTTTTTTATGCAAAAGTGACTAAAAAAAAACTAAATGATTTAATTTAAATATGTCAATGTAAACTGATACGAATACGGGAATCGAATAGGGAACACTACGTGAATTAGTATAATTATGCGTGGTAATGATTTAATTATTTAATATAAAAAATAAGTGGTGTGTGTGTCGTGACTAAATAAAAAAGTAGTGTGAAAAAACTAAAAATAATAAAAGTATAAGTGGTTAAAGTGTCTTAAATATGCCGTTTAAATGATACAAAAATAAATATGCTAAACGAATGAAAAATATTTATTTTAAGTTTTCCCGATTAATTTAAAGAAATTCTCATTTGAAATTTCCTCAAATTCTATAGATATGAGAATTGAGGGAAGATTCGTGGAAACAATTTTGTTGGAATTAATCTTTTCGAAACTTAAACGAAATCCTATGAAAAATTTATTGGGGGAAGAGATCTCCTAAAACCATTCGTTTCTAAATTCCACTTGAGTCAGGGAATGGAAACGAGGTCACGAAAAATTCTCCCACGATTTATCGAATCGTTGGATTCATCTTAAGGTTCGTAAGGGTTAATTTCTACAAATAAAATATTTTATTTTATTTTGGGTTTTTTTTTAATAACAAGAATAAATCAAATAAATAAAAAATATAGAAAAATAAATAATGAAAATATCCTTTACCTAACGATCGGGGGTTAAGTTTAAGCACGAGAAACTCACCCCGCCGTTTTCATTGGATCATCAGACGACTTTATTTTTTTGAGTTTTTCTTTATGAATTTGTAAACAAAATAAATAAAATAAAATAAAAATAGAGAAAGTAAAAAAATACAACGATATGGTGTCCTCGTCTAAATGTTCAAAGGTTCAGATTGAGAATGAAGAACCTCATCCCGACGTTTTTCATCAAGTAATCGGACGACAATAAATAAATAAAGTTTGCAAGAATTTAAACTATAGATATATTTAAATAAACTGAAAAAATAAAATAAAAATATACTTGTTCTAGGCTAAAAATCTCGATACTCGGACTTTTTCTCTCTTGCAGACAGCTTCCTAAAAAAGTGTTTTGATAATCACTCTTTTAGGGTGTGGCTCCTCTTAATTTTTGAATGTCCCCGAAGGGTTTCTCTCTAATTTTTTTTTTTTAAACTATGAGGAGGAGGGTCTTATTTATAAAAAGGATGTGGAGTGAAAAAATCTTAGAAACCCTAGTCCCAATTCGACAAGAAAAAGGAAACAAGACTTAAAAGGAAAGGGAAAAGGAAACTTAATCCCATTTTGACAAGGAAACCTTTTATTTTCTTTTTTTCTTTTATCTCTCTTTTCTTTTTTTCATTTTTTATTTTCATTTTCTCACCTTTTTTTAAAAAAAAAAAACAAAAATAAAATAAATTTTAAAATAAAGTAAAAAAATTTTGTGGGATGGTCAAAATGTCGTGTCTACACTAAACGACACCTATATGTACACATCTCTTTTAATTTGCGGTCACGAAAAACAAATACTCTCAAATAAATAAGTGAAATTATATCACATCGATTTCAGCTTTTGATTTAGGTAGAATTTCTATCTCTTTTAGTACATGTATTTAATCTTTCCATGAATTTATGTGGTCTATGTTATTACTGTGATAAATGTTGTTTTGCATGAAATATTTATGAGCATGTATTATGTGAAAATTATGTGAAATACACGTTTATATGTTTATTTGTTGTATTGATTAAATGCACATATTAGAGGGGTTGAAATTCTATTGAGCGTTGGCTCACAATCCCACGGTTTTTATTGCATGGTCGCTAAAAATGGAACTGCACCACGAATTAGAAATGGATTTAGATTAAACGTATTTTTTTTAATATTTGTATAAAATCGTTATTGTTGTAAAAAGAAATTTCAACAAAAAATTTTGCGTTGTTTCCCTAAATAAAATAAAAATTATATTGTAAAACAACTTAACTATAAAGATTACAAGTAAATTATTTCCTTAGCCCATATATAGTTATCTGATGCCAACAAGATTAATCCAATTAAATTATATACTATAATTTACTGTACAACCCCTACATATGGTTGTATACATATTAATATGATATCAACTATTATAATCCAGCCTCAACAAGAGAATTATTGTTGTAATAATCTTTTTTAGATTTTTATCAAATAAAATATTTATCATTTAAAATTTTTAATCTTTACATTTTCAATTGGAAGACGTCTAATTTGTCCATTGTAGGGAGGGCTACTTTGATAAAATCCCGTTTTGACTATGATCCCCCTGTACTCGATGCAAACCAATCCCTTCCCCCTTAAATTTTGTGATAAAATTGATCAAATCACTAGGAACTTTCTTTGTGGGAATATTAAGGGTAAAAGAATTTTCATCTTATCAACTGGGATAGGTTTGTTCGCCTCTTAACTTGGCGGGCTTAAATATCAGAAAATCTAGACTTAATAGTAATGCTTTTATGTTCAAACTAGCTTGGAGGATTGTTTCTAATAATAACAGCTTATGGGTTTCTATTGTTTCTAATAAAAGTAACTTGGAGAGAAACCCACTTCATGGGTTAAGAGGCATGGTGGCTCTCATATTTGGAGAGGTATTTTTAAATTGAGGGATTGCATTTCTAAGGGTTTAAAATGGAAAGTCGATAATGGCGTTGACATTAACCTATGAGCTAATTGGTGGTGTGGTGATGGGCCTTTAGGTAATGAGGGATTACAAAAGAATTATGACCTTAAGGTTTCAGATATCTTGGATGATTCTAGTAGTTGGTATCTTCTGCTAATCGCCCAACTTATTTCAGATAATCAGGTCAATGATATCATAAATTCTGAGCCTCCGGATATGCTTAGAGACGATATGGCCATTTGGTTTCTAAAAAATTCTAGAAAATTTTCTATTAAATCGGCCTACTCTATCATTTTGGATTTTGAAATTCCCAGAACTATTTCCAAATGGGAGTGGGTTCGGAAGCTTAAAATCCCTCAATCTCAAAAGTTTTTTCTATGGAATTTTTTTACAAAAGATTGATGACTAATTTGCTTAGAGCTAGGTGGTCAAATGATGTCTCGGCTTTATGCGAGCATTGCAATAATACTATTGAGTCCTTAGACCACGTGTTGAGATCTTGCCTAAAGGCTTGGACTGTTTGAAATGTTTTCTTAAATAAGAACTCTTTGAGGCGGGATCATGGCATGGAGATTCAGGATTGGATTGCTAAGTTCACCAGAGGGAGATTTGTTAGACCCTTTTTTCTTTATTTTTTCATTACCATTTTGTGGGAGATTTGGAAAGATGTAAATAAGGAAGTGATCGAGGGAATTGTCCGTGATCTTTCTTTTGTAGCTTCCAAATTTTCTCGTTTTATAGGAAATATGACGAAAACATACTATCCTAATCAAATTCGTAATGGCCTTTTGTTTAATCCCTCCCCTAATTGGCTTCCTACCCCTGTAGATTTTTTCAAACTTAATATAGATGGAAGTGTTCTTGGGAACCCGGTAAAATGTGGCATTGGAGGGCTTATCAGATATATAGACGGTTCATGGAAGATCGGTTTCTTTAGTCATCTAAAGTCTTATACTTTCCTAGAGGTTAACATGGGGATATGCCTGGCGATTACCAGAGGGTTCCACAGAATTGTGGTAGAATCGATTTCGGAGAAAGCCGTGAACCTCATCAAAGGGGAGTGTCCTAAAAGTGATGCTTTTAGAGAATGGATCATGGAATGCAAACATATTATTGAAAACCACAACTTCATGATCCAAGCGACTAGGGCCAATAATAGATGCGTTGATTACCTCGTTTGGATGGGAACAAACAGTGGATCGGAGATGCACTTGCTGAAAAACCCCCCGGATTGATTGGGGAGGCTTCTTCTAACCAAGATGAAGAACGAGGCCCGCTTTTGCAGTCCTTAGTTTCGGTGTTGTGCTTTTCTTTACTGAAAAAAAAAAAGAAACGAAGTCTTAAAAAAATAAGGAAATCAATTTTTTACTAGAGTATTGTATGGGTCTAAATAAAAAAAAAAAAAAAAAAAAATCGATAAGACCAAAATTACATAAATTTTAAAGAACCTAATAAATAGACATTGTTTATAAATTTTATTTAAAAAGAAAATTAGCAAAAATCCTCCTAATATTTTTTAATAACAAAATTACTCATCAAATTTCTCATTCCAACAAGCGTTCATTTCAGCAATACTTCAGCTCTAAAACTCTCTCTCTCTCTCTCTCGGCAATACTCCATCGTCGTTTCCATATTGATCCCGTTGCCGCAACCCCGTTGCTTTTGGTAATTGTCATCACTATCGTCTCTACTTCCTTTGACGCTACCAAATTAGTTTTCATCGTCTCCAATTATCGTTGCCACCACCACATATGCTTCCCTTGTTGCTATCACATCTAGTCCATTATCTCCATCCATCGTCGCCGCCACCACCACGCTCGCTTCCGTAGCGCCACCACCACCACTGAAGTCTGATTTACTAATTTTTCATTTTTTGATATTCATTTACTATTTTTCAATTTTGAGCTAGTTTTTATGTTACACCCCATCCCGGATACTTGACACGACATCACCTGAATATCCAACTTACTATAGACGACAAAATAAAAATGCAATCACAGAACAAATCATAAGTATATACACTCTCTCATTTAGGGACACCAGTCCCAAAAAAAAAAAGTTCATTTAACAACACGAATACGAAACCCTAAATCTCTCATTTAGTTTCCGTTCAAGTAGCACCCCCAAGATATTCCTTCTCTATCACACCTCTGGATTTAACCTAGTGCCAGTAGGGGACTGACTCCTAACTATTTTACCTGCGCTATACTGCCTTCTTAGTAAAACATTTAAAAAATAATAATACATTCTAATTAATATAATATTTAAATGGATCAAGCATAAGTATGCAAACATCACATATCTAATAAAAATCACCATAATATAAGTACCTCATCATAATAAAAGCAGTGGAAATAAATCAATATATATAAGTTCAATTCAAAACCCCTCCAATATAAAATAATATCAATCACCACATATAATAAATCACCAAATATAAGTAAAACACCACATGTCAAAACACCACACCACCACACCACATCTCAAAACACCACACCACTACACCACTCACTAGTTAGCCATAGCGATCGTTTTAACCTCACGATCGGGAGTTGCAACGGTACCGTACTTTCCGTTAGGATATGCCTTCCTAGCGGAACAAATGACCATCTGCCCGAATCACCCATTGGATAGGTCATAATATTAATATCTACATCCCGGACTACCCATCGGCTGGATATAATATCAATAATCGTCTGCCGGATCACCCATCGGCAATACATAACATCAACAACCGTTTGCCGGACCACCCATCGGCAGGACATAAAATCAATAAGATTATTACCAACTACAACTTAATAACAATCAACGCTCTGCCGAAGCAGATAAAATCAATAGCATTATCAAATCAACAACAACATCGTCAAACGACCAGTCAAATGTAACTCCAAAATCAATAGATGATCAATGCACATCAACCTCTATTTCCAAAATAGATTTTAAACCACAAAAATCATGTTGTTTACTTTCTTTTAAAAACCTACTGATTTCAATAAATCATTTCTTTCCACTTTTCTTTAAAAACTAGCGAAAACCACATTTTCAAACACCCAAATCCGCTTGATCCATATAAGTTAAAAAAATTCATCCAATTTTAAATAAACATATTTTTCCATTATATATATAAAAATAGATTTGGCAAGAAGACAGTACACTTACCTGATTATCCGTTTTCGATGACTTTGACCGTCTATTCTCTACTCGTACTCCGGTGCCTGTGAATTTAATAGTGACATGGCCTAAATTAATATTTTATGTAGAAATAACCTAACCATGCCATGAAATCCTAATTTCCGTAATTTCCTATTCCCCGCGTTTTCTTTTGAAATATTATCATTTAATTAATATCGCTCTGTTACGGTTTACTATATAAACTTTGTTCATATAAAAGGTCTCATTATTTATTATCGCCATTTCGACATTTTCGATGCTAGTAATTAGTTTCATAATCAGCCACGAGACAATTGAATACATATATTAAGAGAGTTCGAAATTTTTACCTTCCCCGGATTTTCTGCTAGCCACTAGATTGGATTTTTAGATTTTGTTTTGGGTGGTTTGTGTATTTTTTTCCCCTCTTTCCTTTTTTCCTGTTTTGTGTTTCCTGTTTCTGATTTGGTTCCCCCGCCGACTGACCACGCACCACACGACGGCAATCACCCTCACACACACCCAGTGGCGTTTAAGCTACACACCTACACACACACCGCCGTGAAGAACACATACACACACACATAGTAGCAGCATCGTCGGACCAGAACGGAGACCCACACGCACATAACCGATGCTCTCTCTCTCTCTCTCACTAACTCCCTCCGATCACGCCACACACCTACGAAATCGACCGTCGAACACCCACAAACTCACACCATAGCATACACACGTACACATAAACACACAAACGATCACCACCCACAAAAATGGCAGCACACACAACCCACCAGCAACAAAACTAACAAACGAGATATTCACACACAAACACATTCAAAGCACACGCATACACTCAGTAGCTCAAAATAGAACACCCGCAAGGCCAAACCCACTCTCTCTCTCTCTCTCTCTCTCTCTCTAATTTACCGCCGGCAACCTCCGGAGACTTACCTCCAACTGGAACAACTCCCACACACACAGCAATTGGACACCCACGTCTGACCAAGTACACCAACACGTAGAACACACACAGATCACACACATATCCACACATACTCCGTTCATATACACACAACAAAACACACACATGCCAGATTAAACCCGGAACACACATACACTTACCAACGACGACCACACCGTCAAACCTCTATCTCTCTACCGCCGACCCATCTCCTTCTCTCTCTATCTTCTCGGCTCTCTCTCTTTTCTCAAACCTTCTCCCCTTTTTCTATTATGTATATATATATATATATATATATATATATATATATGTGTGTGTGTGTGTGTGTGTATGTGTGTGTGATTCAAATGGCCGGACGACAAGTGGCCTCTCATCCTCAATAATTTTTTCACCTCCTCATATTGTGTATATATATAATATATATAATTTACACCAAGCCCCCATTTTGTTTAGGTTAAGGTATTATGTAAGCCCTTGTCTAATTTTGAATATTTATAAAGTTTACAATTTGACCCCTAAATCTTTTTAAATCATCTCATTCAAATCGCAAATCGCCCTGCTATTTAATTAGAAGGGTAATTAAACTCATTCTAAATTTTAATGTTTATAAAAATTGCAATTTATCTCCTTCATGTTTTGTTAAGATTTTTAATTAAATTCAACTTTAATTTTTAATGTTTTGAAATTTGCGAATTAACCCCTCAAATTTATAATTTAATCGTAATTAACACCATCAACCTCGTTATTTTCGAAATTTGTTAAAACTTGACTTAAATTGTACATATGACAAAGGTCGGGGTCTTACAACTCTTCCCCTCTAAAAGAAATTTCGTCACGAAATTTTCATACAAACAAATGGAATTAAAAGTTTCCGCCACCCATAATTTGTAACCATCAATATCCGTTCCAACATCGCTATAAGTCCATTCGCAGTGGTCGACATTATACACAACAACCAACAAACAAGCTGCACTTTGATTGATAACACCTATAACAGACAACCAACTATTTCATATCTCTAACGCTTCCGCTTCGCTACTCTGATAAAACTACAATCAATACAATAAAATACTATATTTCTCAAACTATCACGGTAGTCTCAATGAATTGGGTCTATTTTATTTCTAACAGGTCTATGATATCTGAAATTTTCTCATAACCAACATTTATTCATTCAATTCGCCACAATATCTTCATTAAATATTTAAATCAACAATACTCGCCACCAATCTCATAAGTTCAGATAGCTAAAAAATTATTAACCTCAATATCTATGTTAGAACTTCAATACTCTTATGAATGTTCTAGAATTATTACCACTACTCAAACCATGTAGATACGTATCAAAATACATCCAACGGGTTGTTTATAAAAAAATTCCTTCATATTTTCACATTTAATCAAGTCCCCAACAAGGTCACACGCTTCAATTATGTTTCAGTCAACCTACTCAAGCTTCAAACACATATAAATATGGATCGAAGTACCTAACTACGTTCCAACTACAAAATTTCAATATATCACAAAAGTAATTCGGAATAATTCAAATTATCATTTTCTCATGAGATTTCAGTGACCCCACATGTCAACTTCACCTAATAATTAGTGGATCAATACATCTAATTGAGTTCCTTTGATCTACTTCTTTTTCTATATAAAAAAAATAATCACACCGGACTGTCTCTAATTCTCGATAATTTTCCATTCTTTTATCTTAGTTTAGTCTATTTGACTGAAGTCATATGTCCTTCTTATACAACGCTTTATACAGTACCACCTTGATCACCGAAAAAGTATCTATTAGTTTAAACAAATTCCATTAGCGCCACGTGATCCTCCTCGCTATCAGAAATTCCCAAACGCAACTCCTCAACATATCCTCCAATATTTGAATCGTACCTCTCGATTGACCGTTAATCTATAAATAAGGAGGGTTACAAACTCTCACTTGACACTCAAAGCAGTATAGAAACTCGAATAAAACATCAAAATAATTATCAAATTCTAATACTACAGTTTTTCCTATATAGTTTCTTCGATTGAGGATTATTATTTGAAAATACTACCGAACTTTCCATATTTACAATATGCCAATTTAAGTTATCACCATTCAATACTGCATTTTCGAGTTCCTACGCGAACTGTTCATACAATAGAGACTTACTTCGCTTTGAAAACAATTATCATCCAAGTCACAATACGGCTACAACACTTATGATTTCAGAATTTCAATTCAAAATTTTGAATAACCGATCAACCGAGTTTAATAATTTATCAACATATGCTAAAGTTTTAATCCAAGAGCCACTAATCCTCATCAAACGTAGAATTCAACATCCAATTTAACCTTTGCTTTAAAATAATCATCTTAACCCAACTTTATTCGACATTTGCATTAAACTGGTGCCTCATGCGATCGAACAATCCCGTTAATATATACTTGGGATATGTATAAAAAAGATACGTCATCTTATGACCAGGACATAAGTAGACTTAATAAGCCTATCCACAATTACTTAAATAAAGATATGTCCCCTTTCAATTGTGAGAAAATTCCGAAACACAATTCATTGTGCTACCCTCATATTTTCAGTCAGAAATAGCTGCAATAACCTACTTGGATGTTGATGTTCGATCTTAATTTTGCTAACATACAAGACACCGAACAACAACTTCTGCGATTTCTCATTCCTCTACAAACCACCAATAATGTTTACTGAACGCGCCCCAATTTTCCAGAGAAAACCAAAAACAAATATATATATATAGATATATGTTTATATATGCTTGGCGCTAGTAAAACGAGAAGGGTTTTTAAAAACGTCGATTTTCTCATTAAAATGTACTTAAGCCTGTTTTAGAAAAAGGAGTCGCCACCTAGCATTGGGTTTAAATGATGTGCTAGGTCACCATATTTTTCTTTTTTGAAAATAATTTAAAAATGGCTTAAGTAAAATTTGACTCTAAAAATAATATGGTCTAACCAGAGATTCGTTTAAAGAGTTCGGGGGTCAGTTACGCTCGGGGAAGGTGTCAAGCACCCCAAGACGCCCGTCCAAAGACGGTACCTTATCCGATTAAGTCCAATTAGAATTTAAATCCGAATATTCTTATTTTATTTTTAAATCCTCCTTATATACACATACACACACATTTGAGGGAAGTGATCCCCCTTCTAAACCTAGACCGTTCTGATTGAAGGTTGGGAATTTTCCACCTCGTATTGTTAGCACATTATATTTAATACAAATTAAATAAAACACCCGCACACACGCATCGAGGAGAGTAGTTCCCTTCTAAATTTATGCCGTTCAAATTGAAGGTTGGGAATTTTCCACCTCATATTGTTAGTACATTATATTTAATACAAATTAAATAAAACACCCGCACACACGCATCGAGGAGAGTAATTCCCTTCTAAATTTATGCCGTTCAAATTGAAGGTTGGAAATTTTCCACCTCATATTGTTAGTACATTATATTTAATACAAATTAAATAAAACACCCGCACACACGCATCGAGGAGAGTAATTCCCTTCTAAATTTAGCCATTCAAATTGAAGGTTGGGAATTTTTCACCTCGTATTGTTAGCACATTATATTTAATACAAATTAAATAAAACACCCGCACACACGCATCGAGGAGAGTAATTCCCTTCTAAATTTAGCCATTCAAATTGAAGGTTGGGAATTTTCCACCTCGTATTGTTAGCACATTATATTTAATACAAATTAAATAAAACACCCGTACACACGCATCGAGGAGAGTAATTCCCTTCTAAATCTTAGCCATTCAAATTGAAGGTTGGGAATTTTCCACCTCGTATTGTTAGCACATTATATTTAATACAAATTAAATAAAACACCCGCACACACGCATCGAGGAGAGTAATTCCCTTCTAAATCTTAGCCATTCAAATTGAAGGTTGGGAATTTTCCACCTCATATTATTTACTTAAAAAAAAAAAAAAAAAAAAAAAAGAAAAAAAAAAGAAAATAAATAAATAAAAAAAAAAAAAAAAAAAAAGAAAATAAAAAGTAATAAATAAATAAATAATAAAGGAAGAAGAAAAAAAAAATCTAATTTACAAAAAAAAAATTAGTATAATAACAACTTAAAAAATAAGAGTAAGATTTACAACAGATGAAAATTTACCACTTTCTTGGAGATTTTTCTTCTTCAAAATTACAATAAAATGAAAATAATATTATTTTCTTCAAAAATTTTCTCCAGATTTCTCCTCTCCCTTACAAAAATTTCTCTCAAAAAATTTCTTCCTCTCAAAATTTTTCTCTCCTCTTCTCTTGTGATCCTTCCTTTATTTATAGGAAGGATTTTTGAAGAATCTTCCGACAAACGCACGAAAAAGAGGGGAAAAATGGGGTGGGTGCACCGAAATTTGGTGCACCCACCCCCTTTTGGGTGCACCATTTTGGTGCACCCAAAAAAAGGGGGGGTTGGCCCCCCTGCTGGCCGCAAATGCGGCCAGCAGCCCTGGTCGCTACAGTGACCAGTGCAACTGGTCGCTGTAGCGACCAGCCCTTGGTCGCACGTGCGACCTTAATGCACCCCCCCACCCCCGTTCGGTCCAGGCCTCTCTCGTTCTCGTCTGTTTCTGGTCCATTTTGTTCCGAATTAACGCGTTTTTATTCCACTTCGAAAAATCTACAAAACCAAAAAAAATAAATTAATTAATTACTAATATTTAATTTACTTAAGAGATTAATAAAACTTAATTTAGCAGTATTAAACCGCACAAATACGGTACAATCAAAATAAAATAAATAGAAAAATAAAATAAAAATAACTATAAAATAAAGTATATTTTTTTGCGAAGCGGTTAAAATGCCGTGTCTACAGCTGCCCCTCTTTGTCATGCAAGTCCCACTTGCTTGACAAAGATAAAAGACCACGTCATTTTGATCGTCCCATTTTATCTTTATTTATTTATTTATTTTTATTTTTAGTGTATTTTCCAATAATAGAACAAATAAAATAAAATCATTCATGACGAATACGTGTACGTTTAGAGTAATAAAAGAATACTCATGACGATGTTCATGATAAACAAATGTCCGTTTAGAGGATTGTTTAGAGTAATAAAAAAAATGACTCTTGACGATACTCATGACGAACACGTGTCCATTTAGAGGATCGTTTAGAGTAATAAAAAAAGTGACTTCTGACGATACTTATGGCGAACACGTGTCCGTTTAGAGGATCGTTTAAAGTAAAAAAAAATGACTTCTGACGATACTCATAACGAACATGTGTCTGTTTAGAAGATTGTTTAGAGTAATAAAAAAAGGACTCATGACGATACTCATGACGAACAAGTATCTGTTTAGAGGATCGTTTAGAGTAATAAAATGATGACTCATGACGATACTCATGACGAACACGTGTCTGTTTAGAGGATCGTTTAGAGTAATAAAAAATGACTCATAACGATACTCATGACGAACACGTGTCTGTTTAGAGGATCGTTTAGAGTAATAAAAATTATTCATGCCCCAGCCCTCTTGGCCAGGGGCTTAAAGAAAGTTCAAGAGTATAAAATATGCCCCCACTTGTGACTGAGTCAGAATGAGAGAGCAAAGATATAAATGTGCCCCAGCCGAACTCTCAGATGACCGAACATTTATAGATTGCCTGCGTACCTTAGTATTATGCCGAGGATTAAGTTTGGCGTAGTTCACTTTTCGCCCTTTTCAGGGCAAAACGCATACTTGGACGCTCATTTAGAGCTTTGGAACTTTTAGTAATAAAAGTTTCTAATTTGAACCGGAAGGTAAGAAGTCTTTGTGAGAGAGAAATCCATGCTTCCCTGCCCTTTGAAAACCCTGTAATTGGACAAAAAACACATGCAACACGAAAATTTAGTTTGAAAAACTTGTCACTCTTGACGACTAGCAATTCCGTCCCCCCCTTTTCCATCGCAATCCCTCATTTGATGGCGCTTGACTTTCTCGGGTCACGGGACAGTATCGGGAGATTTTTCCGTCTCGTCCTTCCGTCAATCTTAGAGATGTACTTTCTGGAGGTTTTCTCCGGGTTGTTGGCAGGGTCTGTTTTTTTTTTTTTTTTTTTTTTGGACAACATCCCTATCAGCCTTTATTTCTCTGCACCCGCCGATTCTCACTTTCTCTTTTCTACTAGGCATCCTCAGTGCTTAGGAGAATCACATACTCCTGCTTGCTTTGTATTTTTCAAATCCTGCAAAACTGATTTAACCAAATATGGGAAAACGTGTAAAACCTTACCCCCAAACAGGTATTTTTATCACCAGATATGTTGACTGCGAGATTTCAAGCCGGATTGTCTGACAAGTATGATTTCAATGCAAATTTGAGCCATATTCGATGTTCCTTTTCACAGATTCCAACCCTTGCTCAAATCCATCAAGTTCCGAACACAGAAAAGTCTTACGGTCAATGGAAGTCAACCGTAGTGGGAATTCTAAAAATGCCCCTATGAGTGATCTAACTGTTTTTTTTTTTTTTTTTTTTTTTTTTTTTTTTTTTTTTTGCGACACGGTCTCTACATTTTTCTCATAGCGCCCTTTCGAGTTTTCACCATGTTCGAGCCGTATTTTTTTTTTTTTTTTTTTTTTTTTTTGAAGCAACAGATAATCACAAATTGAAATAAACTTACTTAGAAAATAAGGACATTTATTAGGCAAAGTATTTCTTTACAGAATCCGAGTTTAGGGGCTCGGGAAATACATCACCATCCATTTCCTGGAGAATCAACGCTCCACCGCTCAAAGCCTTATGAACAACAAAAGGACCTTCCCAATTTGGCGCGAACTTACCCTTAGCTTCATCTTGGAAAGGAAAGATTTTCTTCAAAACTAACTTACCGACCTTGAAGACTCTAGGGTATATCCGTTTATCATGAGCTCTAGTAATCCTCTGTCTGTAACACTGTCCGTGGCATATCGCTGTCAGCCGCTTTTCATCGATTAAACAAAGTTGGTCCAACCGTTGTTGTACCCATTCAGTTTCATCAAGCTCGGCCTCTATGAGCACTCGTAGAAATGGAATTTCCACCTCGGCTGGTACCACCGCTTCTATGCCATAAACCAGAGAATAGGGGGTTGCCCCTGTCGAGGTCCGAACCGAGGTTCGGTAAGCCATCAAAGCATATGGCAGCATATCATCCCACTCCTTATAATTGTCAATCATCTTCCGGAGAATTTTCTTTATATTTTTGTTGGCGGCTTCCACTGCTCCATTCATTTTTGGAAAGTAAGGCGCTGAGTTTTTGTGCTCGATCTTGAACTGCTAACATATTTTCTGTATTTCTGAACCCTTCAGGTTTTTAGCATTGTCGGTTATCAATGTTTGCGGCAAACCGTATCTTGACACAATATTTTCTTTGATGAATCGAGCTACTATCTTTTGAGTCACTCGGGTTAAGGAAACGGCTTCTACCCACTTTGAAAAATAATCAATTGCCACCAGGATAAAGCGATGACCACTCGGCGCCTTAGGGGTAACTTCCCCAATAACGTTCATACCCCACATTGAGAAGGGCCATGGGGCCGCCAAGCAATGAAGGTGCGAAGGTGGGACATGTATTTGATCACCATGAATCTGACACTTATGGCATCTTCGAACAAACTGCACGCAGTCGCTTTCCATCATTAGCCAAAAATGACCGGTCCTCAGGATCTTCTTGGCAAGCATGAAGCCGCTCATGTGAGGTCCACATATGCCACCATGGACCTCTTTCATCAACTGGATGGCCTCTTCGACTCCAACACGTCTCAACAGGCCCATGTCAGGGGAGCGTTTGTACAGTGTCTCCCCGCTTAGGAAGAATTGGCCTGCTAACCTCCGGAGAGTTTTCCGATCAACACTTGATGCCCCTTCCGGATACTCCTGATTTTTCAGAAAGTTCTTTATGTCATGGTACCACGGGTCTTTGGCTGGCTCAGATTCAAGCTGGCAGCAGTGGGCCGGTCGGCGTTGAACTCGGATCACCATCGGAATGATATCATCATCCTCTCGAGTGATAGATATCATAGATGCCAAGGTAGCTAAGGCATCGGCGAAGTCATTTTTTAGCCTCGGTATGCTTTCAAATTCTATTATTGTAAATTGCTCGCACAACTCTAGGAGGTGATTGTTATAGGCTATCAAGGTCGGATCTCTCGTGGCATATTTATCCGTCACCTGATTGATTATCAGCTCAGAATCTCCGAACACTAGCAATTCTTTGATTTTCATATCGACAGCCAGCTGGAGTCCCAGAATACAGGCTTCGTACTCAGCTCGATTATTTGTGCTCTGGAACTTCAACTTGGAAGCCACTGGATAATGCTGTTTGCCCGGAGAAACCAGAACGGCTCCGATTCCAGCCCCTCGAGAGTTCACTGCTCCATCAAAATACATTTTCCAGACTGTTTCCTCATTTTCTTCATCCACCACATGAATCGACTCGTCAGGGAATAGCGTCTCAAGAGGCTGGTTATCCGTTTGAGCTGGACAACTAGCCAACTGATCTGCTATCGCCTGACCCTTTACTGACTTTTGGGTCTTGTAGATGATATCGAACTCCGTCAGCAGCATCTGCCATTTTACAACTTTTCCTGACAGAATCGGCTTCTCGAAGATGTATTTTAAGGGATCCATCCTGGCTATCAAGTAGGTAGTCAGTGGGAGCATATAATGGAGCAGTCTTTGAGCGGACCAAGCCAATGCACAACAGGTTCTCTCCAGCAAGGTATAATTTTCCTCATACTTTGTGAAGCGCTTGCTGAGGTAGTAGATGGCTTGCTCCTTCTTTCCAGATTTATCGAGTTGCCCAAGAATAGCTCCCATGGAGGAGTCGAGAACTGACAAATATAGTAATAACGGAACCTTCTCCCGAGGTGGCACTAGAACGGGAGGGTTCGTTAGATAGACTTTAATTTTCTCCAAGGCATTTTGGCAATCTGCATTCCATCGCCCGTCACTTTCTTTTCGCAGTAGCTTGAAGATTGGCTCACAAGTGGCAGTGAGTTGGAAGATGAATCGGGCTATGAAATTTAATCGCCCCAGAAAACCTCGGATTTCTTTCTCATTTCTCGGCGGCGGCATCTCACGAATGGCCTTCGTCTTTGCAGGATCAATCTCGATTCCATGGCGATTTACCATGAAACCAAGAAGTTTTCCGGAAGCCACCCCAAACGCGCATTTTGCTGGATTGAGCTTGAGCTGGTACTTTCGAAGTCTGTCGAACACCTTTTTCAAATGGCATAGATGATCCTCGTTCTCCTGTGATTTAACGATCATGTCATCAACATATACCTCCATCTCCTTGTGCATCATATAATGAAATAGGGTCGTCATTGCCCTTTGGTATGTTGCCCCGGCGTTTTTGAGACCGAAAGGCATCGCCCTATAGCAAAAGACTCCCCATGGGGTAGTGAAGGCTGTCTTTTCTCGATCTTTCTCATCCATCAGGATCTGATTATAGCTAGAGAACCCATCGGCGAAAGAATAGAGCTTTCGCCCCGCAGTATTGTCGATGATGATGTGAATGTTTGGCAGTGGAATATCATCTTTTGGACTCGCCCGGTTGAGATCACGATAGTCCACGCAGACTTTGATTTTTCCTGAGGACTTTGGCACGGGAACGACATTTGAGAGCCATTCACTGTAGTTACAGACTTCAATAATTCGGGCATTGAATTGCTTCACGATCTCCTCCTTGACCTCGAGGCTGACAGCGGGCCTCAGTTTCCTCAACTTTTGTTTGACTGGTACACTCCCCGGCTTTAACGGCAGCTTATGGGCCACGATACTCTTGTCCAGTCCTACCATGTCATCGTAGGACCAGGCAAAGATATCTTGGTAGGAAATTAAGAGCGTTGTCAACTCTTTCTTTTCCAGAGTCATGAGGGCTGATCCAATCTTTACTTCCTTCAACTCTTCCGAGGTCCCCAAGTTTATCAACTCGGTCTCATCGTTACTGGGAATCGGCTTGTTCTCGAATTCCGTGAAAGCTTTTTGAATCTCACCATCGTCTGGCTGGCAAGAGTCATCTTCTGCTTCTACTCCCATCGGGTTATGGTCTGGTTCTGCATTGAAATCATACTTATCGCACTCTGGCTCAGTTATATCGCATGCATCATACACTGGTGTTTTAGACATCCTGAAAGCATAAAATTTAAACATTTAAACCATATGTCGGATAAAACAGAATTGCATTAATTAAATATAAAAAACCATTACAAAGCAAAATCCCTTTCCATCTAGAAGGCAAGGTGGATGGAGGGATGACCAACAGAAAATCTCCCTAAGTTTACCGAAACGCCTGGCGAATTGGGAGAGAACAAGAATCCCAATTCTGCAGCTTTTCTTTTCCCTTGGTTCGAATACCAGACCCATGACTTGGCCCTGCCTCGTCTCTCATGATTACATTCACAGCTTCCTTGATCATTACTCTCTCAGGGTGCAACTTGAATCCTGCGGTCTCCTTCCCTTTGTTGAGGGTTTCTGCTGGATAGGAGAAAGTGACCCGGATATGCGGAATTTTCATTGGCTGGTTGTCTGGGGATCCATCCCTCTTCTTCTGGAAGAACTTCGCTCTGTCTGCTTTTGTCGGCTCGTATCCCAATCCGAATCTCCCCTTCTTCTCCTTGACTTCTATCGGTTCTGTAATTCCGTCTAGATTCTTGCCCAAACCTTTCCCGGGAATGCAACCCCGAGACTTCATTTCTTTAGCAACGAAGGCCACAGTGTTAGACAGTGATGGTGTCATCTCGTGTCCTCCTTCCTTCACAAAGGTAGCATTCGCAACGTCGAACACGTGATAGGAGGCTTCAATCTTCTCCTTCTCCTTTCCGTCATCTGTTAACGGGACATGCCGACTTATCGCTTGATGGAAAGGTATGATATCTGAATCAGCCCTGATCACGTACAGTGTGTCATTAATGATAAACTTGATCTTCTGATGTAGAGATGAAGGCACTGCCCCAGCGTTATGGATCCATGGCTTCCCCAACAACAGGTTGTACGAAGCAGGTATGTCGAGCACTTGGAACTTCGCATTGAACTGTATTGGACCAATTTCAATTGGCAGGTCAATTTCTCCAACACTATCTCTCTTAGCCCCATCGAATGCTCGGATAACCGTCTTAGACGATCGAACCTGTGATAGATCTATCCCCATTTCTTCCAGGGTCGACAAAGGACAGATATTTAGTGCCGATCCATTGTCAATCAGCACCCGAGCTATGAACATTCCATGGCTTTCGACCGTGATATTCAAAGGCTTGTTGTGACCTGTTCCATCATCGTCCATCTCGTCATCTGTGAAAGTGATGGTGTTAGATCCTAGGACCTGTTCGACCAGAGTGACAAACTTCTCCGGAGAGATTGTGCTAGGCAAGTGGGCTTCATTTAGGACTTTCAGTAGTGCCTGTCTATGTACTTCTGAGGATAGAAGTAGTGAGAGCATCGAGATTTGCGCCGGTGCTTTGCTGAGTTGCTCCACTATCTTGTATTCTGAATTCTTCATTGCCTTTAGAAAGTCGTGAGCCTCCGGTTCTGACACTGACTTTTTCAGGGCCCCTCTTGGTTCTCTCACAAGAATCCTGATCAAATCCTATGGCGTATACACCCTTCCAGACCGAGTGATTCCACCGGTTTCTCCTACGGAGATTGGTGATTCTTCTCCTTCTCCTGTTTTAGCAACGATCTCATAATTCCACGGAACCTTATTGAGATTTTCCACCATCTTTTGGATTGCGAAAGACAAAACTAGAGATTTCTCCAGTTTTTGGGCTACCCTTTCTAGATGTAATTCGAACCCTCCGTAGAGAACCTCCGGGTGTAAATAAACACCACCGATATCGATCACATCAACTTCTTCTTCGACCTCCTCTGTGAAAATTAGATTGACGCCACTTCCTGAGGAGGCGTGTTCAGGCAACGGATTTTGCTGACAATTTGGCGTACCGGCCTCAGGTTTTTTAGGAAATGTGATGGCTCCGGTCCGTATAAACTCCCGGATTTTGTCTTTTAGCTGAAAGCATTGCTCAGTCGCATGTCCTCTGGTTCCCGAGTGGTATTCACAGAAAGCATTTGAAGAAGCTGCTTTACTCCCAGGTTTAACTTCGTAGAATGGAAGGGGCGTCAGCATTCCCTGCTTCAAACAATTCCGGTACAACTCGATGATCGAAACCGGAAGGTCTTGTAGCTTTCTGTTGTCGTTTTGGAAATTTCCCCCAGTAGCATGAGGTAGAAGGTCTTGGTGGTATTGGGTTCCTGACCTTGGAGTGCAGTTAGGAATTTGAGGTGGGGTGTTCGGGCGTGGTTGATAGGTATGGTAAGAGGGTGTTGGGTAGGCTTGAGGGTAATATTGGGGAATGTGGTTTTGATAAGGAGGAGGTACATTTTGGTAATAGCGGGGGCGGCTTTGGGAATAGGGTTGGTTTTGAGGATAGTTTTGGTTTTGGCGATTTTGAGGAGGGTAGTTGTGATATTGGTTGTTCTGGTTCGGGTAGTTCTGGGGACAAGAAGTTTGGGGGTAGTTCTGGTAATGGGTTTGTCGAGGGAAAACGACAACAGCTACTTCATTTTCTTTCATCTTTGGCGGGGCTTACCTTTTCGTCAGATTGGATTGGGCCCCTTCAATTTTTCGACTCCTTATTCCTTCTTCCGTCACCTCGGCCTGTTTGATCGCATCGCCGAAAGAAACCACTGCTATGCTCGAGAGATCTCGATAGAACGGCGGTGACTGAATTGATTTGAATATCTCTAACTGAGCCTCCTCGCTCAGCTTAGGGACAACTTTGGCAGCCTCTTCCCTCCAACGAGCAGTATACCTCCGGAAACTTTTGTCTTTATTTTTCAGTATCTGGTAGAGGGTATTGCGGTCTGGCGCGGCATCCCTATTGTACACATATTGCTCACAGAAGGCCTCTACCAGATCTTCAAATGTTTTAATCTGTGATAGCTCCAGGGTCATGTACCAGTTGAGAGCCGACCCTTTCAACGATCTCCGAAACATCTTTAGGCAAAGGTCTTCGTTCCGAGCATGAATTCCTAACTCCTCTTTGTAAATGCTGACATGCCATTCTGGAGGGCCAGTGCCATCATATTTTGTGAATTCTGGAACCACGAAATTTTTCGGATACATAATCCCGGGTGGTGCTGACAACTCCTTGTACGTCGCTTTCCTGGACGGCTTCTCCTTTTGCCATTCTTCCATAGTTTTTTCCAATTTCTCCATTTTCAGAAGCCAAGCCGGTGGAGGGCCATTCTCTTCTTTGTTTTCAGTTTCAATGGCCGGGGCCGGTTGGCTATCATTTGAATTGTTTGGTGGAGCAACGACCCTCTCCGGGTGAATGAGGATCTGCGGGGCGGCGGGGGCCGAGCCCTCTGGCGAGGCCTGATAGACATGCCCCTGGATGGGATATGTCGGAGCTCCATAGGCGAAAGGATGAGGGCCCATCTGAGGTCTATAGTAGACCGGTACTGCAAAGTTCGGGCCGACGTGGTTCGGATTTGGCCTTAAGTTCTCCATCCCAATACTTGCAGGGTTTCCATTTGGGGATTCAGTCACAGGAGTCTCGTTGGACAGAGGAATAGGCACCTCCTGAGGTCGGCTAAGTTCATTGATCATTTCCATCAACCTGTCAATAGTTTCCTGCATCTGAGCTATCTAGGTCGTTCGGGGAGATTCGGGATTGCTTTCTGATGTCATCCTGGAATGAGTCTGTGCTCGACTGCGTGTAAAGATCGGACTTTGAAAAGGGGGAACTGGATTTGCTTTTCGGGGACCAATTTTCTTTGTCTTGTCCTTTTCTTTTTCACCTACAAAAAAATCATTTTTTTAGTTCACGTGGGTCTTAGGTGGCCTTAAAGCCCTTTCTAATTCGAAGATTTCAATTTTGGTAACGACTAATAAAAAAAAATTATTTTTTATTTTTATTTTTATTTTTTATTTTTTATTTTTTTATTTTTTATTTTTTTTGTCGTTCCCTACCGATATTGAAAACTTTGAACTTGTTTGGTTATTTTTTTTTTTTTTTTTTCTTTTTTTTTTTTAGGACTTCCCCAGACGTCATAAATCCATCAAGTACAAAAAATCCTTTCTCGTCTTGTATCATAGAATCCTGAGGGGATAATATGGATACAAAACAGTTTTGTTTTTGTCAGAGGATTTACAACGATATAAGGGCCTGAGAGGAAATAAGGAAGAAAAAAAAAATAAAAAAAAATAAAATATATATATATATATATATATATATATATATATATATATATATATATATATATATATATAAATGATATAAAAAAAATAAAAAAATAAAAAAAACACAACTTATTTACTGAATTGAGGGAAAAAATAAAATAAAATTTAACATTCGGACTTTAGATTAATTGGACTTATTCAGACATATTGGGCTCGACCCTCAGCCTTCCCCAGTGGAGTCGCCAGCTGAACGCGCCCCAATTTTCCAGAGAAAACCAAAAACAAATATATATATAGATATATGTTTATATATGCTTGGCGCTGGTAAAACGAGAAGGGTTTTTAAAAATGTCGATTTTCTCATTAAAATGTACTTAAGCCTGTTTTAGAAAAAGGAGTCGCCACCTAGCATTGGGTTTAAATGATGTGCTAGGTCACCATATTTTTCTTTTTTGAAAATAATTTAAAAATGGCTTAAGTAAAATTTGACTCTAAAAATAATATGGTCTAACCAGAGATTCGTTTAAAGAGTTCGGGGGTCAGTTACGCTCGGGGAAGGTGTCAAGCACCCCAAGACGCGCGTCCAAAGACGGTACCTTATCCGATTAAGTCCAATTAGAATTTAAATCCGAATGTTCTTATTTTATTTTTAAATCCTCCTTATATACACATACACACACATTTGAGGGAAGTGATCCCCCTTCTAAACCTAGACCGTTCTGATTGAAGGTTGGGAATTTTTCACCTCGTATTGTTAGCACATTATATTTAATACAAATTAAATAAAACACCCGCACACACGCATCGAGGAGAGTAATTCCCTTCTAAATTTATGCCGTTCAAATTGAAGGTTGAAAATTTTCCACCTCATATTATTTACTTAAAAAAAAAAATAAAAAAAAAATAAAAAAAAAAATAAAAAAAATAAAAAAAAAAAAAAAATAAAAAATAAAAAAAAAATAAAAAGAAAATAAAAAGTAATAAATAAATAAATAATAAAGGAAGAAGAAAAAAAAAAATCTAATTTACAAAAAAAAAATTAGTATAATAACAACTTAAAAAATAAGAGTAAGATTTACAACAGATGAAAATTTACCACCTTCTTGGAGATTTTTCTTCTTCAAAATTACAATAAAATGAAAATAATATTATTTTCTTCAAAATTTTTCTCCAGATTTCTCCTCTCCCTTACAAAAATTTCTCTCAAAAAATTTCTTCCTCTCACAATTTTTCTCTCCTCTTCTCTTGTGATCCTTCCTTTATTTATAGGAAGGATTTCTGAAGAATCTTCCGACAAACGCATGAAAAAGAGGGGAAAAAGGGGGTGGGTGCACCGAAATTTGGTGCACCCACCCCCTTTTGGGTGCACCAAAAATGGTGCACCCAAAAAAAGGGGGGGGCTGGCCCCCCTGCTGGCCGCATGTGCGGCCAGCAGCCCTGGTCGCACGTGCGACCTTAATGCACCCCCCCACCCCCGTTCGGTCCAGGCCTCTCTCGTTCTCGTCTGTTTCTGGTCCATTTTGTTCCGAATTAACGCGTTTTTATTCCACTTCGAAAAATCTACAAAACCAAAAAAAATAAATTAATTAATTACTAATATTTAATTTACTTAAGAGATTAATAAAACTTAATTTAGCAGTATTAAACCGCACAAATACGGTACAATCAAAATAAAATAAATAGAAAAATAAAATAAAAATAACTATAAAATAAAGTATATTTTTTTGCGAAGCGGTCAAAATGCCGTGTCTACATTTACGCAAACCCAATATAAGTTGATATCACCAAGGTGCATTATGTATATCGAACTATGCACTTCTTTTAATGTCTCTCTCGTCAATTGGCATTATTATAAACATACACTTTATTTTCGATCATCAAAACTTCATCATTTCTGATACGCTAGTCAGCTCTATGGTTATTTCTCACTATATCACTAATCTTCCTTAATTAGACATCCGACTTTTGCATTTTCCCCCAACACGGTCGATCAATGCCGATTTCAAAAATCAAGATCTCAAACAACGTTGCCACTTGACCAGCCTCCCACTAAAATTACAAGGGTCTCAACTCATTCCATAAGTAAATATGAACAACCAACTTACCAATTTTCGATCCAAAAATTTGCTATACCATTAGCCTTCCCTGAATTTTAATAGATGGTAGTTACCTCAGATTTAGCTCCTTTGCGATTAAACAACTATTCCCATCTCTGGAGGTCGGTGCATATCTCATAAATCTCGTTATACAGGTTGTAAGACCCCGATTTTTTTTAGATGCAAATAATTTTAGTTGCATTTTTATAATATTTCAAAAATAACGGGATAGATTTCGAAATTAAAAATGTGATTTAAAGGTTTAGGGGAGAAAATTGTAAATTTTCAGAATATTAAAATAAAACTTGATTTAATTTATATACTTAATTAAAATACAGTGGGATTAGGTGTAATTATAGATTATTATATATTTAGAGTGAGAGAGAGAGTCGGTGGGAAAATTGTGGTGAGGAGAAGGCCATTTGGCCAGCTTCTAGATCACGCATACACTTATATATATATATATATATATATATATATATATATATATATATATATATATATATATATATAGTAACGAGAGAATGATCGAGAAGTGATTAGAGAAAACAGAAAAGAGAGAGGGTCAGCGATGGAGCTCCGGCAAAAAAAGAGGTATTGTCTGTCGGGGATGGGATCGGTACGGCAGCGTGAGCCGTTCGTCGCCATCGTTTAGTGAGTGTGTGTGTTCTCTATTTTCATCATCGTTGCTACGTGTGTGTGTGTGTGTGAATGGAACTATTTCGGTGCCGATAGTGAGTTGTGTGTGCTCTGTTTTTTTGCCTTCTCTCTGTGTGTGTTCTGTGCATGGTTGTGTGGGTATTTAGTCACCGGTGGTGTGGGTTTTTGTTGGTGGTGTGTGTGTATGTGATCATCGCCGGCGGTGGAAGGCTAGAGAGAGAGAGAGCTCGTCGTCGACAGTGCGTATTCCGTCCGTGTATGTGGGTATAGTCTGTGTGCTCTGTGTATGCAGTGTGTGTGTGTGTGTGTGTGCGTGTGTGTCTGCTGTGTATATGTGTTTATGCTGTTGTGACAGTGTGTGTGTGTATGTGTATGTGTGTTGATCAACCGATGGGCATCATCGATGTCATAGGTATGTGCATGTGTGTATGATTGGTTGTGGTTGGCCGGTGGACGGTGGAAGAGATGAGTGAGAGAGGTCGGCGACTGAAGCTGATCCACAAAATAGAGAAAGAAAGAAGAAAAGAGGGGAAAAAGAAAAAATGCACAAACCACCCCCAATAAAACCTAAAACTCATCTCGCGAACCGGTGGAAAATTAGGGGAAGGTAGAATTTCTGAACTCTCTTAATATATGTATTTAAATTATCTCGTGGGTGATTATGAAACTAATTACTAGCATCGAAAATGTCGAAATAGCGATAATAAATATTGAGACCGTTCACATGAACAAATTCGATATCGTAAATTGTAACGGAGCAATACTCGTTGAATAGTAATATAGAATGCGGGGAATAGAAAATTATAAGTTTTAAGGTTGCATGGCATGATTAGGTGGTTTTTACATAAAATATTAATTTAGGCCCTGTCACTATTCGGTTCGCAGGCACCGGAGTACCGGTAGAGAATAGACGGTAAAAGTCCTCGGAGCGGATAATCAAGTAAGTGTACTGTCTTCTTGTAAATCTATTTTTCATAGGTATATATGTGATGGAAAAATGTGTTTACTTAAAATTGATTGAATTTTCTAACTTACATGGATCAAGCATTATTTTGGATATTTTTGATATTGTGGATTTCATTATTTATTGTTGAGGTGGCAGTTGATGGTGGCATAATTATTGTTGTTGAGGTGGAGATGAGTTGTTATGGTTGAGGTGAGGTAGAGATTGGTGGTGGATATTCACCCACTTGGCATAGTCCAGCGGAACGGTGTTTCACCCATTTAGCATAGTCCAGCAGAGCGTTATTTCACCCTCTGGCATAGTCTAGTGAAGCGTTGTTATATCCCGCTAGGAAGGTATGAGGTACGGTACCTTTGCAACTCCTGATCATGAGGTTTATGATCACATGGTTAGCCGAGGTGTGGTGTGGTGTGGTGTGGAATGATGTAGTGTGGCGAGGTGTGGTTTAAGGTGGTGTCGTATGTGGTGTTTTGTTGTATAGGGTGTTTTGTCATATATAGTGATGTGATGTTTTATTATACCGTATTTGGTGTTTTATCATATTATTTTATGCTGATGGTTTGGATGGATTTCATATCTTTGATCTATATATATATATATATATATATATGATGATTCTGAATGGTAGGAAGAAAGAGTTTTTTCATGGTATATGATTTTTATACTACTGATAAAAAAAATGTGTTTGTTTATGGGCGTTATGCTTGATCCATTTAAATGTTGTATTATTTAGAATGTATTATTATTATTTTAAAAATATTTTTATTAAGAAGGCAGTACACTCGCAGGTGAAACAATTAGGAGTCGGTCCCCTACTGGCACTAGGTAGAGTCTTACGAAGGAGTTGTGAGGAGGGTTGAGATGAGTTGTCTGAGGTAAACCTGTGAGAGGTTCATGATTTTATATTTTGTTGTCATTATATTTGGGGGATGGGTGTGTCCCCAAAATAGAGAATATGTATAGCTTAATGTATGCATATTGTCATTTAATAGATGGTTGGTTGTTTAGGTGAGGTCGAGATGTTGTCACGCCAGCCTTGAGATGACGGGTGTGCGGGACGGGTTCTGACATAGGTATTGTTGCTAAACATCAAGATAATTACATTTACTACCCGTTCTAAAATTTCGAGTTCCAATTATAACTTTTTGGCCTTCCCCTTCCCATTACATCACAGTCACGACTTCTAGTGGTTCAAGTAAATATGAGTTCTCAAAATCACATGTCCTAAATTTACCACTCAATTCAACCAAAACTCATGTTTATTGCATTTGGCATACCGATGTTTTTCTTGCAACATTAGCCACAAAATCTGGAGATTCCCTACCTACTTTTCTTTAATCTCGATCAGATCGTCGATTTTGCCACATCACAAACTTTGACCTCCAATTGGTAATATTCTACTCAACAATCTAAATTAGAAAACACCTTGGTCTTTCTGCAGTTGATTTAACAAACCATCCATTATAACCGATAAATGACCAACACTGGATCTTCATGGAGAAAAACACCAGATCTACATTAATCATGAGTTAATGGTCTAATTTATTGTAACGACCTGATTTTCCAAGGCCGTCACATGGTTTCTCCTATAGAGACTTCTTAAACCGAGAACTAATTTACTCATATTTCCAATATTCAGCAAATGTTTAATTACTAAATGGCGACCACCTTTAAAGTCCCCAAAGTTATAATTCCAAATCTCAATTTCCCGCATTTTATCAACACAATTATATTTAGCCAACCTAATGAGCCGAACGTTCACCTCCTTAAAATTATGGAACTTATTTTACAACAACCACAATTATCAATCACACTTACTAGCACCTTGACAGCTCTCAGAGCTACTTAGGAAAAATCCCTAGCTACTACAATATCCACCGCCTGAACTTGTTTTGACTGGTGCCCAACCCGCGTACTGAATTTTGATTTCCTTTCTTTAACACTTTTTGACATCCTAGACCCACTATCAAACTAATTGGGGTACTAATTACATTTTCCCCGAATATACATACTTTGATTTACCCTAGTTTTGAAAAGTAATTTTACGCACACATGCTTACTCATACAAAAGGACTATCATCTCAGACCCACAATTCTCGCCTACTTTCTACATATCATTCTCTATTATGCTGTATATTTACTAACTCCACGAGTTGTTGCTCCACCTATCCGTCAATCTAGAACGTACTACCAAATTAAATTCTTGTCTAGTAGTATCACAATTTCCTCGCATCCTTAATTTTTACCTTTCAGATTGCCTAGAAGGCGATTTACTCATTTTGAATATTATTTCATATTCTGATTAAGTGTGTTATGCTATACCATCTAGTATTTTAATAACGACGTACTAAACGCCACCAATTGTTATCTCATCCTCACGTCATTTGCATATAATTGTTTCTCAATTAAAATCTCACATTTTCAATTATTTATACTCTCACTATCGCAATCCATCCATTACCACCACCACCAACAACACAACATTACTCAAATCCACTACTGGCAATATCACCACGTGGTCGTATCACTGCCTGCCAACAAGACAACCCTCCATGCACCATGCCAATATACTAACTAATGTAATGAAAGAACTAACACTCACGTACCGAACTAACTTATTGACACCCTATCTCATGTCCCCTACTGACTGGACGACGGGCACGTCCTCCTATCTCATAGTCTTCTACTGACACAACAACTGACAAGTCTACATAACCTATAACCTAAGCTTTGATACCAAAATTGTCACACCCCACCTCGGACACCTGTCACTGTGGGGCCGACGTGACGTCGACACGACATCACCTGAATATCCAACTTACTATAGACGACAAAATAAAAACACAATCACAGAACAAATCATAAGTATATACACTCTCCCATTTTGGGACACCAGTCCCAAAAAAAAAAAGTTCATTTAACAACATGAACACGAAATCCTAAATCTCTTATTTAGTTTCCCTTCAAGTAGCACCTCCAAGATATTCCTTCTCTATCGCACCTTCGAATTTGTCCTAGTGCCAGTAAGGGACCGACTCCTAGCTATTTCACCTGCGAGTGTACTGCCTTCTTAGTAAAACATTTTAAAAATAATAATACATTCTAATTAATACAATATTTAAATGGATCAAACATAAGTATGCAAACATCACATGTCTAATAAAAATCACCATAATATAAGTACCTCATCATAATAAAAGCAGTGGAAATAAATCAATATATATAAGTTCAATTCAAAACCCCTCCAATATAAAATAATATCAATCACCACATATAATAAATCACCAAATATAAGTAAAACATCACATCTCAAAACACCACACCACCACACCACTCACTGGCTAACTATAGTGATCGTTTTAACCTCACGATCGGGAGTTGCAACGGTATCGTACCCTCCGTTAGGATATGCCTTCCTAGCGGAACAAATGACCATCTACTCGGACCACCCATCAGACAGGTCATAATATCAATATCCACATGTTGGGCCACCCATCGACTGGATATAGTATTAATAATCGTTTGCCGGACCACCTATTGGCAAGACATAGCATCAACAACTGCCTGCTGGACCACCCATCGGTAGGACATAAAATCAATAACATTATCACCAACTACAACTCAATAACAATCAACGCTCTACCGAAGCAAATAAAATCAATAGCATCATCAAATCAACAACAACATCGTCAAACGACCAGTCAAATGTAACTCCAAAATCAATAGATAATCAACGCACATCAACCTCTATTTCCAAAATAGATTTTAAACCACAAAAATAATGTTGTTCAATTTCTTTTAAAAACCCATTGATTTCAATAAATCATTTCTTTCTACTTTTCTTTAAAAATCAGTGAAATCACATTTTCAAACACCCAAATCCGCTTGATCCATATAAGTTAGAAAAATCATCCAATTTTAAATAAACATATTTTTCCATCATATATATGAAAATAGATTTGGCAAGAAGACAGTACACTCACCTGATTATCCGTTTTCGATGACTTTGACCGCTTATTCTCTATCGGTACTCCGGTGCCTGTGAACCTAATAGTTACAAAGTCTAAATTAATATTTTATGTAGAAATAACCTAACCATGCCATGAAATCCTAATTTTCGTAATCTCCTATTCCCCACATTTTCTTTTGGAATATTATTATTTAATTAACATCGCTCCATTACGGTTTGCTATATAAACTTTGTTTATATAAACGGTCTCATTATTTATTATCGTTATTTCGACATTTTCAATGCTAGTAATTAGTTTCATAATCAGGCACGAGACAATTAAATATATATATTAAAAGAGTTCGAAATTTTTACCTTCCCCAAATTTTTTACTGGCCGGGAGATTGGATTTTTAGATTTTTGTTTGGGGTGGTTTGTGTATTTTTTCACCCTCTTTCATTTTTTCATGTTTAGTGTTTCCTGTTTCTGATTTGGTTCCCCCGCCGACCGACCACACACCACACGACGGCGATCACCCTTACACACACCCAGTGGCGTTTAAGCTGCACACCTACACAAACATCACCGTGACGAACACACACACACGCACAACAGCAACACCGTTGGACCAGAACGGAGACCCACACGCACACAACCGATGCTCTCTCTCTCGCTTTCTCTCTCTCACACTAACTCCCTCCGATCACACCACACACCCACGAAATTCGATCGTCGAACACCCATAAACTCACACCATAACATACACACATACACATAAACATACAAACGATCATCACCCAAAAAAATGACAGCGCACACAACCCGTCAGCAACAAAACTAACAAACGACACATTCACACACAAACACATTCAAAACACATGCATACACTCAGTAGCTCAAAATAGAACACCCGCAAGGCTGAACCCACTCTTTCTCTCTCTTTAATTCACCGCCGACAACCTCCGGCGACTTACCTCTAACCGAAACAACCCCCATACACAGGGCAATTGGACATCCACGTATGACCAAGTACACCCACATGCAGAACACACACAGATCACACACATATCCACTCATACTCCGTTCATATACGCACAACAAAACACACACATGCCGGATTAAACCCGGAACACATACACACTTACCAGCGACGATCACACCGTCAAACCTCTCTCTCTCTACTGCCGACCCATCTTCTTCTTTCTCTATCTTCTCGGCTCTCTCTATTTTCTCGAACCTTCTCCCATCTTTCTATTATGTATATATGTATATATATATATATATATATATGTATATATATATATATATGTATATATATATATATATATATATGTATATATATATACATATATATATGTATATATATATGTGGGGGGGGGGAGGGGTGTGCACGCACGCGCACGATTCAAATGGCTGGACGATAAGTGGCCTCTCATCCTCCATAATTTTTCCACCGCCTCTTTATGTGTGTGTCTGTGTGTGTGTGTGTGTGTGTGTATATATATATATATATATATATATATATATATATATATATAATTTACATCAAACTCCTCTTTTCTTTAGGTTCAGGTATTATGTAAGCCCATGTCTAATTTTGAATATTTATAAAGTTTACAATTTGACCCCTAAACCTTTTTAAATCACCTCATTCAAATCGCAAACCGCCCTGCTATTTTAATTAGAAGGGTAATTAAACCCATTCTAAATTTTAATGTTTATAAAAATTGCAATTTATTCCCTTCATGTTTTGTTAAGATTTTTAATTAAATTCAACTTTAATTTTTAATGTTTTGAAAATTTGCGAATTAACCTCTCAAATTTATAATTCAATCGTAATTAACACCATTAACCCCGTTATTTCCGAAATTTGTTAAAACCTGACATAAATTGTACGTATGACAAAGGTCAAAGTCTTACATTTTATTTTTTATTTATTTTTCAAATATTTTATTTATGATTTTTTGGATCTCAATGATTTCAATGGATTTGGATTATCTTATGTTTGAATTTTAATGGATTTATTCATTGAAATATCGTTGTGTAAAGGCTTGCTTGTTGTTGGTTCAATTTCTGAATTCTTTTATTCAAAATTTATGTTTTGGGATTCTATAATTTTTAGTGGAGTTTCCTTTGATTTTTTAGTAGATTTCCACTTTGTTTACCCAGAGATTGAGCCGCTTGGGAAGGTCATTTGGGTCTATAAGAAACTTTTATTTTATACTATAAAATTCATCTACTAAAATCTCAAGTCAAACTTGTTAGTTCTTGTGCTTGTGTGTACAACGGAATAATCAATCAAACCAAAATAAGAAATATAAAAAGTAAGAGATAGAGTCAAGCAAACCACAAGATATAGAAGAATTGTAGTAGTTTGGAAAATCACTTACCAATGTCTACTCCTCCGTGCTCCAGATGAAAAAGTTTAATCCACCAATCAATTTTGATCTAAATTCGAAGGCGTAGATCAAATCCCTCACACTCTCACTTCCCTGGTAGAGAACACACCGTATCTCACTTCCCTAGTAGAGAGAAACACCCTCTCATTTCCCCTAGTAGAGAAGCATCAAATCTCACTTCCCTTGCCAGAGATTAATACCCTCTCACTTCCCTGGAAGAGAAACACCAAATTTTACTTCCCTTGGAAGAGATTAAGCCATTGATATTTCTTTGAAAAGATCGATTTGTTGATCCTCTTTCCTTGGAGAGATCAAAATATTGTTTCACTTGATCATCTTTCCAACAAGATCGATCCGTCACTTTTCAACACAACCAAAGGCTTCTCCTTTGGTCTCTTCAACTTTTTGACAAGTTGATCTTTGATGTTGTGATCTTTAGGATCTTCCTCGCTTTGATATTTCAATGAAAAACAATCTCTCAACGCAACACTCTAATGTTTTTGTAATTTAACTTACAAAAATCGACATTGGAGCTCTAAACGTTATTGCAAAGATTGCTATACTTTTGACTTACTAGGGTTTAGTTCTCCACTCAAATATCACTCAAGAAATGATAAATAATCTTTTAAGTACAATAATTATAACACAAGAAGGATAAGAACTCAATATGGAAAAATGTTATGATTTGAAGAAACAAGACTTCGAGAAATTCCAACTTGTTATTTTTCTCTCTTATATTCTCATATAAGCTATCAAGTTTTTTCTCTTTTAAGATCACTTGAGTTATATGCTCTCTTCTCTTACCTCTTACCTCTTACCTACAACATACATCCACACATATAATAGGAAAACATAAATTTGAATTTCAAGTTAGCTATTGATCATTAATGCACATGAGAGACATTATCAAGACAACATATCTTCCCTTTTAACAAAAACCCTCTTAATAAGTTTCCATCTAAATGGCCTTTAATAAAATGGTCAACTATGAGTTAGGATCATCCAAAAAGGTAAGAAAAAGTCTTCTAAACCGTTGCTAATTATTTCTTGTAGCAAAGACAAGTAATTAACACTTTAAGAAAATTTTGCTCAAGAAAAAAACAAATACAACTCACTGCCTTGTCAAACGAAGTCTAATTCAAATATCAAAAACTAGTGGGATATTTCAAATACATTAAAGAAATCAAATTATGCATGTGTATTTTGAAAGATAGCATACTTTTAGCATACAAAGATCATAAATATATTTTCTTGTAACACATTTTCAAATTACGCATTAAATAATGATGTCAGTCATAAAATATTTTCAATATAATAAAAAACATTTATAACAAAGTTGGAATAAAGATTTTATCACAAAAACCGTTGGTAAGTTGTTTTGCATTAATTGTATGCAAACAAAAAGTCAAATATAATGGTTATGTTCAGATTTTGCAAGATTTCAGATGTGGGCATGATGAATTTGGCTATATTCTTGGGCTATGGACATGAGGAATTTGGCTACATATTGTGTGATCCAATTGATAGGAAAGTGATTCGTAATAGGGACGTGATTTTCCTTGAAGATCGAATTATCAAGGATGGTGTGAAAAGTGTAAAACCAAAACCCTCTGCCAAGTGTCCATTCAACCTAGATCCAGTTCCAATACCCATGACTGATCCACCAAAAAAGTAGGTTTGTGGGACTATAAATGAAGCACATGTCAGTAATGAAATAGTGCACGGGCAGTCACCTCAACCTCTTCTAGTTGATGTTCAATTGAGAAGGTCCAACGGGATTGAAAGACTTTTACAAAATATCGATCTAATGAGTATGTGATGCTTACAGATGGGGGAGAGCTAAAAGGCTATGAAGAAGTCGTGTCAAGTAAAAAAAATGAATGGAGCAAAGCCATGCAAAAAAAGATGAAGTCTTTACATGAAAATTGTACTTATAACTTGGCACAACTTCTTAAAGGAAATAGTTCTTTGAAGGAAAAATGGGTTTACAAATTGAAGATTAAAGAGAATAACTGAAGTCTGAGGTATAAAACTCGACTTGTTGTGAAGGAATTCAGTCAAAAGAAAGGTGTTGACTTTGAAGAAATTTTCAGTGAAGTAGTTAAAATGTCTTCGATCCAGGTTGTGCTTGGGTTAGCTGCCAGTTTGAATTTAGAGATTGAATAACTTAACGTGAAGAGAACTTTTCTACAAAGGGATTTAGAAGAAGAAATTTATATGGATAATCCGAAAGGATCCAAATTCAAAGGCAAAGAGAATTTTGTGTGTCGATTGAAGAAAAGTTTGTACGGGCTCAAACAGGCTCCAAGACAGTGGTATAAGAAGTTCGACTTGTTTATGATGGATCACAAGTATACGAGAACTACTTTAGATAATTTTCTGTTTGTATATATGTTCCGAGATAGTGACTTCATTATTCTCCTACTCTATGTAGATATGTTGATTGTTGGTCAAGATATAAGCAAGTTTCATAATTTGAAGAAAGATCTCAACAAGACTTTTGTGATCAAAGATTTGGGACCGACAAAGAAAATAATTGGGATGAAGATCACATAGGAAAGACAAAATAAAAGCTGCGATTGTCTTAAAAATGATATATTGAGAAAGTTTTGGAAAAAATACCTATTAGTTTTCCACTTAAAAGTCACTTCAACTTAAGTTCGAGTGTCCTTCAAGTGACAATAACAAGGATAAAATAAGGAAAAATACATTTTACTTCAACAGTTAGCAGTTTAATGTATGTTATGGTATGCATGAGCCTATGCAGTTGGCTTTGTAAATCAATTTCTCTCAAATACAAGCAAAGAGCATTGTGCAACACTAAAATAGATTTGCAGGTATCTCAAAGGCACTTCTAAAGTCTATTTAGGTTTTGACAATGAAAACCAAATCTATTAGGGTATACAAATATAGATATGGCATGTGATATCACTATGAGAAAGTCTATATTAGGATACTTGATTACCTTTGAGAGGGAACAGTCTCGTGGTAATCTAGATTACAAAAGTGTATTACTTTATCAACCATGAAAGCAAAATACATTGCAGTGACAAAAGCAATAAAGAGGTTTTGTGGTTGAAGAAGTTTTTACAAGAGTTGGATTTCCAACAAGAAAGGTATAATCTTTACCGTGACAATCTGAGAGTCATTAATCTTTTGAAGAATTCAACTTTTCGTGTGAGATCCAAACATATTAATGTGAGTTACTATCGGATTTTGGATGAGTTGGATATGAAATTACTACAACTTGAGAAGATATACACAAATGAGAATGGTGTAGATATGATGATAAAAATTCTTCTGGGACAAAAGCTTGAGAGTTGCAGAGAGAGACACGTCTCCTACATTTTCCCACATGATTTGGAAGGAGAGATTTGTTGGGTAGATCTAGCCCATGTAGGGATGGACTTAACCCAAAGCTCAATTGGGTTTAAATCAAAAAAGAAGAAAAAAACCCCATTTGTCCTAATTAAATAAAAGAAACAAAAAGAAATCCAAAAGCCCACTAGGGCTTTGTTGCTTAAAACTTGCCGAAGAAGCCTTTTAAAAGGGTATAAACCTTCTTTTTATGTGAACAAGAAAAAAAACGACAATGGCTTGATTGTGGGCAAAAAACTGATTACACGCGGCAGTTAGTATAAAAAGAGGGAAGATGAGAGAGAAAGCCACTTTGGCTTAACAATAAAAAAACGATCGGATTCTGATTGGGTTGAAATTTTAAGGGTTTGTTCTCCACAATAAATACTTCATTTCCATCGGTCTTCATCTTTGGTAATCCTTTTCTAATTAGTGATTTGGTATTTCTTCTAAACCAATATTTATCGTTTTCCATTAGATTCACCATTTTTAGTGATATTTATGTGGTGATCCAAGAGTTTTTCTCTTGAATGCGTGAACAATTTCAATTTAATTACTTTTGTGATAGTGGAAGTTAATATTAGGCTTCGGTCCTATGGATTTTTTTCGCTTTTGCAATTTTCTACGTAAAAATCATGTTTATTTCTTTATTTATTACATGACTTATATTGGTTAATATATGTGAGTGTTGAAATCAGTAATCTTATTTTAATCATATAAAGAGAAAAAATAAATTTAATTATTAGTGATTTTCCCAACAAGTTTTTATAATTTTATAAACGTCTATTGCTAGTAATTAGAATAGATAATATATATATTTTTTAAAAGAATAGAACTAATAAGTAGACGGATTCACGATTTTTGTTAATTTTGATTCATTTATAAAACTAAGCAGTTCGATTTGAAAACCGAGTTTAAAAAACTTACAATTTATGGTTTAATTTTGAGTTTGATATTTTTTAAAGGTTTTAATTTTGTTTTCTATTAAAACCAAACTAAATCCAATCCATTGTCATATCTAGCCATAAATGTGAAGAAATAATCATTAAAAGAAATATGTCATAAAGACGGAGATAAAAATAAATATAAACCTAAAAAGAATTAAAATTAGGAATAAAAAATATTTTATGAAAATTTCAAATATCATAACGATTTAAGAATCAACAATTTGAGTTAAATTTCTTTTACAAACAGTGTTGATTTTGATATTGTAATATGCAAATTCCAGTATTTTTTTTTGAGTTTGGTTACAATTTCCAGTTTGGTGTGAATGTGTGGTAGTTTCCAGTTTGATTGGGATGAATGTTTTTGGAATGTTACTTTCAACCTTTTTGTTATTTCCTGATTGTGGGAAGGTAATTGTGAGAGGAAGAGGGGGCTGTTATTGACCACTTTAAGTTGTTGTTTTATTGCTTGAGGGACGAGAAATTGAAGTTTTTATTTCTAATCCTTGGATTAATTTTTGAGGGATGAAGTTAATATAAACGTCATACTTTCATTCAAACAAACATAAATCACTGGGTTTGGATGCGAAGGTAATACAAATACATAGAAATATTTTTACCAAAGCACACAATGAAACACCAACGTATACAAAAAAACAACAGTATCATCAATCCAAGTGTTCTTTCCAATACTTCAATTCTAGACTTTGTTTAATGCTTAACTCAACAAACAAATAACTCTCTCAAAGGCGTCATTTTTATTGTTCCACTTCTCATTCCCCAGTTGATGTGCTCTGCTTTGGTTTGCTTCCATCATTGATTCCGACACCAACCACCCAAATGTGTTACATGTCTGAGATCTACAAGTGAAACTTACCTTTTGTGGGTTCGCTAATTGATTCTACAAACGCAATGGAGGCTTGATTCTTTAGGGTTCTCGTCACTATTTAGTCGAGGAAGAAGACAATAGATTATTGTTACTTTCTCAAATTATTTTGGGAGAAAAATTGATTAAGGGCATATTAGTCTTTTTATAAATAGTGTTTGGTAAGGTGAATTACTATAAAAAAGAGACTGCATATTACAAGGGAAAAATTGGCAATTAAATGATTAGGTCAACAGGTCAGCCTTAATTTGGACATTCATTATGCTACTCCGGCTAAAAAAATATAGGAAATCTCTCTGGTATTCAACAAGAGTCCGAGAATTACTATAGTCATAGTCTTAAATACAGAGAGTGTCAATGCTAATTTGTCATGAAAAGACAGTATGAATCTAAATACACAACTAATATTTTTGAAATATAATATTTAGACAATTGATCGATCTCAAAAAAATGGAAGGACAAACTTGTCAAAGAAAACTATTCAAAATTTGAAATTAATATTTAAAGGAAAGGATTGAAATATTTTAATCAACAATAAGAAAAAGAGCGATTTTTCAAGTTGTAGTTTTTCCTGGTTAATTGGTTTGCCGAAATCATATGCCGTTTTTAAAAGAATGAGGGAAGGGTATGTGCTACACACGTATCCATCAGGAAAAAAAATTTATTCAAAAAAAAGAAAAAGATTTTTGCCTAGAAAATAGTTTTATAATAATTCTATCAACTAATAATTTGAAAAAAAAATAAAAATAATGATGTTATGCATTCTTTTGGCTGCTTTGGTTTGGAAACCAACGTGTTGCAAATAACATCTCTATATGGTAAGAATTTGGATTATTGGCCAACAAGATACCTGCCATAAGAACACAGAAATGTGAAGATGACGATATATTAGAAGTGAAAACAAATACAAGTAACTGCATTAATATAACCCATATTGTTTATGCACGTTCACTACTAAAATGTACATTATGATGTGTGCAATAGCAAGTTTGAGGTCTTTTTCAACAATTGTTTCAAGACCTATGAAACAAGGGAATTTGTTTTTATAGTAACCAAAATTGCTAAATATATCAAAATAGACTTTTTTCTACTACACATAGGTAGTAAAAAGAACAATGATGAATGAATGCAATGATGATAACAAGAAATAAGAAATAAATTAATGCAGAAAATAGATATATAAATATAGTAGCTAAGTTGCAATTATTACACGACAACATAGATATCTCAAACAAAAAACAAAATGATATTGACAATAACCCTTTTTCTCATACTTTCTGTGACTATATATGTAGTAGCAGAAACTAGCAGGCGGCATGTATGAAGAATCAAAGTCAAATCAACATTACCAAAGTAACAGGCGCTGCCAAATATTACTGAAAAAGTTACTACCGAGAAAAAAAAAAAAAAAAAAAAAACCTAGGAAAGCAATAATTTGCAACCACATATGAATGCAGAAGTCAGGAATGAGGTAAATCAAAATAACTAAAAATATCTGAACAGAGAAATAAGAAATGGAAAGGAAAGCATACCTTAGGCTACTTGTAATTGCAAAGTGAAACAAAAAAAGGTTAAAGAACCAAATAGGAAGACCATGTGTTGAGTGGCATTAACAGGTGTCAGGCAATAGGCAGAAGATGTGAAATGTGGCATGAATTACCATTGACATGATAAATTTGCACAATAGATCATCTTTATTAAAGGAGTTATGTTGGGCGCAAGTCTGCATTTCTTTAATATTTGAGTTGAGAGAATTATATGGATTAAATTGTCCTATACAATTTGAAGGACCTAAAATTTATAACCAGCTATTTATTATAGTAATTTTTCTGTGGATACATAATATTTCTGTGAAAACTTCGGAATCACTGTAACCTGTCACAGTAAAAAAAAAGGCGAAAAATCACAATAATTTCTATAATTAATATATAACTCAAAAATTTTAATTGAACAAAAATAATTGTATATTTGCTAGTTTAAATAAACAATATGTAGATTTGATTAAATCACAAGTAAATTGAAAAATGCACAGATCAATTCATCCAAAACAATACAAATTAAACAACCACACAGACCCTGACAAAACATTGAAACACAACACGATTAGTTGTAAGCAGTAGGTACGAGAATACCTGCAAAACAAGGTTATTTGAAATGTCCTCTCTCTTGCTGGATTTGACATCTCTGATATAAGAAATGTAAGCAAGTTTGGAAAGCCATGACCATATTTTTGTAAGAAGTCGTCCTATCGAGATGGTTTGAAATTTATTCGCTCTGCAAGAACAGTTGAGGACTTTGTAGCATGGAATGCCGCAGAGTCTAAAGGCACTCCTTTACAAAGACAAAGTAGACTCCGAAGAACATGAGACCCATAACAGGTATACATCATCTCAACAAGATTGTCCACAATTCCCTGAAAAGAGGAACAACAATGAATGAATAAAATATGTAATTTCTTCTCTTAGAAAAATCTATCAAGTCTCTTCAATTTTAACTGATTTAAGTGACTTAAGGGTGCTCTTGGAAGAGGATTGTGGAAGAGGATTCGAGTACTTCATAAGTTTAATTCCTAATTTCACCACTGCAAAAAGGGATTTGTAAAATTCTTTGGACTTTGAAAATGGAAATTAGGAGCAGTTTTTGGTAATTCTTATGAATAAGGAGCACCTCTCCATTTCAAGGTGAAATTATATCAATAAAAATGAATTTTCAAAAACTTGATCCAAACAACAAATTTGCAAATGATGGGATTCATTTCTAAATTCCATGAATTTATTTAAGTCCTTATCTGAAGGGACTGTAAGGGTGTTTTTGGGTATAATATTTTATTTCAAGAAGGAAGTAACAAATATTTATTTGCAAAGATTCTTTGAATGATTAAGAAACTTGCTCGAAATCAAATACCTTTTTCAAATGCCCCACCCAAACAATACCATAATAGAATGTCCATAGATTATAGGCTTCCAAATTCACTTGCTTACGTAAAGTACATATACTTATGCAAGTAAACCGTAAGACTACTAAATTGAAAACAAATGCTTAAAAAAAGGTTACATAGCTGATACCTGCCATATTTTTGTCAGTCTCCTCAGAAAGAGAGATTCCCATATGAATTTCTAGCAAAGGGACTAATTTCCATGGTGCAGTTTGGACTGTGGACCATTCGCGTACTTATTCCAACTGGGTTGCAGTAGCTCTTCTTTGGTTCAACCAATTTTTTTTTTTTTTTTTTTTTTTCATCCAATACATTTTATTTTATTCCTGTAAATCTGAAAAATAAAGAATGAAATTAGGTGACATCCTCGAAGCAAAAGAATTTAAATTTGAATATAAACGATCTTCAAAATCAAAGCATCAAGAAGAAAAACATCAACATGGCGAAGTGGGTGTTGATCAAATATTCCTATTCTTGGAACTTCAACAAGAAAAAGAAATTAAGGCTTGGAAGCACGGACGCAGGCACGAGTGTCATATCCAACACTGGTATGAAACGGAGATATGAAAAATTTCAAAAAATCAAGATACAAGTACGGGTAGGATACAACAATGTATTTATCATTATGTGTGTGTGCGCGATATATATATATAATTTTTATTAATGCTCACATCATTTAGAACAACAAATTGCACAAAAAATTTACAAATTTTTTAATTGGGAGTTTCACAATTTTTTATTTTTTATTTATTTATTTATTTATTTTTTTCAATGCAGAATTTTATTGAAAAGAAAAAGAGGAATTAAAAACCTCCAACATTACAATTTTTGATCCTTCTAAAACTAGAAAGACCACAAGCCTCCAATTTCAAACAACCCCTAACAATTTGAGGTAGATCATAAAAAACAGTAGAACATAAGGATTCTCCTGCACTAGCATGCTTAGCCAATCCATCAGCAACTCCATTAGCTTCTCTAAATACATGGTGGATGGGAAAATCACCTTTGCTTCTCCACAACTTGATGTCAGCTAAGAAAGGATAGATTCTCCATGGAATTTCAGCCTTATTCATAACCATGTCTGCTAGAATCTTGTTGTCCACCTCTAAAATGACTTTCATCCATTTATTCTCTAAGCAAGCCTTGATCCCATGCCAAAGAGCATAAATCTCAGCAAACATATTAGTTTGAATGCCCAGAGGAATTGAATAAGCCAGTAGTAACAAACCTTTATGATTTCTAATGACTCCTCCTGCCCCAGCACATCCTAGATTTCCTATAGAGCTCCCATCAGAATTAAGCTTCATATAGTCCCTTATTGGTTTAGACCAATGAACCAATATAAATTTGAATGATATAGACTTTCTAACAGGCTGCATGTTGATTATGAATTCAATTCTGCTTATCGCAGAATGGAAGAATGGAGGTGTTTGATCAAACTTGGCCTGGCATCTGATTTTCCAAAGCTCCCAGCATATCAGCACTGGAACACTAACACTGAGATTCTTATCTTGCCACCACTTTAACAATCTAGACATTAGTGATCCTTCATGGCCAGTACTTCCAAAATAAGCCCAAACCCTTTGAGCAAATGAGCACTCAGAAAGGACATGATCCTGAGTTTCAGCAGCTTTGCCACAGCTTGCACATTCAGAAGGCATTTGGAATCCCAATTTTTGAATTAATGAATCAAAAGGCACTATACCTTTAAGCACCTTCCACATGAAGAAAGAAGATTTGAGAGGAATTTGAGCATACCATATGAATTTGAAGTAAGGAGGAGCATCATAATTCTGCCTAAAAGCCTGCCAGGCAGAAGCAACTGAAAATTGACCATTAGCAGCAGGCATCCAACACATTTTGTCTTCCACACCAATGGGGAGCTTATGGAGATTCATAATCTGAGATTTAAAAGTAGGCAGAAACTGATCTAATTGGGATTCAATACAAGAACCATCTGAATTTAACAAATCAGACACCAACAACCTGGAAAACTGCTCCTGCACCAGTAAAACTTCACCAAGAGGAACATTGATCAACCCCTGATCCCACCACAAGGAAACATCACCTTTTCCTATTTGAAATTGAATATGCTCCTCAGCCAATGCCTTCCCTGCAATAACATTCTTCCAACCTATACTCTGATGAGAGGAAGTGACACTATAGAAATGATCCAATTTTCTTGAGCAGTATTTTCAATTTCGTGAATTTAGCCCACAAAGACTGCCCATTTCTAAAATTCCACCATAACTTAGCTTTAAAGGCCATAACCATGTCCTTTAGCTGTCTGAATCCCAATCCACCTTCTTCAAAAGGATAACACATTTTCTGCCAGCTTTACCAATGTTTCTTCCCATTCCAATAGAAATTTGAAAATAGCCCTTCCAATGTTTTAATCAGTTTGACAGTAGGAAAAAGGGTCATAAATAAGAAAATGGTTTGAGATATCAAAACATGCTTGATCAAAACCAACCTTCCACCACTGGACAGAAGTTTTGCCTGCCAACCTTGCAGTTTCATTCTAATTTTAGCAAGTAGATCATCAAAGAGAATAGCCTTTTTCTTACCTGCAAAATAGGGCATCCCAAATATTTCATTGGGAAAGAGCTCTTGATGAAACCTGTTCTAGAGGTTAACCAAAACAGCTTGTTAGAAGAGATGTAAGGGGAAGGTATGAAGCTGCTTTTGGTAAAATTGATGAGCTGCCCAGAATTGAGTTGATATGAATTCAAGAATTTTAGAAGTTTTGCTATGGAAGATTTAGAACCATTAGTAAACAAGATCATATCATCAGCATATGCAAGATGAGAAATAGGATTCAATGCTTTAGTCTGAGAGAAAGGAGAAATGAATTTGTTTTGAACAAGGGATTTAAGGCCTCTTGAAAAAGCCTTAGCCATTTGTGTCCTATAGTTATAACATGATACTTCTCCTATGAGTCTTTTGTAGCATTTGTTTTTCTCTATGACCCTGGCTTAATACATGGGTGTAGAAACTCAAGGGGCCTAACTCACTCTCAAAACTCTCAAAAGACATCTGGTAAGATGAGGATTGCCCTACTTATATATAGCTCAGAATCAGGTAACACAAGCATTGTGGGATTTAACACGCCCAACATCAGACGAAGAGCTTAACTTTGATACCATGTAGAAACTCAAGGGGTCTAACTCACTCTCAAAAGACGCCTTGTAAAATGAGAATTGCCCCTATACTTATATATAGCTTAGAATCAGGTAACACAAGCGATGTGTAATTCAATAATGGGTATTCTAAATCAATTTAATAATATATGATCATATATATAAAAAAAGTAAAAATTTATGTCATATCCAAGTTATATTTGTATCCTATGCTTTTATGATTCTTTTTATTGTTGTTGTGTCATTGTATTCGTAATTTGCAGTATCCGCGTTTCTAAGCTAATAAATTATCCGCAGCCACCTTCCACATAAATTTGCAAAGTTTAAAAATGTGAAGCGTTTCTTCAACTGTAGCATTACTCTTAAAATAAACCAACAGCTAAGGAACAGCAATACCAATCAAATGTACCTGAGCTCTTGTCATGTAGTAGAAATCATATTTGATGTAGAACATGTCCACCGTAGTGGCACAATCAAACCAGACTATAAAGCCAATCTGCAAAAAAAAAAATGACATCGGCATTGATAATTATAATTAAGAGGTCACTCAACCTAATGATAAACTAGTGCCCCAAAAGTAAACAAATCTTTGAAGTGTAACATGATGCATATTATGTGTATTCTAAAGCATATGGTGTTATGAGAAGCTAAAGGAAGAAAACAAAGGCTAACATACATGAAAATGAATATGTACTGCATGTAGCACATGCAGTTCACATCTTCTCCATTATCATGTATATAACTATTTGATAGTTTACAGCATGATACATCTTTCCAACTGAGCTAACAATTTAACAATGCAGATATCAATGCGTATAGAGTTATTGGTCCAATAGTTACCACTATTTTAAGAGAGAGTTCAGTATTTTTTTTCCCCAGAATTCCTCAAGCCAAAATCAACTTTGCAAGCAAAATTAGCCAAAATGCATAAGTTGTACCTTATGCATTTTTAGGTTTAACTCACATCGGATGTGGAAGGGATTGGTGGTCAGGTTATAAGTGCGAGGGAAAACCTCACCTTATGAGTTAACTTTTGAGGTTGAAAGAAGCTCAAGACCACCCTACACTGGTATTAGAGCTCAGGTTACAACAAATTTGCCCCAATAATTATAAAGGGAGAGACTGGTCGAGGATTAGCTGACCAATGGCTGATATGTGAGGGGAAGATTGCTAGGTTTATTCCACGGATGTGGAAGGGGCCGGTGATCAAGTTATAAGTGTGAGAGAAAGTTTCACCTCATGAGTTAACTTTTGCAGTTAAGAGAAGTCCAAGACCACCCTACATGCATGATGGTGGATACCAAACAAAGTAACTGGGCCAAAACTAGATATAAGTGAAAAAAAAAGGGAAAAAAAGAAAAAGAAAAACCAGAGTTATATATTGATAATAAGATAAAGTGATAAACACTTGCCGTTTTCTTTAAAAACAAAAATGCAGCTGACATGTCTTGCACAGAATCTCGTCAATGCATCCCTAATGCATCAATTCTTATGACACCATGACAAATGACTATTCTGTATAAGGGGGTATAGATTTAGTTCATTGGACTTTTAATAAGCTCATCCATCTTCTTGGCCATAGTCAAGCAACATCACCACATCGATAATGCAAAATTTTAGCTAATTGAATTTTCGACCGAAGCTTCTTCGCTTTTCTTGAATATCCTGAAGAATTAAGACCAACAAGTACAGCTCGTTGTGCAGACTTAAGTATTCTCAGGCCGCTTCTTATACAAGATAGCAGGAGCCTAGAAGCATAATGGAATTTCCCAGCCTTGCAAAGGCTGTGTATCAAGCAATCATAAGTAAAAGAATCCTTCATCTCCATTGATTCAAATACCTCCAACGCATAATTAATCTGACCTGATTTACACAACCCATTTATAAAGCAGTTGACAGCAACCACATTTGACTCAAAACCCATTGTATTCATATACCTCAGGTGTCTCTGAGCCCCATCAATGTTACCTGCCTTGCAGAGTCCATCGATAAGAATTGTGTGCGTAAACTTGTCACATTCAACCCCCCTCTTTTCAATTTCATCCAACAACTTATACGCATTTTCCAATTTTCCTTCTTTACAATACAAATTAAGTAGGGTGTTGTAAGAAACTATATCGAGATCAATACCATTCCTAACCATTTGTTCCATGCATTCATTTGCCTCTTTAATTCTTCCTAATTTAACTAAAGCACCAGTTACAGCACAATATGCAAAACCATCAAATGTATATCCTTTGCTCTTCATTTCCAAGAAAATCTCAAGCCCACGATCAAACTGTCTGGCTCTGAAGCAGTATTTCATCACCGTCGTATAAGTAATGGCATTTGGCACATGACCAGATTCCCCCAGCTCCTTAAGCATCCTTCTTGCAGCCCCTAACCTACCCGCCTTGCAAAGCCCGTTGATAAGAATATTGTATGTCACTAAGCGAGGAATAAATCCACGACGCTGCACGTTCCTAAATAGCATAAGGGCATTCGTTGCATACCCGTTCTTACAAAGTCCATTGATCATAATGTTAAATGTGGTCGAACAAGGAGAAATGTTGTTAATAATGATATCCTTAAAAACCCTGTTGGCCTCGTCCGGTTTTCCTGTCTTGAAAAAGCAATGCATTAAAGTATTGTAACTCCACAAGTTAGGAGAGATGCCTGTCTGAATCATTTCATCGAACAGATTGAGGGATTGAGACAATAAACCGTGCCGTGTGGCACCTGCTATCAAAGAATTATAAGTAATAGCATCAGGTCTAATCCCAGCTTCCTTCATTCTATGAACAACAGAATAACCTGCATCTATACCAACAAATCGGCAATATGCAGTAATCAATGTATTATAAGTTACCACGTCTGGTAGAACTCCTAATCTTATGCCATCAATAATAATTGCCTCGGCTTTCTCCAATTGTTGAGCTTTACAAAAAGAAGATATACATATATTCAACAACTTCGTCGATAATCTACTATTCATTTTTTATATGTACTTCAATGACCATAATCAAGTACCTGCAAGATAACAAAAGATAAACGAATAAATTAACAAGGCAATAGCAACTCCTGTGAAATGACAAATGAAGATATGAATTCGAGAAGAAAGAAGAAACAAAACGCCATTTTTTTTCAGCGAAACTGCTATTGCCTTCGGTGATGAACGGAAAATCGTGAGATCTTGACAGAAGTTACAATTACGAAAACAAATTGAAAAAAATTAGGTTTGAATAATTACCTCGATGTCATTGCGACTCGGCAACCAATAGAAAAATATCCATATATGAAGCATCAAACTTCTTTAATATCCATTCGAATAGAGCTCAAATTGAGCCCTAATCAGCCTTCTACAAGCCTAGAGTTGTTGGGTATAAATAGAAATGGATTTTAGTAGAATTCTAAATTTTTGTTTTGGTCACTTATGAATTGACATATCCCATATCGTGTTCGTGAAGTTTCGAATTTCAAATTAGCTACAAATAAATATGGGGGCGCTTATAAAATAACTGCTACTAAGTGTGTATATATGTTTCGCTAGGCATCCGATTTAGTTTGTGTGTTGAATATAAAATTTATTATACCCCTTTGATTTTTTACTTATTTTATTTTATTTTTATATTCTTTTCTTCTCGCATTGAATATAAAGGGTTAATCATACTTTACCTCTTTGTGGTTAGGCCGTTTTGTACTTATCCTCATGTGGTATTTTTTTCACCAGTTACCTCTTTGTCCTTATGAACTAAAGTGTTATAATTAAATTTTCTGTTAACTCTAATGGTCAATGGTAAAAGTCAACAAAAACGAGTTAGTTTGTGTTAAATAATAGTTATATCCTTAAAATATTTTCGTAAGGACTATTTTTATATATTCGAAAACTTAAAAGGTTATTGTGTATTTTTTCTTTTAATTCACAAGCAACCCAACCCCAACCCTGTTTCATTTCTAGCGACCCCACCCCAGCTCCATCTCCTGCGAAACCACCCAATCTCCACCTTTGTTCCATCTCTGGCCTCCGTACTGCCTTTACTTAAAAAAATCCGCCCTTGGTTTGCATCACCATGGTAGCAGCCACCTCATCTTCACTTTCTCCACTCTGAAGACCCAAATGTGGGTCTCTCTCTCTCTCAATATCTATTATATAAAACATGACGATTTTTACTGATTATGACAAACTTATGATTAGGATAAATAATCTATTATATAAAATATGACGATTTTTGCTGATTAGGACAAACTTATGATTAGAATAAATGAAAATATGACTAGGACAAACAAATGCTGACTATGATACATTTAATTTATTAAGGTGTAATGCTAACAATTAAGGAAACAGGCACGGATTGAGGCACAAATTCAGGAAATCAGTTTAATTTAGGTATTCACCCAATTTAGTCTAATTAAAATACTAATTAGAATTTAATTAATCATCCCTTAATTAACCATTTTCTCATTTTTCACCCTAATCTATCACTCACTCTATAACCTAACCCTCTCTGTCTGCATCTTGTATTCACTTACAAACCCTCGCTTCAAAAACCCATTGCAAAGCATCATTATCACCATGTTTGCGTTAATTACCGTCATGGTGGATCTACTGCAGCTGATTGTCACTCATCGCCATTGAGCAAATCACTTCCGCCGTCGGACAAAGGTGAGTCAGCCGTCGTTTAATTTTTATGTTCTCTGTTTTTGTTCTCCATTTCTGTCTCTGTTTGTCAACTACATCACCGATTTGCAGTTCATGACCATGTTTTTCCTCTGTTTGAAATAAGGGTTCAATTGGTGACTTTTGATGTTTTTATATTACTATTCTGTTCCCGTATTGTTGTTCCCAACATACTGTTTCTGTTATGTTCCCAAAATAGTTTTGTTTTTTATTATCTCTTAGCTACATCTACAATTGCGGGGTCTTTAATTTCTCTTTGAGTGATTTATCGGTATGTTTAAACCTTAACTAGTTAGTGTTTTTTACTTTTGATTATCTCTTGGGCAATGTTTAGAATGTTTAATTATTTTGATTTTGGTTTAACAACCGCCCCTTATAGCCGCAACAAATCTCCACACTTCTCTCAACAACCCTCAACATTGCAGCTCTCATGCAAGTTATCTTCTCTCTCCTTTCTTCATCGTTGCCATCTAACCACCCTACTGGCACACACAACGTTGCCATCGTCATTTTTCATTGCAAATAGTAATCTTCAAATTTATCTTCCCCATCTGTTTTTTTTTTTTTCTCTCTAAGTTTTTTCGAAGATACATGGGATCTATTTTTAGAGTTTTCTTCAATTGGACTCTTTTCGAGTGACATTTTGCTTAATCGTGAATGAATTTGATCAAATTTAATCGTCGACGTTTTTCAGTTCTTCTTTTGTGGAACAGGAAGACATCTATATATACACACACACACATATACTAGATGGATAGCAATATGTTTTGTAGAAACCCAAATGTAAGACAATTTGAGATTTTGATTAGTTTGTGCAGAGTTTGAGAGTTTATGATACTAAATTGGGTGAATGCCTAAATTAAACTGATTTCCTGAATTTGTGCCTCAATTCATGCCCTAAAATATGTTACCAAAATCCATATGTTTTTGTGATATGTCATGTCCCAGATTTGAATTTTGTTTCTATTCTGCTGCCATATTTGGAGAACAAATATTTCTGAATCGGTTTCAAATTTATGTAGAATTGAGGCCATGTTTAGTAAAAAATAAATTGAAAATAGTTCGGGTGAATGTGAGAATTTAGGGTTAATTTTTTTGAAGAAGTGTATATATGTTTTTTCAATTCAACAGATCCATTAGAACTGATGATCGAAATTTCTTGAAGTGCTAGCAAGAAAGATTTTGACGATAGAAATTGGTAGTTATTTGTTCGTATGTGCTTCGAAAAGTGGAGGAGACAACTGAGAATTTGGAGTGCATGCTCTTCTTTACGGTTTACTTCACGATATAAAATTCTATCAGGTTACATTTTTGCTCTTTTTCTCTAATTTTGTATGCATCGGCCGCGAATAACACCGTTACCTAAAGTTTGAAGTTGCATTTCCAATAATATTTAAGAAATTTAGGCTTTTGATTTGTAATTTCACATATGTGGCATACATTTAGTATATATTTAATATTTGCAGGTTTCTGATTTGAGACATCATGAGAATCAATTGTTGTTGATTTATTTCATTTTGTTTGTTTGATTTTATTTGGTGCGTTGACGTGCTGTCTAAAGTTGTTTATTGGGACTAAACTACTGCCTCATGAAGTGAATGACCAACTTTTGTTTTTTGTTTTTGCCTCTTGAAGTGAATGACCGACCTTTGTTTTATTATAATTTTCTATTGAAAATGTATTGGTTTACAGTTGATCCAATTTCAGCCACAATTAGCTCTAACTGTAAAAGAAAAAGCAGATGATGTATACCTGAGATAAATGTAGTTTTTCTATTTTTGTAAATGTTTTTGTTTTTTGGTTCATGATCTCAAGTTAAATTTTTATTTACAGAAAATGTATTGTCAATCTTTGTTGTTTTGTTTAGAATGTCTACATCTCATTATATATATATATATATATATATATATATATATATCTTGAGTTGATATACTATCCAATCACTCACCATCTTTCTCTTGGATTGTAATAACTTTGTTTTGGAATACAACATATTTATTCCTTAGGAGTTTCCCTGGATTCACACACAAAAAGAGATAGATATGAGAAGGGTATTCTGGTATTTTATTTCACACACAGAGTTTCAAATTATGTTCGATTGGTTATTATTTACATTATATTTGTCTTTTTTTTTTTTCTCTCGCAATCGGGTTCAATTGGTGTAATTTTATTTACAGTAGATTATTATTTGCAATAAGTGTTCAATTGTCGTAATTGAAAGGGAATGTTGTATAAACAAAGGGTTGTGAATTTCGTATAAATGGAACAATGTTTTTTTCTTCAATTGTTGGTTATTGTTGTGTTCATTTGAAAAATTGGGAATTGAGAACTTGAGAAATAAATAGTGTTTTATCATTATTTTGAATTATTGAATAAGTTTTATTGATTGTTATTGGTTATTATTCTATTAATTTGAAAGCAAGAGTTGGATCTTGAGAATGTTATATAAATAATGATAGTTTTGTTATTTTTTTTAATTTGTGAATGTATTATTAATTTGTGCTTAATTATTATTCATTGGAATTACTTGGCGATAAAAAACTTAACAATTTGATGGTTCATTTATTTTATCATCAGTAAATTTGTCATTCACTGCAAGTTAATTAATAACTCTTATGTATTTTGATTGTTCTAATTTATGGTCAAAATAGTTAATATCTACGACTATGATTCATATCTATTTTTTTATTTTTTTGGTATTTTAAACATTTTTTACGGTGTAGATGAAGCAAAAAAGAGAATCTATTGGACGCTCTATGTAGGTATATAAATAATGTATATTTATAAAGAATGTATAATCTTTCTTTTTTTTATTAGGAATCGATAGTATGGATGAAATGATGCTTATTATTTTCTTATGATTTTCAATGCAATTTAGTCATTATTATTATTATTATTATTATTATTATTATTATTATTATATTGTTGCTATTATTAATGTTCAGATGAAATATGTTTAAATGTTGCATAAACAAAAGAGATAATGTCAAAAAGTTTATTTTTTTGTCTTTTTATTTTACACCCGTGCCTTCAGGCACGGGTTAAATGCTAGTGTATATATATAAACAAACAAATCAACCATAGATCCCAAATCTAAAAACTTAAATCTGAAATTTTTATGTATCTTTATGTAAACCCTTGAAATTCAGCTGTTTGATCTTCATTTTCTTCAGTTTTCCAGAATTTTTTCAACAACAACAAAAAAAAGAAAAAAGAAAAAGAAAAACATCATATTATGTTTAAAGTGACAATTAATTATTTCAAATCAAGAAAAGAAAAATGATTTATTGTTTAACAATGATTACTATCACCTTCATGTAAGAATATATACCATCCAAACGGAAGCTAAACAATAAAATTGGATCAAGAACTAAAGAAAACTCAAGATTGGGACATAAATCTGTCAATTGCACTTTCTCTTCTGCTCTCACTTTTTCTCACGGTTTTAGTACTTCTAAGCTCTCAAAACACTTAGAAATAGATGGTGTATATGCTGCAGATTGATTGTTCGAGCCTAGAGACCAAAAACCCTTATATAGCCAAGCTCCCATCAAAGCTATGCCTCTTTCGTTCCCATTTCTTGAGTAAATCAATGGGTAACATTTGTAATGTTCCAAACTCAATGGAATTCAATGGACCACATTTAAGTTTAATCCATTTTCTTAAACGGATCAGTTACATTCTCCCACTTGGTCTATACGTTTAACCTAATGTCTCAACTTAATCCCATTGATTATCTGTCTTAAGAAATAAACACATGAATCATGGCGATAAGTTCTCTTACAACAAGTATTACCTTGCATGTATTACGATGTATTCAGTTCCTCAAGTAAACTTTTTAATACGGTAACTATACTTAATGAATAAACCCTATGTTTATTCTGGTTCATTACAAATATATTTTCTCAAGTAAATTAAGGTGCACATATAAATGAGAAAATATCACAATATATAAGAGTTTCATTAATAACCTGTATGTAGACAATTACAAAGGGAAACCAAGCCCCATTTACTCGACATGATCCTTGAATTTCAATAGTGGCATGCTCTTAGTCAAAAGATTAGCGATCATCAACACAATGCTAATGTGCTCAATGACCACTTTCTTTTCTTTTACATGTTCTCTTATGACCAACTACTTAATATTGATGTATTTACTTCGACTCATACTTTTATTTTTTTTAGCCATAAAAACAGTAGTTGAATTATCATAGAAAATTCTCAATAGCCTAGAAATGGAATCCATTACTCTAAGCCCAAAAATGAAACTCTGAAGTCATATACCATGCGAAGTGGCCTCAAAACAGGAAACGAACTCGGCGTCCATAGTAAAAGTAGCAGTTAAGGTTTGCTTGACACTCTTCCAAGAAAAAGATCCACCAGCCATCATGAAAATGTACCCTGATATTGATTTGCGAGAATCAACACAACTGACAAAGTCTGATTCTGAGTAGCCAATCACATCCAGATTGTTTGTCTGTCTGTCTATACATAAGCATGTAGTTTTTGGTTCTTTGAAGATACCTCATAACTTTCTTTGTATCTCTCCAGCAGTCCATACCTGGATTACTTTGATATCGCCCTAGCATTCCCACAGCAAATGTAATGTCAAGTCTAGTACAAACCTGAGCATACATAAGGCTTCTGATAGCGGAAGCATATGTGATATTTTTCATAGATTTTCTTTCAAAGTCGTTCTTCGGACATTGGTTCAAATTGAACCTATCACCCTTTACAATAGGAGAAATACTTGGTGAACAATCATTCGTTCGAAATCTGTCCAAAACCTTATTGATATAAGTTTCTTGTGACAGACCTAAAATGACTCAAGATCTATCTCTATGGATCATAATGCCAATGACATAAGGTGCCTCACCCATATCATTCATGTAAATTTTTTTGGAAAGAAATTGTTTTACCTTATGCAGCAAACCCTTATCGTTGGTTGCAAGTAAAATATCATCCACATATAAAACAAGAAAACAAATCTTACTCCCACTAATCTTCTGGTATATAAATTAATCCATAGGATTTTCAACAAATCTGAATGAAGAAATTACTCCATGGAATTTAAAATAGCATTAACGGGAAGCTTGCTTTAAACCTTATATAGATTTCTTAAGCTTACAAACCAATTTCTCACCACTACTAGAAAATAAACCTTTAGGTTGTTTCATATAAACCTCTTCCTCTAGATCTCTATTAAAAAATTTCGTTTTTACATCCATTTGTTGGAACTCAAGGTCAAAATGAGCAACTAAAGCCAAAATGATACGAAAAAAATCTTTCTTAGATATAGAAGAAAAAGTCTCCGTGTAATCGGTTCCTTCTTTTTGAGTAAATCCCTTAGTAATGAGTCTTATCTTGTATCTTTCAGTGTTACCTAATGAGTCTTTCTTGGTCTTAAAAACCCATTTACAGCTAATGGCCTTCGCCCTATTAGGCAACTCTACAAAATCCCAAACTCCGTTGCTCTTCATGGAATTCATCTCATCCTTCATGGCATCATGCTACAAATCTGACTCTTTGCAACTCATGGTATGTGAAAAGGTTTCAAGATCACTTTTGGCTCCAATACTATAGTCAGATTCTTATAGATGCACAACATAGTCACTAGAAATTGCTAATCTCCTATCTCTAGTAGATATTTTTAATGTTATACCAACGTCTCCCTGATGAACTTGTGGTTCAACTTGTTGTTCAAGAGCTTATGGAAATTCCTAAATTGCTTAATCTATTAGAAGATTGTTAGCAGTTTGTAGAACCTCAATGATTGGTTGCTCAACATTAGTTTGAACTAGAGATGCTATGAACTATAATCAATCTGTCACTTGATGTGGAAGGTTGAGACTCTGTATGATCATGTACATGAATTATGTTCCTAAATCGATTGCTCCCACTGATCATGTCATTCTCAAGAAACTTAGCGTTTCTTGATTCTACAATTCTAGTAGTGTAGGAAGGATAATAAAATCTACAACCTTTGGATCTTTCGGCATATCCAATAAAATACTCACTAATGGTCCTTAGGTTCAGCTTCTTCTCTTGTGGATTACATATCCTCACTTCAGACAGACATCCCCAAATGCGCATATGTCTCAAACTTGGTTTCTAACATTTCCATAATTCAAATGGTGTCTTTGGGACAAGTTTGGTTTAATATATACACTACCGTCTTTAGTGCTTCAGCCTATAAGAATTTAGGAAGATTAGAGTTGCTAAGCATACTCCGCACCATGTCCAGTCATGTCCAATTTTTTCTTTCTACAACACCATTCTGGTTCGGAGAACCAGGCATGGTGTATTGGGTAACGACCTTATGTTTTTTAAGAAACTTGGCAAAGGGACTAGATGCTTGTCCATTCTCGATGTATCTACCATAATATTCTCCACCTCTATCTAATCTTACAATATGGATTTACTTTCCGCAAACTTCAGCCTTAAATATTTTGAAGGGATCCAATGCTTCATTTTTATTATGAACCAAATAGATATAAATATATCGTGAGGAATTATCGATAAAAAAGATAAAGTATTTCTAACCATGTGCATCCATATCTAGACAACATATATCAGCGTGAATGATCTCTAATATGTCCGAACTCCTATTAGCACATTTCTTGGACTTGTTAGTTTGCTTTCCCTTAATGTAGTCCACACAAGTCTCAAAATCAGTGTAATCTAGAGTATTTAGTATCCTGTCATTTACTAATCTCTTAATTCTTTTATGGAGATATGTCCTTATCTCCGGTGCTATAACATGGAAAAGTCCTCGTTAATATTACACATTTTAGTGCCAATGTGAACATGCATTGAACTATAAGTAGCATTGTTTTGCAAGAAAATGCGATAAAAACTATTAGACAAAATACCATTCCCAACACAATCGGATTTATATAATAAACTGAATAATGTGTCTTGAAAATTAAATTTGAAAATTGAAGGAATATCCAAAAGGTACAAGTCTTGAAATAGAAATCAAGTTTCGTGAGAAACTTCGTACATAAAGGTCCTCTCTAATTCTAAGACAAAGCCACTACTTAAAGTTAAAACACAAGTTCCAATCGCCTCCACATGTGAGCCCATCTTGTTACCTGATAAAATGCTTTGCTTACTTCCCACTGGCTTCCTTAGGTTTTGAATACCCTGCAAAGAGTTTGCAACATGGATTGTAGATCCAAAGCTAATCCACCAGGTGTTAATATTAACATTAACCATATTAGATTGATAACAAACAAATGAGGTTGGTTTACCTTTATTCTCAAGTCATTTTTGGAATTTGTCACATTCTTTCTTCATGTGTCCCTTCTTTTTACAGAAGAAATACTATGCTTCTTTCTTGATATCAGCTTGAGGTGGTATTTTACCTTTCCCATTCTAATTAGCTTTATGATTAGCCTGAGTTGTGTCAGCTTTGTTCCTACCGTAGGTGGTTACCAACAATGCACTCTCACCGTGCTCTATCACTAGCCTCTCTTCTTCTTGAACACACATGGTCATTAATTTGTTGATTGATCATTTGTCTTTATGTGTGTTGCATGAGATCTTGAAAGGCCCATATTGTTGTGGAAAGGTGTTCAAAATATAGTGCACCAGGAAGGATTCTGACATATCAACCTCGAGCCTTTTAAGTTGAGGTACAACGTCTCGCATTTGCATTATGTGCTCACACATACCTTTCATGCTTGTGAGTCTGAAAGATGAAAACTTCATTATTAGGGTGCTTGCTAGTTCCTTTTCTAAAGTGACGAACTGCTTGTCAATGGCTTGCAGCAAGTTTCGAACATTCTTATGCTAGTCAACAAGACCACGTGTTCTAGCAGTTATCTTGGTCTTGATAAACATCATGCTGAGCCGATTGGATTGGTCCCATCTATATAATAAATCAGCTCATTTACATTCACAGCCGTCCGATGTCTCTGGATATTCGTAACCGTTGGATGTCTTTTGATATATACAACATCTATATACAACATATCTATATAATATATCTATCTATAATAATATACAATATTCAACGCTTACCATCAATCATACTTTTTAACACTTACCATCCTCTACAGTGTCCTGTCCTTGCCTGCCTTTGCATTTACTTCATGGACTCCAGTCTTCTTCTCTACTGAACCACCGCTGCTAGAGAAATTAGGTTCGTCTCTTTCTCTTCTTTCCTCGCGCTCCCTCTCCACTTCCGACAATAGCCATCACCGTCCACTCCCTCTCAGCCTCCTCCGCCATCCCCTCGCCACCGCCACTGCCACCTCCGCTCCATTTCGCCGCGATGTCATCGCCTCGCCATCCACGCCGTCATCCTTCCTCGCGATTTCTTCTTTCTCCCTCGCGATGACTTCTCCCTTCCTCCAGACGACGACGATGGCTTAGCTCTCGACTCCTCCAATCGCTCATGGTCCTCGCTCCCGATGTCGCAGATTCCCTGGTAAGCCTCTTTTTCTCTCTCTCAACCACCACGATTCACAGCTCTTGATTCGATTTTGCAGTAGTTCAAACTAAAAATCTTTGTTTTGAAATTCATTGGTTTGAATTTGATTTTTTTAAGGGTTTCTGAAATTAGGGTCTCTTTCTCTCTTGATTTTGGGTTTCGAAACCCTTAAAATTGAAGCTCTCTCTCTATCTCGGTCGTGCTGCCTGTAAGAAATCACCACCATCGTCGCAATCAGGTCACATTCATCAATGGCATACGCTCCTATCTTGCAGAAAATTCTAGGTTCGTCTTTCTCTCTCTCCTTCTCCGTCTCTGCTTTTCGTTTTTCAGTTTGTTCGATTTTCAAAACCTTCACTCGATTTGAGTTGATCTGAGTTGGGACACCGATTGTGGAGTTGATCTGTTCCCGTCTCTGTTTCTATTCCTGTTCCCAAATTTGTATGAACTCACCAATCTGATTTCATATTGATTGCTCCCTAATTAGATCACCAAGTTTACATTGCGACGAAATCTATACGAGTGTTTGTATTCTGATTTCATATTCTACTGACATATGCCATTGATGAACCATGTTCAGTTTCATATTCTACTGACGTATGCCATAGATTTCATATTCTCTAATTGATGAACCATGTTCAGTTTCCATTCTGTTTTCATTGTGAATTTGTATTATGATGTTTGCAAATTTCAATTTCCATTCTGTTTCCATCTTCTAATGTTTGACAACAATTAGATCACTGATTTCATACCCGAATTTGTATGAACTCGAGGTCCTCTTGGTTTAACATTTACATTTTTTTTTTTATTTTGTATCGAATATAAAGTATTCCATTTGGATGGATTTTATTTCTATTATATTTTAAATTTTAATTGCTTAGGCAAGAAGAGAACCAAGTCATTAGAATGTCGCTCTTGCTTTTGGTATGGGTGTAGTCATTGTACCACTTACTCATGTTTGTACCATTTGCTCTTATTTAAACAAGCCGCAAATCATTTAAGTTGAAGTCTGCTGAAGTAAAGTAACACAACCGCTTTTAGTTTTTTGCATAATATATAGATTATGTTTGTTCACTTCATATTCTTAACTTCACAGTTCGTATTCAGCTTTTATTATGCTTCATCGTTGTTCCCGTGTGGGAAAAGCAGCTCTTTCCTCTTCTTGCTGAAAACAGTAGACACATCGATTCCATTGTCGTTGATGTGGTTTGTCAGATATGTATTTGAATTTGAATTTGCTTTTCGAGATGGGATATGTCTTTCTTATTATTCATTTTGTTTTTTCAATTGAGGTAAATCATATACATATTTGCTTTTTTAACGTGAGCACTATATGTTTGACGAAATGCCTGACTGATGAATGTATTTATAGGATACATATATATTTATATTCTTATTTTATATTGCTAACTATTTCCATTCTGGTTTCATATTGCTACACGTGTTAATCTGCACTTTCTCTGTTCGATTATAGAAGTAGAGGAAAGAGAGAGAAACTAACAAGGAGGGAAAGAAACGACTGTAAAAGCAAGTTAAATCTTACCTCTCGAACTTGGTAAGACGTTCTCATTCAATGTAAATAATGTAATTATATGGGTATAGAATTTATGTGGGGAAGTGACGTGTTACATGAATTTATTTTTCTCAACCTCAACTTTTAACCACTACTAACTATGTACTTCACAAATAGGATTAGTACCTTTCAACCACAATGTTGACCACTTAATTGAAACATATGAATTTATTAGTACCTTTTAACCACTACTAACCACAATGCTGACCACTTAATGCTGACAAATAAATTCATCTGTTTCAGTTCATCTGATTAGTACTTTTTAATCACTACTAACTTTTAACCGCTTAATAATGAATCCTGTAGCAGAATTTTGTGTATGCAAATATCAATGATGACCACTTAAATGAAAAAAAATAAAGTTACAAATCAAAATTACACATTATTTTAGTTGCATAAACACTGTTATATCATATAAGCCACAAAACTATTGGCAGTTTACTGTAAATAAGCCAAGCAGTTGCGTTTTGTTGCTATTTCTGTGTCAGGTCATTTGAGATTTAGTTTATAAATTAATTATTTGTCTCAAGTACTATATTTATTCATCTATGTTATTATCTAGGTGAGTTTTTAAATTTTTTTCCTATTAAAGATTTTTTTTTTCTTTGATTGCATAATTATATTATGAACCATGATATTAAAACTTACACATGTTTTAGTTTCAAAACATTTAGGCGGGGCAATTGCAACATATTGATGATATCTACTGTGCAAGAACGGAAGGACCTTGAAATCCTAGAACTAGAACCACTAGATCTCTCCCGCTCCTGGAGTCATGTTTTAAATGGTACCTCTCTCTCAAATCTACCGCATTTAATTTCCAATTTGCTTTTTTTTTTTTTTTTTTGCAACCACTGGATTTTGTTTAGGAATTTTTATTTCATTTATCTTAAGGAATTAATTTGATTTAGTTTTATGAATTTTGATTCCATTTCTTCATTCTAGGAATTTAATTTATTTTAGGGATTGTGTCCCATTCTTGATTTGATTCTTCATTCTACTCATTTTATATACCTTGAGTGTTGGGCATTGTTGCGAAACTCTACAATTTGGTTGCCGAGAGATCAAAACACCAGATTGGAAAGGCTTTACGACCGGTACTGTAACAATCTTTCTTTGTTCCTTTCTGGGTAACAATCTTTCTTTGTTCATTTCTAGAAAGTTGTGCTTCAACAATCCAATATTCCCCGCAAATTCTGGGTTTAATTCATTGTTGTAATTTCACAGGTTTATAGGTGTTCTTTTCGAGTTCAATTCCATCCTTTCAATTTCTTTGGTGATTCAGCAAAGATCTTTGTTCTAACATGGTGGAGAAGAAGCATGTATGAATAATTAAAATATTTCTTTTTATTTTTCTACTGTTTATTTCGAAATGGCCAGATCTCACGACGACGGCCTCCCTCCCTCCCTTGCGAAGACGACGGATTGCTCTCATCACCCCAATCCTTCCTCTCTCTATCTCTCTCTATAATTTTTTATATGCAGATGCGTAGCTCATCTCAGCTGGGAATTCCGTTTGCTTTTTGAATTAATTTAATCCATGAAAGTGGTTTAATCAAGAAGAAGAAGGAGGAGAAGAGGATGAACACAAATATAATGAATCTCTTCTTAGATCTTCGTTTGGTGTTCTTATAGCTGGTGAGTCTTCTTCATCTTTGATTATTGTTATTATTTTTATAGTTTTCTCTTTCAAATTACTGAAATGTGTTCATGATTATTGGATTCAACTCTAATTGATCCACGAAGGATCCGATTATCCGAATTCCAGATTTGATTTGATCAAGTCCCGGCTGTGTTCTTCAGATTCTGGTTGAGGTACGAAGAAATTTAATCTTCTTCAATGGTTTTTCTATACGCATTTAGATCTGCTGAATTGGGTTTTTGATTAGGGTTTTATGAGTTTTTCTCAATTTGATTATCACGCACAGAATTCTCTTCTTTGTTGAATTGATTCTAATTTCATTACATTGATTTCATTTCATATAGGTGACCCGTTTGGTTGTTCTTCAATTCAGTAAATTCGACTATTTTTTTAATATTTGACAATTTTGTGAATTTGTTGAATTTAAAATTTGGCTGTAAAAATTAAAAATGTTCAAGTTAGGTTAATATCACAGGTTCATCCAGGTGTAGACGACAGTTTTGCAGTGTGGGACGGTCTCTTATCCACTTTCAGCTGTAAGGTAGAGGTTTTGGAGAGATTTGATGCTCCGAGCCCGCTGTCTTTCGAGTGCAAATAAATGATGTATGGTGAGTTTGATCTGGTGGTTTTTTGTTTCTGTTTTTGTTGCTAGATGCAGAGAAGAAAAAACCGAAAATGAAATCTTGGAAAAAGAAGCACCAACCAAGGATAAAAAATAAATACCTCCAGGTTTGATTCCACTTTCCCTTTGACTAAATTTGGCTTCTTCTACAAAGATTTAGATACACGTTTGTGAACAAAGTATTTGAATTGCGAGTGGAAAACTTGTTGTTAGATTGGTGTATATTTGTGTGCGATCGAGAGAGAAAAAGGCATATGATTTTTTTCTATTTTCGTGGTATAATTGAGTTGTTTTTAACTGTGATGTTGGTAGTGAAAATTTTGTTTTTGATTTTGATTTTGATTTAGTGACAAAACCACACAAGGCCACATGTTTTTTGGGTTAACGGCTCAAGATATTTAATTTTATCTTTTGGTTGAATTGAATACCTTTATTTAGATACTCATTATCAAGTGGTCCAGTTTCAAGGATAACCAAACAGACTTTTAGTTTATTTTAATTAGAAAATCCCTTTGATGATAAGGTGTAGAAATAACTAAAAAGAACAATTTTAAAGAACTTTCGATTAGGTTGATGTTTATTGTTACCTCATTTCTGTTTCGGAACTGAACAAAATGGTTCTTCAAGTGGCGTATGTTTAGTATTTCTATTCCATGATTTACGATTCTGTTTCCATAAAAGTTGGAACAAGAAATAGAAAATGTAGGAACAAATAAGTCATTTTCTGTTCTATTTTCCTGAATTTTATAGCACACTTATGAAGAAGAGGCTGTTGGCTCATGTCGGTCCTTTGTCGTTGGCTATGGAGAGATTTTTTTTTGGTCTCAAAGAATAGAAAGAGAAGCAAAATTTTTTTTGTTTAGTTTTCTTTTTCTGATTTAGTCGTGGACCATTACTTAGAACGACGAATTCTAACAACTTTTATACACAGGCGCCGTGCCCAACTGCCAAGATCGTCGGGAAAAGCACTATTAGGACGGAAATGGACTGATGTCGAGCAGCAAAGGTTCTGTTACCTGTTTCTGTTCTGTTCCCTGTTTCGGTTTCTGTTCTGTTCCCTGTTTCTGTTTCTGTTCCCTGTTTCTGTTTCTGTTTCTGTTCCCTGTTCCCTATTTCTGTTCTGTTCCATGTTTCTGTTCTGTTCCCGTTCCCTATTTCTGTTTCCATTTCTGTTCTTAACATTAGGTGTTGGTTAGTGGTTATATTGGTTATTGGTTGTATAGATTTGAAAATAGGAGTCAATAATTTTAAATGTTGTTTAATCAAAGTGTATATTTTTATTTTTTGAATTTTTACCCAGTATTTTCTGTATTGGCGACACATATGTGCTTTGTAAATTTGTAATTGTAAATTTTGTTAAATTGTTTCCCATTGTATAGTTTATTTGTACTCGGGGTATATTGATGATTGTTTCTCATTAATTGAATGGTTATTGAACCTTTTGTATAAGATTAATCAGATCAAATTAATAGTGAGTTGAATGTTTTTTACATAATGATACTACCGAAGAGGTTAAGAAAATATTGGGGAAGGGCCATGGGTAAGTGAAACGTCATCTTAATGTATAAAGGCATTCATTAATTTCGTTGATTGTTGTACGAATTGGGTGAAAAAGTTCTACATTGGTGGATATATTATAAGGTAATTAAGTTATTGTTATTTGTTTTAGTAATGTTTGTTTCAAGCACGGATTTGTTGTCTTTGAAAACACGTGTTAACAATTTAAATTCATTATTGTTTTTTATGTTTGTGGTTGTGGTTACTGGCAGTATATTCTGTAATGTTTTTTTTTTATGTTGGGTCTGTTGATTTTTCTACTTAATTACGTAAGTATTAGGTTTTCTTTTTTCGCCCGTGCCTTCAGGCACGGGTTATACGCTAGTCTCTTATATAGTGCGACCTCAGCTAGAGTATTGGAATTGGTGATTGTAGGTGGTTTGTCCTTCCTAATAGCATAATCTAGGTCCACACACCCTAGATGGAGGAGAATCATCTCCTTCCATATCTTATAGTTATCACCCCTAAGTTCGGGAATATCACATCGGGTAGCAGAGAAACTAGCAGATTGAGAAGCTGCATAAAACCCAAAATGCTTATGTAAAAAAAAAAAAAAACGAAAAAAAAAAAGACCTAATAGTCTAAATTGCATGTTTTACCTATGTAAAACACGAAAAATGAATCTCATGACATAAAAATTGCATGTGGTTTTTTTTTTTTTTTTTTTTTTTAAATTCAAGTAGATTCAAATGATCGTAATGATATAATTATCAAATTATGTACTCAATTTCATATTTTATGGGTACACTATGAAAATAATTTGATTTTCTATCCTTTTTTTTTTACTTTATGATAAAACTATCAAATTATGTACCAATTCATAATTTCTATGGGTAATTATGAAAATTATATGAGATTTTATTCTAATTAATTATTTAAATATAATAAAAGTTCTTGTGGGATCAAATTTATTATATTAAGTATAATTAATCACAATATTATGTCTAATTTCTAATGTGATCCTTATTATAGCTTAATATATATATATATATATATATATATATATATATATATATATATATATTAATTAATTAATGTAATATATATCGTTAGGTATTTTAAAATTTTATGCAAAAAATTAAGTTTTATATGAATAAGTCTAATTTTACATAACTTAACAATATCTAAAACCAAATAATATGTTATCACATGTAAACATAATTCTTATAAATAAAACATAAATTGTATAATTAAAAAGAATATTATGCACTTAATTTAATTCTATGCACAAAAATAAACTCATTCTAAAAGCATAAATTAATAACATAATATTCAATTTGTGGACCACTTTTAATTTGTTATTTTTCCAACAATAATGGGCCACTATTCTTAAAAATAGTGGGCCATTATTTTTCAAGAATAGTGCCATCGGCAAATTGCCAAGGTAGTCCACAATTAGAGAAAAAGGCACAATTAACAAAGCATGAAAGGAAATGAAAGAAAATAAATGACAAAATTGCACAATTATCAAAGCATAAAAGGAAACATGAAATAATATTTGCATTGGAAACCTCTCCCATTTTTCAAAATTGATAGACGATTTTCAGTTTTTTTTAATAAATAATTAGTCATCTTCAACCTCTAGATGGGCCGATCAGACCCGATAGATGGTGTATATGATGCAAATTGAGTGCTTGAGCCTAGGGACCAAAACCCCTTATTATTTCTTGAGTAAATCAATGGGTAATGTTTGTAACGTTCCAAACTTAATGGAATTCAATGGACCACATTTAAGTTTAATCCGGTTTCTTAAGCGGATCAGTTATACTTCATCATTTCTTACCCTACCCCTATTCTTATCTTATATATGTTCTCTTCCCTGCAACATAAGTCACCACCAAAGGAAACCGTAGATCGGCGGTAAAAATTGGTCGACGGAGATGAATAGAAGGTGGAGTTTGTAGATTATCGGTCGAGCAGCTTTCTCGAAGCTGCCGTGACACTGTTGCCTGCCGGCGTCGCCGCCGCCCATCTTTCTTCCTAGTGCAAATTTCTCTCTCTAATCATGGAATCATTGCTATCCCTCCAATCGGTCGACGATAGAAAATAGCCGGTGAGAACCTTATCTCTAATTCTGTAACAACCGTACTCGAGATCATCCTGCACCAAGCACATACGTGGAAATTGGGAGTTGAGGGAATTGGGGATTTGATGGGGAGTGGAAGGTGGCAATGAGGGAACTAGGGAATTGAGGGAATTGAGTAAAAAAAATACATTTTGACTGTAAGACCCAATTTTTTTGCATGTGCATATTTCAATTGCATTTCAAAATATTTAGAAAATATTTGGGTTTAGTGTTATTTTAAAATTTTACTTAAAAAACTTTAACGGTGACTATGATATTTAAAAAAAAAATAGTTTTAAGAATTTTGAGATTTAATATGTTAATTTTGATTTGATTTTTAAACTTTGGAGAAGCTAATTATTATTTTAAAATGTAAATATTAACTTTTGGGTCAAAATGATATTTTATATAATTAAGGAGGGGGATTTATATAATTTCTTTCATAAGTTGACAAAAAATTGCACTTCCCAAAGGATTAGAAAAAAAGAAGAAGAAAGTCTTGATTTGTTTATGAATGGCGGTGGATATGTGGAGTTGATAAGCTCTATAAGGGAGAAAAAATAAATTAATAAAAAAAAATTAGGGGTTGAGTATGTAATTAAAATATATATAGAGAAAGAGATCAATCCACTCTAACTTGTCAATATATATACACACATATATGTGTGTGTGCTAAATATATTATTAAATTTTCATTTAAAATAAAAATTATAAATTTTAGAGGAATGATAATATTGATTTTTTTTTTTTTTTTGAGTTAGTTTATTATAAAAATTTAATGAGTTTATTTTTCATGTTAAAAATTACTATAATTATGAGGTTTAATTTCTATTTTATAATTAAATAACTCATATTTCTAGTGAATTAGATCATAAATTAAGAATTTATTTTAATTATTTATTTAAGGTTAATTTGAAAAGATTATGTTGAATTTTTTTAAAGATTTATATAAATTCATTTTTTTTTGGGATAGAAAATATTGCATTTATTTAATTGGCATGCATTTTATTTCATATTTAGATAAATTCTTAATTTAGGCCCTGTCGTTGTTTGGTTTACCGGTGATACCAACTACGTTTGCATTACGGTGATAACATAATAGCAGTGCAATTTTTGAGGTGAGTGTAATGTCTTCGATGTAAGTTGTCAAATTATATTTTCGTACTAAATTGTGAAAAATAAAATATTTATTAAAATCGACTATTTTATCACGTTAGATGGATCAAGTAAAATGTTGATTGTGAGAATTGGTTTTGTTTTTATCTGATTATGCCATAGTGTGATCTCGACAGGAGAGCATGTTCTGCGGGATGTTGTTAGTCCTGACAAGAGGACATGTCTTGTAGGACGTTGCATTGTGACTTGACCGGAAGACAAGTCCTGCAGGTAGTGGTTGTTGTTGTTGATAATTATCATCATCATGATATAGTGGTTTATACCACGTGTTGGATACTACCCTTGAAGATATTAAATAGTCTTAACACTGATAGCAAACTTAGATTGCACAGTTGTACAGGTTATGGTATCGTCACAACTCTCGATCGTGAGGTGAAACGATCCTATGACTAGTAGGAAAGTATGTGTGGAGTATTTTAATATATATATAAAAAAGATTTGACCAGTTGACTTTAATTTAGTTATTTTATCATAATGATACCTGTGAGATTTTGTTACTACTCAGTGTGTAATATATTCTGTTTTAGAAAGTGATGTTTGATAAATGATAGGTGCATTTTACTAATCTATTTCTAAACCGAACTTGTTAGTTTTCGAGTGATATTATAACATTTTAATACGTTTTAATATGTTTTTATTCTTTTTATATTAAAAAAGGTGTGTGAGGTGAAAAGGGATAAAAACGGATCATAAACGATCAAATTGGATCAAGAACGGTGGGAAAACAAGTATAGAGACAAAATTCTGAAAAGCAGCCCACCGCCGTGGTGTCCAGACCACTGCCGCGGTGGTTAATATGAAGAGAGAGGCCTTTTCTTGCTGAAAGCCCATCTGCGTACCGACTTGTGATATCTTTTCTTTAACACTTTTCTAACCTCCTAAACCTACTACCAACCTAACTGAGGTACTAGATATACCTTTCCAACATTACACACTTTTATTCATCCCCAAATTTGACTTCACCCGCAACTCTATATTACTTCTTCAAATGGATTATATCTACACGAACCTATTATCCTCCTAGATCCACAATCCTCGGCTACTTCTTATATATCATTTCCTATTACCTTGCTACATGCCATAACTGTTACTTCGTCTATTAATCAATCTAAAAAGTGCTACTAAATTAAATTCTTGTCCAGTAACGTCACAGTTTTCTTTCAGATTACCTAGAAAGCGATTTACTCCGTTTGAATATTATTTCTTATTTCGACTTAATTGTGTTCTGCCATATTATCTAGTATATTGATAACGACGTGATTTATTGTTTGTCTAACTTAGTCTTCTTATCTTGTGGAAGATATTCCTCCTAGCAACCTCACCACGTGGTCATATCGTTGCTTACCAAAAAGACAACCATCCACGCACCATGCTAATGCACAACTTTATGAAATAAAAAACCTAACACCCACCTACCAAACTCTCCTATTGACACCCTATCTCGTGTCCCCTACTGACTAGACGACTGACACGTCCTCCTATCTCAAGGTCTTCTACCGACACATTTCCTAACAAGTCTACAAAACCTATAACCTAAGCTCTGATACCAAAATTTGTCACAACCCGTCCCGGACACCCGTCATCCTGAGGCTGGCGTGACTATAACATGACATCACCAATCCCCAAATTTCCAAAAGAATGACAATATATACCCACTATATAATACAAACATCTACTATGAAGGACACACCCGTCCCGAAATTTTACTGGCGAAAAGTAGTTATTCATGAATCTTCTATTTTTATTCCCTTTGACAGCTTCTCTCAATCGTTTATACGACTCCATCACGTAGCTCTATCTAGTGCCAGTAGGGGACCGACTCCTAGTTGTTGTACCTGCGAGTGTACTGCCTTCTTAGTAAAACATTTTTCAAAATATTAATACGTTCTAAATACTTCCACAATTTAGTATGGATCAAGCACAAGTATATAAGCAATGGAAATAAAGTGATATAGATAAGTTCCAGCCAAATCCCTCTAGTATGAAATCATACCAATCATCATAATAAATAATATCAAAATCAATATACGTAAAACACCACATCTCAAGCACCAATCTCAAACTCACACCTCCAACACACATATACACTGGCCAGCCCTAGTGATCGTTTTAACCTCACGATCAGGAGTTGCAACGGTACCGTAACATCTGTAGAAATGCCTTCCTATGAAATATGTACACCCCTTTTTGGGGAGAAACATAATCCACACCCCTTACGGGGAGAAACAGAATCCACACCTCTTACGGGGAGAAACAACTATGGCATCGTCGAAATCAAATATAGTATCATTGAATCACAACTCAATAAATATCGTCTACTCAACATCATCAAATTACCACGTCTATCTCTTTTCCTCAACACCAACATTTACATCCAAAAATCATATTTCATCTCTTCTTTTAAAGAAAACGTCTAATTTTATCAAAAATCATTTTTCCACCCTTTTATTTATAGAAAACCCGGCATTTTTAGAAAAACAGATATTTTCTATTTTCCTTTAGAAAAACACCATCTGATTTCACCGAAACCAATCAAAAATTTATTTTAACTTCTTTTCGAAAACTATCGAAATCTTCCAAAAAATCCAGTTTACCAACTCCCTCAGATACTGCTTGATCCATATCATTTATAAATTCATACCGTTTAAATAATCACATGTTTCATCATGTATATTCATAGAAAAATAGTTTGGCAAGAAGACAGTACACTCACCTGAATATCCGTTTTGTAGACTTAACCGCTTATTCCCTACCGGTACTCCGGTGCCTGCGAACCTAATAGCGACAGAGCTTAAATTAATATTTTATGTAAAATAACCAAATCATACAATGCAGGCCCTAAATTCTGTAATTTCCCCCGTACCCACTTTTTATTACGAATAATTGATATCCGGTAAATTTCATTTCGTTAATAATTACTGTACGTGTTTGTTAATAGGGATGGTGACAAAAATTAGTAAAATTAACGACTTTAAATTATAGTCCCGTTTGCTACTATTCTAATTTAACAATAATGGTAATTGATTTAGATTTTACCTGCTTCGAATCGTCCGTTGGTCGTGAGAAGGATATTTGGATTTTTATTTGGGGGGTTTACGTAATATTTTTTTCTTTTTTTTCTTCTCTTTCTTTTTTTTTTTTTTTTTTTTTTTTTTTTTTTTTCTTTTCCTGGTTTGTATTCACGCTTCCTGTTACGCAGTCCAGCCGCTGTCGATGACATCTCGCTGTCGCGCCGCCGTCGCCGACGCCGACGTCTCACTGTCGATCAAGCCTCGCCGTCCCTCCGACCGGACACACGCACCATCAATCGAACAACCCATACCCTTCCATGCACTGCCGACCGTCCCACCCACCATGCACGTACTGTTCTCTCTCTCTCTAATTTTCTAGCGGAAACTCTGGCAACCTCCATGTGCCCTCAACACGCACACACCCTGCAGGGTCGATACGTACCGATGGAGCAGAGCCACTAACGCCGCCGATCGTCACCGTCGGGCAGATCGGCGAACCCACGAACACGCACTACACAACACAAGAAAAACAGGAACTGTTCAGAGTAGGAAATACACACACATATCACAACGTCAACGACGGCCACCGAAAACTTACCGTCAACCCAGCTCACCACCGTCGGCTGCTGAATAGCCTACCGCCGAACTGATCGACGGCAACCTCCGACGAAACCGTGACAATTACCCCGTCGGCACTCCACACCATCGGCAATAAACGGGACCTCACACCGTCGGCACCACCGACGATCGATCAACGATCCGAACGAGTCGCTCACACCTACGATCGTCGGATCTCACCACCCCCTGACCGCCAGACCTCCCCTCTCTCTCTCATCTATTTCCAGTTTCTGCTCTTCTTTTCTTCCACCGTTGAAGATCATGATTCCATGTTTCAAAGATCACAATTGCATGCTTTAGGTGGATCGGTTTATTCCTAGCTTGCCACGTCAGTGAATCTCGATCCTTTCCCTCTCCGATCCGGTTGTTCTCTCGACACCCATACCCATATCGTATGCGTATATATATATATATATATATATATATATATATATATATATATATATATATATATATATATATATATATATATATATATATTATAAAAAAACTTTTATTCTAATTACTCCTTCCTCCCCCCCAAATTTCTTTAATTCCTATTTTAGCCCAATTTACCATTTATAATTTTCCTTCAAATTGTAATTTCACCCCCAAAAGTTTACATGTTATCAATTGAAAGACAATTTGAATCCTAAAGGTTGGATTTAATGTATACAAATGTACAATTCGCCCCCCTAAACTTTTAATTCGGATAATGATTAATTCAATTCTACCCCATATTTTTTTCCAATTGCTCCAAAATGTAATTAAAATGACGTACGTGCTAAGTCGGGGTTTTACAGTGGCGACGTAATATTTCACCACCACATTTTTGGCGCCATTACCGGGGATTAGTTTTTAGATTATTGTTGATATTGTAAGTAAATAACTTGATTTTAATTTAGGCATATATATTGTTTATAATTTTTCTTTTTAGTTTTGTTTTGTTTTACGAGGTGCTTGAAGATGGATCATCGACAAGTCCTCATTTGTTTCTTTCAACAAGACTCCGAGACATTTTATTGCGCTTCAGATCATTACAACAAGTTGCATTTCCAGTTTCTGAACCATCGTTTCCCGAGGGAATGTCAACTCCTGAATTTCCTCGACAGGTTATCAGCCGCAACCAGAATATTTTGCCACCAATAAACATACTTGATCCATAAATCATTTTTATATTTTGAAGACAGTACATCGATAAAATATTTTATCACAGATACCTCAGTTAGAGACGGGTCCACTACTAGCATTAGGTAAAGTTAGATGGTGATGTCGTTTTTAGGTTGGCATGACATATGTGAACTGCGAAAGGTTCAGGTTTTTTTTTTTCGGTAGTTTTGTTATGGGAGACATATGTACTTCTGAATTTTGAAGATAATTTTTTTTTGAAAATTTATATTAGTAATGTTTATATATATTTGTTGATTGGTCAGATAACATCAAATCAATGTCATGCCTTACCTCGGGCGTTGGGGGGCCGGGAGTGGGTGTGACATTGACCATTTTAGTTTTAATTTTTTTTTTCAAATAGGTCCTGATAGGTGTAATTTATCTATTTATTTCCAAGCCAGTTTTGGTAGTTTTCGAGTATTTTTATAGTGTTTTATTAGGTTTTAATATGTTTTTATTTGTTTTGTTATAAATTAGGTATTTGGGGGTGAAACGAGACTAAAACAGTCTTTAAACGATCAAAGTGGTGGAAGAACGGTGGAGAAAAAGAGCAAAACGGCTAAATCTTGAACCTGCATTCACCGCTACAGCGGTGAAAATATAGAGAGTTTGTTGAAGCTCCACTACTGCAGCGGTCAGGACACTACTATAGCGGTCAAAATACAGATAACTCCACCGTTGCAGTGGTCACCTGCTAAAAATCCAACCGACCTATCCACCGCTGTAGCAGTAATCCCACCCTGCAGCGGTCAGAGCATGACATTTTAAGTTATTTTGAGATATTTTGAATCTTATAAATATCGTCTCTATTCTCCCCAAATAAAAGGTGGATGGTTTCGAGAGTCTTGAGATCTCTAAAGTTATTCGACCAGTAGAAGATCAACACGCAAAGAAAGAGGAAGCGTTCTTGGAACAGTTTTAGTGGCGTATTTTTGGATAACGGCTAGTCTCATCGTTTCTCTCTTTCTCTCTTAGATTGTTTGTTTGTTTAAATATGTTTAACTCGTTTCTAGTTATATATAGGGCTACGACCATATGTAGCTAAACATATATTGTCTAGGAATCGATGTACTTCATGAAAACGTTGTTTGAATAAAATCTATATTTCGTTAATGGTTGTTCGTGTTTATCCGATTGTGTTTACCATTATTCCAAGTTTATGTACTTGTTATGATATACTAAGAATATGAGATTTGACACTCGAGAGAGGTAACCTCGGATTTGGACTAGGGTTTAAACACAACGCGACGATCTAATAATCCGGGAGGGAGTTAAAAAGTGTGCAATCCGTGACGTTGGGACGAGACTTATGTGACCAAGTGTTGTATAGACGCTTGAGGGGGACTTCGACATTGATGTGAAGTCACATATTCATTCACTTTACACTCGGGAGAGGTAGTAAATGAGATTTCGATACTGAGATTGTCGGATATGATGAATGCCGTTAATGTACACTAGATTGAAACAAATACGTTTAAGTGGACGAAGTTAATCCCTAGGCAATAATTTTCCATAAACTTCATACCACTATATTAGTATATTAGATTAATTAACTTAGTTTAATATATTATTAATATAAAAAAATATATTTTTATCGCCTAAATAAAGTTAGGTTATGACAATTACGGTACTCAATGATAATCTACACCAATCTCTGTGGATACGAAAATCCTTACTCTTCCCACTTTACTAAAGCTTGACCCGTACATTTGCAGTGAAAGTAGCGACATTATCTACACGCTACCAAATTTTTGGCGTTGTTGCCAAGGATTGATTTTTAGATTATTGTTGGTATTGTGAGTAAATAACTTGATTTTAATTTAGGCATTTCTTTTGTTTATAATTTTTCGTTTGTAGTTTTGTTTTTCCTGCAGGGTACTTGACGATGTTAGATCAACAAGTGCTTTTGCATTTCTTTCAATGGGATTCCGAGCCATTTTATAGTGCTTGGGAATGATACAAGAAATTGTTGTTCTGATTTTCAAACCATTGTTTCCTGAGAGAGTGTCAACTACTGAATTTCCTCAATGGGTTATTAACGATAACCAGAAATTGGGTTGAAAGAGAAAATAGTACCAACTCTTTCAATTAATTAATTGTGAACGAAGCCTATTGGTTGTTGGAAGACATGGCTGGTTATGATTATCACTGTTGGAATTATTCAACAAGCTACCAAAGTTTGGGGGATAGTTTCACCACCATGGCGCCATGGATTGACACTCCGGTTCAAGATGTGGAGTCTTTCCCCTAGAGGAAATGTTAGCTGAATTTATGGGGGAGACTCATACTTTTTGGAGGAAGACGAATGCCTAGCTCAATGAGCACAAGGTTCGTCTTGACACTATTGAGACAACCTGCGCTGAGATCCAAATTGTGTTTCTACCACCGATCCAAGGCGATCACATCTACGAGGATCTGATATGGCTCACTTATCCTTCGCCGCCATTTGCAACGTTCATTTAGGCCAACGGAGCACATGAGACAAAGCCGAATCGAGTTGAAAGTATGGACCAATCAGAGCCATATCTCGCCAGTCTGGAGGGCATTCTGAACTAAGACCTATATGTGGTGTTGTACGACACTTGCTATGGGTGGAAGTCGCTTTTTGAAGAGAATTTCTCCATGTCGGGCCGAGGATAATAAACCACGTGCCTTTTGGGAGAAAACCCAAGTTCAAAAATAAATTAGATCCATCATCGGCGAATTCATTCAGAGGTGAGCTTGTCTCGCCTCCTAGGTACGTGTTTTAAACCTCATTCGTCAGCATGCTTTATTTCAAATGTTGTGATTGATAATTGGGTCGCGGAGGACACTGTCCGTTTTAATTTTGGGGGTAATGTGTAGTTTGTTAGTATGTTTTATTGTTTCAAAGTGTGCATGTTTGTTTAGTGTAATTTGTGCTTATGTTTGTTGTTGTTGCATGTTGAGTTTTGCGTTCATTTGAGCCATTATCCGATGATGAAATTATCCCTTAGTTGTTTTTCGAGGTCAAGGGTAATGCCCATTTATGTGTGTTTTGTGTGCTTGATAATGCGTTTTGGTAAAAGTTATTGTGGATCCTAATTTGCACGAGCACGTAGACTCAATATATAGCTATTTAATTGATTTGAGGCTGATTATCGATTAGCCAAACTCATGACAATTTAAGGATTCTAGAACCTGATTGAGGAAAAACTTGAGGCAAAATCCTAGGCGAGGTAGTTCAGGAAACGTGATTTAGGCATTCATTTGATTTGTTTGAGCCTTTGAAGCTTACTTTGTTATATGTTTGTCCCTCGTTATCTTGTCGAAGCCTATAATGCCTTTTCAATTCCAAACATATAAAAAATACCCTGGCTAATTGAACTTTTTCCAAGCCTATATCGTTAAACTAAAGGCACAATTTGAGTTAATCAAGTTAGTATTCGTATATGCTACTTGAAGTGAGCAGTTGGGTTTAGGGCGAACTTTTAATTAGTTCGGTATTTGAGTACTCACTTGTCATTTTTCTTTCATTTTAACCACACCCATGAAATTGAAATAATTGAATAAGTTTGGGGGTGTTGTATGTTTAAAAAAAACATATGTAAATATAGTTAAATTCTGTTTCTTTTGACAAGTGAGTACGTCGGTCTTAAATGATTGTTCAGGGTTGTTTCCAATTTATCTATGGGGGTTCGAGAGTGATTTTGTGCCAAGCAATGTGCCTTGGGTATCGTTAAGTTAACGATATTAACCTGTTTTAAATTCCTGATAAACCCTTGGCTATGTTCCAAACCGTACGAAGTTCTTCTGATCTTTTTGAACTTCCAAGCCTGCATTAGTGGAGAGTAGAACCCAATCAGACATACGGAAATCTTAATCTTTTACAGTTGAAGTCGTGAGTTTCATTGGTGGATAATCCAATCCGGTCGTTGTATAGTTATATTATTGAGTTTCGCACACACATGTTGAAAGGATCTAAAATGATGTTTAACATTATTGAATGTTGAAATTATAGAACATCACATAGTTGTGTTTTACCATCTGAACTCAATATGATTGGGGGTTGTTGAGGAAAAATATTTTGGTCGATAAATGAATTAAAAACTCGCATAATGTTTAGATTGTTTGTGTTTAGGTTGTTCATGTTATTTAATTTACCAATGTTTTTTATTTTAGTGTGTGTGTTTTGCTCTAAGACTAATAAAATTCCAAGTTTGGGGGTATTTGATAGGTGTAATTTATCTATTTATTTTCAAGACGGTTTTGATAGTTTTCAAGTATTTTTATAGTGTTTTATTAGGTTTTAAAATGTTTTTATTTGTTTTGTTATAAATTAGGTATTTGGGGTGAAAAGGGACTAAAACGGTCCTTAAACGATCAAAGCGGTGGAAGAATGGTGGAGAAAAAGAGCAAAACAGCCAAATTCAGAACCTGCATTCACCGCTGCAGCAGTGAAAATACAGAGAGTTTACTGAAGCTCCACTGCTGCAGCAGTCAAAATGCAGAGAGTTCCACTGCTGTAGCGGTCAACCTCCAAAAATCCAACCGACCTATCCATCGCTGCAGCGGTCAGAGCCTAACATTTTAAGATATTTTAGGATATTTTGAGATATTTTGAATCCTATAAATATCGTCCCTATTCTCCCAAAACAAGAGGTGGACGTTTTCGGGAGTCTTGAGAGCTCTAAGGCCATTCGACCAATAGAAGATTACAATGCAAAGAAGGAAGAAGCGTTCTAGGAGCGATTTTAGCGGCATATCTTCAGATAACGGCTAATATCCTCATTTCTCTCTTTCTCTCTTAGATTGGTTGTTTGTTTAAATATGTTTAACTCGTTTCTAGTTGTATCTAGGGCTATAACCATGTGTAGCTAAACATATATTGTCTAGGGATCGATGTACTTCACGAAAACCTTGTTCGAATAAAATCTATGGTTCTTTAATGGTTGTTTGTGTTTATCTGATTGTGTTTACCGTTATTCCAAGTTTATATGCTTGTTATGATATACTGAAAATACGGGGTTTGATAATCGGGAGAGGTAACCCTGGATTCAGACTAGGGTTTAAACACAACATGATGATCTAATAACCTGGGAGAGAGTTAGAAAGTGTGCAATCCGTGACGTTGGAGCGAGACTCATGTGACCAAGTGTTGTATAGACGCTCGAGGGGGATTTCGGCGTTGACGCGAAGTCACATAGTCGTTCACTTTACACTCGGGAGAGGTAGTGAATGAGATTTCGATTCCGAGATTGTTGAATAGGATGAACGCCGTTAATGTAAACTAGATTGAAACGAATACGTTTAAGTAGACGAAATTAATCACTAGGCAATAATTTTCCATAAACGTCATACCACTATATTAGTATATTAGATTAATTAACTTAGTTTAGTATATTATTAATATAAAAACTACATTTTATCGCCTAAATAAAGTTATGTTATGATAATTACGGTACTCAACGATAATCTACACCAATTCTTGTGGATACGACAACCCTTATTCTTTTCACTCTGCTAAAATTTGACCCATACACTTGAGGTGAAAGTAGCGATGCTATCTACGTGCTACCAAATCCCTTGGATTTAGTTAGAACAAAATGATAAAACTACCCTTAATCTCAAAGTAAAATGACACAATTACACTTCATTCTATTAAATTTTAAATGTTGCACTTTAGTCCACAAGCATAGGGGTAAGTGGTGAAGAAAATACTATAGGGGAGTAAAGTACAAAATGACCTAATCACATGGGGATAAAATATAATTAACCCTAACATTAATTGTATGCGAAATAGAAGGCATACTTAGTGCAAAATACCTAATTACACCCTTATCTTACCGTCATTTTAAAAAATGCTAGAAAAAGCTAGGTTGAGTTGACCATTTTAGGAAGCACAACTCACATATTCGCCTTCACGTTTCAACCTTTGTAACTTTTCTTCCAATAAAAAATCCTACTACGCTTACAATCCTGCCTATCTAGCTCTATTTGTTGCGTGCTTCTCGTATATTTGGCAAACAATGGTGACCACGAACAAAAAAATGCTGACCAAAAACCCTAACACTACGAATGACCTAGTAAACCCATCAGGTCAGGTGATACATTTTTTCTGCATATCCGATTTTCATTCCATTTTATACGATTCAAACATGAGTCCTTTTTTCTTGTTCATGTTTTTTAATGCACAAATCTAAATGTTTTGACATGCAACACCTCAAAAATATTTAAAAAACAAATATTTTTAGTGGTACGCATGTGTTTTTAAATTTTCGTTCGTGTATTGTGCTAATGTTTAATATTCAACATTTTGGTATTATCGTCTTGGCTATAGTTGGGATTTGGTCAATGATCTATTGAAATTGTGTTTCAACACCTAATTATTGCTTGAAATCTTACTCTAATTGTTTGCATTGTTTCTTTATTCGTGTTAATTCAAGATACTACACCTAGATGCTTAGATTCTATGTTTGACTGCAAAATTATGTATGGTCATGATTTGAATGTTATGTTCAACATTATTATAATTCTTATGTGCGTGTAACATCTTTACAACCTATTTGTTGTAATGTTCAAAACATGATTGCGATTGTTTTTAGTGTGTTGCATATAACATTGTGATTGTTATAATTTTGGTGTTTAGTTCATCGTGTATTCAACATGATTGTGATTCTTTATGTGTATTGAATATAACATCGTGACAATTCATTTGTTGTAATGTCAAACCCATGATTGCGATTGTTTTTCTTATCTTAAATTTACCATTGTGATTGCGCTATTTCTTGTGTTTGGATCTGTTGGCCTAATGAAATACCCTAGAGGGGGGTGAATTGGGTAATTAAAAAATAATCAAAATAAAATTCAATAAATCAAATAATTAATTTTATATATAAATTAATTATTATCTTTATATCACAGCGGAATAAATCAATTAACTAGGTGCATACCCAAACAACAAAAATAACAAAGTAATAATGCAGTACACCAAGATATATCCTGGTTCACCAAGCTACTCTTGGCTAGTACAGTCCTCCGAGCCCCACGGAGATTCGCACCCACTAATTCTCAAGATCCCTTTAAAGGTAAGAACCAAACCCGTACACCGATTCTTTTACAGGCTCAGAATCAACCTTTACAATTTTCTTTTCTAAGGCTAAAGAATAACATTTACTTTTTCCAGGCTCAAGAATAACCCATCTTTTTATAGGTTAAAGATTAACCTAATTCTTTTTATCACTACGTCTCCAGAATCAAAACCTCACACAACACTCCAAGTATCATTTTCACAAGTAAGGATGGAACCTTTACAATTCACTTACAACGCAATTCTTATCTAGGAAAAATCACTACCTCAATCTCTTTACAGGAAGAGATTGAAACCTGGTTACTCTTGATTAAATATCCCTAATGATATTTAATTCGTCACAACTCACCAATACACAAATTGATAAGAAGTAAATCTCACTTAGGAACTTCTACCACCCTAGATAAATAATAACTCAATTAATATCCCAACTAGTAATAGAAAAACGTGAGATATAGAAATATGATTTTAATAAGATATGGGTCGCAAATTGGAGCATGTAATCAGATTTAAGAAATTGTTTATAAAAATATTTTATTCAAAAATCAGAAACAATTTCTAAGATCAATTTCCAAACAATAATCAAATAATGCAATGAAAGAATATAAATGGAAAGATCTTACCCGGAATCTACAGAAAGAATAAATAAAACAATGTAACTTCAGATCCGGTAGCAACACAAATTAATAGCAGTTGATCTTCAAGATCGTCTCTCAGAAAAGCTTACAATATTTTAGATGGATAACTTTTATAAAAGCTCTCAATATAATATGATATGATTTTTCTTCTTTTCTGCTTAGTTAAATCATAAATTCGCAGGTCTATATATAGGGATATATAATCAGCTTTCCAACGGTTAGTTTATAAGTGTCATGACAATAAAATGATCTTATAGACCCCTTATAACATAAAGTTCATTTAGGTTCAATATCACTTAATAACAACTTTTAAAACTCTCAATTAAATCCCTAAAGTATTTCTCAATCTCAATTAATAAGCATAAAAACTATTTCAAGTATTAAATTGAGAAACATTAATATTTAATGTACCAAATCAATAGGATTTAATTAATATATGAACCATATCTTAAATATCACCAAATCCCTTAAATCTCTCTCAAATATTAACGAAAAACGGCTACCTTTAGATATGATTTCAGATTCAAACATTATCCTGAAATAGGGCACTCAGTCGACTGCCCAGTCGACTGAACGATTCAGGGAGTAGCCATCGCAGTTCATCGGTCGACTCGCAGATTTAGAGAGTTTGTCAAGCTTCTACCGGTCGACCGTTCGGTCGACTCTTCGATTCAGAGAGTTCAGCCACTATATGTCGATCGACTCCTCGGTCGACTTCTCCCTTTTGGATCTTTTCTCTAATATCGTTTTATACTCTTTCTCTTTTATATTTTCTCCCCTTTAACTAATTTCTTTTCTCAATTAGCTCCACTAACTTTCTCAAATTCCATTTTAACCATTTATAAATATTTCTTTTTAAATACACATAGGAGCAATTAAATTCATCTCAATTAGCTCCACTAACTTTCTCCAATTCCATTTTAACCATTTATAAATATTTCTTTTCAAACACACATAGGAGCAAATAAATTCATCTTATCAAAACACACATAAGTAATAAAAACATTTTGTGCTGTGTGTGTTCCTAAATGGGATATTAAGAGTTGAAATTTACCTGAGTTGTTTTCCCTAATTTCTTCAAACTCTTAAATCTTCAACTTCAACATCCATTTAATTTGATCTTCAATAGCTTCAATTTCATCATTTAGCATCCATTTAATTTGATATCTTCATCACTGAAACTTTAAATCACTGAAACACTCAATTAAAACATTAGTTCCACCAAAACATCAATATTTAATTGTTCATCAAAATCTTAGGATTAATAGGGGATCATTGTATTTTGTAAAAAAAATGTTTAACTATGTTGAATACAACATCATTTGTATTTTGTCCAAATGAGTATTCTCCTAATCATGACTTACAACACGAGACATAAACAACCAATTCGGATAATGTTGATAGTAAAAAACGACATATCTGATTCAAATTTCGTTTCTCTTGTTTGTGATGTGATGGTATCCTTCAATTCACTACTTATTTTGGGTTTCCTTTTTGTAGTTTCTCAACTTTCAGAAGTGCCCAGTCCATCCAAAAGTCATGTTACAACTTTTAAACGTGTTAAATATCAATCTAACCTCTCTTAGTTCTGTGTACTCGTTGCAGACCTACCTATGCATCAATGACACTTGAATTATCTAAAAAAAATCATTTTGGAACACAACCATGGATCTGTGCAGCAATGAAATTATGATCAACTTGTTCCACAAGATTGATAATCTGTTCACAAACACAATCCAGTTATACCAGCAACACCAAAATACATTTAAGATCAGACTTAAATTCCTCAAGTTCATCAGCAATGACATCCAACTGATGATGAGATAAATTAACTTACTCAAAAAATTAAGCAATGACATCCAACTAATGATGGGATAAATTAACTTACTTGAAAAATTAATTGAATAAGAACGCGCAACGAAAATTAATTTTATCCATTTCTTGTGTGAACCTAGTAGGAATTAAATTAGAGTGATACTTGAATCAACACACCACAATCGCAATCACACTTGAGAAACAATTTTAACGTGGAAAACCTCCCCAATACAAGGAGTAAAAATTATGGAACCAAAGTCCACCCAAAATTTCCACTATCACAAATAATGGAAATACAAGTCTTCTCTAATTACAACTCGAGGTATACAACCAAAATATTTCAAGATCAAAATAACCTTGAAAATGAACAATATCTACAAGATCAAAATGAAGAGATCTCACCAAAACGAGGGTTCAAAATAACCAGAAATAGTCCCGCCGAAGACAGTGGTTGTTGAACTCAGAATACAATCTTTACTGGGAATATTGTAAAACTAGGAGTCTCAAACTTTCTATCCAAATTTTAGATGAATCGGATGATGGATCGACCTCCAATCGACATTTGATTGGAACTATGCAGCTAGGGTTTTTGATGGACAATTTTTTTTTTCTTTTTCTCTCTTGCTGCATTTTTTTCTCTTGTTCCCACCCTAAAAAAAGTTTTTCTATTTTTCATGGGTTTCACATAGATTTGGTCATCTCAACATGTTGGAAATCCAATCCCAACAAGTCTCTCCCTTTCTGACTATGTAGAGAGATTCGTCATCCCAATAATTGAGCAATAAGTCTCAAGTGTTCCTTTTGCTAGAGCATTCGTTAATATATTTATTCCATTATCATACATGTGAATTTTTTCAAGTTTTAACAACTATTCATTAAGCGTTTCTCTTATCCAATGGTACCTTACATCAATGTACTTCAACCTCAAATGAAATATAGAATTTTTTGCCAAATGGATAGCACTTTGATTATCACAGAATAACACATATTGCTCTTGGTTGAAGCTAAGTTCTATCAAGAACTTCTTCATCCATAACAACTATTTGCAGGCTTCTGTAGCTGCAATAAATTCTGCCTCTGTTGTTGAAAGTGCAACGCATTTTTGCAACCTTGACTACCACGAAACAGCCCCACCTGCAAAAATAATCAAATAATCTGAAGTAGACTTACGAGCATCTATATCTCCTGCCATTTCTGCATTTGTGTAACCAACTAGCATTAACTTTCTATTTTCAAAATTGAGTCTCAGCTTGGAAGTGCCTCGAAGATACCTCATTTTCTATTTTATTGCATCCCAATGCTCTATTCCCGAATTTGGAAGAAATTGACTAACTATATTAATTGCATGAGCTAGATCTGGCCTCGTGCAAACTGTAGCATACATTAAACTTCCAATTGCTGAGGCTAACCACTTTAGCCTCATTTATATTTAATATTCCTAGCACTTTTTCGATGTACTGATCCTGTGACATAAGTAACTTCTTCTATTTCTATCTCAATAAATTCGAATATCTAGAATTTGCTTTGCGGGCCCCAAGTCTTTCATAGAAAATGACCTACTTATCTGATTCTTTAATTTGTTAATTCTTTCTTGCCAACAATTAACATGTCATCGACATAGAATAATAAGATGATAAAATCACTATTACTGAATTTCTGCACAAAAACACAATGATCTGAAATAGTCTTCATGTAGTTTTTTGTCTTGCTCTCCCATAGTAGACTCAGACTTCTTGTGCTATTGTCTAGGTGTCTGTTTTAAACCATAGAGAATTTTCTTCAATTGACACACATTATCCATTTTTCATTTTGCCCTGATGCTCTCTGGTTTCTCCATATAAATCTCATCCTCTAAGTCACCATAAAGGAAAATAATTTTCATATCTATCTGCTCAATCTCTAAGTCTAGGTTAGCTGCTAAGCTAAGAACAACATGAATAGAAGATATTTTCACATCTGGAGAGAAAATCGCTTCAAAATCGATGTCTTTCCTCTAGTTGAATCCTTTGACAACTAGTCTAGTTTTGTATAGTGGCTGTGAAGTATGTTCATCCTGCTTTACCTTGTAAACCCACCCATTTTTCAAAACTCTTTTGTTTTTAGATAATTTCACCAATTCAAAAATGTGGTTTTCATACAATGATTACATCTCATCTTGCATGAATTCAATCCACTATTTCTTATGTTTAGCTTCCATGGATTCATTATAACACTCCGGTTCTCCCTCATCAATCAACATGTACTCATCTGTAGATTATCGAGTAAAACGATGTCAGTCTTTGGTGGACCTCCTGAGTGGAATTTCTGGAGGTGTTTGTGGTACTTGCAACTGATCAAGAGACTTATGATTAGTCTCATCCTCTAAGGAGACATCTGCATCACCTAAATTCAACTGATTGTCCTAAATATCATCTCTAACTAGCGTCGACACTTGTATCAGATGAACTGTATCCAAGTCAACTAAGTCATCATAGTTTTGAGGCACTATTTCATCAATATTCTCGATATCTCGCATGGTTTGGCCTTCCATGAACACAACATCTCAACTTCTTATGACTTTCTTTTGTACTAGATCATAAAACCGGTGACCGAACTCATCTTGGCCATATCCAATAAATACGCATGATCATGTTTTGACATCAAGTTTGGACCTCTCATCTCTAAGAATATGCACAAAAGTCTGGTATCCAAAAACATGTAAGTGATTGTAAGCAACTTCCTTTCCTGACCAAACTTTATTTGGAACATCAAACTTTAAGGGAATACGTTGAACCCTAGGTTTTGAATGGACAATTAACTATTGATGTTTTTGGTAGAACTAAAGTGTTTGTTGAGTATTTCAGAAAAAAGTTCCATATAGTTGTTTAAGAAAAAGATCTCACATAGAAAACATAAAGAGTGCAAAGAAGGACACAATAAAGAAATGAAGAGTATTGAAGACCTTAAAGAAAATTAGGTGAAAACAACTCTCTACTCATATACTCTTAATGAAACTAGAATTAGATTACACATAACACTTTAAATGAATTATTTTTATGTGTGTCTTATTATGAATTGATAGAGTTAAGATCCTAATTAAAGATTTTGTATGTGCACCTTATGTAAAATCAAATTGATAATTGATCTAATTGGAAAAAATGGTTTAAAGTATAAAAATGTGTATTTTTTAGGTCAATTTGGTCAACCGAGAAAAGCAATAGATTAACTCAATCAAACAGTAAGTTTTAGAGCAGAATTAAGGTGCTACTGATCCAATCGGTTAACTGAAATAAAGAGATCTGTCAACTATTTGAGTTAGTGTATTTCTTGAAGCAGAATTGGACTAACCTGAAGCAATCGATCAACCAATTGGAAAAAATCGGTCAATCGTTTGAGTTAGTGTGTTTTTTGAGGCGAAAATGAACTATCCTATATCATTCGGTTAACTGAATGGAAGAATTTGGTCAATCGGTTGGCCTGTGAGTTTAGGCTGGGTTTTGACTTTGAATCAATTAGTCAACCGAATTTTAGGGATCGATCAATTGACAATATTAGTTGTGATTTTGTGTGATTTGGTTTCTTGGTAAAAAACTATCCGTTTTTTAGGATTCTAAGGGATAGATTTGGGGGATTTGAACTAAATTGAGATATGGTACATCTATTTAATTATCCCTATTGATTTGGTTCACGTAATTTGTGATTCTCTTAATTTAAGTTGATTAATACTTCCTATCTTTATGATTGTAAATTGAGAATTATTTTATGAACTTATTTGAGAGATTTAAGACATATTTTAAACTGGAATACCCCTGAAATGGAAGATAAAATTATATGGGGTCTAAAAGTGTCTTTAGAGGTATATCTTTTGAAAAGTAATCGTTGGAGGGGTTGATATTTGTCTATAAAAATAGACTTGCGGGATTAAGAGAAAATACATTAAGAACAATCAGTTTTGACATTTTATAAGAGTGATTTTTACGCTGAGATTTATGTGAGAGATTTGTGCTAAGTTCTTGATCTAAAGTGCTGTTGATTTGGTGTCACCGATTTGTGCTCTATTGTGATTCTGTTTCCATCTTCGGTGTTTTCTCGATTAGATCTTTCCAAGCTTTGTTCTTTATTTTGAATTCATATATTTATTAATTGCTTGGTTATAATATTGTTAGAAAGTCGTTTTTAAACTTAAAAACCCTAAAAATATTTTTGTTTGATTATCTGATTACGTGCTCTAAATTGTGCTACCAAATCAAATATTGTTTGCCTTGTATTGTATGTATCACATAGTAATTTTCTGGATAATAATTGAGTATATCTGTATTGAGGTGGTAGAAGTTCCTTATAGGAAAAAACTCATATTTCGTTTTTGTATTTGTGAGTTTGAGTGAATTAGACATGTTTGGGACGGTGTCTAGTCAGGCTGGCTAAGTTTCGATCTTTTTCCTGTGAAAAAAATTAGGGTTTGATCTTTATCTTGTGAAAATATTAGGTTATTATTTTTCCTTGAAAAGAATTAGGTTTTGATTCTCCTTGCAGTTGAATTGTTATTTTTGAGTGAATTGTAAATGTTCAATCTTTACTTGTGAAAAAAATACTTGAGAGAGTGGTGAGGTTAATCTTTAGTCTGGTAAAAAGATGGGGTTTATCCTTGGTCTGGGAAAATGGTAAATTTATTAATTTTTGATTATGTGCCTATAAAAGAATCATTGTAAGGGTTTGGTTCCTACCAGTAAAGGAATCAGTAGTTTAGTGGTTGTGAATCTCCATGGAGCTCAGGGGACTGGATTAGGCAAGGTGTTCGCGATAATTTCACTCTTGATTTTACTTGCAAGTGCACAAGGTCAAGTTTTAATATAGTGGATCTTAAGATCGAGTGTCGTCCTCTGGGATATGTGTTAGTATTAGTTGAATACTATAATTGACATAGCTTAATATTATTTAGACGGTTCAAGAATTGTTTTGAGTTTGCTAATCGAAAACTAATTTAAACCTAAACAACTTTGGATTAAATCTATTAAAATGGATTACCTAGGGATTAATTTTATTCACTAATACATGTTCGATTTCGTTTAGTTTACAATAACGATGTTTATTCTATCCGACAATCTAGGTATCGTAAACTCGCACACTACCTATCCCGAGTGTAAAGTGAGCGAATATGTACCTCATACTGACGTTGATATCCCTATCTAACATCTAAACGAGTACACGAGTCTTGATCCAACCTTACGGATTGCACACGTTCTAATAATCTCTCGATTCATTAGACCATCGCGTTGTGTTTAACCTAGTCCAAATCCGGGTTTACCTCTCTTGAGTATCAAATCTTGTATTCTTAAACCAACCCTAATACCATATAAAGCATATCAAGGATGTAATAAAACGGTAAATACAATCGGATTTAGATAAATAACCATTAAAGAAACATATATTCAATTAAACATGAATTTACATGAATTACATCAACCCCTAGATAATATCTACTTAGCCATCCATGATCACAACTAAATAAGCATTAAAACAAGAGAAATACTTCATCATTGAAGATACAACATTTAAATACAAAGAGGGAAACAAAGATAGAAAGACAAATCTAAAGAGTGGAGTGTTCCACTTCTGCCAAAACCATTCCAAAATAGTTTCTTCTTCTGCAAAATGAACTCTCCTCTTCTAGGTTTGAATATTACTCTCAACACGACTATAAAAACGTTCTAAATAATTGTTGGAAGAAGGCATACAAGATAAGGATAAAAAATATCTAAAAAATATCACAAAAGATCTAATCCAGCTGGCTGATTGACCGCTGTAGCGGTAATGCATTTGGCGTTTTGTCCTTCCATCGCTGTAGCGGTGAGGGCTATCGTTGCAACGATGGCTAGGCAGAATGCTACTAACCCTTTCACCACTGTAGCGGTCAAGGGTCAATAAACCCTTGGCGCCGGCGCTGCAGCGGTAAGTTCCACCGCTACAGCGGTGAGGCAACAGTGCTGATCTTTGTCCTTCTTCATCGTTTTTCTACCGATTTCCTACCGATTCTCTAGATTATCAACCGTTTACGTCCCTACACTTGATTTACATAAAAACGAATATAAACGATCTAAAATATTACAAAAACACTAAAAAACTGCTAAATTCGGCTTGGAAATAGATAGGTTTTTTCAACCTATCACATGGTTAACTTGCTGAATCAGGATATCTTGGTGTGCTGCATTGTTTATATTCTTTATATTGTATTTGGGTGTAAACTTAGTATTAAACACTTATCCGCTGCGTAACTAAGATAATAATTAATTTAGAAAAATTGATTATTTGATAAGTAAGTGTTTAAAGAATTATTATTTAAATTTTTATAACTATCTAATTCAGCCCCCCACATGTATAACTGTTGATAGGTGTGATCCACCTACATATTTTAAAAACGAATTAAGTTAGTTTTCAAGAGTTTATATAGTATTTTTTTTATGTTTTAATTAGTTTTCATACTTTTTGTATAAATTAGGTGTGTGGGGGCATAAAGATAGGAAACTGGAGCAAAAACGATGAGATCAAACCAAATCGAGTCGAAGTTACAGTGGATAAACAAGCTCAGAGGCTAAAATATGAAATAGGCCCACCGCCTAGGCTTCCAGACCACCGCCTTGGCGGTGAAGAAGCTGAGAAAAGAGAAAAATGTTATTGACAAACCACCGCCTAGGCGAAAATCCAGCAGAAAACGAAGATGGGCTACTAACAGCTGATCGCCTAGGCGGAGAAATCCACCGCCTAGGAAAAAATCCAACAGAATATTCTTCCACGTCCACCGCCTACTTCACCACCTAGGTGATCAACCGAACCAACCTAACTCCGCCTAGGCGAAGAATCCACCGCCTAAGCGAAAATCCCCTGCACAGTCTTGAGATATTTTTAGGATATTTTGGCTATAAATACCCCTTCTCCTCCCCCTTCTCCGGCCTCTATTGCATTTTTTAGCCCCTTAGGCTATATCTATGGGTATGTTTAGGAGTTTTGGAGGTGGAGTTCACATCCCGAAGTGGAGAAGACGGTGAATCGATCGTTGAGCGTTCTTAGCGGTTTATCTTCGGACGAGGCTAAGTTCTTCGATTGTTTTTCCTTATTTCTTTATCTTAGGATCATGTGAGCATGTTTAGCTCGATTTATATGTTTATGCGACTATGGCCACGAGTTAAATATGGATTGTAGTAGTGATTACCAGTATATTTATAAATATGTTTGTTTGGATGATTTCGGTGTTTCGCTTGTGATTGTTCTTCGTAGTTTGATTGTGTTTACCGTATTGTTTGTTTATTATGATTAGAATGGTAAATGGAGAATACAAAGATTTGACAAACCTCGGATTCAGATTAGGGTAAACAAACGCCACGATTCTATAACTTGGTCGGGGTTTGAATCGTGGACAATCGATGATGTGGGGCAAGACACAAGCTACCTAGGGTCGTTAAGACGTTGAGGGGGACTTCTTCGTTGACTTGAAGTTGCGTTATATCCCTCGTCTTACACTTGGGATAGGTGGCGAGGGAGTTTTAGAACGGAGATTGTCGATAGGGTAAATACAACGTGACGATCCAATAACCCGGGAGGGAGTTGGCTTGTGTGTAATCAATGACGCTGGATGAGACTCACGTGACCTAGGGTTGTTAAGATGTTGAGGGGGATTTCTTCGTTGACTCGGAGTCATGTATTCCCCCATCTTACACTCGGGAGCGGTGGCGATGGAGTTTACGTACCGAGGTTGTCAAATAGGTTGAACAACGTAAACGTGAGTAAATCGGAATCAAACACGATACGTTAATCCCTAGGTAATTTTTCACCCTAAAACATATTAGCATATTAGTGTAGTTAATTTAGGTTATATTAGTATTAGTTTAATTAATTAATTACATTTGTTTTTCGCCTAGATAAATTAGGTTACGACAAACGCGGTATTCGATAGTAACGACACCAATCCCTATGGATATGATAACCCGATCTTTCACGATCACACTATACTAAAACATAGACCTCGTATACTTGCGAGTGTAAGTAGCGGCGTATTCCATGCCCTACCAACTGTGCTCAAAGCCTTACCCCAAAAAGTTCTTAGCAACTGTGTTTGTGAACGTAAACATCTCACCTTTTCAACTAGTGCTATGTTCATTCTCTGTACCAAGCTATTCAACTGAGGAGTCTTTGGAGGTGTATTTTGGTGACAAATGTCTTATTGTTTGCAGTAATCATCAAAGGGACCCAAATACTCACCCCCCATTATCTGTTCTGATACATTTCAATTTTTTTTCCAATCTGTCTCTCAACTGTGGTTTGAAATTATTTGAACACATCTAGCACTTGATCTTTGTTTTTCAAAGTATAAATCCACAATTTCCTTGAGTGATTATCTATGAAAGTCACAAAATAGAGAGCACCACCAAGAGTTTTGGTTTTCATATGACCACAAACATCTGAATATACTAAATCAAGTATACCTGGTTTTCTTAAAGAAAAGGACGACTTGAAGGCGACTCTGGTTCGCTTTCATGCCAATAGGACTGTAAATGAACCGAGCTGCTCATGAACAGCTTGGGCTCGGCTCGAAAAAATCTCGTTCGAACTCGTTTATTAAAATAAATGAGCCGAGCTCGAGCTCCTAAAAAAGTTTGTTTAATAATCGAGCCGAGCTTGTTCGCGAGCTGCTCGATTTTTATTCGCGAACAAAACCTAAACGAGCCCAGCTTGTTTGCGAACTCATTTTTATGTTCGTGAACATTAATATATGTGTATATATATATATATATATATATATATATATATATATATATATATATATATATATATATATATATATATATATATATATATATATATATATATATATATATATATATAAGACATTTAGGGCATTTTGGGCGGGAGACATTTAGGGTCATTGGATCTACATCTAAGGGTTGAGATTACACCATAGGGGAGAGACATTTTTTTTTACCATAGATCACTTTTGATCCAATGGCATAGATCAAACTACACTTTTAAACCTAATTCTTTCTACATTTCTCTCTCTCTGTGCCTCCCAAGTCCCAAGTCCATCTCTATCTCTCTCTCACCTCCCAATCGACTCACAGATTTGGGCCTCCTCTTCGAAGGCCGCCGTTGCAAGCAACACCATTTCAAACTCTCTTTCTCATCCCATTCCACTGCCGCCATAGCCAGTGCAATCTCCATCCAACATCGCCATCTCGGCTTCAGCCGAAGCACCACCTTGCCGTCGCTTTTATCCTCGTCGCTGATTCAGATCTTGAAGGTCTTGAAGGCGGTGTTCGGTAAGGGTCTTGAAGGCAATGGTCGGTAAGGGTCTTGAAGGTGATGGTCGGTGGTCATTGGTCGGCGTTCGTTGAGGGTCTTGAAGGCGATGGTCGCCGGCGAGCGTGGACGACGTAGGATATAACGGAGAGTGTGGACGACGGTGGAGATGTCCTTTTCTCACCACAGGTCTCTCTATCTCTTTCTTCCACGCCTCTCTCTCTATATCTGCCATCGCCGACGACTGAAGACTTCGCCGCCGACCGATCTAAAACCCACTGTCGAGACTCAAAAACTTCAGATATTCTGTCTGCTATGCGATTTTTTTGATTTTTTGAATTTGGGTTTTAGATCTGAACATTTAGTGTTTGATTTGGCAAAATTTGAGTTCAACTTTGATGGATGGTGCCTATAATCAATGGAGAAATACCGTTGGTAGATGAGGCAATATCAGATTATCAGCGGCTGCTGGACATGTTTTCTTTTCACCTTTCCCTATCCATATGCTATTATTTTTTGTCTGCTGCTGTGTCGTATTCAAACAATGGAGAAATTTGGGTAAAAATTTAGATATTTAGATGCTGTGGTGAAGCATTATTCTTCACTTCCTTGTGTGCCCATATATTACTTTAATAGCTTAAAACTTTTACCTTATTTCAGATTGCAGTTATATAATATGGTTGAGCTAAAAGTTGAAGGAGATGGTAATTTCCAGGTAGGTTTCTTGTTTTTGTCTGCCATATGCTAAAACTTGATTTTTTTACTAACTATTTTTCCAAGATAACCCCTTTTCGAAAGTTATAATGCTCTTCATTTTTTAGCCTAATTGTCTTACTTATTTGATCAAATCTATCGTTCCACTTAGCACCACAAATTTGTGAGAGAACAAATTGTGGATCAAGTTTGTTGAAATTTCATTGCTAAAAAAATATTTTTGTGAATAAAATGATGAATTTTGAATTAATAATTGTTGATTGTATTGATTACTTGTGTCTGTTTTGTTTTTTATTAGTTGAAGGGGCATTCAGAATTATATGAGGCTTATGTTCCTATAGCTTATGATGAGTATTTGAAAAACATGAGCAAGTATGAGGCCTTTAATTGTTTTTTCCCTCCCATTCATGTATTGATCTCTATTAGGTCCAATAGGAAAAAAAGTGTTTCTTACGATTTGAAAATTCAACAGGATCAGTGAATGGGGTGATCATGTCACATTGCAGGTAGCTGCAGACTCGATATTGCATCTCTTTCAACTTGGATGGATGGCGATGGTGGTTGCATTCGGTGAGCTTATATGGAGGACAAATGACTTCTTGGCGCAGTGATAAGGGTGAAGAGCTCTTGTTCACTAGTAGTAAGGTTTGGGTTTCCTTTGTTTTTTTGTTAATTTTTAATCATTTTTTGTTAGAATCAGTATGAGAAATAATGACCCGACGTTGTTATAAATTTTGATGTGTAGTTATATATATATATATATATATATATATATAGTTCATAGAGTTTACTAATGTTTTTATTTTTATTTTTTTAGTATCACTGCTGATTATGATTCATACTTTTTTTTTTGTTTGAAAATGATGTCATTTGAAGATTCAACACCATTTCTAGATATTTTTCATTATGATGAAAAAGATGTCCAAATCCATGAGGTTGACGATTTGGACTAGTTTGTTTGATGTATTTTTAGGTTTTATAATTTGGGTTTTGTAATTTGTATATTACAATGGTTTGGATATATTTGGACTTGTATTTTATGTGGTCGTTAACTAGGTTGATGATTTGATATGTTTTTGAGTTTTGTAATTTGTATTAATTTGTTTGTATTTTTTGTGTCATTTGTAAATTGTAATGTATTTGGATTTATATTTAACCAACAAAATGAGTGTTAATTGATTGTCGAGCTCATATCGAGCAATTCAAGTTCAAGCTCGAGCTTTTTAAACGATCTACTCGAGCTCGAGATTTCTTAAACGAGCTATTTGAGCTCGAGCTTCTTAATTGAGCTATTTGAGCTCGAGCTCTAATAGCTCATTATATTTAACGAGATCGAGCTCGAGCTGAATTATTTTTAGCCGAACTAAGCTCAAACATTCACTTCAAAGCTCGGCTCGAGCTCGAGCTCTGCTCGTTTAACTTGTAACTTAAATAAACATGCCTGTACATCCACTACTTGGCTCGGCTCAGCTCGTTTATAGCCCTACCTGCCAAGCAATGAGCACACTTCTTGAAAGGTTCATTCTTGATTCCCAAAAGAAGATTTATCTTGGTCAAAACCATCAACCCTTTCTTACTCATGTGAAAAAGCTTCTTGTGCCAAAGCTCAATTGTACCTTTATTTTCTACCGCATGGATGTTGCAATTTGAGATCTTTGCTTGCATAAAGTACAAGGAAGAACACTTCTTCCCTCTATCCACAACCATAGAACCTTTAGTGAGCTTCTATTGACCATTAATGAAAGGGTTGCAAAACCCTTCATCATCAAGCTTGCTTGTAGAAATCAAATTCAAGTGGATATGAGGGACGTGTTTGACATTTTTCAAAACCAACGTTGTACCATTATTGGTCTCCAAACATACATCCCCAATGCCAATGATTTTTTCCAAACCATCATTTCCCATCTTCATTGCCCCAAAGTCATCAGCGGTATAGAAAGTGAAAAAATCCTCTTGAGACGTAGTATGAATAGAGGCGCCACTATCAATAACCCAATTGGTCTCATGACATGCTAGATTAATAACATCGTCATCATAAACAACGAGAAAGTCTTAGGAAGTAGTAGTGATAGCAACTTGATCATCATCATTTCCTTCGTTGTTCTTTTTCTCATTTCATTTCTCCTTATTCTCTTTCTTCAAATTTCTAAACTATTTTCTAATGTTCCCCTTTAATCCACAATGATGGCACTCCATATTAGAGAACTTATTGGACTGGCTTCTACTTCGATATATATTGTCGGACCTCTACTCTTGCTCTTCACCCTATTTTCTGTAACCAAGATGTCTGACTCTAAAAAAGTACCATGTGATTTTCTTCTCATCTCTTCATTCAAAATACTGATCTTGGCAAAGTTCATATTGATTACACCGTCGAGAGTTGAATTAAAAATCGATGTTTTTAACGTTTCTCAAGATCTCGGCAAAGTACCAAGTAACCATAACCCATGAATCTCTTCATCGAACTTGATGCCCATTCTATCCAATTGATTAATTAATCCTTGAAATGTGTTCAAGTGATATTCCAATGGAGTTCCGTCTTGGTATCTCAGAATCATCAATTTATGCATCAAATACATTTTATTGTTTCCTGTCTTCTTGGCATACAATTCCTCAAGTTTAGTCCAAAGTGTATGTGCATGTTTCTCTCTATGAATGTGGTTCAAACATTATCATCCACCTATTTTCTAATGTATCCACATACTTTCCCATGTAGCAAATTCCACTCTTTATCGAAGTTATTTTTAAGCTTTTCAGTGGTAGACACCGGTAAATGAAGTTTGTTCATATAAAGATGATTTTCCATTTTTTTCTCCAAGCGTGATAATTAGAACCATTTAAAGTAACCATTCTCCTCAAATTTGCTTTCATTGTTTAATGCAAGATATTCGACAAAATCAACCTTGCTCTAAATACCAATTTGATGGGATAAATCAACTTACTCGAAAAATTAATCGAATAAGAACGCGTAACAAAAATTAATTTTATCCATTTCTTGTGTGAATTTGGTAGGAATTAAATTAGAGTGGTACTTGAATCAAAACAACACAATCATAGTCACACGAGACAAATGATTTTAACGTGGAAAACGTTCTCAATGCGAGGAGTAAAAATCATGGGGCCGAAGTCCACTCAAAATCTCTACTATCACAAATAACGGGAATACAAGTTTTCTTTAGTTATAATTAGAGGTACACAACCACAATACTTCAAGATAAAAGCAACCTTGACAATGAACAAGATCTACAAGAGCAAAATAAAGAGATCTCACCAAAACGTGAGTTCAAAACAACCCAAATTAGTCCTACCAAAAATAGTAGTTGCCGAATTTAGAATACGATCTTCACCATTCAGATTGTAGAACTAGGAGTTTTAAACTTTTTGTCTAAATTTTAGACCAATCAGATGGTGTATCGACCTCTACCTCGCGTTTGATCAGAACTACGCAGTTAGGGTTTTGGTGGACAACTTTTTCTCTCTTTTTCTCTTACTGTGTTTTTTCTCTTGTTTTAACCCTAAAAAAACTTTTTCTATTTTTCATGGGTTTCATAGATTGGACCATCTCCACATGTTGGAAATCCAAGACCAACAATTGATTTTTGGACTAACATCCAGTCATGTGAAAATATTGAGACGGTATGCAAAAAAATTTGGTTGTTCGTTCCTGACTCATCTAGGTCTAGATATAGACAAGCTAAGTGTTGTTAAGGTTAAGAGTGAAAGATGGTTAGCTCTTAAGGGTGATAATGATGATGACATAGACGATGTTGTTAATTTATTATGTCTACATCTGATATACATGTGTTTCTTTACAAACAAAAGGACAAGCTATTTGAGTATCCGATATCATGCTCGTTGAAGACTAGGATACCATGGTTACTTACAACTGGTCCTAAAGGATTCACTTTAATTTGATGTCATCTATTGAGTCCGGCTACCAAAGACCATCGTCTATTAATGGATGTGCGATTGCGTTATAGACTTACAGGTCACATAATTTATTTACCTATGTATTTTTTAAGTAAGTTCATTCCTTTGCTCCAATATGTTGTGTTGGTAATTATTTTTCCAATCAGTGTTCGCTGTGCAAACATACAAGCTTGATTGATCCTATCTCGAATAGAGCTCATTTTGTGCCACGTCGGGCAAAATGGGACATGATGAAGCTCATGAGTATTACATCCGGGTTGCAATTGTCTATTCTATCACGGGATCAGGTATACATTTGTAAATAAAAACGACATTGCTAATCTTGTATGTTGAATACAACATTATAATAGTTTCGCATGTAGACTTTAATTGATTATACATGCTAATCTTTTAACCACTAATATGTAATATTTTTATGTATATTTTTTTGTGAATGTGTTAAATAAAACATCTATATTCAATTTTAATTTTTTAATGCATCTTAGGTCAGGGAGAATGACCTCCAAGAGTTGATATCTGAGATTAAAATGGGTATTGTACTGCCTGTGCTTGGCGATACTGATAAAGATGCGTCTGCGTTAAATGCATCACGAAATGACAAAGAAAATGTGTCTAAACCCACTGACTTCGTGTCGTTTAATCTAAATATATCACAATAATTCAACGAGGAAGTGGTCCAATTTTGTGGAAGGTCACAGAATTTGACAGAGCTTGTTGAGCGCAACAAGAAACTCACTCAAGAGTGTGAAGATTTGAAATTGTGACGGAAACAATTGAAGAAAAAATAAAGAATAAGGTAAAGAAACTCAAAGATGTGATAAAGAAAATGAATAATGAATGACGCGAGTTGGACAGGGCACTTGTTGAATTCGAACTCCACTGTATCACACAAAAGAAGAAACATGTTAGCGAATTGGAAGAACAACTTGTAGAGGCGGTTGTTCATTATGTTACCCAGACAATTGAAAATCAATAAAAACATTCCAAACAAATTGAAGGAATTACGGAATTTTTCAATATGGAGTTGGATGACAGGGATACTATTATCGTGAAACAGGTATCCGAAATAGCTCACCTTGATGATCCAACACCTATCCCGCTACCAAAAACATCAAGGGATAGGAAGAGTTCCTGACAAAAACCTTAAACGAAAACTCCCACCCCGCTTGTGCAAAACATCAAAAGTCGCATAAGGACACAAAAGATTGGTAAAGATTTTGTACATGAATACAAAGTTTCGGTTAACCGAATGAGGTGATGAAGAACATCTAAGGACAAGATTCCAAAATCAACTGAACCAGTCAAAGATATCATTGTATATACTAGAAATATAAGTAAATCAATCCCAGATGATGATAAGTCACGTATCTTGCTGACAAGGGGAAGTGTTGTTGCCAGGCTATTGACCCAATCAAATTGGGACAAGCTTGAGTTGATTTTGGTGAAAGATGGCTCGTCGTATGTACCATAATATCTCTTGTTAGTTACATTCAGATTATTATTATATCACATAGATAATGTTTTGTTTTGGTTCATTGTAATATTTCGTATATTTATTAGTGCGCTCATCTAGAGTTGTGAATGGTTATATGCACAAGTCCCACTTATCGATTTGATCAGGCTTTCGTGGGAAAAAGAACTGACAAACTTTGTAAGCTTCCAATCGTTTTTATGACTGTTTGTATTTTAACCAATTTATTTGTTGTAGCATGCATTATCATATTGCATTCCACATGTGTATGCTATCTGTTGAATGTAAAATATGGCCACATGTTAATATTAATGTGTTGAATATAACATATAATACTATAATCATATTATTATCCAAATTGTTGTAGATAATTTGGAAGCTGTGATACTAACACAATTTTTTCCATAAAAAGAAAATTGCTGTGATAATTTGCCATAAAAGACTCTCGTTTCTCGTTCCCCGATCCGTACTCGTGCCCAAACACGACAGCCTATCCCAATGGAAGAAGTTGAGAAAGGATTGCACGAACCCATTGAGGTAATACAGCTCAAAGAGGATATGGTTTCGTTGAAAGGGGTCGTCGGCCAGATAACTGAATTACTACAACAACTCCAGCAGTCTCAACAGAACTGCTAGCATCCGTCTAAACCCTAGATCCAGTCAAACTGGAAACGTTACATCAGCCGTTCAGCTCTTGAGGCCTTAGCCTGGTGCTTGGGGAATCAGTGCTCTATGAACGTATAGATATATTTTACTGAATAGTGAGCCATTAAGTGTACACAACTGCCTTACAATTGTTTTTATCGAGTTTCAGGTAAGCACATTTCATCAAGTTTTATTCCCAGAACTGTAATATTCCCATGTTCCGTTCCCTGTTTCTATGTTTTTTTTTTCGTTCGCGTTCTATTTCTTTCCATGTTTTAGCCTCCGTTTTTGTCCTGTATTTTAAAGGCTTTGTTTTAGCCAAAGTGGTCTTATGAGTGAATTAAGTGGTGCTGTTTCTTTTTTTTGAACTGGTCTTATAAGTGGAGTGAATTAATTGGGGCTGGGATAGCTAGCTGAATTAAGATGCTAATAACCAAAAAATGGGAAAGGCATGCTTGAAAGAATTGTTAGTCAGCAAATGGGGCTCACTCAACCCGGTTGTAATTTTTCTTACTGAATTGAAGAGCACATCTTTTATCATTTGCTTATACTCCTATTAATTGTCTAAGCATATAAATTTTAAAATCTATGAAGTTGAAATCCTTAGTATTATATTAATTATACTCATTGTTTTTTTTACCATTCTACATTTAGGTTGATTGCTAATTTCAGTGGCAGATTTCAGCCTGAGAAAGCAATGAACTTGATCGATGAAGCTAGTTTCGGGGTTCGGCTTCTTGATGCTTAGGTGAGTTTGTAATTATTTTTTGAATTTCCTGCTTAATAGATTCTAGGTTGATAATGGTAATATTCTATTATGCAATATTAGAAAATAAAGTTTGAATAGTAAAGAGAAGAATGAATGGAAGAACACTTCTCATTAATTTTTCAATCACCAAAGGAATACAATTTATAGATGGGAAATAACAAATAACAAACTCTAACAAACTACAACAAACAAGTAACGAAAATAACAAAATGAATAAAAGCTTCCATGAAAAAGATTCTCATAGAATATAATACTCCCCCTCAAGATGGAGAATACATGTTATGAATTCCCATATTGCTAAGTAAAAGACGAAACTAGGATGAATGAAGAGCCTTTGTGAATATGTCAGCTAGCTGATTCTAACTATAAACATGAAGGGTTTTCAACAACCATTTTTGAAGCTTTTCTCTAACAAGGTGGCAGTCAATCTCAAAGTGCGTAGTGCGCTCATGAAATACGGGATTGGCTGCAATGTGGAGAGCTGCTTGATTATCACAAAAAAGAAGTGCAGGTCCAAAATGACTCACTCTCAAATTTGCAAGTAAAGATAGTAACCAAACTATTTCACAGGTAGCGTTTTCCATGGAGTGATACTCTGCTTCTGTAGACAAATGAGATATAGTGTGTTGTTTCTTAGATATCCAAGACACCAAGGAAGAACCTAAGAAAACATAAAATCCACTAATAGATCACCTGGTATCCGAACACGTTGCCCAATCAGCATCAGCAAAAGCCTTTAGTTGAATAGAGGAGTTGGCAGGAAAGAAAATTCCTTAACTTGGTTCCCTCTTGTTATACTGTAATATTTTTGTCCAGCTTAAAGATGTGGAGTTCGAGGAGTAACCAAGAATTGGCTAAGATGATTTACAGCAAAACTTAAATAAGGCCGAGTAATGGTGAGGTATAAAATCTTGCTAATCAACCGTCGATACACAATAGGATCCTCAAGTAAAAGACCATCATCTTGAGACAATTTCAAATTAGGATCCATAGGTGTGGAAGAGGGTTTAACAACCAAAGTCCCTGTATCCGATTGTAACTTAAGAGCATAATGGCGTTGACAAATAGAACCAAAAATATTTAAGGTCTCCCAAATCTTTCAACTTGGAGCGATTATTGAGGAAAGACTTTAACTTGTTCACAGAGCTTGAATCATTCCTAGCAATAACAATATCATCAACATAAATTAAAAGAGCAATGAAAGATTGTCCGCTGAATTTGGTGTAAAGGGAATGATAACTAAAAGATTGAGTGAAACGTTCACCAAGGAGTACACTGGTAAACTTAGAAAACCATTGTCGTGATGCTTGGTGTAATCCGTATATGGACTTTCTCAATTTACAAATGGCATTAGATGACAAAGACTCCTCCTCACAACTTGTAAAAAATCATTGTTGACATCAAGTTGAGTTAAAGACCAGCCGTGGATAGCTGCTAAGGATAAAAGAACTTTCATTGTAACGAGCTTGGTAATGGGAGAGTATGTATCTAAAAAATCAACGCCCTCCTGTTGAGTATAGCCTTTAGCAACCAAACATGCTTTGTAATACTTAATGGATCCATCAGCATGAAACTTAATTTTATACACCTATTTACAACCAACTGGATGCCTCCCTGGAGGAAGAGAAATAATTTGCCAAGTATGATTACCCTCCAAATCTTGGAGTTCATCATGCATAGCATGTCACCATGCTGGAATCTCAATAGGCTTGGGAAAAAGTGTGAGGTTCGGTATGAGAGGAAATGGCTAAGGCTAAGGCACAATGAGGGGGAGTAAGATGACGATAGCTAAGAATATATTAAATGGGAGAGAGAGTAGGAGCGGAAGAAGTAAGAGAAAAAGACCGAATGACTAAAGAACAATGATAATCAGAAAGATAGGAAGGAGGCTTAGTAACGCGATGAGGCCGTGTGGGAAGTGAAGAAAAAGTAGGAATGGGAGGGATGAGAGAGGATGAGGGAGAAGAAAGAAGAGGAGAAGAATATTCTGGATTAGGACAATCAGGAATGAAGCAGGGTAACACGCGGTTATGAAAGAAATTAAGAGGAGAATGGTATGTGGGAGTCCCAGAAAAGGGAAAAATCGTCTCTTGGAAAATGACGTTTCGAGAAATGAAAGTGTAATTGGTGGTGATATTGAGAAGTTTGTATCCTTTGTAGCCAAAAGGATAACCAAGAAAAACATAAGGACAAGCACGAAGAGAGAACTTAGAGCATTGGCTAAGTAAGGTAGACGAATAACATAAATAACCAAAGGCTCTAAGGTGATCGAAAGAAGGGGATTTGTGTGTTAAGAGCTCAAGAGGGGTTTTATTGGCTAACAAATGAGATGGAATTCGATTAATCAAATAAACGGTCGTCAGGACGCAATTCCCCCAATAACGAAGTGGCAAACCAGACTAAAAATCCATGGCATGGGCGACATTAAGAATATGCTGGTGTTTTCGTTCCACAACTGAATTTAGTCCAATGGTCTCAACACAGGAATGATAATGGACAACACCTTTTGAAGTGAATAAATCAACAAGTTCAAGTTCGGGTGCATTGTCAGAATGGACAGCTTGGATAGAAGTGTGAAATTGGATGAAACTCAGATTAAAAAATTGAGGAATGATGGTTTTAACATCTGATTTGCCACACAATAAATACAACCATGTTGCCCATGTGAAATCATCAACAATAGTGAGAAAATATTTGTGTCCCTCAGTGGTAGCAACATGAAATGGACCGCATATGTCAATATGAATTAAAGCAAAAGTTTTTTTTTTTTTATCAGAGAAGTGATTATGTGCAACAAAGGGCAATCGTTTTTGCTTGGCCAACGGACAAATAAAGCAATGAAAATTATGAGTATTGGAAGATAAATGAAGCTATAATTCTTTATTAAGTACTTGAAGTTTGACAAAAGAAGGATATCTAAGCCGTACATGCCAAAGATTCGGCTTGGACAATCTCAAACCAGGAGGGAAATTAAAAACGAAATTGGAATTACAAGCAATGCTTCCTAAATCGAGAACATAAAGATTGCCTTCTCGTCTACCCTTCCCAATCGTTTTGTCCTAAATACGGTCCTGGATGACACAAGAATCAGAGAGAAAGTTAGCAGAATAATTGTGCGACTTGGTGAGAGTACTAACGCTGAAAATATTAAAACGAAATAAAGGAATAAAGAAAACATTAGAGAGAATTAAATAACTAGATAAATGCATAGTGCCAATGTGAGTGATGGGAGTGGAGTGATCATTTGGAAGGTAAAATTGAGTAATAGAAATTGGTGAATAAGAAGAAAAAATAGAAAGGTCACAACAAATGTGATGTGTGACACCAGTGTCAATAATCCAGCAATGAGAAGATATAGAACATTGTGGTGTATTACTAGTGAAATTGACAGTGGAGGATGAGCTCGACTTTGGAGAATCCGGAGATGTAGTAAGAGCATTGTGGTAAAGCTACGAACTCAAAAAAGAGATGAGCTAATGGCAATGGTCCACCGTAAGTGGTGGCAAGAGACCCGGAGAAGAGGCTGATCCAACAACAGTCGTTGGTACTGATGCGAGGGAAATGGGCCGAAGACTGATAGGCTTGGGGTTGTTGTAAATCAATTGAGGGGTTTAAAAAATTTGGATGGGCTAGAGTCTGTTGGTGATCGGCCGATAGAATGGGTTGGATGAAACCATCCAAATTTGGTGATGGGCTAGTTGGAAATGAAAGAAGATCGACTTGGTGGGCATGCGGAGGTTGGGCCGAAGTCAAAGAATTAAGTAGTTTGGGTGGAGTATGAGATTGGGTCATGGAGGTCGGTTGGATTTTGGGTTTGGTTTGGGAACTGGGTAGGTATCCATGGAGCCTGTAATAGGAGGTGATGGTGTGCCCTAATTTCCCACAGTGAGAACAAATAGAGCAAGGCTGTCGTGGGTTAGAGTCGGCGGCGACAACAATTTATGGGGAGGAAGAGGCAAAGGCTATGGATTCTGTCGAAAAAGGGGTGGAGCCGAGAGACCGTTGATGTTCTTCTTGAATAACAATATTGAATGCCTTGATTACTGTGGGAAGAGGGCCATTCATCAATAACTGAGCACGCACGGTAGCAAAGGATTCATTTAAACCCATGAGAAATTGCATGAGGTACTCTTGTTGTTGAAAAAAAGCCACGTTGTCATCCCACCACAAGTGTAGACAAGAATCAACTGGGAGTCTCTTAATTCATCCCAAAGTATTTTCAGTTTCATAAAATACAAATTAACGTCAAGAGAACCTTGAGAGAGAGCAGCTAATTGTTGTTTGATTTGAAAAATATGAGGGGCGTTACTTTGGCGAAACCGAATATGGAAGTTGGTCCAAACCTCCTAAGCAGTGGCTACGTAGAGAAGAATGTGGCCGATCTCTTTGTCAACAAAATTGAGGATCCAAGAAGTAACCATACTATTACAACGAGACAAAGCACCGGAAGAGGGATCGTTCGTTGGAGGCTGTGGAAGAAGCTATTAACAAAACCCAGTTTGTTCTTGGTATTAAGGGGTATAAGCATCGATCGATTCCAGGTATTGTAGTTAGAACCATTAAAATCTTGAGAAACAAGTGTTAAACCTGGATGATCACCACTATGTAGGAAGAATAGATTGTGTTGATTGTCCATAGATAAAAGATCTGGTTGAAATTACGTGGTGGTAGAAGATGATTGAGGGGTAAAGGACTGAAAACGATTGTTGGTGGCTATGGGTTGTGGATTACCACCACCACGAGCCATGAATGTGCCACAATAGAGCTGCAATACTTCAGCAGATTAATGAAAAGGAAAAAAATTCTTCTAATACCATATTAGAAAATAAAGTCAGAATAGTAAAGAGAAGAATGAATGGAAGAACACTTCTCATTAATTTTTCAATCACCAAGGAAATACAATTTATAGATGGGAAATAACAAATAACAAACTCAACAAACTACAACAAACAAATAACCAAAATAACAAAGTAATTAACAAAATGGATAGAAGTTTCCATGAGAAAGATTCCCATAAAATCTAATATGCAATTTATTTATCAGGTGATTTCAAGTGGTTCAGTTGTTTTGTCCTCAGTTTATGTTCTGTTTACATTTTTTTTTTGTTCCCAAATTATAATTTGTTTGGATTTACTTTGTTTCAGGTTATTGCTAAGTGTTTATGTGCTTGTAATGATACTACATTTATTTGGCTCTCTATATTTTGAGGCAAAAACAAAGAAAGCCAAAAGCTCGTGCAAAGAAAATACCGAGTTTTTAAACTATGTAATTTTAAAAGAATTTTCTGGCCGCATAATCTATATCTAATTTTATGAATTAGAATAAGGGCAAATGTGAAAAATAAGGAATCTACCACAACCGTTGTCTCCAAATCTTGGAAACTCTATGGCAAACCAATAGATCCAGATTCCAATGGAGAAATATTATTCGAGGTATTCTCTTCTCAGTATGATCCTTCCATTGTTGTTAATGCCCACCATTTGGTGATATTTTACTTGTGATATTTGGTGATAGAAGCTACTAAGTACTCGAAGCTGTTGATTATTTCTCATAATCATAATAAAACGGAATTAATTAATAATTGTAAATATACATGGATTATAGGACACAACAATGAAAAATGGTAAGCGAAAGCCTACCTATCTTAGTCATCACAGGAGATTGAATCTGTCGCAGCGGATTATTAACTAGGTCTTCCTCCCTATGATCTAGATTTCATGGTGGCGGCTCTCAATGGGAAGAAACCCTTAATCCCAGATTAGGGAGGGGACCTAGTTATATATACTAGGGTTTCACATTGAGCCCTCCCATAACGGGCTTCAACGAAACCCTAAACCTACACTGACCACTTAACTGGGCTTCTACATAAAAGACGCCACAGCTTAAATAAAAATATGATCACTGATTATTTGGACTGCTTAAATAATAGACTATCCATTAACCGTTTTGTAAAATAATTAATTCAATTAATGTTAGCTCATAAAAATATTCCAATATTCTCCCACTTGGGTTACATTAATTGAATAAATTTAATTTTGAAAATAAAACTCTCGGGTTAATAACAGAAAAAAATTATTTTTGGTATGGCCACACATTTTGTTTAAAGAAATGATAGTCTATAAGTAGCATCTTGATAAATTTATCCGGTCCAACATGATCTTAATATTGGATTATGATAGCCTATATGTTAATTTCAACAAACATAAGACTTTCATATTCACAAATACTTATAATCATATCGACATGGATCGTAAACTCAGTAGTGTAGTAAAAAATCAATGCCAACATGTGATCATTATCAATATGCATTGTTCTTATCGGTCCTCATTACAATTTCTTAACAAAATGAAATTGTAATTGCAGTTTCTTAACAAAATGAAACTGCTGCAATTTCTTAACAAAATGAAATTGCTAATTGCAGTTTCTCAACAAAATGAAACTGCTGCAATTTCTCAACAATATGAAATTGCTTGACTTTAACAAGTTATCTGTCACTAACAATACATCACGAGATCTCAAAATAGTGATTAGTGACAGCCAAAAGTATACAACTGTAATTCTTAAGGCACAATATCTTAAGATACTATATTGTATAACCAATTCAAATAATATAATATGCGACAATATAATATGTAATAATGATGATCATCAAATGAATTTCAATTTTATAAAGCGCATAACAATAGTAGTCACAACGTAATCATCGAAATAAAGAAAAATACAAAAGCTCCCACTGACGCGCCCCGATTTTCCAAAGAAATTAAAATAAATATACAAGTGTAAAAATGAGAAGGAATTTCTTAAAAAAGCGTCAGTTTTCTCATAAAAATACTTAAGTAAATTTTTTAAAAAGGAGTCGCCACCTAGCATTGAGTTTAAATGGTGTGCTAGGTCACCGGATTTGTCTTTTTTGAAAACAAATTAAAAAAATGGCTTAAGTACGATTTTGACTCTAAAAATAACATGGTCCGACTAGAGATTCGTTTTAAAGGGTTCGGGGTCAGTTACGCTCGGGGAAGGTGTTAGGCACCCCAAGACGCCCGTCCAAAGACGGTACCTTATCCAATTAAGTCCAATTAAAATTTAAATTCAAATGTTTTTATTTTATTTTGAAATCATTTCCTTTTAAAAAAGAAAATCTTTTTGTATTTTTTTTTTTTATATATTATCAAAGAATTTATATATTGAGGGGATAATTCTCTTCTAAGCGATTCAAATAGAAGGCGGGAAAATTCCTCTACGATTTGACAACAACATTAAATTTAACAAAAAATAAAATAAAAAAATAAACACACACCATACACACACACTCACGCATATCGAGAGAAGTATTCTCCCTTCTAAACTTAAACCACTCCAATAGAAGGTCGAGAGTTTTCCACCTCATCTTGTCAGCACATTATATTTAACATACGTTAAAGAAACACACGCGCGCACACACACACTCACATGGATCGAGGGGAGTAATCTCCCTTCTAAACCTAAACTGCTCCAATGGAAGGTCGAGAGTTTTCTACCTCGTATTGTTAACATATTTTATTTAACACAAATTAAAAAAACACACGCACACACATACTCATACGCATCGAGAGGAGTAATTTCCCTTCTAAACCTAAACCGCTCCAATGGAATGTCAGGAATTTTTCACCTCGTATTGTTAACATATTTTATTTAACACAAATTAAAGAAACACACGCACACACACACTCACACATATCGAGGGGAGTAATTTCCCTTCTAAACCTAAACCGTTCCAATGGAAGGTCAGGAATCTTCCACCTCGTTTTATCTATACATTAAATAATTCACAAGTTTATATATATATATATAATTGACAAAAATAAAATTTTAATATAATAACGACTTAATGCATAAGTAAGATTTACAAAAGATAGAAGTTCCAACCTTAACTTAGATATTTTTTTTTCCTCCTTTCTCTTCTTCTTCTTCTTCTTAAAAATAAAATAAAATAAAATAAAATAAAAAATTCTCCCAAGATTTCTCTCAAAACAAAAAATTCTCTCCAAAATTCTTTCCCTAATAAGAACTCTTATAAAAAAATTCTCTCCCATAATAACTCTTCTCCAAAATTTTCTCCCCCTAAATCCTCTAAAAAAAAATCCCTCACAAAAAATCTTCCTACAAAATGAAAATGAGCCTTCTATTTATAGATTCTAAAAAGGGTAAAATGGAAAAAAAAATGCAGTTCACTATTCATGCAGTTTACTATTCACGCGGGAGTACTGTTCACGATCACGCGGGTACTATTCACGATCACGCGGTTACGGTTCACGCATGCAGATACTATTCACGATCACTGTTCATGCATGGAGATACTATTCATGATCACTATTCATGCGCGGATACTATTCACGATCACTGTTCATGCATCCGTTTGGTTTGTCTTGATTTGTTTCGTTTTTTCTTGATTTGTTCCAAACAAACGATATTTTGTTTCTTTTCTTTTTCTTAGTTTTTTGCATTTTCTGAAATAAAATAAAATAAAACAAAGGTAAATAAAACAAAGTATAAATTTTTTATGGGGTAGTCAAAATACCGTGTCTATATCCACTAAACTAGAGAATCAAAAGACTCAATGACACTCATATTCACAACATGTTCCTTGAACTCTGTAGGTCTTAAACCTTGATTTAGTATAATCGCAACAATATAATGTGTAATAATGATGATCATCAAATAGAATTCAATTTTGCAAAACGCATAACAATAGTGGTCACAACGTATCATAAAATTAAAGAAAATTATAAGAAAACTCCCACTAAATTGGAGAATCAAAATGTTCAAATAAGTATAAGCGACACAATATAAGAATCAATTGCATCATCATAAACTCTCCTTTGGGTATAGTTTATAATAAACAATTATTCTTTAAGTATGACGATCAATAAAATAATGAATTTTTTTTAACAATAGTAATCAATACTTATACGACACAATTATCGAAATAAAGAAGATTACAAATATTCTCATTAAATTAAGAAATCAATTTAGAATTTCATTGTGGCATTATTGTTGCTAAAAAAAAAATAATAATAAATAAATAAATAAATAAAAAATTGCTTTCACAAAAAATTGCAACTAGATCAATTATGGCGAAGGGGCAAAATGTTCAATTAAGTATAGGCAATACAATATAAGAATCAATTGTATTATCATAAAATCCCATTTAGAAAAAGTTTATAATAAACAATTATTTTTTAATCAGAGGATCAACAAAATAAGAAAAAAAATTTAGATTTAAAAATTCATCTCCTTTGAGTAGATTGACTTTCAAATCCATATATTTCCTTCAAAATATAATGAAACAAATAATCTTTCAAAATTCATTCCTTTTGGGCAAACAAATTTATCAAATCATTTATTTTATATAATATCCTCATGCAATTAAATTAATTTACATAATAACTCTATTTGGGTAGGTGAATACATAAATTAATCTAAATTTTTTCCATCAATAAAATAGGAACTCGAAAACTTGTAAATTATATTGGTTAAATCATTTTAGTAAAATAACTTCAACAATTAACAAGTAAACGTTCCAAATTGGAAAAAATTAAGTTATATTACCCAACAATTAAATTAATCTGCACAATAAACCTCTTTGGGCAGGTGAATGCACAAATTAATCTAAATATTTTTCCATTAGCAAAATAGGAACTCGAAAATTTGTAAATTATGTTGGTTAAATCACTTTGGTAAAATAACCTCAACAATTCACAAGCAACCATTTCAAATTGGAAAAAAATTAAGTTATATTACTCAACAATTAAATTAATCTGCACAATAACCTCCTTTGGGCAGGTGAATGCACAAATTAATCTAAATATTTTTTCATCAACAAAGGAACTTGAAACTTACAAATTACATTGGTTAAATTATTTTGGTAAAATTATCTCAACAATTCACAATCAATCATTCCAAAATTAGGAAAATTAAATAATATTGTCCAACAATTAAATTAATCTGCACAATAACCCCCTTTGAGCAGGTGAATGTACAAATTAATTTAAAATTTTCCCATCAATAAAATAGGAACTCGAAAACTTGCAAACTATGTTGGTTAAATCACTTTGGTAAAATAACCTCAACAATTCACAAGCAACCGTTCCAAATTGGGAAAATTAAATAATATTTCCCAACAATTAACGGTGCATATTAACAACATATATGCATATGATCAAAATAAGATGAAGTATGTTACAAAATGTACTTTCAATAATCAACGAGTAATTATAATTGCAAGAATTTGAACAACAATTTTACTACACTTTAAAACTAATTATTAAATTAGTCTCTATATAGAATAAAAAAAATTAAGGGCTTGAAAATTGTAAAATTATAATTAATTATAATTAGTATTTTTTTTAGGCTCCTCAATATGAACCTCAATGCTAAAAGTTATAACTAAAAAAAAATCTAATTGTCTGAGATATTACATAGGCCCAAACACAAAATCAATATCTATATAATGAGCCTAAATTTGGATCCCTACCGAGATATTATAGTCACAGTAATAGTGTTTCTGATTCAAGGCCTTTTCATATGTTCATGAATAATTTATCCATATTAGTAATTTCATTAGATTTGTTAATTAATAAATAATTAATGGCCCAATAGACCCATCAGAATATATGTATGACTCATTAAACACTTTAAGACCCAGGCAATACAAGAAGAAATCCATACGAAATTGTACAAAAAATAACTCAGTACTTTTCTTACATTCCAAAACACAAATGGATAGCCCCAAACATGGCCCAAATTCAGAAAATAAAAGATTTCATTTCGTTGATGAAAGATGTAGTAATAACCAAATTAATTATTAACATTATACTTAATCCACTAAGAATTATGAATACTTATCATACATTTTATTATCCATAACCACTTCTCAATAGTTATTTATCTAATTCAACTTCCATCAGGTTACGAAAACAAAATAAAGATATAATTCTCTTAATTATGTCACTCATCATATAAATATTTCACAAAGACAATAAAAAGAAAGATAAGGAGTCAAACTATTTTAGGATTCCTAACCATCAAATACATGAATAATGTGGGATTCAACACGCCCAACGTCAAACAAGAGTCCTAATGTAGAAACGCAGTGGGCCTAACTTAGTCTCAAAGAAAACCTCAGCCTAGGATTAGGTAATATAAATAATTGGAATTCAACAACATGTACTACTTCTAATGCATAAAATAGAAAAGTTGCCCGAAAGGGTCTTTTTTCATAATGAGATATGCAAGAGACTGAATCCAAATACAAACTCAATGTCAAAATATTTACTTTAGACTTGATGTCTCTCAAAACTATATTACCTAAAATACAACTCTTTTGTAAAATAGAAAGTCTCAAGACTTAACTGCAAAACTAAATCTTGATGGGATAATTATTTAATAGAAAATAATTTAAGATTCAAAAAAGGATTATACAATATTCATAATTGTTGGGCAATGACCGACCATCCTCTTTGTTGATAGAGACTTTAATTAAAGAAAGTCGAGAATTGACAGATGATATATAGTTTTAGTAACATCTTTTGTACTTGATGCATGAAGAATAACAATTTTTTTTAATAAGAAAAATAAACAATGTCATGCAGCACGATCAATTAGCAAACAAGTCCAAAAGATACAAATAAATATCCTTTCATATTTCAAGGGTTACATAACCAATCAAACAACTCATAATTATGATTTTCCTTAATCTTTTTTTTTGAGTATGTAGATTATAAGTAAGATCAAATTTGAAAAAACTATTCATGAGCAAAAAAATTTATATAGAACAATAAATTATGCATCAGGAAAATATAGAAAATATCACAAAAATAAGAGCACCATAATTGCATAACTCAAAATTCAAATTCTTTTGGAAGATGTAAATCTCATAACTCAAAAACTCTAGACTAACTCTATCCTCTTAGACAAACACAAAAAGTATGCATCATTATCACATCCGTGAGTAGAAAATAAAGTGATATCATGAGAATATACTACATGGGCTAGTTCATCTCTATTTGGATCATTTCTGATGGCTTTAACACTCTATTGGAGTTTTGGGCTTCATTTGAATAAAAAGATTGGAATCTATTGGCTTTTAACTTCAGGCTATTCCCAAATGGCCCTTGAGGTATTGGGCTTATTACTAGTACATCTATGATTTTTCTTAGCTAGCATCTAGGACCCAAAACTTGATTTGTCTGAGTCGTCATGAGTTGACTCACTAGGGTTTCAGTCACTGTCATCTTCTTCTAAACTTTAGGGGTTAATTGTGTAATTATACATTCTTACTAGTTTCAATTCATTACACTTCAGAAAATAACATATAAAGTTAATAAAACATCTTATATGTTTAAATTGAAACTATTTGGACAGAGTGAGATTTTAGTTAAATTTTTGGGTATAAAGTGTAAAAAAAATCATTGTTTTAAGGCCAAATTTCAGGGATGAAATCATAACCCTATATTCGCCTCCCTTGTGTCACGCTGCGATGAGAAACGAAATCAAAATCGAAGACCATTCAATAGAGAAATGTCGATTTTGATCGTCAACGACAAAGAAGACAGAGAGAAAAAGGGAATCGAAGAAATTATCTCCTTCACCTCTGTCCTTATAATTAATAAGGTGATGCAGTACAACATGAGTGAGATTTCATGGCCCAAAGAGAACATTCGAAGGTCCAAAAGGGCCAAAAAGCCCAAGTTTGACTAGAAAGTCAACTGTGACCATTTTTGACAAACAATACCTTGTTTTTGGGTAGAAACGGTCTTCTGAGAAAAATCACCACACATTGTCCGGTGTCAGATGTGATTTTAGCCAAATTCCATCGTTTCAAGGGTCAAAACAGCCCTCAACCCTTTTACGCGATAATTTATGTGAATTTAAATTAATTAGGAGAGTACACATAAATAAATCTTAATATAGGGAGAGTGAGTACTACAATTCTGTTTCAAATTGTCCAATATAATTTTTGTAAAATTTTCAACCGAAAATAATGCTTAAAAATAATTTTAAGCTAATTAAATCGTATAATAAGTAATAATTAATTAAAAATTATTTTTAATTCTAAAAAAATAAAATAAATTTTACAAAAAATTAGCGGACGAAAAAACAAGTGCACTGAAAAAAATGGGACAAAAAACGGATCCCGTATACACTCTCACGCTCTAATAATTAAGTCCCAACATGTTAGTTTAGTTGATAATTTTAGGCCCATTAGGAAATAATTCTAACAGACTTCTTAATAGATAAATAACGGCCGAATAGACCCAAAGTTAATTCTAGTCAAACTTTAGGGTTTTATACGATTAAAATTGAAACTACTTGGATCAAATTGAGATTCTAGTAAAACTTCCGGGGTATAAAGTGTCAAAACCCCAATAATATTAAGAGCAAATTTATAGGATGACTTTTTGAAACTCTATGCCGCTTCCCAAAAGGTGTTTATGTTTAAAATGAAATTATTTGGATCAAGACGATATTCTAGTCAAATTTTCGGGGTCTAAAGTGTCAAAATCCCTAACCCTAATTTCATTATCAATCCTTCACCATCCCAAGCCCTTATCATCAAGTTTGGCAACGCCCAAAAATCCCAGAGCTAAACCTCGCCGGCCATTGCAATCCCGCCGCACCATCGTTAGCGACGAAATCCGGTAGTGCCAGAGCCACGACATCAAGATGATGCTCTCGATCGGTGGCAGAGTCAGAAACTGCTCCCTCTCCTCCCAAACCGTCGTGGCCTATCTTTGGAACAATTACATCACTGCTCGGATCCGTCGTGCTGGACGGTGTCGATTTCGATATCGAGCTCGGATCGATAATGTACTGGGACGATCTGAAATCGGACCGGCGATTTAGAAGAGAGGCATACTGTTGTTTCTTGGGTTTCTAGAGAGAGAAATGTAGGGTTCTGTTGAATCGGAAGGCCTGAATCGATTGAGTTGAATGATGTTGAATATATTATTGCAGTGGAGAGTACTTGTAGCCTCATATCTTGCTAGCTAGGGTTTATATATACATCATAAAGCTGACCAAACACCCAGGAATATACATACATATATCCATATAAAAACGGAAAAAAGGCAAGAACAGCATGATCCATAAATCAAATTATTAATAATATCACTACAATGCATATAGAAACTAATCTCAGTCCACATATAAGTATTAGAGTATTAAAGAGACATCGCTCCCGCCAATCAAGCATGTAGAGACCAAAAGTGACATTATAAAGATGAATTTTACACTGAATGGTGTTCATTGCTCTGAATTCTTAATCGAACCAGAATGATTTTTAGGGATCTGTGATCTGAAGGCTTCGGAAATAATAATTGGGAGTTTAGCTCCGAAAATAAATAAAAATAGAAAAAAAATTATTTTTAATTTTCAATCCTAAATCATGTATGTTGACTCTGATACCACATGTTGATTATTTCTCATAATCACAATAAAACGGAATTAATTAATAATCGTAAACATACATACATTATAGGACATAACAATGAAAAATGGTAAGCGAAAACGTACCTGTCTCAGTCATCGCAGGAGATTGAATCTATCACAGTGGATTACTAATTAGGTCTTCCTCCCTATGATCTAGATTTCGTGGTGGCGGCTCTCAATGGGAAGAAACCCTTAATCCTATATTAGAGAGGGGACCTAGTTATATATATTAAGGTTTCACGTTGAGCCCTCCCATAACGGGCTTCAACGAAATCCTAAACCTACATTTGCCATTTAACTAGGCTTCTACATAAAAGACGCCACAACCCAAATAAAAATATGATCACTAATTATTTGGGTTGCTTAAATAATAGACTATCCATTAACCCGTTTTTGTAAAACAATTAATTCAATTAATTTTAACCCATAAAAATATTCCAACAGAAACTGCTATAGAAGCACTCAGATATATATGTTAGAAAGTGAAAAATCTTATTCACATTTCATGAAAAATCAATTTTCAGGGGGAAAGCATTTGGTGAGATATGTTTTAGAAAAGTTGATTTTGAGGGAAAAAAAAGAAAAAAGAAAAATGAAAATTGATTGTAGTAAAATCGATTTTAATTAGCATAGTGGTAAAATTTACTTATAGAGAAGAAACAATTTCTTGTTCTAGACCCAAGTAAAACAGAAACAATATGACCCCCCGTGATTAATCTGCTTTGTTCTCCTGAGGTATTTTCGTTATCACTTTGTCTCTGCAGTTACACTTTATTGCACGTTACCCCATGATTAGACCTAACTACATGGGGCATAGTGATAACAAGCAGGTAAAGTGCAACAAAGGTCTATCTATAAGGGGCAAAGTGGTGACGTAAATACTATAGGGGGCAAAGTGCAAAATGGCTTAAATAGAGGGGGATAAAGTGTAATTGACCCAAACAATATTCTATTCCATTTTTTTTTAGTTTCTACATTGTTTTAAGTTTTTTTATTTGTTTTATGTTTTTAGTTTCTGTTACCTATGTTAATAAATTTTTGAAAAAAATACATTTTAAACCCTTTAGGTATTGACACATTTTTAAATAGTCTCTTTTCGTTTGAATATTTCATTTTAAACCCTCTAGGTATCAACATGTTTTTATTCGGTCCTTCTGTCAAAAAATCTGTCAAAACTAACAGAATATAGGGACAAAATAGTCTTTTTACGTATTTTTAATTTTTTAATATTTTTTTTCTACGTCTCTCTCTCTCTCCCGCTCAACTCTCTCTCTCTCTCTCTCTCTCTTTCTCCTTCCTTCTTCCTCCCTCCCTCACTTTCTCTCTTTCTTTCCTCATTTTCTCCTTTTCTTTTTCCCTCTCCCCGCCGGCCGGAACAAAGGGTGGAACTACCCCCGTAACAGGGCTGCGTGTAGGTTGGTACTGCTGCAAGAGTCGACCTGATTTGAAACGGACTCCGTATGCGTTACCGAGTGTTTTGGCACCGAGCGAAGCGGCTCGCCACTAGGGGGTTTTCTGAACGCCGCAATGGCTGCACTGGAGTAGCTAAGGGGCATCGACGCGGGGAGTCTCCGACAATAGTTTTATCTGCTTAGGTTTTTTCACTGAAGGTCTTCCGACAAAAGACTCGGCGGTATGACCGCTATTGGAGGTGGCGTAGATGAGCCAGCCATTGGGAGGTGACGACAAAGTAGAGAAAGATGACGAAGAGGACGATGACGTGGACGACTTGGTTAGCGACGGTGACCCGAGCGATAAAATTCTCCCTTCGATTCGTGCACGCTTGCTTCTGGCCTTGGTTTGAACTGCAGTTGTAAAACATAGCTTCGTTTGGACTGGTTTTCCCTGTTCCGACTCATTCTGTGTTGGTTTCAGGGCAAATTTTCCGGCATGATATGTGGTAGCGCATAAATACGTCACTACTTTCACCTCAAGTGTACGGATCAAGTTTTAGTTTAGATTGAGAATAGTAGGGGTTGTCGTATCCACAAGGATTGGTTGAGATTATCGTCGAGTACCGCAATTATCATAACCTAAATTTATTTAGGCGATAAAAATGGTTTATAATTAATTAATACTAAAATACGAATTATACTAATATACTAATATAGACGTTAATGGGAGTAAATTGCCTAGGGATTAATTTCGTCCACTTAAACGTGTTTGTTTCAATCTAGTTTACATTAACGGCGTTCATCCTATCCGACAATCTCGGTATCGAAATCTCACTCACTACCTTTTCCGAGTGTAAAGTGGGTCAATATGTAACTTCCTGTCAACACCGAAGTCCCCCTCGAGCGTCTATACGACACTTGGCCACATGAGTTTGGCCCCAACGTCATGGATTGCATACTTTCTAACTCTCTCCTCGGTTATTAGATCATTGCGTTGTGTTTAACCTTAGTCCGAATTCAGAATTACCTCTCCCGAGTGTCAAACCTCGATTTCTCAATATATCTAAACAAGTATATAAAAATGAAAAAATGGTAAACACAATCGGATAAACATGAACAACCATTAACGAAACATCGATTTTATTTAAACAACGTTTTCGTGGAGTCAATCGCTTTCTAGACAATATATGTTTAGCTACACATGGCCGTGACCCTATATACAATGAAATACAAGCTAAATATTTATAAATAGAAACAAGGGTTTAAGAATAAAAGAGAGAAACAAGAGACTTTAGCCTTTATCTAAAGATGTGAAGGTTCTACGTCCGTGATTTTCACCCCGAGCTTGATTTCTCTTCTTGAATTTGTGATCTATCTTTGTGGGTATGCCCTTGGACCTCTCAAGGGACTCCCAAACGTTTTTAGATGTTGGGGTGAAGGGAAGATATATAAAGGGATCAAAATATCTAACAAAATATCCTAAAATATTTAAACTGTCTGCAGAGTGACCGCCGCGGTGGTGGGCATGTCGGCAGGGTCACCACTGCAACGGTGCTTGATCGTTGCAGCAGTGAAATAATAGGCAAACTCTCTATATTTTGACTGCTGCGGCGGTGGGTTCACTACTACAGCGGTGAGATTGACCGCTGCGGCGGTAGGTTTGCTACTTTGAAATTTTGCCTTTTTACTCGTTTTCCTAACGTTCTTCCACCGACTTGCTCCGATTAGCTTTATTTTGAATCGTTTTAGCTCATTTTCGCCTCAAACACCCGATTTATACAAAAACACATAGAAACATATTAAAACACAATAAAAATACTCGAAAATTACCAAAACCAGTTTGGGAATATATAGACAAATTACCCCTATCAAATATCCTTAAACTTAGAATTTTGCTAGTCCTCGAGCAAAACACCCACACAATATGAGAAAATACAACAACTTATTATGAAATTAAAAACTAAAAATGAAAAACACTAAAACAATAATGTGTAAGTTTTGAATATCATCTACCGGCCAAACGATTTTTCCCTTATCGGCTCCCAATGTCACGACCCGTCCCGGAACCCGTCATCCCGAGGCTGGCGTGACTACAACATGACATCACCAATAACCAATCAACCAAATGAAAGACAATTTGTTCCCATCATATAATACAAACATTTAAATGGGGAACACACCCATCCCAATCTAATATTCCTAACAAACAATATTCATCTATGAACCTTTTAACGGTTCGTCTTGATTAGTTTCTCTCAAACACCTCTACGACTTCATTACACAGCTTTACCTAGTGCCAGTAGGGGACCGACTCCTAGCCGTTGTACCTGCGAGTGTACTGCCTTCTTAGTAAAACATTTTTAAAATATTAATACGTTCCAAATATTTTCACAATTTAGTATGGATCAAACATAAGTATTTAAACAATGGAAATAGGCGCTATAGATAAGTTCTAGCCAGATTCATCTTAGTATAACATCATACCAATCATCATAATAAATAATATCAAATAAATCAATATACGTAACACACCACATCTCAAGCACCAATCTCAAACACCCACCTCCAACACACACACACTGGCCAGTCCTAGTGATCGTTTTAACCTCACGATCGGGAGTTGCAACGGTACCGTAACATTCATAGGAATGCCTTCCTATGAAATATCCACACCCCTTTTTGGGGAGAAATATAATCCACACCCCTTACGGGGAGAAATATAATCCACACCCCTTTCGGGGAGAAATGTAATCCACACCCCTTACGGGGAGAAATATAATCCACACCCCTTTCGGGGAGAACAGTCATGACATCGTCAAAATTAATACAATATCATCGAATCGCAACTCAATAAATATTACTTACTCAAAATCGTCAAACCACCACGTCTACCACTTTTCTCAAACCAGCTTTTAAATTCAAAAATCATATTTCACACTTTCTTTTAAAGAACGTCTGATTTTATCGAAACCATTTTTCCGTCATTTATTTTTAGGAAACCAGGCATTTTTAAAAAAAATAGATATTTCTTATCTTCTTTTAAAACCACCGTCTAATTTCACCAAATTTAGCGGAATTCATTTTCGGCTTCTTTTTTCGAAATCTATCGAAGTCCAGTTACCAATTCATTTAAATCCTGCTTGATCCACATCATTTATAATTTCATACAGTTTAGGTAATCACAATTTTCATCCCATATTTATATAGAGAATAATTTGGTAAGAAGACAGTACACTCACCTCGATCCCCGTTTTGCACCACTGACATTGTCCGCCCTCTATCTGGACGCCAGTGCCTGCGAACCTGTTTCCGAACCGTTTGGCGACCATGAGATAAGTTTTGGATTCTTCTGGGGTGGTTTCTGCAATTTTCCCTTTTTCTTTTTTTCTTTTTTTCCTTTTCTTTTCTTTCTTTTTTTTTTTTCTTTTCTTTTCTTCTTCTTCGTTTTCTGCTTCCGGTCCGATCCTCCCTCAGCCGCCGACAAGGAACTCCGACCACGTCTCCCGTCGTCACCGGTCCGAACGCACAACCATATCACAACGATCCACCACCTCCACCCACACAGCCGACCAACCACCCGGAGCCGATCACCCATCGTCGGACAGCTCACACCGCCGGACCGGAGTCCTTTCTCTCTCTACCTACTCCGGCGACTTACCTACAACCGAAACCACCCACACCTACTTCCATAACAGTAGAACACACCTACACCTCCTTATTCCATTTTCAGAAACCACACACCCTACCCACCTGTTCCATTTTCAGAAAACGCACGGCCGGTCACCGTCGACGACTCACGTACCGCAGCAACGGCCACGCTGAACAGAGCACAAACCAACACACCCACCATCTTCCGGAGGAGCACGGCAGCCCCCCATGCACGTCCGACAGCCTCGCCGGCGATCGCTTCTCAAAACCGAACTCCGGCCGGCTCTCTCTCTCTCTCTTCTCTATTTTTTCCTCGGATTCCCTTTTTCTTTCTTCTCGATCCTTCTGAAATGAGTGAATCGCTTATATACGCATGAGTGTAGTGGTTGCGTTTGATTCTGGCTCACCACGTCGAAGCCTCTGTCCGAATTCCTACCGGCCCTCCCTCCGACCGAACGTTGGTGGGTATATGATGATAAAAAAAAAAATTCATTAATTGCTCTTTCCTCCCCCCAATTTCCTTTAAACCCTGATTTTACTCCTTTTCAATTTTAAAAGTTTCTAACATTTTCAATTCCACACCTGAAAGTTTAATTTAAATGTTACATGTCAATTTACTTCCCTAAATTGGGATTTACTATTTCTATATTTTCAATTTGACCACTAAACTTTTTATTTGAATTTTTAATGGTCCTAGTTTCACCCCGAATTTTCACCATTACTTTACCACACCACTGAAATGACATACCTTCTACGATGGCGGTCTTACACCCAATCTTATCAAGTTCAAGAATAAAACACACCATGTAGTGTTCTAGAATTTCAACATTCAATTATAGTAAGCGCCATTCTAGATCCTATCAACGTGTGTGTGATAAAACTCAATTATACAACTATCCGTCGATCGGATTGGATTATCCATCAATAAAGCTCATGACCGAAACAAAAAAAGTATAGGGAATCCATAAGCCTGATTGGGTTCTATTCTCCACTAATGTAGGCTAAGCAATTCAAAAAGATCAGTAGGACTTGCTTCAATTTTGGAAAATGGCCAAGGGTATATTGGAAATAGAAAATAGGTTAACGTTGTTAACTTGACGATACCTGAGGCACATGCTTGGCACACTCACACTTGAACCCCCATAGATAAATTTGAAACAATCTTGAAAATATATTTACAAAATTCGTACTCACTTGTCAAAAGAAACGGAAAATAAAACCGTATATACTTTTTTTTTTTCCAATAAACCACACCCTTAAACTTATTCTAAGTACAATTTCACGGGTGTGGTTAAAATGAAAGAAAAAAAAAATTACAAGTGAGTACTTGAATACCGAACCAATTTAAAAGTTTGTCCTAAACCCAACTACTTACCTCAAGTAGCATACACGAATGCTAACTTGATTCACTCAAATTTGTGCCTTCGGTTTAGCGATATAGGTTTGGAAAGAATTCAATTGGCCATGGTATTAGTCAAATGTTCAGAATTGAAACGAATTTCTGGCTTCGACAGGGTAACGAGGGATAAACATATAACAAGGTAAGCTTCAAAGGCTCAAGCGATCAAATAAATGCCTAAATCATATCTCACGAACTACCTCGCCTAGGATTTCGCCTCAAATTTCTCCCAAATCAAGTTCTAGAATCCCTATTGTCAAGAATTTGGGTGAAGGATAATCATTTTCAAATCAATTGGATAGTTGTACATTGAGTTTAAGTGCTCGTGCAAGTAGGATCTACAATAACTTTTACTAAAACGATACGCCAAACACACATAACACACATAAATGAGCTTTACGCTTGACCTCAATAAACAACCAGGGGACAGACTCATAATCGGGTAATGGCCCAGATGAAGTACAAAACTCAGTACAAAACTGTCACACCCTACCCCGGACACCCTTCATGTGGGGCCGGCGTGACGACGGTGTGACATCACCTATCCGGCTAAGCAACCACAATACGACAATATATAAATTTACATCTATACCACATATACACAAATTCCATCTGATAGGGATACACCGTCCCAATTATTAGAACAACCAAACTAATCCCATGAATCTCACTTAGATTCATCTCTGACACCTCGTTTCAAAATTCCTCCCAATTTACTCTATCGCGAGATCCGCATAACTCTATCTAGCGCCAGTAGGGGACCGACCGACTCCTAGCCATTTCATCTGCGAGTGTACTGCCTTCTTAGTAAAAATATTTTTATAATGATAATAATCTATTCTGCAACGTCTAAATGGATCAAGCTCAAGTGTGTAAACATCACGTAGCTCGTAAAAGTTTTCATAATATCAGCAATGAGAATAAAGCACTATATATATATAGGTTCCATTCAAAATAATTTAGTATAAGAATCATGCCAATCACCATAATAAATAATAAATCACCCAGTATAAGCAAAATACCACACCTCAAAACATCATCTCAACCCCACACACACGCTGGCCAGCCCTAATGATCGTTTTAACCTCACGATCGGGAGTTTGTAACGGTACCGTACCATCCGTAGGATATGCCTTCCTACGAATACCCATCACTCCGTCGAAGCGGATAATCACTGCGCAGTATAAACGTCTATCATTACTCTATCGAAGCAGATAAATATCACTCCGCTGAAGCGGATAACATCACTCCGCCAAAGCGGATAAATACTATGGCATCATCAAATTAAATACAGTATCATCGAATCACAGCTCGCTAATTATCGTCTATTCACCATGTCTATCTCTTTTCCCCAAAACCAACGTTTAAATCCAGAAACCATATTTCACACTTTCTTTTAAAGAAAACGTCTGATTTTATCAACACCACTTTTCCACCCCTTATTTTTAGAAAACCAGGCATTTTTTAGAAAAACAAATGTATCCTATTCTCTTTTAAGAACCCCGTCTGATTTCACCAAATCCAACAAAAATTCATTTTCAACTTCTTTTCGAAAACCATCGAAATCTTCCGAAAATCCAATTTACTATCTCACCCAAATCCTACTTGATCCATATCATTTATAAATTCGTGTCGTTTAGGCAACACATATTTCATCATATATATATACATAGAAAAATAGTTTGGTAAGAAGACAGTACACTCACCTGATTACCCATTTTCGAAGACTTTAACCACCTATTCTCTACTGGTACTCCAATGCCTGCGAACCTAATAGTGACAGGGCCTGAATTAATATTTTTAGGTAAAAATAACCTAACCATGAAATGCGGGCCTTAATTTCCGTGATCTATTATTCCCTGTATTTTATTATGAGATATTACCATTTAATTAATGTTACTCCGTTACGGTTTATTATATCAAATTATTCATGTAAGCGGTCTCACGATTTCCTATCACCATATCCATTTAAACCATTAAATATATATATTAAAGAAGTTCGAAATTCTACCTTTCCCGGATTTCCCGATAGCCGCGAGATTGGATTTTTATTTTTTATTGGTGGGGTTTGTGCAATTTCTTCTTTTTTTTTTTTTTTTTTTTTCTTCTCCTTTCTTGCTTTTTCTTCTCCCGCTCCTGCTCACTGTTCTGCTGCTACCGCCGTCGACGAACCTCCGATCACATCCTCTCCGTTTACCGCCTCTGTTGGCCGCCCATTCCCAGTCAATCACACACCAACCCACCCCCAAACATTAAACACACGCATTCCCAATCACGATCGTCTGATTCGCAACACACATACGACACCCACTACACACGCACAGATGGTCCAACGACAGTACCTACCTACACTCGTTGGAGGAGCACACACACACCATCAAAACCGAAGAACAGCCACACACACACACATACTACCGGACTTTAGAACATAACTCACACACGATCATGCTCACCACCGGACCTCAGAACAGAACAGAACGACACCCTCTCTCTCTCTACTCTCCACTCCGGTGGCGACTACCTATAACAACCATAACCGTACAGAAAACACACCTACACACCCCTGATCACGTACCCACAACTAAACACTCACCTACACCCTCGGAATTCATACTCCCACTCACCGGCGACGACACCGTGACGATCGCCGATCATCCCCATCGTCTGCGCACACACACATACACCAACAATACTAAAGAATACACACACACATACCCACACACACGCCTGCCCTGCTCTCTCTCTAAACCACACTCCGGCCAATTCCGGTGACGACGATGATGATCAAACACACCACCGCCACATCTGTCGACGAACTCACTGATCGAACCCACCACATACACCTACATCGCATCACACACACATACGGCGAACATGTGACAACCCCACGCCACCGGACGATCGACGGCCCACCGACTCCCCTATCGTCGGACGTTTTCTCTCTCTCCTTCCTCTTTCTCCGTCTTCGATTTCTCTTTCCCCTTCTCCCACGTGTGTGCATGTGTGTATATATATGTGTGTGAGGGATCGGCCACGTATCCTCTCCGAGTTCCATTTGATTACACGTTGCGGTCGTATATATATATATGTATATATACATATGTGTGTATACACCGTAGGAAAGAAAACAGGTTAGTGTATTTACACTCATCCCCCCCTCTATTTTGTTAAATCTTGAATTAAACCCAAATTAATATCTAATATTTTAAAAATTATAAATTGACCCCTAAAATATTTAAATCAAATAATAAATTACGCCATCTATACCGTTATTTATTTATTTTTATTTTATTTCATTTTATTTTACTATATTTTTATTATATATATATATATTTTATTTTATTATTTTTTTTTAAACTTTTTAAAATACGACTTTAAAAAAAATCAGGATCTTACAACCCTTTCCCCCTAAAAGAAATTTCGTCCCGAAATTTATCAACCAATAGAAATTAATAACTTAATCCAATCATTTATATATCAGACGTGCACCACAAAGTTACATTTGTTACCCTTCATTCTAGACTAGTTGGTTTTTATGTAGAGTCCCATAATCTAACGTCACCCTTAATTCGTAACCGACAATTTTTGTCAATTCAATTCCACATCCATTTCAATATTTTCATTTGCAATCGTCAATATTATATCCAAAGTCTAGCAGACAGGGTGCACCTTGGTTGGTAATACCTATTCCAAACAACCAGTTTGCGACATTATCTTCATTCATATTTATACCAACAATACTCGCAACTAACCTCATAAGAAATAGCTGGCTCAAACCCCACGTGAATTGGGTCGAGAGACTAACAATCATCGATTGCAGTATTTACATCGGAACTTCCAATAATCCCCTAAGCGTTTTATATCTAGTACCATCATCCCATGTTAACTAATAAATCTTTCGCAAGATGTCCTTACGTCAAAACCTTCCTAGATGCCACCAAACCACATCAACCCGTATTAAAATACGTTGAACGGGTCATCTATAAAAATTTCTTTCATGCCTTCACATATAATCAAGTCTCTGGCAAAGCTGCGTGCTTCAATTACGTTCCATTCTACCTACTCATGCTTCCAACATATGTAAATATGGATCAAAGTACCTAACTACATTCCAACTACAAAATTTCAAGACATCACAAAAGTCATTCGGGATAATTCAATTTATCCTTCCCGCATGAGATCTCAATGACCCTACATGCCGACTTCGCCTAATAATTAGTAGAAGATCAATACACCTAATTGAGTTTTTTTTTTCTCCGTATCCTATAAAAAAAGTAACCACACCGGGTTGTTTCCAATTCTTGCAAATTTTCCGTTTTCCTATCTCAATTCAGTCTATTTGACCGAAGTTATACATCCTTTTTATACAACGCTTTATTCAGTATCACCTTGATCCCTGAAAAGGTATTTATGAGTTTAAATACATTCTATTAGCGCCACGTGATCCTCCTCGCTACCAGAAATTCCCAAATGCAACTCCTCAACATATCCTTTTATATCTGAATCACACCTTTTGATTGACCATTAATCTACAAATAAGAAGAGTTATGAACTCTCAACTTGACACCCAAAGCAATATGAAAGCTCGACTAGAACGTCAAAATAATTGTCAAATTTTGGTATTACATTTCCTCTAATAGAGAAATATTACCTAGAACTAGATACCCAACTTTTTATATTTACAACATGTCGATTTTACGACGGTATTTATTACATATAAAACTCACATTTCAAAATATCACCATTCAATACTGCATTTCGAATTCATCCGTGGACTGTTCATACAATAGTGACTTAATTTGCTTTGATAAAAATTATCTTCCAATTACATTACGGCAACAACACTTACTCATTAACAATTCAACTATCAAAATACGGTCAATCAATTTATCCAAGAGCAACTATCAATTATTGGACGAATAAGTCACACCGACCTCTTATCCCAACTTCATTCGACACTTATATTGAACCGGTGCCTCATGCAACTGAACAATCCCGCCAAAGTACACTTAACACACGAATCAAGACTCACCTTTCCATTCTGGAATAGGTAAAGGCTTGCAATGACCCTCCTGGATATTAATATTCGACCTAAATTTTTGCCGACATACAAGTCACCTAACAACAAATTCTACGATTTTTTTTTTTCATTTTCCTTCAAACCACCGATAACGCTCCCTCAATCTCGATATAGTTTGAGATCACCGGGGTGCATTGTGTATATTGAAATACGTATTTCTTTAAGGTCTCTTTCGTCAAATGGGCATCATTAGGAACACACAGTCTATTTTCAACCATCAAGACTTCATCATTATTTCTGACACGATCGCTAGCCCTACGACCATTTCTCACTTTACCTCTAATCTTCCTCAGCTAGACATCCAACCTCTATGCTTTTATAGCACAGTTGATCAATGTCGATTTACAAAATCAGAGTATCAAACAATGTTTCCATCTGACCAATCGCCCATTACACTCGCAAGGTTACTCAATGCATAATTTAGTGTGAACAGCTTGAATGTACACAACCCGACTTACCAATTTCCGACTTAAAGCATTGGCTCCGACTTTGGTCTTTCCTGAAAAATAATAGATGGTGTAATTGTAGTCTTTAATAATTTTTTTTTCAATGCCTCTACCTCCGATTTAGTTCCTTGTTAAGTGAGCAACTATTCCCAATTCTGGTGGTCGGTGCATATCCCACAAATCTTGTCATACCGAACCTCAGAACAGAACAGAACGGCACCCTCTCTCTCTCTACTCTCCACTCCGGTGGCGACTACCTATAACAACCATAACCGCACAGAAAACACACCCACACACCCTTGATCACGTACCACAACTAAACACTTACCTACACTCTCGGAATTCATACTCCCACTCACCGGTGACGACATTGTGACGATTGGCGATCATCCTCATTGTCGGCGCACATACACCAACAATACTGAAGAATACACACACACAGCAGGCGCCCACACACACGGATGCCTTGCTCTCTCTCTAAACCACACTCCGGCTAATTCCGGCGACGACGATGATGATCAAACACACCATCGCCACATCTGTTAATGAACTCACTGACCGAACCCACCACATACACCTACATCGCATCACACACACATACGGCGAACATGTGACAACCCCACGCCGTCGGACGATCGACGGCCCACCAACTCCCCCATCGTCGGACGTTCTCTCTCTCTCCTTCCTCTTTTTTCGTCTTCGATTTCTCTTCCCCCTTCTCCCATGTGTGTGCGCATGTGTGTATATATATGTGTGCGAGGGATCGGCCACGTATCCTCTCTGAGTTCCATTTGATTACACGTTGTGGTCGTATATATACATGTGTGTGTATACACCGTAGGAAAGAAAACATGTTAGTGTATTTACACTCATCCCCCCCCTCTATTTTGTTAAATCTTGAATTAAACCCAAATTAATATCTAATATTTTAAAAATTATAAATTGACCCCTAAAATATTTAAATCAAATAATAAATTATGCCATCTATACCGTTATTTATTTATTTTTATTTTATTTCATTTTATTTTACTATATTTTTATTATATATATATATATATATATATATATATATATATATATATATATATATATATATATATATATATATGTATTTATTTTTTTTATTATTTTTTTTTTGAAACTTTTTAAAATACGACTTTAAAAAAAATCAGGATCTTACAAAAACAACAACAACTAACCTAAACAAACATGCATACATAGAAAAAAATAAAACATAACTAACAACAATAATACATAATAAACATACTACACATTACCCCTGACTTAAAACGGACAATGTCCACAACGACCCATCAACGATCCCAATGACAACATAAAGCATTATAATGAAGAAGGGGGTTTAGAACACGTACCTGAGAGGTGAGAGAATCAAGCCTGAGAATCAAGTCGGCAAAGATGGATCTAACTTATTTTTGCCTTAGGTTGCCTCACAAGAAGCACCTAATTTAATGTCGTCGGCTTAATACGGCAAAAGAATCGTCAAAGAGTGGCTTTCGCCCATAGTACATGTCAAACAACACCACGTACGGGTCTTGATTCAGTATGCCCTCAATACTGGCAAGATTTGGCTCTGATCGGCTCGATCTTTCAACTTGACTCAGCTTCGATATATGTGCTTGGTTGGCATGAATATACTAAGCTGGAAACAGGGTAGGATAGGTAAGCCACATCGGATCCTCGTAGATGCGATCATCTTGGATCGAGTATGGCATCACCAATTGGAATTCAAATGGTGAAAACTCACAACGATTAATATGTGAATCTCCATCGCCAATCCACACTTGGGTTCTCTCCTAATTAGCTTGATCATCTACGATCTCACCCAAGTGTTTTCCGTTTGTATTCTGTTCTTTACGATGGCTTTCATATTCGGATGTGATTTGTTTGCCTCTCAATGCCATCGTGTCTAACTCAGCCTCAACAAAGCAGATAAGCTGACCGATTTGCATCTGCATAGACGTTACGGTTGCATCGATGTCGGCACAGACCGTCTCAATATTATCAAGATGATCCTCGTGCTCGTTGAGTCGGTCATTCGTTTCCCTTAAGATAATCTGAGTTTCCCCTATAACTGTGGCGAACACGTCTTCTAGGGTCGGGGAAGACTCTATATGCTGGTCCAGGATGTCAATCCATGGCGCTGAAGTGTTGGAACAATCCCCTAAGCTTTGGTTACTTGGACAATAATTCTAACTTTGATAATCATAACCTGCCATGTCTTCCAACAACCAATAGGCTTCGTCCGTGGTTAGGTGGTTGAAAGAGGTGGTACCGTTTCCTCTTTCAACCCACATTCTGGTTGCGGCTAATAACCCGTCAAGGAAGTTTAGTAGTTGACACTTCCTCGGGAAATGATGGTTCGGAAACTGGAACATCAACTCCTTGTATCGATCCCAAATACTATAAAACGGCTCGAAATCCCTTTGAAAGAAATGCAACAATACTTGTTGATCTAACATCTTCAAGTACCCTGCATAAGAAATAAAAAACAAACTACAAACAAAAAAGTTATAAACAAAAGAAATGCCTAAATTAAAATCAAGTTATTTATTCACAATATCAACAATAATCTAAAACACAATCTAAGGCAATGACACCAAAAACTTGGTAGCGCATAGATACGCCGCTACTTTCACTGCAAGTGTACGGGTCAAGTTTTAGTATACATTGGGAAGAGTAGGGGTTGTCGTATTCACAGGGATTGGTTGATATTATCGTCGAATACCACAATTATCATAACCTAACTTTATTTAGGTGAAGAAAATGGTTTATAATTAATTAATACTAAACTAAAATACTAATTATACTAATATACTAATATAGACATTAATGGGAGTAAATTGTCTAGGGATTAATTTCGTCCATTTAAACGTGTTCATTTCAATCTAATTTACATTAACGGCATTCATCCTATCCGATAATCTCGGTATCGAAATCTCACTCACTACTTCTCCCGAGTGTAAAGTGAGTGAATATGTGACTTCGTGTCAACGCCGAAGTCCACCTCGAGCGTCTATACGACACTTGGCCATATGAGTCTCGCCCCAACATTACAGATTGCATACTTTCTAACTCCCTGCAGGGTTATTAGATCGTTGCGTTGTGTTTAACCCTAGTCCAAATTCGGGGTTATCTCTCCCGAGTGTCAAACCCCGATTTCTCAATATATCTAAACAAGTATATAAAAATGAAAAAACGGTAAACACAATCGGATAAACATGAACAACCATTAATGAAACATCGATTTTATTCAAACAACGTTTTCGTGGATTCAATAGCTCCCTAGACAATATATGTTTAGCTACACATGGTCGTGACTCTATATATAATGAAATACAAGCTAAACATATACAAATACAAACAAGGGTTTAAGAATAAAAGAGAGAAACAAGAGAGTTTAGCCTTTATCTGAAGATGTGATGGTTCCACATCTGTGATTTCCACTCCGAGCTTGATTTTTCTTCTTGAATTTGTGATCTCTCTTTGTTGGTATGCCCTTGGAGCTCTCAAGGGACTCCTAAAACATTTTTAGGTATTGGGGGGGGGTAAAGGGAAGATATATAAAGGGATCAAAATATTTAACAAAATATCCCAAAATATCTAAACTGTCTGCAGAGTGACCATCGCGGCGGTGGGCATGTCTACAGGGTCACCGTTGCGGCGGTGCTTGATTGTTGCAGTGGTGGAATAGTAGGCAAACTCTCTGTATTTTGACCGCCACAGCAGTAGGTTCACTGCTGCGGCGGTGGTCCATTAAGCAAACTCTCTAGACTTTCACTGCTGCGGCGGTGTTGAGATTTCTGCACTCCCAATGCTTTCACCGCCGCAGCGGTGGCCTGACCGTTGTGGTGGTGGGTCTACTGCTTTGGAATATTGCTTTTTTGCTCATTTTTCCACCGACTTGCTCCGATTAGGTTGATTTTCAATCATTTTAGCTCCTTTTTGCCCCAAACACATGATTTATACAAAAACATATAGAAACGTTTTAAAACACAATAAAAATACTCGAAAACTACCAAACTGGCTTGGGAATATATAGAAAAATTACCCCTATCAATATGCCAAGGAGTACTCAGAAAATGAGTCATCCACAAAATGAGACAACCATTCCAGGTTCGCTAAATCATCTGCCTGTGACCAAAACAAGAAAAAAAGTTCAATTCAACCCAAAAACTAATTTCTTTGGAAATAGATGAATGGAAATAAGGCAAAATTTCTTATCGGAACGCTTCGTTCGCTACCGGCAACAGACCCGATCTCGTCCTTTGAAAAACCAATTTGTTTCATTTGGGTTACAATTTTTATCATCCTCCACTAATTTCTGTTGGATGTTGGAAATAGTGACAGAAAAAGAATAAACCTTTCTGTTGTTCATCTTCTTCTATTTTTCTTCTTCTTCTTCTACGTATCCATCTCCGATGGCTGTTTTAGTGAAGTCAAGGAGGTTATCGACGAAGAAATCGTCGTTGGAAACACTGTTCTAACCAAAAATCGCTGAAGAGTCTTCAGACAATGTCTGGTGGGTCGTTTTCGCCGCTATCTCAGGCGTTAAACTGTTTTTCAACAAACCTTCAACAAACTCCATTTCCTATTCAACCAAAAGAACACCCACATTAAACAAATTATCGAAACCCACAAAACCAAAAAAATATTCAAGAATAGACACGTATTCCAAAAAATATACCTAGAAAACTATGAAATTAAACGGCAACGTAATTTAAAAACTACCTAGAAAATAAGAAAATTGTGACCAAATTTAATACCTGGGAAGAAGATAGGAAAGCAAAGGGGGTGGGTGAGGGATGAGGATGAGATGATGATATGGAATAGGGTAAAGTCTCCAGACAACGTTTGGTAGGTCATTTTCGCCGCCATCTTAGGCATTAAACTACTTTTCAGCGCACATTTAATACACTCTGTTTCCTATTCAACCAAAAGAACACCCACATTACCAAATTATCGAAACCCACAAAACCAAAATTCAAAAACAGACACGTAATCCAAAAAAATTACCCAAAAAACTATGAAATTGAACGGCAATGTAATTCAAAAACTACCTAGAAAAGAAGAAAATTGTGACCAAATTTAATACCTGGGAAGAAGATAGGGAAGCAAAGGGGGTGGGTAAGGGAGGAAGACGAGATGATGATATGGAAGAGGAAAAAGTCTCCAGACAACGTCTGGTGGCTCGTTTTCACCGCCATCTCAGGCATTAAACTGCTTTTCAACGTACCTTCAACACACTTCATTTCCTATTCAACTAAAAGAACACCCACATTAAACAAATTATCGAAACCCACAAAACCCAAAAAATTATTCAAAAACAGACACATATTCCAAAAAACATTACCCAAAAAACTATGAAATTAAACGGCAACGTAGTTCAAAAACTACCCAGAAAAGAAGAAAATTGTGACAAAATTTAATACCTGGGAAGAAGACAGAGAATCAAGGTGGGTGGGTGAGAGAGGAGGATGAGATGACGATATGGAAGAAGAAAGAGGAAAAATGAATGAATGAGAAGAAAATGGGATGGTGGTGAGTTGGGTAAAGCATTGAATTGGGGGGAGAGAGAGGGGTGGTTCCACCCTCGTAATAGGGGTGGTTCCACCCCTTGTTCCGGCCGACAGTGAGAGGAAGGAAGGAAGAGAGAGAGAGGAGGGAAGGAGGAATAGAAAGTGAGAGAGAAAAATGGAGGAAAAGAGAGAAAAGAATAAAAGAAAATAAAAAAGACAGTTTTGCCCTCAAAATTTGGTTAGTTTAGACCGATTTTTTGACAAAAGGACCTAATAAAAATATGCTGATACCTAGAGGGTTTAAAATGAAACTCTAAAATAAAGAGAGACCATTTAAAAATGTGTCAATACGTAGAAGGTTTAAAATGTATTTTTCCCTAATTTTTTTTGTTGCCAAATGATTATCTAGATTACATGTATGTTGTGCCAAAACATAAACACAGTAATTTTTGGAATTGAGTTTTTTGAAGGCCAAATTGCTCAGGATTCAATTTAAGAAGCTTCAAGTGCTGAACCGATCCATGAAATGAAACAATGGTGATTTCTCTCTTGATGAACAAAACGTGGAAAATACATTTGTTGTCGATACAGGCCATGAATTGAACTTAGGATCAGGCTATTTTAGACATTTATACTTTATAGAAATTTAAGTTTACGAGTCTCGTATTAAAAAACAATTTTACTTTGTGTTTTTCAAGCTGGTGTAAATTTAATGTGTCATTAATAGTTTAGTTGTTTTGGAAATACATAGATTTCATTAGTTACATAATTATTGGTATTAATTTTTATATGATGGTGGGGTTTTGTTATTTTTTAGGAAAGATGAGAGAAACAATCACTATTTTTAAATGTAGTTTTTCTATTAATAAAAAGATCGATGTTTAAATGTGATAAAAAAGAAAATAAACATCTCAGTTTGATACAAGATTGAGATAGATATTATCTAAATGATCATTATTTTTTAGTTTGATCACATATATGACATTTTAAATCACATGAAAAAGCTGAGATGTTGATAGACTATCTCATTTTTTAACGTACAAGTGAAATTATAAGTAAATAATCTCGCATTTTGATTATCATCACATAGTTTTTAAAGCATTAATCATAGTTGGTAAATGTGATGATAAGTACCATACTTTTTATCACACCTTCATCTATCACGGTCAGTTTGGAAAAAATAAAGGTCATAAAAACTATTTTATCAGTGTTTTTAACTATGATAGATCTTTGTTTCCTGTAGTGTTGATTTGATTAGACATCTTAGACTCAACCCTCAAATCGTACCCCGAGAGTAGCCATTTAACACGCTCCGAAATACTATTGTTTTAGTTAAATACTAGTTTTAGATCTGCACAACGTGCGAGTTTTAAAAAATTAAACTAAAATTTTTATTAATAGTATTTAAAATTTGACTGTTAACATTTAGAGTGTTATTTTTTTCATTTGTTTTCACACCTAAAAGTAAAATAATAAAGAGCTAAAAAATTAAGTATTAAGTTTCAAGATGATATATATAATTTATTAACTTTTTAATGTGTGTTTGAATAATAATTTTATTTATTTATTTATTTATAGATTTTTTAAATATTGTTTTTAAGGTTAGCTTTTAAGCCATAGAATAGCTCCCAATTTATGGTGGTTAGTAAATATTATTATTAAATTTTTTATTAATGATTATCAATGAAAAAAATCACAATAAAAGAGAAAAAAAAAAAGGAAATACAATTTTTTTGACCAATTTTATATGTCATATTTATTGAAAGAATAGACATTTTGAATTGAAAGAAAATTAATGAACTACTTGGATAACTATTACAATTAATACGATTAATATAAGTGAGAGATTAATCTTGACCTTTCATTTTGGTAAGAGCAAAAAATGAGAGAAAATGATAAATCTCAATTGTGGTTATTTCGAAGCTTTTGCTTTTCACTTTTAATATTATAATAAGATGTGTTGTTTAAAAATATTTTTGGAGAAGTATTTTCAAAAACTTATTGTTTAGAAAAAAAAAGATATTTGGGTTATATATGCGCCGAGTTTTTTAAAGTAGTTTGGGCCGAATTTAAAAAAAAATGAATCAGCACCTAGCATTGAGTTGAAATAGTATGCTAGGTCAAAGGAATTTTCTAAAAATATTTTTTATTTTTTGAAATAATCCAAAATTTGACTCCAAGAAAGAAAATGGTCTAACTAAAATATTCAAAAGGTTCTGGGTTCGGGGTCAGTTATGATAGGGAAAGGTGTTAGGCATCTCAAAACACTCTTTTAAAGACAATATCTATGTTTGATAAAATTCTCATTAAAGTAGTTCAAATATTTTGATTTTATCTATACGAAACTAATAAAAAATAAAAAATAAATAGAACATTTTGTATTTAGTTTTTAGGACAAGATGAAACACATTTTTTAAATATTCTCCCAGTTTATATAATGCCTTCTGCATTGGTCCCGAGAGGGTTTGATATGTGGGATGGAAATATGTGCGATTTTTTTTTTTTTTGGTTTAGGGGGGGGGGGGGGGAGTTTTGATCATTTTCTTTCTTTTTTATGAAAAGGAAAATATTGATCTTTTTTTTTTTTTTTTTTTTTTTTTTTCATAAAGAAAAATGTACATGAAAATGTTTCTTATTGCATAAAAAAAAGTGTTTTTGGTTTGTTTTATTTTTTTAAAGAGAACTTTGATCTTTTTATTTTATGATTTGCTTTTCAAGGAAAATTACTTCTTGAATTAGAAAAATATGATTGGATTTGATTTAGGGTTTCAATTTCTTAATAAAACAATGAAATATTTTTGCCTGAGATAAACCAATTTTTATTTTCGGTTTAGTTCTTTTTAATATATATAGTGTTAAGAAATTTTATTTCCTAATCTATTTTGGATAATATATTATTAACTCAATTATATTTGCTATTTAAATTTAATGGACTAAAATTAAGTGATCTGATTAATTTGGGTAAGCCCGTATACTATTAAAAGAGAATGTGAGTTAAATGTGTAGATACCAAATTATGATAGGGTGATTAGGGGATTATGAGAACCCTAATCACACTATATATAAAGAAAACATTAGGGTGATGGTCCCCAATACACCAAATCAATCAACGACTTTCTTCTCTCCATCTGGAAGAGGAACGATAGTCCCATTAAGAAACTAAGGCGATTTGGTTGAGGAAGATTACGTACCCACTCGATCTGCATCTTACTCGTGATCGATCGTTGCAGATTTTCGCATCGGTAATCAATTGTTCATAATTGATCCAGGTTCGCGATTTACGTGTTTAATAGAAATCTTAATGATTTGACATGTTGCATTAAGTGTTATAGATTTAGATCTACATGAATTAAATCCCAACATATATACACACACACACACACACATAAAACAACAACTATACAACATCATCATCATCATCATCATCATCATAAAGAAGAAGAAGAAGAAGAAGAAGAAGAACTTGATTAAAGAAATAACATGATTTACTTTTATGTTATTTCATCGGATTTGCAAATGGATTTTGACTACACATGCACCGTATCATTTTTACAATATTTCATCAAATCTGTAAATGGATTCCGCAAACATAGGTGCCGTAAAAAATTATTAATGTAATAATGGGCTTGGCCCATTTGGGCAAAATCCTAATTCCCACTTCCCCTATAAATACTTGTGTATAGCGTTGTATTCTTTGTATCTCTTTCGCATAATATCAATTTATGATTCATTCTCCAACTTCTTAATTATCTTAACATGGTATCAAGAGCAAGTCTTTCGTGGACTTATTCTCCCTAAAATTTTCGCAACCCTAAAGTTTCCGCCGTCGCCGCCCTTATTCTCCCGAGACTTTCATCTCTACTATGGGCTTCATCCCTTTTCCGGTACCAACAACCACCACACCATTGTCTTCGTCTTGCAGAGACAAACACAATGCCACCAAAATCACCGTCACCGGAGCCCACACACGCCATCACGTGCTTTCAACAGCCCGTAATACCACCACCCTTCATCGTCTCGGATTTTGGGATCAACGACCTCAACTAGGGCCCTAAATCTACCTTATAATATACCATTGGAGCTGTCTCGATGAGACGATTCAAACCACGCAAAACACACCGTTGTTCTCAGCCGCACACGCCTCCATGCGTGTCGCGTAGACTCTGTCGCTATTTTGCTTTCAGATTCACGCGCCTAATAGCTGATTCTATTACCACGTCTGCCCTAGATGCTAAGTTAGTACCACGTCAGTGCACAGTCAGTGCCACATCAACATACAGTCAGCGCGTTGATCGCCATACCATCCGCTGACCCCCACGCCAACGCCACTCAGTCTTTCAACTGCCTTGTCACTGGTTTGACTAAGGTAATTCCCTTTGATTGGTTCAGGAGTTTTTAAACCAATTTTCTTCAAAGTTGGACTAGTTCCTGGGATTTCTCGGTGTTCTGATTCTATTTTCAGCCTTCGTTTTGTGATTTGAGGCTTACATAATATACTTTATGTTATATCCGTGTGGTCTCTACTCTAGTTTACCCATTTTTCATCCGGTCCTTGAAGATTCAATATCGATTCCTCAACAATTTTAGTATTATAGATTTATCTGTGATCTTCGTTTTATCAAATTCGAATCATACAATATAGACTTGTTCGTGGACAATTTTAGTATTCTGAATCCATTAATAACAATAATTTTTTTCAATTTTAACAGCTAATCTCACCCTTCCAACTCCAGCGACCATGCCTGAAACTTCTCTTGTGGCCAACGATCCTGTACTTCCTTCCTTTGAGACCCACGCCCTAGATCACCCCCAACTCTCTACTAGGGTAACTCATCCTCCACATTGCCTTTCTGATTTTCATTGTTTTTATACTATACTTCACTTGCATGAGCCTCAAATCCTATAAAGAGGCTAGTACTAACCCTCTTTGGAAGAAAGCAATGGACGAAGAACTTCAGGCACTTGCCAAAACTTATACATGGGATATTGTTGATATGCTCACTGGAAAACTCTTATTGGGTGCAAATGGGTGTCTAAGATCAAGACGTTTTCTGATGGCTCTGTTGAACGATATAAAACCCGACTTGTTACCAAGGGATTTGCTCATGAATATGGCATTGACTATGAAGAGACGTTTACTCTAGTGGCGAGGTTAACATCTGTCCGTACACTTCTTGTCGTTGCCTCCATTTGAAAATGAACTCTTTTTCAAATGGATGTCAAAAAAACATTTATCAATGATGATATTCTTGAGGAAGTCTATATGTATACCCCTCCCGGTCTGGATGCCTCTCGAAATAAAGTTTGTTGCCTTTGTCGTGCTCTATATGAATAGAAACAAGTTCCACATGCTTGGTTTGCCAAATTCAGCATTATTATTCATCAGTTTGGGTTCACACTTAGTGCTCATGATTTGGTTTTGTTTATTTGTCATACTGCTAATGGTATGATCCTTTTTTTTACTGTATATGGAAGATATGGTTATTACTGGAGATGATCTACGTAGTATTTCTAAATTCAAAAAGTTCCTCAGTGGCCAACTCGAGATGAAAGATCTTAGTGTTCTCACCTATTTTCTTGGCCTCGAAGTTTCATCTGGTTCTGATGGATATTTTCTCTCTTAGGTCAAGTATACCTCGAATTTCTTTTCCAAAGTTGGGATCACTGACTCAACCACTACTACTACTCCTCTTGAGTCGAACGTCAGACTTACCCCACTTGATGGTTCACCTCTTCAGGATGTCACTTTATATCGCTAACTGATTGAAAGTCTTATATATCTTACTGTCACTTGCCCTGACATTGCCTATGTCTTTCATTAGATCAGCCAGTTTTTGTCTGCTCCTCGGACTGCCCATTACTCGGCTGTTTTTCGCATTATTCAGTATGTTAAGGGTACTTTATTTCATGGGCTTTATTTCTCAACTCAATCTGCTCCCGTCTTACAAGCTTATTCTGATGCCGATTGGGCTGGAGACACTAGCGACAGACGTTCAACCACTGGCTATTGTTTCTTTTTGGGTAATTATCTCATTTCCTGGCATAGTAAGAAACAAACTGTGGTTGCTTGCTCCAGTACTGAATCTAAATATCGTGCCATGACTGATGCAACTTAAGAACTTCTCTAGCTCTGATGGTTACTCGTTAACATGGGCATCCCTTCTCCTGCTGCCACTACCCTGCACTGTGACAACATGAGTGTTATTCAAATCGCTCAAAATGATGTATTCCATGAGGGTACAAAACACATCAAGACTGATTGTCATTTCATCCTTCATCACATTCTCCAAAATACGGTTCGTCTACAATTCGTCAATTTAGCCGATCAGATAGCAGACATTTTTACTAAGGCTCATCTACCTGGACGCTTTCACTCTCTGGTTTCTAAACTCAAGTTCACCTCCCACTTACCGCTTTGAGTTTGAGGGGGGGTGTTAATGTAATAATGGTTTTGGCCCATTGGAACAAAATCCTAACCCCTACTCCCCTATAAATACTTGTGTATAGCGTTGTATTCTTTGTATCTTTTTCGCATGAAATCAATTCATGATTCATTCTTCCACTTCTCAATTATATTAACAAAAATAATTTGAAACTTATTTTTCATGTTAACGGTATTTTATTGGATTTGAAAATGCATTCCAACTACACAGATATCTTGTTATTCTTATTGTATTTCATTGGATCCGCAAATGGATTCCGACTACACAGGTACCATAAGAATGGTTTTTTTAACTCTTTTACTTTATTTTAGCGGTGTTTCATCAGATATGCAAGAATGTTGACTACACAAGTACCGTATTATTCTTACAATATTTCATTAGACCCACAAATTGATACCAACTACACTGGTACTGTAGGAATAGTTTTTGGTTTTTGTCGTAATTTCCATTAGCTGTTTTTATACTAAGTTCAGGGTTTTTTATTTCTAAGTGTGCTTCAATTTTATTTATTTCCCAAAATTTTATAGGATTTTCTCCTAAAACATGTGTTTCCTCCGCTATTTGTATTTAGATTTTTACTATGCGCTTTTTGGAATTGTCCTGAAAGGCATCTTGTAAATAAATGCAAAATTTTACATCAATTTGGCAAGAATAAAAATCTAGAATTTACTTCAACATATGTTTATCCTCTTATCACTATTAACAATATAATATCAATTGAGAAAAACAATCTTTCTAATCCATTGAATACAATACATGGTTACTGATGAGTCACACTTGGTTCGAGATCACATATTCTTCACTTTTGAAGAAATTTCTTGAACCAATGGTTTGATAGTTTCGGATATCTTTTCAATCCATCTTTATAGTCTATGTAGTAAATGCCGAATCGGACAGTGTAACCAGCCCTCTATTCGAAATTGTCTAACAATAACCATGCAAAATATCCCTTCACGTTTACACCATCCCTATACATACAAATAAATAAATAAATCCAAAAACAAAGGAAAAAAATCAAATTTTTGTACGTTATAATGGATAAATGAAATAAAAGTTATAGTAAAATACAATATTTCAACACAAAAAATTATGGTTTACCAGAGATAAGATTTTCACCTGATTGCTCTTTGAAGATATGTAAGATGCTGATGATAATATTCAATTCTAAAATCGCCCTCAAGGGCTTCAATAATAGATAATGTGGAGTTGTTAACCTCATTAGTTCCTGTAGAAGACTTGACGGTTAGTATTAGAATACTCCTTTATATAACACATGTACCGTATCATTTTTACAGTATTTCATCAAATCTGTAAATGGATTCCGCATACATAGGTGCCATAAAAATAATTTGAAACTTGTTTTTCATTTTAACGGTATTTTATCGGATTTCCAAGTGGATTCCGAATACACTGATATCTTGTTATTCTTATTGTAGTTCATCGGATCCGCAAATGGATTCCAACTACACAGGTACCATACGAATGGTTTTTAAATTTTTTTACTTTATTTTAGCGGTATTTCATCAGATATGTATGAATGTTGACTACCAAGTACCGCATTATTCTTACAGTATTTCATCAGACCCGCAAATTGATTCCAATTACACTGGTACTGTAGGAATAGTTTTTAGTGTTTTATAGACAAAAACAAAAAGCATGAGTATGGAAAAAAAAAAAAAAAAAAAAACGTTACATTTATTTATTCTTTTACTTTGAAAATAAAAAGAAAAAGTATGCCTTTACCCATTTGTTTTCATTTTTTGAATTTTTATCTTTTGCTTGGCTAGCTTGAGCGAGGTTTTTTGCTTGAGGATGGTATTTCTTTCGGATTTCTTGCCTAAATTAAAGGGTTAATATAAGGTATTTCTTTGGGATTTTTGGTCTAAATTAAAGGGTTAATATAAGGGGAGAAAAAGAGGAAGAAGAGGGGAGAAGGTATGAAAATAAAGAAAATGAAGGACCATCTTTTTTTTTTTTTTTTTGTGTGTGTGTTTTTTTTTTGTGGCAACCTTATGCCGAATGGGAGAGATTTCTTTTTGTCAGCTACCTTCTGCGATACAGCAAAAGGGTGGGGGTGTCCCCACCTTTTTTGAGCGGACAGTCAGACCGCTCATTTTTTTTTATTTTTTTTTTTTTCTTTGCAGGCATTGTGCTAAAAAATTGGGTCCATGCATGCAAATTAAGCCCCCCCCTCCCCCCCCGCCCCCCCTCCCCTCGATTTTTTCCCTTGTTTTTTCTAATCATTATTTTCTTCTTCTTTGTGGTTTTCTTTAAATTTATGATAATAATAAAATAAAATTGGGTTAATTAGCAATTAATTGGATCCATCAAAATAAAAAATAATTGTCAATTGCTTGCTAATTTCTCTATTTAAAAAAAATGATCAAACCATGGGGTCAAAAATTAAACTTTTTCAAGATTTTTTTTTTTTCCCTTTCCAATCGATTTTCTTAATTCTTAAAAAAAATCAATTAACTTTCTTAAAAAATGTTCTTTCCTTTGAAAAACCTTCTAATTGGTTTAATTGAACCAAAAGTTTAAGGGTGATCATATTACGAATTCCAAGTCATATATGTCATGATCCATTTTTGACATCATATACATGTACTCATCAAACACCTTAATAATCCACCATGGTTGTGATCATGTATCACTAAATAAGATATTGAAAGAAATTTCTAAAATTTAGATATGATTTTTATTAATTTGTAAATAAATGCAAAATTTTACATCAATTCGGAAAGAATAAAAATCTAGAATTTACTTCGACATATGTTTATCCTCTTATCAATATTAACCATATAATATCAATTGAGGAAAACAATATTTCTAATCCATTGAATACAATACATGGTTACTGATGAGTCACATGGTTTGAGATCACATATTCTTCACTTTTGAAGAAATTTCTTGAACCAATGGGCTGATAGTTTCGGATATCTTTTCAACCCATCTTTATAGTCTATGTAATAAATGCCGAATCGAACAGTGTAACCAGCCCCCCATTCGAAATTGTCTAACAATGACCATGCAAAATATCCCTTCACGTTCACACCATCCCTATACATACAAATAAATAAATAAAAAAAAAATCCAAAAACAAAGGAAAAAAATCAAAATTTTGTACATTATAATGGATAAATGAAATAAAAGTTATAGTAAAATACAATATTTCATCATGAAAAATTATGGTTTACCGGAGATAAGATTCTCACCTGATTGCTCTTTGAAGATATGTAAGATGCTGATGATAATATTCAATTCTAAAATCGTCCTCAAGAGCTTCAATAAGAGATAATGTGGAGTTGTTAACCTCATCAGTTCCTGTAGAAGACTTGATGGTTAGTATTAGAATACTCCTTTATATAATGCATGTACCAATTAAAATTTTAATTTTGCTTTTCACCTAAATACATTACTATTATTTTCCTAAAATTTTACTTTGTCTTTAGTTATCTCTTCCACTTATCATAACTCAATTTCACATCAAAATTTCAGAGATTTTGAGTTTTATTTTCTATAATTGAAGTTGTCATCTCGCGCGTACTTCTCATTTTTATATCAAACGGAAATTGGTCTGATATAGTCAAAAGTTTAACCATTTAATGAAAGTAAAACATTATATATAGTATGAATATATAACTAGGACCATACTTGGAGGTAACGAGTTTAATTTAATGTATATAACATGCTTGTATAAAAAAATACATACCGTTTTCCGTTATGTAAATAAGTGGATTGTTATAATTTTTCTTTATATACTGTAGAAGTTCCCATATCCCTTTTGGATAGACATATAACCAATCTGAACCAGCCTGTAAGAAAAATTACAAGAAAAATATTAATAATTACTTTTAGTTAAATAATAACTTTTAAATTGGTACCAAAATGGATAAATAATTTTAGATGAACTTCAATACTGATCTTTCATTATTGAAGTTATACATAATGTTGGATAAAATTTCAATACTAATCTTTTAATATTGAAGATGTTGATCCCACACGTCTACTTGTGAGAGAATCAATACCTTCAATATTGAAAGATAAACACTGAAATTTTGTTCGATGATTTAAATTTTACTATTTTCAATACCTTTGCACCAATTGGACGTCCATTCCGATTCTCTACATATATAAAAAAAAAAATAGAAAAAACAATTAGCGAAGACGCCTCTAATAATGTATTTAATATTATTGATTAAAATGTAATAACTTACTTGTACTATTTGCTTTAGAATCTGTCATGTAACTTATTTTTTCATCGTTGGAATCAGGTGCGTAAGACACATAATCTGAAGTGTAGTAATTCAATCCAAGAAAATCATATGACTTTTTAAGCATCTCCGACTGTTGCTTTGAGAACTTGGGGAGTCGACTTCCCACAAGTGACCTCATGCTATGTGGATAATCACCCGTGGTCACTGGTTCTAAAAACCTGACATGTATGAAAAATAAATATGAATAAAAAGAGTTATTATTAGACATACATTTTTTAGTGTAAAAATGACCCAATTATATTGCAATTCGAACAACTTATATTGCCAAAATTAATAATGCTACCTGTATGAATTAGGAAATTAATAATTACAGTGTAAACTAATATCATTTCTCTTCTAATATACAACTTATTTTTACGAAAATTAATAATAATTACCATCCAAGCATGAAATCAAGTGCCCTTGATGCAGCGTTTTGGTGACGTTTGTCGTTGGACCTAGGAACCATCCAATCCGATACAAGAGTAATCCCAATTTTACCTTTTTGGGATGCCTGTGAAAAATACATAAATAATTTGTTTAGCAATTATGTTAATATCCATGCATATAAAACTTAAAACATATTTGATGAAATATTATATAGATTGAGACCTGATATTTTTGCTTATATAATTTTACTGCAGCTGCATGAGCAAGAAGTTGGTTGTGCGCAACTATATAGGGTTCAGTAGCTGAATCACCACCGGTGCAGTTGGAATTTAGCCAAGATGAGCATCGTCCAGGTGCTAAGATACCACTCACGTAACCTTGAGTACTGTACGTCCAAGGCTCATTTAGTGTGATCCAATGTTTAACTCTATCCCCAAATTCTCTAAAACAAAGTTCGACGTAATCTCGATAATCGGATCTGTCATATGAAAAAAGATATAGTTAATATGTTACAATGATTTTGAGATACCACAAACTCCTCTCGAAATTTTTTAGAATAATTTTTTTTGGTGTTTTAAAATAACTTTTTGAAAATTAATTTCATAATATAACTAAATAGTTTCTCTCTCTCTCTCTCTCTCAATATATATATATATATATATATATATATATATATATATATATATATATATGTATCAATGTTATAATTATATCCCTTTAGCATCTCAAATTGTTGTTTGAGTGAGAGATGAGCACTTACACAATTCTAGGACTCAAAAAACCGCCGTCACAAAAGGCTGTAATCCTATATATCATACAATAGCATTCATTAATAAGACGAACTAAAGATCAAATATAAACTTTTGTAATGACAACCTTATATATGGCATTGAATGTAAGATGAAATTATTACCTTTGGATAATAGCTCATTTATGAGGTTGTTGTAGTATTGAATTCCTTCCCTGTTCACACCCCCACTTAGCTTCCCATCTGAGATATATACATAGTTGCATTTAGTTTCTTAGAGAAAAATGAATAAATTAATTAATCTTCCTAATATTAATCATTTAAAAGATACTAAGAATTAATTGCCTTATATTTATTTATTATTTTACATGCATGGTGGATGGACACACGTGTGCGTACGCGCGCACACACATATATAAAATCAACTTACGGGGCAATATTCTGGACCATGAGATTGAGAATCTATAAGCATCGAGACCCAATTCCTTCATGATTTGCACATCTTCCTGCAAGCAAAGTCATTACAAGCATTCATATTTGTTCATACATGAATAGCATATTAAGCCAATTTACACACCATGAGAGACACATTTAATTACCTTGTATCGATGATAAGAATCAAGGGCTACATTTCCAGTACTGTGATCCTTTATTTTACCTGCAAACATTACATTATAAACTTAAATATATAGTTATTATGTCTACCCATCATTAATGAACAAAATGACGAACTAGAATTTTATTATTTTACTTTTTAAAAAATAAAAGTTTTGAAAAGAAAAATCTAAACATTCTCAGTAAGCCATGCATAATATATATTTATATATATATAGAGAGAGAGAGAGAGAGGGAGAGAGTACTTGGATATTTCTGGGTATATGTATCCCATATATTGGGGCCTTTACCACCTTCATATGCCGCACCTTCGTACTGGAAAAAAATGTAAATATAAACAAATAAATAAAACATTTTGTAACTGTTGCAGATCTGTTTTGTTGTAATATTTTCTGAAAAATAAATACATATGCAAATACTGTTGTTCTTACAAATAATGTATTATATATATTTACGAATTTAATTAGTATGAAAATATAGTTTAATATTATAAACAAATGTAGTACCTGATAAGAAGAGGACGCGGTTCCAAAGATGAAACCTGGCGGGAAACTAGTTCGATTGAGAGTAGTAGCACTCGCAAAGTTAACAAGTAGTAGTAGAAGAAGACTACATATGTTAAAATAGAGTACTGCATAACGAGCCTCCATTTCTAGACTCAAACGAAAGAATACTATCACTCTCAAGATATATGAGAGAGAGAGACTAAATTATATAAGAGTTGGGATACTGAAAATGAGAAGGCCTCTTGGGTATTTATAATAAGAAAAGAGAAGGAAGATGAGTGGTTGAAAATAATATAGTCAAAAACTATTGGTTGAGTTTTCCTATACACTATTGTTGACTTAACTTTTTCGTATTCTAAAATGTGACCAAAATGTATTTAATAGTTATACAACCAAATATATTCCATAGTTATACAACCATTAAATTTTAAATATTGAAAATTTTAAGTTATTTTTTAATATTTTTAACTTCAAAATAATTATCTTTCTATAAAAAATTTATTCTTAAAATAAATTTTATAATTTTACTTTTCTAAAATATTATTTCTTTATAATTTTCTCTCTCTATTTTTTTTTCTTCAATTTAGCATGTTCTCTATCTATAACTTTTTGTATATATATATATATATATATATATATTGTGTGAAATTTTACAGTATAAAATACTAATTGTGATGATTAAATATTCTATGATATTAAGTGATAAATGCTAAAAATAAGTGAATATTTTAAACAATTTTTTAAAATGATACTTATATTTTAAGTGATTGTTTAATTTTATTATCAAACCCACTAAATTTGATAAGTACATAATATATTCAGCTTTAAATGCTTAATTAGAGTAGCTTAAGCCTAAGCTACCAAGAATTTTAGATCTAAATATAAAATATGTGGATAGTCTTAATTTTTTGTAAAGTCAAGGAGAGTAATTGTATATATATTTTTATATCTATCTTTGGGGTATCATTGTATTGATAGTTGTACTCTATTGTTATTTGGTTGGATAAATTACTTTTTATCCTCGTCTCTTTTTTTCTAATTCTTATTTTACCTCTTTTTACTCAAAAAAAAAAAAAAAAACAAAAAAAAACACACTTATATTTTACCTATTTCTAAAAAATTATTTTTTTCCGTTTAAATTAATAAAATATATTTAAAAATAGATAAAATTAAATTCTTCATCCAATTTAATTTTTTACTTTGTTTAAATTAATGAAATATATTTAAAAATAAATAAAATTAAATTCTTCATCCAATTTTTAGACGAAATAAACGAAATTGTTCCTTTATTTTAATTTAATTTGTTTTCTATCATATTTCTTTTTTAAAAATTAAATTAAAATTACAATAATTTAGTGTTTAAGTTGAGATTTAAATTTTTAATTTTATACATATGAGTTAAATTAATAACATTTTCTTTGCCAATAAGTATTTACTTTAAAATTTGTAGAGACTAAAGCTTCAACAATGATGGCTACACTCTTGAAGTCAAATCAAATTAGTTTTAATAATCTATTACTTATTATTCACGTTACATTTTAACGTTATTTTTAAAATAAAATCTACAAATATTGGGTATTATATATTCTCCTATATTTTTGTTTTCACTTTTTAATTTTGTTATCAGAACATATTTTTTAATGGTAAGGTGTATTTGAAACAGTTTTCGTGTACCTTAACTAATTATCATCCTGTGTGATTTTAAGAGTGCCTTATTCCATGTTGACTTGGTGCATTCAGAATTTTAACATTTAATTTTCGGAGTGTTTCCTAACAGAGCCAAACCCTATTTTTCTAATTCTTATTGAATTTTAGTTGACTTTACTAATAATATTAAATATAAATTTAGTATCTAATTAATATTATAGATAGATAGATTTAATTTAATAACTGTTAATTGAAAGTGTAAAAATTTATTTAAAAAATTAAAATAATTTTTTAATGAGAATATGATAATAAATTAATATTGTTGACGTTGACCCACGAAAACGACGTCACTAATGAGTCAAGTCCGTCATCCGGTACATGTCGGCATGTATTTGACTCATGCCAATTAGAATTTAGAACTCTCCCAGAAACGCCCTCCGCATGGTCAAATATTCCACCAATTTGCATGGGCAAGTATTGACTGGGAGCCACCTTTTTTTTTTTTTTTTTTTCAATTATAAAATATTCACAATAATTAAATAATTATTTTCTATATATCTTAAATAATTATTATTACATTTTTATATTTTGTCACTTCAATTATAATTATATTTTTAAATGTTGTAATTCATGTTGCAAAAATTATAATTCTCATAATGAAAAATTATATTTTTAAATGTTATTTTATTGATTCTAATAAATTGTTAATTATTACACTGTCGAATTGAAATCATTTTGACTCAAATTTATGGTATTCTATATATGCAATTATTTTTCTTGATATGATCAATTTAATTCCATCTGTATTGATCCATTAGAATTTCATCAAACATATAATTATTATATTATAATAAATAATTAGTTAGATCAAAAATTTTATCTGGACTGATTGAAATAAATTCAGTTTCCATCCATTAATTAATCAAGTTTATTGGTGAATCAATCACAATCCATATTTCAATAAATATGATTTTTTAGAGAGTTTAATTATTTATGTGATTTAATTGATGATTGACATATGTCCATATATCATTACTTTAGTTTTAGTGAGAACACGAACGTAAAATATTAATTTGTTGAAAATCATTAAGATGAATGGGAAATTATTTTTCAATGTAGTCCCGTGAAGTTGATCGAACAATGTAAAACAAGTAATTCCATATTGGTTAATGAAAAACATTTAAACCACAATTTTAGAGTCCATTTTGGATTTCGGACCTGGGTCAGGTTTGGGTAGTGAGCTTGGATTTGGACTTGGGTTGATCCAAGTAGAGATAATGTTTTTAAACTTGTCTTTTCATATTTGTAACTCATTTTTAATAAAAAGTTACATGTGATAATTCTTAGTGGCTTTTAAGTGTTCTTAGTGGTTTTAAAGTGAAACTTTTGATATGTTGGAGTTACTAAATTGTTTTCTCTACAAAATAGAGAAATTTGCATCATCATTTAGGTATGAAAACTTAGGACATATTGCACTATACATATATACTTTGAGTCAACACTTGTTTTGTTCGTTATATTCTTTGATTTCGAGGACAAGTTTTAGAAGATTGTGATCGTTGTATCTTAGTAAGCAAATGACTAAGTAACCGTGAGAACCTATGTGAAGACGAAATTTGCTTTAAGGAAATATTGTTAAATGATAGTCTTGATTGGTAAAGAATTTGTAAATTTCTAAGATTAACATCGGTAAAGAATTGTAAGTATAATTTTCTTTATTTATTGATTTTATGTATTTTAATTTAATGTTGAAAAATATTATTTTATAATGTTTGTTAATATTCTAAAATATTCGTTGTTGTATATTTCACATTCTAAAATATTTACTATCGCATGTACGGATTCTAAAATATTTGTTGTGAATCCTTCTACATTCTATAATATTTACTATTGTGAAGGTCAATGAATAAACATAAAATCTAAAGAGAAAATAGAAATAGAGGTTAGGGTTTATTATCTCTCAATGAGATAATACAAGAATACAACAGAAAACCTAGAAAATAGAAACTTATATAAGTATACAATGAAAAGATGTAGAAATCAAATAAAAGATTATTCTACCATTAATACTAAATAATAATAATAATAACTCTAATATCCCCCCCTCCCCCAACCTCAGAATATTGCTACAAGAAGTATCGAGAGTTTTTCAACCAAAAATTGAAAAGACGAAATAGAATGCGACTTGGTGAAATAATTTACATGGAGGATGACACGAAAGGCACAAAGTCCCATATTGATGGTGATGAACAGAGATGATGATCAATTTCGATATGCTTAGTTCGTTCATGAAACGCTAAATTGTGAGCAATCTAAATAACACTCTAATAACAAAGAAGAGAGTGGGATGAGAGAGAAATACTAAAATCTGCAAGTAACCAACGCAACCAAACTATTTCGGTGGTAGTAGATGCTGTCGCACGATATATACTCAGCTTTCGTGGAAGATTTATAAATAATGACATGTTTTTTGTTCTTCTATGAAATAAGAGAATCACCCAAATCACAAAAACCTATAACAGACTTACGGTCTGTGGGATCACTAGCCCAATCATCATAGGATTAGGCATGTAACTCTAAAGATAAGGTCGATTGAAGTAAGAGACTCTAAAAGAGCATGCCCCGAAGATACCGAAGGATATGAAAAACAACAACCCAATGAACTATAGTAGGAGAATTGGCAAACTGATTGACGATGTGAATAGCGTGGCCAATGTCCGAGTGAGTAATGGCTAGATAAACCAAACTGCGTACAATAGTAAGATATAAGGTAGGATCTGACAAATGGGGAATCATCAGAAGGTGAATAGTGAACATTCCTTTCTAGAGGAGTATCAAATGTCCGAGTATCAATAAGACGGGCCGCTTGAGAATGTCAGTTGCATATTTAGACTAAGAGACAAGATAACTTTTGAAGAAAATGCTATTTCAATACCCAGAAATTAGCATAAAATACCTAAGGCCTTCATTTCAAACTGACGAGATAATTCTGACTTCAAGATTTCAATCCCATCAACATCATCACTAGTAATAATCATGTCATCCACATATAAAGATAGTAGAACATGGCTTGTAGTGATACACTTTATAAATATAGCAGAATAGTGATTACTTGGGTAAAAACCACAAGAAGTAATCACTGTGGAGAACTTTTCAAACCAAGATCGAGGTGCCTGTTTAAGACCATATGGAGAGCTTTCTTGAGTTTGCAAACTTTTTCAGACTTATGAGCAACACCAGGTGGAGAAGTCTTGTAAACTTATTCTTGAAGATCGCCATTCAAGAAGGCATTTTTAACATCCATTTGAGAAATATACGACTGAAGAACAGATTCAACGTCAATAAGAGTGAGATTAATTATAATTTTTCAACTGGAGAAAAAGTCTCCCCATAATCCATACCATATTGTTGAGAAAATTCCTTGGCAACTAATCGAGTTTTATACCACTCAACTGAACCATCAGACTTGGTTTTAATTTTGTGGACCCAATGATAACCAATTGTACTTTTACTAGGTATAGAGGTACCAAATCCCATTTATCTATCTTTTGTAAAGAAAAGAGTTTTTCAGTCATAACCTGTTGCCAAATGGGATCAAGTGCTGCATTTTTATAGGATAAAAGCTTAGAGAGACAGTGAATAGAGGCTAAAAATAAAACAAAAGAATTTGAATAGCAAGAGTAAACAAAATCTGGTTTATGAGTGGACTTACAAATGCGTTAAGGATACCGAGGAGAAGGATCCACAGTTTGAGAATGTTCTTGGTCGGTCGTCGGAAGGGAAGGAACACTTGAAGCATCAATACTTGAAGAACTACCAGTATGAACATGAGGTTGAGACGCAGGAGGTGGCTCAACATTTGTAGTGCATGGATTTTAAGGAGATAAACTATTTGTGTCATCAGAGAAAGGATCAATTGAAATGAGGTTAGTTTTAGTCAAATTGTGTGTACTAAAAGGAATAGAGAAGAAAGATATATGCTCAAGAAATACAACATGATGGGACACATATAGTTTTTTTGTGGAACTATCAAAACAATGATATCACTTTTGTCTCTCACCATAACCGAGAAAGACACAAATAGAAAAATGAGAAGATAACTTACTACGCTCTACACTCGATTGAAGAACAAAACAAGTGTACCCAAATTCTCTTAAGGAAGAATAATTAGGAGCTTGACTATTTAACTTTTCAAATGGAAAAAAACTTAAAAAATGAGAGGATGAGATCTTGTTAATTAAGTTCAATGCAGTAAGGTCTGCTTTCTCCCAAAATATATTAGGAACATAGGCAGAAATTAAGAGGGAAAAAGAAGTTTCAACAATATGTCTATGTTTCCTTCCAGCAATACCATTTTGCTCAGGATTGTCAGTACACGAGATTTGGTGAATTATTCTATCTAAAGCAAGCAAGTTAGTGAAAGAATTAGAAATGTACTCTCCCCCCAAATCACATCTAAAGCACTTGATAACAACATAATATTGTGATTTTTTTTGTGTGTGAAATAAATAGAAAAGAAAATTGAGGATAAATACTACGTTGTTGGAAGGAGTCTAAAGCCAACAAAGTAAAATGTTGAAAATGACAAAAAACGAAATTTATATGGTTTAAGTCCTAGTCTTGGACAAAAAGGGAATTTGAATAAAATATAATGTGATGTAATAATATCAAAAATTATTAAGCTTTTGAATGTTTGACATATGCTAAATTAAGATATTTGTTAATCAATTAACTTGCACAAATAGAAGACATAAAAAAAAAAAAATAAAAAAAAAAAAAAAAGAAAAAAAAAAGTGATATTTAATTGGTTTATATAAAAGTGACTCAATAATATAATGTAATGGAAATAAAAAATTTAAGTAATAATTTTGAGATTTGTGTGAAGTCAAATATGACTCAAAAATATTTTATTAATCAAGAAAAAGTACAAAAAAAATTTCCAAGTCATAAATATGAGACTTGAGTGTGATGTCAAATTGACAAAAACTTAGTTTTGAAATAAGTGTGAAATCTCTAAATTGATTTGTGTAAATTAGAGGAGAAAAGTATTTTAATACTATTATTGATAGTTCAAGAATTTGTGGGGGATATGTATTCCATAAGAGGTTGAACAAAACATCTTATATAAATTTTAGAAACACATGAGCCTATTTAAAAATGCTTAAAAATCTGGGGGGTGACTTGATAAATTGATGATTTTTTGGAGGATGAAATTGTAAATGAGAATGTGTGTATGGCCACGATCATTTAAATCATATAATACCTCTTTCTTGAATATATATAGATAGATAGATAGATCGATCTACCTAAAACTAAGAGAGTAAGTTCCTCAAATAAACAAATAATAATACATCTAGTAATATCCAACACTAAGGCCCCGTTTGATAACCGTTTCCATCCCATTCTTATCCTAGATTTTTTGGGATTTCTATTTGGGAATAGCGTTTAGTAAATCTCATTTCCGTTTCCATTCCATTCCCATTCCAAGATTTTATTCCCATTTCTCTTAATAGGTGAGAAACAAAAAAAAATAAAAAATGGATCCCATTTTTTCCCATTCCAATCCCATTTCTTAAAAAGGACATGGAGGTTATTTTGGCAATTGTTAGTGAGACCCACCTTCAAACTTTGGTAGTCTCTTTTTCGTACTCTCTTTTTTTTTTTTCTTTTTTTCTTTTTTTATTTCTTCGTGTTCTTGCATCTGGTCGTCTTCTCCTTCGTGCCATCTTCTTCGGTGGCAATTTGGATTTCGAAATTGAAATCGATTTTGATTTCAATTTCCTGTTTCGATTTCGAAATCAAAATTGAAACCCTATTTCGATTTTGAAACCCTAAGGTTCGATTTCGGCGGTGTTCTTCGTGCCATCTTCTTCGGTTTCGATTTGGATTTCGAAATCGAAACCCTAAGGTTCGATTTCGTTGGTGTTCTTCATGCCATCTTCTTCGGTTTCGATTTCAAAATCGAAATTGATTTCGAAATAGAAAGATTATGTTTCCATCAATCTTCTTTGTCTTCATCCATCAATCTTCTTCAATCTTTTTCGTCCTCGTCTTCGTTCGTCCGAGCCAACTACGCCTTCGTTCGTGTGCGTCTGCTTCCCATTCGATTCTGATTTCGAAATCGAAACTCTATTTCGATTTCGATTTGTGATTGTGTTCTTGAATTTGTTCGAAATTGAAATTGGGTTTAGATTTGTGGTGTTCTATTTCGGGTTTCGGATATCGAAATCGAAATTGTTCTTGGTGTTATACAATTTTGTTCTTGGATTTGTGATTGTTGTTCTTGAATTTGTTCTTGGTGTTCTTGAATTTGTTCTTTGATTTGTTATTGAATTTGTTTTAAGATTTGTTATTGAATTTGTAGTTTAGGGTTCGTTCTTAATTTCTAGGATAAAATCGTTACCAAACACAATTCTATTCCCAAAAAAAAAAAATCGTTATCAAACGCGATTCTCCTCCCAAGAAGGAAATAAAATTCTCATCTCATCCCACTGCATGGGATGAGAACAGAAATGGTTACCAAACGGGCCCTAAGTGTCTTGGAGTAAATTGAGCCTAGAAGAAGTAAAGAAAATAGATAAAAGTAACCCCAAAGTATTTGTGATTTTATGGCAATAAATAAAATTTGTCGACTTGTTCAATATCTGTGAATTATAACAAGTATAAATGTAATAACATGTGTAATTTGACACTTTGATACTATCAAATAAATTTATGTATGATTTTATAATGCGATGTCAAATAAATTCTAGATCAAGGAATTTGACTAGTAAAAACTACTAAGTTAAGTTATACCATTATTATCTTATGGTTGATGTAATTACATGTGGAGGAAAATATAGAGAGATAGAGAGAGAAATTGATTTGTAAAGGTGGTGGGGCTAGTAGTGGAGTTGGTGGCGGGTTGGTGTTTGTTGGACGAGGAGTTGCAGTAACAAAAAAGCTGCTATGAAGAAGACAAAAACATTTGCACCATTAACCCTTAAATTTTAGAATAGTATCAAAATAATCCCTATAAAACATTTTAACTGATATAAATGCCATTTAACTTTAATTAATGAATTTTCGTTCACTTTATCTCTTTTGCCCGTTAACGTTAACGAAATAGTCAACTGTTACACTTAAGTCATAAGCATAGGGGATGTAAGTGGTGACGAAAATACCACAGAGGTACAAAGTAAAACTAGCCCAACCAAAGGGGTGAAAAGTGTAATTAACCCGTAGTGGCCTCCTTGTTATGAATATTTTACCGAGTTCAAAACTTTGAATCAATTCTTTTCTTAATTGCACTTTGGCTCCCAAACTTCTAAATAGTTCAACATTAATTACTAACCGTTCCTTTCAAACGCCTTTCTAAACTTTCATTTTTTATTATGTGTGACCCATTAAGTTCATCAAAACTTTAAGGGTGGAAATAGTAATTCAATTGATAAATGATTTTTAAACTATTTTGAGTTTAATTATTTATGTGATTTAATTGTTGATTGACATATGTTCATATATCATCACTTTAGTTTAGTTTTAGTGAGAACACGAACGTAAAATATTAATTTGTTGAAAATCATTAAGATGAATGGGAAATTATTTTTCAATGTAGTCCCGTGAAGTTGATCGAACAATGTAAAATGAGTAATCCCACATTGATTAATGAAAAACATTTAAACCACAATTTTAGAGTCCATTTTGGATTGCGAACCTGGTTGGGTTTGGGTAGTGAGCTTGGATTTGGATTTGGGTTGATCCAAGTAGAGATAATGTTTTAAAAATTGATTCTAACAATTTTTCTAACCAAATAAAACTTGTCTTTTCATATTCGTAACTCCTTTTTAATAAGAAGTTACATGTGATAATTCTTAGTGGCTTTTAAGTGTTCGTAGTGGTTTTAAAGTGATACTTTTGATATGTTGGAGTTACTAAATTGTTTTCTCTACAAAATAGAGAAATTTGCATCATCATTTAGGTATGAAAACTTAAGACATATTGCACTATACATATATACTTTAAGTCAACACTTGTTTTGTTCGTTATATTCTTTGATTTTGAGGACAAATTTTAGAACATTGTGATCGTTGTATCTTAGTAAGCAAATGATTAAGTAACCGTGAGAACCTAAGTGGAGACGAAATTTGCTTTAAGGAAATATTGTTAAATGATAGTCTTAATTGGTAAAGAATTTGTAAATTTCTAAGATCAACATCGGTAAGGAATTGTAAGTATAATTTTCTTTATTTATTGATTTTATGTATTTTAATTTAATGTTGAAAAATATTATTTTGTAATGTTTGTTAATATTCTAAAATATTCGTTGTTGTATATTTCACATTCTGAAATATTTACTGTCGCATGTACGGATTCTAAAATATTTGTTGTGAATCCTTCTACATTCTATAATATTTACTATTGTGAAGGTCAATGAATAAACATAAAATCTAAAGAGAAAATAGAAATAGAGGTTGGGGTTTATTATCTCTCAATGAGATAATACAATAATACAACAGAAAACCTAGAAAAGATAAACTTATATAAGCATACAATGAAAAGATCTAGAAATCAAATAAAAGATTATTCTACCCTTAATACTAAATAATAATAATAACTCTAATATCCCCCCCCCTCCCCCCCCCCCTCAAACTCATGATATTGCTGCAAGAAGTATCGAGAGTTTGCCAACCAAAAATTAAAAAGACGAAATAGAATGCGACTTGGTGAAACAATTTACATGGAGGATGACATAAAAGGCACACAGTCCCATGTTGATGGTGATGAACAGAGATGATGATGAATTTCGATATGCTTAGTCCGTTCATGAAAGGCTAAATTATGAGCAACATAAATAGCACTCTAATAACATACAAGAGAGTGGGATGAGAAAGAGAAACACCCAAATCTGCAAGTAACCAACTCAACCAACTATTTCGGTGGTAGTGGATGCTGTCGCACGATACTAAGCTTTCGTGGAAGATTTAGAAATAATGACACGCTTTTTGTTCTTCCATGAAATAAGAGAATCACCCAAAACACAAAAACCTGTGACAGATTTGCGATATGTGGGATCACTAACCCAATCATCATAGGATTGGGCATGTAACTCCAAAGACGAGGTTGATTGAAGTAAGAGTGTCACACCCCACCCCGGGCTCCCATCACTCGAGACTGGGCGTAATGCGGACATGACGCTACCTGCCTAAACAACCAAATATTCCAGCATACATATATACGTTCATACTTGCGCCACAATAATTATTTTTTTTTTAAAAAAATACATATATCTATTTATCCCTTTTAAAAAACATGGGACACACCCGTCCCAAATATACAACAAAAAAACACAAAATGCTGAACCTGCCACGGTTCGCCTCTAACTGACCCACTCCGAAAATGATACTACCCTCGAAGCCTAGTGCCAATAGTGGACCAACTCCTAGCCGCGGTACCTGAAAACAAATATTTTATCAGTGTACTGTCTTTATAATAAAAACATTTTTATGGATCAAGCACAAATACTAAACACCACGTTCCAAAACATAATATCATATAACCACATATCGTGCTGGAAAATCAGTTCCACTGCCACCAACGTAATGACATAATATATTTAAAACACTCAATCCAAATATTTTAAGTCAACTAGTGCAATAAAATAATATACTTATGCCAACCTATTTTAAAATAATATATTTAAGCCAATCAATTCAGGCAGTTCATCGTATAATAAAATACTGCACACCACTTTTCTACTAGCCATATGATCGTTTTTACCTCACGATCTGGAGTTATAACGGTACCGTAACTTGTACAACTGTGCTATCTAAAGTGACTATCAGTGTCAGGGCTATTTATTATCCCCAATGGTAGGGATACCACTCGTAGGATTTGCACTCCTGACTGGTCAATCCACCCTGCAGGACTTGCCTGACAGGTAATCCATATCTTCCTGGACATATCTTCCTGACGAAAAGACAACAATATCCACATCTCGTGGGACATATTCTCCTGACGAGAAAAAATCCACATCTTGCAGGGTATATTTTCTTGACGAGAAGACAACAATATCCACCCTGTAGGTCGTGCCTGACAGGTAATCTACATCTTGCAGGACATATCCTCCTAACTAGAAGACAACAATATCCATATCTCGCAGGACATATCCTCCTGACGAGAAGACAACTATGGCATAGTTGGACAAAAATCACCTTCTACATTTAAAATTTACTTGATCCACATAAGTTGTAAAATCGTCCAATTTTAATAAACACATTTTTCCACAATTTATACGAAAATAAAATTTTTATATTTACATAGAAGACAGTATACTCACCTCGTTTTTCGCACTGTAAAAATATCACCATCCAAAACCTATCATGACGCTGGCGCCTGTGAACCTAATAGCAATAGGGTCTAAATTAATATTTTATTTAAAATAACCTAACATATAATGCATGACCCCAGAATGCAAAATTGTTATTTTTCTCATTTCGTTATGTTAATATTCACTGTATAGCGATTATTAAAATTAACGATTTCAAAAATTATTATCACGATTGCGAAAATTTTAATGTTAACAATTTAATTTAATGAAAATAATAATCAACTAAATTTTTTACCTGTTCCGAATCGCTCGCAGGCCAAGAAATTGGATTTTCAAATTTTTATTTTTATTTGATTTTTTTTTTCTTCTCATTTCTCTGTCTCAGGTAGGGATGGTCATGGGCCGAGTCAGGCTTAGACTAGTGTATTACAAAAAATTGTTGGGTCCTAGCCCGACCCGGCCCAGTGATTGGGCCTTAATTCTATGTCCAAGCCCGGCCCTATAAGAAAATTTTAAGCCCAAAGCCCGGCCCTATTTTTTAAAAAAAAAAAAAATTCAAAAATAAATACAAAAAATTCAACACTAAACCAATAAGAAATATTAAAATTACAATTTCTAAAGGTAAACCAATATTTTAAACAAACCAAACCAATAAGAAATATTAAAATTACAATTTCTAAAGGAAACTAATATTCCAAATATTAGGGTTGTATTGTAATATGTGTGTGTGTGTGTGTGTCTGTGTGTGTGTGTATATATATATATTTTAAATATCCTTCGGGCCGGGCTGGGCCGGCCCTAAAATTTTTGGATCTTGCCCAAGCCCGGTCCTAATTTTGATCGAGCCCTAATACCTAAGCCCAAGTCTGGCCCATGGGCTCAAACCCTAAGCCCAAGCCCTAAAAAATAAGGCCAGGCCGTTTGGGCTGGGCGGGCCCCGAGGCCCATGACCATCCCTAGTCTCAGGTTTTGCGTCACTGGATCCCCACCACTGCGGCGAACGCCCCCTTTTCTGGGTTTCTGCTTCTGGTTTAGCCAACCGTCTCTCTCTCTCTCCTCACTAGTTCTGGCGATCTCACCCACCCACGTCAGCTATCAAACACACACCCATGCACAACGACACACACACCACTCCGACACACACATACACACTTCACCGAATACACACACACACCGCCGAACCAACAACGACAATGACACACCCACATACACGCCGGACGAACGACAACTGATCACACATACCCACACACCGCTGACCCTACTTGGTTTCAGTTGAAGAACACACACTCACAGAACACACAACACAACACACACACACACACACACACACACTTGTCTGATAAACCCCCCAATCACACACACCCACAACGAACACATGTACAGACGGCGATGATTGATCGATGGACACACCCACAACACACGACGACGATCACCCAAGCGATCCACACACATACACACACACACACACACACACACACACAATCGTTGATCACACACACGAACACGATCGTCGTACATAGAACAGAATACACACACACACACACACCGTCCGACAACCGATGCATACAACCGACCACTCCCACACACGCATGCAATTCGCCGGACAAACGCACCCACACCGTCGGCGACCCAACGACACAACCAACCTTCTCCTCTCTCTTTGTTTTCAGATTTCTTATTTTTAGGTTCATCCCCACTATATGCATAGAGGTATATATATGCATGAGGAAGAGGATCGGGCTTGAGGCCACGTGTTGTGTGTGTGTGTGTGTGTGTTTTCGACGATTGTATGAATATATATATATATATTATCTTTTTTCCAAATTACATTAACCTCCCCTAAATTTTCTTTAGGTTATTATTTAAATCCCAAAATTTAAAATGAATATTTCTAAAATTACTAATTGACCCCTAAACTTTTAATTTAAATTAGAAATGACACATTCCACCCCATTATTTTCTAAATGCTGCTAAAATGATGTGTATGCGAAAATTAGGGTCTTATAAAAAGACTCTGAAAGAGCGTGCCCCGAAGATACCGAAGGATATGAAGAACAACGGCCCAATGAACTGTAGTAGGAAAAGTGACAAACTAATTGACGATGTGAATAGCGTGGCCAATGTCCGAGAGAGTAATGGTTAGATAAACCAAACTGCCAACAATAGTACGATATAAGGTAGGATCTGACAAAAGGGGCATAATCAGAAGGTGAATAACGAACATTCACTTCTAGAGAAGTATCAATTGTCCGAGTATCAATAAGGTGAGCACACTCGAGAATGTCAGTTGCATATTTAGACTAAGAGAGAAGATAGCCTTTTGAAGAAAATACTATTTCAATACCCAGAAAGTAGCATAAAGCTCTCAAGTCCGTCATTTCAAATTGACAAGATAATTTTGACTTCAAGATTCCAATCCCATCAACATCATCACTAGTAATAATCATTTCATCCACATATAAAGAGAGTAGAATACAATCTGTAGTGGAACACTTTATAAATAGAGCAAAATAGTGATTACTTGGGTAAAAACCACGAGAAGTAATCACCATAGAGAACTTTTCAAACCAAGATCGAGGTGCCTATTTAAGATCATATAGAGCTTTCTTTAGTTTGCAAACTTCTTCAAACTTATGAGCAACACCAAGCGGAGAAGTCATGTAAACTTATTCTTGAAGATCGCTAATCAAGAAGGCATTTCTAACATCGATTTGAGAAATATACAACTGACGAACAGATGCAATGACAATAATGGTAAGAGCAATTGATTTTTGAAACTGGAGAAAAAGCCTCCTCATAATCCATACCATATTGCCGAGAAAATTCCTTGGTCATAACCTACTGCCAAAGGGGATCAAGTGTTGCCTTTTTATAGGATAAAGGCTTATAGAGATAGTGAATAGAGGCTAAAAAAAATTAAAAGAATTTGAATAACAAGAGTAAAAAAATATGGTATATTAGTGGACTTCCGAATGCGTTGAGGATACCGAGGAAGAAGATCTACAGTCTGAGAAGGTTCTTGGTCAGCTGTCAGAAGTGAGGGAACACTAGAAGCATCAGTACCTGAAGAACTACCAGTATGAACATGAGGTCGATACGCAGAAGGTGGATAAACATCTGCAGTGCATGGATTTTAAGGAGATAAACTACCTTTGTCATCAGAGAAACGATCAATTGAAACGAGGTCACATTTAGTCAAATTGTGTGTACTAAAAGGAATAGAGAAAAAAGATATATGCTCAAGAAACACCACATGACGGGACACATATAGTTTTTTTGTAAAATTGTCATAATAATGATATCACTTTTGTCCTTCACCATAACCTAGGAAGACACAAATGGAAAAATGAGATGATAACTTACTACGCTCTATACTCGGTTGAAGAACAAAACAAGTGTATCCAAATTCTCTTAGGGAAGAATAATTAGGAGCATGACAATTTAACTTGTCAAATGAAAACAGACTTGAAAATGAGAGGATGAGATCTTATTAATTAGGTTAACTTCAATAAGGTCTACTTCTCCCCAAAATACACTAGGAACGTAGGTAGAAATTAAGAGGGAACGAGCAGTTTCAACAATATGTCTATGTTTCCATCCATAAATTCCATTTTGCTAGGGAGTATCAGTAAAGAAAAATAATAATTTCAAGTCATAAATGTGAGACTCGAGTGTGACGTCAAATTGACGAAAACTTCTTTTTGAAAGAAGTGTGAAATCTCTAAATTGATTTGTGTAAATTAGAAGAGAAAAGTATTTTAATACTATCATTGACAATTCAAGAATATGTGGGGGATATGTATTCCATAAGATATTGAACAATACATATTATATAAATTTTAGAAACACATGAGCCTATTTAAAAATGCTTAAAAATCTGGGGGTGACTTGATAAATTGATGATTTTTTGGAGGATGAAATTACAAATAAGAATGTGTATATAGCCATGATCATTTAAATCATATAACACCTCTTTCTTGAATATATAAATATATTTCTACCTAAAACTAAGAGAGTAAGTTCTTAAATAGACAAATAATAATACATCTACTAGTATCCAACACTAAGTGTCTTGGAGTAAATTGAGCCTAGATGAAGTAAAGAAAATAGATAAAAGGAACCCCCAAAGTATTTGTGATTTTATGGCAATAAATAAAATTTGTCGACTTGTTCAATATTTGTGAATTATAGCAAGAATAAATGTAATAATAAAATGTATAATTTGACACTGTGATATTGTCAAATAAATTTATGTATGATTTTACAATGCGATGTCAAATAAATTCAAAATCAAGGAATTTGACTAGTAAAAACTATTGAGTGACGTTATACCATTATTTTCTTTTGGTTGATATGTTATTACATGTGGAGGAAAATGTAGAGAGACAGAGAGAAAAATTGATTTGTAAAGGTGGTGGGGCTAGTAGTGGGGTTGGTGGCTGGGTTGGTGTTCGTTGGACGAGGAGTTGCAGCGACAAAGAAGCTGCTATGAAGAAGATAAAAAAATTGGACCATTAACCCTTAAATTTTAGAATAATATCAAAAGAATCCCTATCAAAAATTTTAACGGGTATAAATGCCATTTAATTTTAATTAATGAATTTTCGTTCACTTTATCCGTTTTGACCGTTAACGTTAACGAAATGGTCAACTGTTACACTTAAGTAATAAGTATAGGGGGTGTAAGTGGTGACGGAAATATCACAGGGGCGCAAAGTGAAACTAGCCCAACTAAAGGGGTGAAAAGTGTAATTAAATCTTAGTGGCCTTCTTGTTATGAATATTGTACTAGGTTCAAAACTCTAAATCATTTCTTTTCTTAATTGCATTTTGGCTCCCAAACTTCTAAATAGTTCAACATTAGTTACTAACCGTTCCTTTTAAACGACTTTCTAAACTTTCATTTTTCATTGTGTGTGACCCATTCAGTTCATCAAAACCTTAAGGGTGGAAATAGTTAATTAATCAATTAAAATTAAGACAATTCTAATTTTATCCCTACAGAGAAATAATTCCTCCATGGTATTTCTTGTGATTCTGAGTCACATCTACCCTCATATTACAAACATATCCAACTAATAGAAAATTCACAAAGAGAACCTCCTTAATTATGATTTTTGTTTCATATGATCTTTCCATCTTGTGTTCCCAATAAAAACAACATGATATGGATAAAGTCGAAAACGTCTAGTCCAAACATATTTATAGTGATTTATGATAAAATTCCATAGGACACCAATTACATCTAGCCACATAGGACACATCTCTCTTTACTGAGATGATACATCCTATCTCGTATACTCGAGTAACCCGATGTACATATCACTATACCTAATAAATATCTTTAAAGTCTTGTGATTAAAATACAATATTTAGTAGTATCAAAGTATATGAATGCATACTAGTGATGCACAGTACCTCAAGTTTGAAGATGACAATTACAATCATAACTAAGATATCTTATTTTGACACGAGCAAAGCTACATGTGAGATATCAATGACAATTACATTTAAGACCCTTACTACTCTAGCAAGTCCCCTTGGTTTTGTTCCTGTATCTCGTACTAATGGTTGAGACTCATCAACCTCATAAGAGAAAATACCCTACAAGCTAGTCTAGATTGTTAGAGACCCGTTTAACAATCCAACACCAATTTGGAATAATGATCAAGCTTTTATGGGAAAAACAACTGATAAACTTTGTAAGCTACCAATCATTTTTCTAACATGATGCATTTCAACCAATTTATTTGAATGTAGCATGTGTTATCTTATTGCATTCCACATGTGTATGCTGTCTGTTGAATGAAAAATTTGGTCACATGTCAATATTAATATAACATATAATACTATAATTACATTACTATCCAAACTGTTGTAGATAATTTGCAAGGTGTGATACTAACACAATTTTTGCCATAAAAGGAAAATTACTCCCCGTAGAAAGACTCTCGTCTCCTGTTCCCCGATCTGCACTCGTGCCCAAACATGGCAACCTATCCTAATGGAATAAGTTGAGAAAGGATTGCACGAACCCATCGAGGTAATGCAACTCAATGAGGATATGATTTCGTTGAAAAGAGCCATCGGCTAGATATAACTGAATTACTACAGCAATTTCAGAAGTCTCAACAGACTCGCTAGCATCCGTCTAAACCCCAGATCCAGTCAAACAAACAACGTTACATCAGCCGTTCAGCTCCAGAGGCCTTAGCCTGGTGATTGGAGAATCCGTGCTCTATGAACGTATAGATAGATTTTACTGAATAATGAGCCATCAAGTGTACACAATTGCCTTGCAATTTTTTTTAATTGAGTTTTAGGTAAGCACATTTCATCAAGTTTTATTCCAAGAACTGTAATGTTCCCATGTTCCGTTCCTTGTTTCTATGCCTTTTTTTTTTTTTTTTTCTATTTTTTTGTCCTCATTCTATTTCTTTCCCTGTTTTAGCCTCCGTTTTTGTCCCGTATTTTAGAGGCTTTGTTTTAGCCATAGTTAAGTGGTATTATAAGTGAATTAAGTGGTGTTGGGTTTCTTTTAAACTGGTCTTGTGAGTGAAGTGAATTAATTAGGGTTGGGATATCTAGCTGAATTAAGATACTAATAACCAAAAATTGGGAAAGACATGCTTGAAAGAATTGTTAGTCAACAAATGGGGCTCACTCAACCCGGTTGTAATTTTGCTTACTAAAATGAAGAGCACATCTTTTATTATTTGCTTATACTCCTATTAATTGTCTAAGCGTATAAATTTTAAAATCTATGAAATTGAAATCCTAAGGATTATATTAATTATCCTCATTGTTTTTTACCATTCTACATTTAGGTTGATTGCACATTTCAATGGCAGTTTTCTGCTTGAGAAAGCAATGAACTTGATCGATGACGCTAGTTCCGGGGTTTGGCTCCTTGATGCTTAGGTGAGTTTGTAATTGTTTTTTTGAATTTCCTGTCTTAATAGATTCTAGGTTGATAATGGTAATATTCTATTATGCAATTTATTTATCTGATGATTTCAAATGGTTCAGTTCTTTTGCCCTCAGTTTATGTTCTGTTTACATTTTTTTTTGTTCCCAATTTATAGTTTGTTTGGATTTACTTTGTCTCAGGTTATTGCTAAAAATGTTTATGTACTTGTAATGATGCTACATTTATTTGACTTTCTATATTTTGTGGTAGAAACAAAGAAAGTCAAAAGATTGTGCAAAGAAAGTACCGACTTTTTAAACTTCGTATTTTTAAAAGAATTTTCCGGCTGCATAATCTATATCTAATTTTATGAATTAGAATAGGGGCAAATGTGAAAAATAAGGAATCTACCAACACCATTGTGTCCAAATCTTAGAAATTCTATGTCAAACCAGTAGATCCAGATTCCATTGGAGAAAAATTATTCCAGGTATTCTCTTCTCAAAATGATCCTTCCATTCTTGTTAATGCCAACCATTTGGTGATATTTTACTTGTGATATTTGGTGATAGAAGCTACTAAGTACTCGAAGCTGCTATAGAAGCACTCAGATATAACTTAAGTGACACATTTGCTTTCTTTTAAAGTAAATGTCAGAAAGCGAAAAATCTTGCTCGCATTTCATGAAAAATGAATTTTTAGGGCAAAAGCATTTGGTGAGATATGTTTTAGAAAAGCTGATTTTCAAGAAAAAAAAGAAAAAAGAAAATCGATTGTAGTAAAATCGATTTTAATTAGCATGGTGGTAAAATTTACTTATAGGGAGGAAACAATTTCTTGTTATAGACCCAAGTAAAATATAAACAATATGACCCCCCGTGATTAGTCCATTTTGTACTTTGTTTCCATGTGATATTTCGTCACCACTTTGTCCCTGCGATTAGACTTTATTGCAATTTACCCCATGATTAGACCTAACTACAAGGGGCACAGTGCTAACAAAAGGGTAAAGTGCAACAAAAGTCTAACCATAAGAGGCAAAGTGGTGACGTGAATACTACATGGGCAAAATGAAAAATGGCCTAACTAGAGGGGGATAAAGTGTAATTAACCCAAACAATATTCTATTCCATTTTTTTTTTAGTTTCTGCGTTGTTTTAAGTTTTTTTTTCTCTGTTTTATGTTTTCAGTTTTTGTTACCTATGTTAATAAATTTTTTTCTGCCAAATGGTTATCTAGGTTACATGTATGTTGTGCCAAAACATAATTATTGTAATTTTTGAAACTTGGTTTTTTGAAGGCCGAATTGCTTAGGATTCAATTTAAGAAGCTTCAAGAGCTGAACCGATCCATAAAACCAATGGTGAAACAATGGTGATTTCTCTCTTGAGGAACAGAACGTGGAAAATACATCTGCTGTCGATACATGCCATGAATTTAACTTAGGATCAGGCCATTTTAGACATTTATACTTTATAGAAATTTAAGTTTACGAGTCTTGTATTAAAAAACAATTTTACTTTGTGTTTTTCAAGGTGGTGTAAATTTATTGTGTCATTAGTTGTTTAGTTGTTTTCGAAGCATAGAATTCATTAGTTACTTAATTATTGGTGTTAATTTTTATATAATGGTGGGGTTTTGTAATTTTGTAGGAAAGATGAGAGAAACAATCACTACTTTTAAATGTAGTTTCTCTATTAATAAAGAGATCAATTTATAAATGTGATAAAAAAGATAATAGACATCTCAGTTTGATACAAAATTGAGATAGATATTGTCTAAATGATCATAGTTTTTTAGTTTGATCACATATATAACATTTTTAATCACATGAAAAACCTGAGATGTTGATAGACTATTTCATTTTTTTACGTACAAGTGAAATTATAGGTAAACAATCTTGCATTTTGATAATCATCACAGAGTTTTTAAACCATTAATCATAGTTGGTAAATGTAATGATAAGTACCGTACTTTTTATTACACCTCCATCTATCACGGTCAGTTTAGAAAAAAAAAAAAAAAAAAGAAGTGATTAAAACTATTTTATCAATGTTTTTAACTATGATAGATTTTTTTTTTTTTCCTGTAATGTTGATTTGATTAGACATCTTAGACTCGACCCCCAAACCGTCCCCCTAGAGTAGCCATCTGACACGCTCTGAAAAACTATTGTTTTAGTTAAATACTAATTTTAGATCCGCACAACGTGCGAGTTTTAAAAAATTAAACTAAAATATATATTAGTAGTATTTAAAATTTGATTGTTAACATTTAGAGTATTGTTTCTTTCATTTGTTTTCAAACCTAAAAATAAAACAATAAAGAGCTAAAAAAAAATTAAGTATTAACTTTCAAGAGGATATATATAATTTGTTAACTTTTTAATGTGTTTGAAGAATAATTTTATTTATTTATTTTTAGATTTTTTAAATATTATTTTTATGATTAGCTTTTGAGCAATAGAATAGCTCCCAATTTATGGTGTTTAGTAAATATTATTATTAAATTTTTTATTAATGATTACAAAAAAAAAAAAAAAAGGTTAATTACACTTTACCCACTGTGGTTTGGCCCATTTGCACTTTACCCCCTATAGTTCAAATGTCGCCACTTACCCCCTGTGGTCTTAAGCTTAAGTGTAAATCTAACTTTCTGTCAAAATTGACAGATGTGTGCCTCATGCGCCAGCAACAAGGATGGACATGTTTTTTGTGTTTTTTTCCTCTAAATTAGCTTTTTTTTATTCCCATTTTACCCTCCATATTTCTATATAATTTCCAACACTTCTCACACATTTTCTACACCAAACCAACACTACTCACTTATTTTTTTTTCATCCACAATCATATTTTTATTTTTCATGTCTTCTTCAAGTATTTTAAATACGATTTCTTACATTCTTCAAATATTTTTATTTTTCCTTTGCACATTATTTGTTTTTGTGAAATACACCATCTTAATAATAATAATACATCATAATAGACCATGTTAATATATTTTTGATATCTTCTTCAAAATACACAATTTCATAAAAATACACCATGTTAATATATTCAAATACATAAAAAATTACATTTCATCGTGATGTACTATGATATGAAACAAATATAAAAAAAAAAAAATTCTATTTTTAATTACATTATAATATCAATTTAAATTGCATTATTTCACCACAATAATTCTTAATTTATTATTTATTTTCAAGATTTCAGTCATTATTATATCAAAAAATTTATTTAAAATTAATCTTATTAATTTCATTTGATTATTAAAATATCACATTTTTTATTCAAATATTTAATGATTTTCATGCCTTTTAATTAATATTACTTATTTATTAAAAATCAATTTTCAATACTGAATGCATTTGTAAATAAAGTCAAGGGTCAATTTATTGAATCCGAATACAAGGATAACTAAATAAAAATTCTAGTAATTAATTCAAAATTAAAATATAAATTTAGATATGATAATGTAATTTATTTCTACCCAGAACACTTAATTTGGAGTTACAGTTCATCTTCTCTCTGTAAGATTTTGCAACCAATTCATCTCTCTACTATTAACAGCTACAATTCATCTATCTACTATCGACAACTACAATTTTAAAACATAACCCGTGTATTGATCAATTCCTAAATCAACAAATACAATTTTTCAATTTCCAAATCCACAATAAAAATACTAGCTTTGAAAGGTATATTGACAACAATATCCATCTCGAGAAATACAACAAGCATTTTCCCATAGATTAAAAAGTTGTTTGATTGTCGTCTTATATATTCTTTGACACTCTTCACCATCCTCTTGCGTATCAACTGCAATTTAAAAAAAAAAAAAAAGTCAACTATAAATAAAGTCAAGGGTCAATTTATTGAATATGAATACAAGGATAACTAAATAATTTTATTTTTATTTTTTTGTACTGAAAATCGAGTAAAAAAAAAGAACATGATATGTCAGCTAAATGAACCCATGTTGAAAAAATTATACAGAAATGAAAAAAAAAAACATGCAAATCGGCAGATAAGTTAAATACCTAGAACAAAAGAAAACATTTTTAGTTTTTGTTTCAGGCAAAAACACGCAATCCAATAACCCAGAGGCCCTTTTCGATGCTTCTTCAAGAAACCCAATAAACAAAAACCAGGAACAAAATAACAAAGATTCATTAGACAATATACATATACACACGTGTTTGTATATTAATTGCTTTATTATAATGAATTTAATCGAAAAATGAGGAAATAAAGAAGATTGACTTTGAAAAACTCAGAGAGAATCACCATCTGAAAGTGACCCATCCTTCAATTTACTACTACATAACCCAAGAAATGAATACTCAGAAGAACACGAAACAGAGTGAAGTATATATATAGAGAGATTCTTCCCGCACCCACCCAAAGATTTAAACTTAATTTGATTTGAACACACCAACTACGATACTTGGTGACCCACGAATGATTAAAGCTTTTAGATCTGAAATCGTGCTAATCGAGACGACCACTAATGTTCTTCCTGGTCTCTTAACTTACTACTTGCATAAAATTATATTCATTTATATATACACACGCACATTTCCCTCTTATGTTCTGTCGGAGATGGCTGAGGTGATAGAGCCTTGTGGACTCTGGAGGGTAAGGAGAGAGGGTAAGGCAAAGTTGGGGGTGCACATGCACTAGCTAGTTTCTATACAATGCCCATCCCAAACTCAGAATAAGAATGTACTAAAATACTGCAAAAAAATTAATTTGTCACCTTCGTTCTAACTCAGCAATATTGTCAACTTGGGTCTGATTGTACTGAACAAGCTCAGAGAACAATAACGCAAAGGCACTCAAGCTGACCTGCGTCAAACATCAATAATTTCAAGGGTATGTGTAATATTTCAAAGATACTTGCAATCTTATAGGAGTCAGGTTTCACGTAATTCGACTAAATTACAGTTAAATAACCATGTCGGCTTCCAATGAAAAAAAAGAAGAAGCAAGCACAAGAAAATTTTCTCATCAGACACAAACCTCCTATTCGCTTATTCATGTAGTGCGGGAACCGCTACTAAAAATTAAATTGATCATAAAACCAATCAAATGAAGTACACATACACCCAAACTGATATGGTCGTTTTCTTCATTTTCCTCAATGTTAGATCAAGAAGATAGAATCAGAATAACATCATCTACTGGATCACATAATTAAAAGAGGAAAAAAAACACCAAAAATTAAAGCTCTAAGCTAAATTTTACGCGCGCGCGCACACACACATATGTATATATATAAAGAGAGGTAGATATTGTAGATACCTCTTGTTTGCCTTTGCTCAGGGGTTTGTCAATAACATTTGTGTACTGCTTGATTTTTCCTGCTCCGATCATTCTCTCTCTCAGGGAAGGTCCATTTCAACTTTTTTGCTTCGCGAATCTGTACCTGCATTTCGGGAATTGATTTGATTTGGGTATGGTTATTCCAACAAACTACATGGAAGCAACAGGAATTTCAGCAGGACTAAGGACTGAAGTAAAAATCAAGACGCTCAATCTAGTTTGAAATAAATAATGATTCTGTAATCAATATGTATATAATTACATCCCAGCCTATGAGATGCAATTATGAATTAAATCTACTTCATACAACATCTCAAACTGTGTTTGGGAGGCCATAAGTTGCACGATCCGCCATAGATGGGCAGCGAATCGGGGTTGGAATGTCGGATCGGCGAATCAGGGGAAGATTTGCCGTTGAATCGCGTTCCGACGACGGGAAAAATAGAGAGCGACAGAGAGGAGATAGAGAACTAGGTGACAGACCTGTTCGGTGTGTTTGTCTTCGTCACTCCGTCGGTGCCAGAAGGGGAAGACTGGAGGTCTGACGAGGTTTCACCTTGAGCTGCCGCCGTCCGATCGCATCTTCAGGGTTAATCTGTTCGTTTGAGTTGATACTTTAGATGATTGAGCCACCACCGCCGTCGTGCAATTTTATTAGAGGTAACGTCGGTTTGCGGGGTTGGGTGTGGACGGAGGTTGAGAAGAAAGCAGAGGAGGCAGCGGCTCTTGAGAGGAAAGAGCCTCCATAGGGTTAGAGTCCATTTTTTTTTAGAGAGAGAAAGAATTTTTTTGATGGAGCTAACGGTTAATTACACTTTACACTTCAATAATTGTGAATAATTATGAAAAGGCAAAATCGACATTTTATGTTTTCTGTTAACGGAGTAACCTTTGCACTTAAGCTCAATAAGCACAGGGGAGTAAGTGACAACATTTAAACCACAGAGTAAAAAATACAAATGAGTCAAACCACAGGGAATAAAGTGTAATTAACCCTAAAAAAATCACGATAAAAGAGAAAAAAAAGAAAAAAATATAATTTTTTTTACCAATATTATATGTCATATTTATTAAAAGAATAGACATTTTGAATTGAAAGAAGAATATACATTTTGAATTGAAAGAAAATTAATGAATTACTTGGATAATTATTATAATGAATAGAATTAATATAAATGAGGGATTAATCTTGATCCTTCATTTTGGTAAGAGCAAAAGATGAGAGAAAATGATAAATCTCAATTGTGGTTATTTTGAAACTTTTGCCTTTCACTTTTAATAATATAATAATAAGATGTGTTGTTGAAAAACATTTTTGGAGAAGTATTTTCAAAAACTTTTTGTTTAGAAAAAAAGATATTTGAGCTATATATGTGCCGAGTTTTTGAAAGTAGTTTGGGCCAAATTTAAAAAATAAAATAAAATGAATCACAACCTAACATTGAGTTGAAATAGTGTGCCAAATTAGTGGAATTTTATAAAAATATTTTTTTTTTATTTTTTTTTGAAATAATTCAAAATTTGACTCTAAGAAAGAAAATGATCTCACTAAAAGAATCAAAAGGTTTTGGGTTCGGGGTCGGTTATGATAGGGAAAGATGTTAGGCATCTCAAGACACTCTTCTAAAGACAATATCTATGTTTGATAAAATTCTTGTTAAAGTAGTTCAAATATTTTGATTTTATCCATGCAAACTTTTAAATTAAGTCGTTTCCAAAAAAAAAAGTAGAACATTGTAATTATTTTTTAGGACAAGATGAAACACATTTTTTTTAAACATTCTCCCAGTATATATAATGCCTTCTCCATTGGTCCCTAGGGGGTTTAATATGTGAGATGGATATATGTGTGATTTTTTATGCCTTTTTTTTTGGGGGGGGGGGGGGAGTTTTGATCATTTTCTTCATTTTTTATGAAAAGGAAAATATTGATTTTTTTTTTTTCCATAAAGAAAAATGTACTTGGAAATGTTTCTTATTGCGTAAAAAAAGTGTTTTTGGTTTGTTCTATTTTTTTTAAGAGAGCTTTCATTTTATTTATTTTTTTTGCTTTTCAAGGAAAACTACTTCTTGAATTAGAAAAACATGACTGGATTTGATTTAGGGTTTAAATTTCTTAATAAAACAAAGAAATATTTTTGAATGCTGTAAGTCATGGAGATAAACCAATTTTTATTTTCAATTTAGTTCTTTTTAATATATATATAGTGTTAAGAAATTTTATTTCCTAATCAATTTTGGACAAAATATTATTAACTCAATTATATTTGTTATTTAAATTTAATGAACTAAAATTAAGTGATCTGATTTATTTGGATAAGCCCGTAGACTACTAAAAAAGAGTGTGAGTTAAATGTGTAGATACTAAATTATTATGAGATGATTAGGGAATTACGAAAATTCTAATCACACCATATATAAAGAAAACATTAGGGTGATGGTCCCCAATACACCAAATCAATCAACGACATTCTTCTCCCCATCTGGAAGAGGAATGATTGTCCCATTGAGAAATTAAGGCGATTTGGTTGAGGAAAATTACATACCCACTCGATTTGCCCCATACCCGTTGCAAATTTCCGCATCGGTAGTTGATTGCTCATAATGGATCTAGGTACACGATTTACGTGTTCAATAAAACTCTTGATGATTTGACATTTTGCAATAAATGTTATAGATTTAGATCTACATGGATTAAATCCTATATACACACACACATACATAAAATAAAAACTATACAACAGAATAATAATAAGAAGAAGAAGAAGAAGAAGAACTTGATTAAAGAAATAAAGTGATTCACTTTTATGTTATTTCATCGGATTTGCAACTGGATTTCGACTACACGTGTACTATATCATTTTTACATTATTTCATCAAATCCGTAAATGGATTCCGCATACATAGGTGCCGTAAAAATAATTTGAAACTTGTTTTTTCATTTTAGCGGTATTTTATCTTATTTGAAAGTGGATTCCGAATGCACAGATATCTTGCTATTCTTATTGTATTTCATCGGATTCGCAAATGGATTCCGACTACACAAGTACCATAAGAGTGGTTTTTAAATTCTTTTACTTTATTTTAGCGGTATTTCATCAGATATGCATAAATGTTGACTACCAAGTACCACATTATTATTACAGTATTTCATCAGACCGACAAATTGATTTCAACGATATTGATAGTGTAGGAATAGTTTTTAATTTTTTATAGACAAAAACAAAAAACATGAGTACGGAAAAAAAAAGGTTACATTTATTTATTCTTTTACTTTGAAAATAAAAAGAAAAAGTATGCCATGACCATTTTTTTATATATATATATATATATATATATATATATATATATATATATATATATATCTTTTGCTTGGCTAGCTTGAGCATGGTTTTTTGCTTGAGGAGGGTATTTCTTTCGGATTTTTTGCCTCAATTAAAGGGTTAATATAAGGTATTTCTTTGGGATTTTTGTTCTAAATTAAAGGGTTGATATAATGGGAGAAAAAAGAGGAAGAGGAGGGGAGAAGGTATGAAAATAAAGAAAATGAAGGACGATCTATTTTTGTGTATGTTTTTTTTGTGCCCGCCTAATGCCGAGGAGAGATTTCTTTTTGTCTTCTACCTTCTGCGATACAGCAGAAGGGAGAGGGTGACCCCTCTTTTTTGAGCGAACAGTTATCCTGCTCATTTGTTTTTGAAAAATTTTGAGCGTTTCATTTGTTTAAAAATTAACTTTTTAAGGACCATACTCTTTGAATCCATTCCAAAAGTACCATCATATTTAGTCTTTCTAGATTACCTTTCAATATCAATAAAATTTACAAAAATGCCATTCTGACCATTTTTTTTTTCAAAACTATATATATATAGATATAGATATAGATATAGATATAGATATTTATTTATTTAGAATTTCACTTAATTTTATTTTTCTTCAATTTTTTTTTTTTTTAAAAATATCATAAATACCCTAATTATGTTTCACTTAATTTTATTTCAATTTGTTTTATAATTCCATCAAAATTTAATTCTTAATAAAAAAATCACTGAAATTTATTTTTTATTCAAAATTTGTAACTTTTTAAAATACACTTGAAAAAGTTATTTAAGTGGATATCCACCTAAAGTATTCTAAATGGATATCTACTGAAAATACTCAAAATGAAAATCACTATCAAACCAATCATAAATTCACACACACGCAAGAACAGAATTAAGAAATCTCTATTAAAGAAATCTAAGTGAAAATCCACTAAACAAATAAAGTAAAAATACGCTAAAAAATATAAAACGCAAAAATTAAAATTATGAATTGAGACATTAAAAAATCGAACCACCATGAAACTAACCATCACCTTACCACATACTAATGAATAAAATCCATTGAAAATCAAATGGAGAATCAAGGTTTATTGCATTAAAAAAAATGAAAAAATACAAAAAATTCTACAACACTGAACGAATCTAAAAAAATATTCAACTCTTGACGGCATAACCTTATCTTCAGCCTTTGAATGATATTCCGTTGATTGAATCTTAAAATGAAGACCACTAGAGTTATGCATAAAACCACACAATACATTTCAAATTTATCCGCAAAAATCAACAATTCATTTGAATGAAGTAATCTTTTTTTTAAAAAAAGTGAAAATCCATTTAAACATGGGCTATGCAAAATTTTAAATTCCGTTTCAAAAAATTATACAAGCAATGGACATCTACTAAAAACTAAATATCCACTAGAAAACAATCAGTTGATATCCACTAACTTTATTCAATTAGGTTTGATAAACAATAAAACATTTCAAATTTGTCAGTGGATATTCACTCAAATATCAATTAGTAGATATTCACTAGAATCAATCAGTGGATATCCACTTACCTCTATTAGCAATGTTTGATGAATAATAACACGAAAATGAGGAAATTAACTTTCCTTGTTCAAGCCCGGGATATTTTTCCAAAACGGAATATCCACTTAAATATGACCGAAATATACACTTAAAATTTCACAACCAATGGACATCTACTAAATATCAATAGTGGATATCTACTAAAAAACAATCAATGGATATCCACTTAACTAAACAATAACACAAACAATTACACACAATAGATAAAACGACAACTGAATCAGCTAAATGAAATAGTTATAACTTATTTGAAATTACACAATTAGTGCACATCCACTAAAAAAATCAATCAGCTAGTATCCACTAAAAATAATTAGTAGATATCCACTTAATTAGCTAGGTTTGATGAACAATAACACAAGCAATTGCACATAGAAATGCATATGCTGAACAATAACATCAATCAGTGGATATCCACTTAATTGGATTCGGTAAGTATTTCTGGAACAAATTTTTGTTCCCATTCCTTGTTTTCTGGAAACAAAAACACTAAACAAACCTTTAGCTGATGAGATAAGAAGACAAGTGCAAAAGTTCATTTATTTATTTTTTGTGGCTGCCTTTTCTAAGCAAAAACCAACATTTCTAGATTTGTGGTTACAGCCTCATGAAACATCTTTATTTGCTAAAGAACATACATATTAAGTGTTTTTGTTCCCAGAACACTTGAACTGGAACAAAAAATTGGAAACAATGCTCTCATGCTCCTAGAAATTTGTTCCAAAAATCTGGCAGCAGAGCAAAAAGTGTTTTTCCTTTTATTCCCATATTTACATTTCTGTTGGCCGAAAGCTAGGAACAGGAACAAAAACACAAGACACTAGAACAAAAACAATTAGTGGATATCAACTTAATTATCTAGGTTTGATTAACAATAACCTAAACAATTGCACATAGAAATGCATATATTTAACAATAACATCAATAAGTGGATATCCACTTAATTGGCTATCCTAAACAATATAAAAATTCTAATTCATTCTCTGTTCGAAGCAACCGAACAGTTTGAAATACATAATCATCTCTCAAATTTCAAAGCAAAAAGAGAAAAAAAAAAGGACAAAAAAAATACATGTAATTGTTTAAGTCCCGGGCGTTAATGGCTGCGATGAAGAGACAATCAAATAGAACAAGTGGCGGTGGGACAAGAACACAAATGCCATAGAGAATGGTGATGTGATGGTAATGGAGTTAAATCAAATCTAAGCTAGATTGAGGCTAGATCTAGCCTAGATCGGCGATGAAAAAATCAAAAACATAAAGGGGTAGAGAAAACGAGGCAGAGAGAGAGAGCGAACGACATTGGCGGTGAGGTGAGAGCCGACAACCATGAACGACTATGAAGAACGACGAACAAAAACTTACGGCGATGACGGCGACCATGGACGACAATGATGATGGAGACGAGCGGCGACGGATGGAGGAGACGACGATGATGATCGATGGAACAACGATGATGACGGAGACAACGACGTGATGGCGATGACAGCGAGCTAGGACGAGAGGTGATGGCGGCGAGCTAGGGCGAAGGGCGACGACAGTGAGCTCGGGTGAGAGCGATGGGCGTAGATTTGAGAGAGAGAAAATGACACATTTTGAAATTAGAGAAATTTGGGGGTTTTGGATATATTAAATGAACAGGGGCAAAAAAGAAAAAATAAATAAATTGCCAACTCAGCACAGGATTTTTGAAGCCAATTTTTTTAAAATAAGAGTTTTGATTATCCTCCAAAAAGCATGGTATTTAAAACGTTGTCCACCTTAAGAAAAGGACATTTGGAGAAAAACTTGGGTCAATGCAATTCAAATTAAGCCCCCACCTCCCCTCCCTCTTCCATTTTTTCCCTTGTTTTTTCTAATTATTATTTTCTTTTTCTTTGTTGTTTTCTTTAAATTTATGATAATAATAAAATAAAATTGGGTTAATTAGCAATTAATTGGATCCATCAAAATAAAAATTAATTGTCAATTGCTTGCTAATTTCTCTATTTAAAAAAAAAATGATCAAACCATGGGGTCAAAAATTAAACTTTTTCAAGATTTTTTTTTTCCCTTTCCAATCGATTTTCTTAATTCTTAAAAAAACATCAATTAAGGTGGCGTTTGGTAACCGTTTCTGTTTCAATTCCAGCAGTGGGATGGGAATGGGATGGGATGGGATGGGAATTTTGTTTTCTTTTTGGGAGTAGAATTGCGTTTGGTAACGATAATTTTTTTTTTGTTTTGGGAAGGGAATTGTGTTTGGTAACGATTTTATCCTAAAATCTTTTTTTTTTTTTTTTTTTTTTTTTTTTCTCTTTTCAGTTTTGGCCGGCCGGCGGTGGCGGTGCTCCGGCGGCGCCGTCGCCGGCCGGCGGCGGTTCTCCGGCGTCGGAGACGGCGGTGCCCCCGGCGATGACCGGACGGCGGTGGCGCCGTCGCCGGCGACTGCCGGAAGTGGCCGGAAAAATTCCGGCCGGACGGTGACCGGCGACGGTCGCCGGACGGTGACCGCCGGCGGCGGCGGACGGTGACCGGCGACGGTCGCCGGAGATGACCGGCGGCGGCGGCGGCGGACGGTGGCCGGCGGCGGTCGGCGGCGGCGGACGGTGGTCGGCCGGTAGGTGAATAGTGATCATTGATTTTGGGAATGGAATGGGAATAATGAGAAACAACTTTTTTTTGTTTCTCATTTCTTAAGAAAAAAGTGGGCACAATTCTCAAATGGGAATGAAATGGAAACGGAAACAAAAATTACCAAACGCTATTCCCAAACAGAATTCCCAAAAATCTGGGAATGGAATGGGATGGAAATGGTTACCAAACGGGGCCTAACTTTCTTAAAAATTGTTCTTTCCTTTGAAAAACCTTCTAATTGGTTTAATTGAACCAAAAGTTTAAGGGTGATCATATTACGAATTCCAAGTCATATATGTCATGATCCATTTTTGACATCATATACATGAACTCATTAAACACCTTAATAATCCACCATGGTTGTGATCATGTATCACTAAATAAGATATTGAAAGAAATTTCTAAAATTCAGATATGACTTTTATTAATTTGTAAAGAAATGCAAATTTTTACATCAATTCGGAAAGAATAAAAATCTAGAATTTACTTCAACATATGTTTATCCTCTTATCATTATTAACCATATAATATCAATTGAGAAAAACAATATTTCTAATCCATTGAATACAATACATGGTTACTGATGAGTCACACTTGGTTCGAGATCACATATTCTTCACTTTTGAAGAAATTTCTTGAACCAATGGGCTGATAGTTTCGGATATCTTTTCAACCCATCTTTATAGTCTATGTAATAAATGCCGAATCGAACAGTGTAACCAGCCCCCCATTCGAAATTGTCTAACAATGACCATGCAAAATATCCCTTCACGTTCACACCATCCCTATACATACAAATAAATAAAAAAAAAAAAAAAAATCCAAAAACAAAGGAAAAAAATCAAATTTTTGTACATTATAATGGATAAATGAAATAAAAGTTATAGTAAAATACAGTATTTCATCACGAAAAATTATGGTTTACCAGAGATAAGATTCTCACCTGATTGCTCTTTGAAGATATGTAAGATGCTGATGATAATATTCAATTCTAAAATCGTCCTCAAGAGCTTCAATAAGAGATAATGTGGAGTTGTTAACCTCATCAGTTCCTGTAGAAGACTTGATGGTTAGTATTAGAACACTCCTTTATATAATGCATGTACCAATTAAAATTTTAATTTTGCTTTTCACGTAAATACATTACTATTATTTTCCTAAAATTTTACTTTATCTTTAGTTATCTCTTCCACTTATCATAGCTCAATTTCACATCAAAATTTCAGAGATTTTGAGTTTTATTTTCTATAATTGAAGTTGTCATCTCGCGCGTACTTTTCATTTTTATATCAAACGGAAATTGGTCTGATATAGTCAAAAGTTTAACCATTTAATGAAAGTAAAACATTATATATAGTATGAATATATAACTAGGACCATACTTGGAGGTAACGAGTTTAATTTAGTGTATATAACATGCTTGTATAAAAAAATACATACCGTTTTCCGTTATGTAAATAAGTGGATTGTTATAATTTTTCTTTATATACTGTAGAAGTTCCCATATCCCTTTTGGATAGACATATAACCAATCTGAACCAGCCTGTAAGAAAAATTACAAGAAAAATATTAATAATTACTTTTAGTTAAATAATAACTTTTAAATTGGTACCAAAATGGATAAATAATTTTAGATGAACTTCAATACTGATCTTTCATTATTGAAGTTATACATAATGTCGGATAAAATTTCAATACTAATCTTTTAATATTGAAGATGTTGATCCCACACGTCTACTTGTGAGAGAATCAATACCTTCAATATTGAAAGATAAACACTGAAATTTTGTTCGATGATTTAAATTTTACTATTTTCAATACCTTTGCACCAATTGGACGTCCATTCCGATTCTCTACATATATAAAAAAAAAAAATAGAAAAAACAATTAGCGAAGACGCCTCTAATAATGTATTTAATATTATTGATTAAAATGTAATAACTTACTTGTACTATTTGCTTTAGAATCTGTCATGTAACTTATTTTTTCATCGTTGGAATCAGGTGCATAAGACACATAATCTGAAGTGTAGTAATTCAATCCAAGAAAATCATATGACTTTTTAAGCATCTCCGACTGTTGCTTTGAGAACTTGGGGAGTCGACTTCCCACAAGTGACCTCATGCTATGTGGATAATCACCCGTGGTCACTGGTTCTAAAAACCTGACATGTATGAAAAATAAATATGAATAAAAAGAGTTATTATTAGACATACACATTTTTTAGTGTAAAAATGACCCAATTATATTGCAATTCGAACAACTTATATTGCCAAAATTAATAATGCTACCTGTATGAATTAGGAAATTAATAATTACAGTGTAAACTAATATCATTTCTCTTCTAATATACAACTTATTTTTATGAAAATTAATAATAATTACCATCCAAGCATGAAATCAAGTGCCCTTGATGCAGCGTTTTGGTGACGTTTGTCGTTGGACCTAGGAACCATCCAATCCGATACAAGAGTAATCCCAATTTTACCTTTTTGGGATGCCTGTGAAAAATACATAAATAATTTGTTTAGCAATTATGTTAATATCCATGCATATAAAACTTAAACATATTTGATGAAATATTATATAGATTGAGACCTGATATTTTTGCTTATATAATTTTACTGCAGCTGCATGAGCAAGAAGTTGGTTGTGCGCAACTATATATGGTTCAGTAGCTGAATCACCACCGGTGCAGTTGGAATTTAGCCAAGATGAGCATCGTCCAGGTGCTAAGATACCACTCACGTAACCTTGAGTACTGTACGTCCAAGGCTCATTTAGTGTGATCCAATGTTTAACTCTATCCCCAAATTCTCTAAAACAAAGTTCGACGTAATCTCGATAATCGGATCTGTCATATAAAAAAAGATATAGTTAATATGTTACAATGATTTTGAGATACCACAAACTCCTCTTGAAATTTTTTAGAATAATTTTTTTTGGTGTTTTAAAATAACTTTTTGAAAATTAATTTCATAATATAACTAAATAGTTTCTCTCTCTCTCTCTCTCTCAATATATATATATGTATCAATGTTATAATTATATCCCTTTAGCATCTCAAATTGTTGTTTGAGTGAGAGATGAGCACTTACACAATTCTAGGACTCAAAAAGCCGCCGTACTCATCATCCAATGCTTGGGGAAGATCCCAATGGAACAATGTCACAAAAGGTTGTAATCCTATATATCATACAATAGCATTCGTTAATAAGACGAACTAAAGATCAAATATAAACTTTTGTAATGACAACCGTATATATGGTATTGAATGTAAGAGGGAGGGTAAGATGAAATTATTACCTTTGGATAATAGCTCATTTATGAGGTTGTTGTAGTATTGAATTCCTTCCCTGTTCACACCCCCACTTAGCTTCCCATCTGAGATATATACGTAGTTACATTTAGTTTCTTAGAGAAAAATGAATAAATTAATTAATCTTCCTAATATTAATCATTGAAAAGATACTAAGAATTAATTGCCTTATATTTATTTATTATTTTACATGCATGGTGGATGGACACACGTGTGCGTACGCGCGCGCACACATATATAAAATCAACTTACGGGGCAATATTCTGGACCATGAGATTGAGAATCTGTAAGCATCGAGACCCAATTCCTTCATGATTTGCACATCTTCCTGCAAGCAAAGTCATTACAAGCATTCATATTTGTTCATACATGAATAGCATATTAAGCCAATTTACACACCATGAGAGACACATTTAATTACCTTGTATCGATGATAAGAATCAAGGGCTACATTTCCAGTACTGTGATCCTTTATTTTACCTGCAAACATTACATTATAGACTTAAATATATAGTTATTATGTCTACCCATCATCAATGAACAAAATGACGAACTAGAATTTTATTATTTTACTTTTTAAAAAATAAAAGTTTTGAAAAGAAAAATCTAAACATTCTCAGTAAGCCATGCATAATATATATTTATATATATATAGAGAGAGAGAGAGAGAGGGAGAGAGTACTTGGATATTTCTGGGTATATGTATCCCATATATTGGGGCCTTTACCACCTTCATATGCCGCACCTTCGTACTGGAAAAAAATGTAAATATAAACAAATAAATAAAACATTTTGTAACTGTTGCAGATCTGTTTTGTTGTAATATTTTCTGAAAAATAAATACATATGCAAATACTGTTGTTCTTACAAATAATGTATTATATATATTTACGAATTTAATTAGTATGAAAATATAGTTTAATATTATAAACAAATGTAGTACCTGATAAGAAGAGGACGCGGTTCCAAAGATGAAACCTGGCGGGAAACTAGTTCGATTGAGAGTAGTAGCACTCGCAAAGTTAACAAGTAGTAGTAGAAGAAGACTACATATGTTAAAATAGAGTACTGCATAACGAGCCTCCATTTCTAGACTCAAACGAAAGAATACTATCACTCTCAAGATATATGAGAGAGAGAGAATAAATTATATAAGAGTTGGGATACTGAAAATGAGAAGGCCTCTTGGGTATTTATAATATGAAAGAGAAGGAAGATGAGTGGTTGAAAATAATATAGTCAAAAACTATTGGTTGAGTTTTCCTATACACTATTGTTGACTTAACTTTTTCGTATTCTAAAATGTGACCAAAATGTATTTAATAGTTATACAACCAAATATATTCCATAGTTATACAACAATTAAATTTTAAATATTGAAAATTTTAAGTTATTTTTTAATATTTTTAACTTCAAAATAATTATCTTTCTATAAAAATTTTATTCTTAAAATAAATTTTATAATTTTACTTTTCTAAAATATTATTTCTTTATAATTTTCTCTCTCTATTTTTTTTTCTTCAATTTAGCATGTTCTCTATCTATAACTTTTTGTATATATATATATTGTGTGAAATTTTACAGTATTAGTATAAAATACTAATTGTGATGATTAAATATTCTATGATATTAAGTGATAAGTGCTAAAAATAAGTGAATCACACAGCACTTGAAATTTTAAACAATTTTTTAAAATGATACTTATATTTTAAGTGATTGTTTAATTTTATTATCAAACCCACTAAATTTGATAAGTACATAATATATTCAGCTTTAAATTTAAATGCTTAATTAGAGTAGCTTAAGCCTAAGCTACCAAGAATTTTAGATCTAAATATAAAATATGTGGATAGTCTTAATTTTTTGTAAAGTCAAGGAGAGTAATTGTATATATATTTTTATATCTATCTTTGGGGTATCATTGTATTGATAGTTGTACTCTATTATTATTTGGTTGGATAAATTACTTTTTATCCTCGTCTCTTTTTTTCTAATTCTTATTTTACCTCTTTTTACTCAAAAAAAAAAAAAAAAAAAAAAACACACTTATATTTTACCTATTTCTAAAAAAATATTTTTTTCCGTTTAAATTAATAAAATATATTTAAAAATAGATAAAATTAAATTCTTCACCCAAATTAATTTTTTACTTTGTTTAAATTAATGAAATATATTTAAAAATAAATAAAATTAAATTCTTCATCCAATTTTTAGACGAAATAAATGAAATTGTTCCTTTATTTTAATTTAATTTATTTTCTATCATATTTCTTTTTTAAAAATTAAATTTAAATTACAATAATTTAGTGTTTAAGTTGAGATTTAAATTTTTAATTTTATACATATGAGTTAAATTAATAACATTTTCTTTGCCAATAAGTATTTACTTTAAAATTTGTAGAGACTAAAGCTTCAACAATGATGGCTACACTCTTGAAGTCAAATCAAATTAGTTTTAATAATCTATTACTTATTATTCACGTTACATTTTAACGTTATTTTTAGAATAAAATCTACAAATATTGGGTATTATATATTCTCCTATATTTTTGTTTTCACTTTTTAATTTTGTTATCAGAACATATTTTTTAATGGTAAGGTGTATTTGAACCAGTTTTCGTGTACCTCAACTAATCATCATCCTGTGTGATTTTAAGAATGCCTTATTCCATGTTGACCTGGTGCATTCAGAATTTTAACATTTAATTTTCGGAGTGTTCCCTAACAGAGCCAAACCCTATTTTTCTAATTCTTATTGAATTTTAGTTGACTTTACTAATAATATTAAGGGGCATGCACCATTTAGTCCTAAAATACAAAAGAAATTACCAAATACTCCCATCACTTTTTTTTTTTGCACCAATAAGTCATTTTATCTTTTTATGACCAAAATACTCCTCACATGGATGTTGAATGTAACATCAAAATTATTAATTTTCTTTCTTTTTTCTTCTTCTTCTTCTTTTTTTTTTTTTTTTTTTTTTTTTTTATGCTATTTATTTCTGACCAAAATACCCTTCATGTGGATGTTGAATGTAACATTCGGTGTTGAATGTAACATCAATTGTTTATTTATTTTTATTTTTTTTAAAATGTTATTTTTTTCTTACCCAAATGCCCCTCATGTGGATGTTGAATGTAACATTTAAACACTTGTGAGTATTGAATGTAACATCGACTGTGTTTTTTTTTTTTTTTTTTTAATGTTATTTTTTTCTGACCAAAATGCCCCTCATGTGGATGTTGAATGTAACATTCAACATCTGTGGATGTTGAATATAACATCAACTGTGTGTTTTTTTTTTTTTTAATGTTATTTTTTTCTGACCAAAATCCCTAATGTGGATGTTGAATGCCCCTCATGTGAATGTTGAATGTAACACTCAACACATGTGAATGTTGAATGTAACATCAATTTTTTTTTTTAATGTTATTTTTTTCTGACCAAAATGCCCCTCATGTAGATGTTGAATGTAACATTCAACACCTGTAGATGTTGAATGTAACATCAACTATTTTTTTTTTTTTTAATGTTATTTTTTTCTAACCAAAATACCTCTCATGTGAATGTTGAATGTAACATCAATTATTCTCTTATTTTTATATGCAGAATAAAATACATATGATATTACATTGAACACCTGTAAATATTGAATATAACATCAATTATTCTCTTATTTTACATTACGTTTAGTAACGATTTTATCCTAAAATTAAGATTTTTTTTTTTTTTTGAAATATATGAAAGTGACAAAAAGTGATAAAGTTTGGGGTAAAGCTGTAATTTATGGCGGCGGCGACCGGCGTCCGGCGGCGGCGACCGGCGTCCGGCGGCGGCGCGGTGACCGGCGTTCGGCGGCGGCGGAGGCGGCGGTGACCGGCGACTGGCGGCGGCAGCGGTTTCCGGCGACCGCCGACCGGCGGTGGCAGGCGGCGGTTGACAGCGGTGGTACACCAATTTGACGATCTTCCTTCTCAATCTGAAACTCATGGGAGGGCATTTCGGTAAACTCAATCCTCACCATTTTTTAAAATGGGACTAATTGGTGTAAGGAAAAGTATTGATGGGACTAATTGGTGCAAAAAAAACGTGTTGACGGGACTAATCGGTGCAAAGAAAAATCGATGGGAGTAAGTGATAAATAATTTTTTTTTTTGGAATTAATAGGTAATTTTCCCTAATATTAAATATAAATTTAGTATCTAATTAATATTACAGATAGATAGATTTAATTTAATAACTGTTAATTGAAAGTGTAAAAATTTATTTAAAAAATTAAAATAATTTTTTAATGAGAATATGATAATAAATTAATATTGTTGACGTTGACCCACGAAAACGACGTCACTAATGAGTCAAGTCCGTCATCCGGTACATGTCGGCATGTATTTCACTCATGCCAATTAGAATTTAGAACGCTCCCAGAAACGCCCTCCGCATGGTCAAATATTCCACCAATTTGCATGGGCCTTTATTTCCCGGAAGTTCTTCATCCTACAGGTATTGACTGGGAGCCACCTTTTTTTTTATTCAATTATAAGATATTCACAATAATTAAATAATTATTTTCTATATATCTTAAATAATTATTATTACATTTTTATATTTTGTCACTTCAATTATAATTATATTTTTAAATGTTGTAATTCATGTTGCAAAAATTATAATTCTCATAATGAAAAATTATATTTTTAAATGTTATTTTATTGATTCTAATAAATTGTTAATTATTACACTGTCGAATTGAAATCATTTTGACTCAAATTTATGGTATTCTATATATGCAATTATTTTTCTTGATATGATCAATTTAATTCCATCTGTATTGATCCATTAGAATTTCATAAACATACAATTACTATATTATAATAAATAATTAATTAGATCAAATTTTTTATCTGAACTGATTGAAATAAATTTAGTTTCCATCCATTAATTAATCAAGTTTATTGGTGAATCAATCACAATCCATATTTTAATAAATAGACTGATAAATGATTTTTAGACTATTTTGAGTTTAATTATTTATGTGATTTAATTGATGATTGACATATGTCCATATATCATTACTTTAGTTTTAGTGAGAACACGAACGTAAAATATTAATTTGTTGAAAATCATTAAGATGAATGGGAAATTATTTTTCAATGTAGTCCCGTGAAATTGATCGAACAATGTAAAACAAGTAATTCCACATTGGTTAATGAAAAACATTTAAACCACAATTTTAGAGTCCATTTTGGATTTCGGACTTGGGTCAGGTTTGGGTAGTGAGCTTGGATTTGGACTTGAGTTGATCCAAGTAGAGATAATGTTTTTAAATTTGTCTTTTCATATTTGTAACTCATTTTTAATAAGAAGTTACATGTGATAATTCTTAGTGGCTTTTAAGTGTTCTTAGTGGTTTTAAAGTGAAACTTTTGATATGTTGGAGTTACTAAATTATTTTCTCTACAAAATAGAGAAATTTGCATCATCATTTAGGTATGAAAACTTAGGACATATTGCACTATACATATATACTTTGAGTCAACACTTGTTTTGTTCGTTATATTCTTTGATTTCGAGGACAAGTTTTAGAAGATTGTGATCGTTGTATCTTAGTAAGCAAATGACTAAGTAACCGTGAGAACCTATGTGAAGACGAAATTTGCTTTAAGGAAATATTGTTAAATGATAGTCTTGATTGGTAAAGAATTTGTAAATTTCTAAGATTAACATTGGTAAAGAATTGTAAGTATAATTTTCTTTATTTATTGATTTTATGTATTTTAATTTAATGTTGAAAAATATTATTTTGTAATGTTTGTTAATATTCTAAAATATTCGTTGTTGTATATTTCACATTCTAAAATATTTACTATCGCATGTACGGATTCTAAAATATTTGTTGTGAATCCTTCTACATTCTATAATATTTACTATTGTGAAGGTTAATGAATAAACATAAAATTTAAAGAGAAAATAGAAATAGAGGTAAGGGTTTATTATCTCTCAATGAGATAATACAACAATACAACAGAAAATCTAGAAAAGAAAAACTTATATAAGTATACAATGATAAGATGTAGAAATCAAATAAAAGATTATTCTACCATTAATACTAAATAATAATAATAATAACTCTAATATCCCCCCCCCCCCCCCTTAAACTCACAATATGCTACAAGAAGTATCGAGAGTTTGCCAACCAAAAATTGAAAAGACGAAATAGAATGCGACTTGGTGAAACAATTTACATGGAGGATGACACGAAAGGCACATAGTCCCATGTTGATGGTGATGAACAGAGATGATGATCAATTTCGATATGCTTAGTTCGTTCATGAAACGCTAAATTGTAAGCAATCTAAATAACACTCTAATAACATACAAGAGAGTGGGATGAGAAAGAGAAATACTCAAATTTGCAAGTAACCAATGCAACCAAACTATTTCGGTGGTAGTGGATGCTGTCGCACGATATATACTCAGCTTTCGTGGAAGATTTATAAATAATGACATGTTTTTTGTTCTTCTATGAAATAAGAGAATCACCCAAATCACAAAAACCTGTGACAGACTTACGATCTGTGGGATCACTAGCCCAATCATTTTAGGATTAGGCATGTAACTCTAAAGACAAGGTCGATTGAAGTAAGAGACTCTGAAATAGCATGCCCCGAAGATACCGAAGGATATGAAGAACAACAAGCCCAATGAACTATAGTAGGAGAATTGGAAAACTGATTGACTATGTGAATAGCATGGCCAATGTCTGAGCGAGTAATGGTTAGATAAACCAAACTGCATACAATAGTACGATATAAGGTAGGATTTGACAAATGGGGAATCATCAGAAGGTGAACAGTGAACATTCCTTTCTAGAGGAGTATCAAATGTCTGAGTATCAATAAGACGAGCCGCTTGAGAATGTCAGTTGCATATTTCGACTAAGAGACAAGATAGCCTTTTGAAGAAAATGTTATTTCAATACCCAGAAAGTAGCATAAAACTCCCAAGGCCTTCATTTCAAACTGACGAAATAATTTTGACTTCAAGATTTCAATCCCATCAACATCATCACTAGTAATAATCATGTCATCCACATATAAAGATAGTAGAATATGGCTTGTAGTGATACACTTTATAAATATAGCAGAATAGTGATTACTTGGGTAAAAACCACAAGAAGTAATCACTGTAGAGAACTTTTCAAACCAAGATTGAGGTGCCTATTTAAGACCATATGGAGAGCTTTCTTGAGTTTGCAAACTTTTTCAGACTTATGAGCAACACCAGGTAGAGAAGTCGTGTAAACTTATTCTTGACGATTGCCATTCAAGAAGGCATTTTTAACATCTATTTGAGAAATATACGACTGAAGAACAGATTCAACGTCAATAAGAGTGAGATTAATTATCATTTTTCAACTGGAGAAAAAGTCTCCCCATAATCCATACCATATTGTTGAGAAAATTCCTTGGCAACTAATCGAGCTTTATACCACTCAACTGAACCATCAGACTTGGTTTTAATTTTGTAGACCCAATGGTAACCAATTGTACTTTTACTAGGTATAGAGGTACCAAATCCCAAATCCCTAAGGTTCGATTTCGTTGGTGTTCTTCATGCCATCTTCTTCGGTTTCGATTTCAAAATCGAAATCGATTTCGAAATAGAAATGATTATGTTTCCATTAATCTTCTTCGTCTTCATCCATCAATCTTCTTCAATCTTTTTCGTCTTCATCTTCGTTCGTCTGCGCCTACTTCGCCTTCGTTCGTGTGCGTCTGCTTCCCATTCAATTTGTGATTGTGTTCTTGAATTTGTTCGAAATCGAAATTGGGTTTAGATTTGTGGTGTTCTATTTCGGGTTTCGGATATCGAAATCGAAATTGTTCTTGGTGTTATACAATTTTGTTCTTGGATTTGTGATTGTTGTTCTTGAATTTGTTCTTGGTGTTCTTGAATTTGTTCTTCGATTTGTTATTGAATTTGTTTTAGGATTTGTTATTGAATTTGTAGTTTAGGGTTCGTTCTTAATTTCTAGGACAAAATCGTTACCAAACACAATTCTGTTCTCCAAAAAAAAAAAATTGTGGTTACCAAACGCGATTCTCCTCCCAAGAAGAAAATAAAATTCTCATCTCATCCCACTGCATGGGATGGGAACAGAAATGGTTACCAAACGGGCCCTAAGTGTCTTGGAGTAAATTGAGCCTAGAAGAAGTAAAGAAAATAGATAAAAGTAACCCCAAAGTATTTGTGATTTTATGGCAATAAATAAAATTTGTCGACTTGTTCAATATCTGTGAATTATAACAAGTATAAATGTAATAACATGTGTAATTTGACACTTTGATACTGTCAAATAAATTTATGTATGATTTTACAATGCGATGTCAAATAAATTCTAGATCAAGGAATTTGACTAGTAAAAACTACTAAGTTAAGTTATACCATCATTATCTTATGGTTGATGTTATTACATGTGGAGGAAAATATAGAGAGATAGAGAGAGAAATTGATTTGTAAAGGTGGTGGGGCTAGTAGTGGAGTTGGTGGCAGGGTTGGTGTTTATTGGATGAGGAGTTGCAGTAACAAAGAAGCTGTTATGAAGAAGACAAAAACATTTGCACCATTAACCCTTAAATATTAGAATAATATCAAAATAATCCCTATAAAAAATTTTAACTGATATAAATGCCATTTAACTTTAATTAATGAATTTTCATTCACTTTATCTCTTTTGCCCGTTAACGTTAACGAAATAGTCACTGTTACACTTAAGTCATAAGCATAGGGGACGTAAGTGGTGACGAAAATACCACAGAGGTACAAAGTAAAACTAGCCCAACCAAAGGGGTAAAAAGTGTAATTAACCCGTAGTGGCCTCCTTGTTATGAATATTTTACCGAGTTCAAAACTTTGAATCATTTCTTTTCTTAATTGCACTTTGGCTTCCAAACTTCTAAATAGTTCAACATTAATTACTAATCATTCCTTTCAAACACCTTTCTAAACTTTCATTTTTCATTATGTGTGACCCATTAAGTTCATCAAAACTTTAAGGGTGGAAATAGTTAATTAATCAATTAAAATTAAGACAATGCCAATTTTATCTCTATAGAGAAATAATTCCTCCATGGTATTTCTTCCAATTCTGAGTCACATCTACCCTCATATCACAACCATATCCAGCTAATAGAAAATTCACAAAGAGAACCTCCTTAATTATGATTTTTGTATTATATGATCTTTCGATCTTGTGCTTCCAATAAAAAACAACAGGATATGTATAAAGTCAAAAACCTCTAGTCCAAACATATTTAAAATGATTTATGATAAAATTCCATGTGACACCAATTAGATCTAGCCACATAGGAAACGTCTCTCTTTACTGAGATGATACATCATATTTTGTATACTCGAATAGCCCAATGTACATTTCACTATACCCAATAAAATACTTTTTAAAGTTTTGTGATTAAAATACGATATTTAGAAGTATCAAAGTATATGAACGCATACTAGTGATACACAGTACCTCAAGTTTGAAGATGACAATTACAATCACAACTAAGATATCTTATTTTGACACAAGCAAAGCTACCATGTGAGATATCAAGGACAATTACATTTAAGACCCTTACTACTCTAGTAAGTCCCTTTGGGTTTGTTCCTGTATCTCGTACTAATGGTTAAGACTCATCAACCTCATAAGAGAAAATACCCTACAAGTTAGTCTATATTGTTAGAGACCCGTTTAACAATCTAATACCAATTAGGAATATTTGGGATACAAGTTACCAAAATGTCTCAATTTTTAATCTCATTAAATAGTTAAGACATTTTTAACTTTACATCCAGGGTCTACTACGACATGACATAATTCAAAAATCAGCGTGTATATACGTCGCTACTTTCACCACAAGTGTACGGGTCAAATTTTAGTATAGTTCGGAAGAGTAGGGGTTGTCGTATCTGTTGACCCAGTGAAATACCCAAGAGGGTGGGTGAATTGGATAATTAAAAAATATCAGAGAAAAAATAACACTTAAAAAATCAATCAATTAATTTTATCCTAAAATTAATTATTATCTTTATAGTAGCAAATAAGTGTAATAAGCTCTAGGTGTACACTCAAATAATACAAGATAAAATAAAATAAATAAGCAATACATTACACACCGATATCTTGATTCACCAAGCTACTCTTGGCTAATCCAGTCCTCCGAGCCCCACGGAGATTCACACCCACTAAGCTCAAGATTCTTTTATAGATAGGAACCAAACCCTCACAATGATTCTTTTCATAGGCTCAGAATCAACCTTTACAAATTCTTTTTTTTAGGCTCAAGAATAACCTCTATTTTTTATAAGCTCAAGAATAACCTAATTCTATTACAAGGAGAATTACTGTAAGACTTCAATCGTAGCATGTGCATCATTTTAGTTGCATTTCAGAATAACTGGAAAAATTCGGGATAAAATTGGGTCAATAAAAATTCAAATTAAAAATCTAGGGGTCAATCCGCAAATTTAGAAACATTAAATCCAAACCTTGAGAGGTAAATTGACATTTAACTTTTAATTAAAACTTTTAGGGGTGCAATCGCAATTTAAGAAAGATCTTAAAAATAGACTTGAACTAAAAGGAAGATTTTAAGAAGTTAAGGGGGAGAAAAGAGTAATTTCATAAAAAATTATTTATATACATGGGTATGTGATTGGGAGCCACCGGCCGGAAGAGGGAAAAGGAATAGTGACGTGGCAGAAGGGGCTTAACGCTCAGACCACTAACTTCATGCATATAAATATCGATTCATGCAGGTAATGATCATAAAAACAATTCTCAAAACCAGAAATGCAAAACAGAAAAGTAAGGGAGAGAAAGCGAAGAGAGAGAGAGGTTCTCCAGCGGTGGGGTGCAGTTCGGCGTGGGTGGTGGCTGTTCGTTTGGTCTGTTTGGTGTGTGTTTGTGTGTTCTGAGTGTACGTGGGTGCTCAATTGTGCGAATAACATGTGGGCGTTACTGTTCATCGACGGTTGTGTGCGGGTGTGCTTTGTTTTTTTCGGCAGAAGATGTGGGTATAGGTGTTTCAGTATAGGTCATTGGCGGGGATGGTGATCGGGTGGTGTGTCGCTTCCGTGTGTATGTGGGGTGAGTGGGTCATGTGCGTTACGGCTCGTTGTCTGGTACCGGTGCATGTAAGCGTTTGTGTCGCCGGCGGTGTTTGGAACGGGTGTGTGTGTGTGTTCTGCCATCCGAAGTATGTGTGTGTCGTCTGGTGTATCTGTGTGTGCAGGTGTTGTTCGGCTGGTGGTGGTGTCGTTTGGCAAGGTGTGTGGGTGTAAGATCGTCGGAGAGGGAGGGGAAGAAGAGAGACACTGGCCGGGACCAAATAGGAAAACAGGAAACGGGGAAGAAGAAGAGAAAAAAAAAAAAAAAAAAGAAAGAAAAAGGAAAAAAAAAAAAAAAGGAATTTGCAGAAACCACCCCAGGAAAATCTAAAACCGATCACGTGATCGCCAAACGTTTCGAAAACAGGTGAAACTTCAATCGATTATTAATTCTCGTTAAATTAAATTTTAGTTAGTGTTACAAATCCTAAAATCATAATAATTTCGTGACAATTAATTAATTTTAAGTACGTGATACATAGAATTAGTAACGATTCGGAATATAGGATCCGCATTGCATGATTAGGATGTTTTAGGTAAGATATTAATTTAGAATCTGTCACTATTAGGTTCGCAGGCACTGGCGTCTAGATAAAGTGCGGTCAGTGTCTGTTTTGCAAAACGGATATCGAGGTGAGTGCATTGTCTTCTTACCAAACTATTTTTCTATGTATATATATGATGAAATATGTGTTTACTTAAATTGTATGAATTTATAAATGATATGGATCAAGCAGGATTTGGTTGAGTTGGTAAACTGAGTTTTTGGAAGATTTCGATGGTTTCCAAAATGAAACTGAAAATGAATTTTTATTGAATTTGGTAAAATCAGACGGTATTTTTAAAAAGAAATAGAAAACATCTATTCTCCTAAAAATGTTTGATTTTCAAAAGGAACAATAAAGGGTGGAAAAGTTGTTTTAAAAGAATAAGACGTTTTCTCTAAAAAGAAAAGTGGGAAATATACTTTTGGACTTAAAAGTTGGTTTTGAGGAAAAGAGATAGACGTGGTGATTTGACGATATTGACGATATTTATTGAGTTGTGATTCAATGATGCTGTAGTTGATTTGACAATGCCCTAGTATTTACCTGTTTCGGTAGAGTGAGATTATTTGCTTAGGCGGAGTGATGTTATCCGCTACAGCGGAGTGATGTTTATCTGTTTTGGCAGAGTGATGTTAGATGTTTATACTGCGTAGTGATTATCCGCTTCGGCGGAGTGATGGGTGTTCGTAGAAAGGCATATCCTACGGATGGTATGGTACCGTTGCAAACTTCCGATCATGAGGTTAAAAGAATCACTAGGGCTGGCCAGTGTGTGTGTGTTGGAGGTGTGTGTTTGAGATTGGTGCTTGAGATGCGGTGTTTTACGTATATTGGTTGATTTGATGTTTTTTATTATGATGTTTGGTAGGATTTTGTACTAGATGGATTTGGATGGAATTTATCTATATCGCTTTATTTTCATTGCTTATTTACTTATGCTTGATCCATACTAAATTGTGAAAATATTTAGAACGTACTAATATTTTAAAAAATGTATTACTAAGAAGGCAGTACACTCGTAGGTACAACTAGGAGTCGGTCCCCTACTGGCACTAGGTAGAGCTACATGATAAAGTCATATAGGCGATGGAGAGAAGTTGTCAAAGGCGAACCTATAAAATGTTTATGGATAAATACTTTTAGTTAATCAAATTTTGGGACGGGTGTGGACCCCATAGTAGGTGTTTGTATTATACAGTAGGTGTATATTGTCATTGATTTGAAGATTTGGGTATTGGTGATGTCATGTTGTAGTCACGCCCGCCTCGGGATGACGGGTGCCGAGGGTGGGGTGTGACAATTACAACCTAATTCTTTTTATACCTAAGGTCCAAGAATCAAAACCTCACTAACACACTCTAACTATCATTTTCCCAGGTAAGAATGAAACCTTTACAAAATCTCTCACAATTAATTCTATAAATGAAGAATTAACACCTCAATCTCTTTACTGGAAGAGATTGAAACCAAGTTACTTCCTTATTAGACACTCCCAATAGTATCTAATCCGAACACAACTAACTAATTACAAAAATTGATAAGTTCTTCCTACGTGGAGCTTCTACCACCTTAAATTAATTAATACTCAATTAATGTCCCGATACTAGTGATAGAAATAAAGTGAGGAAATAAAATCTTATTATAATAAAGAATGCGGGTAACACAATTAAGCACATAATCAGATTAACACACAAATCTTTTTAAAATATTTTTATACTTTTAAAGTTCAAAAACGATTTCTCAAAAAGATCAATTCACCAAGTAAGTAATAATAATCAAATACTCAATTAAAGAATAAGCTTGAAATGATCTCACCAAGAAAATACCAATAGATTGCAAAACAGATCGCTAGACAACTCAGATTGGTGACGCCAAATAAATTTACGCTTTAACTCAAGAACTTTAACTCCAGAATATTCTCACAATATTTTTTAGCATAATATCAAAATGATAACTCTTAGAAAATCTTAGGAACTGAACAGTTCTTGATATAATCTCCCTTAATTATGTGAAATCCACAGGTCCATTTATAACTACTTGGAACAAGCCCTATAATGGCTAATTTTCACAAGATATATCTTTTAAAATCACCTATAGACCCCATATATTGATACCTTTCACCCATATATTGATACCTTTCATTTAAGGTATATTTCACTTAATAATAGTTTTTAAATCTCTCAATTAAGTCCCCCAAATATTTCTCAATCTCAATTAAATAGAATAAAAACAATTATATATACCAAATTGAGAAATATTAAAACCTAATGAACAAAATTAATAGGAATTAAATAATAGGTATAGCATATCTTAAATATCATAAAATCCCTAAAATCTCTCGCAAATCTCAACAAAAAATGGCTACTTTTAAATATGAATTCGGAATCCTCAATATTCTGAAATTGCACCATTAGTCGACCGCTCGATTCAGAATGTAGTCAAGCCAAAGATTTTGTGCCCATCGGTGGATCTATCTATCGACTTAGAAATTCAGAGAGTTTCATTTCTCTTCACCGATCGACTTACCTGTCGACATAGAGATTCATAGAGTTTTGCTTGCTTTTGTCCAGTTGACTTAAGGATATTGGATCTCTTTTTAAACTCTTTTTTAACTCATTCTTATTTATATTTTCTCCCCTTTAGCCATTTTCTTTTCTTAATAAGCTTTACTAAATTCTTAACTTCAATTTTAATCAATTATAAATATTTATTTTTAATAACACAAATGAGCAAATAATTTTACTAATTTAGGATCCTATCAAACATATATAATCATAAAATCATTTTTGTGTCATGTGTGATCCCAATCGAGATATTAAAATTTGAAATTAACTTGAGTTGTTTTCCTTAATTTCTTCAAAATCTTAAACCTTCATCATCTTTGTCATCATCATTTAGCATCCATTCATAACTTATCATCGTATCTTCATCATTGGAACTTAATTAACTGAAACATTCAATTAAACCGTTAGTTCCACGAAAAACATTAATTTTTAATTGTTCATCAGCATCTTAGGATCAACAGTATCCAAAGGGATTGGTTGAGATTATCGTTGAGTATCGTAATTATCATAACCTGACTTTATCTAGGCGATAAAATGTAATTTTTATAATAAATATACTAACACGAAGTTACTTAAACTAATTATATTAATATACTAATATAGTGGTATGACTTTCATGGGAAATTATTGTCTAGAGATTAATTTCGTTCACTTAAACGTGTTCGTTTTAATCTAGTTTACATTAATGGTGTTCATCTTATCCAACAATCTCTGTATCAAAATCTTGTTCACTACCTCTCCCGAGTGTAAAGTGAATGAATATGTGACTTCGCGTCAACGATGAAGTCCCCCTCGAGTGTCTAGACGACACTCGGTCATATGAGTCTTACCTCAATGTCATTGATTGCATACTTTCTAACTCACTCTCAGGTTATTAGATCGTAGCGTTGTGTTTAACCCTAGTTTGAATCCGGGGTTATCTTTCCCAAGTGTCAAACCCCGTATTCTCAGTATATCATAACAAGCATAATAAACAAGGAGAAATGGCAAACACAATCGGATAAACATGAACAACCATTAACAAAACATATATTTTATATAAACGGCGTTTTTGTGAAGTACATTGATCTCTAGACAATATATGTTTAGCTACACATAGTTGTATCCCTAAATACAAGTAGAAATGAGCTAAACATATTTAAACATACAACCAGGCTAAGAGAGAAACGAGGAGACTAGCCGTTATCCGAAGATTCGTCGCTAAAATCGCTTTGAGAATGCTTCCTCCTTTTTCGTAACGTGATCTTCTATTGGTCGAATGGCTTTGGAACTCCTAAGAGTCCCGAAAACGTCAACCTCTTGTTTGGGAAGAATAGGGACGATATTTATAGAATTCAAAATATCTCAAAATATCCTAAAATATCTTAAAATATTTGCAGAGTCACCGCTGCGGCAATGGGTTCATTGCCACAGCGGTGGGCATGTCGGTAGGGTCACCGCTGTGGTAATGGCTGATCGCTGTAGTGGTGGAATAGTAGGTAAACTCTTTGTATTTTGATCGCCGCGGCGGTGAGCCATTCAACAAACTGTCTAGACTTTCACTGCTACGGCGGTGAGATTTCTGCACTCCCAGCACTTTCATCGCTGCGGCGATGGGTCTACTGCTTTAGAATCTTACCTCTTTGCTTGTTGTTCCACCGTTCTTCCACTGACTTGCTCTGATATGATCGCTGTAGCGGTGGAATAGTAGGCAAATTCTCTTTATTTTGACTGCCGCAGCTGTGAGTACACCGTTGCGACGGTGATCCATTCAGCAAACTCTTTAGACTTTCACCGCTGTGGCGGTGGCCGAACCGCTGCGACGGTGAGATTTCTGCACTCCCGGCACTTTCATCGCCATGGCGGTGGGTCTGTTGCTTTGGAATCTTGCCTCTTTGCTTATTTTCTCACCATTCTGCAACCTACTTGCTTTGATATACTCGTTTAAAGACTGCTTTAGCCCCTTTCACCCCAAATATCTAATTTAAGACAAAATAAATAAAAACGTATTAAAACATATAAAAACGCTATAAAAATACTCGAAAACTAACAAAATCGGCTTGAGAATAAATAGATAAATTACACCTATCATATTGTAATACAAAATTGACTATAGAGCTTACATCCGTAGTTAGTTGCTCGGCTTCGTATATTCCGCATGACGTTGATATCCTCATGCAGAAGGGCTATAAGCACAATCTTTGAATATGATGTTGGGTAGGTCGTGATTTTTTTATAAAATATTGTTTGATTCAATTATGCATTTAAGCACAATGGTAGGCCATGAATCAAGGGGAGATAATTCTTTCCACTTAGAGCTTCATGTGATAAAGCTTTATGTATAAACTTGCAAAATCATATGGGACCTGGAAATGTAGGTTTTGTTTATATCGGCAAGGAAAAGTCTCAAAACCCTACCTTTGCATAATTCCAGACTTCCAAAAATGACTAAAACTAATGGAAGAATCCTTAATTTTCATCGAGGCGGTACTCTACCGTCTGAAGGCTTAAATTGGTCACCTAGACATTCTAGGTAGCATATTAGGCGTCAAACAATGATTCAAACTGTCTGAACGCATAACCTTCTATCTTGAAACCGTATGGACGTCCGGAAATACCGTTCAAATGTTATATGTGCCCTAATTTTCAAAATCTCATTTTTTTTAGCATTTAGATTTCAGAAAGGTGTTCGGATTGTGAAATTGGTTATGCATATATGCATTAATGGATGCATTTCATTGAAATCATCTAGAGTGCTTGAAGATCTTCTTTGAATGCATCAACAATCTTCGACTTTAATCGTCGACAGTAGAAGATATATTAACACCTTAGAAACTGTTCTACAAATGGTACAACTAGACCAGTCACCAAATTATTCCAACACAAACTAGGAATCTAACAAGTACTAAAAAAAATTAACCACGAAAAAGTGTGATTGGTTAAAAGCACTTCAAAGGTGCTTTTAGACAACCACATTTTGTTGTTGTTTGGCCTTTAACCTCAATTTTCACCGCACTTTACAAACGAACATTTGAAGAAACAAAATAGTGCAGGAACCGGACTCCCAGCAGACTTCAAATGCACTCCCAAACTAGTCCCAAGTCCAATTCTAATAAAGGACAGTTTTTTTTCATTTTAAATTTTTATTGATCAATTAAAAGTTTTAGGTGAACATTACCCAATGATGTTTTTGTTATTTTAAAATTAAAATATTTACTACAAGTTGAGTAATCCATTTTAGATTAGTTGGCACAACTCAATACTTAAAAAAAATAAATATTAAATACTTATTTAATTGAGTCTGTTTGTAAAAACTAAAACAACCATTAAAAATTTTAAGAAAATTCCTCTAAAGGTCTTATAAGTGTAAAACATTACTTATAGGAGTTCCATCCAAGGAATCTTTTTACTCTTGAGATGGAATTTAGAAAGTGATATTTTTCACTCATGAGACCTCTCACCAAGTTACCCAAAATTTTAAATGTCACATAAAATAGTTTGGTACTTAATGCAATGTGCCTCTTATTTATCCATAATATTTACCACAACTATCGCTAAACTATTGGTACTAAAAACTATAAATACATAACATAGTTTTCGTCAAACAATATGAAAAACTATACTTACAAACCGTATAGGATACATAGATAAAACTCATTCCCACCAACAGGACCATCTTCTTATATGTATACAATATTAAAAAATAAATAAAAAAATCCAACAAGATTGTTTTGGGGGGACAATGAGTTGTAAATAATCCTTTCAAAAGGAAAAATTGTACTGATTTATTTAAATAAACAAGTATTAAAAAAAAAAATCTAATCTAATCTAATACTGATCCCTAAAATTAAAAGATTTTACCTTGAAATGAATGAGAGCTCAGCTAATGGAACCTTTGTTCTCTTGATTCTCAATTTCCAAACCCATTAAATTATTTAAAAAAAAAAAAATCCAATCTTTTGATTTTTTTCAATTTATCTCTTTTTAACATTTTTATATTTACATAATATTTAAATATTATTTATCATGAATTTAATTGTTATTTATTATTAATATAGTGAGTTGAGTGAATTTTAATTTATTTTTTTCATTTAACGAATATTTTTATAGGTAAATTTTACTGACATCCCATGTCATTTGAAAAAACCTACAAACACAACCTCTTTCATTTAGAAAAATATTTTTACTCCCCTTGATATTTTAGAGACCCAAATACACCTCAAAACTCCAACGAACAGATAACATCTAATTTTGTTTGAAATATTTATACTTTTATAATTTATTCTTTACATAGAATGATAATTTTATTCCTTTTAAATAAAATATAACCTTAAAAAATAATATATAATAAAAAAATTATAAATGTTTAGACTTTCGATTTTTTCTTTTAAGAAATAATTCTTTCGATTTTTCTAGTTTATATATATTATTTGTTTCTCATCTAATATAATATCTAATCTAATCTAATACTAATACTAATACCTAAAATTGGAAGACTTTGCTGTAGAATGAATAAGAGCTCACCAAATGTAATATGTTCTCTCATACCCATTAAATGATAAAAAAATTCATTCTTTTGAATTTTTTTCAATTTATCTGTAATAAACTGAAAATTTATAAAACTTTAATATTTTTGGGTTGTTTTGTAAATTTATGGCATAAATAAATATTTGATAATTTTTTAGGGTTAAATGTTAAATTTAAATTGAGTTTTCAAAGTTTTGAGACTATTGACTTATTTAAAATATAATTTTAAAAGGTTTTAGGGTATAATCAATATTTTCTTTATTTCAAAAGGGATAATTATTGTAAATAAATAAAATAAAATGAAAGGAGTCAAATGATACAAGCATGTTACATGTGTATGTGCCGCGTGTGTTTATATATATATATATATATATATATATATATATATATATATATATATATATTATAAAACATGACGGTTTTTTAACTGATTAGGATAAACAAAGTTGCTGATGAGGCCATAGAAATTTGCTGATTAGGACAAACATAAAAAAATACTTGCAATTTCCTTTATTAAAAATTGATTACTTGGGTTTAATCTTCAAACTTTCAAAGCCGCCCAATTAGTAAGAATATTATCTAGGGAAACAACATGTAACAACCGTGGAAATAGACCCATTTTCTCCTTAATTTCTGAATATTAGACCGTTTACCCTTTTTCTCTCTATATACAACGGGAATGGACCCATTTTCTCACTCAAGCATCTCTCTTTATCTCTCCAATTGTTCTCCTTAATTTCTAAATATTAGACTGTTTACCTCTTTCCTCTCTATATCCTATGGAAATAGACCCATTTTCACACTCAATCATCTATCTTTCTCTCTCCAATTGCAATGCCCTTTTCTCTAAAAAATCTATCTATGGAAACAACTCTCTCTCTCTTGATCTCTCTCCAATTTACAGTCTCCTACTCTCTTGGTTGATTTAGGGTCGTCGGCTCACTCAACTTTCGATCTTATTCCAACCGAGCCCTAATATCTTCCAATTGGCTGGAATGGAAACCCTAATAACTTCCAATCGAGCCCTAATTCCATAATCCCCTCCTTAATTCTCAATCAATTCTCTTTCCTTAAATATCTTCCTCTCTCCCGAATCTCTCTATATATAATCCTCACAATCGTCACAATTGACATACAACTATACCTCCGTCATCCTCTTCCTCTACCATCGCACAAAGTTGAGTCGTCATTCAATCATCGAGCAAATCACTTCCGTTGTTGCACAAAGGTGAGTCGCCGTCACTTACTGTTTTTGTTCTTCGTTTCTGTTTCTGTTTGTCAATTTAGGGTTTGTGTTGATTAGTGTTTAGATCACTAATCTTCTATTTATATTTTCTGTTTTTGTTCTCCGTTTTTGTTTTAATGTTTTTGAATGTTTTAATCTATGTGAGTTTTTGTTTCTGCTTGCCAATCTTCTGTTTCTGTTCTCTGTTTCCAAATGGTAGGTTTGATTTTTTTTTTTTAATCGGTATTTTGAAATCAAAGTCTGATTTATTCCCCTGATTTTAGTTGAATTTGATTGATTTTGAGTGTTGAATTTGACTCATGGATTTTTTAACACATCGAAATCCAAAAGATTGGATTTTTAACCCAAAAGGGATGTGTTAGGAATAGATACAATTTTATAAATCAAATCCTACCCCGGGTCAATTGCAAACTTTAGTAGTTAAAAATACAATTTTTATACACACTGAAGTCCATAACATTAAATTATTTCTGACATTTATTTTGATTGTTTTAAAAATAATATGTATGTGTCAATAGATAATTTTTTGTCTGAAAATGGTATCATGATCTTTAATATCTTCTTTTTAATGTAAAATATTCAATAAATAAAAATTGTTTATTGGTGTGTGTTTGTGTCTTTATATCATTTCTGAATTGCCTTTAGACTTTAGTTAATGTTACTACTTATATTTATTGGTATGCGAGTTTAATGCAATTTAATGCTCCACAAAAGCAACAATCACTGATGGAGTGTGACAAGCGTGTAAATAATAACACCTTCTTGCCACTGAACAACTCATCCTAAGCTTAAAGCTACAATGTAGTTCGGAATTGTAGTATTCATTTTGATTTTTTTGTAGTATTCATTTTTATTTTTTTGAAATTGTGTTTGTTCATTTTGTAGTATTCATTACCAAATTGTAGTATTCATTTTGAAACTCTGTTTGTTCTAATCTTTTGAAATTTTTGTACTCATTTTGATTTTTTTTTCTTTAAGTTCAGAATAAGTTTTAACTCAATTTTGGGTAAAAAATTAACTCAATTTTTCTTAATTAAAAAATTAATTTAATTAATTAACCTTTGAATTGTTTCCATATATTCTCAATTTTCGGATTGTTAATAAATTATTACTTAAGATAATTTAGCTTAAGTTCTGTTCCTGTTGTTATTCCTGTTTCTGTTTCTGTTCTGTTTCCATTACTGTTTCTATCATGTTACTGTTTTGTTTCTGTTCTTGTTTTTGTTCCTGTTACTGTTTTGGTTTAATAATAGATTATTATTTAAAATAATTAGGTTTAAGTTCCGTTCTTATTTCTGTTCTATTTTCGTTAATATTTTAGATTGTGCTTTTTTTTTTTTTTTTTGTTATATTTATACTTTTTAAAGATCAGAAATGTTTATATTTGTATTTTTTAGAAATTATAAACTTTTTCAGTTATATTTATACTTTTTGGGATTATTTTTTGGAGAAATATACATGTTCCTGTTTTCGTTCCTGTTTCTATTTCTGTTCTCTGTTCTTGTTGTGTTCATTTCTAAATTCTGTTTTGATTTTAATTTCCGTTTATGTTTATATTTGAGCGAACAAAAATTAGAAATATTTTTAGTTTGTGTTTGTGTTTTTAGACAAAACCACTATGGATGAAGAATGATATCCTATTTATCGTCATCGTCATCATAATAATGAAAAAGTTTACAAAGTAAGGGAACAAGAGGTTGACAATAAAGATATTGTTCCTTACAATGCATACCTTTAAAAGAAGTTCGAGCAACATTGACGTTGGGAGTAATAGATGAGACATTTTGACAACACATGTTAACAATTAAAATTCATTACTCTTTTTCATGTTTATGGTTATGGGTACTTGCAGTATATTCTTTAATGTTATTTTCATGATGAGTCTGTTGATTTTTTTGCTTAATTACCTAAGGTAACGTTTGGTACATGCGATTTATCTTGGGATTAGAATGAAGTTGGGAATGATAATTTCATTCCTATATTTAGTTGGTGGGATTGATTTTCATTCTCATTCCTAAGTAATGACTAATCCCACAACTCATGGGATTAGTCAATCCCAAATGAAATGGGGTATTAGATAAGAAGAAGAGCCTATACTTTTGTTTCCGTATTTTTCACAAGAGAAAATAAAATTATGGGAACAAAAATAAAAATATGGTGGTGTTACTTTCATATTTCTATTCCAAAAAAATATGAAACGGAAACAGAAATATGAGAACAAAATCTGGGAACAAAAACAAAAACAGAAATCTGGGAATAAAAATAGAAATCTGGAAACAAAAACAAAAATAGAAATCTGGGAACATATTTTTGTTTTTGTTCCCATATTCCTGTTTTTGTTTTTTTCCTAGATTTCTATTTTTGATCCTAGATTTCTGTTTTTGTTCCAAAAAAACTTGGAATATAGATATAAAACTCGGAATAAACAACTTTTTTCCCATATATTTATTTGTATTCTCAATTTTATGAGAACAGAAACACTAAACAAGTGAGGCATAAGTGGAGTTTAGTATTTCTATTTTAAGTCTGTTAACAAAATGATTGGAACATAATCAGTAAAATAAGAAAAAATTTGTTCTGTTCTGTTATCAAATTTTTACAACAAAATCCTAGAATCAGAACATAACCAAATCATTTTTTTTTTTCCAGTTATAATTTTTTTTGGGAATAGAAAAAGAGAGAAATAGAAACACGAAAGTATTTTGAAACCCTTTACTTTGTCGGGTTAAAGTATAACCTAGGTGACATTTGTTTAATGTCTCTGAATAATTTTGTTATGTTCCCAAAATTTTGTTCTAAAATTTGAGAATATTGTTTCATTTTTATTTATCGGTCATTCAAATACTATATTTAATGTATTTTATAACGAAACGTAGGAATGGTAATGGTAATTCTAATATTATGTTTAATCCTATTTGTCATCAAACATAGGAATGGTAATGACCATTCCGTTCCATTTCAATACCACATTCATTCTAATACCACGCTCATTTCATTCTATTCCAGCATGCCAAACTTAATGTAAATATTTTGTTATTTATTTCTATCTATGCCTTCAAGCAGATGTTATACTCTAATATATATATATATATTATACGCATGTACATTTTAGGAAAAATAAATCTATACGGTGGTTGCGGTTCAGACTTCAGACATAATTTTTAACTCTTTTAATATTTGTATTTAATCTCTCTCTCTCTCTCTTTTATTATGTGATTCATGCTAAAATTATTATTAATTTTTAATTGTTAGTTTTCATGAAATATTTAGAACTATTATGTGAAAAATTATGTGGAAAACATGTCTGTGTGTTTATTTGGGGTTTGATTAAATGAACATAGTAAATGAGTTAAAAATTCTACTGAATTCCGACTCACAACCCCATAATTTTTATTACAAGGCCAATGAAATTCATGGTTCTATTCATGAAATTTTATTTGATTTTTTATTTAATCTATAATAATTGTATTTATTATTTACTATTGTCAAATTGACTCAACAAATCATTACAAATGTATATATGTGCTGATACCACATATATTTGATGAATATTATTAATAATGAATAACATCTATTAGAAAGTTTATTGTATATGTAATCATATAATATAATATGTATTATATAAAATGCATTGGTTACGAACAATGCGTATAATCTGATACGTATTTCTCAAACATATAAATAATTTGAGAAATATTTATTTTATTTCTCTGTAAAAATAAAAAAAGGAGAAATCGCATGGCGGCCCTAAAAAATCGAGTTGTTACTAAGGTATCAGAGCAGGTTACGGTCACCCTAGGCTTGGATTATGGTACCAGTTACTCATAGTAAATTGATTAATATTTAAAAATAATATTTTTAGTATAATTTATTAATTTCACTATTTATTTATTAACAGTTATATATTTATGTTAAATATTTACTTTTGAGCCATTCACATCAAATTTCTGAGTAAACTAGAATTGTGCCCAAAATTTATGAGATTATATATGTTTTTGAGTAAGCAAAAATTGTCCTTGTGGATATTCGATACTATTATATATATATATATTACTTGTGCTATTAATATATAAATTATATATTAATACAAAACTAACATTAATGTTTTCTATTAATTAGATTATACAAAAATAATATTAATTTTGCTGAGTTGGGCCATAACCCATTGGTCCGGTTAAAAGTATAAAATACTCGTTTAATCAGCAGATTCGGTTGTTTGTATAGAAAAAATAGATTCTCATACTTTTGTTTTAGGTTTTCAACACTTTGCACCACTGAAGTTAAAAATCATCATTATTTCACTTTGCTCCCGTTATATATAATTTTGAGTATTTTGTATTGAACTCGTTTTGTTATTGAGCTTATGTTACAGATTCTGTAAACTCGGTGAGCGTTGTGGACCATAGGATAAGTTTTTAAAAATATCTATTTAAATGTATTTACTATCTTCTATATAAACTATAAAATTATATTTTTTTTGAATTAAATTGTGAAAAAAAAATATTGATGAAAATGGATAGTTTTATGATATTAAATAGATCAAGTAAAATTTTAAAATTACATATTTTTTTTTTTTTTTTATTATCCTGCTATGCCATAGTTGTCTCGTCAGAAGAGTATATCATGCGAGATGTTGTTAGTCTTTACAGGAGGACATGTCTTGTAGGATATTATGTTGTAACCTGACAGAAGAACAAGTCCTGTAGGTAGTTGATATATATTGTTGTTGTTGACGATAATTATATGTATGATATGATAGTTTTTACCACGTGTTGTTGATTATCAATATGGTGGAGTCGAATATGGTATTGATTATTAATATAGTGGAGTTGAATATGATATTGACAATATAGTATGGTGGAGTTGCATACAGAATTGATTATGAATATGTTGTTAGACCTGTCAGGAGGGCAAGTCCTGCAGGTGATAAAAATATGTTGTTAATTTAACAGGGAAAGTTGAATATGGAATTAATTATCAATATGTATTGTTGAAACCTATCAAGAGGGAAAATTCTATAGGTAGTTGATATAATAACTCCCGATCATGAGGTAAAACGATCATATTGTTAGTAAAGAAATATGATATTTTATTATATAAAGGCGAGTTAATATGTCAATTTAAATTTGGTTGTTCTATGATATTTGTACAATTTTGATATTTTCCAGTATGATAATATTTGTTGAAAATGAGTTTTGATAAAAGAAAAAAGAAATACTTGATTTATAAAATTATTTTTATATTACACTAATAAAATATTTTGTCAAGAAATTTAGGTAGATATTGGTCTGCTAATAATGTTAGATAAGGTCAGAGTGTAGTATGACTATTGTGAGTATTGGAATATTTCACAATTGAAATAATTTTAGTGTTATTTATATAATCTGAATATGAATAGTTCAACATTATCTTGATTTTGACGTGAGGTCGTTTGTATAATTTTCATATTTAATTGTAATATTTTTATATATATGCACGTGAATATTGAACTCGCTTTGATACATATCCATGTGTTAGAACAATCTGGTATCATTAGTTGTAATGTTTTGGTAGAAATTTATGCCATATAACTTATAGGATTAAACGATTTTTGTATTTATTAACAACAATTTTTTATTTACTTCTATTGAAAGCTTATGGTTATATTTTTGCGAACCTATAAAAAAAACGAAATTGGGATTTATTGCCACTATTTTTATTATAATTAGTGTGCACAGTGAAAATATTTAGAAACATAATATTTTATAATATAATTAAGACCGTGCGATTTTGAACTATTTTAAAGATGAAATTTTGAGGATGAAATTTATTTATGTGGAGTGGATTGTAATACTCCGAAAATTTATAAAAGTTTAATATTTTTGGGTTGTTTTATAAATTTATGGTATAAATAAATATTTGATAACTTGTTAGGGTTATATGTTAAATTTAAATTGACTTTTCAAAATTTTGGGACTACTCAGTTATTTGAAATATAATTTTAAAATATTTTAGGGTATAATTAATATTTTTTTATTTCAAGAAGGATAATTAGTGTAAATAAATAAAATAAAATAAAATAAAAGGTGTCAAATGATACATGCATTTTATATGTGTATGTGTTGCATGTGTTTATATATATAACTATGCGTGTGAAGGTGTTTTTGTATATTGGGTTAGTAGTACTTTACCCCTCTGTAATTTGAACTTCGCCACTCACCCGGTGGTTATGGCCTAATTGTAAAACTAACACTTTCTATCCAAACTAACTGTGTTGGTGGTCCATGTGCCTGAACTGAAGTTGAGCATGTTTTTGCGTTTTTTACATCCAAAATACCTATTTGTTGTTCCTATTTTAGCCTCACTACTTCCCAATATAATATCTAACTTCCTCACACACTTCATACATTATACCCAACAATCTCATTTCTTTTTTCTTTTCCCTCTCTTATTTTTATTTTTCATATCTTCTTTTAAAACTAAATTTAAATCAATTTACACAAATTTGGGGAAATATTGTTTCCCTATTTGAATAATTTAAGAATATAAAATTTTATGGAAAATCAAATTTTTTTATTAATCTGAAATATGATTTTATGTGTAGTATAAACAAATCATATATAAGGTGAAAGGTTTTTTATTTTTTTCTTCTTATTATTGTTGTTACTCTTCTATTTATTTGTATTTGTTCTCTATTAACCCAAATCATATTGTCCTTCCAACCTAAGGTTAAAGGCATTTTCAAATTAGTCGTGTTTTATTATAGAGATTTTGTTAAAAAAAAAATAAAAAAAATTCAAACATCATTTCATAAGCAAAACACAAACGAAATATACAAAGGCATTTTTGTTTACTGTACAACAGTGATGCGGGAGAAATTCCGACTACTCGAAAAAAAGCCCATCACGATAAGCCCAATACTCAAAAGGAACTGGGTCGTGAACTTTGGTCCAAACCGGTGATCCATGTATGGATCGATCAAGTGGAAGGCCTAAGAACTTAATTCACACTTAAATAGGGGAGCCAAAAGGGCGTAACTCCTCATTGAATCCCTATTGAATATAAATATAATGAGGGAAGACCATGTCATCAAAGACTAGTTCACTCATATCCAACGGTCATAATCTGCTCAGTTTATAAATAAAGGAAATGTATCACATTATTTTTATAATGTAGTCTTTTGTCTGATATCCTAAAGCAATCTAACTTATTCTCACGCCGGAGGTTCTTTGGCCGAAACCACACCGGTGTCTCCTTAGAACTAATCGGTTTTGTAGGTTGTCAGGTTAACAATGCTGATTATCAGGTTAGAAATGCAGGTTGTGGATATTTATGACATGTGCGAAACTGTTACACCCTGGGTATAAGGGTAACTCCTTGGCGGACGTCTACAAATTCCCCAGGTGTGAGGGTAACTCCCTGGTAAACATTTACAAATTCCCCAGGTATGAGGCTAACTCCCCAACGGACGTTTACAAATTTTGAGTATGAGGCTATCTCCCCGGCAGACGTTTACACATTCCTCGGGTATGAGGGTAACTTCTCGGTAATTTGAGGTAACAATTATATTTACAATTTTACCCCCTAAAAGTTTATTTTTTAAACTAATGAGATTTAGAGCTAAATACACTAAAGCCTATGAGAATTGCAAAATATTATATTTTGTTGATTTAATACTTAAAGTGCCTTAAAGCCGATTTCGTCTTCATCACTCATTTGATAAGAAAACCAGTTATGAAGGTGGGTAAAGTGGAAGAGAAGACGGATTACTTATAAGAAGACGTTTATATACAAATTCCCCAGGTATGAGGGTAACTCCCCGGTGGACCTTTACAAATTCTCTGGGTCTGAGGATGCCACCCAGATAAAGAAACATCTGGTGCCAAATTACTAAGTGTAAACATTGAAGAACCAAGCTTGCTCACTAGTTCGGCAAGAAACACTTAGTATATAAACTAAATGTACTCCAACTGAGCAGGTCGGCTCAGAAAGAGTAGAGTTGATCTATTTACTTATTCTCAATTGAGAGCATGTTAGTTTACTCACCTTAACTGAGCGTATCAGCTCAGCTCTAACTGGGCACCTCAGCTCAGAAGCAACTGAGTTCGCTAACTCATATACTAACTAAGCACATCAGCTCGACATTTAACTGGGAACCTCAATCTAGAAACAACTAAGTTCTTCAACTCATATTTTAACTGAGCACGTCAGCTCATAATTCAATTGGTTACCTCAGCACAACAACAATAGAGTTATTCAGCTCAGATTTTAACTGAGCACGTTAGCTCAACAATAAACTGGGCACCTCAGCCCAGTAACAAATGAGTTTTTCAACTTAGATTTTAACTGAGCACGTCATCTCTTCCGAAGAAGAGCCCGTCAGGTCTTTCACTCAGCAACTTTCTCGCAGTAGAGTTCGTCAGTTCTCTAGCTCGACAGCTATCCAGAAGACGAGTCTCTTGGCTCTCTCTCTTGACAACTCTCCCAAAGAAGAGCCTGTCAGCTATCTCGCAGCAGAGCTCGTCAACTCTCTAGCTATCTTGCTTAACCCCTCTCCTGAAGAAAAGCCTGTCATCTCTCTCGCTCGACAGCTCTCTCGCAGCAGAGCTCGTAAGCTCTCTAGCTTGTCAGCTTTCTAACTCGACAGCTCTCCCGAATAAGAGCCCGTCAGGTATCCAGCTCGATAGCTCTCTCGTAGTAGAGCTCGTTAGCTCTCTAGCTTGACAGCTATCGTGCTCAACAGCTCTCTTGAAGAAGAGCCCATCAGCTCTCTTGCTCGACAACTCTCTCGCAACATAACTCGTCAACTCTCTAGCTCGACAGCTATCTTACTCGATATCTCTCCCAAAGAAGAGCCTGTTAGTTATCTCGCTCGATAGCTCTCACGCAGCAGAGCTCATTAGCTCACTCGCAGAAAATCTCACTCAAGAAATATTTTGAACTGACAATAACTAAGTATAAGAAGAGAAGGCAACCTTTCATCTTACTTCTTCGAATCAACACCTAGGTCAGGGGGCCAAATAATGCGGGAGAAATTTCCACTACTTGGAAAAAGCCCATCACGATAAGCCCAATGCTCAAAAGGAGCTAGGTCGTGGATTTTGGTCCAAACCGGTGATCTATGTATGGATCTATCAAGTGGAAGGCCTAAGAACTTAATTCACACTTAAATGGGGGAGCCAAAAGAGCGTAACTCCCCACTAATTGTGTAACTCCTTATTGAATCCCTATTGAATAGTAACATAATGAGAGAAGACCAAGTCATCAAAGACTAGGTCACCCATCTCCAACAGTTGTAATTTGCTCAGTCTATAAATAAGAGAAATGTATTACATTATTTTTACAATACAGTCTTTTGCTTGATATACTAAAGCAGACTGACTTATTCTCACGTTGGAGGTTATTTCCCCTACACCATACCCGCGTCCCCTTAGAACTAATCAACTTTTGAGGTTGTCAAGTTAACAATGCTAATTGTCAGGTTAAAGAGGTATGTTGTGGAGATTTCTGGTACGTGCAGAGCTGTTACATGTGCCGAGAATTTATTAGTCACATCAAACAAAAATTGAAATTCGACAACAATTTTATTCTGCTTAAAAAGCATTGAAGCAGAACAGAAACACAAAACAAACGGGACTTTAGATTCCAAAAATGCCTTCTAGCTCTTTCACCTTGCCGTCTTCTTCTTTTCCTAGTTTGATTTCAGATTTTCTTGGTATTGCTCGTTATATATTCATGCTCTATCTACTCTACTAATTGCGGTTTGAGCCTTCCAGATTTATCAAATCGGCCATTGAAAAACAACTTGCTTAATAAGTGGCAAAATGTGAATCATACTCAATTCTCAAGCCTTAACGATGTAGAGGAAGATCCATTAGGAGTGACGATGGAGCGTAAGATTCAAAATGAACTAAATTCCTAAGTAATCTAGCTCAATAACAAAAGCACAATAGAACAATGCCTGCTAATAGGTGTAATTTATCTATTTATTTTCAAGCCGATTTTGGTAGTTTTCGAGTATTTTTATTGCGTTTTAATTATGTTTTAATACATTTTTATTTATTTTGTCTTAATTAGGTATTTGAGATAAAAAGGGACTAAAACTATCTTTAAACAATCATATCAGAGCAAGTCGGTGGAAGAACGGTGAAAAACAAGAAAAAAGGCAAGGTTCAGAAGCATGCATCCACATCCGCGGCGACGAAAATGAAAAGAGTTTGTTGAATGGACCACCGCCGTAGAAATCAAAATATAGAAAGTCTGCCTACTATTCCACCACCGCAGCGATGACCCTACCGACATGCCCACCGTCGCAGCAGTGAACTCACTGCCGCGGTAGTGACTCTGCAGATATTTTAAGATATTTTGAATCCTATAAATATTGTCCCTATTCTTTCCAAATAAGAGGTTGATGTTTTCGGAAGTCTTGAGAGCTCTAAGGCCATTCGACCAATAGAAGATCACGTTGCGAGGAAGGAGGAAGCGTTCTCGGAGCGATTTTAGCGACGAATCTTCCGATAACGGTTAAGTCTCCTCGTTTCTCTCTTCAATTCTTAGTTGGCTGAATATTTGTATATGTTTAGCTTGTATTTAGTTGTATTTAGTTCTACGGTCATGTGTAGCTAAACATATATTGTATGGGCTTGATGTAATTCACGAAAACGTCGTTTATATAAAATATTTGTTTTGTTAATGGTTGTTTGTGTTTATCCGATTGTGTTTTCCATTTCTCCATGTTTATATGCTCGTTTAGATATATTGAGAATACGGGGTTTGACACTTAGGAGAGGTAACCCCGGATTCGGACTAGGGTTTAGACACAACGCGACGATCAAATAACCCAGGAGGGAGTTAGAAAGTGTGTAATCCATGACGTTGGGGAAAGACTCATGTGACCAAGTGTTGTATAGACGCTCGACGGAGACTTCGGCGTTGACGTGAAGTCACATATTCATTCACTTTACACTCGGGAGAGGCAGTGAATGAGATTTCGATACAAAGATTGTCGGATAGGATGAATACCGTTAATGTAAACTAGATTGAAACTAACACGTTTAAGTGAACAAAGTTAATCCCTAGGCTATAATTTCCCATAAATGCCATACCACTATATTAGTATATTAGATTAATTAACTTAGTTTAGTATATTATTAATATAAAAACTACATTTTTTATTACCTAAATAAAGTTAGGTTATGATAATTACGGTACTCAACAATAATCTCAACCAATCCCTGTAGATACAACAACCCTTACTCTTCCCACTCTACTAAAACTTGACCCGTACACTTGCGGTGAAAGTAGCGGCGTATCTATGCGCTACCACATGCATAAGAAAAACAAAAACACTATACAGAGGCAGTAAATCCAAATTTAGATCCTAACAACAATAGTTGAAATGATCTAACAGATAATCCACAACCGTTTATAGGTTTAGACAAAAATCCACAACCGTTTATAGTTTTAGACAAAACCTTCACAATCAAACTCAAACGACGAATCAATGTGAACGACTTCTCAGATCTGGAACGAGTTTAGGGTGAGTGGTGATGAGTGAGAGATGAGCAATTTCTCAGATTTGGTATAAATTTGAGAATAACTCTCGAATTTGAGACCCAGAGCGAGAGTGAGAGAATGAGTCGGGGAGAGTGAAAAGTCATCGGCGGCGAGATCGATTTTGAGAGAAGAAAAAAATTAAAAAAAAAAAACCAAAAACAAACTTCCAGAGCATCCAGATTCGAATGCTGCTGGACATCGCAACCCAAAGTCGACCGCCGCCGAGGAACTCTACCTTCAAATCCAACCAAATCTGCTAATTTTGAGCGAGATACGGTCCTCTGCAAAGAGGGGGCAGTAAGATCGAGGCAGCGAGGAAAGAGGCTAGATCGATGGCGATATCGGCGGCGAGGGATGTCGACTTTATAGAGGTTCGAAGGAGTATCGTCACGAGATTTGGGAGAAAGAAAGGTCGAGAGCCAAAGAGGGAGAGAGAGAATCACCGAGAGAGAGGTAAAGTAGAGCCGGAGGATGGGGACTATGAGCTCGAAGCAAGCAGGTGATGGCGGCAATGGAGAAATCCACCATTGCCATCACCTAGGGATTTTAGATAGAGAACTTCTTAAGAGTTTTTAGAGAGAGAGGCTCTCTAACAGATCAATAATATTTGTTTTCTTTCGTTCAATGATTAATTGCACTTTATACTCCATTAAGAGTTAATAATTACGAAAGAGTAAAATTGACATTTTAAACTTTTCGTTAACGGAGTTACCTTTGCACTAAGTCCAACAACTACTGGGAGGTAAGTGGCGAAGTTCAAACTACAGGGGATAAAGTGCTATTATACACACACACACACACACACACACACACACACACACACATACACACACACACACACATACACATTTTAGGAAAAAAAATCTATATGGCGGTTGTAGTTCGGATTTTAAGTAGAATTTCTAATTCTTTTAATATTTGTATTTAATCTTTCTATCTTTATTATGTGATTCATGCTAAAGTTGTTATTAATCTTTAATTGTTAGTTTTCATGAAATATTTAGAACTATTATGTGGGAAACATGTCTGTGTGTTTACTTAGGGTTGGATTAAATGCACATAGTAAAGGGGTTAAAAATTCTACTGAGTTCCTGCTCACAACCCCACAGTTTTTATTGTAGGGCCGATGAAAATGATGTTGTTCATGAAATTTTATTTGAATTTCTATTTAATTTGTAGTAATTGTATTTATTATTTACTGTTATCAAATTGACTTGACAAATTATTACAAATGTATATATGTGCTAATACCACATACATTTGATGAATATTATTAATAATGAATAAAATCTATTAGAAAGTTTATTGTATATGTAATCATATAATATAATTTGTATTATACAAACGGCATTGATTACAACCAATGCATATAATCTAATACCTACTTCTCAAATGTATATGTAATATGAGAATAATTATTTTCTTTCTCCGTAAAAATAAAAAGGGAAAAACCATGTGACGACCATGGAAAATTGGGTCGTTACATTATCTTCCTTTAATATTTTTATATTTAAATAAGTTTTAAATATTAATTATCATGAATTTAATTGTTATTTATTTGGGTTAATTACATTTTACCCCTTGTGATTAGGCTATTTTGCATTTGCCTCCTATGGTAGACGCGTCACCACTTTGCACCCTGTGGTTAGGGCTTTCTTACACTTTACTTCCCTCGTCAACACGTTGTCTCCTTGTAGTTTGGCCTACATAGAGCGGTAAAGTACAAAAAAGCTTAACTATAAGGGATAAAATAATGATGAAAATACTACAGGGGTAAAGTGCAAAATGACCAAACTATAGGGGTAAAGTATAAACTCTATTTATTATTAATATAGTATGTTGAGTGAATTTAAATTTTTTTTTACTATGTGAATATTTTCATGGGTAAATTTTATTGGCATCCCATATCATTTGGAAAAATCTACAAAAATGCCCACTTTCATTTTAAAAAATATTTTTGCTCCTCCTGTCATTTTAGAAACCCAACGACATCTCAAAACTCTTGTGAACAGATAATATCTAATTTTGTTTGAAATATTTACACTTTTATAATTTATTCTTTAGATAGAATGACAATTCTATTCTTTTCAAATAAAATGTAATTTTAAAAAATAAATATATAATAAAAAATAATTGATGTTTCACTTACTAGACCATTTTTTTTTTCTTTTAAGAAATAATTCTTTTACTTTTATTTTTACTTATATATATATATTATTTGTTTCTCATCTAACCTAATACTAATACCTAAAATTTGAAGACTTTTCCTTGAAATGAATGAGAGCTCACCGAATGTAATCTTTGTTCTCTCATTAATTCTCAATTTTCAAACCCATTAAATGATAAAAAAAAAAAAAATAAAAAAATCCAATCTATTGATTTTCTTCTATTTATCTCTCTTTAACATTTTTATATTTAAGTAAATTTTAAATATTATTTATCATGAATTTAATGTATTTAATTGTTATTTATTATTAATAGAATATGTTGAGTATTTGTTTTTTGTTTTTTTCTTTCTTTCTTTCTTTTTTTTTTTTTTTTTTTTTTTTTTTTTTTTTTTTAATTTAATGAATATTTTCATGAGTAAATTTCAGTGACATCCTATGTCATTTGGAAAAACCTAAAAAAATACCCCATTTCATTTAGAAAAATATTTTTTCTCCCCTGGTCATTTTAGAAACCCAACGAAACCTTAAAACTCCTACAAACAAATGACATCTAATTTTATTTGATACTTTTATAATTTATTCTTTACATTGAATGACAACTTTATTCCTTTTAAATAAAATATAATTTTAAAAAATAAATATATAATACCTGCTATTGGTGAGGTGCTAGATACATGTACAATCTTTCATGGAGATTCACCATCTTCTCTCTTCTCTCTAATATCTTATCAGGTTAATTATACTTTACTCCATGTGGTTAATCCGTTTTGTTCTTTACCACCTTGTGGTATTTTCATTACCATTTTACCTCCTATGGTTAGACTTTGTTTCACTTTACCCTGTGATGTAGGGCTAACTACAAGGGGGAAAATGCTAACGAGGAGGGTAAAGTACAACAAATGCTTAACTACAGGGGGTAAAGTGGTGACATAAATACCACAGGGAGAAAAGTGGAAAATGACCTAACCACAAGGAAGTAAAGTTTAATTAACCTGATCTTATCACACAAAAATACATTCACGGTTGGGGGAATTTCAAACATGCATAAATAAGGGGTGGTATTTTATAGATGAGAGTGGTTATATAGAGAGGTTATAGATGAGAGAAGAATGGCCGTTGGATGAAATCAATAAATTTTCACTCATCATGTACTCCTATAACACTCTGATTATCATCTTACATAATAACTCCTATTGGGCTTAAATTATTAACTAAATACCTTAATTTTGTGGTCCAACTAAATCAAATAATGCGAGGTTAGCTGGCCCATATTTAGTTGACTAAATTCTAGATGGAAATATATTCCCCAGTACAATATATTCCACAATGCTTTTCCAAACATTTTTCTATAATACTTTTAGCATAATTTTATGTACTACTATATATAATATCTAATATCTAATCTAATACTAAAACTTAAAAGTAGAAGAAGAGAGAGTATTTTAATAAGGTTGGAGAATGATTTTTTCAAGTATTTCGTTGAGTTCTTCTATTTCTTTTTTATCTTTTTGTTATATATCAAATAATGAGTGTCCTTCTCAATTTCTTCTTTTTTTGGTTATATATATTTTTTTTAATTAACCACAACTATATGATTAATTTTCCTACGGCACATTATAAATTAATTAAAAAAAATTGTGATTGAAAAAATATTTCCAAATAAAAACAAATTAGACATGATATAAATTAATTAGGTTAGAGAATGTATCTTTAAAAAAAATTGGTGAGTTGTTAATTTTTTATATATATATATCAAATAATGAGTACCCTACTCAATTTTTTTTTTTGTTATATTTGTTTTTCTAATTAATGCACAAATATATGAATAATTTTTCTGGTGTACATTTTAAATTATTGAAAATAATTGTGATTGAAAAACTATTTTCAATCAAAAAGAAATTGGATACGATATAAATTAGGATTAATTATACTTATTCTCTGTGGTTAGACTGTTTTGCACTTTGTCTCCCTGTGGTATTTTCGTTACTACTTTGATTTCTGTAGTTTGGTTTGTTGTACTTTACTACTTGATGTAGGCATTACCGTAGGGAGCAAGGTGCTGACAAGGGAGTAAAGTGCAATAAAAGCCGAACCATAGGGGGCAAAGTGGTGATGCGAATACCACAAGGGGCAAAGTGTGAAACGACCTAAGCACAAAGAGGTAAAGTGCAATTAACCATGTAAATTAATTGAATTATAATTTATTAGACTTGTAAAATTGATAAACTAATCTTAATTTATGGTTATTTGTTTGTTATTTTTTAGTATGTTAGTAAAAATTAATTTGTAGAAATATTATTTCACCGTTATGATTATATATGTAATTTTTAATAATATATTTATTTTTGACATTTATAAAATGCCATTAATCAATAAAATTTACGTATTCAATCTCAGATATTGCTACCAAACTAACATATTTTATATTTCAATATTTAAATTTATTGTAAGTTTTTAAGCTCGCACAATGCGCGGGTTCAAATTGGTGTTTAACAAATTTGACAGATAACAATTTTACACTTAACTTTCAAATTAAATTAAGCACTTAAAAAGTTTTCACGACATAATTTTGGATTCCATTAAACATTAAAGGATCCATTCAATAACATAATTAAACAAAATGTATTAAATTCTTATTAAATTAATGTTGTTTCATAACAAAACAAAGCAATCACTTAAAATATAAGTATTATTTAGTTTAAAATTTTAAATAACACTAGTTTAGACCTGGGCATTTTGTGGGTTTAGGAAAAATTATAATAAATTCTTAATATTGAAGTATGAAATACATACGTATTATTTAGTTACTTTGGTAACAATATCCGGGGGCGAAAATATAAATTTTATTGAGTAATTACGTTTTATAAATACCGAAAATAAATGTACTATTAAAAATTACATAAATAATTATAATAATTAAATAATATTTCTACAAATTAACTTTTACTAATATATGATAAAATAACAAACAAATAACCATAAATTAGAATTAATTTTATCAATTTTTGTAAGTCTAACAAATTCTAATTTAATTAATTTATATAGTATTTAATTTATTTTTGGCTAAAAATAATTTTTCAATCACATTTATTTTTTAAATAATTTAAAATGTGGATTAGGAAACTTAATCATTTACTTTTGTATTAAATAGAAAAAAATTAAATTAACTAAAACAAAAAAAGATGAAGAAATTCAGTGAGCCCAACTATTATTTGATATATGTAAAAATAAAAATAAAAGGAAATATGTAAAAACTCACTAAAAGGCTTGAAAGATACATTCTTGAACCTCATTAAATATCAAATATATATATATATATATATATATATATATACTAGCGTATAACCCGTGCCTGAAGGCACGAGTGTAGAATAACCAAACTAAAAAAAAAATGACATAATTTTATCTATTATACAACATTTTACATCTATTACATTTGAATATTAATAATAAAACAATCAAGACCAACATAATACACCTATTCATTTGAATATCGATAATAATTAACAATCGAACATCAATTGTATTTAACAATCGAGACTAAAACTTGTATTGATATAAAAAAGTTTATGATATTTTACGGTTTTATATATAATTTAATCTTCAAAGTAAGTTATAAACCAATTGAAATAAAAATAATGACAATTATGAAATTATCCAATCAAAATAATGGTACCGAACAATTAGTACATAACGCGTGCCTAAAAGTACTATTATGCTTCATTAAGAAAACCCAAAAGCACTATTATGCTTCATTACAAAACAATCTTATTACAAATACAAATACTTCAAAAATATTTTTAAGAAAGATCCTAGCCAAATAAAAAAAATCCATACAACGCATTCAAAAACCAATTTTTTACAACAATAATTAATTTCGTAAAATGAATCTCAAATGAACATGCACATTACAAGGGGAACCAATAATAATATGACCTTACCTCCTATTCGGATAGAATCAAGGTATAACTTAAAAAAATAAAGAATAACGTGTAAACTTGATAAACTATTTACGCTGGAATTAAAATAAAATAAGCTCATAAAAAATATCACATTTTCCTGAAATCTCAATATATATTATCTTATATATGTGTGTGTGAATGTGTGCGCACGCATGTATGTGTGTGTAGTGCACGGACCTTCAAGCAATGACAAAAAATGATGATAAAACAACGTATTTAAAAAAAAATTCTTTATTCTTTGTGCTAAAAATATAAATAATTCGATGAACATGCGATTATGATTTTTAAGTATGATAAGTTTGATTAATATTTTAAAATATGATTTTAAAAGTTAACTGACAATCACATGAAATGAATATTTCAGGTCTGATGAACACATAACGAACTAAAATTTAGCAAAATAAAGAGGTAGAGACAAAAGATTTTAAAGTCAGTATAAATTACAAAATATGAACATTTTTAACAGTAAATAGTTGATCACGTGCTCACAAATAGTATGTGTTCTTTAATTACTTAAGGTGAGTAACTGCAAAAAAGAGAGAAAAACGCACTACAATTGGGGAGAGAGAGAGCTGAAAGAAGGGTTAATTAAATTGAATCCTAATTAATAGTTTAATTAAGAAAAATTGGATGAATCAATGTCTAAATTAATTAATTAATTAGTAATTTAATTAGAGAAAAATGGATAAATCGTTACCTAAAATAATATTAATGGCTAAACTTTTGGCTCTAAACTTAATATGTTAATTTTGACCCTAAAATTAATTAATTGGAAATTTAATGTGATTAGGACAAAAAATTTAGGCATTAATGTTATTTTAGACATTATCTTTACTAATTAATGTTAATTTAGGGTCATATATGTATCCCAACATTTTTTGCCCCAAATTAAATTTTAATTTCCTTTTATGGCCCTAAACTTATATCTCGAAAATATCCTAGTCAGCAAATTTGTTTGTTCTAATCAGCATTTGTCAAATTAATTAATCAATTCTATATTAATTTGATTTCCATTTACATTAATCCGATTTCCTACTTGACAAATCTAGTTTCCTTACACGTCTTCAACTTATGTCTTAAAATGTCCTAGTCAGTATTTAGTTTGTCCTAATCAGCAATTTTATTTGTCCTAATCATATTTTTTTGTCTTAGTCATAAGTTTATCCTAGTCAGCCAAAAAACCATCCTGTTTTAACATCTTCGTAACGAATTATTTCCTATAATTATTTTTAAGTATAGTAGTTAAAAATCTATTTGAAATACGAAAAACAATGAATTAAGATCAGGAGGAGTGTTAAGCAGACTTTAACTGCTACTTCTACTGTGGAAGCCGAGTTCGTTTCCTGTTTTGAGGCCACTTCGCATGGTGTATGGCTTAAAAATTTCATTTCTGGGCTTAGATTCATGGATTCTATTTCTAGGCCATTGAGAATTTTCTACGACAATTCAACTACTGTTTTTATGGCTAAAAACAATAAAAGTGAGAATCGAAATAAACACATCGACATTAAGTATTTAGCCATAAGTGAACGTGTAAAAGAAAAGAAAGTGGTCATTGAGCACATTAGCACTGAGTTGATAATCGCTGATCCTTTTACTAAAGGTATGCCATCATAGAAATTCAAGGATCATGTAGAAAAAAATGAGGTTTGTTGGTTTTCTTTTGTAATTGTATACATACATTTTATTAATGAAACTCTTATATATTGTGATGTTTTCTCATTTATATATGCACCTTAATTTACTTGAGAAACTTTATTTGTAATGGACCAGAATAGATATAGAGTTTATTCGTTAAGTATGGTTACCATATTAAAAAATTTACTTGAGGAACTAAATACATCGTAATACATGGAAGGTAATACTTATTGTAAAATGACTTATCCCCATGATTCATGTGTTTATTTCTTAAGATAAATAATCAATGAGATTAAGTTGAGACATTAGGTTGAATGTATGGACCAAGTGGGTGAATGTAACTGATTCGTTCCTAGAAACGGTAATCATAAATATGGTCCATTCAATACCATTAAGATTAGGAAATATTTGAGCCGTTACTCTGATGAAATAGTAACTCAAAAGTCATAGCTTTGATGGGGAGTTTGGTTATATAAAAGGGTTTTTGGTCCTTAAGCTCACACACACAATTAACAACAAATACACCATCTAATCTGAGTGTGTTGAGAGTTTAGAAGTGCCAAAACAGTAAGAAAATAGAGTGAAGAAGAGAATGTGTAATGGAAGGAGATCTGTTTTGATTTTGGATTTCTTTAGTTATTGATTCAATTATCTTATCATTTAGTTTCTGTTTGAATATTGGATTTTTTAGTTTCTCTTAGTGACTTTACAACTATTAGACCCACGTCGTATTCTCCGAATTTATTCACATTTTATATGCAAGCTTTGAAGTGAATGGTTATTCAGGTGGCGTTTGGTAACCGTTTCTGTTTCCATTCCAGCAGTGGGATGGGAATGGAATGGGATGGGATGAGAATTCTGTTTCCTTTTTGGGAGCAGAATCGCGTTTGGTAACGAATAATTCTGTTTTGATTTGGGAACAGAATCGTGTTTGGTAACGACAGAATCTATTTTATTTTGGGAACAGAATAGCATTTGGTAAAGACATTTTTGTTTCTTTCTGAGAATAGAATTACGTTTAATAACAAATTATTTATTTCAATTTTTTTTTAAGTGTAGAATTGTTAGTGTAAAATCATTTTTTTTCTTTTTTTCTTTTTTTTTTTATGTGTATGATAATAAATATAAAATTACACTTAATTCAAACAAATCATACGCGATATAATTAAACATAAATATAAAATTATGTACGTACATATAAATTGTTTTGTTCTACAATATATGTTCATTTTCACATAATTAGATACAACAATTAGCTCAATGATGAGATGCACAAGTAACATCATCAAAATTAGAATCGTATTACATCCCAAAAAAAATAAAAACAAAATTCTTGTCAAATTTTAATGTCGAGGAGGGTTATAGTTGTTGACCGCACTCATCTCTGCAAATAAAAAATAATTGAAATAGTTAGTAAAAAATTGATATATTATTGGTGTGATATTTATATAGAAAATATTAAAACTTATTTAATTTATACAAACCGTATTTGAACTGTCCCAAATTGCTCGGGCAAGATTATCCCTAAAACGTCCCATTTCTCGAACACTTTGATTAGTAATCACGGGATGATGAGAACCAACAAGCAACATCAAAGGACACATTGCGTGTCCCGGTTGGGCCCATTACTAGGGCAAGATCCAAGAAGATCAAAGAAGCACTTAATGGGCTAATTCAAGACCTTTCGGTTGAATCCAAAATAATAAAGCCCAAATTAGGCCCAAATGACGATCAAGGCCTAATCCATCTCATCAAAGCAAGTGAATTAGGGTTTCTTTTCTTATTCTTTTGGCCACCTATTTAAGGGGCTTTATAGACCTATGAATTTCACACTACTTTGATTAAAAAAAATTGTGAGAGTTTTCTCTTTAGTTCTTCAAAGAACTTTTCTTGAACTTATCAAGAGTTTCTTGTGGCGTTCAAACTTATATATTTGATTCGTGATTCATTATAATCATTGGGTCAAGATTATTATACCATTAGTTCGCGTTTCGTTCATAAACGTTGGGTCAAGGTAATCTATCTTTCAATTTCTGTATTTTTAGCTCGTTCAAAATCTGATTTAGTTTCGATCTTCGCAAAGAAACCCTAAGTTGGTTTCGGGTCTCACTAATCCTTGGTGAGGTTCGCATCATTTGGTAATCAGAGTAAGGTCTAAATCAGGTTTCATCTATCCTTTTTCTTTTTTGTTCTTTCATACCTATTCCTTCATTTTTTTTTCTTGACCAAATTATATCATCAGATCTATTGTGTTTTTTTGTTCTTTTCGTTCTAATTCAAATCTGGTCCAATCTTGAAAAAAAAAACGCGGTTCATCTTTGTTCTGATCATATTTTTCGTTTAAATATTGTGCTTCTTCAAATCTCAATTTAAAGTTGCTGATTTTAAAAAAAAAAAAAAAAAAAAAAGAAAAAAAAAAACAGAAACAGAAAAGAAAAAAAAAAAAAAAAAAAAAAAAAAAAAAAACAGAAGCAGAAACAGAAAAAAAAAAAATTGTGAAAATTCAGCAGCCCCCCCCCAACAAAAATTGAGAATAATTTCTTCTTATTCTACTCTATAAACTTTTCTTTGTGCTCTTTTTGTTCGCTTTATTTCGTTCCTAAAATCTCATTCTTAGTGAATCAAATTGTTGAGTTTGGATTGCTACAAGAAAATTTCTGATTGAGATTGGTTAAGTTCAATAAAGAACTAAAAGATGGAACCAAATAGTGGAAAAAGGCAAGAGTGTGTGAGCTTATACGAGGGTAAAAGCCGAATTTGAGTGATATGCGAGTGGAGTGACATAATTTGAGTGCAAACACGTGAGGGAGTGTTTGTGAGGTTTTCTAACTTTGTTTTGCAGGTTACTAAACATGTCTCGAGAAACAAACAAAGGCTCGTTCGATGAAGCACATGAAAGGATGGACATAATGGACACAAAAGTTTTCTACAAGGCCTTGGAGCAAAAATTTCAACAGTTGAACTTGCGGTTTGATGAAGAGCATGAGCGGCTTGACAAAGTTGAGTCTAGCGCACAAAAGAGGTATCCACCGAGAGCTCCTAATGTGCAACGAAGAGAGAGGAATCAGCCTCGGTTCGTGTATGAAGATGATTATGGGGATGACCTAGATGAAGACGATCGGGCCTCTAATGCAAGCTTGGGCAGATTTGGGAGTGGACATAGGAATAGGGAAGATAGACATGGGAAGCGGATTGATAATAACTTGGGAAGTATCAAGGTGAATATACCCTCATTCCAAGGGAAAAACGATCCTGAAGCATACTTGAAGTGGGAGAAGAAGGTGGAGTTGATCTTTGAGTGCCACAACTACTCCGAGGAGAAAAAGGTAAAACTCGCTGTGATTGAGTTTATTGATTATGCTATAATATGGTGGGATCAACTTGTGATAAACAAGAGAAAGAACCATGAGAGGCCTAACGTGACGTAGGCGGAAATGAAGGCCATCATGAGGAGGTGGTTTGTCACTAGTCACTACTATAGGGACTTGTATCAAAAATTACAAAGCCTTACGCAAGGCTATCGGAGCGTGGATGATTACTACAAGGAGATGGAGGTCTCTATGATCAGGGCTAATGTCGAGGATGATAGAAAAGCTACCATGGCAAGGTTCTTGAATGGGTTGAATCGGGACATTGCCAACGTGGTGGAGTTGCAACATTACGTGGAGTTGGAGGATATGGTTCACATGGCCATAAAAGTAGAACGACAGCTTAAAAGGAAAGGAACTCGATCATTTCAAAATTCAAGCTCTTCTAATTCATGGAGGCCGAATGGGAGGAAGGACGAAAGGGCTGTTTCAAAATCCAAAATCGAACCCCCAAAAAGGAGAGATGATGTTCCCATTGCCAATAAAGGTAAAATCGAAACCCAAACTCGTAACCGTGATATTAAATGTTTTCGTTGTTTGGGAGTAGGTCACATAGCCTCACAATACCCAAATAAGAGGACCATGATTGCACGTGTTGATGGAGAGGTGGAAACCGAAAGTGAGAGTGATGATGACCAGATGCCACAACTTGAAGATGCTTGTGATGATGATGTGGAGTACCCGGTGGAGGGAGAGTCACTTGTGGCAAGGCGTGCTCTAAGTGCCCAAGTTGCGGAGGATGACATGGAACAACAAAGGGAGAATATATTTCATACTAGATGCCACGTCAACAACAAGGTATGTAGTATGATCATTGATGGGGGAAGTTGCACTAATGTGGCTAGCACTACTTTAGTAGAGAAATTGAATTTACATACCTTGAAACACCCTAGACCTTATAAATTGCAGTGGTTGAATGATTGTGGGGAGGTTCGGGTAAATAAACAAGTGTTAGTTTCTTTTTCGATTGGGAAGTACAAGGATGAAGTACTTTGTGATGTTGTTCTAATGCATGCGGGTCACATATTGTTGGGCAGGCCATGGCAATTTGATAGGAAGGTTATTCATGACGGGTTCAAGAATAGGCACTCATTCGTCAAAGACAATAAAACCATTACTCTTGTGCCGTTGACTCCAAAACAAGTGTATGAGGATCAAATGAAATTGAAAAGAGAGAATGAGTTGAAAAAAACTTGTCAGACCGAGAGTTCAAAAAAAGATGAGGAAAAAGAGAGTGGAAACATAAAAGAGAGTGAAAAGCAAAAAAGAAGTGGAAAAAATGAGAGAAAAATAGAGAAACAAGTGAGCTTTTATGCTAAGGCGAGTGATATCAAGGGTGCTTTGTATGCAAACCGGCCTATATTTGTACTATTGTACAAAGAGGCGTGTTTTAGTACTAACGAATTTGACCAATCTTTGCCTAGTATTGTTGTTTTTTTGTTGCAAGAATTTGAGGACGTGTTCCCTAACGATGTGCCTAGTGGATTGCCACCTATTCGAGGTATTGAGCATCAAATTGATTTTGTGCCGGGTGCAACAATTCCTAACCGACCAACCTATAGGAGTAATCCAGAGGAGACGAAGGAACTTCAAAGGCAAGTGGAGGAGTTGCTAGCCAAGGGACACGTAAGAGAGAGCATGAGTCCGTGCGCAGTACCGGTACTACTTGTGCCTAAGAAGGATGGAACTTGGCGTATGTGTGTTGATTGCCGAGTTATTAACAACATTACGGTAAAGTATCGACATCCCATTCCTAGGGTAGATGACATGTTAGATGAGTTGCATGGGTCATGTATTTTCACTAAAATTGATTTGAAAAGTGGGTATCACCAAATTAGGATAAAAGAAGGTGATGAATGGAAAACTGCCTTTAAAACTAAATATGGATTGTATGAGTGGTTGGTAATGCCTTTTGAGCTAACTAATGCACCAAGTACATTCATGAGGTTAATGAATCATGCATTGCGTGCGTTTATAGGCAAGTTTGTTGTGGTCTATTTTGATGATATTTTGGTGTATAGTAAGAGCTTAGATGAGCATATTGATCATTTTCATTGTGTGTTTGATGTTTTGAGAAAAGAAAAATTATATGCAAATTTAAAGAAATGTTCCTTTTGCTTGGACAAAGTTGTGTTTCTTGGCTATGTTGTTAGTTCGAAAGGGATTGCAGTGGATGAGAAAAAGGTAAAGGCTATCAAAGAATGGCCCACATCTAAGTCAATCACGAAGGTAAGAAGTTTTCATGGTTTGGGTAGTTTTTATCGTCGATTTGTTAAAGATTTTAGTACACTAGCCGCACCACTCACTGAAATTGTCAAAAAATCCGTGGGTTTTAAATGGGGTATGGAGCAAGAGCGTGCATTTAATGAAATTAAAGAACGGTTATGTGGTACTTCTTTATTAGCATTACCTAATTTTTCTAAAACTTTTGAGATTGAGTGTGATGCTTCAGGAATAGGCATTGGAGCTGTTTTGATGCAGGAAAATCGGCCAATAGCATACTTTAGTGAAAAGCTAAATGGGGCAGCATTGAATTACCCAACATATGATAAGGAGCTTTTTGCGTTGGTGAGAGCATTGGAGACTTGGCAACATTACTTGTGGCCGAGAGAGTTTGTCATACATACCGATCATGAGTCCTTGAAGCACTTGAAGGGACAAAGTAAGTTAAATAGAAGGCATGCCAAGTGGATGGAATTCATTAAAACCTTCCCTTATGTAATCAAATACAAACAAGGTAAGGAAAATATTGTGGCTGATGTACTCTCCAGAAGGTACGCCCTTGTCTCTACATTAAATGCAAAGCTACTGGGGTTTGAATATGTTAAAGAATTGTATGCTAATGGTGATGATTTTGCTAGTGCGTTTGGTGCATGTGAGAAGACAGCGTTTGGTAAGTTCTATAGACTAGATGGGTACTTGTTTAGAGAAAATAGACTTTGCGTGCCTAATAGTTCTATACGTGAGTTACTTGTGCGTGAAGCACATGGGGGTGGTTTGATGGGTCATTTTGGTGTGAGAAAGACTTTAGACGTGTTACATGAACACTTCTTTTGGCCAAAGATGAAACGTGATATGGAGAGAGTTTGTGCTAGGTGTGTTACGTGTAGGCAAGCCAAATCTAGATTCTTACCACATGGATTATACACTTCCTTGCCTGTACCTAGTGCGCCTTGGATGGATATTTCCATGGACTTTGTTTTAGGCTTGCCTAGGTCAAGGAAAGGTAGGGATTCGATTTTTGTGGTTGTTGATAGGTTCTCTAAGATGGCACATTTCATATCTTGCAATAAAACTGACGATGCGACCCACGTCGCTAATTTATTTTTTAGAGAGATAGTACGTCTCCATGGTGTTCCTAAGAGTATTGTATCTGATCGTGATGTTAAGTTCCTAAGCTATTTTTGGAAAGTCTTGTGGGGAAAGATGGGAACTAAATTATTGTTCTCAACTACTTGTCACCCCCAAACGGATGGACAAACTGAGGTAGTAAATCGAACTTTATATACTTTGTTGCGTACTATAATTCAAAAGAATTTGAAAAATTGGGAGGATTGTTTGCCATTCATTGAATTTGCTTATAATCGGAGTGTTCATTCTACTACTGATTTTTCACCATTTGAGATTGTTTATGGTTTTAATCCACTAACTCCTTTGGATTTGTTGCCTTTTCCAGTCAATAAGAGGGCTAGTTTGGATGGACAAAAGAAGGCTGAGATGGTGAAGAAACTCCATAAAAGTGTACGACACCACATAGAGAAGAAAAATGAGCAATATGCAAAGAAAGCAAATAAGGGCCGTAGACGAGTCATCTTTGAACTTGGTGATTGGGTTTGGGTGCATATGAGAAAATAAAGATTTCCAACCCATAGGCGGACCAAGCTATATCCTAGAGGGGATGGTCCATTTCAAGTCTTTCAGAGGATCAATGATAATGCGTACAAGTTGGATCTTCCAGGTGAGTACAACGTTAGTGCTACATTTAATGTCTCTGATCTTTCTCCGTTTGATGTAGGTGAAGATTCGAGGTCGAATCCTTTTGAAGAGAGGGGAGGGGGGATGATGAGAACCAACAAACAACATCAAAGGACACATTGCGTGTCCCGGTTGGGCCCATTACTAGGGCAAGATCCAAGAAGATCAAAGAAGCGCTTAATGGGCTAATTCAAGACCTTTCGGCTGAATCGAAAATAATAAAGCCCAAATTAGACCCAAATGACGATCAAGGCCTAATCCATCTCATCAAAACAAGTGAATGGGCTTAAAGCATGATCTTGAACGGGACAAGAATGAGACCCACGAATTTTATTTTATTTATTTTATTATTTTAAGTCTTTTAATTATTTTAGGCTGATTTGTAAGCTTGATTACCAAGTAAATCATTTCCTTTTCCAACTAGGAATGTAAGGCAAATTAGGAAGCTTCTTTATTCTTTATTTAGCCATTAGATTTTAGGGTTTTCTTTTTCCTCCATGTAGACCCACGAATTTCAAAGTGTATTAGGGTTTCTTTTCTTATTCTCTTGGCCACCTATTTAAGGGGCTTTGTAGACCTATGAATTTCACACTACTTTGATTAAAAAAAATTGTGAGAGTTTTCTCTTTAATTCTTCAAAGAACTTTTCTTGAACTTATCAAGAGTTTCTTGTGGCGTTCAAACTTATATCTTTGATTCGTGATTCATTATAATCATTGGGTCAAGATCATTATACCATTAGTTTGCGTTTCGTTCATAAACGTTGGGTCAAGGTAATCTATCTTTCAATTTCTGTATTTTTAGCTCGTTCAAAATCTGATTTAGTTTCGATCTTCGCAAAGAAACCCTAAGTTAGTTTCGGGTCTCACTAATCCTTGGTGAGATTCGCATCACGGGAGCTTCATCAGGTTCACGTCGTTGTCTCGACGTACTCCCCTCTTTCTCTTCTGTATACCCTTCCCTACTCCATATTTCAAATAAAGTATCATTCATATCATGCATTTTTATAAAATTGTGAAGTGTACAACATGCAATTGGAATATACTTTTGTACGTCCATCTCATAGGAAGGCATGTTCTTAAAGATTTTAAATCTCGCTTTAAGCATACCGAAACACCGCTCTACGACATTTCTAAGAGAAGAATGGCACTGATTGATTTTTTCTTCAAATCTCGTTGGCCGTCTATCTCAAAAATCTCGTAAGTGATATCTTTCCCCCCTGTACGGTGCCGAAAATCCATGGGTATTTGTATACCCCGAATCCACAAGATAATATTTTCCTGTATTGTGTAATATCAGAGAGGCGTAATTCAATACATATAAAATCATTCTATATTTACACACATACCTTGAGGAGGTGTTGGGAAAATAGTCCTTGGGTTATTCATACATTCTGAAATAATCCTAGAGTCGTTGGCAGTTCCTTCCCAACCTGCATATACATATGTAAACATCATATTGAAACTACATATACACATAACGTTTTGAATAGTATCCACTTTACGTCCTCGAAATGGAATATGATCTTCTCGAGAAATTGATGCGGCAACGTGGGTGCCATCTATCGCCCCTACACAGTCCTATAAATATTCTTAAAAAGATTAGTTCCAATATATATATTTTTTAATTCTAAGTACTATTTTTTTTTTTTGTAATAAAAAAAAAATACGTTTACCTTAAAAAATGGGTAGAACCTCGGATTGTGCAGTATTTCCAGAGGGACTTCATTGAAATTTGGAGGCGCAATCAACTCTACACCCAATTTGCATATGGCCTTCAACACTTTCCGAAAATACACCGATACAGTTTGCGTTGAATGTTGAAAACGATCGGCAGTAAGTCGCATAAATTCACTATGTGATAAAATATATAAACAAATTCCTAATTGTTCTTGAACACTAACATATCTACTCTGGTGAAGGTAACCTTTGTACACTAATAATTCACACAATAACTTAAAATGTATCTTGGTGCATCCTAAACGTATCGTAACAACGTGCATCGTGTCCTTCTAATATTTCTTTAATATAATTACCACCCTGTAATACAAACGTCCGACAAGGTTGTTTCTCTGCACGCTGAATGCGTTGTGCCATATCACCTAGATTTGAAACATTTTCTATGTCGTCTGTATCGTAAGCGTCAAGCACATTTTCAAGATCGGCCGTGTGTTCCCAATCAATTTCGTCTTCCGAATCCATTCTACAATATAGACAAACAAAAAGTGAAACATAACCAACTACACACTAACTGCACACTTGCACACAAAAAAAAACTGCACACTTGCACCCAAAAAAAAACCCGCACAAATGAGGAAAATGAAACTGCACAAATGGAGGAAAACAAACTGCACAGAAATGGCCAAAAGCCTGCACACATACACATAAACAAAAAAACTTGTACATCTCTTTAACATCAACATAAGTAGTAGAAATTTAAACACAATAATCGTCATCATACTCGCACAAATTCAAACGCATATTCAACATAACTAGCAAACCATAATTGTCTTACACAGAACTAAATTCAAACACAACAGTCGTCTTGAACATAAACATAACTAAAAACAAGAGATAACCATTGTCCGACTTCAAATAAAACAAACACACTGAAATCATTGTATTACAACGCAAATGAAATTAATTCTCTTCTTTCATCACCCATGCAATTCGCGCTTCCGGAGGCATACCCACTAACATAGTCCTATATGACACATTATTAACCAATCGTTCGGCTGCATGTAGATATTTATCCATGTCCTTAATACCCATAGCATTGAGGATTTCCATACATGAACCCAATTTCTCCTGAGCTTCACTAGCTGGGTTCGTAATTTTGGTTACGTTAGCAACTGAAGCATTTGATTTTGATGAGTATCGTGACAAATGTTCTTCAAGGATGTCACACCTTTTTTTCTATCCTTCAGCAAACGACGTCGCCATAGATTCAAATGCCTCTCCCATACTATCCTTACGAACACGTTTTTTTTTCCCTTTACTTTTTTCTTTGAACTTTTTACACCTACCTCAACTACATCGTCATCACCCATCTCATCAGCCTTAGGCTCATACACAGGCTCAGTTTCATCCGATGAGGATGGGGGTTGGGTCGACGCATGCGCATATTTTCCCATTGCAGTTGTATTCCCATAGATAACGCACAACTTCGGGAATAAGGGACATCCATATTTTTGAAAATGTTTTGCGTACTTGTTGACCTATTATACATACAAGGAAAAATCAGTTTGTTAATCATGTAATAAGCCAATAAGCATGACATATATAATTTCAAGATTAGAAGTACCAACATACCCCGGCCATTCGCTTTCACTGATTGTCGGAGGCGTATATCCTACCAGTCATCTTATCATATGTAAATCCTACCCCTGTCTCCTTAAGTAATGAATTGAAACACCTATAGATAGTTCTCATCTTATTGAACTTGTTCTTAAGTTGTGCTAGGTCAAAAGTTAACCCTGTTCTTGTTTTCATTTCTTTCACAATGGTGTTCCAACTGTCTTTGGTGAACGTTGTTGTCGTCCTATTACCCATAAGCACTTCATTTTCCATTAATTCAACAAAAATATTAATATTATTGTCACTCCACAAATCAACATTCGGTTTTGAGGTTCTCTCCGAAATAAGGACAACATTTTCTTCAGCATCAATGGTGGCCATCTACAATATAAGGTGTTTACTATGCAAAAAACTTAGAACATAAAATATATATATATAGTGCATAACATAGAACAATTGAAACAATAACCATAAAAAACCACTACCATTTGAAATTCTCACAACAGAACAGAAGCGTTCCAAAGAATCGCAACAGAACAGAATAGTAGTCGCAAACACAAACCCTAGAAATCGCAATCAGAGAAATCGCAAACAGAAACCCTAGAATCGCAACAGAACAGTAATGTATGATAAACACAAACACTAGAAATCGCAAACAGAGAAATCGCGAACACGAACCCTAGAATCGCAACAGAACAGAACAGTTGTAATGTATGACAAACACAAACCCTAGAAATCGCAAACAGAGAAATCGCGAACTTAAACCCTAGAATCGCAAACCAATCTGACCCAAAACCCTTGCAAACAGAGAAATCGCGAACTCAAACCATAGAATCGCAAACCAGTCTGACCCAAAACCCTCGCAAACAGAGAAATCGCGAACTCAAACCATAGAATCGCAAACCAGTCTGACCCAAAACCCTCGCAAACAGAGAAATCGCGAACTCAAACCCTAGAATCGCTAAACAATCTGACCCAAAACCCTCGTAAACAGAGAAATCGCGAACTCAAACCCTAGAATCGTTAAACAATCTAACCCCAAACCCTCGCAATCAGAGAAATCGAACTCAAACCCTAGAATCGCAAACAATCTGACCCAAAACCCTAGATTTAGGGGTTTGATTCTCATCAAACTCGGCACACATTGCACACAAAAACAGGGAGAGAGAGGGAGGGAGAGATAGAAGAATACCTGGTACCCGACGGATTGCAAAGCTTGAAATAGCGACAACGATCGACTTCAAGACAGCAACGACAAGCGAGGAACAAGGGAACAGGAGGAGCTTCGAACGATCGATCGATCGTAGAAGTGAGAGGGAGCAAATCACAAAGAGCAGATCGAAGGAGAAGATCGCAAATCGCAGAGGTGAGGAGGATGATCGGGAATGAAGGAGAAAAGGAGAACTCATTAACAATTTTGATAATACCAAGCATGTCCTCAGTTTTGGGATGGGAAGGATTTTGAAGAAACGGTTGTTTTTTGTTTCCACTATTCTATACAATAAAATGGGCACAATTCCATATTGAAACGGAATGGAAACAAAAATAGGAGTTACCAAACACTATTTCCAACAGAAAATAGAAATGGGATGGGAATTTCTGGGATGGGATGGGTTACCAAACGGGGCCTCAATTACTTATAAGCTATAGATCATTAGGAGAGACTTGGGTATGGAGTTTTAGTGGTTTTCTCTTGAAAATAGCAAAGATTGTCCAAAGGTCAAGTCACGTGATCAACACCTGGCCTTTTCAAGTGAAATAGGCTAACTCTATTTTCAATTGGACCATCCATATTAAAACAAAAGTAAATCTTATTAAACAAATCATTACAAACTATAGGGGTCAGTAGATAATTACTCATGTGTTACTTTACAAAATATAGGGGTTATTAAATAGCCTTCCCAAACTTTTAGGGTACAAAGTGATATTTTCTCTAAAATACAAAGAAAAAAGTTACGCAAAAGATTTGTAGAGAGAGAAATTAGTTAAGTCAAAAAAAGATGAAGATTGAAAATTATTGGGTGTGTTAGAATAGCAATTATATTGATATATGAAAAAAAAATATATTATAAAGATATATAAAGAGTCTATATATAGAGAGTGATTAAGGTTATTTTTTATAAGATTAGAGCTTGATTTTTCTAGTGAGACCAGCATTTAACATAATAGGTTAAGGCTCATATAAATATATTAACATAAAAAATTTTTTACAAAAAAAAATTGTAAAAATTATTTTGGAAACAAAATTTTGAAAAGGGATGTATTTTTTAGGATTAACTATACTTTACTCCTATGTAGTTAGGCTGTTTTGCACTTTGCCCTCTTGTGATATTCTCGTCACCACTTTACCCTATGGTTAGGCCATTCGTTGCATTTTATTCCTCTCGTTAGTACTTTGTCCCCCTATAGTTAAGCCTATACATCAAAGGATAAAGTGCAACAAGATCTAACCACAGGAAGCAAAATTGTGATGAAAAAACCACAGGAGGTAAAGTGCAAAACGGTCTAGCCACAAGAGATAAAATGTAATTAACCCAAATAATTAATATATTTAGTACTTAATAGTTTAACACTAATACTTATTTCTTAATATTTAATTCTTGACTCGTAAGTCAATGATTTTTTAAGACAGATAATGTAAAAAAGTTTCGTTCGCCCCCCTTAACCCATAGTTATATAAAATAAAACTTCAGTAAAAAAACACGATTGACAGGATGAAATTGAGGAGAGTTTAATTAAAAAATTCTTAATCGATTACATTACCTCAGACCACCATGTAAAAGAAAAGAAGGGCATTTGATAAGTTTAATTAGTAGATAGTGATGGTAATATCCACTTTGAAATGCAAAAGGCAGAGAAATAATTGGGAACTATAAGCCAGATCTTCCACCTCAACAAACAATTTCGATGAAGCCATCACGCAAATCAATAGTTTTGTGCCCTCGCCACCCACCCATCCACCAAAAAGACTTAAACTTTTTTGAGTGACATATAACCATTTCTACATATTTAACCCCTGCATTTTTATTGAAAAATGTATTTTAATTAATACTTTTATTCTTTTTCATGTGCAGAGTGCACTTACACCACTAAAAACAAGGTACAACAGTGTCCAAATTTTATTTAATATTAGTAACATTTAGTGGAGGGTGATGCACCCTCATTTTTCGGCAATGATTATTAATGGTCAAAAGTGTATGGAAAAGGAGGCCTGTAATGCGCCAGGTTTAAAAAAAAAAATGTTGAACCAAATTTAATAAAACGGATTCGTGACCTAAAATTAGATTGAAATTGGTGTACTAAGATATTAAATTTTTGAAAAAATTATAAATGGACTAAGAAAAAAAAAAAATTCTTGAATTAAACGTCTAAACTAAGATTTATTTAAAAACAGTTAAGGGTCGGTTATGTTCGGGTAAAGTGTTAGGTATCCCATGAAACAAATCCGGAAACAGTAGTTATATCCAATTAGTCCACCTCCAAATATTTCATTCTTTTTTTTTTTTAATCGAAATTTCTTTCAAGTGAAATCATTTTTGGATGTTTGAAATAACTTGGAATATGTTCTTTTGGTATGACTTTTGATTAAATATTAAATAAAAAGACAAAAATAGTACCCAGAGTAATTTTTTTAATATTAAATCAAAATGAATTTATTTAATCTAAATAAAAAATTTAAATAAATTGAACTATTGTGATATAAAGAAGCAGAAAAAATAAATATTCCAAAATAATGAGATAAAGTTAAATGGGTCGATTTAAATTTCGCATAATGCCTTTCGAAAAATTAACATTTTTACATGTCATTTAAAAAGTAATACCATAATTCCTTGTCATTTTTAAAAAATAAGATGATGACCCCCTGTCTGATTTTTCCTGATGAACTTTGATGATATCTTTTTTTTTTTTGGTGAATTTACCTTGTTGGAGTCAATGATGTAAAAAAATATTTATTTACCGTTTATAATTATGTTTCTTACCCAAAAGATCCTTAAATTATATTATGGATTCCAGACCGAAAAAATCTAGTCAATTGTATGAACACCACTGTGACTCCCTGTCGTTTTCCTAATACAAGACACCCCTTACCATAATATTTACGTATAAATTAGTTTCGGGTTAGTTAAACTTAGCACCCCCTATAGTTAGATCCGATTACATTTTTTATCCGTATAGTATTTTCGTCATTACTTTATTTAAAAATTAATTAAGTGCAACAGTGAAAAATCTAACAGAATTAAAATTGTCATTTTAACTAAAAATTAAGGTTGCGTTTGGGTAAGAGATTTGACAAATTTAAGGAATTTATAAAATGATGGGATTTTGAAATCCTGTCATTTACAAAACTCTTGTTTGGATAATTATTTTAATCTAAGAATTTGATTGTATAATTCTATAATTTCCTTGTTTTGATAAATTAGACACCATTGTAAGTTTTTCTAAAATTGAGAACAAAAACAAATGAACAAAAACCAAATTGCAATTGAATCAAACGATGAACAAAAACAACATTGTAAGTTTTAGTTTGGATAACTATTTTAACCAAATAATTTGATTGTGTAATTTTAGAATTTCCTAGTTTGGATAAATTAGACACCATTGTAAGTTTTTCTAAAATTGAGAACAAAAATAAAAGAATAAAAACCGAATCGCAATTGAATCAAACGATGAAGACGAAATTGAACGAACCCTAATTGGCAACGAAGAATGGTGACGAAGAATGATGAAGATGAAATTGAACGAATGCTAATCGCAATTGAATCAAATGAACCCTAATCGGCGACGAATAATGGCAACGAAGAATATGGACGACGAAAAAGAAGATCGACGATGGAAGATAGCGCAGATCGGTGAAGACGCGACGAACCCAACCTCAGGAGCGAAGATGCGATCGAAGACATGAAGACACAGGTTCATTTTGTACGAAGATGCGATCAAAGATGCGAAGACAGGGGTCGTCAGCGGCGAGGGAGGGGCTCTCGTTGGACGTCGTTGTGAAGCGAAAAAGAGATGGACAGAGGTCATCACACAGGAGATGGAGGTCATCGGGAGGAGATAGAGGAAATATTGTTGAAATCATCTCTTTTGTGGATTTGTCAAATTCCACCTATTTCGAAAGGATTTGTAAATCCTTTCTTTCACCCAAATTTGACCATTGATGTATTTTACAAATCCATCCGACTTAATATCCAAACAAGGCATTTGCTAAAAAAAAAATTGAAATCTCTTACCTAAATAAAATTCTTCCTCCAAATCTCTTACCCAAATGGCCAAACATAACCTTAGAGTAATTTCGTCACCAATTACATTTTTTTCCTTTATAATAAATAGGCCTTCAAGGATTTTTTTTTTCTTCTTCTTCATTTTTTTTTTAATGAATAGGCCTCTAAATATTATTCTCCTAATTTTTATCAAATTTGATAGAAAAAAAATTATTCATTATTTATTCTATTTTGTAAAGACATTAATTTGTGTCCCAATAAGAAATTAAAAGGATATTTTTCACGTAGTGCCTCTAAAAAAGCGCCCTCACATCTCTTTCTCGCAATGTGTGTTTAGGTTTGTTGTTCTTATAGAGCTTTCTCCCACCTATGAAAACTTTATCGATCAAAAAAAAAAAAAAACTATGCAAACTTTTGGCCGTTAAAGAAAAAAAACACTAAACTACTTATCACCTTTATATTCCACCATGGTTATGATCACGTATCACAAAATAAGACACTAAGAAATTTCTAAAATTCAAATATGACTTTTATTAATTATAAATCAATGCAAAATTTTGCATCAATTCCAAAAGAGTAAAAAATCTAAAATTTACTTTGGACATATTTTTATCCTCTTATCACTATTACCCATATAACATCAATTGAGAAAATCAACTCTCGTGTCTATTGAATCCAATACATAGTTACTGATGAGTCACATTTGGTTCGGGATCACATATTTTTCACTTTTGAAGAAATTTCTTGAACCAATGGGCTGATAGTTTCGGATATCTTTTCAACCCATCTTTGTAGTCTATGTAGTAGATGCCGAATCGGACAGTATAGCCAGAACCCCATTCGAAATTGTCTAATAGTGACCATGCAAAATATCCCTTCACGTTCACACCATCCCTACATGTAGAAAAAAAATCCCCTCAAAAAAAGAAGAAAAACTTGACAAAATCAAAATTCTGTAAATTATAATGTAAAAACGAAATAAAATTTATAGTAAAATATAATATTTTATCATGAAAAATTATGGGGATTTGCGAAAAATGAGATATTCACCTGATTGCTCTTTGAACATATGTAAGATGTTGATGATAATAATCAATTCTAAAATCGTCATCAAGAGCTTCAATGAGAGATAATGTAGAGTTATTAACCTCATCAGTTCCTGTAGAACACTTGATGGTTAGTACTAGAATATGCGTTGAATTTAATACATTTAAAGTTTCAATTTTATTTTTTTACCTAATTTTTTACTTCTATTTTCCTAATATTTTACTTTGTCATTGGTTGTCCCTTCCAATTATGACGACTGCTCAATTTCACATCAACATTTTAAGGATTTTGAGGTTTTTTTTGTTTAATTGAAGTGGTCATCTCGCGCATACATCTTACGTTAATATCAAATGGAAATTGGCCGAGAGGGATAATTGAACAAATATAAATGTTTGACCATTTAATGAATGTAAAATATTATAGTATGAATGTACAAGTAGGACCATACTTAAAGGTAACGAGTTTAATTTAGTATATATGACATGCATGTAGAAAAGAACACATACCGTTTTCTGTTATGTAAATAAGTGGATTATTATAATTTCTTTTTACATAAAGTAGAAGTTCCCAAATTCCTTTTGGATAGACATATAACCAATCTGAACCAGCCTGTAAAAAAAATTAACGAGATTTTTTTTAATAATTACTATTAGTTAAATAATAAAACTTTTAAATTGGTATCAAAATGGATAAATAATTTAAGATAAAACTTCAATATGATCTTTCATTATTGAAGGTACAAATAATTTTTGATAAGATATCATTATTGATCTTTTAATACTGAAGATGTTGATCCCACACGTCCATTTGTGAGAGAATCAACCCCTTTAATATTGAAAGATGAACACTGAAATTTTGTTTTATGATTTATATTTTACTATTTTCAATACCTTTGCACCGATGGGACGTCCATTCCGATTCTCTATATAAACAACCAAAAAAAAAAAAAGAACAAAACAATTAGCATAGAGGCCTCCAATGTTATATTTAAGTTTATTGATTAAAGTGTAATAACTTACTTGTGTTATTTGCTTTAGAATCTGTCATGTAACTTATTTTTTCATCATTGGAATTAGGTGCGTAGGACACATAATTTGAAGTGTAATAATTCAATCCGAGAAAATCGTATGACTTTTTAAGTAGTTTCGATTGTTTCTTTGAGAATTTGGGGAGTCGGCTTCCCACAAGTGACCTCATGCTATGTGGATAATCACCTATGGTTACTGGTTCCAAAAACCTGAGACGTATGAAAAATAAAAATCAATAAAAAGAGTTATTGTTAGACATACTCATTTTTTAGTGTGAAAATGACCCAATTATATTGCAGTTCAAACAACTTATATTGTCAAAATTAATGGGAAATTAATAATTATATTGTAAACCAATATCATTTCTATTCTAATTTCAATATACAAATTATTTTTAAGAAAAATTAATAATAATTACCATCCAAGCATGAAATCAAGTGCCCTTGATGCAGCGTTTTGGTGCCGTCTGTCATTGGACTTGGGAACCATCCAATCCGATGCAAGAGTAATCCCAATTTTACCTTTTTGGGATGCCTATGAAAAATAAATAAATAATTTTTTAGCAATTATAATAATATCCATGCATATAAAACTTAGACATATTTGATGAAGTATTATATATATTATATAGATTGAGACCTGATATTTTTGTCTGTATATTTTTACTGCAGCTGCATGAGCAAGAAGTAAGTTGTGCGCAACTAAATAGGGTTCCGTCGCTGAATCACCACCGGTGCAGTTGGAATTTAGCCAAGATGAGCATCGTCCAGGTGCTAAGATACCACTCACGTAACCTTGAGTACTGAAAGTCCAAGGCTCATTTAGTGAGATCCAATGTTTAACTCTATCCCCAAATTCTCTAAAGCAAACTTTCACGTAATCACGATAATCGGAGCTGTCATATGAAAATAAAATATAATTAATATGTTACAATGATTTTGAGATACCACGAGCACTTTGAAATTTTAGAAAAAAATAGTTTTTGGTGTTTTCGGATAAAATTTCAAAAAATAATTTCATAATATAACTACATAGAAACTTACACAATTCTATGACTCAAAAAGCCGCCGTACTCATCATCCAATGCTTGGGGAAGATCCCAGTGGAACAACGTCACAAAAGGCTGTAATCCTATATATCATAAAATAGCATTCATTGATCAGACAAATTAAAAGATTAATTATAAAATTTACTAATTAATGATAATCTAATATATTGAAATTGAATGAAATTATTACCTTTGGATAATAGCTCATTTATGACGTTGTTGTAGTATTGAATTCCTTCCCTGTTCACACCCCCACTTAGCTTCCCATCTGAAATATATACATAGTTGCATTTAGTTTCAAATAAATTAATTATTCTTCCTAATATTAATCATTTAAAAGATACTAAGAATTAATTGGCCTATTTATCTATTTGTTATTTATTAATCATGGTGGACGGACACGCGTGTTCGTGTGCGCACACATACATATAAAATCAATGGATTAATTATATTTTATTCATTTGTGGATATATCGTTTTGCATTTTACTTCCCTGTGGTATTTTTGTTACCACTTTATCCCTTATAATTAGACTTTGTTGCACTTTACTCTGTGATGTAAGTCTAATTACAGGACAGCAAAGTGCTAACGAGGGAAGTAAAATGCAACAAAAGTCTAACCACAGGGAGTAAAGTGGTGTTGCGAATACTATAGAGAAACAAAGTGCAAAATGACCTAATCACATGTGGTAAATTATAATTAGCCCTAAAATCAACTTACGAGGCAATATTCTGGACCATGAGATTGAGAATCTATAAGCATCAAGTCCCAATTCTTTTATGATTTGCACATCTTCCTGCGAGCAAATTCATTACAAGAATTCATATTAATTCATAAATGAATAGCCAACATTAAGCCAATGTATACATCATGAGAGACCCATCTAATTACCTTGTATCGATGATAAGAATCAAGGGCTACATTTCCAGTACTGTGATCCTTTATTTTACCTGCAAATATTACATCATAAACTTTACTTAGATATAACAGATATATTTTTTTTATTTTTTATTTTTTTGTGTCTACCCATCATCTATGAACAAAATGAGGAACTAGAATTTTATTTCACTTTAAAAAAAATAAAAGATTAAAAAAGAAAAATCTAAACATTCTTAGTAAGCCATGCATTATATATAGATAGATAGATAAATAGATAGATAGAGAGAGAGAGAGAGACTTGGATATTTCTGGGTGAATGTATCCCATATATTGAGGCCTTTACCACCTTCATACGCCGCACCTTCGTACTGGAAAAAAAAACAAAACCATAAATGATCATGAAGAGAGAAGGCTGGTGAAATTTTGTAAGTGTTGCAGATTTTTTTTTTTTGTTTTGTTTTTTGGTTATATTTTCTGAAAAATAAAAGTAAAAAACAAATACATATGCAAAGATTAATGTACCATTGTTGTTTTTAAAATAATAATAATAATAATAATAATAATAATAATAATAATAATAATAAAAATCTATTTTTCAATTACATTTATGAATTTAGTTAGTAAAAAAATATAGTTTAATACCTGATAAGAAGACGACGCGGTTCCAAAGATGAAACCTGGAGGGAAACTAGTTCGATTAAGAGTAGTAGCACTAGTATGAGTCACAGAGTTGAGTACTTGTAGTAGAAGAAGACTAAATATATTAAAATAGCGTATTGTATAACGAGCCTCCATTTCTAGACTCTTTAATACTAAAACAGAAGAATACATGTGAGAGAGAATTAATTACTCAAGACTTGGGATACTTGAAATGAGAAGCTCTCTTGGCTATTTATAGTCTCACCCGCGAGGAAAGGGAACAAATCTGAGTCGTTGATATATGGTCCAAAACATCCGTACACTACTGTTGACTTTAACTTTTTTCGTATAATATATGTAGCAAAGTAGAACCAAAAGTTATTGAATAGTTGTAAGCCATTATTTGAACAGTTATAAAGAGTGGTGGGGACTGAGATATTTAGAGTTAAAGAGGACGAATTAATATACAATATAGGGTGATTAAGTGATAATTTTCTTATTTCACTTTCAATTTTAAAAAGTTTTAAAGGGGAAAAGAATTTGTATTTTAGTCCTGTCTATTTTAAAAAGACAGAAACCCACTTCACGCGTCTACAGATGCGCGGTTACATGTAACAACACTGTGTATAAATTTTTGTTAGATGTAACAAATATTATTGTATTTTGTAACATATAACTAATTTGTGTATAAAAATTTATTAGATGTAACAAAAATTAATACATGTAATCAATTACATGTAACCAAATATACACAAATACATATAACTAATATTAAACTAATTTTTGTGTGTAATATTTGTTAAATGTCGCAAATATTATATAAATATATGTGATTGTAACATATAATTAATATTACAGAAGTATATATAACAAAAAATACACAGATATGCGTAAAAATATAACAATTATTAAATTGTAACTAATATTCACTATAAATTGAATTTACTCACCAAGTTCTCCCTACGATTTCTGCAATGCGGAATTAAAACTCAAGCGAAATCTAACTTAACAGACTAAATCAAAACTTAGATTTTAGGCGAGATTTTTTTAAAATTAGATCTATTTTTTTAGACTTCTGTCAATTAATCCTAATGTATAAGGGTAACTTTAAAATTATTTTTAAATTCAAAGAGAGCAATTGTTTATATATCTTATATACTTATATATAATATAAACTATAAATATGTGTTTTATTGAAATTTTTTGGGGGTAGTCGTCAATTGTCGCTCCTATCTCCTTTGGGTCGTCCAGTGGTTATAAGTTATAGGAAAATTCTTCTAAAAGTCTCATCCGATAAAAATATTACTTTATGGAATCTTGTAACAATGATTTGTTTACACATGAGATGATCCTTAGAAAGTTATATTTGGAATCTTGGAAACTCTCAAAAATTCTCCCTAAGTTATAATTGTTCAATACTGGTTGTATTGATAGTTGTACTCTTTATATATTATTAAGGGTTTATATATAAACCAGTTTATCTCTCATGTTATTTTTCTGTTAACTAAATATTTCTCATATTATTTTATAAATATCAGTCAATCCTCTTTCTTTCCTTTTCTTTTCTTTTCTTTTCTTTTTTTTTTTTTTTTTTTTTTTTTTTTTTTTTAAGATGATGTAATTCCCTTATAGGTAAAAAATTAGTAAAATTTTTATTGTAATGAAAATTTTACATTTTCTATTGAAAAATAATTAAATAATTAAAAACTAAAATATACAAATAAAACTTTAAATTTATTTTATATATTTTCATCTTTTACTTTTTTTTACACCAATATACCTATTTTGAAAAAAAAAAAAAAAAAAACACTTTTTTCAAAAGCAAAAAAATAAAAAAAAAATATTAAAATAGTCCCTATAAAAAATTAAGGGTTAAAAATATAATTTTAAAAATTGGTGAGTGTTAGTGATTTTTTTATAAAAAATGAAACAATAAAAGAATTTATTTAAAAAAAAAAAAGAAGGATTTTTATGTTTTTTTATTAAAAACATTGGTAAAAAATGTTTGATCGATAATTGTAAAATAACAGAAAAAATATGTAGTTAATGAAAAAAGTTTTTGTTATGTATTTTTTCTCTTATTTGTTTCGGATGTGCTTCATTTTGTACGTTAGGATCCTAACAATTTTTTCACCAAAATAAATGCACCAATAATTTATTTGGATATATAATTAGTTATTCATTGGTTTGTATTTGTAAATTCTAGATTTTTGGGTTATATATATATATATATATATATATATATATATATATATATATATATATGAAAAAGGAATGATTTTGAAATAAAATTATTTATATATTTTGAAATAAATTTTATTTGACGAGAGTTTAAAAATAATAAATATACATATTTTTTTTAAATTTTGGGAGCCCTCAAAAATTTATTATATTTTTATACGGGCTGATAAATAGCTTCAAGATAGATGGTTACCTACACTCTTGAAGTCAAGTCAAATTATTTTTAAAAATCTACTTCATATCATTGAGGTTTTATTTTATCGTTCTTTTCAGGATAAAGTCTATGATCACTACTAGTGGGTGGATAGTGGATGGGTACGGGCAATGATATAAGAAAACTCTCAATCTTAATTAATATAGGCGTCAAACTTTTACGGTTCGGATCGGATCAAAAATTCAATCCAAAACAGATAGACTCAATGGATTAAAAGCAATAGGCCCAGCTGGGTAAGGCCTTAGGCAATCCTCTAAACAGGGTAAACAACCTCATGAAGAGGCCCATTAATGAGCAGAACAAAGCCCACGGGGTACAGAGCCAATGAATAAATAGGCCAGTCCATCTTGACTACCTCCCCTACACTTGAAGAACGTTAAAGCCGGATTGACTGTAACGGCCCATGTTTAACGGGGTACGTTACATGGATCTCTCTCTGAATAAAGAAGATCATGGTTATCTTCCAAGCCGTTAGGAGCAGATTATGTAACGGGTGATCTCTCCAATAAAATGACAGAACATCTGCAAGCCTATAAAAAGTGCAAGTATCACTGTCATTGAATTATGATGAAATCTGCTTCTTAACTCCCTCCATTACCAGATTAACTTATTCTCACGCCGGAGGTTTTTTGGCCAGCATAACATCGGTGTCTCCCTTGAGAACTTACGGTTTTGTAGGTTTAAGGGAGGAAGACGAAGAGGTTTTCGGCACGTGCAGAGCTGTTACAAGTGCTGGGAATTTCTGGGTGCATCACTTGGCACCGTCTATGGGAAACGCTAACGTAAAAAGCTTTATGTCGCAACTATGAGGCAACAACGAGCAAGAGGTGCGAAGATTTGCCGCCACTATATGATAATGAAATACAGGTGAAAACGCATAAGGAAGTCCGCGCTGATCCTCCGCCGGAAGTGATGAGAACAAATGCGAAGATCGATGCTCTCATCGGAAAGATGACTGAAATGGTGGATATGATCAAGTACATGGCAGAGATAATCGCCAATAGTAGCTCACAATCCCCAACTACCAACAACGACGCAGGAGAAAAAACAAAGTCTTTAGGGTCTGCTAATCCGCAATCCTAAGGGGAGCAAGCTGCCCAGGGAGATACAAGCAATCAGTAGTAGGAGAAAATGGTGCATAGCCGAACTAAGAAAGTTAATTCTTGTCAATAGATCAGAAGCATGTCGGGATTTCTCCATGGCCGATTTCAAGATTCTCTCATGCCCCTCAGTACATCTCGGAGCTGATGGAAAAGGCTAAGCCTTACATGAAGCTAGAGGACGTTAAGCTCGCAAGAGAAGGTAAGGGATCTTGCATAGATTGCCCCAGACAAAGCGAGAAGGACTATAGCAAGGCCAAAACTAGCAGTCCGGATAAGTGAAAAGATCATCCTAGGAGCTCAGGTTCCGAACCTGAACCACGGCAAGAGCTAAACCTGCTTGGTCTGCGGATGCCGATCTCTAGAATCTTGCACGAGGTACGTACATCCGAGGTGGTTTAATGGCCTCGTATGCATACTACTATGTCCAATAGGAAGAACATGTCAAAATACTATGATTTCCTTAGGTACCATGGTCATGATATAGACGACTGTTAGGAGCTAAAAAAGAAAATCAAACTATTAGTTGACATAGGTCAGCTACGTAACTATTTACAAGAGCGTTCAAGCGATAAAAAAAAAGGGCCATTGCGAAGAAAACCGTGATAAGAAGCATAAAGAAGATCGTTCTTATGAGAATCACAAAGTTATCTTCATGATTAAACTCTACTGGGCTAGCAACTAGTGAATCCAACAGTAAACGAAAAATGAAGGTCCGCAAAGCAATACTGGAACTCTGTTATGGAGAAGCGATGGTAGTAACCATGAATCCAGGACCAGTCATTACCTTTTCTGATTAGGATTGCAAAGGGATCATGGACCCTTATGAGGATGCCCTAGTTATCACTCTTTGGATTTCTAGTTTCTAGGTAAGACGCATTTTAGTTGATAATGGTAGTTCTGCTAATATTATCTTTGTGGATACTTTGAAGCAAATGGGCGTGCCTAGTTCGGATATTAGCTCCACCTAAACTGTTATGATGGGCTTCAATGGAGACCTCAGCTCACCACGAGGAGAGATTATATTGTCTGTTACAACAAACAAGGAGGAACGAGGGTATATGAAGGCTATGGAGTTCTTGGTGATGGACTATTCATCACCTTATAATGTGATATTGGGACACCCATGGCTACATGTGATGAGAGGTATAGCATCAACGTACCACCGGTGCATTATGTATGCAAATGATGGTTTTGTGGCAGTGATACGAGGTGATCAAGCGACATCAAGGCAATGTTTTGTAATAACTATGAAGGGTGGGAACAAGTCCTTATAGCAATCAAAGAAGGAGCATGAAGTAGCTCCATTAAAAAGCTCGGCCCATGAAATTGATGATTTCAGGGAACACGCTAGTGTAATTCAACCTGCCGAGCAAGTATGGGAATCGCCTTCAACAAAGGAGCTCAGAAGCTGATGATAAGGGGATTATTAAGCCAGATTGAGATAAAGTAGATCAATAGGCTGCTTAAAGAGAATCTGGTCGTCTTTGCTTGGGATCCAGGGGATATGAAGGACATCAGCCCTAACGTTGCAGTTCACCGACTTGATATCTCCAGATCTTATCATTTAGTCAGGTAGAAGAGAAAAACGTTCAGTTCTGTAAAGAAAATGGTGATCGAAGCTAAGGTAAAGAGACTGCTCTTAATTGGCCATATAAGGGAAGTTACATAACCAAAGTAGCCAAATTCAGTCCTCGTCAAGAAGAAAAATAGAAAGTTTAGAATGTGTGTAGACTTCACTGACTTTAACCAAGCATGCCCAAAAGACTGCTATCTAATGCCGATGAAAGACCAAATAGTGGATGCAGCACCATGGCATTAACGATTGACCATGATAGATGCTTATGCAGGCTACAATCAGATTCGTATGGATAAGCAAGACTGGGAAGGGACAACATTTATCACACCAATAGGTACTTATTGTTACAAAGTAATACCATTTAGTTTAAGAAATGCAGGTGCGACATATCAATGGTTGGTGAACCGTATTTTCCAAGATCAGATTAGATCAACTATGGAAATTTACATAGATAATATGTTGTTCAAAAGTTCTAGAAAGGAGGACCACCTCAACCATTTGGCAGAAATTTTTGCCATTTTGAAGAAGTTCAACATGAAGCTAAACCTAGAGAAGTGTGCTTTTGGGGTTGCGTTTGGAAAATTCTTTGGCTTTGTAGTAAACCAGTCTGGCATCATGGTGGACTCAAGTTAAATAAAAGTGGTCAGAAACATAAAATCCCCAGCAACAACATGAGAAGTTCAAGTACTGACAAGAAGATTAGCGACGCTGAACAGATTCATCTCTAAATTTTCTGATAGGTGCACTCTATTCTTCAAAATTTTGAAGAGAAACAAAACCTTTTAATGGGATGATGACTGTGAATAAGCGCTCCAATCCATCAAAAACTACTTGGGCTCCAATGAAACGCTAGCCAAAGTAAATCTAGGGAAATAACTTTATCTCTGTTTGGCAGTAATGCATGTAGCGTTAAGGGCCGAGCTGGTGAAGGATCACACAAGAGGGCAGAGGCCAGTCTAATACATCAGCAAGTCATTAGTCCCAGTAGAAACTCGCTACATTGAATTGGAAAAGCTTGCCTTAGCTCTGGTGACTACAAAACGAAATCTTAGGCCATATTTCCAAGCACATATGATCAACATTCGGACTTCATACCTATTCCGAGCTGTAATACACAGGCCAAAGGCTTCTGGACGTCTCATGAAGTGGACAATAGAACTTGGTGAGTTTTTCATCAAGTACAAGCCTTGAACTACAATCAAGTGGCAAACTTTGGCGAACTTCATTGCTGAACTAACTTCTCCAGCAGAAGCTATAGCAGAAGATGGAGAGTACCATGGTCAGTCAGCTGCACCATGGAAACTATGGGTTGATGGTGCATCAAACATAAAGGGATGTGGTGCAAGCATAGTCTTACAAATACCTGAAGAAGATCAACTTGAAAAATCAGCGCAACTCAGCTTTCATACTTCCAACAATTAAGCTGAATATGAAGCTATCATCATTGGGTTGACTCTTGCGCAAGAATTAGGAGCCCAGCTGATACGTGTAATCTACCTACGTATTTCCAAACAGGTTTTGTTAGTTTTAGAGTAGTTTTATAGTTATTTTTATATGTTTTAATATATTTTTATTCTTTTTGTATTAAAATAAGAGAGTGGGGTGAAAATGTATGAAATCGGAGCATAAACAATCAAATCATATCGAGAACGGTCAAAGAACGGTAGAAAAATGAGCAAGGCAGCAAAATTCTACAAACAAGCCCACCGCCACGGCAGTGAAGATGCAGAGAGTTGAGTTTTTGCTGAACATCTACCGCCGCGGCGCTAAGATCCACGGCCGCGGTGGTGCACCAGCAGAAACTTTTCCTAATCCACCGCCTTCTCCATCACCTCAGTGATCCTTTAACCGACATATTCCATGGCCGCGGGGGTGGCCTCTGCGCAGTGTTAGATATTTATTTTAGATGTTTTGTCTATTTATACCCTTTTTCTCCCCTCTCCTTTTCTCCCCCCAGCCATTACAACCCTTAAGGCTTAGGTTAGGATATAGAAAGAGTATGGGGAGTGCTCAAATATATCGGAAGGAGAAGATCAACACGCGGAAAAGGAGAATTGTTCGGTGGACGGTTTTATCGGCTAATCTTCGGATATCAGCTAAGTTCATCCGTTTTTCCTTTTATTTCTTATCTTTTATGTATGTTTGAGCATGTTTAATTAGCCTACTTTTAATTGTATAAATGACTATGGCCATAGGTTAAACATGGATTATGTATGAGATTAATATCGTTTATAAAAACGTAATTTTGGTTTAGTTGTGTTTCTTTGATGATTGTTCTTTAATGTTTGAGTGTGTTTATCATATTATTTGTTTATTATGCTTAGATTTATATATCGAGAATACGGGGTTTGACAAATCCCGAATTCGGATTAGAATAAACAAACGCCACGATCCAATAACCCAGTCGGGGTTAGGATTGTGGACAATCTATGACTTTGGGGAAAGACTCATGTGACCTAAGGTCGTTAATATGTTGAGGGGGACTTCGACATTGATGCGAAGTCACGTATTCCCTCGTCTTACACTCAGGAGAGGTGATGAGGGAGTTTTAAAACTGAGATTGTCAATAGGGTAAACACAACGCATGAAATCAATGACGTTGGGGGCGAGACTCACATGACCCAGAGTCGTTAAGACGTTGAGTGGGGACTTATTCATTCACACGAAGTCACGTTATATCCCTCGTCTTACACTCGGGAGAGGTGGTGAGGGAGTTTACGAACTGAGATTTTGTGTGCAATCAATGAGGTTGGGGCAAGACTTACTCAATTTAGGGTCGTTAAGACGTTGAGGGGGACTTCTTCGTTGACACGAAATTGCATTATATCCCTCATCTTACACTCAAGAGAGGTGGTGGAGAAGTTTTAGATACCGAGATTGTCAAATAGGTCGAATACCATTATTGTAAACTAAACGAAATTAAACGCGTTTAAGTAAATAGAGTTAATCCCTAGATAATCCATCCCATAACTATCTCGTATTAGTCATTAGTATAGTTAAAGTAGTATTTTAGTATTAGTAGTAATTAATTATATTCCATTAATCCATCCCATAACTGTCTCCTATTAGTAATTAGTATTGTTAAAGTAGTATTTTACTATTAGTATTAATTAATTATATTCCATTTTTGTCGCCTAGATAAAGTCGGGTTATGAAAATCGCGGTACTCGATAGTAATCTCAACCAATCTCTGTGGATACGATACCCGACCGAAAGGTCTACTATACTAAAACTTAATCCATACGTTTGCGGTGAAAGTGGCAGCACATTAATTTACGACCACCAAGTTTTTGGCACCGTTGCTGGGGATTGTGTTTTTTTATTATTATTGATATTGTGAGTAAATAACTAGATTTTAATTTAGGCATTTTTTAGTGTATATAATTTTTCTTTGTAGTTTTGTTTTTGTATTTCTTATGCAGGGTACTTGGTGATGTTAGATCGACAGGTATTGATGCATTTCTTTCGACGGGATTCCGAGCTGTTTGTAGTGCGTGGCCACGTACATTAACTGGTGAGGTGTGTCGTTGAAAGATTGAGCTGAATAAAGCAATATCTTGCCAAGCTTAAGGGCGTTTTGAATGTGCCGGGCTAACGACCATAAACCAAGTACTTCTTGGGAGGCAACCCAAGGCACAAATAAGTTAGATCTGTCGCAACCGATTTGATTCGGAGACGGAGGTCTGGATGCCTAGGTGGTGGGCGTTTAGCTCGGAATTTTGCTAGTCCTCGAGCAAAACAACCACACAATACAAGAAAATATAAAAACAAATTACGAAATTGAAAACTAAAAACAAAAAACACTAAAAACAAAAATGTGTAAGTTTTGATTATCATCTACCGGCCGAAAGATTTACCCTCCCTATCAAGTTCAAGCATAAATCACACCATGTGGTGTTCTAGAATTTCAACGTTCAAAAAAAATAAAATAGTAAGCACCATTCTAGATCCTATTTAAGTGTGTGTGATTAAATTCAAATATACAACTATCCATTGATTAGATGGGATTATCCCTAAATATAGATCATGACTAAAACCTTTTAGATATAGGAAATCCATACACCTGACCCAGGTTCTATTATCCACTAATGTAGGCTCGGAGGTTTATGAAGATCATTAGGGCTTGGTTCGATTTTGGAATAATGGTCACGGGTATATTGAAAATACAAAACAGGTTAATCGTCATTAACGTGACGATACCTAAGGTACATGCTTGGCTCTTTCTCACTTTCGAAACCCCATAGTTTAATTAAAAACAACCCTAAACAAACGTTTAAGAACGTCGTACTCACTTGTTATGTCAAAAAGAAATGATTTTTTTTTTTAAACACAGCCCCAAACTCATTCGAATTTCTACAATTTTAGGAGTGTGCAAAAATAATTGAGTAACACACTCCAAAACATATTCGAATTCTTACAACTTTAGGAATGTGCAACAATATGCACGACAAACGAGTATTCGAATACCGAACCAATTAGAATTTCGGCCTAAACCCAACCGCTCATATCAAGTAGCAAAATTCTAACTTGATTCACTCACATTGTGCCTCTAAATTGGCGATGCAGGTTTGAACAAAAATCAATCGACTAGGGTATTTGAGTGTTTAGAATTGAAACGACTTTTAGGCTTCGACAGGGAAACGAGGGATAATGATATTGCATGATAGGCTTCAAAAGGTTCAAGCAATCAAATGAATGTCATATCTCCTAAACAACCTCACCTAGGATTTCGCCTTGAATTTTTCCTAAATCAAGTTCTAGAATCCCCATCGTCATGAAATTAATTTGAGGATAATCGGTTTCAAGTCAATTAGATAGTGCTATATTGAGTTTACGTGCTCATGCATTTAGGATCTACAATAACTTTTACTAAGACGATACATTAAGCACACAGAACACACATGAATGAGCATTACGCTCGACCTCAAAACAATCAGGGGACAGAGTCATCATTGAGTAAAGGCCCAGATGACGTAAAACATAGCACAAAATAACAACTAAACTAAACAATCTAATCCTAAACAAGCATGCAAACCATAAAAACAGTAAAATTTAACTAAAAAGATAAACATATACTAAAACATACTACACATCACCACCAACTCAACACAGGTGATGTCCTAAATGAGTCGTCAGCAATCCCAATGATAGTATATAGCATGATATTGAAGACGGGGGTTTAGAACACGTACCTAGGAGGCGAGAGAATCTCGCCTCCGACTCAAATTGACGGAGATGTATTTAATTTATTTGTGACCCTGGGTTGCCTCCCAAGAAGCGCTTTGTTTAATGTCCTCGGCCCGACATATGTCCTCAGGACTGGTGAGATATTTCAATGAACGGAACACAAGAGTACCTGTCGATTTAACATCTTCAAGCATCCTGTAGGAAAACAAAAACAAAACTATAAAGAAAAATTATTTACAAAAGAAATGTCTGGATTAAAATCAAGTTATTTACTCCCAATATTGACAATAATCGCTTTGCTAATCTCTGTCAACGGCGCCAAAAACTTGGTGGCCGCAAATAATGCGCTGCCACTTTCACCGCAAGCATACAGATTAAGTTTTAGTAGAGTGGACCTTTCGGTCAGGTATCTTATCCATAGAGATTGGTTGAGATTACTATCGAGTATCACGATTGTTATAACCTAATTTTATCTAGGCGCTAAAAATGGAAATTAATTTAATACTAATACTAAACTAAAATACTAATTTGAGATTGTTTAGGGGAGTATATTTCCTAGGGATTAACTTTATTTACTTAAATGCGTTTGATTTCGTTTTAGTTAACATTAACGGCGTTCGGCGTATCTGACAATCTCGGCTTGTAAACTCCCTCGCCACCTCTTCCGCGTGTAAGACAGGGGAATACGTGACTTTGTGTTAACGTCGAAGTCCCCCTCAATATCTTAATGACTCTAGGTCACATGAGTCTCGTCCCAACGTCATCGATTGCATACTTTCTAATGCCCTCCCGGGTCGTTAGATTGTCGTGTTGTGTTAACCCTAGTTTGAATTTGGGGTTACCTCTCCCGAGTGTCAAACCCCGTATTCTCAATATATCTAAACTAGCATATAATCATAGAAAACACGGCAACACAATCGAAATTATAAGGAACAACCATAAACGAAACACAAATTCAACCAAAACTATATTTTCATAAATAATACGTTAATCCCTATTACAATCCATGTTTAACTCATGGCCGTAACCGTTTATACAATGTAAAATGAGCTAAACATGCTAAAAAACTACCAAAATAAAGAAAACAAAGCGAAGAAACAAGTGACTTAGCCTATATCCGAAGAATTGGCGCTAGAACCATCGAACGATCGTTTTCCTCTTTATCTTCCATCTCGGGTTGAGAGCTCTCCCTCAAAAACCTCTCAAACTATTCCTAAATATAGCCTAAATCCTTAGGGGCCGAAGAAGTCGGAAGAGAGGAGGAGAGAAGGGTTTAAATAGGCCAAAAAATATCTAAAAAATATTTATTCTGCGCAGAGGCCTCTGCCTAGGCAAAAAAATTTCCGCCTAGGTGGAGGTAGGTCTGTTTAGTTGTTAGCTTAGGTGAAGAAGTAGACGAAGGACTTGGAAATCTTTCTGTTGGATTTCCGCCTAGGCGAAGGAAGTTTCGCCTAGGCGGAGGGCTATTAGTAGCCTATCTTTGTTTTATCTGCTGGATTTTTGCCTAAGCGAAGGAATTTTCGCCTAGGCGGTGGTCTATCAGTAATATTTTTTTGTTTCTCAGCATCTTCACTGCCTACGCGGAGGTCTGGACACCTAGGCGGTAGGCTTCCTTCATATTTTAGCCTCTGAGCTTGTTTATCCACCGTAAATTCATTCGCTTTTGGTTTGAATTGATCATTTATGCTCTGAGTTCATATATTTTCACCCTACGCACCTGTTTTTGTACAAAAAGAATAAAAACATATTAAAATATATTAAAAACACAATAAACGTACTCAAAAACTAACAAATTCGGTTTGGGAATATAGGGGTAATTTACACCTATCAACAACCCAAGGCACAAATAAGTTAGATCCATCACAACTGATTTGATTCGGAGGTGAGATTCTTTCGCCTCCCAAGTATGTGTTCTAAACCCTAGTCTTCATTATAATGCTTTATCATGTCATTAGGATCATTGACTAGGTTGTTTTGGGCATTTTCTGTTTGAGTTGGGTGTGATGTGTAGTATGTTTATTTATGTTTTAGTTAGTATGTTTTATTGTTTCTACGTGTGTATGTCTATTTAGGTAGGATAGTTTTGTGTTATGTGCTGAGTTTTGACATCATCTGGGCCATTACCCGATGATAAGTCTATCCCCTGGTCGTTTATTGAGGTTGAGCATAAAACTCCTGCATGTATGTTCTGTGTGCTCAACATTAGGTTTTAGTAAAAGTTATTATAGATCCTACTTGCACGACCACGTTAACTCAATATAAAACTGTTTAATTTATTTGAAAACGATTATCTGTCACCTAAATTTATGACATTAGGGTTTCTAGAACTTGATTCGGGGGAAATTTGAGGCGAAATCCTAGGCGAGGTAGTTCGGAAGACAAGATTTAGGCTTTCATTTTCTCGCTTGAGCCTTTTTAAGCTTACCTTGTTAAATTATTACCCCTTGTTACCTTGTCGAAGCCTAAATGCCATTTCAATTCTGAACACTTAACCAATACCATAGCCAATTGAATTCCTTCCAGTCCTTTATCGTTAAACCAAAGGCACAATTTGAGCTAAAAGTTAGCATTCAATATGCTACTTGAAGTAAGCGGTTGAGATTAGGGCGACTTCTAATTGGTTCAGTATTCGAGTACTCACTTGTCGTTTTTCGTTCATTTATCACACACTCCTTAAATTGTACAAATCCAATAAGTTTAGGGGTGTGTTGTTTGAAAAAAAAAACCTACGTAAATATAGTTTTATTTTCGTTTCTTTTTAACAATTGAGTATGTCGTTCTTAATATATGTTCAGGGTTGTTTCAAATGGGGTTTCAAGTGTGAGAGTGCCAAGCGATGTCCCTTGGGTAACGTCAAGTTAACGATGTTAACCTGTTTTTCTCTTTCAAATTTATCCTTGGCCATTTGTCCTAAACCGAACCAAGACCTATTGATCTTTTTGAACTTCTGAGCCTACATTAGTGGAGAATAGATCCCGGGTCAAGCCTATGGATTCCCTATACCTTCGGGGGTTTTTTGTCATGCACTTATATGGTGGATAATCCAATCCGATTAACGGACAGTTATATATTTGAGTTTTAAACACACACACACACTTTAGTAGGATCTATAATGGCATTTACCATTATAAATGTTGAAATTCTAGAACACTACATGGTGTGTTTTATGCCTGAACTCGATATGATTGGGGGCCGATGAAGGATATTTCGTTTGGCCGGTAGATGATAATCAAAATTTGCACATATTTGTTTTTCGTGTTTTTCATTTTTAGTACTTAGTTTTTATATTTTCTTGTATTGTGTGGGTGTTTTGCTCGAGAATTAGCAAAATTTCGAGTTTGGGGGTAATTGATAGGTGTGATCTACCTACGTATTTCCAAACCAGTTTTGTTAGTTTTAGAGTACTTTTATAGTTATTTTTATATGTTTTAATATATTTTTATTATTTTGTATTAAAACAGGTGCGTGGGGGTGAAAATGTATGAAATCGGAGTATAAACGATCAAATCATATTGAGAACGGTCGAAAAATAGTAGAAAAATGAGCAAGGCGGCAAGATTCTGCAAACAAACCCACCGCCGCGGTGCTGAGATCTACTGCCGCGGCGGTGAACCAGCATAAATTTTTCCTAATCCACCACCTTCTCCATCGTCTCGGTGATCCTTTAACCAACATACTCCACGGCCGCGATGGTGGCCTCTGCGCAGTGTTAGATATTTATTTTAGATATTTTGTCTATTTATACCCCTTTTCTTCCATCTCCTTTGCTTCCCCTACAACCCTTAAGGCTTAGGTTAGGGTATAGAGAAAATATGGGGAGTGCTCAAACATATCAGAAGGAGAAGATCAACACGTGGAGAAGGAGAATCGTTCGGTGGACGGTTTTATCGGCTATTCTTCGGATATTGGTTAAGTTCATCTGTTTTTCCTTTTATATCTTATCTTCTATGTATGTTTGAGCATGATTAGCCTACTTTTAATTGTATAAAGGGCTATGGCCATAGGTTAAACGTGGATTATGTATGAGATTAATATCGTTTATAAAAACGTAATTTTGGTTTACTTGTGTTTCTTTGATGATTGTTCTTCAAGGTTTGAGTGTGTTTATCATATTGTTTGTTTATTATGCTTAGATTTATATATTGAGAATACAGGGTTTGACAAATCCCGAATTTGGATTAGAATAAACAAACGCTACAATCTAATAACCCAGTCGGGGTTAGGATTGTGGACAATCTATAACGTTGGGGCAAGACTTACGTGACCTAGGGTCGTTAAGACATTGAGGGGGACTTCAGCGTTGACGGGAAGTCACGTATTCCCCCGTCTTACACTCAGGAGAGGTGACGGGAGAGTTTTAGAACTGAGATTGTCGATAGGGTAAACACAATGCATGAAATCAATGACGTTGGGGGCGAGACTCACTTGACCTAGAGTCGTTAAGACGATAAGTGGGGACTTCTTCGTTCACACGAAGTCACATTATATCCCTCGTCTTACACTCGGGAGAGGTGGCGAGGGAGTTTACGAACTGAGATTTTGTGTGCAATCAATGAGGTTGGGGCAAGACTCATGCAACCTAGGGTCGTTAAGATGTTGAGGGAGACTTCTTCGTTGACACGAAGTTGCATTATATCCCCCGTCTTACACTCGAGAGAGGTGGCAGATGAGTTTTAGATACCGAGATTGTCAAATAGGTCGAACATCATTATTGTAAACTAAACGAAATCAAATGCGTTTAAGTAAATAGAGTTAATCCCTAGATAATCCATCCCATAACTATCTCGTATTACTAATTAGTATAGTTAAAGTAGTATTTTAGTATTAGTATTAATTAATTATATTCCATTTTTGTCGCCTAGATAAAATCGGGTTATGACAATTGCGGTACTCGATAGTAATCTCTACCAATACCTGTGGATACGATATCCGACCGAAAGGTCCACTATACTAAAACTTGATCCATACGCTTGCGATGAAAGTGGCAGTGCATTAATTTGTGGCCACCACCAACATTTGGAGGTGAAGTCAAACTCTCAATTGGTGGTCAATTAAATAAATGGAATGTTCACCATTAATGAGAAAAGACTATGCCTTTATGTTAAAAAGGTGAAAGAGTTAATCTCCTCTTTCCAGATTTATAAGTTTGAATTTATCCCAAGGGCTGATAATGAGAGGATAGATGCCTTGTCTGTGCTAGCTTCTACATTTGGACCAGATCAGCGGTCTATACTAGTGGAATTCCTTGATCAACCATCTGTAGCAATACCAGTTAGCCATTGCGTGTATAGGTCAGCTGGACTAAAAAGAGGACTAGAGAACCACTTTAGTTTGGTACTTAAAGGAAGGGATCTTACTAGAAGATAAGGACTCTGCCTGAAAGGTTCAATACAAAGTATCGAGGTATATTCTAGCCAACGATAAATTGTATAGTTTTTTTTCCCCAACCTTTATTGCGTTGTCTAAGACCAAAGGAAGCTACCTATGTCCTACAAGAAATATATGAAGGTGTTTGTGAAAATCACCAAGGAAGAAGAACCTTGGTTCACAAGGCGATGAGAATGGGATATTACTGGTCAACTTTGCGCATTGATGTGCAAGAATACGTCAAAAAATGTGACAAATGCCAATGGTTCTCTAACGACATCAAGGTCCCTACTCAACAACAGACTCCAATAACCAATCCTTGGTAATTCGATTAATGGGGAATAGATGTGCTAGGTACATTCACTCCAGCGCTATGAAACAAGAATTACCTACTGGTGGTAATTGATTACTTTACCAAGTGGGTTAAAGCTAGAGCATTCACAACCGTGAGAGAGAACGAAGTAAAGAACTTTCTTTGGAAGAATATAATCTGTCATTTTGGCATTCCTACAGTGCTTATTTCTAATAACGGAACACCATTCACCTGTGGCAAGGTTGCATGGATATGTGACGAGTTAAAGATTCAACATCAAACATCAAACCTGGTATACCTGCAAGCCAATGGATAAGTTGAGGAAATAAACTGTTCCATCATGGTGGCACTCAAGAAACGACTGGATGACACCAAAGGAAAGTGGGTAGAAGAACTCCCATGAGTATTGTGGGCTTACCAAACCACTCCAACATCTACGGTCGGGAAAATACCTTTCTCCATGACTTATGGCATCAGAGTTGTTGTGCTAGTGGAAATAAGAATGTCGTCCAAACGAAATAACACAGTCAACCTGGTAAAGAATGAATAACTTATGCGAGAGAAAATGGACTTGTTGGAAGAGAGACGTGAAAGGGCATTGATGAGGATGACAACTTACAAGTCAAGGATGGCATGAACGTTTAATCATGTAGTCCGTCCATGACACTTCGCCGTGGGAGACTTGGTACTTCGGAGAGTCATGCCTCATCACCCAGATGCTTGCTTAGAAAAGCTAGCACCAAACTGGAAGGCCCATACTGAGTTACAAAGCCCACAGACCAGGAACCTATTGGATAGAAGATCAAGATGGCGAGGCAATCCCCAGACCCTAGAACATATCTCACCTACGCAAGTATTTCTTATGAGTTTCTAATCATTTTCTGATTCTTGTTTTTCATTAAATGTTTTGGATTTATTTTGTCTCTTTTTGAGATACTCTCTTTGAATAAAGCAAATAAATTTTCTCTCCATCAATTTTGCAACACTTATTATTGCAATATTATGCTTTTGTTCATACCTACTTCATTTAGTGGATTGAACTAAATATAAAACATTTGACACTAAAGTCCAAAACTGAGCACATCCGCCCAGTACAAAACTGAGCAATCAAGCTTAGCATTGAGCAGAGCTAATCTATTTACTCAATATCAATTGAGCAGAGCAGGTTAGTTTACTCACTAAAACTGAACACCTCATCTTAGCACAAAACTAAACAATTTAGCTCAGCATTGAGCAGAGCTGATCTGTTTACTTAATCTCAATTGAGTAGAACATTTCAGTTTACTCAATAAAATTGAGCAATTCAGCTCAGCATTGAGCAGAGCTGATCTGTTTACTCAATCTCAATTGAGTAGAGCATGCCGATTTACTCACTAAAATTGAGCGTCTCAGCTCAGTATCAGATCAGTTTGGCAATTCAAATAATGTCTAAAGAAAGGAGGGCAGGACAACCCATCTAATCTTAACAAAACATATCACCCATGCCTTGGTAAATATTGTTCATTATGTGTGGAATCGGTTTGCCATCTATAACTTCATTTAGTGAATTGAACTAAATATAAAACATTTGACACTAAAGTAAAAAACTAAGCACCTCCGCTCAGCACAAAACTGAGCAAGTCAGCTTAGCATTGAGAAGAGCTAATCTATTTACTCAATCTCAATTGAGTAGAGTAAGTTAGTTTACTAACTAAAACTAAGCAATTCAGCTCAGCATTGAGCAGAGTTGATCTGTTTACTCAATCTCAATTGAGCAGAACAGGTCCGTTTACTTACTAAAACTTAGTCTCTCAGCTTAGCATCAGATTAGTTCGACAATTCAAATAATGTCTAAAGAAATGAGGGCAGTACAACCCATCTAACCTTAACATAACAGATCACCCATGCTTTAGTCAACACTATTCATTCTGTGCGAAATTGGTTTGTCATCTATAACGTCAAGTTTTGTAGACTAAGAAAGGTAAGTTGGTTCAATGATCTCTTACAAATCTCCACAACTTTCTTGTCGTCATCATTATTAACTCATTCAAGATGAGGAATCCAGAAAACTTATTGAAGTGCTAGATTAGATAATTTATTGAGAATGTTTAAATCCTATATGTTATAATGTTGATTATTTTGACTAAGTTTGTATAACAAATTATCAACTTACTGCAAAAACCTTAAAGTTTAGTTCATAACCGATTTAGTTTTCTAATAAAGTTATGAAAGAGGGCAAGTAGGAGGGCAACACAAACACAAACGATCAATGACGCAACAACACAACATATGACAAGATAAAGACAATTCAAGAACCCTATATTTTTATATTATGAAAAGAGAGAGGTACATTCGTGGCTACAAAAAAAAAAAAAAAAAAAAAAAAAAAAAAAACTATTTTTCCAAAAAGACAAAAACAAAAAAGAAAAGGAATTTTTTTTTCTTTAGTAGAACCAGGGCTGAGAGAGGTCTTCATTCTGACCCTAAAGAAATAGGGGAACCCAGATCCTCCGAATTTGAGTTGGATAAGTAGAAGGCATGCTCCTCATACTTGTTAAGCTTATTGATCAGGTCACGGATCTTCGCATTCTTTGTCTCGTTCTTCTCTAGGAGCTTGTCCTGCTTCGTATTAAGGGTGTCTGTGAAGAGCTTGTGGTTGTGGAAATTGGCGGCCAAATCGCGTTTGCTTCATTCAGATTTCCTCATATCATTTTTGAGTTCGTGAAGGTGGGAGATTACTTAAAAGTGTGCCGCTTTCATGGCAGAGAAAACAGCGGTGGCCTCCTCTAAGGAACGAAGTCGAGGGTAGTCTTTAGTGACAGTTTTGGCCTGTGTCATTAGAGAATGGAAGTGTTCTCCCAGTTCGATCTCCTTCTGTCTCTTAGACTGGATTGTCTCGAAAAATAGGGGTGTTAACCATGGAGAAGATGCCATTATCATAATGATAAGAAGAAAGAAGAAGAAAGATATTCAAGAAGATTGAAGCATTGAATGTGTGGAAATATATCGACTCTTTGTTTGGCTTTAAATAGCTAAACAATCTAAGTGAGAAAAAAAAATCAAAATGTCAAAAAGTATGCATTTAATGAAAGAGTAATGTGTGTTGACAGTATACGTACAACAATTACCATAAGTACATTCTCGAGATTAAAACAATGGCTACTATTTTAATACAGATCATGATGATGAAAAGTTATCATTACCAAAAATTAATTATAGATGTGAAAAAAATAAATTTAAAAGACAGGAGGACAGTTCAGAGAGTAGCGCTTTGATCGGTAATATTTGACTGGTCAGATGTCAGCATGGCAGTAGCATCAACTGGTAGAGCTTGGTCCAGGGCTTGTTCTAAGCTTATAGTAGTCTAATCAATCAGGATTAGAGCTGAGCTTTCCAGTGGAACCTCAGCAGATGGTGTGGGCAAGAGCTCTTTAATCTCGACGATCTCTTCATTGCTCTTATCAACATTTTCTCCTTTTGGCTTATCTTTTAGCTTGTCTGCCAAGAAAGAAAGATCCATACTAGGGAACTCCTCTGATACTCTCCATTAACAAAAGGTAAAGCCTACTTTCTAGAGCTTTTTTTATTCGCTCCTAAATACAGCCCAGAGGTCTTGAATATCCTGGTTAGACTTTTTTGTCTTAGCTGCCAGCTCGGCCACTAGTCTCCCTGCCTCTTATACTTGATCAACAGACTTCAATTTCTCCTGGTCTAGCTCAGCTATTAGGTGGTCTCTCTCAGTTTGCATTTACTGGAGGGCATTTTTTTTTCATGAAGTGCGTCGTCTTTTGAATTGAAAAACAGCATCCTTAGCCTTGAGATCGGTATCCTTTTGGTCGATCACCAAGTGGGTTGTGCTAAATCATGTTGCTACATTCACCACAAGTATACGGGTCAAGTTTTAGTATAGATGAGAAGGAGTAGGGGTTGTCGTATCCACATGGATTGGTTGAGATTATTATCGAGTACCGCGATTTGTCATAACCTAATTTTATCTAGGCAATAAAAATTAATTTATAATTAATTAATACTAATACTAAGTTAATTAATCTAATTTAACTATAATATTATATTGAGATGTTTAGGGAAAAATCTTATCTAGGGATTAACTTTTTTTACAAAAACGTGTTTGGTCTCGTTCAGTTTACAATAACAGCGTTCAACCTATCCAACAATCTCTGTATCGTAACCTCACTCGCCACCTCTCCCGAGTATAAAACGACTGAATATGCGACTTTGCATCAATGAAGAAGTCCCCCTCAACGTCTTAACGACACTAGGTCACATGAATGTTGCCCCAACGTCATTGATTGCACACTTTCTAACTCCTTCCTGGGTTATTAGATCATTGCGTTGTGTTTACCTTAATCCAAATTCGGGGTTACCTCTCTCAAGTGTCAAACCCCGATTTCTCAATATATCTAAATAAGCATATAAACATGACAAACAAATAATGATTTCATAAATATTATTAATCTCTAGACAAAATCCGTTAAGCTCATGGCCATAAACATTTATACAATGAAAAATTAGCTAAACATGCTCAACTAACTACCGAAGTTAAGAAAATAAAGAGAGAAACGAAAGAAACTTAGCCGTAGTCCGAATATTTGGTGCTCAAATCGTTCAATGATCGCTTCTCTTTCTTCGCAACGTGTTCTTCTCCTTTAGATTTGGTTGAGCACTCCCCAAAATACTCTCAAAATATTAGGAACCCTAAGGGGTCTCTAATGGGCTCTCTTTTGCCGAATGAAGAAGAAAGATGAATAAATAAGGAGCCAGAATATCTAAATAAATATCTAAAATATGTGCAGAGTGACCGTCGCGGTGGTGGGTATGTCGGTTGGGTCACGGCCTCGGCGGTGGGATCAGAGACATTTCTGTTCTTTCACCACCGTGACGGTGGGTTTTCAGCAATATTTGACCTTCTCTGCATCTTGACCGCCACAATGGTAAGTTGCAGTTCTGAATTTTGCCCTTATGCTTGTTTCCCCCCCGTTCTTCCATTGTTCTTAATCCGATTTGATTGTTTATGATCTATTTTAATGCCTTTTCACCCCGACACACTTGATTTATATAAAAATACATAAAAACGTATTAAAACATAATAAAAATACTAAAAAACTAGCAAGTTTGGTTTGAAAATAGATAGGTAAATTACACCTATCAAATACCTCAAACTTAAAATTTTGCTAGTGCTCGAGCAAAACACCCACACAATACAAGAAAATATAACTATTTACAAAATTAAAAGCTAAAAATGAAAAATACTAAAAATAATAATGTGCAAGTTTTGAATATCATCTACTGGCCAAACGATTTTTCCCTCATCGGCCCCCAATCCTACCAAGTTCAAGAATAAATCACACCATTTGGTGTTCTTGAATTTCAATAATCGATGATAGTAAGCGTCATTCTAGATCCTGTCAACGAGTGTGTGATTAAGCTCAATTATACAACTATCCGTTAATTAGATGAAATTATTCCTCAATAAAGTTCATGACTAAAACCATTTAGGTATAGGGAATCCATAAGTCTGATTCGAGTTCTATTCTCTACTAATGTAGGCTTAATAGTTCATAAAGATCAATAGGACTTGGTTCGGTTTTAGGAATATTTGGCCAAGGGTATTTCGGAATAGAAAACGGGTTAACGTTGTTAATTTAACGTTACCCAAGGCTAATGCTTGGCACTCTTACACTCAAAACCCCACAGATAAATGGAAACAACCCTGAACATACATTTAAGAATGATGTACTCACTTGTCAAAAGAAACGGAAATTGTATTATATGTACATATGTTTTTTTTTTTTTTTTTAAACTTACCACACCCCTAAACGTATTTGATTATTAGAATTTCACGGGTGTGGTTAAAACGAAAGAAAAATGACAAGTGAGTACTCGAATACCGAACCAATTAAAAGTTCATCCCAAACCTAACCGCTCACTTCAAGTAGCATTTGCAATTGCTAACTTGATTTACTAAAATTTGGGACTTCGGTTTAGCAAATCTCTCCTAAGAAGACCTCGCCAGTGCTAGCTCTATCTCCAAGCTAAGTTTCTTCTCTTCTAAGACGCGATTCCTCTCTTCAGCTTGCTGAATTCAATCAGCTGGTGCATAAGTTGGATGTCCAACTTATTTGTGTCGTCAACACAATTAACCATAGTAGAAGACATGTACATACACTACAACAAAAACGCAAGCAATAAGGAATTGGTAAACAACTTGAATAAACAAGAAAACTTGTCAAGAGTTATGGAAATTACCTGAAGAAATGCACAAATTATCATCTAGAACAGCTTTGCTTTATTTCAACCTTCACTTCTCTCTTCGCCTGTGTCCCAAGACTTCTCATTCGAAATTTTGATAACATTATCAAAAATTGTGTAGAGACCTGGAACAGATGACCCAACTTCATCAATCAATTGGCACATTTGCCGCTTGGACATACCATGACCACTAGAGATTCCCTGGCTAGAAGCTGGTGCTGGGGAAGGTTAGTGGTTAATTGAGGAAGGCTCGGCAATAGAAAGGTCAATTGGAACATCTGTGGCCCTTGCAGTATGCTCTGGCTCTCTGATCTTTGCAAGGATTGGAGCTAAGAGGGTGGTATCATCACTGAAATTACTCTGCGCCTATGAATGCTCAAAGGCTGAGAGTTTTCATCAGATTCAGTCATCCCCTAGACAGCAGGCTAAGGTGGTTAGCTGAATTCTAATTGAACAGAAAATTAGAAAGACAGAGACTTGTCAATCTTACAGCAGCAGCAGGCTGGGATAATGATTGCTCAGTTGTTCTAGTAGGCTTCTTTGTGAGCCTCTTTCTCTTATTCTATCCAAGTTACAACTCAGCCAATTCATTAAATCAAGACAGATCCATTTTTGGTCTGATGAATAGATTATGAGTTAAGAGTTTGTAAGAGCGCTCGGCTGGAACCAACAACCTCCTCAATTCTCCTTCAGTTTTGGCTATGAGGTCAAGGCTTTTGCAAGCTCTCTCACCTGTACTAAAGACCCCAGAAAAGACATCAAGATCACTTGAACATAATTCTAAAGAAATCAAAATTATTGAGGTAACAAGGAAAATTACTTGGGGTGTTGAAGTGCCTCGGTACAACGAAGAGCTATCCTACTTCTTCAGGAGAAAACTCTCAATCACCCAAATAGAAGAGGTACCATAGTTGCCGGTCTCTTACCTTAACCGGAAGATTGGTAAGGAAAGAAACTTTCCTAGGGAAAAACTAATAATATCTCCCTAGATTGGTGAGAAATTTAAGGTATCCTATACTCCTAAGTGTATCTATAGATAGAGATGTTTCTTTTGCTCGTGCAAGGGCAATAACACCCATGATTTAGTGAAAGCTATTTGGGGTTAACTGGGCCATGGGTGATTTCTAATTGCAGAATTGCGAAGAAGAGGGGTGAAAGGAAATGTGAATCCATACTCAAATATCCACAAAACGAGGCATATTTCATCTTTCTTGGCATCTTAGGGATGTATGTTCTCAGAAAAAACCCTAATTGAAACATATTGAGAAATACCATATTCTTCCCTAAATGGCCCAAGCCATTCTTGTGGAACCTTGCTCGCCCCATGATCACCCCAATTTTCTAAGGGATTAGAAGGATGAGCAACTTCAATCATCGTCATTCATTCCGTATAGGGATTCGACAACGAACCAACTTCGGAAGGATTATTTGATTGACTCAACAACATCCTAGGACAGTACAAGTAGTAATCGACACAGAGAATCCAAAGAAAAAATAATAAAACTAAAGGATATGGGGAAGATGAGAACTTACATGAAATGGAAGTGATCTTTCGTATCTCTTCTCTTGAATCATTATGAAAGTTAGGAGGGAAAATGATATGGAAAATTTCACTCTCGTAATTGACATAGGCATAGAGCCTTAACGGGTCAGATCGGGTTAGAAATCCATTCCGGAACAGACAAACCCAATGGGTTATTAGGGCCGCAGAGTAATAAGCCCTGCTGGGTAAAGCCTTCAGTAGTCCTCTAAATTGGGAAAATAGCCTCATGAAGAGGTCCATTAATGGGAAGAGCAAAGCCCATGGTCTATAGAGTCAATGAATAAATAGGTTAGCCTGTCATGAATGCCTCCTCTGCACTTGAAGAACGTTGAAGCCGGATTGACTACAAACGGCCCATGTTTAATGGGGTATGTTATAGAGATCTCTCCCAGAATAAAGGATATCATGGTTATCTTCCAAACTGTTAGGAGTAGATTACGTAACGAGTGACCTCTCCAATAAAATGATAGAATATCTCTAAGCCTATAAAAGGGGTAAGTATTATTGTTATTGAATTACGATGAAATCTGCGTATTAACTCCCTCCATTACTAGATTAACTTATTCTTACGCCGGAGATTCTTTAGACGATACCACACCGGTGTCCCCCTTGGGAACTCATGATTTTGCATGTTTAAGGGGGGAAGACGAAGAGGTTTTTGGCACGTGCGGATCTGTTACACATGTTGGAAATTTCTGGGTACATTAGGTAATGTTCATTTTTAATATTTTACCATGTATGCATGAAGGTGAGATAATGACGCAAGCCACTGAATACGCGAGTAAGGTTGACCCTAGAAAACGATATGCAACAATTAGTCAGATTGATCATCCATTACAAGTTGGTAACTTGGCATGTTTCCTGCTCTTGCCAAATTAGAATTTAGAACGCTCCGAGAAATAACCTTTCCAAGTAAATGTAGCTGCTTGAAAGGTCGGCATGGTCGCTGCGAAAAAGCACTTGTTGAGAGAGGCAGCCACGTACCGTGAACGAGATTAGTCTCACACCCTGTGTAGGTGTGGAGACACTAGTGAATATATGGGAAAAAAAGGTCGGCATGGTCACATATTCCACCCAATTTACCATAAGATAAAGAAAGGTTGGCATTATCACATATTCCACCCAATTTACCATAAGCTTTTAACTTAATATGTATATAACAAATTAAAAAATGAAAGATTAGATTTAAGAATGAATAAGAGTTTAGTAAGGGTGTGTTTAGTTGGGTGAAAAATTGATAGAAAAAATAAAACAGAAAATAGGTTGAAAAATGAAAAAAAAAATAAAAAAATGGTATGGATGGTGAGAGGAAAAAGAAAATAGGAAGGAAAACGCATAATTTTCGAAGTAATTTTTTTCCACACAAATTTGGGAGGAAAATGAAAAAGAGTGAGAGAGAATGAATAAATTTATAATTATACTCTTGATAATAGTATTTTTAAATTATTTTTGTAATATATGAATGTAAAATAGTAGATTACATTAGAGTTAATTATTTTTCCTTTATTTTCTTATTAATTTTCCCTTCACACTTTCAATCTCATTAAATGCTCACAAAATCTTCTCTCTCAATTTTCTTTAATTTGTCTCTCTTTATCTTTTTATATTTAAATGAGTTTCAAACATTATTTATCATTAATTTAGTGGTTTGAGTAAGTTTAATTATTATTTATTATTAATATTGTGGGTTGAGTGAATTTGAAATGTTTGGTTTTTTTTTACAGTTAATGAATAATTTGATGGATAAATTTCACAAACGTCCTATGTCACTTGAAAAATCTTCAACACTCCCTTTCATTTAGAAAAATATCTTTGCTCCCCCTGTCCTTTTAGAAATCCAACAACGACACCCCAAAACTCCTTGGAACAAATGACATATGATTTTGTTTAAAATCTTTACATTTTTATAATTTATTTTTGACATAGAATAACAATTCTTTCTCTTTTAAAGAAAATATATATATAATAAAAAACTATAAATATTTCACTTAAAAGAATTTTTAGTGTTTCTTTTATAAAATTATTCTTTTTTTTTTTTTTTAATTTTTTTTATATTCTTTATTTTTAATACCATTGTATGAAAAAAAAAATTATTTCTTATGCAATCACTCACATTTTTTATTTTTTTTTTTAACGAAGGAAACAATGGTTAACCTTGGATAATCCACAATGTTTTACTTTTTTTTCCATACTTTTTTCATTTTCATTTTTTTTTGTTTTTTCTGGCCATGTTTGCAATTTGAGGCGTTTTCCCCAATGAATTCAATAAGATTTTTATTTTTTTTTTATTTTTTTTATTTTTTTTAATTCCGGTGAGGAGATTGAAAAGATTAGTTTACTCTTACCTTCATGGTACAAACCCCGTTTGGCCTTTCATATTTCCCTCTTCACTTGACTCTTAGGATGAATTCTAAAACTTGGGAATTAAACCCCTTTATGCTTTGTATTTCAATCAGCACCAAAAAATTGGATTAGCAAAACATGCACAAAAGTTTAAAATTTATTTATTGAAATATCTATTTAATACCTGATATGATTTAACCTTGACAATGATCAAGATTTTCTCCAAATATTGTGTCACAAGACGACCCCCTTAAATAATGAGCATCTGAATGATTCTTTCCACAATGAGACTATTGAGTAACTAAAGAAAGTCGATGCTTTTCATTTTTTTAATTTTCATTACTTTTTTTACATTTTGTTTTTCATTTCTTTTGTTTTTTAGCATCGAAAGGTCATAAGTAATCCATGTAACGAGCTTTGGGCAATGATCCTGATCCAGTTTGCCCAAGTCACTAGATGTTAAAACACCCATACGGCTTAATACTTGAATTACCTAGATCCCCAAATAGCTAATTTTTTTTTCTTGAGAAGTATGTTTATGATATTATAGATAATGGACAAATCTCTCGATATCAAAAAGATTTTTTGGGATGGTGGTTTTGCTTTATGATTGATTGTCTAGTCGTTGGATTTTGGGTTCAGTCACTACTCTAACCATTCAGTTTCAAATGTTTGAAGAAGGTAAAATATGGTATAGTATTAATAGAAAATTACAACATCTTTTTTGGTAGTCTAGATGAGCATCGAGAAATTTGTATTTCTAGTCAGAGTAGTAAATTTAGGGCTTTCAAGAAATGATTCCTTGATAGTGGGTGGATTTCGACAATATTCTTCGATTGGGGGATGTCTGGGGTTCAGGAATAGAACCTTTTAAACCTTTCACACTAATTTTTATTTTCTAGTTAAGGTGATTCATCTTGATTCACTTCCTCCCAGATCAAAGTCTCTTTTAGTATTGAAATAATATTCATCATGCTCAAGTTCATTCTCAACCATAGCTTTGACACAAACGATTTTGGAATATTTGAGAAATAAACATTTATCATTAGAGACATACTTTAGGAAACACAATATCACTTATTGAAAGTTTCAAGCCATTACAAAGTAAGTTCTCTACCATCTAGAAAGCTAACTAGATGGAGATGTAGATTTCAGAATCTCTCTAATTTTATCAAGAAATAAATCCTATCACACAAAGGATATAAACCACTTTCCCAAATGGCACTTCTAGAGTCAGTCTTTGGCTTGTAATAGGAGGGTGTCTTCCAACAAAATTTAGAACCGATTCAAGTTTCATTATAGAGTAGGTTTGGCAGAAATCCCTCCATTAGTTGACTAAGTTTATTTGGAAGATAAGATATTGAGGGTTCATAACCATTTTTGTATGTATAGGATGGTATGACAACATGACATATTAGAAAATTTGGGTTATGAGGGAAATACGGGTATTTGTGGTTGGTAATTTAAGATAATAGGGTGGGAATGATTTTGGTTTTGGTAAAATTACAAGAGCACCACTTGATTTGGAGACATGGTCCAAGTAGGTAATTTAAGGTATTGAGTGAGGAGGTTGGATGATATTTCAACTAGGTTTGGTTTGGATTGCTAGTTTTACTTTTGGTCAGACTGTATGGGTACTACTTGATTCGTGAATATGGTCGAATATGATTTTTCATTTATGAACATTTTATCTCATTCGGGAAGAAAACCTTGAAAGAGGTTTTAGGTAGCCTTTTTTTTCATGATTCCCTCCTTGATGACCAAAGTTTTTTAAAATTATTTAAATCAGATCAACTTATTGGTCCATGAGAGTTAAAGAGGATCCATGATCTATTTAAGTTTGGTTAAAAATATCATCAATTTATGTATAAGGTATTGAATACCATAGTGTCTTATAATTGTTTGAAAAACAACTAGACCTATGATTACTATATAAGGCTTATGTTTCCAGCATCCTAGAAAGGCATCGGTTCCCATATCTTCAAACCTCTGACGTCCAGAAAGAACATCCATTGTTGGTTGTTGATATGACAAACGTGTTTTTTATACTAGTTTTCGCAGAAAAACTAGTACGGCCTATCATCTACTAGCAATCTCAATCTAATCCTAAAGGGTATCATCATTTGGGACAATGTGGATGCAATGTAATTGTGCTTGTTCTATGGAAGAATGTAAAATGTAACAATAATATGGGGAGGAAAAACATATACATGCATAAAAAGAAATATGGGGATGGGAAACCATATATATGTCCCAAAAGAAAACACATCACAACTGACTCTTCTTTACAGAATGCAAGGAAAAAAACAAAACAAAATATAACATTTGGACTTGGATTATTTGAACTTATTTGGACATTGTAGGATTGACCTTAGCTATCCCTAGCACTGTTACTAGGTGATGCACCTCAAATTTTTATGAAAAGTGATTAAAATGCGTTTTTGGAAAAGAAGAAGTGTGAGGGATTTTTAGAGCGATTCAGTTTCCTCATGAAAGGACTTAAGCCAAATTTTTTTTAGAAAAAATGAGTTGTCATCGAGCATTGAATTAAATAGTATGCTATGTGATTAGATTTTTGGAAAAATGATTAAAAGAATGGCTTAAATAAAATTTTGAATCCAAAAGACACGATCTGATTAAAGATTCATTTTAAAAGGTTTGGGGGTTAGCTACGCTCGGGAAAGGTGTTAGGCACTCCAAGACGCTCATCCAAAAATGTTACCTTGTCTAATTAATTCCAATCGAAAAATAAGTTCAAATGTTTTATTTGGTTTTGAAATCATTCCTAAAACATATTTTTGGTGTTTTCAAAATAAAATGGGATAAGTTTTTCGTATTTTAAGAAAATATTCCCCCAGTATGACTTCTTATCGAATATTAAAAAATTAGAGAAAGATGATCCCAAAGGAAGATTTTATTTAAGATCCATTGGATTTTCAAAATTTAAATGAGCAAATCATTTTTTATGGACTACGAATGCAAATGAGGAAAGGCAAAATAATAATTGGATTTATATTTGATATGATGTGATCTACCCAATGCTTAGTCTATATGGAATTAATGACCCTAATTCTTAGCCTTGACAACATGGAATATTTGAACAAATGCATGACAAGCTTGATTTAAAGATGTTACTTACCTACTCTCCATATGAATAGACAAAGCATGATTTAATCGTGAAAATAATATGACCTAATGCTTTGTCTAGCTGACATGGCATCTTGTGATTATATAGGTAATGATGAGTATGTTTTAAGAATATTACTTATGTACCTTAAACATGGATGTACTACATGGATAAAACATGATTTAATAATTTGGAATGTCCTAAACTATATGACAGGTTAAATATGTTTTCCTACCTTAATGAATGACAAGAGTTGAATGACATAAATGGGGGACCATACGGAATGTCCTTAGTGTAGTTTTAGATGACGTGAAATATGCATTATGAATGCCCTCAAATAATATGTGCCTAAACTACAAATGTAATGTAAACCAAATGTTGAGAGAATGTTTTTTGTTCTATTTTTTTTATTACCCATTTTCTCACTTAAATAATAAAAATCAAACTCACGACGTTCCCTCAAGGGAATAGGTTTTTGTTAAAATTAACCTAGGCGAAGACTTATGTTGAATTCAATGAAACATCGTACTGAGGGAAGCGATCCCCTAAATCGATTGTTTTCGAGTTTAAACTATTTGGGGGAAACAAAACAGCGACATCGGAATTGCTCCCTTAGATTCATGAATCCCTTGAATCTTCCATAAGGCTTTTAAAAATAAAATGTAGCACACTACATAATGCACAATAAAAAAGAAAACTTAATTCCGCTTAAAGTAATAAAGGAAAAATGCATTTTTTTTGTTTAGCAACATTTCGTCAGGTCCATGAATTGCTCTCATTTACTCAAAACCATTGTATCCTATTGTTATTTCATCAGATCTATAAAGTAATCCGTCTACTTAATTGCCGCTAGAATATTTGTTATTATTTATCAAGGATGAGTAAAATGTAGCACAACACATAATGTAAGTAAAAAAGACAACTTAACTCCCCTTGGAGTAATAACGGAAAAATGCACCTTTTTTATTTTCATTTAGCGGAATTATGTCGGGTTCACGAATGGATCCTGTTTATTCAAAACCATTGTTTCTTTACGATATTTTGTCAGATCTCTAAAAGAACCTATCTACTTAACTACAACAAGAATATTTATTATTTTTTTAGCGAGAATTATGGTTTAACGTCCTTTAATAAGATTCCTCAGGGAGAAAAGTAAATTCAAAAGAAAAAAGTTCCATGTGTAAGGAATTACCTCAGGTAAGAATGGATGAACTATTGCTGCCGAGAGTATGGTCTTTTTTTGCTTCTTCTTGGTTTTTTTTTTTTTTTCTTTTACTTTCTTATATTTTGGTCTTTTTTGTTTTTTTAATTTTTTTTTGTCCTTGTTCTTCAGTTTAGGGGTTTTTGGTGGGATGGGAAGGATTTTTAGATAGGTTTAGGGTAGAAATAATGTAAAATTCGAAGTAGGGGGCCCTATTCGCGCATCCTTGGATGTGTTTGTGCATCCGGGGATTCGTAGGTTACTGCCAAACATTCTGGGGGGTAGTCCATAAATTGGAGACTGCCCGTGGTACAACTTGCAGAAGTGCATGTTATACCCCCTCGTATTTTTCCCCCCCCTCAATTGGACTTGATTTCTTACCTATTATCAACCATGGATGGCAAATATATACTACAAAGGGTAAGTTTGACTTGTATTGGGGTGAAAACAAGGACCAAAATTTATTTTAGATAGATATGCAGAGAAAAATAATTTTGATTTAGTCTTTAAAACTTTTGACTTTCAAGGATGAATCCAAATTATGAAATTAAACAATCCATCATTGTATTGGTGATCAAAATTAATATTTTTCACTAAATTGATTAATGTACAAATTTTAAATTAAGCCCAATAATTTGGGAAAAATTAGAAATATTTTGGAAGTTTGTTCCAAACATTTTTTCTTGAAATTAAGTTTTGAAAATGAAATTAGGCTATAATAAAACTTGAAATTATGAAATTTTTGATTAATTTGACCAATCAAGGCCTCTAATTAAGTTTTTAAAATTTTTATTTTGACCCCTTAGCTTTTCAAATTTTGAAATTTGATTTCCGGAACGTGTTCTTATGCCTTGCAAAGCTTCTCAGCACTGTGTGCATCATTTTCCAAGTTAAATTAGGCCCTTAGATCCTCTTAATTCAAAAATTCAAATTTTTTAAAGTAATTTCACTTTCAAGCCTTAAATTTTTTAAATTTCTCCGAATCCCGATTTTCAAACATAACTTTCCCCCCCAAATTTTCCTTTTAAGATTTTGAAATTGGGCACGATTTTAATCCCCATTTTCGATTTTCTATTTGTTTTAGACTTGATTTTTTTTATTTTTTTTTTATTTTTTATTTTTTTTAAATAAGAATGTCGATACCATAAGTCGAAAACGGGGTCAAGTGGGGCGGGATAAAATGCGATGTCTATATTGTCTAAGAAAGTTTGCTCGACAAATCGCTTACCTACGTGGTGATTTTGAACAGACCTAAATATCAGTCAAATATTGAAATGTTTGATGATGAAAATAATATGTATTATTGCCTCTTTATTGCATTACACTTTTAATTAGTATTTCTTTTCATTTTACTTAAATAATACAAATATAGTACAACTTGTAATCAATTATTTTTTGCATTAAATTATAGTCATGCTTTGCTAGAAATTAATATATTTATATCTTTATTTCATCTACAATAATAAACATAAGAAATTTTTTAGAATAATACCCATTTTCAGAAAACATATTATTATGGGCCCTAATAATCAAAACGCATACAACAAAAAAATCTACTAAATTATTTATTTTTTTAACAAAATCCCAATACTAGCCATCAATAGCACTCACGTGCGATTTGTCTTGAGGAAACCATTAGGTATTTTTAGAAACAAGGTAAAGAAAAAAATTGTCATTCAAATTCCTTGATTGAAGCTACGAAAATGAAAGTTTTTTGGGTGAATAATCTGCCCACTCTCATTTCTCCTTGCTCCAAGTTGCAAAATAATCAAGTGCGTAACCATAAACTACTAAAATCTAGCAAACAACGACGACAGCTAAGATGACAGTAGCGTTGAACGGCAGCGACAATTGTGGATTTAATGGCGATGACGGCAACTATAGGCGGTAACGACGGAGGCAACGGCGACGACAATGAACGGTTTGTTTTTGTTTTCAAAACCAGTTTGGTTTTGTTTTGCAAGGTCCTGTTTGGTTTTTGTTTTCAAAACCAGTTTATCTAAACTAAAAAGAAGTCTTAGTATTGTAGTAGATTTGTAAGAAATCTATGATTTTCACAAACATGAGGTTGCCAGAGATGGCCATATAGACACCATAAGCAACACATGTGGACAACAATATCCATATTGAATGTTTTCGCATTTTGCCGGTGATGCTTTGTACCCATGAATTTCCACTAGTTATGGAGTCAAGTTGATGCTTTTGCACCCTTGAATGTTGACTAAAATCCACTTTGATCCCTATGGTTTAAATTTGGAACATATAACACCTTAAAGTTCTTAATTGTCCCATTGCAATCAAAGTCAAATTCACCTTTAAAATTTGGCCGAAAAATAGTCTTGTCTTGTACTAGATTTTCTCCGGCGCGATTTCAGATATGATGTATGCAATATTGATTTTGTTGATGTGTGAATCAAATCAATACTAATCATATATGTGGGAAGTCCAGGTGCTATTGTTCACAAATGTATAACCAAATATTTTTTGATGTGTAACAACAATTTATACGGATTAAGTAAGGTTACTGAATTCAATTATTCCAATAGTTACTGCATAATTAGCATTACCATTTTTTTCAAGAGTAGATTGTCAAATTGTAACTGTACAGTAACAATGCCACGAAATATGACTCACAACTAGAAGTGGTTGACAAAAATGTCATTGTACAACAAACATTATTGACAAATGTATAATCATATAATATTTGTTGTACAGTAATAATCGATAAAATTCCACAATATGTATACAAACATGTGTTTGCACTTTTAGAATCGTTTATATGTATTACTAATAATTAAATACGTCGTACTTTTATTTGATCAAGAAATAAAAAATTGGACAAACGTTATACTTGTGTAAACACATGGGGACCACATACAATTTCGGTATTGATAGTACATCAACTATTGAGAATTTATATGACTGCGTGTGCAAGAAGTATAAAGGTTTTCATATGGAAAAATTCAAGTTTTCTTATTCAATTCTCAACCATCCTAATTGTTATTTTGGATACATTGATTCATTAAGCAATCTCTGAAAACTTTCTAAGTGTCAGAAATTAAAATGTATTGATTTATAGATACAATTAACGCACATTAAAGAGAGTAGTGAAGATGTAGATGGAACAGACACTGGATATTACAGGAAAAATTCAGAAAGTGATGAAGGTGAAAATGTGATGGTATCGTACTACCCAAAAAAGTCAACAACAATGTCTACTGATTGGCGGTATTTAATTCGTGAGAAAGAACAAGTCTTTAAAGGTGGAGTTAATGATTTTAGGGATAACTTAGTAAAATATTTCATTAAAATTGATTTCAAATTTTACGATAAGAATAGACCATCTCAGGTCATGGCATTTTCCGTATACAAATTTGAGTGCGGATGCGAATGGTGCATACATATGAGCGTCGATAGTAAGAATGGATATTTTTACATCAAAAAAATAAAAAACTTTCACACTTTTGGTACTGCGTACCAAACTAGGAGAAATGCTAGGATGAACTCTAAAGTTGTGTCGAGACGTATAAAAACCATGTTAATGATTCAGCCACTAAAGCGTCCTATTGACATCATCAAAGAATTTAAAAATAACTATGGTTTGGACATGAGTTATCACCATGTAAAGGGGTTTGTTGAAAAGGTTAGGGAAGATATATCTAGGGATTATCGTAGTGGATATGACGAATTGAATGGTATAAAGAAGCGTGCATGGAGACAGATCTGGGTAGTTGTTTTGAAATTGAATATGGATTTAAATATATACGCCATATGCTATTTTTTGACGAAACATTTTTTGAAAGCACAATATAAAGGCACGCAGCTTGGAGCGATCAGCGAAAACGGGAAGAATGGTAAGTAGGGTAAAAATTCTAGTTACATCTGACGTGTTAATCAATCATTTGATGTTATACCCCATGTAATAATTATTGTTGGGTGAACAATGCATTCAAGTATTAATGTCATTCAATGTAATTTTTGTTGTACAGTAAATAATGCAATTGTTACTGTAATCATTAGGTGTGAAATACCTCAACAATAACGTTATTGGCAACTTAAAATCACTACAGTTATTGTCATTTATGATAGCTATATATCCATTAGCATTTGAAATCGTGGACTTTGAAACGGAATACAATTGGGATTGGTTTCTAAAGCAACTAGTTAATGTTATACTACAAGAACAAGTCATGATAATCGTATTTGATCGACATGTTGGCTTAATAAAAACTATGAAGTAGGTATGCCCAGATTCATTTCAATCATTTTGTTTGAACGATTAAACAATGAATTAGAAAAGAAAAATGGAGGCCACGCACCGATGGTAAAACAACGATTACTGTGTCTGTTACGTGAGTGTTACAAATTAAAAACAAAGTTCGACTTTTATTCATTTTTAGCAAAGTTAAAAACTGAGGGTTTCAAACATGTTTATGATTGGGTTGATGATTTGACTTGGGAGAATTAGATAAATACATTTTTTCAAAGGTCAAAGGTATAGTAAATTGACATCCAATGTCACATAGACATTAAACGGATGGATTAATAAAGTCGAACCCTTACCAATCCACAAGGTTATTGATCGAATTTGTGTTGATCTAATGGAATAGAAGACAAAACGACGTAACATCGAGCTTAGGTGAACAATATTCTTTGTGAATTAATTGAGAAACAAATGCTAAACGTTTAATCAGATCCTTCTGTACTTGTGGACCTCAAAAAACATACGCATTCTTCTTTAGATTGGTGGGACAACTGGATTACCGTGTGCACATGCTTGCGCTACAATTACAAAAATCGGTTGAGATTTAAACTCATACATAGAGGAGTACTTCTATATATCATTTTATCATCTAAATTATGAGGATGTAATTTTTGTTTTGCCAACTATAGGAAAAAAAAAAAAAAAAAACCGAAAGAAGATGATATTATAATACTGCCACTAGTTACAAAATAACCTAAGGGACGCCCGAAGAAAATGAGGATCCCATCAAAAGGAGAGTTCAAGAATGGAAAATTGAAATACAGTCGATGCAGTGAGAATGGACACAATAGGAACACATGCGAAGAACCCAAATGAGATGGAAACATTTATTTGATTTTTATTGTATTTTCGTAGTATACTTTATATTGTTTTTGAACAATTCAACATTGTGTGTGTTTTAATAATGTACATCGTTATGAATTGCGATGACAGTTTACTAGTTCGTTACGGTTATATTTTTTTTGGTTATATTGTGCACACAAACAAAAAAACAATGTGAAATGATGTAACAATTTTTTCACCAAAATACACAATTTGACGTGAAAATTACTGCGTAACATTTTTAGATAAATGATTGTTGCACAACAACATAGTGCAGGGTTTTAATAGGATACATGAACATTACTGCGTAGTAAATTTCAACGATAAGTAATTATTGTTGTACAGTCTTTATTTTGAAATTACAATTTTGTGCTTCAGAATATATATATATATATATATATATATATATATATTATTTTTTTTGTAGCTGTCCAAGCAATTAATAAATTTGAATATATATTGATTATTTGAAAGTTGTTTGCATTAAAATGGATACCTGAATGATTCTTTGACTGCAAAATAACTATGAAAAATGTATTGTTAAAGTCTTACTCATCCAAGCAATTTATGCACGTTCATCTGAACAAAACAAAAAACACACGAACGGGAAATGAATTAAGCATGAATCACATCATTTAAATATTACAAAAATCAAATAAATTAAGAAACAAAAAATAAATTTGTGAACATGTTTTTCATAAACCAAACTAACATAACAAATGTAGGAATAAATAATCTTGTGAAACAAACCTTTCTTAAGAATTGACAAAACAAGAAAAAAAAACATAGTGTCGTCTGACTCATTACATTGAATTGCTTCGTGTGTAAAATATAGTGAAGACTCAACTACCATGTTTGTTATTTATTATATTCTTATTATGTTTCATTCTTTCTACAGTTGATATTCCGCTATTGCCTGCGCACTTGATTTCGACTTGTTGCCCAAGGATGAACTTCCTCTTTAGAAATGTAACAATCGCTCCACAATCAGACCTGCCAAAAAATTATACAAAATTCTAATATATCCAAATATATATTGATCTTTTTTGCGTTGAAGTGCTCGACTCACTTGCATACTGATTGAAGTAGTCAGTAATGTAATCCTCTTAAATTGTTTCATAAGAAATCATAAGTGACTATTGAACACACAACAATGCTAAATAACATAACATAGCAGAATGAGCGATAGTGAAGGTTGTTGAACAGTAACAAATAAAAATAGCAACATATGAGAAGGAATATGGGAGCAAATATCGATGTACGACAACGAATGATATAGAGAGGAGTAAACGTTATTGTACAACAACAAACAAGATGCAATCTTGGTTGTACAACAACAATGTCTACAAAATAATAATTAAACAATTGTCCTTATACAACAACCTTCATATCCATGCAGCATAAATTTTATACTTATTAGTACCAACTTACTACCAATACATGTGCAAAAAATATAAAATCTTACTATAAACTTAATGTCCCTAAAATGCAGATCATGCAAACTACGGCTAGATAGCAAGTTGTGGGGATTTAATGTTCCATGCTCCAACTAGAATGCCAATAACGTCTAATACGACAAATTAGATTTCCTCTTAGGCGTGTTTATCAGGAACATTATCATCTTGTACAAGTTGACAAGACCCTTTTTCAATTTCATGTGTAGTTGTTCCCGAATGATTTCTTATTTATTTTCCTCGACAATATCCTATCATCAAACACAATACAAAACTTAATATGCACCCAATATACAATGAGATAATACACTTTTAACAGGACAGGCAAATCAACGAAGGTACATACCCAAGAAAGACTAGGCATAATAAACACTCTAAGTTGTGGAGTATCAACATTTGCTACGTCATTCTGGAGTTCATGTTGGTAATGATACATAATATCGGTAAACATATCTATCACCTACAAAAATCATGAAAAAAAAAAATATCAAGTTAATATTTACAATAAAATAGAACACATACAATATATTTACCTACTCTACTCTGTCTTCTGTTTAAGAGATAGATTATACCGCTGAAATGGATGCTAGAGAAGTCATTCAATTTAACCCATACCAGATCACTGCACCAAGAAAAACAAATTCAAATACTGCACTACGACATGAAGAAAACATAAGAAATTAATCGAAGTCACTATAAGGAATATTATATGCATCATCATGTGTTTCATGTATGTATCTCGGTTAAGATTACACATGAAACAAAATATTTTTCAAAATTATGTGTGTTTTTATAGGATCCTAATTAGTTAAATTATTTGTTCCTATGTGTAATTGAAAAAGAAATAAAGATAATTGACTAAAATTGAATTTCAGATTTAGTGGAACTAATCAAGAAAAGAAATCGGTTAAAGAGGCAAAAATGTTGATGAAATTGGATTTAAAACGAATTAAGGAGAGGTGTTCTAGAAGTGGTCGGTTGACAAGTAAATTGACCTGTGAATAGAAGATAAACTCTCTGAATTGTTCGGTCAACAGTTAGGTCGACATATGGTAAAAAAAGAAACTCTCTGAATCTCTAAGTAGACAGATAGATCGACTTGTGAAACATTCTGAATTATCCGATTAACAGATAAAGTATGGGCGGTCAATCGATGGGCGATGGATTTTTGGCTTGGCTACATCCTCAATTGGGTAGTCGACTGATGGGCTTTAGTCAGTCGACAGATGGAGCTGTTTCAGGATTTATGGAATTTCATATTTAATTCAAACAATAGCCATTACTAGCCGTTTATGGTTAAGATATGCGAGATATCTTAAGGATCTGATATATTTTGAGTTATTTAATTAATATTTAAATATCCCTATATACATGGTTCAAGTATTTTTTATATCTCTCAATTTGGTATATGTAATTTTTTCAATGTTATCTAATTGAGTTTGAGTAAAAGTTTGAGGGATTTAATTGATTATTTTAAGAGATATTTTAAGTGAATAATATCAGGAATGAATCATTATGATATAGAGGGTCTATTGGTGTAATTAAATGTAATGATTTATGAAAACTAACCGTTGGAGGGCTTGTTTTATTCCTTTATTAATAGACCTGTGTTTTTCACTTTAATGTGTGATTAGAGATCAATATAATCTAAATTATTCTGTGTTATTCAGCTCTTATGCTTTTTAAGAGTTATCATACTGAGAGTTTATGAGATCTTTCTTGAGAATCATTCTTTGAAAATTATTTGTTCGATCACTTATTTGAAATTGCATTACTGATCATTATTTATTCGGTGGAATACTGGTGAGATTTTTCCAAATTACTTATTATTACTTATTACTTGATTGTATTATTTATTATTTGGAATTTAATCTTTGAAATTGTTTTTCGAATTTTTTATTGAAAATTATTTTTGAAATAATTTTTTGAGAAAATTTGATTACATGCTTAATTGTTTGCTACCCATCTTTATTTATCAGATTTTGAAATTCTTACTTTTCTATCACTAGTATCAGGATATTAATTGAGTTTGAATTTATCTGGGATGGTAGAAGCTCCGAGTTGAAAAATCACTTATCAATTATTTGTAATTGGTGAGTTGAGTGTCGGATTAGATACTATTGGGAGTACCTAATCAAGGATAGTTGGTTTCAATCTCTTCTGATAAAGAGATTGAGGTGTTAATTCTTCTTTGATTGAATTTATGAGTGATTTTGTAAGGGTTTCATCCTTACCTAGGAAAATAATAGTTTGAGTATTTTTGTGAGGTTTTGATTTTTTAGCCTAAGGTATAAAAAGAATTAGGTTATTCTTGAACTTGTAAAGAGTAGATGTTATTTTTGAGTCAGTAAAAAGAAGAGATTTTTCCTCAGCCTGGAAAAATAAATTTTGTAACGGTTGATTATGAGCCTGTGAAAAGAATCATTGTGTAAAAGTTTGGTTCCTACCTTTTTAAAGGAATCTTAGTGATTAGTTGGTGCGAATCTCTGTGGAGCTCGGGGGATAGGATTAGCTAAGATTAGCTAGGTGAACCAAGATAAATTTCTGGTGTGCTGTTTTCTTTATATTATTTATTTTTGGTTATTTAGTGTGCACCTAATTAATAATATATTTCCGCTGCTATATAGAGATAATAATTAATTTATGATTAAAATTATTTATTTGGATTTTTGAAATATTTTCTCTGATAATTTTTTAGATCTACCCAATTCACTTTCCCTCTTGGGTAGATCACTAGGCTAACAATTGGCATCAGAGCTGGTTTTAGCGTGTTAGGCTTAACATCCTTGATAAATCGGTCACGTGCACGCACCATGGATAATATTTTTTGTATATCTTCTCTTGATGGTGATAGATTCTTATATGACAATGTGGTTTATGATTCTTGCGATTCGTGTGATAGTGATGGAGATGATGATAATGAAAATGTTCATATTGTTATGAAAAAATTACTTTCTTTCACACTACTTTTTGCTAAAGAGAGCTTGAGTTTAAAAAGAAAAATTAATTCTTTTAAAAATGGTGGAAAAAGTGTTTGAAAATCTAAAGTGCTTTTGGATGATTATTCTAGTACAAAAGAATTTTCGGATGTCGTTTTTTAAATTAATAATTTGCTCTCTAAAGTGGATTCTCTTGAAAATGAAAATATAATTTTAAAAAATAATTTTGATATGATTTCCAGGCAAATGTCAGATCTTGTTTCTAAAATCGATTTACTTAATAAAAATTTTGAAAAATCAAAATCCGACCTTAAGACTATTTTAAGAGATTTTGAGAATAATTTTTCTAGGTAAAGTGAATATGCTTCATCGTCTCATCCTTCATCACAAGCGAGTGATAATTATGTGGCTATTGTTAGAAATAATTCTTGCTTTACATCTCGTGCTTTCTATGATAAATTAGATTTGAGATGTTATTATTGTAACAAGGTTGGACATTTTAAAGTATCATGTCCATTCAGGAACACTAAGTTTATGGCTAAAAATGGATCCAAAGTAAAATGGATACCTAAAAGAGGTACACAAATTGCTTGTGCAGAGTTACATAGTGTTGGGACGGAAGGAACAACTAGAGAGATTATATCAAAATGAAGACGGGAAGTCACCAAGAATCTACTAGAGCGATATGTATAAAGCGAAAAGATATACCAAGATCGAGATGTGAAGTTTTAAAGAAGCAATAATCGACATGTGCAAATAAAAATGATGTATTGAAATCAAAATGTGAAGCTACAAAGAATTCACAAGTGACATATGTGAACAGAAAAGATGCACCAAATTCGAGATGTGAAATTACAAAGAATCCACAAGTAGCATGCGAAAGTAGAAAAGATGTACCAAAGCCATCGGCTAAGAGAAATTGTGTACTCAAATCAATCGATGGTACAAATGAGGTAAAAAGAAAAGTCATCACTAAGGATATAAGAGGTACTCCTAACCCTTCGTGATTTAATTTATTAAAAATTTTGGTATCCGACTTGCCAAATAGGTAAGTTGGTAATGATTTCTAAGATCTAGTTTAAATGATGTGTTACTTGTTGTCTTAGAAACATTGTATGGTGATTCTAAGAATTACATTTATTTAAGGGGTATTAACATGTCTTTATATGCTTATATCAAGTAGTGATCATGTGTTTGATTTTGAAATATGTTACATAATTTAGAAAATGAATCTAAGTGTTTGTGCTCTCACTAAGTAGTGTTGACAATTTGTTGCATGTTAACAATACTATTTGTATAATGTGCTCTTATTCATGAATATATCTTTTTTACAAATATGTCGGATTGAGCTGATATGTTATGCTTCTTAAAATGATATCTTGATTTATTATAATGCATAATATCATGATATATTAAAGGTTTTCAAATGATTATTATTTTGGAAGGGTTTTAAAATTTTATTATGCATGCACTAGATTTATGATTGATAAATTATTCTTGAGATATGTTTCATATTCTAGTGCGTTAAAGATCATATGTTAGGAAATATATTATTTGGTATCATTAGTAAGGCATGCGTATTTAACTGAAATTATATGATTACATGTTATATTATTAAAATATTTTGATTGTCTCAGGATTATTCTCCTATGCATGAATTTACTTGTTTACAATTATTTAGGGGAAGAATTTTTTATAAGTGGAGAAATAATGTGTTATGCTTAAATTAAAAAGGATGATATTGAAGATTTTGATACTTTTAATTAGTTTGTTATACTCACTAAATCTCTAGCGGAAAATTAAAGTTTATGACATTTGCCTAGAGTAGTGATGTTTTTTGTTCCCCTCCCCATTTTTTTATTTTTTTAAGATGACAAAGGGGGAGAATTAGTTGATGTTTTAATGAATGTCTCAAGGGGGAGCTTGAATTATCTTGTTAAATATCTTAAGGGGGAGTTTAAATTTGTTCATTATTGAAAATCTTATGATTATCTTCATTACTTTATTTTAACGAGTTTAAGAACTCGTCCTCGGATTTAGGGAGAGTTTGGTTACATTTTTATTTTGAAGAAAATATCAAAGTTAATTGTCATCATAAAAAAAGGAGGAGATTGTTGATCCTAATATTTTGATGAATAATTAAATGTTGATATTTTTGGAGGAACTAACGATTTTATTGATTGTTCCAGTTTATTAGTTTCAGTGATGAAAATGATCATGAAGATATTGTAACAATGTTAAAAATGATGACAAAAATGATGGAAGATTAAGAGTTTGAAGAAATTGAAGAACCTAGAAAAAATAACTCATGTTAAATTCTAGCTCTTGATGTATCCCGGTTAGGATCACACACGACACAAAATATTTTTCAAAATTATGTGTGTTTTTAAAGGATTCTAATTAGTTAAATTATTTGCTCCTATGTGTAATTGAAAAAGAAATAAAGATAATTAACTAAAATTGAATTTAAGATTTAGTGGAGCTAACCGAGAAAAGAAATCGGTTAAAGGGGTAAAAACGTCGATGAAATTGGATTTAAAATGAAATAAGGAAAGGTGTTCCAGAAGTGGTCGGTTGACAGGTAAGTCGACCTGTGAATAGAAAATAAACTCTTTGAATTGTCCGGTCGACAGGTACGTCGACCTATGGTTAAAAGAGGAACTCTCTGAATTTCTAAGTCGATAGATAGTTCGATTTGTGAAACATCCTGAATCGTTCGGTCGACAGATGAAGTATGGGCGGTCGACCGATGGGTAAAGTATTTTTGGCTTGGCTACATACTGAATTGGGTAATCGACTGATGGGCTTTAGTTGGTCGACAGATGGAGCTGTTTCAGGATTTATGAAATTCAGGATTTAATTCAAACAGTAGTCGTTACTAGCCGTTACTGGTTAAGATATACGAGATATCTTATGGATCTGATATATTTTGAGTTATTTAATTTATATTTAATATCCCTATAGATATGATTCAAGTATTTTTTATATCTCTCAATTTGGTACATGTAATTGTTTCAATTTTATCTAATTGAGTTTAAATAAAAGTTTGAGAGACTTAATTGATTATTTTAAGAGATATTTTAAGTGAATTATACTCGGAATAAATCTTTATGACATAGAGGGTCTATTGGTGTAATTAAATGTCATGATTTATGGGAACTAACCGTTGGAGAGCTCGTTTTATTCCCTTATTAATATACCTGCGCTTTTCACTTTAATGTGTTATTAGAGATCAATATAATCTAAATTTATTCTCATCTATTCAGCTCTCGTGGTTTCCAAGAGTTATCATACTGAGAGTTTGTGAGATCTTTCTTGAGAATCATTCTTTGGAGATTATTTGTTCGATCACCGATTTGAAGTTGCATTACTGATCATTATTTATTCGGTGAAATCCTAGTGAGATCTTTCTAAATTACTTACTATTAATTATTGCTTGATTGTATTATTTATTATTTGGAATTTGATCTTTGAAATTATTTTTCATATTTTTTATTGAAAATTATTTTTGAAACAATTTCTTGAGAAAATCTGATTACGTACTTAATTGTTTGCTACCCATATTTATTTATTAGATTTTGAAATTCTCATTTTTCTATCACTAGTATTGGGACATTAATAGAGTTTGAATTTATCTGGGGTGGTAGAAGCTCCGAGTGAAAAAATCACTTATCAATTGTTTGTAATTGGTGAGTTGAGTGTCGGATTAGATATTATTAGGAGTGTCTAATCAAGGGTAGTTGGTTTCAATATCTTCCGATAAAGAGATCGAGGTGTTAATTCTTCTTTGATTAAATTTATTTGTGATTTTGTAAAGGTTTCATCCTTACCTAGGAAAATGATAGTTAGAGTGTTTCTGTAAGATTTTGATTCTTTAGCCTAAGGTATAAAAAGAATTTGGTTATTCTTTAACCTGTAAAAAATAGAGGTTATTTTGAGCTTGTAAAAAGAAGAGGTTATTCTTGAGCTTGAAAAAATGAATTTTGTAAAGGTTGATTTTGAGTCTGCGAAAAGAATCATTATGTAAAGGTTTGGTTCCTACCTGTTTAAATGAATCTTAGGGATTAGTGGGTGCGAATCTCCGTGGAGCTCGGAGGACTGGATTAGCCAAGATTAACTGGGTGAATCAGGATAAATTTCTGGTATGTTATTTTTTTTTACATTGTTTATTTTTGGTTGTTTGGTGTGTACCTAGTTAATAATATATTTCCGCTACTATATAAAGATAATAATTAATTTAGAATTAAAATTATTTATTTGGATTTTTGAAGTATTTTCTCTGATAAATTTTTATATCTACCTAATTCACTTCCCCTCTTAGGTAGCTCACTGGGCCAACAGATATATTATATATGTTATTACCTACTAGGCAAGTTTTGTAAGGTGGATATATTATATATATTATTACCTGTCAGACAAATCTTACATGGTGTATATATTATATATATTGTTGCCTGTCAGGCAAGTCTTACAGGGTGGATATATTATACATATTGTTACCTGTCAAGCAAGTCCTGCAGGTGGATGTGATAACTCCCGATCATGAGATAAAATGATCCTATGACTGGTAGGAAAGTATGTTATGTTATTATGTACAAGTGAGTTGATTAGTTGATTTAAATTTGATTGTTCTGTTACGATGAAATTTTATTGAGGTTTGGATATTGCCCAGTGTAGTTATATTTTATTGAAAAGTGAAAAAAAAATATACTTGATCCATAAAATGCTTTTATATTACGAAGATAATGCACCGCTAAAATATTCAAATAGATATTGGTCTACTACTAACGATTGGTAGAGTCGAAGTGTGGGAAAATCATTGAGACTTTTTGAGGACTTTATGAAATTTTGGTATATACATGTTTTGAGTGAGTATTTACCTTTTAGTGACATAAATGTGTTTTAAATGTATTTGTATGTTTGAAACATAATTATGTGACTAAGACACAATTATATAGTTGGGACGTATTTGATCTTTGTAGTTTGACACGTATTTAGTTGATTGACACGTATGTATGTGTTTCAAGACGTATTTATATGGTTCGATTGCATTTATGTATATTGAAATATATTTATATGATTGAGTCGCATTTGAGTATTTTGATACTTATTTATGTGGTTGTCACGTATTCGTGTGATTGAGATGTATTTAGGCAGTTTGGAACGTATTTCTGTGTCTGAAACGTATTTGTGTGGGTCAGATATATTTGTGTATTTTTGACATATTTATATGTTTTCAGATATATGGTTTGGGATATATATATATCGAGATATATTTATGAGGTTGACACGTAATTATGTGATTCATATGTATTCATGAGTTTCGATACATATTTATTTGGTTGAAACGTGTTTATGTATTTCGACACATAATTATGTGTTTGAGAAGTATTTATATGTTTTAGACGTATTACGAGTAATTTATTATTTAAAATTTGGATTGTTTGATATTTATGGAAAAAGTTTACAAGATTATTGAAATTTCGATGCGGATATTGGAAATGAGTATTTTTAGTCTCATGGGACAATTCACAAGGAATTGGGCTATCTGTTGGATAAGATATTGATCTTAAGATTTTGATGGACAATTAAGTGTTGATATTTTGATGGAACTAATGGTTTAATTGAGTGTTTTAGCAAATTAAAGTTCCAGTGATGAAGATGTGATGACAAATGGATGCTAAATGATGATGACAAGATGATGAAGAATTAAGAGTTTGAAGAAATTAGGAAAAACAACTCAGGTGAATTTCAACTCTTAATATCCCAATTAGAAACACGCACGACACAAAAGTTTTTATTGTTTATGTGTGTTTTGATAAGATGAAATTATTTATTCCTATGTGTATTTGAAAAGAAATATTTATAATTGATTAAAATGGAATTTAAGAAGTTAATGGAGCTTATTTAGAAAAGAAAATAGTTAAAGGGGCAAAAACATAAATAAGAATAAGTTAAAAACGTGTTCAAAAAATAGATCCAGTATGCATAAGTCAACTGGTAAAGTCGACCGGACCAAACAGGTGAAACTCTCTGTATCTCTAAGTTGATAGGTAAGTCGACCGGTGAAGAGAATATGGACTCTCTGAATCAAGCAGTCGATAGGTAGGTCGACCGGTGAGAATAAATGAAACTCTCTAAATCAAAGAGTCGACAGATAGGTCGACCGATAGACGCAGAGTTTTTAGCTTGGTTACATTCTGAATCGAACGGTCGACTGGAGTGTCTGTTTCAGGATTCTGTGCATTTCGAAATCATATCTAAAAGTAACTGTTTTTTGTTGGAATTTGAGAGAGATTTAAGAGATTTATTGATATTTATGATATGCTTCATCTATTATTTAAATCCTATTAAGTTAGTTCATTAAGTTTTAATATTTCTCAATTTAGTATATGAAATTGTTTCTATTCTATTCTAATTGAGATTGAGAAATATTTAGGGGATTTAATTGAAAGTTTTAAAAGCTATAATTAAGATGATTGAACCGAAATGAAGTCATAATGATATATGAGGTCTAAGAGAGCATTTAATTGTCATGACACATGGGAACTAGCCGTTAGAGAAATGATTTATTTTTCATATATATAGACCTATGTTTTTCATATATCATTAACACATTAAGAGAGAGCTAAAATAGTTAAAATCATTTTTGAGATGTTATAAGAGTTATCATTCTGAGATATTGTGTGAGCTATTCTAAGAGGCGATCTTGAGAAATATTTGTTGTTAATCATTGCAACTACCGGATCGAAAGTAACATCGCGTTATTTATATTTTCTGTGGATTTCGGGTGAGATCTTTTCAATTACTTTCTATTTGTGCATTACTTGTTTAAATTTAGAAATTGATTTTAGAAATTATTTTTTTATTCTTTATTGAAGAAAATATTTTTTATAAATAATTTCTTGAATCTGATTACGTGCTCAATTATTTGCTACCCATATATTTTGTTTAAAATCATATTTTCAATCTCACATTTTTCTATCACTAGATTTGAGATATTAATTGAGTTATTATTTATCTATGGTGGTAGAAGCTCCGAGTGAGATTTTCTGCTTATCAATTTATATTGGTGAGTAGTGTAACTGATTAAATATTGTTGGAGCTATTTAATCAAAGGGTAGCCGGGTTTCAGTCTCTACCTATAAAGAGATTGAAGTAGTGATTCTTCTTGGATAGAATTGTGTTTGAGTAAATTTTGTAACGGTTCAATCCTTACCGGGTAAAAGGATATTTGGAGTGTTTGTGAGATTTTGATTCTTGAGCTTAAGATATAAAAAGAATTAAGTTGTGATTCTCCCTGTAATAGAATTAGATTATTCTTGAGCCTATAAAAAATAGAGGTTCTTCCTTAACTTGGAAAAATTATTTTGTAAAGGTTGATTCTGAGCCTGTAAAAGAATCGTTGTGTGGGTTTGATTCCTACCTTTAAAGGGATTTTGAGTATTAGTGGGTGCGAATCTCCGTGGAGCTCGAAAGACTGGATTAGCCAAGAGTAACTTGGTAAACCAGGATATATCTTGGTGTGCTGCAATATTTAATTTGTTTATTTTTATTATTTGATGTGCACTTAGTTGATTATATTATTCCGCTGTGATATAAAGATAATAATTAATTTAGAATTAAAATTAATTATTTGACTTATTGAAGTTTCATTCTGATAATTTTTAAATACTCAATTCACCCCCCTTTTGAGTATTCCACTAGGCCAACATAAGATGTTGGCTACGATACGTTGGTTACGAGATGTTGGCTTGAAATGTCATATGGAATTGATAAAAGCTGATTATGGAATATGGTAGTAGACTTAAAAGGTTAGGCCAAGTGAAAAATTATTGAAGTCATAGACTTGTTGGAAATGAGATAGACCCAATTCAAGTGAGACTACCGTGATATTTTGAAGATATATTATTATTTATTATTATTTTTATCAGAATAACGCAATGAAAACATTTAGGAACATAGATTATTTGGCAATTGGTTACTTATATTAGTTGTTACCGACCAAAGTGCACCATGTCCGTAGGTTGTTGGATATAATATAGGCCATTGCGAATGCGGATGTTGTGATAAGTAAAATGAATTTTGACAGTTGTGAATGATGGGTGACTTTCGGTTATAGGACACTACATAGAGAACCATTGTTCTAGAATCGAATGTAACTAACATGACCGTGCAATGCGTTCTGAATTATTATTGTTTTAAACGAAATTTCGAGGACAAAATTTATTTAAGGGGGTAGATTGTAATACCTCAAAAATTTATATTTTTGAAAAATATTATTTTATATAAATTTGATATTTTTGGGATTGTTTTGTAAATTTATAATATAAATAATATTTGATAATTTTTGGAGATCGAATGTTAATTTTAGGGGAAAAGGCTTTTTTGGTCTTTGAAAGATAGTCATAGTGTCCAATTGGCTCCTAAGATTTGAAACTCAACACATTTGATCTCAACATTTGAAAATCGTTTCAATTTGGCCCTTGAAGAGGAATCTGTGAAGTCAAAGTAATGGTCAACGTTACTTCAAGGGCATTTCGGTCATTTAAGTGCCCCCAACTGTTTCCCTCCATATATGTCCATACATGTTCAGTTTTCTTGCGATTTTCTTCATTTCATGTGCCTATAAATTAGCCCTCTACCCATCTCTCTTGTTCTATCTTTTAGAACCCAATTTTTTTTTTCTTTTTTATTCTGTCCAAAAACAAATGGAGGGTGAACACATTTGTAATTGTGGAAGAAAAGTGAAAATGGCAACGTCCTGGACTACACATAATCCCGGAAGGAGATTCTATTCTTGTGGAAATTGCAACCAGGTACGTTTTATTTTTTTTCATACTAATTTTTACGAAATATTTAAAAAACAAAATTCTAATCTCATTTTGTAGGCTACAGGTTGTGGCTATTTCTGGTGGGTTGATCCTCCTATGTGTCCAAGATCAGCGGCAATAATACCAGGATTATTAAGAAAAAGAAATATTTTAGAAGAAGAGAATAACTGAAGGAAGAATGATTAGAAGAAGTTATGGATAACATTAATTATTTCATGAAACAATTAATGTTATCCATAACTTCTTCTCCTCATTCTTCCTTCGGTTATTCTTTTCTTTTAAAATATTCATTTTTCTTAATAATCCCGGTATTATTGCCCCTGATCTTGGACACATAGGAGGATCAACCCACCAGAAATAACCACAAACTCTAGCCTACAAAATGAGATTAGAATTTTGTTTTTTAAATATTTCGTAAAAATTGGTATAAAAAAAATAAAACGTACCTGGTTGTAATTTTCACAAGAATAGAATTTCCTTCCGGGATTATGTGTAGTCCAAGACGTTGCCATTTTCACTTTTCTCCCACAATTACAAATGTGTTTCACCCTCCATTTTTTTTTTTTTTGGATAGAATAAAAAAGAAAAGAAAAAAAATTGGGTTCCAAAAGATAGAACAAGAGAGATGGGTAGAGGGCTAATTTATAGGCACATGAAATGAAGAAAATCGCGGGAAAACTGAACAGGTATGGACATATATGGAGGGAATCAGTTGGAGGCACTTAAATAACCGAAATGCCCTTGAAGTAACGTTGACCGTTATTTTGACTTCACATATTCCTCTTCAAGGGCCAAATTGAAACGATTTTCAAATGTTGAGATCAAATGTGTTGAGTTTCAAATCTTAGGGGCCAATTGGACACTATGATCATCTTTCAGGGACCAAAAAGGTCTTTTTCCCTTAATTTTAAATTGATTTTAGAAATTTTGAGACTATTGTATTAGGGATAAAGACATTTTTGTTCCTTGAAAAATGTCTTGGGTATCCAATTGGCCCCTAAGAAATACAATTCGACAATTTGGCCCTTGACATTTCAAAATAATATTCAATTGACCCTTGGGTAGGGTTTTGTTAGAAAAAATTGGGGAAAATGGATGGAAATTGCTTGTGACAAGCATGTGACTATATTGGCCAAGGGTAAATGTGTCATTTCAATCTTATTAATTTAATGGGGCCTATTTGCATATTTTGTTAAACTTAAGGGGTCAAAATTTTTTTCCTTCATCCTCTCCATCACCGCTTCCCTGTACCATCTCTCTCTCTCATCTCATCCTCACTCTCACTCCCATACGATCTCACTCCATTGCCGCCGCCGTCAGCTGAAAACTCGGCAGTAAGTTCCGAACATGGATTCGTGTATTACCCAAGATCTGGACCTCCACGATTTCATTCTTGTGAAGGGCGATGAAATTCGAAGCTCTATTTTAGTTTGGCCATGGCTACCAAATCATTCAGCAAACGTTTCAAATATAAGAGATCTGGTTGTACACTTTTAATAATGAGATAAGTGGAATTTCTTTTAGTAAGTGAATCCGAATTCACAAATTTTCGGAGGATTTAATTAGAAGACTCCATTTGCAATTCTAGGGTTTCGCGACGGGGGTGAAATTGAAGAAGAAACATGCTCCATTGTTGAGGGATTTCGTCCTCAAAACGAAACCGAAGATCAATAGATTTCGAAATTGATTCGATTTCGATTTCTTCTCTATTTTGCTTTCGATTTCGAAATTGATTTCGAAATCAAAACCCTGGTTCGTTCACCGCTGTTGACGGGTTAAAAACAATGGAATTTTGGAATTCTGGAGGAGAAGAAGGATGATTTTCTTGTATTTTTGGAAGATGGGTGGGTTATTGGAGAAGCTGAATTCAGAAGAGCAACCATAGCGAATAAGATCTCTCTGAACTTAGGTTACGCTTGATGAATCCATTCCTGTGTTCATTTCTTAACTGTATAGCAAAAGAAGTAAAAGCAAACAAAACTAAGCAGAAGATCATCCAACCTAGATCGTTAAAAGAACAACTATAAGCAGAAGAACATGGAAATGAAATCAAATTCAATTTCCAAAACAAAGCTTATGCATGGAGTAAACTTGTTCATATATATGTAGCATGTGGATTCAGTCAATGAAAGACTGAGACAGGATTCTTGCAACATAAAATTAGTATTGAATTTTAGCAAAATTGATAAATATTTCAAACTAATTTGAATAGTACTGGAATCGAGATTTACAGTTTCTTCATAAAATGCGGCCAAAATCGACAAATCGAAGAAATTCAGCCGACACATGACTCCCAAGTAGCAAGTTTGAAGAGAGAGAGAGAAGAAGAAGATGAACTCACCTCTGCCAGCAGTACTCACGGTGGCGACGGTAATGCTAGGGTTCAGTCAGGTAGCTCCAGCAATCGACGGAGAGGGAGAGGGAGAGGGAGAGAGAGAGAGTAGTTTGAAGTTTGAACTCCGGTGGTTGCTTCGGCAGCCTCTCTCATCGTTCCCGTCTCGTCCACAGCTTGCGTCGTCTTCGTCTTCTTCTCTATTTCGATTTCGATTTCGAAATGGATTTCAAAATCAAAATCGAAACCCTACTTGCTGGTAGGGATGTACTCGCACTGCTTTTGATTTAGTAAAATATTCCTTAATTAAATTGGTCGTTTGATTTAATTATCTTTCTGTTCTAGTTTTTAATATCAATGTGTATATCTTCAATATAATCTTGTATTCTCCATGGTTGATTAGTGCCAAGTGTTTTTATTCTTTTTTTTTTCTTTGATTGGTAAAATTCTAGACGGAATCAACGCCATTGAAATACTTATATTAAAGTCTCATTCCATTTTGTTTGCAAATGAATTGGGGAATTTTTAGACCTTGTTCAAGAAATCGGCCGGAGTGAAGAAGACTAAAAATCCTCCTTCTCATCTGCCTTACTTCAACGTATGTGAGCGATTTCTTGTGAAAATTTGATTATTGATTTGATTTTGAGCTTGTGAATTGAAATTTGATTGATGATTGTAGACGATTCAAGAAGTAATTATTGCGTTGAAGGAGAAAACTGGATCGAGTTTTCTATTTATGTTTCTCATGTTTCTATTTCTGCTTTTGTTTCCCATATTTCAATTTATGTTTCTGTTTTTCGTTCAATTTTGTTTATTTGCCACACACGGCTTTGGAGGCAGTGTTGGAAATGGTAATCATTTGGCGGAGGCGACGGTGTTGGTTCGTTCGGTGGTCATTTGGTGGTGTTCGACGGTGTTGTGTTGTTTGAATAAAAAATTAAATGACCTCCAATTAAATAATTTTTCAAATTAATCCTATTGAATAAAAAGACAAAAACCACAAGATCTAATTTTAGTTTCACAGCCGCTTCAACAAATTCAATCTCAATCCGGTAATCACTAAATTCCGCTTCTATTAACTCAATTTTTCTTCGATCTGAAATCTTCCTCATGTGTTTTTGATAATTGGGGAGTAAGTAGGTCTCGAAATTGAGGAATTCAACAAATCTAGAAGCTAATTAAGGATTGCGTTCTTGCAATTTCAACTCTATGGTGATGGATTTGGGGGCCGGGGTAAATTGGAGGTTGAGGAAGATCTAGGGGGGTGTTTGATAAATAGTAGATTATAAGGATGATGTTTACCATTTTTAAAAGGTTTGTGTTTCAATATGGGGGTAGGGGGGACTTATGTGATTTTTCAATATGAGAAATGAAGGCATGCATGTAAAAAGAGGGGAAAAAAAATATTTTGAGACCTTAAGTTTAGATGACTTTTCAAAATTAACCTTATTGAGTAAAAAAACTAAAATACCCTTAATGAAAACGTTGACCATTAGTTGACTTAACAGAATCAGTTTCAGGGGCCAATTTAGAACGATTTTGAAGTGTCAAAGGCCAAATTGTCGAATTACATTTCTTATGGACTAATTGGACACCCAAGGTATTTCTCAAGGACCAAAAAGATCTTTATCCCATTGTATTATTTAAAATATATTTTTAAGAATTTTGAGATATAATTAATATTTTTATTTTTTTTTATTTTAAAAGGGACATTTGCGTAAATAATAAAAAAATATTTATATGTGTTGTCTTCATCAAATAAAAAAATATTTATATGTGTTGTCTTCATATAATGAAAACAGCACACGAAATCTAAATATGGGCATATATAGTGATTTACACGTGTATATAATAATAATAATAATAATAAAAAAAAAAAAAAAAAATATGTAGATATATATATATATATATATATATATGTGTGTGTGTGTGTGTGTGTGTGTGAATAGTGCTCAGTATACGGGGGAAGATGAATCACTTATATTGAGAATAAAAGAGAATTTACAGTATTGAATTTTGAGCGAGAAGAATACTTGTGTTCCCTAGCCTTGGTCCCATTTTTTATCCCAAAAATTAATGAGATATCCCTTAAACTCAAAGTAATACGCTTGCCGTCAAACACAAAAAGCACACATGGAACAACAAAACTACATTGTCAACAAAACAATAAAACAACGTTCAGAAAATTAAAGAAAATCAGTAAATACCACCACAACAAAACCTTTTTCGAAATAAATAGTACAAATTTTATCGATATAATAGTCAAACAGCATCAAAATGTCTTGGTCACTCTTTGTACATTGCTAGACCACAATGTTAGAGTCAACAAAAGCCTTAAGGAACGGTTAAAACGGAGTGGTCGACATCACATTAGTGTGTGCTGGGCGGAATTTCCTTCGATTGTTTCCCATTAAATCACAAAAATTTCACAGATTACTTCTGTATTGTTTGCCCCTAACCTATTTATGCGATAAAGGATTGTTGTCATATTTTGTATATCGCTCAGATTGACCGCCTGATGGACATGATAATGAAATAGATATTATATAGCAAATCAACAATGATCATGATTAATGTGCTGTAATTTTAAAATTAACATAATTACAGAGAAACCTTTAAATAATAGCGAAAATACATTTAATAACACTATTAAAGCTCAATACACAGATTAACTCATCTCTTGCAATCTCAGAGGAAAACAACACCATTAATTAAGATGTGCACAAAATTGGTCAATAAAGAAACACTTTTCCGATAAATTCACAAAAAAACAAGGTTGCGTGGCAACTTTTCCAGAAAATTTTAATGTATACTCTTCACAAAATTTCTTTGTTCAGTAATCTTTTCACCAAATATTAATTTACCATGATTGTTTATGAAAGTTACTATACAACAAAATTCTGTAGCACGAGTAACAATACCAATGCATTTAAAACTCTAAAATTGTTTTCAACAATCCAAAAAATTGACACAATTTAGCACAATGAAATCAAAATTTGACAAATTCAACATAACAAAATCCAAGAACAAAATTTATTAACTCTACTCTAACCATCGCAATGCCGCGACTTTAGGATCATGTAAGATTAATTTTATCGAATAGATGGTGGGCGAAATGAGACATTTATCAAGCCTTCTTTCAATCATAGAACAGATAATAAAAATTTACCCAGTGCTTTCACAAGTTCTCAAATCATGTAATCTTAGTACCCCATTTGGCTCCGACCTCAAAATCGCGTTTCGAAGTCCAAAATCAATTGATTTTGGCTTTCCAAACCACGGTTTTGGGGGGGCTGCCAAATAGAACTAATAAACAGATAATCTAATCGGGAAAATCATCAGAAGCATGTTTAAGATTGGCTATTTAACAAACCATCTGAAGCATGTTTAGGGACTATCAGCTAAATAGCAACCATCTGAAGCATGTTTAGCAAACTAATTTTCAACCATTTGAAGAAATATCAAATAGAAAGCACCAAAATTTTCCCTTTTAGCATATGGTGATATAATTCAAAATAAAAAAACAGCCCAGATTTAGCAATTCATAGGATATACGAAATAGTTATTGTGCAAAATTTTATAAGAAATATATTAAGATGAAAGATGAAAATTACCACAAAGATGCAAGATGGAAGCCTTGTGATATTCTAGGGTTATAAACAATCGACGATGGTGATGGGTACTACGAGCGACAACGATGACGAGAGAGTACGACGGCGGTGAGATGCAACTTACCAAAGAGTACTGCGACCCACGGCGACAACGTAAACCCGCTGCTACGAGGCGACAACGCGATGACGCTGTTACAAGGTGAAGACGGCGAATGGGAATGATTCGTGGATATGGAGAATGCACGACAACAATCTTTGGAAAGAGATGGAAAGATATCCAACGACGACAATGGAACTAGTCTTGGAAAGAGAATTTGACATTGAATATTGATGGAAATAGTGGAAGCTTCCCCCTTCCCCCCAGACTCCTTTCCTATGTTACACCACCACTCAGGCGCTGCAGCGCTGCTCTTCTTAGTAGAGCCACACGGCTAAACAAGGGTTTTGTTCTAAATATCTATTGTTGTATGAGGATAGGGATAAAGTAGGCATGGGCCAAAAAATCCCCAAACATAAAATCATATTATCAAAACCCTCCAAGTGCGTAAAATATTGTACCAGATCAAAAAGGAATTCAAACTTAATTAAAATTATAACTATATTTGGTTGGAAGGATGGAAAAAGAAAAGAAAAATAAAAATTAATTTTTCTTTTTTTTTTTATTCTTTGTAGAAGGAAAATCATTTTCCTCATAACGTTTGGTTGGAAAGATATTGAAGGAGGAAAAATAATATTTTGTGTGTATTAAAAAAAAATAATAATAATAAATTTTTTACTTAATTTACTATTTTACTCTTAGCACAAATGAAAATGGTATTTGTTATATAAAGTAAAAGGATAAAATAGTCATTTTCACGTTTTTCCCTACCCTTTCTTCAATTTCATCCCATATTTTTTTTGGGGGGGGTTGATTAGCAGGAAAGCCCTTTATCCACCCCATTGTCATTTATCTTTTTCATTTCACTCCCAACCAAACACATTTCTAGGTAATTATCCACCTTAATATTTATTTCTCTTTTCTATTTCACCCTAAACCAAACATAGCCTAAGGTTTACAAGATCAACAACTTAATAAAAAAAAACCAATAATACATTACAAACACACATAATAAAACAAAAATAAAATAAAATGTCGTAATCCAACATATCAACGAACCTTTGTGCTTTCATATTTTCCTTATAACTCAATAGCTTCAAAATTAAATCATCCGGACAATCTTCCAATAGATTAATATGACTGACATAGTCTGCTCCCTTTGATTCCATTGAAGGCCATTGAAGGTTCCATGTTTTTCAATAATTTTGGGAAGTATTTCACCTTACTATGTGTCTCATTTAACAATTTTGTGAATAGACCATCATTTATCACTTTCTCGATGGTTGAATCTAAGTTATAGTAAATTGTAAAAACTTATAACCTTCTTTCATGTAGCAGCAGAAGTGCTTAACGAATACTTTGCTACACCATCATCAGTTAAACAAGCGATTAAACTATGATGGTTGCATGAGTTCATCCTTGAAAAATAGGCCATCCAATTGCCTCTTCTATCTCTAATCAATCTTCTGATTGCAGCGACATACCTACCTTACATTAAGGGACTTACATTGACCAAGATGCAACCTGAATAAAAATTAATCCTCAAATAAGGAATTAAAACATTAAAAATGAACGGTTAATAGTAAAACATTATTACTACAATCATTGTTGTTGATCATGTTATTCATTTCTTTGCGTATAACTTTCTTCACAAATGTTAGAGTCTGCCTATTTATAGAAAACATAGGAAGGGAAAGAAGGAGACTTAGGACGGGTAGAAATTTAATGCCGGGAGAACTGATGGCGAGAAGTGATAGCAGGAACAATTTGGCAGGATTTAGTGGCAGGATATGCTGACGGGAATTTCTGTGGCTAGATATGTGCTGGCAGGATTTTTGGCACCAACAAAACCAAAGAAATAATGGAGGGAAAAGTTGGCTCCAAAGCTTGCCCATATATGTATAAAATCATGCCTATAAATAAAATCATGCCAATCTCCCATCCATATCACATTCTCATTACTTTACCAATCTTAAAGTATTTTAAATATCAATTCAAATGTCTGGTCTGTAAATGATAATGGTATAGGTAAAAAAAAATTATGCAATTTTTTTTTAAATGGGTAGGTTCAGGGGCAGGGGACAATGCTAGGTCCCAAAATAAGAAAGGTATATGGTATGCATTTAGATACCTCCAAAAAAAAGAGTCATGTTTTGGAGCAAAGACGAACTTTGACCCCCCACAAATATGGATGGATGACCAAGATGAGATATGTAATCCTAGTTGTGTGCACGGTTTGTGGGATAGTGTTTTCTAAGAATATCGGGTTCAAAGAAAACTTCATGTCTCTGACGCATGGCTAAATTCAATCACTACAAAAATAATTTTTTTAGTTCATAGTGATCCTTTTAATTCCATTGTTTGATGGATCAATCACCATTATCATGAGATATATAACTACATTCCCTCAGGCATGGACAGTGAAGAATAAAACAATTTACGTTGGCTAATTCTATGGCAAAAAGAAATCTATATCATGCACGGTGCCACTAGTACCACCTTAAGATTCTAAAATTAGGCTCTCTCAAAATTTTGAAACGAATCGGACAATATCGATAAAATTTGTCACGCATTAAAACGAAAAATTCGACAAATGGATAAGCGAATTCCTATGAAACAAAAATTCTACTAGATTCAGAAGAGCAATACTCCAGATGCAAGCGAGCAAAAGAGAAGTATTTTACCAATGCATGATATATAGATGAACCAACACTGTTTGGTATGAATATGGAGCTATTCATTATGAATTATTTGAGCAAGAAGTTTAGTTAAATAAATGACAAGTTAAATATTTGGTTATTTGTTTTGGTTTTATTTTTATCTCTTCTTTTATTTTTTTGGTTACCGGTATTTACCTCTTCAATTTTTATCTCTCTTTTTCTAAAATATTGTTATGACAATGCTTTTGTTTTCTTCTACCAATTCAATTGAAATTCATGTCTAATTAAACTAAACAAAAAATAAATAAATTATATTTTTCATAATTTCGATAAACTAAACTTAATAATAAGCTGTTAAAACTCATTATCCTTTTTTTTTTTTGATGATATAAAAATGGGGGAATATTATTTTTTTCGGAAAATGACTATCATATATACACTAATAGACAAAAAAAAATGTATGACATAATAATAAAAAATGAAAATTTATTATTTAGTCCTCTAAAGATGCTAAAATTATAAAAATATATTTGACTCGAATAATTCAGTTTATAATCCTAAAAAAAACTATATAAAAAAGTCCCCAACAAATATCCTCCGTAATTATTCTTATTTACGAACTATGTCATTGAAACTTTTGTATAAATATTCACTCAGTGTTTTAAGAACAATATTTAAACTCACTCAAATTTCGCGCAAACAATGTTTCACACGTTCTGTGTGAATATGCACTTAAATAATCAAAACAAATATTTCCGTTTATTCAAATTTCGCTCAAATAATGGTTCACACGTTCTGTGTGATTATTTACTTAGTATTTCAAAATACAAATTTTAATTCACTCAATATTTCACTCAAGTAATGGTTCACATGTTCGGTGTGAATGTTCACTCAATATTTCAGAATAATATTTCAGTTCACTAAAAAATCACTCACGTTTTGTGTCAATATTCATTTAATATTTGAAAATGATCAAAACACATGGGCCAATAAACAAAAACTCCGCAAAAATAAACAAAAAAATTCACACGAATATTTACTGATCTGAAAATTCACAGCAACAATTTGAACATTCACATGAAAAAAAAAAAAAAAAAAATTCAAATTCAACGTTTGCTCAATATTTCACTCAACAATATTTTACATTTTATGTGTGAATGTTCACTCAATATTTCAATAATAGCAAATAAACAGAAAAGAACAACAAATCAACAATATTGAAACAAATCCTAATATTCAATACTGGGTTGATCTTTTCTGTTAAGATTAGTTGGGTTATCTTTTCCCAATTCTAGCCATTATTCAAATAATCATGTTGAGCCAAAGTATTTAGTTCAGTGAGTAAACTCACTTGTTCGCTCAATTATGATGAGTAAACTGACCTGCTCTGCTCATTAGAAAATGAGTAAACATATCAGCTCTGCTCTTTCTGCGCTGAAGTGCTCAGTTAAATGTTGAGTTAAGGTGCTCAGTTAGTGTTGAGCTTAAGTTTTAGTTATAGTGAGTAAACTGACATGCTCTGCCCATTAGAGAATGAGTAAACAGATCAATTCTGCTCAATGCGGAGCTAAAGTGCTCAGTTAAATTCTGAGCTAAAGTGCTCAATTATTGCTAAGCTTAAGCGCTCAGTTAGTGCTAAGCTTAATTGCTCAGTTTGGATGAGTAAACTGACTTGCTCTGCCCATTAGAGAATGAGTAAACGGATCAGCTCGGCTCAATGCCGAGCTGAAGTGCTCAGTTAAATTCTGAGCTAAAGTGCTCAGTTATTGTTGAGCTTGAGCGCTCAGTTAATGTTGAGCTTAATTGCTCAGTTTAGATGAGTAAACTGACCTGCTCTGCCCATTAAACTTTGAGTAAACAGATCAGTTATGCTCAATACTGAGTTGAAGTGCTCAGTTTAATGCTAAGCCGATGTGCTTAGTTTTGTTGACCTTAATGTCAAATGTCTGTTTCATACTTAGAAAGCACTAAGCATTCTAGACAATGAAAAAAAATATTAGTGCAATAACAATCGTCGCAAATTTGATGGAGAAAAAAATTATTTGCTTTATTCAAAGATTGTATCTCAAAAAGAGAAAATGACTTTAAAACATTCAATGAAAGACAAGAATCATTAAATGATCAGAAATTTATACGAAATACTTGCATAAGTGAGAGATATTCCAAGGTCTGGGGATTGTCACGCCATCAAGATCTTTAAGCCAATAGGTTCCTGGTCTGTTCACTTTAGTTAGGAGCAAACTTTCCCAAGCGAGCTTCTGAGCGATGAGGCCTTACTCTCTGAAGTACTAGGTCTCCTATAGCGAAGTATCGTGGACGGACTGCATGGTTGAACATTCGTGCCATCCTTGACTTGTAAGTTTCCATCCTCATCAATGCCCTGTTACATCTTTCTTCCAGCTGGTCTATTTTCTCTCGTATGAGTTTTTTATTGAATCATCTTGTCTAGACGACATTCATATCTCCACTAGAACAACGACTTTGGTTCCGTAAGTCATGGAGAAAGGTGTTTCCCCGATGGCAGATATTGGAGTAGTCCGATGAGCCCACAATACTCCTGGGAGTTCTTCGACTCACTTTCTTTTGGCGTCGTCCAATCATTTCTTGTGTGCCTTCTTGATAGAACGACTTGTTACCTCAGCTTGCCCATTGGCTTGTGGGTACACTGGGCTGGATGTTTGATGTTGAATCTTTAGCTCGTCATATATCCAAGAAACCTTGCCGCTAGTGAAAGGTGTTCTGTAATCAGAAATAAGCACTGCATGGATGCCAAAACGACAGATGATATTCTTCCAAATGAATTTTTTTACTCCGTTCTCTTCCACAGTTGTGAATGCTTCAGTTTTAACCCACTTGGTGTAATAATCAATTACTACTAGTAGGTACTTCTTATTTCCTAGCGCTGGAATAAATGGACCTAGGACATCCATCCCTCATTGAGCGGATGGCCAAAGGCTGATTATTGGAGTCTGCTATTAACTACGGACCTACCTTGATGTCGTTGGAGAATTGCTGGCATTTGTCACATTTCTTGATGTATTTTTGCACATCAATGCGCATAGTTAGCCAGTAGTATCCCTCCCTTAATGCCTTGTAAACCAAGGTTCCGCCTCCTTGGTGATTTCCACATACCCTTTCATGTATTTCTTGTAGGACGTAGTTAGCTTTCTTTGGTTCTAGACAAAGTAATAAAGGTTGGGAAAAAGAATGTCTATACAATTTGTCATTGCCTAACACGTACCTCGATACTTTGTATAGAACTTTTCTGATGGAGTCCTTATCTTCTGGTACGATCCCTTCCTTTAAGTTCCGAACTAAAGGGGTTCTCCAGTCCTCTTTTCGGTCCAACTGACCTATGCATGTGCATTGGCTAACTGGAGCTGCTATAGATAGTTGATCAAGAAATTCCACTAGTTCAAACTGTTGATCTAGCCCAAAAGTAGAAGCTAGTACTGATAAGACATCTTCCTTTATGTTTTTAGTCATTGGAATGGCTTCAAACTTGCAACTTTGGAATGAGGAGATTAGTTCTTTCAATTTTTCAACATAAAAGCACAATATTTCCTAATTAATGATGAATACTCCACTAATTTGATTGACGACCAATTGAGAGTCTGACTTCACCTCCCGAAGTTGGGCCCCTAACCCTTTGGCAAGAGTCAACCCAATGATCACTACTTCATATTCTGCTTCATTGTTGAAGGTTCGAAAGTCGAGCTGCACTACTTTTTCAAGTTGGTCTCTTTCAGGTGTTTACAGGACTATGCCCACACCACACCCTTTCATGTTTGAAGTACCATCAACCCACAATTTCCATGGCATAGCTGACTGATCACTGCACTCGCCATTTTTCACTACAGCCTCAGCTGGAGGAGTCAGTTCTATAATAAAATCCGTCAGGGCTTGTCCTTTGATTGCAGTTCTAGGCTTGTATTTGATGAAAAACTCACCAAGTTTTACAGTCCACTTCATGAGATGTCCAGAAGCCTCTAGCCTATGCATTACAGCTCAGAGTGGGTATGAGGTCAGCACGTTGATCACGTGTACCTTGAAATAAGGTCTGAGTTTTTGTGATATGGTTATCAGGGCTAGGGTGAGCTTTTCCAACTCGGTGTATCAAGTTTCTGCTAGAACTAATGACTTGCTAATGTAATAGACCGACCTCTGTCCTCATGTGTGATCTTTTACCAACGCGGCACTGACCGCCACAAGCGTTACTGGCAAATAAACATAAGGCTCTTCCCCTAGATTTACTTTAGCTAGCATCTCAACTAAACCCGATTAATATTTGATGAATTGGGGTACTTGTTCATAGTCATCATCCCACTGAAAGGTTTTACTTCCGTTCAAAATCTTGGAGAATGGAGAGTACCTATCAATACATTTAGAGATGAATTTGTTTAGCGCAGCCAACCTTCATGTCAGTACTTGAACTTCTCTCATAGTTGTAGGGGATTTCGTGTTCTTGACAGCTTCTATTTGACTAGAGTCCATCATGATGTCGGTTTAGTTTACCACAAAGCCCAGAAATTTTCCTAATGCAACTCTAAAAGCACATTTTTTTCGGATTTAGCTTCATATTGAACTTTCTCAAAATGGACAAAGATTTCGCCAAATGGCCGAGGTGGTCCTCTTTTATGGAGCTTTTGACTAGTATATCATCTATGTAGACCTCTATGGTTTCTCCAATCTAATCTTGGAAAATGCAGTTTACTAACCACTGATATGTAGCTCCTATAATTCTTAAACCAAATGACATTACTTTGCAATAGTAAGTACCTCTTGGTGATGAACGTTGTCCCTTCTTCGTCTTGCTAGTCCATGCGAATTTGATTATAGCCTGTATAAGCATCTATCACGGTCAGCCATTGATGCCCTGCTACTGCATCTACCACCTGGTCTATCCTTGGCATTGGATAGTAGTCTTTTGGGCATACTTGATTGAGGTCGGTGAAGTCCACGCACATTCTCCACTTTTCGTTTTTCTTCTTGACGAGGACCAGGTTAGCCAGCTACTTTAGGTAAATCACTTCCCTTTTGTGGCCAATGAAAAGAAGTCTTTTCACCTCAGCTTCGATCACTTGTTCCTTCTCAGGGTAGAAAGTTCTTATTTTCTGCCTAACTGAAGGATAAGATATGGAGATATCAAGGCAATGGACTACAACGTCAAGGTTAATACCCTTCATATCCTTTGGAGTCTAGGCAAAAACATCTAGATTCTCTTGGAGCAACCTGCTGATCTCCTCGGTCTCAGTCTAGCTTAATAATCCTCCTATCATCAACTTCTAAGCACCCACGCTGAAGGAGATCTCCCGTATTTGCTCGGCAGGTTGAATTACACTGGAGTGTGTTGGCCTAGTGAGTTACCCAAGAGAGAGGTGAATTGGATAGTAATAAAAATTATCAAATAATAACACTTCAAAAAATCAAATAAATAATTTCATCATAAATTAATTATTATCTTTATAGTAGGGGTAAAATATTATCAACTAGGTACACACCAAATAACAAAAATATAAATAAAGTAAAGAGAGTAGCACACCATAAGTTTATACTGGTTCACCAAGCTATTCTTGGCTAATCCAGTCCCCCGAGCTCCACGGAGATTCGCACCCGTTAATCACTAGGTTAACAATCAAACCTCACACAAAAACACTCTAAGTATCCTTTTACCAGATAGGGATTGAACCATTACAATTTCACTCAAAATTAATTTTATTTAGGAAGAATTAACACCTAATCTTTTAATAAATTAGGCAAAGATCAAAATTTCAATCTCTTTACCGGAAGAGATTGAAACCAGCTACTCCTAATTAAACATTTCCAATAGTATTTTATCCGACACACAACTCACAAATTACAAAATTGGTAAGTCTTTTTCTCACTCGGAGCTTCTACTACCACAGATAAATTTGAACTCAATTAATGTCCTGATACTAGTGATAGAAATACAGTGAGAATTTCAAAATCTGATTTTAATAAAAACACGGGTAGCAATCAATTTTACACGTAATCAGATTTCCCCAAAAAATCATTTCAAAATAATTTTTAATTTAAAAATCAGAAAAAACAATTTCAAAGATCAAAATTTCAAGTATTAAACAATAATATCACACAATAGTTAATAGCAAACTCTTGGAATGATCTCACTAAGAATCTACCGAATAAAGAATGATTAGCAATGAAACTTCAAGTTGGTAGTAGCAATAATCCACACCAAATCTTCTCAAGAATAATTCTCATAATACACTCAGTATTATTTCAGAATGATCACTCTTAGAAAGCACACAAATTGAATATCTCTTAAGATATGAATAATTGGGATTTTTTGAACCTAAAAAATGCAAGTCTATTTATATGGAATTTAAACAAGCCCTCCAATGGTTAGTTCCCATATTTCATGACATTTAATTACACTAATAGACCCCTTATATCATTACGACTTAATCCTGGTATAATTTACTCAATTAAAACTTTTAAAATGTTCAATTAAGTCCCTCAAACATTTTCTCAAACTCAATTAGATAGGATAGAAAGAATTTCATTAGCTAAATTGAGAAATAATCAAATGACATGAACCATATCTACAGGAATAACAAAATATCAACTATATATATTAAATTCCATTAGATCCCTAAGATATCTTTCTTATCCTAACCATAAAACGGATAGTAACAACTAGTGTTTTTTTTTTTTTTTTTTTTTTTTTTTTTTTTTTTTTTTTTTTATCAAAACCATGAAATTCTCGAATCCTAAAATTGTCCATCGGTTGATCAATTAGAAGGAATAAGTCAACCGTCCGATTTAGGATGTAGCCCAAGCTAAAAACTCTACGCCCATAGGTCGACCTCTACTTATTCGTCTGTCAATCGAACAATTCAGTGAGTTTTACAGGTCGACCTCTTCCATTTGTCTGTCGACCTAACGATTCAGAGAATTTCTTTTTTGGCCATAGGTCGACCTAACTGGCGACCGAATGATTCAAAGAGTTCAGCTAATTCCATCACCTTCTCATCGATTGACCGATCCTTTTGGGCAGGTCAATCGATCTTGTTGTACTCATTTCTTAATTCATTTTTTAATTCAATTTCTTCGACGTTTTTGATCCTTTAACTCCACTAACACTTAAATTCAATTTTAAACTAATATTTCTTAAATCAATATTTCTTCTTCAATTTCACATAGGAGCAAGTATGTTAACTAATTAGGATCCTATAAAAAACACACATAATTGTAAAAATATTTTGTGCCGTGTGTGACCTAATCGGGAAACATTAAAAGTAAAAATTTAACCTGAATTATTTTCCCCTAGGTTGTTCAAAGTCTTCGGTCTCTTAATGTCCATCATCTTTGTCAGTCTCTTTAGCATCCATTTAGCATTCATCTCAATTTCTTCATGATAATATCTTCAATAGAACTTATAAACTGAAACACTCAATAAATCTATCAGTTCCACAAAAAACATTAACATTTAATTGTCAATCAAAATCTTAGAATCAACAATCTTCCCTTTTTTTTATGATGATAATTAACTTTGATATTTTTGTCAAAATAATATGTAACCACACACCCCCTAAATCCGACGACGGGTTTTTAACTCATTAAAACACAATCATAAAGAATTAAAAAAAAACATATGATATTCAACAATAATTCATAAACTCCTCCTGCATAAATGCAAACTAATTTATAGCACAACTATGGTCTCCCCCTTAAGATATTCAATAAAACATCAATAAATTCTCTCCCTTTGTCATCTCAAAAAGTGGGGAAAAAGATCCACAAGAGAAATCTCAACTACTCTAGGAAAACATCATTATGCCTAGCCAAGCCATACCCAAATCGCGAATGATTTTCACAAATTGATCTTCTACTAATGGTTTGGTAAAAATTTCAGTAAGCTGGTCGGAGGTATCAATATATTCAATAACAATATCTCTTTTTTGAATGTGATCACGAAAAAATTGAGGTATAATCTCTATGTGCTTAGTTCGTGAGTATTGTGTAGGATTCTTACTTAGACAAATAGTACTTTTATTATCACAATAAATCGGGACTTCCTCCATACATATTCCAAAATCATTTAACAATTGCTTAATATATAAAATTTGAGCACAACAATTACCAGCTGCCATATACTCAACCTCAGTAGTGGACAAGGCTATCGAATTATGTTTCTTGCTTGACTAAGAAACCAAGGCATGTCCTAGCAAATGACATGACCCACTTGTGCTTTTTCGCTCAACTTTGCAACCAACAAAATCAGCGTTGGAGTAACTTATTAATTTAAAATCACTCCCCCTAGGATACCAAAACCCTAGGTCAGTCGTCCCCTTTAAATATCGAAAAATTCGCTTAACTACAGTCAAATGCATTTTTTTCGGACAAGACTGAAATCTAACACATAAACAAACGCTATACATAATGTCAGGTCTACTAGCAGTTAAGTACAACAAACTACCAATCATACCTCGATACATTTTTTCATTAACATTTTTACCCGTATCATCTTTGTCTATCTTCGTAGTTGTTGCCATTGGACTTTTGTATTCTTTAGCACCATCCAAGTCATATTTCTTTAATAGCTCCTTAGTCTATTTAGCTTGGTTTATGAATATTTGAACGCGACTTTTTTCACGCCTTAATTTACTCGTAAGTGCACGAGGTCAAATTTTAGTAAAGTGGATCTTACAATCGGATATTGTCATCTAGGAAACGTGTTTGGATTTAATTGAATACCACAATTGGCATAGTCTTATATTATCTAGATAGTTCAAGAATTGTTTTGAGTTTGATTAATTAAAAACTAAATTAAACCAACAATTATTGGGTTAATTCTAATTAAATGGATTACCCAAGGATTGATTTTATTCACTTAATACATGTTTGACTTCGTTTAGTTAATAATAATGATCTGTATCCTATCCGACAATCTCGGTATCTTAAACTCACTTACTACCTCTCCCGAGTGTAAAGTGAGCGAATATGTGACTTCGTGTCATTGCCGAAATCTCCCTCAACGTCTATACGACCCTTAATCACATGAGTCTTTACCCAACTTCATGGATTGCACACTTTCTAATGCCCTCCCGGGTCGTTAGATTGTCCTGATGTGTTTAATCCTAGTCTGAATCCGGGGTTACCTCTCCCGAATATCAAACCCCGTATTCTCAAAACCAACCTTAATACCTTAACAAGCATATCAAAATTGTAATAAAACAGTAAACATAATCGAATTTAGACAAACAATCGTTAAAGGAACATATATTCAATCAAACATGTATTTACATGAGTTACATCAATCCCTAGATAATATCTATCTAGCCTACCATGATCTCAACCATTGAAACATTAAAATAAGAAGGATTCATCATCATTCACAATAAAAAGTTAAGTTACAAAGATAGAAACAAAGAAAAAAACACCAAATCTTAGAGTGGAGTGGTCCACCGTCGCCAAAGATCAATCCGGAAGTGTTTCATCTTCTCCAAAATGTGAATCTCCTTTTTAAGCTCTCCAACAAATGATTTTGATCAAGTGTGGAACATCTTGTGCAAATGGAAAAACAAGTGGATTAAATACAAGGTTCCAAAATATCTAAAATCTGTGCTGAGTGACTACCACGGCAGTGGATTCACAACTGCGGCGGTGGGTATGTCGGCTAACTTCACTGCTGCGGCGGTGAAGATAGCCCTAAACTCTCTGGACTTTCACCACCGTGGCAGTGAGATTTCTGCTCTCCTAGTAGTTTCACCGCCACGACGGTGGGTTTTCTGCATTCCCAGTATTTTTACCGCCGCGTTTGCTGTCTTGAAACCTTATTTCTTTTCATCGTTTTTCCTCCACTTTCCCACCATTTTGCTTGTTTATCGCTTGTTTATATCCCTACACCTGATTTACATAAAAACAAACAAAAATGCAATCAAATATTACTAAAACACTTGAAAACTACCAAATTCGGATTAGAAGTAGAAAGGTATTTTCAACCTATCAATATTCCTTCTTTAGTTTGCTTAATTTGCAACCCAAGAAAGAAATTCAGCTCTCTCATCATTCTCATCTCAAATTCAACATGCATTATCTTGGGAAACTCTTGGCAAAAATCCTCATTAGAAGATCCAAAAATAATATCATCAGCATAAACTTATACTAATAGGATACCATAATCAGTTTGCTTAACAAATAGCGTTATATCACAAACACCCATTCGACAATCATTTTCGATCAAATATCGGCTAACTCTCTCAACCAAGCTCTAGGAGCTTGTTTGAGCCCATACGAAGCCTTATGAAGTTTAAGTACGTGATCAAGAAATTTATCACTTTCAAATCCCGGGAATTGTTCCACATAAACTTCTTCCGCTAGGAATCCATTTAGAAATGCACTCTTGACATCCATTGGATATAGCTTAAAATTACGTAAAAATGCAAAAGCGAATAGCATTCTAATAGTTTCTTATCTAGCCACGGGAGCATAGGTTTCGTCGTAATCAATTTCTTCCTCTTGATTATAGCTCATCGTAATCAATTTCTTCCTCTTGATTATAGCCCTGCGCTACTAATCTTGCTTTGTTTCTAATTACCATACCAGATTCATCATTTTTATTTCGAAAAACCCATTTAGTATCAATAATAGGATGAAAGTCGGTCTAGGAACTAGACACCATACTTTGTTTCGCTCAAATTGAACTAACTCATCTTGCATTGCAGAAATCGAAGATTTATCAGTTAATGCCTCATTTATATTTTTAGGCTCAATTTGAGATAACAAAGCAAGATTTATTATATCTCTAACGGATGAACGAGTACTTACACCTTTTTCAAAATTATCGATGATTTCTTTTTCTGAATGTCCTGGTGTTGTCTTTATAGCTCGTGGTAATTCCAAATCATTTTCCTTAGTCTCCTCCTTGTTTTGAGATTCATTTGTCACATTATCGCCTTGGTTTTGGTTGTTTGAAATACCTGCATCATTATCATCCAAAACCTTTCTCGACAAAAATAAGTCAGTTTCCTCAAAGACAACATGTATAGACTCCTCAACTACTAACGTACGTTTATTATATACTCTATAGGCCTTACTATTAGCAACATATCCAAGAAAAATCCTATAATCATATTTAGCATTAAATTTACTTAGATTATCCTTATCATTCAAAATGAAGCCTTTACACCCTAATACTTTAAAGTACGAAATGTTAGGAGTCTTACCATTCCAGATTTTATATGGGATTTTATTAAACCCTCTACGAATCGATACCTGATTCACTACATGGCAAGCTGTACTTACCGTTTCGGCCCAAAAGTAGGTTGGTAAACGATTTTCCTTAAGCATTGTTCTGGTTATCTCTTGAAGCGTTATGTTATTCCTTTCCACAACATCATTTTGCTATGGTGATCTTGGTGCAGAAAATTTATTAGCATAACCATGCTCATCACAGTAACTAATAACATTATCATTTTTAAAATCTCTTCCTCTGTCACTACGAATGTTAATAATAAAGCATTGCTTCACATTTTGAACACGTTTACAAAATTTAGAAAACACAAAAGCAACTTCATTCTTCTTAGCAAGGAAAAATACACAGGTAAGTCTAGAATAATCATCAACTATTACCAAAGCATAAAACTTACCATCGAGACTAGCAGCAGAGTTTAGACCAAATAAATCAAGATGCAATAATTCAAGACATCTAGACGTGAACGTCTGCATTTTTTTCTTAAATGACAATCTAGACTGCTTGCCTAACTGACATACATCACATACTTTATCTTTCACAAATTTCAAATCAGGTAGGCCACGTACAAGACCCTTCTTAGATAAATTAGAAATCAATTCCATACTAGTATGCTCAAGTCTCTTATGCCATAACCAACTATTCTCAGATAAAACATTCAAACATGATAAATTTTGAGAAGTAAGATCATCAAACAAGCAAGTATAAACATTCTCAAAACGTGATGCAACTAACAGAATACTACTATCATGTCCATTCTTAATAATGCATTTATCATGATCAAATATGACATTATAGCCCTTGTCACATAATTGACTTATACTAAGTAAATTATATTTAATACCATAAACTAGTAACACATCTTTAATGACAGTAGTACCATTACCGATATTACCTATACCAATAATTTTACCCTTTGTGTAGTCTCCAAATGTCACATAACCTCCATCTTTAGGTGTCAAAGATATGAATTTTGCTCTCTCCTCATGTGTCGAGAACAACCACTATCTAGGAACCATTTGTCCTTGCTTATCGATGCTTTTAGAATAATTTGCAAGGAGCATCTCAAATAGTTCCTAAGTGGTACCTAGTCTAAGTGGGTCTAATCTTGTTAGTCGGGACAATCTTAATTCCTTTTGGAACCCAAACTTGTCTGCAGTTAGATAGTTTAGCAAAATATCTACGAATAGTATGCTTCATAACATTACATTTAAAATATCTAACAAGACCTCTGGTTTCATAAAAGAATTTATGAAAATATTTTTTCTTAAGATGCTTCTAAAACCCAATACCGTCTTTATCAAAAATATCAAGTGAACTTCCCAAAAGCATTTTCAAGTTATTCTCACCGCCGGTGAATTTGAGAACAATTAAATGTAAATCCGATATCTTGGATTTCAATTCATTATTTTTCAGATTCATAGTCCATTACTTGCTTGTTTAATGTGTTAATTGTACTTTGAAGGGTATTTATTTTGAAACACTAATTTTTATAATCATGCGTAAGTTCTTGATAAACGTCAAACAATTCATCAAAATCTAGAGGACAAAAATTTGAACAATTTATTACCTCATTACTAGTAGCCATCAATGCAAACATGGACGTTTCTTCACTTTCTAATATTTCCTAGCTACTCGATTCAGTATCATCCCAAGTAACTTTCATGGACTTCTTCTTGCTCTTCTTTCATTTCTTCTTTTCCTTTTTTTTTTTTTTTTTTTTTTTATTCTTCTTCAGTTGGGGACAATCAGTTTGACCGATCTTGTGACAGTTGTAGCATTTCTACATTGTTCGTGTTGAAGTTTCTTCTTTCACGGAATGTTCGTCGAGTCATTCTTCTAAAATTCTTTGTGAGGAGCGTCACATCTTTTTCTTGCTCACTATTAAGGCTTACATTGTCACTATTATCCTCTTCTTCAGGTTTCTGAGCCCTTAGTGCCAAGGATTTCTTTTTGCTATGTCTGGTGTCATCCTCGTATCCTCGAATTGCCATTTTATACGTCATTAGGTTGCCGATGAGGTCATCAATTTTGTATTTGGCAAAGTCCTTAGCTTCCTCAATTATGGTCACCTTCGGCTCCTATACTTTGGTTAAAGATCTTAGAATCTTTCGAACTTTGTCCTCCGTGGAGTACGGCTTTCCAAGTTGGCTCAACTGATTGTAGATGTTATTGAACCAAGTGTACATCTCTTGAATCGATTCATTTTCTCCCATTCTGAATAGTTCAAATTGCCTGATAAAAGTGTTGGTTTTCGACTGCTTCACTTGACTTGTCCCTTCGTGGAAAACCTGTAACTTGTCCCACATTTCCTTTGCTGATTTACAACCTGAAACTCTCGAGTATTCATTAACATCTATAGATAGCTTGAGAGTTTACATAAAGTTTTTGCTTATCAGAAGCAGTTAACTGCTCTTTCTTTTTCTCGACTCCGTTTTCCATAGAGACAAACGAACCATACTCAATTGCTAGCCACATGTCATAATTCATGGGTTGAAGAGATGCATTCATTTTGTCCTTCCAGAATGCATAATTTTCACTTGCAAATAAAGGTGGTCGGTGCGTAGACTACCCCTCAGCTAGTATGCCTATTGTGTGCGACATGTGATCTTTGTTAGCTTAGTATATCGAGTTAAACCGACTCTGATACCAATTGTTGGCCCAGTGAGCTACCCAAGAGAGGGGTGAATTGGGTAGTAATAAAAAATATCAATAATAACACTTCAAAAAATTAAATAATTAATTTTATCCTAAATTAATGATTATCTTTGTAGCAGCAAAAATATATTATCAACTAGGTGTACATCAAAGAATAAAGATATAAATAAAGTAAAAAGAGCAGCATACCAGAAATTTATACTAGTTCACCAAGCTATTCTTGGCTAATTCAGTCCCCCAAGTTCCACAAAGATTCGCAACCACTAATCACTATGATCCCTTTAACCAAGTAAGAACCAAACATTTGCAAAATGATTCTTTTTGCAAGTTTAGAATCAACCTTTATAATTCATTTTCACAGGCTAAGGAATAACTCTATTTTTTTCTCAGGCTAAAAATTAACCTAATTCTTTTATACTTAGGTTAAGAATCAAACCTTACACAAAAAACACTCAAAGTATCCTTTTACCCGATTAAGATTGAATTGTTCCAAATTTAATAAAAATTAAATCTATTTAGGAAGAATTAACACCTAATCTTTTTATACACTGGGCAAAGATCAAAATCTCAATCTCTTTACCGAAAGATATTGAAAGCAGCTACCCTTGATTAGACACTCCCAATAGTATCTAATCTGACACACGACTCACCAATTACAAAATTGATAAGTCTTTTTCCCACTCGGAGCTTCTACCATCCCAGATAAATTTGAACTCAATTAATGTCCCGATACTAGTGATAGAAATACAGTGAGAATTTCAAAATTTGATTTTAATAAAAACACGGGTAGCAAGTAATTTAGCACGTAATAAGATTTTCTCAAGAAATCGTTTCAAAATAATTTTCAATTTAAAAATCAGAAAAAACAATTTCAAATATCAAAATTCCAAGTATTAAACAATAATATCACACAATAGTTAGTAACAAAAATATGAAATGATCTCACCAGGAATCCACCGAATAAAGAATGATTATCAATGAAACTTCAAGTCGGCAGTAGTAATAATCCACACCAAATATTCTCAAGAATATTTCTCATAATACACTCAGTACGATTTCAAAATGATTACTCTTAGAAAATACAAGAACTAAATAGCTCTTAAGATATGAATAATTGGAATTTTTTAAACCTAAAAAACGCAGGTCTATTTATATAGAATTAGAACATGTCCTCCAATAGCTAGTTCCCATATACCATAACATTTAATTGCACTAATAGACCCATTATATCATTATGACTTAATCCTGGTATAATTTACTCAATTATAACTTTTAAAATATTCAATTAAGTCCCTCAAATATTTTCTCAAACTCAATTAGATAGGATAGAAAGAATTTCATGAACTAAATTGAGAAATAATCAAATTACATAAACCATATCTATAGGGATAACAAAATATCAACCATATATATTAAATTCCATTAGATCCTTAATATATCTCTCATATCCTAACTATAAAACGGCTAGTAACGACTACCTTTTGAATCAAAACCATGAAATTCTTAAATCTTGAAATTGTCCATCGGTTGACTGATCAGAAGGCATAAGTCAACTGCCCGATTCAGGATGTAGCCCAAGCCAAAAACTCTATGCCCATAAGTCGACCTCTGATTATTTGTCTGGCGATCGATCGATTGAGTGAGTTTCACAGGTCGACCTCTCCCATTTGTCTGTCGACCTAATGATTCAAAGAATTCCTCTTTTAGCCATAGGTCGACCTAGCTGTCAATCGAATGATTTAGAGAGTTCAGCTAATTCCATCACCTTCTCATCGGTTGACCTATCCCTTTGGGCTGGCCGATCGATCCTGTTGTACTCCTTTCTTAATTCATTTTTTAATTCAATTTCTTCGACCTTTTTGATCATTTAACTCCACTAACACTTAAATTCAATTTTAAACTAATATTTCTTAAATCAATATTTCTTCTTCAATTTCACATAGGAGAAATTATGTTAACTAATTAGGATCCTATTAAAAACACACATAATTGTAAAAATATTTTGTGTCATGTGTGATCCAAATCGAGATATATTAAGAGTAAAAATTTAACCTGAATTGTTTTCCCCTAGGTTCTTCAAAGTCTTCGATCTCTTAATGTCCATCATCTTTTTCAATCTCTTTGGCATCCATTTAGCATTCATCTCAATTTCTTCATGATAATATCTTTAATAGAATTTATAAACTGAAACACTAAATAAATCCGTAAGTTTTGCAAAAAATATCAACATTTAATTATCCATCAAAATCTCAAGATCAATAGAGTGTTCCCTGAAATTATCAATTTCATGGGCCAAGTTTTTGTCAGGTCTACTTCTTGCTCCTGCTTTAATTGCTATAAAGACGTATTCCTACCCTTTACAGCCACGACAAAACATTGCCTCTAGGCTAACTGATCACCTCGTATCACCGCAACAGAACCATTCTTTGCATATTTGACTCACTGGTGGTATGTTGATGCTATAACTTTCATTGCATGCAGTCATGAATGTCCCAGTATCGCATTATAAAGAGATGAAGAGTCCATCACCATGAACTTTGTAGCCTTTGTGTACCCTTGTTCTTCCTTGTTTGCGGTGATTGGCAGGGTGATCTTCCCTCACGGTGAGCTAAGGTCGCCATTAAAATCCACCATGCTGTCTAGGTAGAGCTACTATCCGAACTGGGCACTATCATCTGCTTTAGAGTATCCACAAAGATGATATTAGTACAACTGCCATTATCAACCAAAATGCATCTTACGTAGAAACTGGAAATCCAAAGAGTGATGACTAGGGCATCCTCATGAGGATACACGATCCCTTTGCAATCCTCATCAGAAAAAGTAATGATTGGTCCTAGATTTGTGGTTAGTGCCATCGCTTCTCCATAGTAGTGTTCCAGTGTCGCTTCGCAGACCTTTCTTTTTTGTTCACGGTTAGATTCTTCAGTAGCTGACCCAGTAGCGTTTATCATGAAGATAACTTCATGATTCTCATTGGGGCGATCTTCTTTTTGAACTCCTTATCATGATTTTCTTCACGAAGGCCCTCATTTCCAAGCCTTTTTTTTTATCCCTTGAACGCTCTTGTAAATAACCGTGTAGCTTACCCATGTTAACTAGCCGTTTAATTTCATTCTTTAGTTCCCAGTAGTCGTTTGTATCCTGACCATGGTCCCTATGGAAATCACAGTATTTTGACATGTTCTTCCTGTTAGACTTTGTAGTCTGCCTGGGAGGCCATTGAACCACCTCGAATGTACGTATCTCGTGCAAGATTCTAGAGATCGGCATCCGCAGACCAAGCAGGTTTGGCTCCTGCCGTGGTTCAAGTTTGGAGCTTGAGCTCCTAGGACAATTTTTCCTCCTGTCCGAACTGCTGGTTTTGGCTTTGTTGTGGTCCTTCTCGATTTATCTGGGGTGATCTTTGGAAGATCCTTTACTTTCTCTTGTGAGCTTAACGTTCTCCAGCTTCATGTAGGGTTTAGCCTTTTCCATCAACTACGCCATGCTCCGAGAGTTTTTCTTTGTGAGAGAATCTTGAAATTGGCCATAGCGCAATCTAATGTAAATATATTAATAATGAGGTTTGAGTCACAACCCTCAAAGCAGGTCAGTTCTTCGTTGAAGCGGCTCATGTACTTGCATAGAGTCTTTTTTTTTCTTGACGCAGGACCAACAGATAATCAGGACCCTTCAACAACCTTTGATAGGTTATAAAGCGATTGATAAAAATCTTCCCAAATTCCTTGAATGACGTAATGGAATTGGGTGGGAGCGTATGTAGTCACTTAAGGGAAGAACCCTTTAAAGTTGTGGCGAAAGCTCTGCAAAGCGTGGAGTCACCGAATCCATATAAGTTCACAACATGCTTTAACTGGCGGATGTCATCCACAAGATCTGCTTTCCCATCGTATTTCTAGAATTTCATGGGATCAAACTTCTCAAACAATGATACAACTAAGATATCTAAAGAGAACAACATTTCAGTACCTTTCAACAGTGTATCCAGCTCGTCCAAAGGCTGACATTTTTCCACCTTGCTTTTGATCTACTGATGTGAATCAACAGTCTTAATTCAGCGATGCACCCTTGTTTCTTGCTGCTGATTGTTTGTATCTCCCTGGGCCGCTCGCTCCCCTTGGGATTGCGGATCAGCGGACCCTGAAGACTCTACTTCTTCTCCCACATGATTGTTGGGAGTTGGGGACTATGACTTGGTATTGACGATTATCTCCACCATATACTTGATCATATCCAGCATCTCGGTCATCTTTCCGGTGAGAGCATCGATCTTCGCATCTGTACTCATCACTTCCAATTGTGGATCAGCACGAACTTCCTTATGTGTTTCTATCAACTTTTCATTATCAGGTGGTAGCGGCAAGTCATTATTTTCAATCAGTGCCGCACCTCTTGCTCGTTGTTGCCTCATAGATGCGACAGAAAACTTTTTATGTTAGTGTTTCCTACAGATAGCACCAAATGATGCTGCCAGAAATCTTCAGCACGTGCGTGCCAAAAACCTCTTCACCTACCACCTTTAACCTACAAAACCATGAGTTCTCAAGGGGGACACCGGTGTAATATCAGCCAAAGAACCTCCAACATAAGAATAAGTTAATATGGTAATGGGAGGAGTTAATATGCAGATTGAACCGTGAGTGAATAACAGTGATACCTGCCCTTTATATAGGCTTGGTGATTCTATGCTGTTTCATTGGAGCGGTCGCCCGTTACGTGATACGCTCCTAACGGCCTAGAAGATGACCGTGATCTTCTCCTCATATTGTGGGAGAGATCTTCTATAACGTACCACATTAATCATGGGCAATCACAGTCAACTGGTTATAATCCTCTTTAGGTGTAGGGGAAACAATTACAATGGGTTGACCTATTCATTCTTTTATCCTGAACACTGTGGGCTTTGATTAGCCCATAAATGGGCCTCCTCATGAGGCCGTTTGTCCTGCACAGAGGACTACCGAAGACATTACCCAATTGAGCTCATTATTCTTTGGTCTAGATAACCCATTGGGTCAGTCTGTTTTGAATCGGATTTCGGACTCGATCCCTTCCGTTAAGGCTCTACACCTATGTCAATTGCGAGCGAAAGTTTTCCTATATCAAAACCTCTGAAAAAACACACAATTACAAAAACAGAAAACCAGGCCTTTTGACATTGTTTAAAAACGCTATAATAAATGGTGCTTTTAAGCAAGGATTTTCCACATATTAAAATGCTATTGGGATAGCATTTTTCTGGCAGAAAATGCTGTTTCCGCCTTCAGAGAAAACGCTATTTGATATAGCATTTTCAACATAAAAAGGCTACTTCGAATAATATTTTGGGTGTTTACTATGAAAATAGTATCTCAAGTAACGTTTTCTACATTAACTTTTTTTCCTCCTATAAAAACTCAACATAGCATGGTCAACAGAATGAAGTTGACGCTAGAAAGTTCTTATGCGATGATAATACGGAAAAGCCTTGAAGTAGAAGAAAACAAGGGCATTTGATAAGTTCAATTACTAGAAGGTGACAGTATATCCACTTTCAAATGCTTAAGGAAGAGAAATTGGGAACCATGAACCAAATCTTCCACGTCAACAAACAATTTTGCTGAAGCAATCATGCAAATGTTGAACATCAATAGTTTTGTGTCCTCATGCAAATGTTTTTTTTTTATTTTTTTGTCGTGTCAACTTATGCACGCTTCGATTAATCATTTATCCGAACAATTTCAAGTGTGCACTCTCTCACATGGGATTGATGCATTCAGGATTAAAATCAAGATTTAAATCTCATAGTGTTCTCCAAGAAAGTCAAACCATGATTAACAAGAAAATGAGACATTTTTTTCTTATTAACTGGACTAACACTTTTTAGGCGAATGTTGAACATCAATAGTTTTCTACGTTCACACGAAAATAAAAGAAAGAAAAAAACAATGATCGACTTGGGGCGTACTCTTTTTCCTTTTTGTTTTTACTTTTTGTGGAAATTTTATGTGCAACACGTGTGTATGCATCTTATTTTTTCATAATGGGAACGGATCTTTCAATTTGGATTTCCATTGGAAAATCCCAGAAAGTTGCATGCAATTTCTTGGAATTTATACCCCGCTTGCTTCCATATACGGTTACTAATTTGAACTGTTATTTTTAAATTAACTTTTTTCATTATTGATATTGTTCGAAATCTTAATTAGGCCTTCTCTCTATTTTAAAATTTAGTTTAATTTTTTTTTTTTTTGTGATATAATAATTTCTACATATTTTAGTCCTTCATTTTTTATTTTTTTTAGAGTGTATTTTAATCTTGGATTTAAAAAAATGTGCGTTAATTAATGCTTTTATTATTTTTGTGGTACAATTAAAACACTAAAAACAATATAATGTCCACATTGTGTTTAAGGGTGTGTTTGGATAAAAGATTTGATAAATTTTTGAAATTTATAAACGATGAGATTTCAAAATTATTTTAAAATCTCATCATTTACAAGTTCTTTTGATAAAGAATTTGAATATGTAATTTTATAATTTCTTTATTTGGATAAATAAATATTTGTATGTAAATTTGAAATCGAGTAAATTTTAATAATAAGAAATGTGAAAATATACGTAAAAATATAATTGTTATTTTAGTAATTTAATAATATAATTTTATACTTATTCTTTATTTGGATGGACATATATTTGTATGTAGATTTGAAATCCAGTAAATTTTAATAATAAGAAATGTGAAAATATACGTAAAAATATTATTTTTATTTTAGTAATTTAATAATATAATTTTATACTTAGTTTAATAATAAAATTTTAGTAATATTATTTTCATTATACCACGTTTATAAATATTGTATACATATTATATAAATTTAATTATACTATTTTATATTTATTTTAATAATATCATTTTGTAATATCATTTTAAATATTTTATTTTAATTATACTATTTTTATACTTATGTTAGTAATTTAATTTTAATAATGTCATTTTAATTATACATATTTGGAGAAGTGAAATCAATCTTTGGAGAGATTTGGAAATAACATTTGTTTTGATGGAATTTGAAATCGCTTTTCCTTCTTTGAAATTCTATTTTACAAATTCAATAAATTTTGCAAATCTTTTTTAGTACCCAAACAAGGGATTCTTGAAAAAGAATTTATGAAATTCATTTTCAAAGTGAAATCCCTTCTTCAAATACCTTACTCAAACACAACCTTAGTAATAAAAGACGCACTTGGATTTTTCAACAATGATTATTAAAAATATTTAAAAGTGTTCAGAAAAGAAAACATGTAATTCGCCAAATTAAAATGACAAAAAAAAAAAAAAATTACTTAGGACGAATTTAACTTCTAAATTAAGGGTCAAAGAAAACAAAGATTCATTTTAAAAATAAAAATAAAAATCAGAGGTTGGTTATGCTCGATAAGGAGTTAGGCATCCATGAAACCAATTCCAAAACAGTATCCATGTCCAATTAGTCCAAGTACTCCATATATTTTATTGTGTTCTTTTTATCAATTATTTTTCAAGTAAAATCATTTTGCATGTTTGATCGGAACATACTGAGTATAGATCTGGGGCTCTCAAGACATGGTACTAAAGGAAATTAAGACAATGTGAACGCAACAAAATTCAAAATTTAATAATTTTTTTCCACAATTATATTTCTAGCCCTGAATCAACTCGTTACAATACAAAATAATAATATCACAAAAAAATAAAAATAAAAATTGCGCACCTTTTCCGTGCGCTTCAGTCTCTTAGTCAACAATTCCCGACGGGTGATTTGAGTTGGCTCATCAAAAATCAACGTGAATAAATCTCGTAAGAACAATGAACACCACATTTTGTCGCACCTGTGATACCCGTTCAACTTGAAACTCGAAAGACGTTTTCCCTGAAAAACGACGATTTCTTCCGCCTGAGCGTCAAAGGGTAAAAATAATCATTTTCATACCTAAATTTTCTGAAAAAATCAAATAAAAAATGTGTGCGAATATGATGTTTTTAAATTTCCAGAAGATTATGTGCCAACACGACTTGCGATACAGTTTCTCATAAAAGTACTTAGGACGTTTTAAAAATAAGAAGTCGCAACCTAGCAATGAGTTTAAATGGTGTGCTAGCGCTAGTTAGGTCACTAGATTTTTTTTTTTTTAAATAATTTGAAAGGCCTAAGTAAATTTTACTCCAAAAGCTCACTCAAACATAGATTCATTTAAAAGAGTTAGGGGGTCGATTACAGTCGGAGAAGGTGTTAGGCACCTGATAGGTGTAAAATACCTATCTAATTCTAAACCGAATTTGCCAGTTTTCGAGTATTTTATTGGAGTTTGAATACCTTTTTAGCTGGTTTTATTAGTCAGGAAAAGGGACGTAAACAATCGACAAACTGCGCGAAATGGTGGAGAAAAGGGCAGCCAAAAAGATGAAAAAATTAACTTTCAAAGAATAGTGCAATTCCGCCTACGCGAAGTATCCACCGCCTAGGCGAAAATTCATCAGAAAATTGCAAAAGCTGAAGAGTGGAAATCCGCCTAGGCGAAGTTTCCACCGCCTAGGCGGAAATCTGTTAGAAGGTTGCAAGGGCAGAAGTATTGAATCCGCTTAGGTGAAGTTTCCATCACCTAGGCGGAAATCCATCAGAACACTGGAAGTGCTGAACTACTGGAAGAGCTGCACTGCTGTAAATCCGCCTAGGCGAAGTAGCTACCGCCTAGGCAGAAATCCGTCAGAAAGAAAGGGAGCCCAACAAGTCATTCCTCCACCTAGGCGAAGAAACCATCGCCTAGGCAAAATTCTAACCGACTTAAACCGCCTAGGCGAAGATTCTACCGCTTAGGCGGAAGTTGCAGAACAGCCCAAAATATCTGTTTAGATATTTTTGAACCCCTAGGCATATATATACCCATTTCCCACGTCTGAAACATGTTATTGAAGAACCCTAACCCTAGTAGAGAGCTCTTAAGCTATATTTTGAAGATCAAGAAGGAGGTTCATCATTTTGATAAAGAAGGATCACTTGCGGATCGATCATTAGCGACAGTGAACCGTTTCACTTCTAGATTTGATCGTTTCTCTCTTGTTTTTATCTTTGTAATCAATTTTTCATATCTAAGAATGTTGAATCCCTCTTATTTTGTATGGTATATGGCTAAGATCTTGTAGTAGTAGTTAAATGTTACTTAGGTGTAGTTGCAATCATGTAATCGTTTAGTTGAATGAATTAATGTTTACTTTAACGTGTTGTCTGTCTAAATCCGATTGTGTTTATCATTATTCTTGATATTATTCTTGTATTGATAAAACGAGAATACGGGGTTTGACACTCGGGAGAGGTAACCCCGGATTCGGATTAGGGTAAATATAACGTGACGTTCTAACGACCCGGGAGAGCGTTAGAACGTATGCAACCCATGACGTTGGCTCAAAACTCACGCGACCTAAGGTCGTTAAAGCGTTTAAGGGAACTTCTTCGTTGACACGAAGTCGTGTAATCCCCCGTCTTACACTCGGGAGAGGTAGCGGAGGAGTTATTGATACAGGGGTTGCCGAATTAGATAAAAACCATTATAGCTAACTAAATGACGTTGATTATGCATTATATGAAAGAGATTAATACCTAAGTAATTAGTGTAATTAGAACTAACATAGTAGTTGTCGTTTATCTTAGTATAGTAAATAGCAAACAAGCAAATTATGATTAGTCGAGATAATATGAAACTATGTAAATCACAATACTCAACTGAATTACACGTATTTCCTAGTGGAACGATATCCGATCTTACAAAATCCATTATATTAAAACTAGACCTCGTATACTTGCGAGTAGTCGATACCGTGAGGACGATGATGTGAAATCCTCGACGCGTATAGCACCCCAAGACGTCCTTCTAAAAACGATACCTTATGTCCAATTAAGTTCACTTAGTTTAAGTCTGAATTGTTTTATTTTATTTTTGAAAATATCTTTCCTCCTATTATCAACTATTTTTTGGAATTTTTCAAATAAAGGCGGGAGTAGCCAACGCTACATAAATGAGATAAAGGCTTAGTTGTTTGTCTTTGTTTCAAATGAAGGTAGGACAAATTTTTGGTATTTTAAAATATTTTTCCGATATGACCTCTAATCAAATATTAATGGCTTTTACAAGGATGATTCCTGGGGATAAGTTATATATGTTTTATCGACTAACTTCTTTAATTTAAATGGAAAAATTAATCTAAGTGAATTACAGTAGTCTTTGTGAAGGTATGAACGAAAAATACAAAACCTGAGGTTAATGATGCTAAACTAGCATAATATGAAACTATGAAAGAACATACATGTTTTGTTACAAAATGACCCAAGCTGGTGCACATGAAAAAAAATAATAATTACACTTTACCGCTCTGTGGTTAAGCTATTTTGCAATTTGTCCCGTTGTGGTATTCGCCTTATCACGTTTTTCCTTATGGTTATGCCTTTGTTGCACTTTACCCTCCCTCGTCAACACTTTGACTCTGTAGTTTGGCCCACTTCACGGGGTAAAGTGTAATAAAGCTTAACTATAGGGGTAAAGTAGTGACGAAAATACCACAGGGGCCAAAATATAATTAACCCAAAAAAAAACGAAACAACACGTTTTTCATTTTCATGACTTTTCTTTATGCAAAAAATAATAATTTAAGCATGCTAATACAAACGATATGAGTATAGGAATGAAGTATAAATCTAAAATGGTCTAACCACAGGGGGTAAAATATAATTAACCAAAAAAATACGAAACAACACGTTTGACATTTTCATGACTTTTCTTTATGCAAAAAAAAATTAATTTAAGCATGCCAATGCAAACGATATGTGTACAGGAATAAACTATGAACCTAAATGAGTTAACATAACTATATTCTTCATGAAATGAATTATATTAAATGATTATTAGACTATGTAAAGTGGGTGTTAAGATGACGAAAAATATGCTTTCTAACATAGGTATAATTGCAAGCTTATGATTTCTAATTTATATGGGGAAGGAATCTAATGTCTAACCTAACTAATATAACATGCGTAAATGGCCTATACGAGAATGAATATGAAAAGTGTAATTTGTGTACGTGTCTTAAACATGCATATACTAAATGGTAAAAAGTGGTTCGATGAAATAAATTATAGAGTCTAAAAAAACATATATGATGCAATAAAACAAGAGAATTATAGGTGGTGAAAATTATCCTAAACATGTCTTCTAAGTGGTGCAAAACAAAAATATACAAATATGGCGTGAATAGTACATTACTTAATACATGAATTTCATGTAAATGCGATATCATAGAGAACCTACTTTCTTAATTTGTCCAATTAAATCAAAGAGTTTCAATTTGATATCCCTTCCAATCTTATAGAGATGAGAATTAAGGGAACGTCACGAAAACAAGATTTGTCGAAATTAACTCTTCCAAGACTTACACGGAAGTCAACGAAACGACTTACCAAGGGAAATGATTCCCTAAACTAACCATTTATAAATTTCACTCTATTTGGGGAATCAAATCGGTGGTATATTATCAAAACTATCCAAGTGCAAAAAATATTGTACAACATATAAAAAATCAACTTAATTAAAATTAAGATTTACAAGATCAGCAATCTAAATAAAATCAAAACACATACCAAAATATTACAAATACAAGTAACATAACACAAAATTTGAAACAAAATGTCTTAATCGGACAGATTTGCAAACCTTCTTGCTCAAATATCTCCCTTGGAACTCACTATCTCTAAAAGTAAATCATCAGGACAATCTTCAGATAAATTTATATGACTGACATAGTCTGCTCCCTTTAATTCCATTGAAGGCCATTGAAGCTTCCAAGTTTTTCAATAATTTCGGTAAATATTTGACCTAACTACATGTCCTATCTACAATTCTGTGAGTAGACCATTGTTTCTCACTTTGTCAATTGTCGAATCCGAGTCATAATAAATTATGAAAACTTATATCCCTCTTTCCTGTAGCAGAAGAAGTGCTTAACGAATGCATCTTGCACCAGCATTAGTTAAACAATCGATTAAATAGTCACTGTTGCACAAGTTGGTCCCCCGAAAAATTGACTATCCAATTACCTCATAGCTCTAATCAATCCTCTAATCGCAACGACATGTCTACAAGGCATCAAGGGACTTACGTTGACTGAGATATGACTTGAACAAAATTTATTACCTCAAATATGGAATTAAAACATTAAAAATGAACGATTATTAGTAAAAATAAATATTACCACAATTGTTGTTGTAGATTATGTTTATCGTTTTCTTTGCACACAATTTTGTTCACAGATGCTGCAAACTGCTTAATGGTAACTCAAGTGACAAAGGAAAATGCTAGAGCCTACCTATTTATTGAAAACTTAGGGAAAAAAAGAGGGAGAAGTAAAACGGCTGGAAAATTAATGGTGGGAGAGCTGGTGGTGAGAAGTGGTAGCAAGAACATTTTGGCAGGATTTAGTGGTAGGAATTACTGATAGGAATTTCTGTGGCGGAAAATGTGCTGGTGGGTTTTTTGGCAGAAGAAAAAGTCAAAGAAATAATGGAGGGAAAAGTTTGCGCCAAAACATGTGTATATATACATAAAATCATGCATATAAATAACATCATGCGAATCTCGCATCCATATCCCATTCATATTACTTTCCCAACCTTAGTGTATTTCAAATATCAATTCAAATGACGAGCTGGTCAGAAAATGATAAGGGTAAGGGTAAAGAATTTATGTAGATTTTTTAAAAATGAGTAGGTTCAAGGGCAGGGGACAATGCTAGGTCCAGAAATAGATAAGGTACATAGTATGCATCTCGATACCTCTAAAAAAAATCATGCTTTAGAGCAAAGACTAACCACAACCCCCACAGATATGGATGGATGGATGACAAAGATAAGATATGTAACCCCCAGTTGTGTGCACCTTAGAGTCCCTAGTAGCTCAAGTAGCTTAATTAGGGTGGATGGGATGATGCTTTCTAAAATGTGGTGTTCGAGGAAAACTTCATTTCTCTAGAGCGTGGCAAAATCCTATCGTTGGAAAGACAATTTTCTTAGTTCATAGTGATCCTTTTGTTAACATTGTTTGGTAATCACCATTATCACGAGATGTAAAATGGCATTCCCTAGGGCATGGATAGTTAAAAAATCAAACAATTTACTCTAGCAAATGCTATGACAAATTCGGAAAAGCAATACTCTAGATTCAAACGAGCGGATAAGAAAATATTTCACTAATAGATATATGATACATAGATGAACCAAAAAGTTTAGTTACCAAAATGACAAGTTAAATGTTCGGTAATTTATTTTGTTTTATTTCTATCTCTTTTTATTTTTATTTTTCTGGTTACATGTATTTACCCCTTCTTTTTATCTGTCTTTTTTCTAAAAAAAAAACAAATTATGGCAATGCTTTAATTTTCTTCTAATAATTCAATTGAAATTCATGTCTAATTAAATTAACCGTAAAAATAAATAAATTACATTTTTCAAAATTCCAATAAACTAAACTTAATAACGGATTATTAAAACTCATTATTCTTTTCTTTTTTTTAGGATACGAAAGGGGGGATTTTTTTTCTGAAAAATAACTATCATATATACACTAAAAGAAAAAATAATAATAATAATAATAATAATAATAATAATAATAATAATAATAATAATAATAATAATAATAATAATAATAATAATAATAATAATAATAATAATAATAAAAATAAAAAATAAAAATAAAAAAAATAAAAAAAACACAATTACAAGGGAAAAAAAAAAAAAAAAAACGAAGTATTGACATTGTCTGTTTAAAAATGCTATTGTCTGTTTAAAAAACGAAGTATTGACATTGTCTGTTTAAAAATGCCTTTTTTTAAGCAAGCATTTTCCACATGTTAAAATGCTGTTGGGGTAGCATTTTTCGCCTTCGGAGAAAACGCTATTTGAGATAGCATTTTCAACCTATTTTGAATAACATTAGCGTGTTTACTATGAAAATAGTATCTCAAGTAACGTTTTCTGCGTTAACTTTTTTTCCTCCTATAAAAACTCAACAAAGCTTGATCAACAGAATGAAGTGATAAGCCTTGAAGTAAAAGAAAATAAGGGCATTTGGTAAGTTCAATTACCAGATGATGACAGTATATCCACTTTCAAATTCTTAAGGCAGAGAAATTGGAAACTATCAACCACGTCTTTCACGTCAACAGACAATTTCGATGAAGCAATCATGCAAATGTAGAACATCAATAGTTTTGCGTCCTCACTCAGTTGCACCACCTTTTTCTACAATCACACACAAAAAAGAAATAAAATGACTGACTTGCCCGCCCACCCCCGTCCCCACTATTATTAATACTCTTTTTCCTTTTTGTTTTTCTTTCTTTTTTTTTTTTTTAATTTATTTTGTGGAAATTTTATGTGCAGGGGCGCGTGTGTATGTATCTTATTTTTCTGTAATGGGTACAAATCTTTCAATTTGGATTTCCATCGGAAAATCCCGGAAAGTTGCATGCAATTTCTTGGAATTTCTCAAAATTCGTTGTAATTTTAAAAAAGTTTCCTCCTTAAAAGCAACTTGCGTTTTAGTCTCATCCATTTAAAAAAAGGCAGAAAGGAAAACACATGCACTTACGAATGCCAATGCACGCGCCCGCGCCCTACTGCTCAAAATCTCAGACCATCATGGCAACGTGCTTCTTCACGCAAATATCGTTCCACTCAACGTAGCAGGAAATCTCAGTCTCGTCTTCTTCTCCGCTAAAAACCCCAAAAACACCTCAACCCCTATCTTCTTCTATGCTCGAAACTTAGACACACATACGCCAAAAATTTTTGTGCTTCTTCAAAAATGTCGAGCAAAGACTCCAGCGACGGCTCACATTCTACTTCAAAAAGAGGTACAAAACCCATTCATGCAAAAGAATCCATTACGAACATTTCATGTCCTTTTCTTCACAATTTTACTCTATTTTGAGACTACTAGTTCATGTATCTACTACTACACGATTTACTAAGAAAAAAGAAGTGTAATATTTGTTACATGTAGCAATTATTGAAAGCGTTCCCTGAAACTTCTAAAATGATTGTTAGATATAACAATATTCAACGATTTCTTGCTAAAACTCCCCTATATATAAAGTTCTCTCATTTTCGTACATAAAAATTATATACGTGTAACTAAAATATTACCCATTTTTGTACTATTTCTGACTTATATGTGTGATTCTATCTTTTTTGTGCATCAAAATAGTTACGTGTAACTAATATTACACAAATATTTGTCATTATGCACATCCAAAATGTATTTGAAACATGTTACAGAAATATGAAAACATAAATACATTTAGTAACATGCAGCTCGAAAACATGTAACTAAAAAGTTCGCAATATTTAACATTTTGAGACATGCAACTAAAAATATATCAATATATTTCATAGAAATATATCTATATATCGGAGACATGTAATTAAAAATTTTGCAATATTTACCATACTGCAAACATATTACTAAAAAATTCACTATACATGACATATTATATATCTACATATCAAAGATATGTAATTAAAAAGTTTGCAATATTTACCATACTGCAAACATGTTACTAAAAAGTTCGCTATATATGACATATTGGAGATATGTGACTGAATACATCACATATTTTTCCAAAAAAAAAAAAATCTATCTTCATATTGGAGATACGATTAAAAAAGATTTCAATATTTAATATATTCGAGACATGTAACTAAATACAACAATATATTTTGTAGAAAACTGTATATACATATTGGAAATCTGTAACTAAAATATATGTAATATTTACCATATCTACATATTGGAGAAAAGTAATTAAAATACATCAAAAACAATTTCTAGTCGATTTTGTTTAACATTTTGTTTTGTGAAATTCTAGTAGATTAGCTTATATTATCACCTATTAATTTGTACTTTGTACTAATACAACTAACTTATATTATTATAGATCCACGAAAAGGGAAAGCTCCCATAGATGAAGGCAAAAATATAGAAAATATGGTCGTCTCATCTCCAGGACCAAAAAAATCGAGATCTTACCATAATTTTAGATCATCGTTCAATCAAATGATAAATCTATTGAATGAGTTAAAGCTAAGACAAGAACACAAAGATTGTTTGGCCAAAACACCGTTTTGGCACATGTTTAAAGCTTTAATCAATGAAGAAGTGACTGTGCAACAATATCAGAAGAATGATACTGTAAATACTGCTCCAAAAGGATGATGCACGGTTAATCCTATGGGAGGCGGAGAAGATGACACTTGGTCATCCGATTCTTGGTTGCGAAGAAGATGACCCTTGGTCAACTTACTCCTGGTTGTGGAGAAGATGACATGCGGTCAACCAACTTCTGGTTGTGACCTTACCCAAAGGGTTGTCCTACATTTCTCAAATTAATGAGAATCAGGTCACATATAGTTCAAGTATGTAAAGTAAATTCTACGACTACACTATACTACGAAATTAAAATATTGCCCCGTTGGTTTCTTGGTTAAAAATTAAAATATTGTCTCGTTGATTGTCTCGTTTAATATTGAAAATACTAATCCTAAATGATGATGCGCGATCAATCATATAGGAGTTAGGAGGATGACGATGGGTCAATCATCGCCTAGTAGTGGTGAGAAGTGAGAAGGATGATGCCTGGTCAATCGTCTCCTGGTTGGGTGGAGGATGAAACTCTGTTAATCGTCTCCTAGTGGCGTGGAGAATGACGCTTAGTTAATTGTCTCGTGGAGGATGACACTCGATCAATTGTCTCCGGGTAGTGAAGAGTGGATGACACTCGGTCAATCATCTCCTGATAGTGAGGACGATGACACTCGATCAATCGTCTCTGGGTAGTAAGGAGAATGATACTCAGTCAATCGTCTCTTGGAGGATGACACTCGGTCAATCGTCTCTGGGTAGTGAAGAGGATGACACTCGATTAATCATCTCCGGGTAGTGAGGAGGATGACACTCGGTCAATTGTCTTCTGGTTGTGAGGTAGTTAGAAGGTTAATGCTCGGCCAATCGGCTCCGAGTAGCAATAGTGAGGAGGATGACGCTCTGTCAATCGCCTCTTGGTAGAATAGAGGATGACACTCTGTCTATCGTCTCCAAGTTGTAGTAGTTAGAAGGATGACGCATGGCCAATCATCTTCTAGTAGAGTGGAGGATGATACTCTGTCAATCGGCTCTAGGTAGTAGTAGTGAGGAAGATAACATTTTGTCAATCGTCCCCGGGTTGCATAGAGAGTGATGCTCGATCCTCGGGAAAACTTGACACCCAGTAGAGTTTTCTTGGCTATATCCTACCTAAGACTACTCGATAAAGACTAAAAAACTTCCTGGGAAAAAGTTTAACCTCGGGTAAAATATTCCCCAATCGTAGACTATGGCTTGATGATGCCTATTAATTTTCTAGGATTATAATTTCAGTCTTGAATTTTTGCATTGATTATGATTGGAATTGGTGCGAGTCTTATATCAAGAAACTCTACAGGAAGAATGTCACACCCCACCCCGGACACCCGTCACCTATGGGGCCGGCGTGACGTCGACACGACATTACCCAAGCGACAAACCAACTAGAAAACGACGTTATGCATTCATAATTATACAAATAATCAAAATAAAAGTCATAAATATCTTTCCAAGCTAGGGACACATCCGTCCCAAAAAATTTCTTCTAGAACAGCAAAAGGAAAAAAAAAAAAACGATGAACCTTTCCTAGGTTCGCCTCAGGCGGCACTTCCCGAAAATTTTAACTCCTCGCTATACCATTGACGGACTCTACCCTGTGCTAGTAGGGGGCCGATTCCGAGCCATTTCACCTGCGAGTATACTGCCTTCTCAATACAATCATTCTTATTTAGTAATAATAATACCTACTAGATAATATAACATTTACACATGGATTCAGCATAAGCATCATATATACAGTAAAAATGAAGTAATATATGTATATAAGTTCTATTTTTATAACCATGTAGTATAAATATCATACCAATCGCCTGAAATAATAATAAACCATCCCAAAATACACAAAACATCACGCCCCAAACCACAACGCACACTGGCTAGCCATGGTGATCGTTTTAACCTCACGATCGGGAGTTTGCAACGGTACCGTACCATCCGTAGATATGCCTTCCTACGAACACCCATCACTCCGCCGAAGCGGATCATTACTGCGCAGTACAAACGTCTAACATCACTCTGCCGAATCAGATAAATATCACTCCGTTGAAGCGGATAAACATCACTCCGCCGAAGCGGATCAACATCACACAATAATATCGTCTAATCATCACATAATGGTTTAAAAACATCTAATTTAAGTACAACCATTTTTCATCATGTACGTACATATACAAATAATTTGGCGAGAAGACAGTACACTCATCTCGTTTCTGGCGTTACAAAAACCTCGCAGTCCAAAGCTTACCGAGGTGTTAGCGTTTGCGAACCTGGCAATGATAGGGTTAAGTTAATATTTCATGTAAAAATCACCTAGGCATGTAAGGCCGGCCCTAAGTTCCGCATTTTCTATTCCCCATATTTTATCTATGAGATTTGTTATTATTCTTTATAATTTTGTTCCATTACCTATTACATAAGAAATCCCGTAATACGAACGATCCTAATTTATTACTCCAGTTACAAAGATTTTAGGCTAAGATTGAATTTTAACAAACTAAAATAAATTTAACGGCAAATGAGATCATTTTCGAGTTATTCACGGGCCGCGAAAAGGGTTTTTATTTGGAGTGAAATTTTCCCCTTTTGATGGGGGTCAATTGTGTAATTTTTCCTTTTTTTTTTTTTTTTTTTTTTTTTCTGTTCTGTTTTCGGTTCTCTCCGACGACCGTCTCTCTCTCTCTACCCATGCCGACCGCCGGTGGCTTCTCCCTCCTTGCCGTCTCACTTGTCAACCCCTGCACCACCCCTGACGTCCATTCGACACCCCCTCCAGCCATCTCAGTAGCTCCACCACTTACCCAGCCGCCACTGTTCACGCCCCTGCACCTTGCGACACACACACACATACAGCCACCCATGCATGCAACCATGCGTGCATGCCACTGTCGACGGCACACCACGGGACCAACGATCCCTTCCAGTAGAGACCCATACACACTGCGGCATACAACAGCCGCAACCAACTCCCACCACCGCCACCACGTCGATCTTCCCCTCCCTCTCTCTCTCCGTCTCGGTTTTTCCCCCTCCATTTACACTGGATTTTTGTCGACATATTATACATTTCATATACACATACACTCACAGCCAGTAGCCAGGAAATCCAAGCACACACACACAAACCCACATGCAGCCGAAAAACGAAAACCGAGCACACCGCCGGAAACTCACCGACCCAGCTCGTTATGCTCATGCATGCATACGTCTAACAATTAATTGAAGAAATACATATAAATACTCACCTTCCCGATGATCGTTGATAGTCGAACTGCGATCCGCAACTCCGCTCACCGGAAACGCTAACACGCGGACCACCTCTCCGTCGACGGACCACGCCACCAGCCGAACCAATCCTTCTCTCTCCCTGGAATTGTTTGAAATGCTCACATGCCCACGCTGCCGGAGGAACGTCGATTCAAGAAAAACCGACGACCTCCTTCCGCTCCGGTTCTCTCTCTCTCTCTAGAATTTTCGAGTTTCTTTTCCTCCGATTTCATCATTCTTCGCACTTAGGAGGATTTTTAATGCATGAAATTAATGGCTAAACAATTTCTAAGCTTGCCACGTCGTTCCTCGATCTCTCCTCCTTGGCCGGTGGATCGCCGTCTGTTTGCCGTGTGGGTGTAGTCATGCGTATATAAAAAAAAATAAAAAAAAAATTAAATTACACTTTCCTCCCCTCATTTCCTTTAGGTTTCTTATTTTGATAAGTCTAAGTTTTAAAAGTTCCAAAATTATGATTTTTCCCCTAACATTTTTAATTTCGATTTCTAATTGCCAATTTGAATCTTAAGTTTAAATTTTTTTGCGTTTCCCAAATTCTCAATTTGACCCCCAACTTTTGATTTGAGTTTTTATCAATAAAATTTTTACCCTAAAATTCTCTAACGTTCTATAATGCGACTATTTATGACGTACGTCTTATAACTTAGGTTTTACAAAGATGATCGGATATAATGTGCCACAGCTCTAGCTGGGGCAACTCTTATCACAGAATATCAACATAGAAACCAGATATAATGTGCCTCAGTTCCTAGCTAGGGTGAGTTCTGTTTGAGATTCTAGATTTAAGAAATTGGATATAATGTACTCCAGCTTTGGCTGGGGTGCGGGACTATCTCATAGGCGTTTAAGTGAGGCAGAAGAGCCCACATGGGTTGCCTCTATATCCTGAACTGAGCGTGCGATTTGTAATGTTTGTTCTAGTCTGGAAACCCCTATTGGGTTGTTTATGTATCACTGGTATTACTTGTTCTGGATGGTAATCATCGTATAATTGAAACCCACTTGGGTTACCTACATACACTGAGTTCCTAGGTCAATAATCCTGTAGAAATGTAGTTCAGCCCTTGCTATGCTATCTCAAATTGTCAACCATACCCGCTAGAGCTTCTTACGTACCTTGGGAATTAACAAGGATCAGGTCAACGCGTAGTTCAAGCACAAGTATACTTTGTTGTCTACTTTAACAAAAGGATTGGTAGTCGGCTTCTCAAGGAAGTCAAGGGACATCTCAAGAGATATACCCTGATACAGGGCTAAGAGGATGTCGTGATACAGACATCCCTCTAGTTCCGACCAAACCGGCTTAGGTCTCTTGTGTACCTTAGTCATTTACCAAGGACAAGTCGAGGCGCAGTCTATTGGGGATGGATGAATGTTTTTTAAGGTGACGACCCAACCTGGAAAGGTTTCGCCAATCTTGGTGTTTACCAGGACTCAAAGCGTCACCTAATTCTTCATTGGCTAGTTAAATTCTAGTATGGTTAGATCTGAATTGGTGGGTTATTGTCATGTTTGGTATGGTTCGATCCCAATTTATTAGGGGATTCATTATTGAGCAGCTTTGTGGGGATCGTATTGTCTGTCCTGATTCATTGCCTGTTGGCGTTGGATTTCAAATATTGATGCGACTCCATGGGAAATTTTAGCATTAATGACCTAGTCAATCTCAATTGACGTGGGATTTTTATTAATGGCAACCAAAAAAGGTTTCGTATGAGTCTCGGGCTTTGCTAGGAGTTAGGTTGGACGTAGTTTCTTGGTTAAGCATCGTTTATTGTTTGGTAAACAAGGAGAGTACATATGTCTTTTCTCAGGAGAGTCAACAGACTATTCCTTGAGATGCGCCCTGGTCTAGGGCTGAAAGAGTATCATAAATATGATACTCGTCTCTCTTCTTTTATTTTGACCAAACGTACTTCGGTTTCTTACGTTCCTTGGTAATCTACCAAGGATTTGGTCGAAATGCTACTGGGTATTCTTGTTTGCACAGGGAATCTAGTTGACACTTAGTTCAATGCGCATAAATAGTTTTTAGTTTAAAGGGGGTGACCAAACCTTGCAAGTTTGCCTACATATATTAGATAACTGAGAATCAGGTCGGCACGTAGTTCATAGCACATAGTTGGGCTTAAGCTTGTCAACCGAACCTGCGAGGGTTTCCTATGTATCCTGAACGTTGTTGGGAACCAGGCTGACACGTACTTCATGCGTCTTTGATGAGTCTAAATTAGTCAACCGAACCTGCAAGGGTTTCCTACATATCCTGGGCGTTACCGGGAATCAGGCTGACACGTAGTTCCTAGGCCTTTGGTTTTGTGAAATTAGTTAAGTTCAGTATGATTTACGTATTTTGTTTTGTGTCGTGAGACAAAATGAACATTGTTTCCATTAGGAAAACATGGAAATGATGAAGTGTGCCCCAGTCGTAGACTAGGGTAGCGACTGGATAAGTTTCTTTGTTGAATCGAATTCGACACTTCCTATTGTGTGATTCATGATTATTGACAGTGTAAAGTATGCCCTAGCCTACGGGCTGGAGAGGATACTGATTAGCTACAGGATTGTGAATTCAGGATTTTGCTAATTAAATCCCAGAATATACCTAAACAATAGGTTCATGTGAAGTTAGTATTTTAGGAGTTTTCCAATTGGCACAACCTCCTGGCTATCCATTTTTGTGTATTGCGCCTAGTTATGAATAGGAATGGTCATGGGCCTGGGAGCCTGCCCAGTCCGAACCGCTCGGCCCTATTTTTTAGGGCTTAGACTTAGGGTTTAAGCCCACGGGCAGGACCTGGGCCTAGATATTAGGGCTCGATCAAAATTAGGGCCGGGCTTGGGCAAAACTCAAAATTTAAGGGCCGGTCCGGCCCGGCCCGAAGGATATTTAAAAAAATAAAATACATTACAATAGAACCCTAATATTTGGAATATTAGTTTCCTTTAGAAATTGTAATTTTAATATTTCTTATTGGTTTGGTTTGTTTGGAATATTGGTTTACCTTTAGAAATTGTAATTTTAATAATTTTTGTTGGTTTGGTGTTAAATTTTTTGTATTTATTTTTTAAATTTAAAAAAAAAAAAAAATAAGGCCGGGGGCCCGTGGGCCGGGCTTTGGGCTTAAATTTTTCTTATAAGGCCGGGCTTGGACATAGAATTAAGGCCCGATCACTGGGCCCGGCCGGGCTAGGGCCCAACATTTTTTTGTAATACACTAGTCTAAGCCCGGCCCGAACCTGGCCCACGACCATCCCTAGTCATGAATAGATAACAGTGATTACCTGTATTGTCAAGGCTTACGGATTATTTGTTGTTTTTAGAGAGTCTTGGATATCATCTTTCATTACACTGGATTGATAGTATAACTTAATTAGTTTATTTCTTAAATATTATTGTTGGCTCTTATAGCCGTGTATTTGTTTTAGTATTTTAATGTTTCTCTAAAGCGAGATGGGTTTGCGAATTTTGGTATATCGCATTTGTAGGGACGGGAGTTTTCAACTCGGTTTTCCAGGCTGTACCCTAGTCTTAAGCACTAAACGACACGTACTTAAACTTAAAGAAGGTAGGGTTGTAACCGTTGTTCTTGGAGAGGTAAACTCAATCATTTGCCCCTTGTGCTTGGCTAGAGATAGATCGTGGGAAAGGTCAAGCCCCTTAAGACCTCAATCAGAGGGAGTACTTCATAGTGCTCCCGAGGTCGACCCAGGACATCGGCACTCAAGATTTCTGATAACATGCCTACCCTTTCCACTTCTACTACTGAAGAGACCTTTAGAGTGTCTAAAGTCGATGACTAGATGATACTCAGCTCTTTGAGTTCTATACAACCAAAGGCAAGGAGTGGAGCGCGTATTCGACATAGCAGCTTAGTGCCCAAGTCGATCTTTACCCTTCCAACTCCAAAGGACCTGGAGTTGAGCAATCTGTACAATCACATCCTATTGCTTCTATTCTTCAATGGAACTTCCATGGATTTTTTATACAGAATTAGGAAATCTTTGTCTGCTGATGGTCTTCTTCTATTGTCAAAAGATTCATTATGGAGGTAGTCTTTAAAGTGTACCGCAATTGTCTCGTAGTTGAAAATTCGACATCTTAAGGCACGCGATGATTTTTCGATTATATGGCTTCTTAATGAATTTGGATCATGAGATAATATCCATTAAGGTTGTATTGTTAAGGGAGACTATCATGGGAATTTGAGGCGTTGTATATAGCTGGTTCGGTGATGATTGAGGCGTACCAAAGTAGTTTTAAAATCGATTATCGTTTATCAGGATCGTAAGTTATTGTGAAGGTATGATAGTATAGTAAAACCTTCGATCATCTAAGGTAGCATGGTATGGTAGAATCGCCAACTATTTAGGGTAGTATAGTATGGCAGAATCGTTGACTGCTTAAGGTAGTATGGTATAGTTGAATCATTTATTGCTTAGCTAGCATGGTATGGCTGAATCGTTTATTGCTTAGCTAGGATTTTATGGTTGAATCTTGATTGCTTAGTTGGGATGGTATAGCAGAATCGTAGATTGCTTAAGGTAGTATGGTATGTCAAAATCTCAATTTAGGATGGTATATAGATTCTCTGACCACTTTTTGTAAGACAATAGGTATTCTTTTCCAACCAGTTAAGGTTGGATGGTATTTCCCTTACCTCACCTTTTTTTATGTCATTTGTTCTCTCAACTATATACCCAGAGATAAAGGAAGAATGTAGATAATTAGAAGTCATAGCTTGCTATATAGGTTTACTAGATTTCTATCAGTTTTTTTACCTTTATTCCTTCTAATCCTAAAGAACTCTGAATTACTAGTCAAATTTTGGAATATTCACCTAATTTCATAATTGGTGTCTCTAAATGAACCTAAGACCTTCCTTAGATATTAGATGACCCTTCTTTTCTTTATTTGTTTAGATAGCAAAAAAAGTGTCAAAGGACTGTTCCAAAGGTACGCCTTGGTAAAGGGCTAACAGAATATTGTGAAGCCGATATCTCTCTTTCTCTTTATTATAACCAAACTAACTTAGGTTTCCTACGTACTATGGTGATCTACCAAGGATTAGGTCGAATGTAGTTTTGGGCTGAGATGATTCTATGAATTGTGCCTATCATAGATAAAGATATCTATATTTGTTGACAGCAATCTTGTCCCAGCCTAATGGATAGAGTCTCTTCCCTAAGTATTAGCTAGTTAAGATTTGATTGTTATCTTTGATTGGTAGTTTGTTTAAGTCTTGGTAGTTTGTTTAAGTCTGTAAATTATGTTTTTTTTATTTAGTCTAATAGAGGTTTAGTACTTAGAGTGTTTGAATAATGCTAAAAATCACTCAGTTCTAAGAATATCTTGTTGAGTCCTAGCAAAGGTCAATTTTCTAAGGACACTCTACTACACCACCGATGTTTCACAGTAATGTTCAGTTATCAAGACACACCTTATTTGAGGTCGACTCCTAACCTTAATTTGGTTGAAAATCACTATCAGCAATGGATGATGGTATGGTGACATAGTGAGGTAACTTGACCCGATTACATGTCCAAAGATTGCCTACTAGCCTACTAGATCTCCCAAATAAAGTGTATGGGTGCAAGTGTCGTGTCAATGATGGCATATTGATGTTGGATGATATGCAGAATACTATAGGTTTTTGTAAAGTGTGATGCCTAGTCTTCCTCATGTGTATGAAGGTTATGCATACCTAAGTAATTCATGATGCATAGTGCATGTGTAGTACTTTGTTACTGGTATTCTGTATTGTATGATTTTGTGATACCCTATTCTAAAATGTTTCCCTTAGGAATCCATTATCTATCCAAATATGCTAGTTTTCTCCAAGTATGTTTGCACCAGGTACCCTTGCTAATACACATCTCCTTCGGTTACTTTTATATCGCTCATGATCCAAAAAACTAACTGGGGATTCTGAGAGGCTTCCTGCTACTTAGCTCCTTCTTGCGCTGTAACTGAAATTTTGAACGGGATTTTTCTTCGAACAGTCTCTGGGTTTTGGTGGCAAGATAAGAAGGTTCAGACAGGAATAGCGGAGGGTCATTTTAGGTCACACTTGATTGAGGTTGGGATTTCCCAGAATGGGAACATCTGGCTCGGACTAGGGATTACTATTGATTTGGCTTGGGCTTTGAATGACTTTTGATGAATTTTTTGGGAGAAGGTTCGAATGAATGGCTTATTTAGCAAGACTTCTTCTCTTTGTTTCCTATAGTTTTCTAAGTTCATTTCTAATGCTTTAAGCATTAGCCTATACGCGCTATGTATATTCTCCTTTTCAATTTATGCAAGGTCATTTTGTCTAGAGTATACTCAAGTAATCATAATTCAAACATTCAATCATCTTAATGATTGTCGCGATTTTTGCATCCTATTAATCTAAATTATGATGAAGATAAGTTCAATAGTAATTTAGACCAAATATCTATAGTTTATTAGTTAAAGATATCTAGTTTCAATTCCATCAAGTTCTAATATTGATATTTTCTATAATTTTTATCGAGATTACCTAGGCCCCCCATGTTACTCGAGCCTTCATCGATGGCTCTAATTCACTTCTTCTACTTTGGACTGAGGGCAAACAGAATAGGCCTTTAATTTTTATTTTTATTTTTATTTTTGTCCTGGCAGTGTTAAGACAATTTTCTGTTATTTTTCTTTACTCCAGCAAGTAGGGAGTCATACTTTCTATATAATCCATGTAGCGAGCTTTGGGTAGTGATCCCAATCCAATTGGCCCAAGTCACTAGGTGTTAAGACACCCCTAAGACTTAATACTCAGATCATATAGAGAGCATGATTCACCTAATGGCTTTCATGTGACCACTCAGTGTTTAGAAACTTTTAGCTATCGGTCTTTATTATTTCCCTTAACACTTACTTTCGGGATTTTACATTTTTAAGTAAATTAGGGTAATTTAATTCGATCTCGAGGTCTTTGTTGGTTTTGCCCTTATCCCAACTACTTTCCCATTTGTATGATATGGCTTATCGTTATCTTATAGCCTTAAATGTCTTCAGTTATGTAGGGTTCTGATAGGTGTAAATTACCTATCTATTTTCAAACCGAACATTGTTAGTTTTCGAGTACGTTTAGTACGTTTTAGTACATTTTAATGTGTTTTTATTCTTTTTGTATTCAAACAGGTGTGTAGGGTGAAAAAGGTGAGAAAATATAGCGTAAACGATCAGATCGGACAGATAACAGTCAAAGAACGGTGGAAATACAAGCATGAAGACAATATTCTGAAAAGAAGCCTACCGCCGCGGCATTTAGACCACCACCGCGGTGGTGAAAATGCAAAGAATGACCTAATATTGTTGGACATCCACCGCCGCAACGGTGAGATCCACCACCGCGGCAGTAAAACTGCATGATGGTCCCTAAATCCACCGCCTTCTCCACTGCTGCGGCGATCACTGAACCGACCTACCCACCGTCGTGGTGGTCTTTTTGCACACATAATTAAATATTTCGTGATATTTTGAGCCTTATAAATACCATCCTTTCCTCCTCTATTCTCATTTAATCACCTCCTAAGGCCCTTAGAATATATTTAAGGTGAGTTTGAGAGATTTTTGAGGGAGAGCTCACAACCCGAGGAAGAAGATGAAGAAGGAAGTGATCATTCAACAGTTTTAGTGCCAAATCTTTGGATATCGGCTAAGTACTTTCATTTCTTTTCTTTATTTTCTTACTTTCGGTAGTTGTAGAGCATGTTTAGTCCATTTTACATTGTATACATGGTTATGGTCATTGGCTAAACATGGCTTATTCTAGGGATTAATATAAATTTATGAATTCGTTGTTTGGTTGAGTTCGTATTTCGTTAGCAGTTGTTCTTCGATGTTTGATTATGTTTATCATTCTCGTATTGTTTGTATGCTTAGATAGATATATTGAGAATACAGGGTTTGACACTCGGGAGAGGTAACCCAGGATTCGGACTAGGTTAAATACAACACGACGATCCAATAACCCGGGAGAGAGTTGGAGAGTGTGCAATTGATGACGTTGGGGCAAGACTCACGTGACCTAGGGTCGTTAAGATGTTGAAGGAGACTTCTTCATTGACATGAAGTCGCGTATTTCCTCGTCTTATACTCGGGAGAGGTGGCTGGGGAGTTTACAAACTGAGATTATCAAATACGTCGAACGCCGTTAACATAAACTAAAATGATATCGAACACGTATTCGTAAAAGAAGTTAATCCCTAGACAATCTATTCTCTCAAAACTATCACAATATAGTATTAGTATAGTTAAATTAGTATTTTAGTATTAGTATTTAATTTTATATTCCATTTTTAACGCCTACATAAAATTAGGTTATGAAAATCATAGTAATCAATAATAATCACAACCAATCCATGTGGACACGATAACCCTGAATCTCCCGATCTATACTAAAACTTGACCTGTACACTTGCGGTGTAAGTGGCAACGCATAATTGCGGCTTCCAGGTTCTTCTTTTCTTTTGTTTTTAAGTAAGTTTTTCGTGGCGTCTTAGAATTGGTTATGTCTAGATAAAGTCTTAGCTTGTCAGTCAGTCTTCATTTGTTCAGCTACCCAATCTTTCAAGAATCTTTCAGAGATGGGCCTAAGCTCTAAGACTTTATCTATCATTCTTCGTGTCGTAAGTCTTCTGGATATTTCTTCCTTCGTTTCGAGTTGAGGAAGTTTTCTGTATTTCTTCAAGGTTATTTGGATACTGGCAAGTTGGAACAAATATAGTGATTCCCTAATATGGCTCCTAAGTTTTCTTTCAAATGTTCTCAGATTTTTTGTCAATATCTCACCATTATGTGGTTAAAACAAGAGATTTCTTATAATGTTTTTCCTTTAGACAATGGTCTAATTTAGTATTGAAATTATATTATCATTATTTTTAATTATTCGTGGTGTGTAGATTGGGACAAGGAAATTGATTTTTATTTGTTAGTGTATAAAGACCAGAGTCAACCTTAGATAAAATCAGTTTGCATTTACCAGAGTCAACCTTAGATAAAATAAGCTTGCATTTAGTGATTTGTAGGTCTTAGTATATAAGCATATAGGATAATACCTAGTTTATTAGAATGTACTAAAGGAAACGAAGATATAGACGTCTATCCCCCTATTTTTTGTTGATCAGGGTTTCTCCTAAGCTACTTATGATCCCTTTCTGCATGAGATCCTCAACATGATTCTTGAGGGCGTGGCAATGGTTAGTATGATGGCCAGCCTTTGTAGAGTAGTATTGACAGAAAATATGAGGGTCAAACCTTGAATCCTGATGGTTTACAATATGGTTAGGAGGAATTGGTGTTGGAAATCCTTTCCTTAAGCAATTGCGAAAGATTTTAGATAGTGGCACAGGAAGTAGAGTAAATTGATTTCATTTTGGTTGTGTTCGAGTTGTCTTAGAAATTTGAGAAAAGCTGTTTGGATAAGCTAAATATGGAGAAGAAATGAAAGGTTGTTGCTCTGATTGCACAGAAGTTTCGGTTATTGGGGTTGTAGGTAGGCTTTCCTTTTGATAGGCTGATTTGTCTCGCTTAATCTCTTTGATAGACTGTTCCATGTAGTTCATCCGCCTCCATATTTTAGAAACTTCTCTTTGGACTGAGTCTTCCCTAGGTTCAAGGTTCTTCCCCCAACTGGGCAGGTCTTGATTTGTGGTGGTAGCACAAATGAAGTCTTATGGTTTAGTAAAGCTATCGAAATTTTTAGTAGTGATCCACTTTCCATGAGGGAACCTCTTCCTTCGTAATTTGTCCTAATGTCTTATCATGTTAAGAGTATATCTTGGTGACGGTAATTAGTCCTCTTCTTGGAGTAGCGAGGCTGGATTCATCTGGCTCAATATTTATGTCAAGAAGGAAATCCCTTATGACGTCGTCGAGATCTTGGAGTTGTTCTGAATTCTTCCAATGGAGAGTGGGATCAGGTCCATCTTACGATCTTGCAAGCAGCTCCCGAATGGCTTTTAGCAAAAGTTACCTAAACTAGATTTCCTAGGTTTATTAAGTGACTAACCAACCTAGATCTCCACTAATGGACTTTCTAAGGATGAAAATTACCCTACCTTTATGCATGGTTATATTCTTAACTATACATAACTATGTCTATATAGATGATGATGTTCGTGTTGGGTATATGCAATCTTAGGTAGACGTAACTCTAGCAAGCAATTATCATATATATTCTAGATAGACCTCTGCTTAGACTTGGCTTCGTAGGACTAGGGTAACTTGCGACTTTTGGTTCATCCTCAAGTTTAAAGTTACAGTCATCTTAACACTATGGCATGATTGACGTTTTGTCCTTAAGGTATAGATCCTTCTTCCTAGGACTCTAGGGCACAATCGTCATTTTCTTCCTCAAGACATGGAGAAAGACTCCTAAGAATTAATGACAGAAATATCCTTCTTTTTTTCTTTTCAAAGTAGATATTTTGCTCGTAGAACTTGGTGATAGACTCGTCTTTTCCTTTCCATTTGATCACCGCTCTTTGGTCCTAGTGACAGAATTATCCTAGATTTTTATATGAATTATTTTTCTTAAGACTTAGTGGCAGGATTCTCCTATTTTCTCCTCAATCATAGATCATGGCTACTAGGACTTGATGACAAGATTATCCCCTCTTTTCTTTTCAAAGTAAGGATAATTACTCCTAGGAATTGATGACAAACACGTCTTTCTTCTTCAGAAATGGATTATTATTTTTAGGACCTAATAACGGAATTATCTTATATTTTCTCTCAATGGATTATCATTTTTAGGCCTTGTGGAATAGTCTAAGACACCTTTGATTTCATGATGTCTACCGAGGGTGCATTATTCTATCAGTCCGACTAGTAAACCTTAGGTGGCCTTTTATCAGAGCAGCTTTTGACTGGCTTAAGGCGTTTTGAACCATAACAAGATGTCTTTCTAATGGCACATAATTCCTAGCGTGTAGGATTTATGAGAAACAACACTATGCTTAGGATATGACAAGCCACTTCTAGGGAACTGTGACTCGAGATATGTTTACTATTTGTATCCCACAATCCTGATTCGACATGTGTGACGGTATTTTCTTATATTTTGGTAGTTTAATGTGATTTCACACGATCGAACTAGATTATTTTATGTTATCTTGGCAGATGAATTTTAGACAGCCTTGTTTAGCGAAGGCTATTATTACTTATTTATTTGAGATGGACTTTTGGTTATTTAAAGACTCAAGTATTTGTGATTTTATTAGAGTAAGCTTTAAGTACATTATAACGGATGAAAGGGGCATTGATGATTTGATGTTTACGTTTGATGGTTTATTGGGTTAGGTAAAATAATGATTCTTGTTCTTCACTGCAGCTTGCTCCGTATTCAATTTTTTGCGAATGTTTTTTGGCGCTGAGCAAGCTAACAATGCATGGGATAGAACAAGAATTCTTACGCGGATTATTATGCCCCTACTTGTCCTATAAGGTTATTCTGTATACCTAGTATAGTAGTAATATAAATAGTTGTACAGAAACTAAATGACATCTCTCTCCAAGATAAGTGCCTTAAGTACATCAAGGTGTTATCCTTTATCTTAGGCTTACTATATGTGGTTTTGGATTTTCTTCTATTGTATCCTAAAAAAGTTTGGTTCCCAGACCTTCAAACCTCTGGCGTTTTCACCGGGGAAACATCCATCTTTGGTTGGTGGTCCGAGCGAGAAGAGGTTCGTAGCCGGATCCCGGGGGATGCAATCCCCAGCCTTGCTTCTTGTAACTTCTCTTTCTAACTTAAGGGTTTTCAGAGCTTAAAACGGCGTCCTTACCGACTTCAGCTCCTACTTCCGGCTTCTCTATCCCTAAGAGGGTTATGACTTGGGTTTTTCATCAATGATATGCAATACAAAATAAGTGCTCATGCATTGGTGAGAGTATACAGTAATGTAAATGCATCAATGTAAAGACAATATTTAAATGCGGTATTTAAATACAGTAAATAAAGATAGTAGATATGTATGCATACTAATATATACATATGAAATGACATGTTTATTATTGTTTTGTTATTATTATTATTGTTATTGTTACTGTTATTGTTGTTACAATTGTGTTTTTGGTAGGCAATTGTTTATGCTCAAAATCAAAGACATAATGCTCCCTTAAAACAACTAAAACTTTTGCTCCTAAAATTGCCTTTACCTTTAAACTGTTGAATGTTGCATGACAATTTCGTCATCATTATGTTTCGAATTTACTTTTACGCACAACTAAAATTGTTTTCCTTAGAATAGAAGACATATTCTGTGTTTTGAGGTTTGCGAGATCCTGCCTGTAAAATGGCATTTTCAATGTATTTCAGTAACACTGCATTTTGGGAACCCTTATCATTCCCAGAAACTTCAAAATTGAATTACTGTGTTTGACGCACCTCATCTTTTCTTGATAAGTGTTAAAAGACTTATTGCGATAGTAAAGCGTAAAGAGAAGGGTTTTAAAGTGTCGAGTTTCTTAGAAAGTACTTAGACCATGTTAAATATAAGGAGTCACCACCTACCATTAAGTTTAAATGGTAAGCTAGGTCATTGGATTAAAAAAATAAATAAATAAATAAAAGGCCTAAGTAAATTGTACTCTAAAGACACAGTCAACCCAAAAATTCATTTAAAAGAGTTCGGGGGTCGATTACGCTAGGAGAACGTGTTAGGCACCACAAGACATCCATCCAAAAATGGTACCTTATGTCCAATTAAATCCACTTAGTTTAAGTTCGAAAATATTATTTTTTTATTATTTTTTTTTCCTTCTATTATAAACTCTTTTTGACATTTTTCAAATAAAGGAGGAACAAATTTTTGGTATTTTGAAATGTTCCCTTGGTAGGACCTCTTATCAAATGTTAAGTGATTTGACAAGGATGATTCCCGGAGGGAAGTTTTATATATGTTATCAATGAACTTATTTAATTTAAATTAAAAAATAATAATCTGAGATATTGTAGCCTATGTGAAGGTATGAAGGCAAAATTCAAAACACGATAATGACAATATTAAATTGGCATGATACGAAAATGCTTTTATTTATGCAAGAACATCTTTGTTTTGTGATGAAATGACTAAGTTAGTACATGAAGAAAAAGAAAAAAAAAAACCGAAACAACATGTTTGTTGTTTTTGATGACTTTACTTTATGCAAAACAGATTAATTTAAGTATGTTAATGTAAGAGACATGATTACGAGAATGAACTATGAACCTAAATAAGTTAATTTAACTCTATTCTTCATGAAATGAATTATCTTAAATTATGTTTAGACTACGTGTAAAGTGGGTGTTAAGTGGATGAAAAATATGGTTTCTAACCTAACTATAATGACATGCTTACGATTTCTAATTTATATGGGGGAGGAATCTAATATAACATATGTAAATGCCCTATATGAGAATGAATATGAAAAGTGTAAATAGTGTATGTGTCCTACACATGCATATATTATATGGATAAAAGTGGTTCGATGGCATGAATTATGGAGTTTAAAATAGCTTATATAATGTTATAAAACATGAGGAGTGTAGGTGGTGTAAACGGTAAAGTATCTTAAACATGTCTTCTAAGTGGTACAAAACGACAATATGCATAATGGCATGGAATATTACATTACTTGCCATATGAGTTTTATGTAAATGCGATATCATAGAATACTTACTTTCTTAATTTGTCCAATTAAGTTAAAGAGTCTCGATTTGATATCCTCTCAAATCCTATGGAGATGAGAATCAAGGGGACATCACGGAAACAAGTTTTTTTGAAATTAACTCCGCCCAAACTTATGCAGAATTTAACAAAACGACTAACCGATCGTTTCAAAATTCCACTCAAGTCACTATCACTCTCTCTCTCTCTTCTGAAATAAAAATCAAAATGAAACCATACCATCGTCGTGGCTTATCTTCTTCCATCGTTGTATCTCTCTCTATCGCTGTCATTGTTAATACATCGATGGTCATTTCCATGCACCACTATCGCTCTAGGGCATCTTCATTTCCTATCCATTGCCGCCACCTGTCGCCTTGCTTCCACTCTCACTCTCTCGCTGGGCCTGTCTATCGTTGCCACTAGTCAGAAGCTTAGCATCTCCAATTTGAGCCTCTTCAATGCCACAAGTTCCTTCTCTCTCTCTCTCTCTCCCCCTCCCCCCCCCCCCCCCCCCCCCCCCCCCGGTTCCTTCCTCCCTCCCCTCTAGCTTTCTCTTTGAGAACTCAAATCGGATCTCGATTAAAATCGAACATTGATCTAAGTTTTAGGTTTGAAAACAAGATTGGTCCCACATAAAATTTTATGTTTAATTTCTACAGATCTATGTTCGAATTCTATAGATTTTTGTTAGATCTATCAACTTATAGAATAATCCGTTAATTTATTTAATTTTAACAATAAATTGTATAAATCTGGCCACGATTTTGGTAGATCTTCCATGACTTGTTTTGAGTTCTCAGAACCAAATGCTTTCAATCGCAATCACTAAACCGATTTCTTGGGCACATTTTTATTCTCAGATTGAACATACGAGATGGATTACATTTTCTGATAGTTCTTTATTTCATCACTAGATCTTCATCACTGGATCTTTGAATCATGAAGCTGGTATGAACTGTATAATCAAAGCCAACTCTGAATCATATAGTTTTCGGGTTATTATTTTATGAAATTATAGTTGAACAGGCTTTTGATCAATTTTAGTGCCCATTGAATTAATACTACAAGGATTTCGTTGGCGTCCCATGGGTTATGTGCAAGCAAGATGATGCCCTTGACCCCATTGTAATTTTTTTTTAATATTGAATTTTAGCAAAAAAAAAAAAAAAAATCCTATATTTAATTAGATCTTTTTTATTTTGACATATCATTCTTGATCATTTTCAAATTAACGCTTGCAATGGATTCTCCCCAAACTAGGCTTATAAAGAAAAATTGTGGACTGAGTCCTGGACTGGCTGGCAGGTTTTTTTCATTTTCTAAAAATGTTCTAAAAATCATTAGGTATCCTTTGTTTCATGTAATTGGAGATTCAAAATTTGAATTCGAAATGAATCCTATATATATATATATATTCTTGGCTCATTATATGGTTAAAAATAATTTTGGGTAGGTTTACTGAATTTGGAGGTCCTATTCCCTACCAACAAGTAGAAGAACTGACGTTTTCAGTTCCAAGATTTATAAAAGAGAGTGAATCTTTCATTAACTATTATATGGTAAATTAATTATTATTATTTTCTCGAAGAAAATCATATTTATTTTGCAAATTAAATTAAATTAATTTAATTGCATTTGTTCTTCGTAGTACCATGGTGGAACAAACTTTGGCAGGACTATAGGCGGTCTTTTTATCGCCGCTAGCTATGATTATGATGCTCCTTGTTGAATTTGGTATAAATAAAATTGTAATCTTTATCTATTAAATTTATGTAATCTTCAATTATTTAATCTATTTTTGTGGGGTGCATTTTAAGAACTATGTATATTGATCAATAAGGTGTTATTCATTTACTGTTTCTATTCCTAGATTTATGTTTTTGTTCCCAGAAATTTGATTTAAAAATCTAGGAGCAAAACCGTAGAACATATAATTCTCTTTCCTTTTTCTTTTTTCATTTTTCTATTTCTATTCCCAAATTCTTGGGAACAAAAACACTAAGATAGCGCTTAGTTGGTATTTGTCTTTTTTTTTTTTTTTTGTGCTGAGGAAACTTAGAATAAGAACATAAAAATGGAGAAGGAAAAAAAAAACTATGTTCCATGTTGGCTTGCTCATGAGGAACATCTTCCACTCAAGCATACATTTTTTAATTACAATCATGTGCAAAATTTATTCGGCATAAGAGCTATTCTTCTTCAGACAATCGGAATCCCATTAAAAATGAAGGTAGGTCTATTCTCCTCATTATATCCTTCTTGAGGTCTTAAAATGAATTTTTATTTCCTGCTTTTTGTCAACAGGTATGCATAGGGGTTGTTTTTTAAAGGCATCTCCTTTATAGATAAACCCACTTAATCAGTTTTTTGTTTGTCTCTGAGTTTTAATTTCAAATTTTGATGTCAATTACATATATTGTACATCAAACAAATTGTTGATGCTTAAACAATTTCTTTTCTTTTTTTCCCCCAAGTCTCATTTGATTTTCACATATTAGACTCATTTGATAATTATATAATATTCCATTGAGGTTGCTCCATCTCACATGTTTCTCACATCAAACTCGAAATCCTCTTACATGACTGGCTAGGTCCTCCACAATTGTACTAACATTTTTATGATATTTTTTATGCCAAAATTTTGTTTTTCCTTCGTTGATTTTTTTTTTTTTTTTTTTTTGGCGAGTGGGATGGTTTTCAATGGTTAATGAAGTGGCTTGATTTTTCAATGTTTTTTATTCCTCAAGGTTGAATTGTTTTTAGGGGTGTGTTCCACTATATTTCTGATCATGTTTGTGATAATTTACTTGTGTATGTTCTGTGAACTTATGCCATAAAATCAACTAATAATGTCTCTCTATTATTTTGTGAAATTGACTGGGTATGTTAACATTTAGTAGTTCTCTCTCTCTCTCTCTCTCTCTCTCTCTCTCTCTCTTTTTGACTTTGAGGGAGATTGTCAATTTTTAATTTAGTGGTGTATATGAAAATTTGGAAATGAAGATTGAGCTTATCTAAAATAATTGTGTTATTTATTTAGGCAAAGTTGCTTGCATTACATGTGGTACACTTGAGGTTTGGGTACAACAGTTGCGTAAATGAAAACCTTGCTCCTTGATGTTTCAAATTGGGATAGTTGGTGTATGGTTTTAAAAATCGTTAATCAAAATTCCTAATTAGATAACTACTTTTGTGTGATTTTATTTATTTGAGTTCATGAAACTAATATTCCAATTATGGTTGCATTGCCAGTTGTCCCACAATCGTCAACAATCAGACTTTTAACTGTTAGATTTTATTCATTGTGGTCATCGATCACATTTAAAAAATAAAATAAAAAAATATTGTTACATCTAACTACAAAATAGTTACATATAATTAAATGAAAATAATTTGCGTAGACTTTGGAAACCAGAGATTTGAGGTTCAATAGAGGATGTTGGCAGACAACAACGAGGATTGCGCAAGCGGTCAGTGATAGAAACCATAATTGGAAGCATTTGAATTAATTCAAACTAATTTTTTTTAAAATATTTTGTATACAATGTTATGTTCAATATTAAAATTGATCTTCTTAATTTAATTTTTTTAGGTTCAATTTTCTTTACACCCGTGCCTTCAGGCACGAGTTATACTCTAGTGTGTATTGTTAGGAATTAATCTATAAATCTTAATAGATTTCTTAATCCTAAATCAACATGTCAAATCATCAAGAGTTCTTTAACACATAAACAAGCATACTTGAATCCATAGCGATGAATTGTCGGGGTAGAGGTCTTTCGTAGACTAATCACTTGATGTTCCTTAATGGGTTCTCTCTCACAGTTAGGGAAAATGAGATCAGTAGTCATCTGATTAGTCAAAGGGACCATATCTTTGATATAATGTTTTTTATATATTTGGTCAACTCAGGCCCCAGTAACCCTAATTGCCTAATGGGTAACTACACATTGTAAAGCCCATACCCATTTAATGTTTCCTGAGCCTAATAAATTGAATCACTTATTTGGGCATTTATAACTAATAGCCCATAATATAACTGTTTAATTAAATCATATGACCCTATAGGAAATAATTAATTTCCTAACAACCCTATAGGAAATAATTAATTTCCTAACAATCTCCCACTTAAGCTACATATGAAATTCCCGAAGACAGTTATATTCCATAGTCTTGAGTGCGCACAAAAGTGTTATCTTCTTGAAAACATTCCTTAGTTACAATCTGGTCTATCTCCTATACCAGAATGAGATCAATGCGACCTTCATTACATTCATATTTGTAACTAGATCCATCAATGTTCAGCATACCAAATATATTCAATGAAATAGATCAATTATGGATGTGCAGCAAGCAATTACATGCAATATGATCTCAAACATGCCTATTTCAAACTGGTCCCTATTTATTCAGTGGTGAGATCAATCATTAGTCTTTTTATCCTTATGTTTAAACCATAATTGGAAACAACATATTTAGAATAAACAAACTTTAAACCATCTACTTTATTCTACAGAAAATCAAATATAAGTATTCAACAAAAGTATATTTAACAAATACAAACTCTTATTAAACCAGCACATCATCAAATAAAACCACACCCATACAAGCAATGTGCTCATGAAATACCTTAGGTAGTAAAACTTTAGTGAGCGGATCCGCAATCATAGAGTTCGCTCTCATGTGTTCCATAGATACTATATTACTCTGAATTCTCTCTTTAACAACTAGAAACTTGATGTCTATATGATTCGACTTTGTGGAGTTTCTAATGTTATTAAAATATAACACTATAGATTTATTGTCACAATATATCTTTAGTGGTCTTTCGATACCATCCACTACTCGTAGCTCAGTAACAAAGTTTCACAGCCATATTCCGTGATTTGTTGCCTCATAACAAGCTTTGAATTCAGTTGCCATAGTGGAAGGAGATATGTGTGACTACTTAGCACTCCTCCAGGAAATAGCACCTCCAGCTAACAGGTAGACATAGCCTGAAGTGAATCTGTTAGTGTCTTGGAAACCTACAAGATCGAAATCAGAATACCCAATTATCTACAAATAATTTGTCTTCTGATAAGTGAGGATGTAGTCTTTTGTTCTATGTAAATAACTCATAACCGTTTGGCTGTTTTCCAATAATCCATCCTAGGGTAACTTAAGTATCTGCCTAACATTCCAACTATGAACACAAAATCTGGACTTGTACATACTTGAGCGTATATAAGACTCCTTACTGTCAATGCATAAGGAATTTTTTACATCTCTTCCTTTTCTATCTCATTCTTGGGGAATTGAGTAAGACTAAACTTGTCCCCTTTAGTGACAGGAGTATCTCTTAGTGCATTATCTTTCATGCCAAATCTAGCAAGCACCTTTTCGATATAGCTCTTTTGTGATAACCCAATGATACACCGAGAGAAATCTCGATAAATCTTTATTCCTAATATAAAATAGGCATTCCCAAGATCTTTCATTTCAAAATTCTTAGTTAGAAATCTCTTGATTTTATGCAATAAGCCTATATTACTATTAGCCATCAGTATATCATCGACATATAGCACTAGAAAAATGAATTTACTCTCGCTGAACTTGTGGTATACACAATTATCAACAGCATTTATCTCAAATCCATATGAGATAATGATTTGATGAAATTGTGATACTATTGACGGAAGCTTGTTTGAGTCCATAGATAGATTTTTTTAGCATGCAAACCGTAGACTTTGGATTAACTGATAAAAAGTTTTCATCAATGTCTCTATTAAGAAATGCAGTCTTTACATCCATCTGATATAACTCTAAATCAAAATGAGCTACAAGTGTCATTATAATCCTAAAAGAGTCTTTCGATGAAAGTGGAGATAAAGTCTATTTATAATCAATGCCTTCATTTTGAGTAAAACCCCTTGGCAACTAGACGAGCCTTATATCTCTTAACATTTCCTTTTAAATCCCACTTGGGTTTAAATATCCATTTGCAACCGATGGACTTCGCAGCTTCAGGCAACTTAAAAAGATCCCAAATGTCATTGTTCTTCATAGATTTCATCACATCATTTATGGCACCAATCCCCTTTTGAGATTCAAGGCTTTGTTTGACTTGATGGAAGTTGATTAGATCATCTTCCATTGTCCTTATGTCAAACTCATGTTCCTGGAGAAAGATGATATAACCATTTGAAATCGCACTTCTCCTTTCTTTGGTGTACAGCCTTCGTGGCACTTTCTCATGAGGTTGTTGAGTTTGTTCTTCAGGAATAATATCTTGATTTTGAATGGGGAGTGTCTTCATTAGTGTCTTCATTATTGTCTTGCATTGTGTCTTGAGTAGTGTCAAGAACCTGATCATTGTCAATAAAAATGTTTGGAATATAAATTCATTCTTCTTCAAAGACAAAATTCCTAATAACCTTATTTCGCTCTTCAAACTCAACATCCTCAAGAAATCTCGCATTTTTTGTCTCAAAAAAGGTCTTATTTGAGATATCATAAAATTTAAATTATGTCAACTATTCAGCGTACCTAACAAAGTTGCAGCTAACTATTCTTGAGTCTAGCTTCTTTTCATTTAACCTATAAGGCCTTGCCACACTTGGACAACCCCAAATGTGTAAATTCCTTATGCTAGGATTTTTTCCTAAACATAGTTCATAAGGGGTTTTAGCTACTGCTTTACTTGGTATCATGTTCAGGATATATACTATAGTCTTAAGTGCTTCTCCCCAGAGTAATTCTAGCAAGAAGAACGACTTATCACCACCAAGGTTAGATTTAACAGTCTTAATTTTCTTGCCTAGTTGATTTTCAACTTCAACTTTTAAAGCCTGCAATACGTTCAAAGATTGAGACTTCTCATGAATCAAATATAGGTACAAATAACGAGAGTAGACGTCTATGAACGTAATAAAATACTGTTGTCATTCCAAGATTCCGTAGGCAATAGTCCGTTTTTATGATTACACCCTAAACATGAAAAATTTTAAGAAGTCTAATGATTTAACATGGAGCAAACTCTAATACCACTTGTTAGGAATTAATCCATAAATCTCAATAGATTTCTTAGTCCCAAATTAACATGTCAAGTCATCAAGAGTTCTTTAATACATAAACAAGCGTACCTAAATCCATGGCGATGAATCGTCAGGGTAAAGGTCTTCCGCAGACTAATCATTTTATGTTCCTCAATGAGTTCTCTCTTACAAATGGGGAAGAGGAGATTAATAATCGTTTGATTAGTCTCAGGGACCATAACCCTAATATAATGTTCTTTATATATTAGGTCAACTCATATCCCATTAACCCTAATTGTCTAATGGGTAACTATACATTACAAAGTGCATACCCATTTAATGTTTCCTGAGCCCAATTAATTAGATCACTTATTTGAGCCTTTATAGTTAATAGCCCATAAAATAACTATTTAATTAAATCATATAAGCCCATAGGAAATAATTAATTTCCTAACATATATGTATGTATGTATGTATACGTATATGTATACATGTATACATATACATTAATCTAAATTTAGTACAAAAACAACACACAAATATATATTTTTTTTATAATAATGATATATTTTTGTATTCCAAATAGACAATTTCATGGAGTAAAATAAATGACAAGACACTTGTAAGACGAAAAATATGAATCCTCATATAAGTCTCTATCTATGATCAGATCCTTGTTAGACCGCTATTAAAGATAAGCCTTTTTCCTATACTATACTATAGTTTCAAGTCTATTGTTGTGTTTCGGAATTAAGGAGAAAAAAAGCCCATGACTCCTTCAAATATTCATTACTTGACAAAACTTCAAACAAAGAGATTGGACTGTTCACTTCATTTCTATTAATTATTTCTATAATTTTTGTAAATTTAATGTCTATAATTTATGTATATTATATAATCTCCCCTATATTATTTCTTCAGTTTAATTTTTATAAATTTAATGTTTTGGTATTATTACTAAATTTAATATCCATATAATATTTTTATAATTTAATTTTTATAAATTTAATGTTTTAGTATTAATACTAAAATGTACATATGTTATTTCTATAACTTTTATAAATTTAATACCAATAATTTCTGTATTATTATATTTTCTTTTTTATATTATTTTCTTAACTAAATTTTCATAAATTTAATGTTTTAGTATTATTAAGAAACCGAGTCGCTAAAAGCAGGAGTTTCATCAGTATCAAGCTCAGAGGCTAAGCCCGAAAGGGTACTTTCTCCCTAACATTTTCATCGAATCATAAGATAACTTTACCAAGAATTAAATTTGCAGAAATTTGAAATTTCACTACTTAAAAATGTGATTAAAAAAAAAGAAGCACGGTTAAAGAAAGGGCTTAAGAAATAGAGAGAAAATAAAAATAAAAATAGATAACACATACTGAAATGAAAAAAAATACATATATGTTCTAGCAAAAATCCCTCACAAGTGGATTTTTTCTATCTCAAAGGCAACTTCCCGAATGAAACTCCTTATAAGAATTCACTCCTAGATGGATTTCTCTTTGAAAATAGGCTCCGAGAAGGTTTCTCTCTAAATTTTGGCTCCCCGAAGGGTTTTTCTTTGAATTTTCACCTCCGAGAGGGTTTCTCTCTGAATTTTGGTTCCCCCACAAGTTTCTCTCTAAATGTTCGCTCCCCGAAAGATTTCACTCTGAATTTTGACTCTCCAAACTATGAGAATGAAGGTTCTATTTATAGGGAATGATGGGAATAAAAAAAATATTTTTTAATCTCTAAAAAACCTAATTGGCCGCATAACCCTAGTCTATTTTCTGAAAGAAAAATGAAAACGACAAAAATTGAAGTTTCTTGGCTGGCATTGCGAGCCCACTACCTTCTCGTACAAGATTGTTGCATGGTAGCTGGGCTTAGATTTTCTACATGTGGAGATGGCCCAAAATATGTGAAGCCAATAAAAAATATAAAAAGTTTTTTTTAGGGTTAGAACAAAAAAAAATGCAGCAAGAGAGAAAGAGAGTTGTCATCCAAAAACCCTAGCTATGCAGTTTCAATCAAATGTAAATTGAAGGTCGATCTGCCATTCGATTAGGCTGAAATTTTGATAGCAAGTTCGTGACTCCTAGTTCTACAATCTTAATGGTGGAGATCGTATTCTGAGTTTCGTAACTATTATTTCCGGCGGGACTATTTTGGGTTATTTTGAACCCTCATTTTGGTGAGATCTCTTTATTTTGCTCTTGTAGATCTTATTCATTACCAAGATTATTTTGATCTTGAAGTGTTGCGGTTTTGTACATCTAGTTGTAATTATAGAGGACTTTATTCTCATTATTTGTGATAGTAGAGATTTTAGGGGAACTTCTGTCCCGTGATTTTTACTTCTCGCATTGGGGAAGTTTTCCATGATAAAATTGTTTGTCTTGTGTGATTGTGATTATGGTGTGCTGATTCAAGTATCAATCTAATTTAATTTCTACTAGATTCACACAATAAATTGATCAAATTAAATTCCGTTTCGCGTACTTATTCGATTAATTTTTCGGTGAAGTTGATTTATCACATCAAATTGGTATCTAGAGAAAGGTTGATTTTGTCGAATATCTTGTGTTGAACAATGGAAACAAATTTTAGGAGAATGGTTACTTTGAATGGTTCTAATTATCACACTTTAAGAGGAAAAATAGAATATCTTCTTTATGTGAACAAGATTTATTTACTGGTGTTTACCACTAAAAAACCTAAAAATAAATCCAATGAATAGTGGAACTTGCTACATCAGAAAGTATGTCGACACATTAGACAATAGGTGGATAATAATGTTTTGAACCACATTGATGCAGATAAACATGTCCATACACTTTAGACTAAACTTGAGAAGTTGCATGCTAGGAAAACAAGAAACAATAAGATGTATTTTATGCATAAATTGATGAGTCTGAGATACCAAGACGGAACTCCATTGACAGATCACTTTAACATATTTCAGGGATTAATTAATCAACTAGATGGAATGGGTATAAAGTTCGATGATGAGATTCGTGGGTTATGGTCACTAGGTACTTTACCAGGCTTTTGGGAAATGTTTAGAACATTGATTTGCAATTCAGCTCCCGACGGTAACCTATATTGATTTCCTATATTATATGACGAATCTCCTATATTGCCAGTGACTTTAGGACAGTAAAGACGGAAAATGATGGTTTGGAAAAAATCATAGGCATTGCGGATGTGTGTATAAAGACCAATGATGGTAAAATGTTAGTTTTAAAAAATGTCAAACACATCTCTGATATCCAATTGAATTTGATTTCTACAGGCAAACTTGATGATGAAAGTTTTGCAACACCTTCATTAATGGCCAATAGAAGCTCACTAAAGGTTCTATGGTTGTGTCTAAATGGAATAAGTGTTCTTCCTTGTACTTCATGCAAGCGAAGATCTCGTATCGCAACATCAATGCAGTGGAAAATGAAGGTACAATTGAGCCTCAGCACAAGAAGCTTTGTCACATCAGTGAAAAATGGTTGATGGTTTTGGCCAAGAAGAATCTTCTTTCGGGAATGAAGAATGCACCTTTGAAGAAGTGTGCTCATTTCTTGGCGGGAAAGCAAACCAAAGTCGCCTTCAAGTCATCTCTTCTTCAGGAAAATCAAGTATACTTGATTTATTACATTCAGATGTTTGTGGTCCTATAAAAATAAAAATTCTTGGTGTTGCTCTCTATTTTGTGAGTTTTATAGATGATCACTCAAGGAAGTTATGGGTTTACACCTTGAAGACTAAAGATCCAGTACAAGATGTGTTCAAACAATTTTAGCCCACAGCTGAGAGATAAACTGGAAAGAAATTGAAGTATATCGGCATAGATAATAGGGGTTGAGTATTCGGGTCCCTTTGATGATTACTGCAGATAACAAGGCATTCGTCACCAAAAGACACCTCCAAAGACTCCTCAGTTGAATGACTTGGCAGGCAGAATGAACAGAACGATTGTAAAACCCAACTTTTGTGTGTACATATTTTTATTTGCATATTACAATAATTGAAAAATAATAGGGTCCATTTTGACATTTAAATTTTACCATAAATCTTTTAAGGGGTCACTATGGTATTTAAAATTTTGATTCTAAAAACTTTGGGGGTTAAATGTTATTTTTTTACCTTTAAAAATTTAGGGATTTTTATGTTATATTAAAACATAATTTTAATAATTTTGGAACATAATTAATATTTTCTTTTTATTAAAGGGTGATTTGTGTAAATGTTATACTTATCTAATTAGTTTAGAGGATTTGTGTCAAAACCTTACCAAGCCAACACTTTAACATCAATTATTCAAAATCCACGTGTATCTTTCTTTTCTCTATTTATATATATACATAAATCTGCTATTTTTCTTCTACTTTCTCCCCTTCTTTGATATTCTTTTTCTATCATTTAGTTGTATGACTTTCCTTCAAGTAAATCATTTACTTATTCATTCTTCTTTAACTTGATCAATGTATATACACTATATAATTAATTATATATATATACAAACAAAATTATATATACATATGTATGCTGAATTTATAATTTAAACTGTGAAGATTTTTAATTGAAAAAATATATAAATTTTATTAAAATGACAATTTTTAGTATTTTCCTGACTAATAAATATTATTAACAGTGGGTTAATATTATTGTCTATTAAATTATAAATTGAGAATGGGAAACTGGGTTGTTACAACGCTAGTTGAAAGGGTGATATGTTTGCTTTCACAAGCACATTTGCCAAGATATTTTTAGTGTGAGTCTTTGAGCACAACTGTACATGTGTTGAATCTTACACCATGTCTTCCCTTAGAGTTTGATGTTCCAGATAAAGTTTGGTCAGAGAAAGAAATTACTTACAATCACTTACATGTCTTTGGATGCAAGACTTTTGTGTTTATTCCCAAAGATGAGAGGTCCAAACTTGATGTCAAAACACGACAATGCGTATTTATTGGATATGGCCAAGATGAGTTCAGTTATAGGTTTTATGATTCGATACAAAAGAAACTCGCAAGAAGCCGAGATGTTGTGTTCATGGAAGACCAGACCATGAGAGATATCGAGAAGATTGATGAAACAGTGTCTCCAAACTATGCTAACTTAGTCAACTTGGATCCAGTTCCTCTAATACAAGTTCCGACACTAGTTAGAGATGATATTCAAGACCTTTAGTTGAATTCAGATGATGCAGATGTCTCCTTAGAGGATAAGACTAATCATAAGTCTCTTGATCAATTGCAAGTACCACAAACACCACCAAAAATTCTACTCAAGAGGTCTACCAAAGACCGATAACGTTCTACTCGGGCATTCAATAGATGATTGCGTATTGTTGACTGACGAGGGAGAACCCGAGTGTTATGATGAATCCATGGAATATGAACATAAGGTTGCGTTTGAGTAAGGAATTTAACAAATCTTAGGGATTTGTAAATGAAGGGATTTTAAAATCCCATCATTTATAAATCTCTTGTTTGGATAACTATTTTAGGTGAAGGATTTCATCATGTAATTTTAAAATTTTCTTGTTTGGATAACCACCATCACTACTGTAGGGGTTGGCGACGGGTGGTGGTGGTCAGAGACGGTGGCTGGCGGTGACAGCAGGTGGCGGTTAGCGGATAAAGGTGGTTGGCAATTATTGACAACCAGTACCGGTCGTCGACCAGCAACAGCAGTGGTCGACAGCCGATGACGGTGGTCAGCGGTCGGATCTAAAATCCCGCTTTGGAGAGATTTGTAAATAACACCTAGTCTGAAAGAATTTCTAAATCCCTCATTCACCACTATTTTTTAATTGAAAGGATTTTACAAATCATTTCTTATAAATACCCAAACAAGGTATTTGTCAAAAAGATATTCTAAAATCCCTTACCCAAATTAAATCTCCCTCCCAAACCCAACCTAAGAGAAAGTGGGATTGAAGTCATGCAAGATGAGATGTAGTCATCCACACTTTTGAATTGGTGAAGTTACCTAAAAACAAAAGAGTTTTGAAAAATAAGTGGGTTTATAGGGTAAAGCAAGATGAACATACTTCACAACCACGATACAAAGCTAAACTAATTGTCAAATGATTCAATCAGAAGAAAGATGTAACGACCCAGTTTCCCAGAGCTGCCACTTGGTTTCTCCCATTGGAGAATTTATACCAAACCCGATTGACCGAATTTTTTTATTTTATAAAATTTGGTAAATTTGTAATGCGACGGCAACAAGAGTCTAATAATTCATCTTATGAAATATTTTAATTAATAAAAACCTGATAAATTTTACACGCGACGACGATAATTAGAATTATCAAATTTATAATTTATCAATTTATCGAATCGAATTTAGAACGGTAAATAATAAATACAACTATTACAAATTTTAAATAGAAATTCAATTAAAATTTGTATCGCCGTTTCACTCCCACCGGGCCTACAATCAAAACTGTGGGGTTATGAGCTAACGCTCAGTAAAAATCCAACCCCTCTAATACATGTATTTAATTAACGCTACAAATAAAACACTTTGGCATGATTCTCACATAATTTGCACATAATCATAATTATTTCATAAAATTTAATAGTTAAAATTCAACAAAAATAATACCATGAATCACACAATAGGAAAATTAAATACATATATTAAAAGAGTTAAAAATTCTACCTGAAATCTGAAGCCGAAATCCGAACCAAAATATTTCGAACCGAATACGTCTCTTTTCTTACTAAAAACTTAAAACATGTATAATGTATAATATATGTAAAGATATATATCGCAACCATTCTCATTCTTAATATTATTATTATTATTATTATTATATATACGTGTCATATATATATATGACATATAAACATATATGTTTGTGCTGTCTTCTTTAATAAGAAGACATCACATTAAGCATATATATATATATATTTAACTATTTACATAAATACTCTCTTAAAGTAAAGAAAATATTAATTATATCTCAAAACTCTTAAAAGTATATTTTAAATAACACATTGGTACCAAAATATTTAAAATCACTTTAAAATAAATATTTAACTTCCCAAAAATTATCAAATATTATCTATATCATAAATTTGCAAAACAGTCCAAAAATATTAAACTTTTATATAAAGTAATATTTTCAAAAAAATAAATTTTTCGGGGTGTTACAAAAGACATCGATTTTGAAGATATTTTCTCGTCATGTTTGAAAATATCTTCTATTCGCGTTATTCTTGACTTAGCAGCTAGCTAAACTTAGAGATTGAGCAGATGGATATGAAAATTGTTTTCCTTCATGATGACTTAGAGGAAGAGATTTATATGGAGCAACCAAAGGGTTTCAAGGCAAAAGGAAAAGAGTATCATGTGTGTCAACTGAAGAAAAGTCTATATGGTTTGAAACAGGGACCTAGACAATAGTACAAGAAGTTTGAGTTGGTTATGGGGGAGCAAGGCTACACGAAAACTATTTCAGATCATTCTGTGTTTGTGCAGAAATTCCATGATGGTGATTTTATCATATTATTACTCTATGTTGATGACATATTGATTGTTGGCAAGAATTCCTTGAGAATTAACAAATTGAATAAGTAGTTAAGTAGGTCCTTTTCTATGAAGGACTTGGGGCCCGCAAAGCAGATTCTTGGTTCTGAATTTATCGAGATAGAAAAGAAAAAAACTTACTTATGTCACAGGAACAGTATATCGAAAAAATGCTTGGAAGATTCAATATGAATAAGGTTAAAGTGGTTTGTTCATCTCTTATTACTCACTTTAAGTTAAGCACTAAATAGTGTCCTTCTACAGACAAAGATAAAGAAAACATGGAAAGAGTTTCATACGCCTCAACAATTGGAAGTTTAATGTATGGAATGATTTGCACGAGACCAAATCTAGCTCATGCAGTTGGTGTAGTCAGCCAATTTCTTTCAAATCTGGGAAGAGAGCATTGGGATGCAATAAAATGGATAATGAGGTATCTTCAAGGCACTTCCAAGTTGAGACTCAGTTTTAGAAATGGAAATCCAGTGCTAGTTGGCTACATAGATGCAGATGTAGCTGGAGATGTGGATGCTCGTAAGTTTACTTCAGGTTATTTGATTACTTTTGTAGGTGGGGCTGTTTCATGGCAGTCAAGGCTGCAAAAATACGTTGCAATTTCAACAACAGAGGTAGAGTTCATTGCAGCTACAGAAGCCTGCAAAAAGTTGTTATGGATGAAGAAGTTCTTGATTGAACTTGGCTACAATCAGGAGCAATTTGTGTTATTCTGCGATAGTCAAAGTGCTAACTATTTGGCAAAAAAATTTACATTTCATTCGAGGTCGAAGCACATTGATGTCAGGTACCATTGGATAAAAAAAACTTTTAATGAAAAGTTGTTAAAACTTGAAAAAATACGCACAGATGATAATGTGCCAATATATTAACAAAGACTCTAGCAAAAGGAAAGCGTGAGACTTATTGCTCGTTCGCTGGAATGACGAATCTCTCCACATAGTCGAAAAGGGAAAGATTCGTTGGGTTTGGATTTCCAACATGTGGAGATGGCTCAATCTATGTGATGCCCATGAAAAATAGAAAACATTTTTTTTAGGGATGGAACAAAAAAGAAAAACATAGCAAGAGAGAAAGAAAGAAAAAGTTGTCCACCAAAAACCCTAACTCCACAATTCCAATCAAACGCCGATTGGAGGTCGATCCGTCATCCGATTGGGCTGAAATTTGGACGGCAAATTTGCAACTCCTAGTTCTACAATATAAACAATTCAGATCATATTAGGAGTTCGAAAACTACTATTTACGGCGGGACTGTTTCGGATTGTTTTGAACCCTTATTTTGGTGAAATCTCTTCATTTTGCTCTTGTAGATCTTGTTCATTACCAAAGTTATTTTAATCTTAAAGTATTGTGGCTATATACCTCTAGTTGTTACTAGAGAGGACTTGTATTCTCGTTATTTGTAATAGTGGAGATTTTGGGTGAACTTCGATCCCGTGATTTTTACTCATCGCATTGCCGAGGTTTTCCACGTTAAAATCATTTATCTCATGTGATTGTGATTGTGATGTGTTGTTTCAAGTATTACTCTAATTTAATTCCTACTGAGTTTACACAAGATATTGATAAAATTAATTTACATCACGCATTCTTATTAGATTAATTTTTGAGTAAATTGATTATCCCATCAGCCTACGCGTGACAACTATACATGTATATTATTAATTTTTCCTTCTAGGGTGTTTGCTTATTGGGCGGATGCCTTAATTTTTTTTCCCCTATGGGCCCCACCTCTGTCTCCCTGTGTTTCATAAAAGTATGGCTAGCCTAAGAGAAATCACCATGCTTCTTAGATAGCAACAATGCTAAGAGCAAAAGAGTACTTTAAAGTAAATGTAACAGTGATATGGCGTTGAGATGTTGCCACCCCCAAATTCACCACCACCTTAGAATGTCAATGCCATCTAAGCTCGTGTTTATTGTCATGTAATAACACAAAATAAGATAGGCGTACAAAATATCTAAAATCCAGATTTGGCATAGATAAACAATTGGAAATGTTCCAACATTTCCCCAAAAGTAAAAGGTAGAATTTATTTTCTGACATCTCTCCTCTATCAATATGAACTATATAATAATTGTAGAGAAAATCAAGCTCTCTAATTCATTGGATCCAATACATAGTTACGGCATATATGGTTGGATGACGTATTTTTCACTTGCGAAGAAATTTCTTGAACCAATGGGCTGACAGTTTGGGATATCTTTTCAACCCATCGTTGTAGTCTATGTAGTAGATCCCGAACCGGACACTATAACCAGATGCCCATTCAAAATTGTCCAACAATGACCATGCAAAATATCCTTTCACGTTCACACCATCCCTATATATACAGTTTGCAAAAGTTCAAAAACAAAAAATCGACAAAATAATTTTTTTATAAATTAGTGTAAAACAAAATAAGTTGAAGTAGAATATAATACTTCATAACAAAAAAATACGGTTTAGCTAGTCATTAATTATGAATTTGCTAAAAAAAAAAACAGTCACCTGATTGCTCTTTCAAGATATGTAAGATGCTGATGATAATAATCAATTCTAAAGTTGTCTTCAAGAGCTTCAATAAGGGATAATGTAGAATTGTTAACCTCATCAGTTCCTGGAGAACACTAGATGATTAGTATTGGAATATGCCTTGTGTTGGAGCATACATATAGATATATTCATACATACACACGCATACATACTAATGTGTACATTGTGCTTTAAGACACATCTTTAATTAAAATAATTAAATTTAAAAATTCAAAAAAATAAAGGTAGGATAAGCCATTAAGTTTCAGTATGTATTTTAAAATAAAAAGGAATGAGAATAATAGGATAAAAGACAGAAACGAGCATGAGCGATAATGACGACGGCTATGACATGGAGAGAGGCAGGCACATACGAGAGATTGAAGAGAAATGGGGCAGTGGCCAACCCTAATATCATTTTGTTGTTTGATCTTAACCGTTGAATCTAAAATTTGAGTCAACGGCGTAAAATATCGCATGAGATGAAAAATGAGTTACTTTATTATATATATACCACGTCCTGTGTCTTAAGGCACATATGCCAAAAAAGAAACCGAAAATTTCCTTTGAAATACTTTTACCTCATTCAAGAAAGAAAAAAGTAACAATAAGATTAAAAAAGTAGTGCATCAAAAATAAAAATTAATAATAATAAAATTAAAAATTAAACATCAACTCTAAAATTCACAAATCTCAGGAAAATTATTTTAAAATTTTAAAAAAATCAAATTGTGGGTCAAAAAAAAATTATTTCGTGATGACTCGTGTTGGTACATTAGTCGTTAGATTTGAGAGAGGGGCAACTGGTTAGGAATTAAGAAAGGAATGAAACATGTCTTTTAATAGAGGATATTTCAATAGTTAGGGATGGATAGAAAAGGAAAAGTTTGAAGAAATGGAAAATAAGGAGAGAGAAAAAATATACATGTGGACATGTAAGGAAAATATGTTTTAAAATGTAAATGGTGTGATTTGATTTATTTTAATTTATTTTTTTGAAATTTTATATTTGTGTTTAATTGTCCTTCTAACTATCACAACTACTCAATTTTATGTTGGGGTTTAAGGTTTTTATTTGTTTCAATGAAATCGTCCTCTCATTCTTGACAAATGTTATATCTAACTTGAAATTGATCAGATCTAGTCAAAAGAGATAGTTGAACACAAACGCCAAAAAATAAGAAGCAATGTAATGAAAGTAAATTATCATTGTAGGAAAATACAAGTCGGACAATAAAGGTAATGACTGTAATTTAGACTATATTGCATGCTTGTGTAATAGAATACGTACCGTTTTCTGTTATGTATATAGTTGGGTTATTGTAAGTTCTCTTTACGTAGAGTAGAAGCTCCCAAATTCCTCTTGGATAGACATACAACCAATCTGAAGCAGCCTATAAAAAATTTACGAGAAAAATATTAAGATTTATTATAAGCTAAATAATAAACTTTAAATTGATATTATAAAGGATATGTGATATTCTATTATAGTATTTCAAATACCCGTGCTCCAATAAGACGTCCATTCCGAGCCTCTATATCAACAACAAAAAGGAAAATTGTTAGAAATGGCATCTAATGTTATATTTATGTTTATTAATTGAAATGGGGAGATGGGGAGATGTATAGGGTAATATTGTTCAGTTATCTAAAACAGTTTTTAAAATAGTTGTTGAAAATTTTTAAAGTTATTTATATTTAATTTTGAAAAGGAGAATACTTATTAACAATGTGTTAAAATTTTGAAAAGAATAAAGGTAATGCGTGATTGAAATATGATGTTGAAATATAAAGATAACGATGATTTTTATTGTGTGAATGTCAGGTAGAGATAACTTATGAAGAGTTTAAAAATAAAATACAAAAAAAATTAAACTTGAATTTATAAAATAATTATTATTTTTTTTAATATGGACCTCAATTTTTGTTTCCCACTGCCCAACTCGTGTAATTTTTTTTGAAGTCTAGAAATTATTGAGTTTCTCAATAAATTATTGTAAGCAAGTGGACCGCATGTGCAAAAAGTCTAGTTCACCAAAAACTCCTAATTAAAGTACTATGATAGAAGTAGACAATATGATAAATAGAATATTTGTAAAAACATTTTTAGTTATATTGTTAAAAAAATAGTTTTATCCTGAGTTTTTTAAAATAGTAAAAGAAAAAGGTCCATATTAACTTACTTGAGCTATTTGTTCTAGCATCTGTTGTGTAACTTGCGTTCCAACTGTTGGAATTAGGTGCATAAGACACATAATCTGCAGTGTAATAATTCAATCCAAGAAAATCATATGACTTTTTAAGCATCTCCGATTGTTGCTTTGAGAACTTGGGGAGTCGATCTCCTACACGTGACCTCATGCTATGTGGATAATCACCCGTGTTCACTGGTTCCAAAAACCTGAGATATATGAAAAATAAATGTCAACAATTTATTTTTCATGAGATTGATTTTTGTTTCTCTAATCATACTCAATATCTTTACTATGTAAGATTATCATCTCTCTCTCCAGACTGAGTCTCACTTTGTACTCTTTACATTTTGGTGTTTTCACACTTTGCCGACATCGCAATTAATATACAAACTATTGTTAATATTAAAAACTGACCATCCAAGCATGAAATCAAGTGCCCTTGATGCAGCATTCCGGTGACGAATTTCCCCAGACCTTGGAACCATCCAATCTGATACAAGGGTAATCCCAATTTCACCCTTTTGCGATGCCTGTGAACAATATATAAAATAAATATTCAACTATTATAGATCAACTTATAAAAAAGTAAGACAAATTTTATCAATTAATGTATGTATGTATGTATTGAGACCTGATATTTTTGTCTATACAACTTGACTGCAGCTGCATGAGAGAGAAGTTGGTGATGTCCAACTAAATAAGGTTCTGTAGCTGAATTACCACCAGTGCAATTGGAATTTAGCCAAGATGAGCATCGCCCAGGTGCTAAGACACCACTATCGTAACCTTCACTACTATAAGTCCAAGGCTCATTCAGCGTAATCCAATGCTTCACTCTATCTCCAAATTCTCGAAAGCAAACTTCCGCATAATCTTGATAATCAGGTCTATCATATGAAGTAGATGATAAAATGAAAAATAATTAGTATGCTATTATGGTTTTAAGATACCAAAAATTAACAATTCCGTTTTTAATATATAACTTCAAAATTTTTAAAATAGTTTTTTTTTTTTTTCCTTTTTCTTTACGTCTATTATCGAGGAAATACTATTTTTCAAAGAACTCAAAAACTATTGTCCTAGTATAACTAAATAGTATATAACTCAAGAAAAAAAAATTATAATAAAAAAGTATTAAAATTCTAGGAGTGAGAGATTAAACACTTACACAATTCTAGGACTCAAAAAGCCGCCGTACTCATCATCCAATGCTTGGGGAAGATCCCAATGGAACAACGTCACAAAAGGCTTTAATCCTACATATCATACAATAGCATTCGTTAATCAGACAAATTAAAAGATTAATTATAAAATTTACTAATTAGTGATAATTTAATATATATTGAAATTGAGTGTAAGATGAAATTACTACCTCTGGATAATAGCTCATTTATGAGGTTGTTGTAGTATTGAATTCCTTCCCTGTTCACGCCCCCACTTAGCTTCCCATCTGAGATATATACATAGTTGCATTTAGTTTCTTAGCAGAAAAATAACATTCCTAATATTAATCATTTAAAAGATACTAAGAATTAGTTGTCTTTTATTTATTATTTATTTTACAACGCGCGCACAGACATATAGTCAACTTACAAGGCAAAACTCTGGACCATGAGATGGAGAATCTATAAGCATCAAGACCCATGTCCTTCATGATTTCCACATCTTCCTGCAATCAAATTAATTACAAGCATTCATATTAATACATAGGTATATATATAGACACACACGCACATATATATATATATTCACATATATACTAGTCCTTCTAGTTTAGAACATTTACTAGTCCTTCTAGTTTGCAATATGAGAACATTTTAATCTCTATTTTCTTATAAATGTTTTCAAATTTAGTTTTTCATGTGAGGGAAGATTTGTCTGGTTGTTCCAAAAACAATTAATTAATTTCCAAATCAATGAGACAAAATTAACATTTAACTACCTTGTATCGATGATAGGAATCAACTGCTACATCTCCATTGCTATGATCCCTTATTTTACCTGCAAATATTACATGATAAACTCTATTTAAATATTACAACTATTTTTTTGTTTTTTGTCTATCCATTGTCAAAGAACAAAAGGACATACAAGAATTTTATTTTATTTTATTTTAACAAAATAAAACTTGAAAAAAAGGCTAAATTACAAGGAACGGTGGTAATGAAGTTCAAAACATGACCAAAGGTGGAGAAAAATCACAATCAAAACCACATGTTTAATTCTTGGTTTGAAACATTTTGTTTTTGTTAAATAGACTGAAGTCCTTTTTTTTTTTTTTTATTGGTTGATGGTAAAGTGTGTTCAGACCAATTTACGTCCACATCGACAAATCACCTTACTGGGCAATCTTAAGGGCGCATTACTCCCATATCGGTCTAGTACATTCAATACTAAATTCAAGATTTAATTAATGGAGTGTTCTCCAAAAAAATTGAACCTGATTAACAAAAAAATGGAATACCTCTCTTTATCAACCGAACTAACACCCTCTTGGGTGACCAAAGTCCTTCCTCATGCATAGTATTTATACGTTAACTCACATAGACACACACATATATATATATACATACATATAGAGAGAGAGAAAGAGAGGGAGACTTGGAAATATATATATATATATATATATAGAGAGAGAGAGAGAGAGAGAGAGAGAGACTTGGATATCTCCTGGTGAATGTATCCCATATACTGGGGCGTCTACCGCCTTCATTTGCTGCACCTTCGTACTATGAGAAAAAAAGAAGAAAAAAATTAATTAAAATATAAACAAATAAATAATCATGAAGAGAGAAGACTATGAAAAACATTTTGTAACTGTTGCAAATTCTGTTTTTTGTAATATTTTCTGAAAAATAAATACATATGCAAAGACTGTTGTTCTTACAAAAATTGTATATTTCACTTAAATTTACGAATTTAATTAGTAAGAAAATATAGTTTAATATTATTAATAGGATTAATTATATTTTACTCCTTGTGGTTAGGCCATTTTGCACTTTGTCCTCCGGTGATATTTTCGTCACCACTTTGTCCCTTGTAGTTAAGTTTTGTTGTACTTTACCGCTTGATGCAGGCATAACTACCGGAAGGCAAAGTGCTAACGAGGAAGGTAAAGTGCAACAAAGGCCTAACCGCAGAGGGCAAAGTGGTGACGCGAATACTATAGGGGAGCAAAGTGCAAAATGGCCTAATTACAAAGGGTAAAGTGGAATTATAGTACCTGATAAGAAGACGATGCGGTTCCAAAGATGAAACCTGGAGGGAAACTAGTTCGATTGAGAGTAGAAGCACTAGTAAAGTTTACAAGTAGCAGTAGGAGAAAATAGATTATATGACGAATCTCCATTATAGAGTCCCTAATTAATACCAAAACTAAGAAGAGAATAATATCACTCTTAATTATACAAGACTTGGGATACTGAAAATGAGAAGGCCTCTTGGGTATTTATAGTCTCACCCATTTGAAAAGAGAAGGAAGATGAGTGATTGATTAGTCAAAAACTAGTGATGGGGTTTTTATATTCACTATTGTTGACTCTTATCCTTTTCTTATGGTAATAGCTGTATAAACTGTAGTAACCACATGTTTTCTCTTCATACAAAAATACACTGCAGCGTTGCAGTACAGTGCCGGATTGAAGAGTCAGGGATTGAAGAGTTAGTCGATGAATATGAAATATAGGGATAATTTAAATAAAATTATAGTTCAAGGGTGACTAATTTATATATAGAGAGAGACGGATGTAAAAAAATTAGATATTTTTCAGGCGTCTGATATTTCATGAGACAAAAAACGGTCCAGACTAAAATAAAATATAACATAAATATAAAATTTATATTTAGATATTTAACCTTATATATCTTATAAGAAAAAATATTATTTTATAATAATAAAAATAATTTTTTATTTTTTAATATTTCATTACTTAAAATTAAATATATGTAAATATAGAAACTATATTTTTGCCTACATATTTTGACTCTATATTTTGAAAAACTATTTAATAAAATTTCGATTACATTAATAATAAAAATAGTTCTTATTCTTTAATAATTTACGAATTTAAATTGAACTATATATAAATATAAAACTTTATTCTGCCAACATATTTTAATTCTATATTTTGAAAAATTATTTAAAGAAATTTTAATTAAATTAATAATTGAAATAATTTTTACTCTTTAATAATTTATGAATTTAAATTAAACACACACACTCTCTCTCTCTCTATATATATATATAACTAGTTTTAGACCCGCATAATTTGCAAATCTAGAATATTGTAAATATTTTGTTTAGCAATTAATATTTTGGTAAATCAGAAAAATATATATGGATGCTTGTGGATGATATAGGACTGTTGGAAGTGGATGAGATTTTTTTGCAATGAGAAAAACATTAATTGACTGTGTTGGCAATATCAATGTGGGGATTGGATGAACTAATACATGTACCAAATTGGATGAACATTAATACATTGATGCATGTGTGAATAGATGATCATTAAACATTGAATACTAAATGGTGAAATTAGCTAATCTCAACCATCCATTGTCGTCTCAAGAGAATGGATTACAAAGATTGATAATTCTCAACTCTCAAGAGTTGTCTTCCACTTTTAGTATATAATATAAGATGTATATTTTTGTCTTCAAATTAAACTATATATAAATATGAAAATTATATTTTTGCCTACATATTTTGCTTTGAGAAATTATTTTACGAAATAATGTCTTCTCTTTCCCTCCTTTCCATTTGTCACAACCTTTCATTTTCCCTCTCCATTTCTCTCTTATTTATTTTTCAAACCCTCTTTTTTGTTACTATTTTTTTAAAAAGGCATGTGATTTGATTGAAATTCACCCTTAAATTTTTTTTTTGTGAATATCAACTAGGCCTTAAAAAGTAAATTGAAAAGACAAAAATAAATTGATCAAAAATAAAGAAAAGATAAAATATTAGATAGTAAAGTTAATAATAGCATCACCACCAATATTATTTTCATTTTTGTTCGACAGACCAAACACCATACATGTATTATATTTATTTTAACACTTATTGGCATGATTTGGTGTATAATTATTATTTATTTTATTTTTATTTTTTGAACAAATTGAAAAATATTTATACAAAATGATTAATCTTCTTTTTCACAAGTAGTAAAATAGTTTATTACGTATTTATAATAGAATATAAATGGATATGAATTCAAATTGTATTCTCAAATGATATTTCATATATAATATTATTTTGATATAATATTATATTGAATATTAAACTTGATCTTTATGTTTCATTATTTAAACACTAAAATTATTTTTTTTTTAGTGTGTGCCTTCAAACACGAGTTATACGTTAGTGTGTGTATATATATATATTACAAAATATGAATGATATACTCTAAAAATATGGGTGTTATTAATTTATGGGTGTTATTAATTTTTTTATTTTTATTTTTTTGTTTTGGGGGGGGGGGGGGGCATGGTTACCCCTAATCCCCTTGGGTCCGCCACTGATTGGAATAAGTATTCACAAATGATCATGCATTAATAGTTGGATTATATTCTTAGTTATTGTATTCGTTATGTATTTTTCCTCTTTTTGGATGTGTAGTATTTTCCATGTTAGAATCTCAAAAATGTTCACAAAGTGCACAAATGATTTGATTCGGATATGACTTGTTATTGCCAATATAGTATTTGTAGTTTTTATTTTGTAAGAAGATAAAATTTGAAAAGATTAATGTTTCAACAATGATGGCTACACTCCCATTGTCAAATCGAATTAGTTTTAACGACATATATATTGCATATAATTCAGGTTACATTTTAACCTTTTTTTAAATTAAAAAAAAATGAAATCGATGGTCGTGATCATTTTTAAATTTTCCATATTTGAGAAATAAATATTGAGTCAAAATTGAGATTCTTATTATACAGACTTTTGTTTTCTTATTTTTTCCATCTTGTAGTTTATGTATTAATCACTGTCATTTATTTTTTAAGTTTTATTTAAAAAAAAATAATTAATTAAATAAAAATTAATATCTAATTAATATTAATTGAATAATTTCAATTTAATTGATGTTAATTGAAAATTAATAACTTATTTAAATGGAAAAAGTTTAAAATAAATTTTTTTAGATAAATTATTTCAATGACAATGCCATAATTATTATGAGTTTAAATTCAAGACGCTCCTGTCATTTCGATAAATACCATTATCACCCTTTATAGTTTTTATAAAATCTAAGATATTCTTTTATCATATTATATTGACAAAAATATCTTTCCAACATATATTTTATTATTATTTTATTGTTAATTATTATTTTTATTTTCTTATTTTTACTCTATCTTTTCTCTCTTTTTTATTTTTTATTTTTTACTTTTGTTCCGTAATTTTTTATGTTTTATTTTTATTTATTTGTTTTTTGTATATAGTATTTATAGAAAAATTAAAATTAAAAAACAAAAAAACATGAAATATACAAAAATAAGTGTTTAAATTTATCTATTTTTCAATAATTTTTTTTTATTTTTTCAAAAACAATTTTTTTTTGGGGGGGATTTTTACTGTCAACTTTTTTCCTACAAATATCATACCTAAAAATTTTAAAAACAAATTGGAACGAAAGAAATAAAAAGAAAAAATAAAAATCAGAGAAGCGATACAAAGATTAGAAAATAAACAATAAAAAATATTATATTGCGAGTATTTTTATTAACATAATATGATAGAAGATGTGTTGAGTAACCAACTAAAAATATAAAAAAATTAGCATTGGGATACCGATATTTATCATGTGCCTAAATTTATTGAAACAAAATGGTTTCATGTTCTTTTATTGATTGATTATTCCTCTCCGTTCGTATATCTTTTTCCAATTTTGGTCTCGATTAGTTCGCAAGATTGAATGAAAATATTATGTTGCGAGTATTTTTGTTAACATAATATGATGGAAGGTGTATTGAGTAATCAAATTAAAAAATAAAAAATATTTAAAATGTTATAAAAATTATATTTATCCACATGAGGTGGTGCCTCTAAGTTGAAGTTTTATATATACTGTGTAGAGGGTTAATTAAACTTTACCCCTGTATTTAACCGATTTGTACTTATCCCCCTATGGTTTGAAAATCGTCACTTACGCTCTTATGGTTAGATTTTCATACCATTTACTCCCTTGATATAGGGGGGTAAGTGCAACAAATATCTTACCACAATAGGTAAGTGGTGATTTTCAAATTACAGGAGGATAAAGTGCAAATTGGCCAAACTGGGGATAAAGTGCTATTGACCATATTGTAGAACGTGTGTGTGTCTGAAGGTGAGGAATGGGGAGGGGTTGACCCCTGTAGCCAGTCGTAGACGTCGGCATTTTCTGACTCATGCCGATTTAGAACGCTCCAAGAAATTACTTTCAGAGTAAATGTAGCGGCTTGAAAAGCACGCTACTCCGCATGGTCAATTATTCAACCGCACGGGTTTTTTATGAATATGATATTGATCTACCGTAGGAAATAATTTTCTTTCTTTTTTTTTTTTTTTTTTTTTTAATCCCGCTAAAAATTTCCATTGAAAATGGTTTTTCCCTTGTATCTAGATTTACTACAAATTTCACCTATGCAGTTATTGCTACGAGTTACTAAGTAAAATAATAGAATTTGACAGTGGAAGATAAGAAAAGTGAAAACACAAGTGACGAGCTGAAGATAAATGTATTACAGATTTTCTAACAACGTCAATATCTAATCCAAAATATTCGAAATTTATTATATGATTTTTTTATGAGCAGTTTTTTCGTAACTGCACTCCATATATTTGCAACCATAATCTTTCGGAGATAAAGAAACCGTTTAGTGGAGGGCATTTCGGTAACGGCGAAAGACCTTTAGTTAAACATTATTTTACACGTGGGATAGAAAATGGTTCTCTCACCAAGCCTCCAAAGGGATAATACCATTTACACTCCCTATATTTTTTTAATATTCCAAATACATCCCATTAAATTTCCAAATTATCATGGGAACCCCTCGCCAAAGTAATTATTAATGAAAAGACCATAGTAACCTTACTCATTTAGAGATAAAATGAAACAGAAAAATTATAAAATACCATTAGTTAATGAATTACCAAAATTCTCTCAACTCCTTTCTCTTAAAATCTCATAACATTGCCTTGGCTTTGGAAATCCAAACGACGTTACGTGAGCTTGAGAACTTGAGCTTCTTCAAACCATTGAAGAACGATGATTGACTGAAATTTCGAAAGATTGGAAGCTTAAGATAGAATATTTTAGTTCAATTTTGTAAGATTGTGGCATATTTTCAGGCATTCAAGCTACGGATGTTAATCACTAGTTTGAACCCTTTTTTCATTTTGCACTTCAAAATTGCGATTGTGAAGATTTTTTTCTGCATTTATATTTCATCATATTCAATAGCTCTGGTTCGTACCGTTTGTTGCCCTAGTTTTTCTGTTTTTTTGCTAGAGTTTTTAGTTTTATTCTTCATTTCGTTTCTCTTTTTTAGTTTCTTAACTGAATGTTTTTTCTTTGGTTGTGTAACGTTGAAGGTGTTGGTTGTTTATTCTGTTCAAGTGTTATTTGCGTTTCATTTTGTATTTGTATTGTTCCTTCATTGGTTAACTAGGGTTTTGGTTGTACTTGTAGGTTTGTCTGCATGCTATTTTATTTTTCTTCTTCTGAACTTCTCTTCTTTTTGTTTACATTATGCATAGTTTATATTATGTAGACGTATGGATGTGAAATTTGAGTTGAATTGTCACTTTATGACTGAATTTGGTACCATTGGTAATATTGATCCCGATAGATTTGGCGTGTTAGATCTGTTAGATGCCATAGATAAATTATTTCATGACATGATACCCACTAAAGCAGGTGTTGCATTGGCTGTTAATCTAAGGAAAAAAATGCTTGTGATGAGTGATTGAGCTATTTTAGAAATGTTTGAGTTGTATGGTAATTATAGGTTGACTGATATTGATTTATTCATCGAGTTGGAATCAAAATGTGGCTCCACCAGAAGGTGTTGAAGCAGTGATAGTGGACAGTAATAGTGATGATAATGTTGAAGAACAGGACAGTAGGAGTGATTTGAGTGAGAGTGGTACGGGCAGTGACATTGAGAAAGACATAGAGAGTGGCAATTAGAGTTATAATAGTATAGAATTGTGGACTACTAAAGAGATGAATGCATATATTAGTGAATATGAAGAAATTAGTTATGATGAGGTGCAATCTCTGTACAATTCTGGTAATAAAATTGATGCAAATGACCAATCTGGGATGATGAGTCTGGAGGTGATGGCAATGAGGAAGATGTGTTTGGGCTTACTTCAGAGGATATCAGAGGCTTGAGAGAGACCTTGGGTTGTCAGACTCAGAGGATATAGAATTGGAGCCATAAAATATTGAAGCTAACAATAATGATGAGTTGTCTAATTATGAGTCATGTGAAAATTCTAGGAAGGTTGGTGGTGAGAAGGATGCATGTGATAAAGTTTATATTGGTGGTCCTAAGAAATATTACAAGACAAATTATCAGTGGGATACTTCTAATTGTCTAGTGTATCAAAAACCATGGGATATGGGAACACCTGTTTTTTGTATAGGAATGTAGTTTAGCAGTATTCATGAATTTAGTTATGTAATGAAGGTTGGTTCAAATTGTTGAGAAAGAAAATGAATGGAGAAGAATCAATGCTAAGTGCAGTGAGAAGGGCTGCCAATGGAGAATTTATGTTACACCTATGCCTGGACAATGTTCATACATAATGAGAACTTTGAAACCAGATCATATAACATTAGAAATAAGAGTTGTGCGACTGAGGATAATTTAACTTATAAGTTAGGAATAAAGGCAAGCTATTAAGCAGCAAACATTTAAACTCGAATCGGGTTGGGTTGGGTTTCGGGTCGGGCTAAATCAATTCATATTTGGATTGGGTTTAGGCCAGATCCGGTAAGGTTTGGGTCGAATCAGGGTCGGGTCGGATTTTGACCCGCCAGGATAGTTTAAACTTTAATTAAATAGTTAATTAACTGTTTAATAGTTAATTTTAAATTAGTACTAATGAACAGACATTAAGGTTCATTGGTGACGGTTCTCTTGAATGTTCACGCGAACAAATGTGTTTTCAAAATTGCATCCATTTAATGGTGTCATTTGGTCTTCTATAAATATGAGATTTTACATTCATCTCAATTAGTTTGATTCACAATATTATCACTTCATATCACCACTAAAGCACAAAATATTTAAAATTTGGTAAGAGTTCAAGCACAAGTCTAGTTCGCCGAAATTTTTGGTTTCAAGTGCTTGTACCAAAAATTTGAAGATCGTTGTACCCTAGGAGTCATATGTCCATTCAACCATTATCACCTGTGTGGGAGCATGAATCTGCTTTAAGGGCATAGAGTCAAACTCTAACCTCGATCTATTTCAATTTTATTTATTATTTGAATATGCTGGTAAGTCTTTATTTAAAGTTTAATACACTATTTTTGTTATGTAGACGTTCACGTTCTTGTTTCTACTTTGTCTTATGTTTCTGTTATGTAAACATTTATTTTCTTTATCTATTGTTGCCTCCATTTCTATTACGTATATCTTTAGTCACGTTTTTGGTTATATGTACACTTTAAAATCTTTCACAGAATTTTCAAATTCAGATTTTGTTGCCCATACATGATTAATTAATGTTCTCATTAATATTTTTTAACTATTACTAGTTTTATTCTATGATTATTTAAGTATTTATTTTGAAATTTCAGTAATTATCACCAAAATCTCCAAGTTCCCCAAAGGGTTTTCTCTTGAAGCCTCGCTCTTTACAAGGATTCCTTCCTAAATCTCTAAGTTCCTCGAAAGATTTCTCTCTGGTTTTTTTGTGTCTAAGCTATGAGAATGAGGGTTCTATTTATAGGAAAAATAGAATATGAAAAAACACTAAAAATCCGAGAAAACCCTAAATGGCGGCCCAACCCTAGGACTTGTTTGGCAAACAAAACGTGAAACCCTAATGGGTTGTTAGCTTGTCACGCAAGACAACCCTTATTGTTTTTTTAAAATAATAGGTCCTGCCACACTTGATTCTCTCTCTCTCTCTCTCTCTCTCTCTCTCTCTCTCTCTTCATTTTGCTTGGCGGGCCTTGTCAGTTCTCTTTCTTCTCTCTCTCTCTCTCTCTCTTTCTCTGTCTCTCTCTTTTCTCTCTCTCTCTTTATATATCTCTATATCTTCTTATCCTCTTTCTCTCTATCCCTACTTCTCTTCTTTTCTATTTTTTTCTTTTTTCACTGTCCCATTTTCTATTTCTTTTTCTTTTCTTTTTTTATCTTTCTATTTTTTCCTTTTTTTTTTTGTTTTTTTCCAAAATAAAGTAAAATAAAATAAAATGAGAATAAGATGTAATAAAAAATTTGGAATGGGCAAAAATGGCGTGTCTATACTCCTGTATATTGTCAGTTGTTTCTTTCCTTCTATGCTCAAAGAATGGGGTATTTAAATGGGTGTAAGCCTTTCATAGGAATCGATACATGTTTTTTGAATAATCCATATGGTGGTGTATTACTGTCAATTATTTCTTTGGATGGTAATAATAGTTTGTTCCCATTAGTAATTGGTGTGGCTAAGGAAGAGTCAATCCAAACTTGGTCTTGGTTCTTCCAAAATTTGAAAAAAATGCTTGGAGGACCTGCAGTTGGAGCTCCTTTTACTATAATGCCTAACTTGCACAATGTATTTCTACTTTTGAAAAATTAATTTCAGTTTAATTCTCTGTTTAATGCTTTGTTTAATTATTTGTTTAATGTTCTGTATCAGACAATTAAAACCTTAGTAGGCAACTTTCTGAGGAAGCACCCTGGATTACCATTGATGAAGCTATTTTGGAAGGTTGCACATGCATATAATGAATAGGAGTTCCTGAAGGCTATGGAGAGAATGAAAATACTGGATGTCAATGCCTAATCTTTCAATAGTTGGATAGGTTTTCTTAGATGCAAGCCAATTTTGAGTATGCTTGAGGGCATTAGAACTAGGCTAATGACCAGGTTACATAAAAGATATGAGAAGGTTGTTAATTGGGAGGGTGATGTCTGCAATAATATAAGAAAAAAATGTAGGGTAGTAGTGGATGATGGACAGAAGCATTGTAAAGTTTTGTGGGTTGGTGCTGCTGAATTTGATGTGAGTGATGAGAATGGTGTTGGACATGTTGTGGACTTGGAGAAGATGAGTTGCATATGTGGGGAATGGAAAATTAGCGATGTGCTTTAAAAACATGTTACAGCAGCCATCACTTCTCAACGGGCTAATATTGAATACTACACCCATCTATTCTTTGCCAAAGGTACCTATTTGAGCATCTACCGGAATATGATCAACCCAATTATAAATCATAAATTTTGGAAGTTTAATCCAATTGATCCAATAAATCCCCCACCAATAAGAAGGCAACCTGGAATGCCAAAAAATGAACAAAAGAAGGGGAGAGAATGAAGCACTTGCAAGTGGAAAGAAGAGGACAGCTGGTGATTATGAGGGACAATTAACTGCAAAGAGAGTAAAGATGAGGCAAACCATCAAGTGCACGTTCTGTTTGCAATTTGGACACAACAAAAGGATTTGTCCAAAAAAGAAAACAAATGGAGCATCAACAGATGGAGCACCAGCTAGAGGGGCAACAGATGGAAAGTCAAACTATGTGCCAACAGTGGAAAGGCTGATGCACCAACAGATGGACAAATGACTACAGAACCAGATGGAAAGGCAACTCAAACCTCTAGGCATTGAAGGGTTTAGTTATTTTGATTAAACTATAACTTCTTCTTCTTTTTTTTCATGGTAATGTATGATAGGACAAATGCTATTTTGATGTAAATGTGATGAATGTATGAATTACATTTTTTGCAAAAATGTCAAGGGCAGAATTATTTTCATTTATTTTGTATGTATTTTAATGTCGATTGAAAATAGTAATATATGATGGTATTGGGTTATTATTGAATGTTAGGTATGGTTGAATGTTGTTGAGTATTGTTGAATGTTGGTTGTGGATTTGCCATTGTAGTTTGTTTTTTCAATTTTGTACATTGAAGGTTTGTTTTTTCCATTTATGCATACTATTGTCATTTGTTTCCAGATCTTTTGTTTACTGCAGTTTGCATTTGTTGTGTTTGTTCAAGGGTTTTCACTTTGCACATTCCTGATTCCAGTTTGCATTTGTTCAAATAGTCTGGACTTTGCTGCATTTTTCTTCAACCCAATTTTAGCAAATCCTTTCTAGTTTCAACATTTTTTTTGGATTGCATTTTGTTCAATGGCCAGCAAATTCATCACTTTCTAATTTCAGGAAATCCATTTCTTAATATTCCAATTCCATACTTCATTTTCTAATTTCATCAAATGCATCACTTTTCAAATTATAGTTGCATTTTGTTTTAGCATACTTAAACTTCCAAATTATATTCACAATTTGCAAATATGACAAACCAAAAACCATATAGATTAAGCACAACTTTTCTTCAATTTCATTCATAATAAAACACTTTTCATCCCACAAACACAATCACTTCAAAACACCAATTTCATTACAAACAACCAACTTCAATTGCAAGAAATAAGAATACAACAAAATGAATTGAAATCCATTTCTTCATCTTCCCCACCGTCACTTCCAATATCTTCAATCTCAAATTATTTTCACACTTCAATCAGCAACCTCCTCCATCAGTTCTAGATACAGGTCATCTCTTTCTTAGAAGTTCCATCATCTTCAACAACATAATATTCTGGTCTAACTATTTTTATTGAATCCGGAATAAGTCAATCCCAAGTTCTATATGTTTTGGTAGCACAACAATGATAGAGAAGTACTTTGGTAGGTTTTTCAGATTGAACAGCCCTAATGTCAGCTCTTTTTTCACAAGTACAAAATTTGGGTGTAAACTACATATCTATATTTGAACACCTCAAATTGTTGCTTAATCAATCAGATAACATACTACCACTGGACATTATTGAAAATCAGAGATGAGAGATGAGTGGTGGGAACACCCGTTGAAGAAGAAGACAGGGAGATAGATGCATAGGAGAGACAAAAAAAAATGAAAGAGAGAAATGGGAGGAAGAAGAACCAGTGATGCATTGTTGCGACTTAGGGGCGACGACCAACGAGAGGGGTATTAAAGGTTTAGAGCTTGGCCATGGAGGTAGAACTGAAATAGTGATGAAGGAGACGGTGAATGAGACAAAGAGATGCATGAGAGAGACAAAAAAAAATGAAAAAGAGAAATGGAAGGAGAAAGAATCACTTGTGCCTTGTTGCGGCTTAGGGACGACGACCAAAGAGATGAGGATTGAAGGTTGGGATAATGTCCAAGGAGATGGGTCTGAAATGGAGATGAAGAAAATGGGTATACGATGATTTTAAAATGAAGAGATGAAGATGAGGATAATTTGGTAAATTCACATGTACTCAATTGGAGGGAACGAATAAGGAGAATTTGGTCAACGAAGTAAATTAATAAAGGTAATAAAGACATTTGAATTGAGAAGATAACGGTCAAATTGATCAAAAAATTAGAAGTCTGACTTTCAAAGGGTAAAATCGAAATCTGAGACGAAGATGAGATCTTAGTCTATCCTACCAAAATAGTACAAGGGGTCTTCCAATACTTTTTTAAATTTGAGGGGATTCCTGTGGCTCTAGTGAATAATTGAGGAGGTGTAAATGGTATTATCTCAACCCCAAATTAAAAAAAAAAAAAAAAATGGCCAAGTTGAATCCAACGAAAGAGCAATTTTGTAATATTCTAATTTTCAATGGATCATTGCATGGTTCCTAGTCAACATATCATCAGCATCTGATAGTACTAAAATTTGAAAAATTAAAGATTTTTATGACAAGTTGACTAATCGGTGGCACCCCAATTCAATACTTAAATAAGAATCCATTCAATAAGATTGAATAAAAAGTCAAACAATCAATAAAATATTAAATATTTTTTAAAATTATTAAAAAATGTTATATGTCTCTTATTTATTAATTATCACAAAAATTATTTGTCACATCCTTCATTTAACTATCATTACTATATACAAAATAAAATTCTAAAAAAAAACAATTGTTAAAAGAGAAAATAGAAGGGGAGAGATTTGTTGAGTGTCAATTGTAGCAATTCTTTTAGATTTTGTTTGAGTGAAAAAGATTTAGATGAGCACTTTCATTTGTTGGAAGGATTTCACAAATTTTTTTAATAAAATATTTGTTTGGGTACTATTCAAAAAAAATTATAAAATTCATTCATTTGTAAAATAGGAGGATAAGAGGGATTTGCAAATCTTTTCAACACATATGTTATTTATATTTCATGAGAGAATTTGCTATTTTTTCAATTCCGCATTCATTTTACTTTAATTCTATTTTTTATTTTGTAATTGTATAAATTTTAAAATTCTCTCTTCTCTCTATATAATATATAATAAAATTATATTTATAAAATATATATATATAACACTCATATTATTAAAATAATGATGTATAATTAAAGTTATATTATTGAGATTATATTACTAAAAATTCTATTATTAAATCTATTATAAGTTACTAAATAAAAATTATATTATGAAATATATTTTTTATATTTTTATTATTAAAATTTAATAGATTTTAAAATTTTACGTATAAATACTTGTTTATTCAAATAAGAGAATTATGAAGTTACACAATCAAATTTTTCATTTGAAAAAGTTATTCAAACAAAAAATTTGTAAATGATGAGAATTCGAAATCTAGAATTTTGAAATCCTATCCTTTATAAATTTTATGAATATATCAAATGACTTACCCAAACAGAACCTAGAAAGAGAAAAACGATAAACTCAACAATTGTGCACTTTGATTTTAAAATATAAAATTAAGTTCACAAATTTCACCACTCAATTTTTATTTTTATTTTTATTTTAAACACCGCCAGCTATTTTTTATGATGTAATGTGAGAATTTAGAAATAACACCCATCTAATAGAATATGAGAGAAAAATAATTTATGATGATTTGATTATGTGCATAAAATATCTATAAAAGAACCAATAAGAAAATGCGATTTAGTTCAAGTTCAGGACTACTAGATGGAGAGGTAAATATAAGAAGATTTGGGGAAGAGACTATTAGAATTGATTTAATGATATTGAACATGACAGAGCGGATGACCTTTGATCGAACACTATAGCGTAAACGGATTCGTGTAGCCAACTCTATTCAAGTGGGATAAAATCCCATTTTATTTTTATTTTTTTTTTTTTTTTTTTTATTTTTTTTTTAGGGTAAAGTGTATCTGGGTCAGTTTATACGCACTTCGACTAATCATTTCCACGGTGATCGTAAGAGTGCATTTTCCTATATCAACTTGATACATTTATGATTAAATTCAAAATTCAATTCTTGTTGTACTTATCAAAAGAGTCAAATCTTGATTTATAAGAAAAAGAGATACTGACCCCTTATTGTTGTTGTTATAATGTGAAAAGTATTTTTCTTTTTCCGTTATTCTTAGTTGTAAAAATTACAACTTTAGTAAAATACCACGATCAACAGACACAGGCGACTTTCAATTAGATTTCTTAGTCGATACAATGGTAAAGCCTTCAAATAAAAGTAAAAAGGGGCATTGATAAGTTCAATTACTAGATAGTGACCATATATCCACTTTTAAATGCTCACGGCATAGAAATTTGGTCTATAAACCTGATCTTCCACGTCAACACCAAAATAAAATTCTACGGACAGAAAATGTAGAATGGAACCACGCAAATATTCAAACTTCAAACATCAAGTGCGCTGAGTAGCACCGCCATCTTTTACCAATCACGAAGGATTGACTTGTATAACACCCACACGAACATGTTATGGATAAGAGTCTTCCTCCGGAAATATTTTAATTGAAAAACTTATGTATTTTCGCGGAAATGTGATGCGGACTTGCTTCTATCTTTGAAATCTAGTTTTCGCTTAACAACTTGATGCGAATTTCACCAAAAATTAGTGAGACCCGAAACTAATTTAAGGTTTCCTTACGAAGGATCGAATCTAAATTCAAATTTAAAAACGAAGAACACAAGAAAATATAGAAAGTTGATAGATTATCTTGACCTGATGTTTATGAATGAAACGCGAACCAAAAGTATAAGAAATCTTTAACTCAATGATTACAAGAGAATCACGAACCAAAGAGATTAAACGTCATAAGAAAACTTGATAAGTTCAGAAAAATTCTTTGAAGAACTTAAAAGAAAATTCTCCCAAATATATTAATCAATATCAAAAATGTAAAATTCGTAGGTCTACAAAACCCCTTAAATAGGTGGCCAAGAGAATAAGAAAGAAACCTTAATACACTTTGAAATTCGTGGATCTACATGGAGGAAAAGGAAACCCTAAAATCTAATTGCTAAATAAAGAATAAGGAATTTTCCTAATTTGCCTTACATTCCTAGTTGGAAAATAAAATGATTTACTTGGCAATCAAGCCTTACAAATCAGGCTAAAAATAATTAAAAGACTTAAAATAATAAAATAAATAAAATAAAATTCATGGGTCTCATTCTTGGCCTGTTCAAAATCGCGCTTTAAGCCCATTCGTTTGTTTTGATGAGGTGGACTAGGCTTTGACTGTCCGATGAGCCTAATTTAGGCTTCACCATTATAGTTTCGGCCTCAATTTCTTAAATAAGCCCATTAAGTGCTTCTTTGAATCTTTTTGCCATTGCCCTTGTTATTCGATCAACTGGAACATGCAACGGATCTCTTAGTGTAGCTGATATATTCTCATCATTCTCTCCTTCTTGAAAATAATTTGTCATCAAATCTTCACCTACACCAAACGGAGACAAGTCAATCACATTAAAAGTAACACTTACATTAAACTCACCTAGAAGGTCTAATTTGTAGGGGTTGTCATTGATTCGTTCCATCACTTGAAATGGGCCATCCCCTCTTGGAAGTAGCTTAGAACGTCTTTGTTGGGGAAACCACTCCTTCCTCATATACAACCAAACCCAATCTTTAGGTTCAAATACAACCTTTTTGCGCCCCTTATTAGCTTGGTTGGCATATGGCTCAGTTCTCCTCTTAATATTTTGTCGGGCCTTCTCATGAATCTACTTAGCAAAATCAGTCTTCTTCTTCCCATCTAAGTTGACACGCTCATGCATAGGTAAAGAAGTTAAATCCAAATGAGTCAATGGATTAAAACTATACACAATTTCAAATGGTGAAAACTTAGTTGCAGAATGCAGACTCCTGTTATATGCAAACTCTACATGCGTCAAACAATCTTCCCATGTTTTCAAATTCCTTTGTATTATAGCACGCAATAAACTATTAACTACTTTAGTTTGACCATAAGTTTGTTTGTGACAAGTAGTAAAAAATAAAAGTTTAGTTCCGAACTTACCCCACAAAGTCTTCCAAAAATAGCTTAAGAACTTAGCATCTCTATCCGAAATAATAGTCTTAGGCATGCCATGCAACCTAACTATTTCCTTGAAGAACAAATCCATAAAAATATCAGTCCGAGGTTCACTAGGTATAGGCAAAGAAGTATACAAACTATGAAGCGTAACCTTAGACTTAACTTGCCTACAAATAATACATTTCTCACAAATTCTCTCCACTTCACGTTTCATATGAGGTCAGAAGAAGTGTTCATGCAAAACATCTAAAGTCTTAGACATGCTAAAATGCCCCCATTAAACCACCCCCATGAGCTTCTTTAACAAGCAAGTCACGCAATGAACATTTAGGCACACATAATTTATTTTCCCTGAACAAAAATCCATTATGCCTAAAGAATTTACCAAATCCCACTTTCTCACATACATTGAATACATTACCAAAATCAGAATCATCAACATACAAATCCTTAATGTACTCAAAACTAAGCAATTTGGCATCTAAGGTAGAAAGTAAGACGTAGCTTAGAGATAATGCATCCGCCACAACATTTTCCTTACCTTGCTTGTACTTGATCACATAAGGAAACATTTCGATAAACTTCACCCACACGGCATGTTGCTTGTTCAACTTTTGTTGACCCTTCAAATGCTTCAAAGATTCATGATCCATGTGAATCACAAATTCTTTTGGTCAAAAATAGTGTTGTCAAGTCTCCAATGCCCTAATCAACGAATACATCTCTTTGTCATATGTAGGGTAATTCAAGGCTGCGCCACTTAGTTTTTAACTAAAGTAAGCAAGCGGACGCGCTTCCTGCATTAGAACAACTCCAATACTTATTCTTGAAGCATCACATTCAATCTTAAAAGTTTTTGTGAAGTTATGTAAAGCAAGTAAAGGTACATTAGTCAATTTTTCCTTAATCAAATTAAATGCCTTTTCTTGCTCATCACTCCAACCCACATTCTTTTTAACTTTAATTAAAGGTGCGGCGAGATTACTAAAATCTTTCACAAACCTCTAATAGAAGCTAGCCAGCCCATGAAAACTTCTCATATGTCCCATACTTGTAGGTTTCAACCAATCCTTGATTGCCTTAACCTTTTCTTCATCCACCTCAATTCCCTTAGCACTAACAACAAAACCAAAAAATACAAGCTTATCCGTGCAAAAGGTACACTTTTTGAGGTTAGCAAACAACTTCTCTTTTCTCAAAACATCTAAAACAAGTTTTAAATGTTTAACATGCTCATCTAAGTTTTTGCTATAAATCAGAATGTCATCAAAGTATACAACCACACATTCCCCAATAAAAATATGCAAAACATGGTTCATTAATCTCATGAACGTACTAGGTACATTGGTTAACCCAAAAAGTATAACCAACCACTCATATAAACCATATTTTATTTTGAATGTGGTTTTCCACTCATCACCTTCCCTCATCCTAATCTGATGATATCCACTTTTAAGATCAATTTTAGTAAACACACAAGAACCATGCAATTCATCAAGCATATCATCTAATCTAGGAATGGGATGTTGATACTTTATCGTGATATTGTTGATGGCACGACAATCTACACATATTCTCCACGTACCATCTTTCTTAGGTACAAGCAATACGGGAACCGCACAAGGACTCATACTTTCACGTACATACCCTTTCTCCATAAGCTCACTAACCTGCCTTTGAAGCTCCTTTATTTCCTCAGGATTGCTTCTATATGCGGGTCTGTTTGGAATGAATGCTCCAGGTACGAAATCAATTTGATGCTCGATTCTCATTATTGGTGGCAAACCATTTGGCACCTCTTTAGGAAACACATCATCAAAATCCTGTAAAAGATAAACAACAACACTAGGAAGAGAAGAATTAAGATCGTTAGTGGTAAAACAAACCTCTTTGTACAAAAGTACAATCAAATGTTGGTTTGAAAATAAAGCTTTTTTTATCTCACTCACTCTCACATAAAAACTCACTTGTTTCTTCTTTTCTTTTCCCTCACATTCTGAATTTTTTTCTCTCTCACTCTCTTTTTTTCTCTCTCTCCTTTTTCTTGTCACTCTCTCTTTTTAACCTCACTTGATCATCATACACTGGCCTCGGTGATAATGGTACAAAAGTAATTGGCTTTTTATTAAGTACAAAGGAGTATCTATTGGTATAACCATCATGAGTTACTTGCCGATCAAATTTCCATGGTCTTCCCAAAAGAATATGTCCTGCATGCATTGGCACTACATCATACAAGACCTCGTCTTTGCACTTCCCAATTGAGAATAATACAAGCTCCTGTTTAGTTACTTTAATTTCTCTACAATCATTCAGTCATTGTAACTTATATGGCCTAGGATGTTTTAAAGTTGGCAAATTCAACTTCTCCACCAAACTAGTGCTAGCCACATTAGTACAACTCCCCCCATCAATAATCATACTACATACCTTATCATTGACATGGCATCTAATATGAAAGATGTTCTCTCGTTGTATCATATCATCTTCTTTGACTTGTGTACTAAGAGCTCTTCTTGCAACTAGAAACTCTCCATCAATCGGGTATTCAACATCATGTGTATTCTCCAAAGGTGGCATCGAATCATCATCCGTCTCATCTTCAGTCTCAATATCTCCATCATCCCTCATAATCATCACTCTCTTATTTGGACATTGAGATGCAATATGACCTGTTCCCAAACACTTAAAGCATTTAATTTCTATTTTTCTAGAAGGTTGGGAATCGATTTTACCTTGGTTTAGTGTACCTCCAGCTTTGTGAATTTTGGAAGGTTCAGCCTTGGGCTGAAAATTAGATTTCTCTTCCTTCTTGCTCCAATTCGGTTTCCAAGAAGAAAAAGAACCCGATTGCTGCCCAATTCGTGTGGAACCCTTTCACTTCAATTGTTTCTCCACTTTGATCACCATGTGCACCATGTCACTCAACTCGACATAATGCTGCAACTCCACCACATTTGCAATGTCACGATTTAGCCCGATTAGAAACCTAGTTATAGTTGCTTCTCGGTCCTCTTCCACATTGGCTCGAATCATGGCTACTTTTATCTCTTTATAGTAGTCTTCCATACACTTAGAACCTTGTATAAGACTTTGTAATTTCTGATACAAGTCCCTATAATAGTGACTAGTGACAAACCGCCTCCTCATGATGACCTTCATTTTCGCCACGTCTCAATAGGCCTCTCATGGTTTCTCTTCTTGTTTATCACAAGTTGATTCCATCATATTATAGCATAGTCAATAAACTCAATTACAGCAAGTTTTACCTTTTTCTCCTCGGAGTAGTTGTGGCACTCAAAGATCAACTCTACTTTTTTCTCCCACTCCAGGTATACTTCAGGGTCATTTTTTTTCTTGGAATGACAGTATCTTAACCTTGATGCTTTTCAAGTTATTATCAAGCCGCTCCTCATATCTATCTCCTCTATTCTCATATTCATGCCCAAATCTGCCCAAACTCGCATTAGAGGCACGATCGTCTTCATCTAGGTTATTCCCATAATCATCTTCATATTCAAACTGAGGCTGATTCCTCTCTCTTCGTTGCACATTAGGAGCTCTCGGTGGTTGCCCCTTTTATGCACTAGACTCAACTTTGTCTAGTCGCTCATGCACTTCATCAAACCACAAGTTCAACTGTTGAAGCTTTTGCTCCAAGGCCTAGTAAAAAACTTTTACGTCCATGACGTCCATCCTTTCCAGTGCTTCATCGGACAAGTCTTTGTTTGTTTCTTAGGATATGTTTAGTAACCTGCAAAACAAAATTAGTAAACCTTACAAACACTCCCTCACGTGTTTACACTCAAACTTTGTCACTCCACTCGTGCATCACTTAAATTCTACTTTTACCCTCTTATGAGCTCATACTCTCTTACATTTTTCCACTCTTTAGTAAATCTTTTAGTTCTTTATTGAACTTAATCAATCTCAATCAGAATTTTTCTTGTAGCAATCCAAACTCAATGAATTGATTCACTAAAAATGAGATTTTAGGTACAAAGACAAAGCGAACAAGAAGAGCACAAAAAAAAGTTTATGGAATAGAACAAAATGAAATAATTCTCAATTTTTTTTGGTGGGGGGGGGCGAGGGGAGGGGCTGCTGAATTTTCGTTTTTTTTTTTTTTTTGTTTCTGTTTCTGTTTTTTTTTTCTATTTTTTTTTTTTTTTTTTTTTTGAAATACAAAAACTTTAAATTGAGATTTGAAAATGCACACTAAGAAGAAACGAAAATTGACCAGATTGGATTATATAGTTCGGCCAAGAAAATTTTAACGTGAGAATGAGCTGATTACAATGAAAGAAAGAGAAAAAAAATATATAAAAAAAAAAAGATAGATGAATATGATTTAGACTTTACTCTGATTACCAAATAATGCGAACCTCACCAAGGATTAGTGAGACCCGAAACCAATTTAGGGTTTCTTCGCAAAGGATCGAATCTAAATTCAAATTTGAAAATGAAGAACACAAGAAAATACAGAAAGTTGATAGATTACCTTGACCCGACTTTTATGAATGAAACGCGAGCCAAAGGTATAAGGAATCCTTTACCCAATGATTACATGAGAATCATGAACCAAAGAGGTTGAACGCCATAAGAAAACTGATAAGTTCAAAAAAGTTCTTTGAAGAACTCAAGAGAAAACGTTCCCAAAATATATTAATCAATATCAAAAGTGTGAAATTCGTAGGTCTACAAAGCCCCTTAAATAGGCGGCCAAGAGAATAAGAAAGAAATCCTAATACACTTTGAAATTCGTAGGTCTACATGGAGGAAAAGGAAACCCTAAAATTTAATTGCTAAATAAAGAATGAGGAAGCTTCCTAATTTGCCTTACATTCCTAGTTGGAAAAGGAAATGATTTAGTTGACAATCAAGCCTTACAAATCAACATAAAAATAATTAAAGACTTAAAATAATAAAATAAATAAAATAAAATTCGTGAGTCTCACTCTTGGCCTGTTCAGGATCACGCTTTAAGCTCATTCACTTGCTTTGATGAGGTGAACTAGGTCTTGATTGTCCGATGAACCTAATTTAGGCTTCACCATTGTAGTTTCGGCCCCAATCTCTCAAAGAAGTCCATTAAATGCTTCTTTGAATCTTTTTGCCCTAGCCCTAGCCCTTGTTATTCGGCCAATTGGAACATGCAATGGATCTCTTAGTGCAGCTGATATATTCTCATCACAACTAAGGAGCAAACTCTTTTTTTTTTTTTTTTTGGCTAAAGTCTTAATTAGTTATTCCAATTTACTTTAAACTAGTTACGCCCTTGTCTAAAAGCACTTTTAATTAAATAGAATGCATTATTACTATATTATATATAATTAACGTATAATGCGTGTCTAAAGACACAGACAAAAAAAAGTAAATTAAAAAAAAGAATTTAATATTTAGGCAACGAAATAAAGAGATTAACACAACTCTGTCGGAAAATTGGTATTATCAAATTTAATTACAGGTCACATCTACTATAGTGCTATAATTAAAAAATAATCTTAGAATTCAAATTACACATTCACGGGAAAAAAAAAAAGTTTAAGTAGGCTAAGAAACACAATTAAACAATAATAATAAATAATAGATATCTCTTTTTTTTTTTGGTAGAATGGAAACAAAACAAACAATTATGGGCTCCCTAAGAAGCCACATTCCTCATCTCATCACGCAAAAGGCTTTCCATCTCCTCCAGAGGATCCTCAAGATAATGGACCTCCGTATCACAGTCAACTCCTCATCTAGCTAGAAAATCAGCACATATATTGTTAATACGTCTAGTAGCTTGGATCATAAAATCAATAATCTGTTTGTACTCCATGATCCAACTCCTATAAACATGGCTCTCAGAACAGTCTCCTCTAATAAGTTCAATCGCTTCCTCCGAATCGGATTCCATAATAATTCTAGGGAAACCCCTCGAAATCGCTAAGTAAAGTCTAGTATGAATACTCCAAATTTCAGCCTCCAAGCAAGTACAAGACTTGAGATGCCCAAAAAGTCAATCTTCCAAGAACCATCCTTATGCCTGATCAATCTGCCAAAACCCCCTTTAACAGGATTCCCCAACACATTTCCATCAGTGTTTAATTTTAAAAAATCCTATAGGATGAGGAAACCAATTAGGAGATAAATCATAAAACAAACCATTTTTAATTTGGCTAGGATGAAAGGCGTCATTAATCTCACAGGCAAGTCCATTAATTTTGGAAACAACAAGATGAGGATCTTGGACAACTCCCTCAATCACAACCTTGTTTCTATCCTTCCAAATTTCCCATAAAATGGCCACAAAAAGAATCAAAAGAGAGGGTTTAGTATTTCTCTCTTTAATGTATTTCGAAATCTAATCCAATATCTCAAAGCCTCGATCCTACCTCAAAGTATCCCTGTCCAAAAACGAATCGGCCTTTGGGCAAGATCTAAGCACATGATCAATAGATTCATCAGCATTATGACACTGATTACAAATAGCATAAATATCATTCGACCAACTAACTCTAAAAGAGTTAGTCATCAGCCTCTTGTAAAAAATTGTCCAAAGGAAAAAATTTAGATTTTGAGGAATTTTTAATTTCCAAATCCACTACTACTTATAAAATGTCCAAGGAACATCAAAATTAGAGAAAAAAGAGTAAACAGATTTAATAGAAAATTTACCAGATTTTTTCGAAACCCAAACAGCTAAATCCTCAACAAGAAGATTCGGCAGCTCAGAACTCAAAATATCATTAACTTGGGTATCCAATAAAAGATGAATGATTGGTAGAAGATACCAACTATCATAATCATCCATAATATCTGAAACCTTCAGATCATAATTTTTTTTAATATCACCATCATTAAGAGGTCCCTTACCACACCACCAATCCATCCATAAATTAATATTAGTACCATTACCCACCTTCCATTTTAAACCTCTTTTTAAACAATATTTAGACTTAAAAATACCCTTCCAAGCATAAGATCCTTCTATACTCTTAGACCAAAAAAAAAAGATTTCTCTCCAGATTATACTTATTAGAAATAGAAGAGACCAAAAGACACTTATCATTATTCACAATTCACAATCCTCCAAGCCAATTTAAACATGAAAGCACAATTATTAATTCTAGCCTTCCTAATATTCAAATCCCCTAAACCATAAGGCATACAAACTTTATCCCAATTTACAAGATGAAATTTCGTTTTACTATCTGAATCCCCCCCCCCCCCAAAGAAAATTTCTAGCAATTTGATCAATTTTTTCATAAATTTTAAAAGGGAGGGGATTAGTTTGCATAGCATAAAGAGGATTAGAAGTCAAAACAGATTTAATAAGTGTGGCTCTTCTTGCCATAGACAAATTAGAGGCCTTCCAATTAGTAAGCCTTTTTTGCATTTTTTTTTTCCAAAATGGAGTTAAAATATTTATCACTATACCTATTATGAATAAGCAGTACTCCCAAATAGGTCCCAAGATCATTACAAATACCAATACTTAATTGTCTACTAATGTCCCTAACAGTCGAAACCGGAACATTAGGAGCAACAAAAACTCTAGATTTACTTAAATTCACCACAAGGCTAGAAGCTTTACAAAAGTCATGCATGATATTAACAATCGATTCACAGTACTTCAGATCAGATTTAGCAAAAAACAATATATCATCATCAAAGAAAAGATGAGTAAGAATCAAACCATTTCTAGCAACTCTCAACCCCTTCTATCTTCTCTTAACAACTTCTTTATTAATCATAATGGACAATCTTTCCATACAAAGAACAAAACGATAAGGAGACAAAGGGTCTCCTTGTCTAAGCCCTTTACATGGAGAGAAACCCTCAAAAGATTTTCCATTCCACAGGACTTTAGAAGAAGATTTTCTAACACAATTCATAACCAACCTAATCCATCTTCTAGGAAAATTAAAGAAAAATAAAGTATTTGTAAGAAAATATCAAGTAAGTTTATCATAAGCTTTCTCAAAGTAAATTTTAATAATCATACCTCCTCTCTTATCCTTAAACCTTTTCAAATTATGAAAAATTTATTGAGTAATAATAATATTATCTGAAGTTTGACGACCCGGAATAAAGCTACTCTGAAAAGGACCAATAATAGACAACAAAAGAGGACGAAGCCTAGCCACAAGAATCTTAGTAACTAATTTATAAGGGATATTACAAAGGCTAATAGGACAAAGTTGGTTTATTTTCTCAGGGCAATAAACTTTGGGGATAAGAGCAATGAGTGTTTCATTCATAGTATAAGGCATATCACTCTCAGCAAAGTATTTTTTGACAAAATCACATAAATGTTTACCCACAGTATTCCAATTTTTCTTATAAAAAAATCATTTGCTAACCATCAGGACTGGGAACTTTAAGATCTTTCATATTCTTGAGGTTAGAGTTAATTTCCTCATCATCTGGAACCAGGGAAAGAAAAGAATGGTCCTCCGAATTAATAGGATTTGGACAATCCTTCACCAGATAACTAGGACCAATAACACTAGCCACTTTCTCACAAAAAGATCATAGAAATATTGTCTAACATGATTTTTAATATCCTCCTGATCATTAAGCCATATGCCATTAGATTTTTTAATCATTGACAGTATATTCCTTCTTCTTCTTTGAGTCGTAGTAATATGAAAAAAAAAAAAAAAAAAAAAAAAAAAAAGCCCCTATGGTAGCGCGCAAAATACACCACTACTTACTCTTGCAAGTATACGAGGTCTAAGTTTTAGTATAGTGTGATCGTTAAGATCGGGTTATCATATCCACAGGGATTGTTGTCGTTACTATCGAATACCGCGTTTGTCGTGACCTAAGTTTATCTAGGCGAAAAATAAATGTATTTAATTAATTAAACTAATACTAATATATCCTAAATTAACTAAACTATTATGTTAATATGTTTTAGGGTGAAGAATTGTATAGGGATTAACGTGTTTATAAATACGTGTTGGATACCGATTTACTCCCGTTTACGTTGTTCGACCTATTTGACAACCTCGGTACATAAACTCCACCGCCACCTCTTCCGAGTGTAAGACGGGGGAATACATGACTTCGAGTTAACGGAGAAGTCCCCCTCAATGTCTTAACGACCGTAGGTCATGTGAGTCGCGCCCAGCGTCATCGATTGCACACAATTCAACTCCCTCCCGGGTTATTGGATCGTCGCATTGTATTTACCCTATCGACAATCTTCGTTCTAAAACTCCCTCGCCACCTCTTCCGAGTGTAAGACGAGGGATATAACGCAACTTTGAGTCAACGAAGATGTCCCCCTCAATGTCTTAACGACCCTAGGTAGCGTGTGTCTTGCCCTACGTCATCGATTGTCCACGATTCGAACCCCGACCGGGTTATAGAATCGTGGCGTTTGTTTACCCTAATCCGAATCCGGGATTTGTCAAAATCCCATATTCTCCATTTATCAATCCAAGAATAATAAACAAACAATACGATAAATACAATCAAACTACGAAGAACAAACATAAACGCAACACTGAAATCATCCAAACAACATATTTATAAATTCTAGGTTAATCCCTACTACAATCCATATTTAACTCGGGGCCATAGCCGCATGTACAAGAAAATAACGAGTTAAACATGCTCACATACTCCTAAGATAAAGAAATAAGGAAAAATGATCGAAGAACTTAGCCTCGTCCGAAGATAAACCGCTAAGAACGTTCCACGATCGATTCGCCGTCTTCTCCACTTCGGGATACGAGCTCCACCACTAAAATCCCTAACCCTAGGCTTAAGTATAGCCTAAAGGGCTCAAAAATGCAAGAGAGGGAAGAGAGATCCCGGCCAAGGGGGAGGAGAGGGGATATTTATAGCCAAAATATCTCAAAAATATTTAAAAATATTTAAAGGCTGTGCAAGGCAAATCCGCCTAGGCGGTGGAAATTCCGCCTAAGCGGAGTTAGGTCGGTTAAATCTGATCGCCTGGGCGGTGAAGTAGGCGATGGACTAGAGAACATTCTATTGGATTTTCGCCTAGGCGGTAGAAATTTCGCCTAGGCGAGCGGCTGTCAGTAGCCCTTCTTCGTCCTCTGCTGGATTTCCGCCTAAGCGGTAGAATTTCTGCTCCGGCGGTCGTCCGTCAGTAACATTTTGCTCTTCTCTGCATCTTCACCGCTTAGGCGGTGGTCTGGACGCCTAAGCGGTGGGCCTGTTTCATCTTTTTAGCCTCCGAGCTTGTTTATCCACTATAACTTCGAACCGCTTTGGTTCGATCTCATCGTTTTAGCTCCAGTTTCCTATCTTTTTGACCCACACACCTGAGTTATATAAAAAGTATGAAAACTAATTAAAACATAATAAAAATAACTATAAACATATTCGAAAACTAACCAATTCGGATTGAAAATATATAGGTTTTGCACACCTATCACCCTAGTATTCTTATCCCCTTTGGAAAGCCATTGAATTTTGGATTTTTTATACCAGAAAATTTATTTCCGCTTGAGGAGTTTCATATAATCAATTTTAAGTATAGCTTCTAGATTATCAAGACCACGGGAGAAATGACTCACTTGATATTTTTTTAATCCCTTTAAGCCTAGCTAAATCTTTTTTTTCTCATTGAAAATATTTCCAAACACCTCCTTATTCCATATTTTAACCTTATTAGTGAAATTATCCAACTTACTATTAAGGTCAGTATTAAATCATCCCAACAATTATCAATCAAATGTTTGATTTCCGAGTGGTCTAGCCACATAGTTTCAAACCTGAAGGGACAAACCACATTATGAAAATTAATATAAAGAACATAAATAATAAGGCAGGAATGGTTAGAACGCATATGATGGCAGAATATTACATCGCCACTTTCACCGTAAGTGTACGAGTCAAATTTTAGTATAGATAGGAAGTAGTAGGGGTTGACGTATCCAAAGGGATTGGTTGAGATTATTATCGAGTACTGCGATTGTTATAACCTAATTTTATTTAGGCGACATGAATTGAATTTATAATTAATTAATACTAATACTAAGTTAATTAATCTAACTATACTAGTATTATATTGAGATGTTTAGGGAAAAGATTGTCTAGGGATTAACTTTGTTTACAAAAATGTTTCTGATCTCGTTTAGTTTACAATAACGGTGTTCAACCTATCCGACAATCTCTGTGTCGTAAACTCACTCGCCACATCTCCCAAGTGTAAGACGAGTGAATATGCGATTTCGCATCAACGAATAAATCTCCCTCAATGTCTTAACGACACTAGGTCACATGAGTCTTGCCCCAACGTCATTGATTGCACACTTTCTAACTCCCTCCCGGGTTATTAGATCGTCGCGTTGTGTTTACCCTAGTCCGAATTCGGGGTTACCTCTCCCGGGTGTCAAACCCCGTATTCTCCAATTATCTAAACAAGCATAATATTAAAGAATAACGGTAAACACAATCGAAATAGTGAAGAACAACCATTAACAAAACACAAACTCAAACAAAAAATGGTTTCATAAAATATAGTAATCCCTAAACAAAATCCATTTAACTCATGGTCATAACTATTTATACAATGAAAACCAAGCTAAACAAGCTCAACAACCTACCAAAGTTAAGAAAATAAAGAAGAAACGAAGAAAACTTAGCCGTAGTCCAAAGATTTGGTGCTAAAACCGTCCAACAATCGCTTCTCCTTTATTGCAACGTGTTCTTCTCCTTTGGAATTGGTTGAGCACACCTCAAAACACTCTCAAAATATTAGGTACCCTAAGGGGTCTCCTATGGCCGGGGGCTTAGAGAAGGAGAGAGGAGAAGGGTTTAAATAGGAAACAAAATATCTAACAGTTGTGTAGAGTGACCGCCGCAGCGGTGGGCTCACCGTCACGGCAGTAGGTATGTCGGTTAAGCCACGGCCTAGGTGGTGGACTCAGTGGTGGGATCAGGGACCTTGCTGTTGTTTCACCCCCTCGGCGGTGGGCTTCCAGCAGTTTTAGGCCCTCTCTGCATATACCATCATGGCAGTGGTCTAAACGCCACGGCGGTGGGCTGATTTTCAGAATTATGCCCTCATGTTTGTTTTCCCACCGTTCTTCCACCGTTTTTTATCCAATTTGATCGTTTATGATCCGATTTCATGTATTTTCACCCCATACATCTGATTTATATAAAAATACATAAAAACGTATTTAAAACGTAATAAACGTACTCGAAAATTAACAAGTTTGGTTTGAAAATAGATAGGTAGTTTACACCTATCAGCATACGGGGTAGATTCTCAACCCCAACGTTCGTGAAAGTTGAGCATCAGGCTTCATTCGCTATTGCTCTATCCAATCTTTTAAAAATTGGATGACCAAGTCTATTAGTACTAGACCACGTCATAGAATGACTACTAGCCCCAAGATTATTCAAGCTACAAGCCACAATATTAGCATTAAATGTGTTAAAACGCAAAATATCATAAGAACTAGAAGATCCTAATTTCTCAGATTGTGAACTTATATCATTAAAATCCCCTGCCGCCAACTAGAGAGAATCATTAAGCTAGGAGAAATTCAGCAATTTCGTCCAGAGCTTTCTTCTCGTCCTAGGATTCGAGTTACCATAAATTGCCGACATAACCCATTCCTAAAAACCCACCATTGAAATTTGGGAAAAATACATTTTAAACCCTTTAATTATTGACACATTTCTAAGTGGTCCCTATCCATTTGAGCATTTCATTTTAAACTCTCTATGAATCAACACGTTTTTATTTAGTCTTTCTATAAAAAATTTTGTCCAAACTAATAGAATTTTTAGGGCAAAATTGTCATTTTATGATTTTTTTTTTTCTTTTTTCTTTTTCTTTTTCTTTTTTCTTCTTTTTTTTTTTTCTCTCTCTCCTCTCTCCTTTCTCAGATTTTTCTTCACCCACTCTCTCTCTCTCTCCGACAAACTAGATTTGCAAGAGCGAAACAATGATCATCGTTGATGGCGGCTGCTTGGAACCCTCGTCAAGATCTAGGGTTCCGTACAACACCGCTTCGTCTACACGAAGAACCTTTTACAAAAACATATCTCGGCTCTAATCAAAAACTCATCGGAAATAGGGACGAAAAAGCTGACCTTGGCAGCGGTGGCATAACGATGAACTAGGGTCTTTCTCTCCCTACTCCGGTAACAACGAACCATGGACCTTTCATGTCTCCCTTAATTTCTCTCTATGTCTTTTCTCATCTCCTTCGCGATCTTCTTTTTTCTCTCTCTATACTCTCTCACTCTAAACCTATCTCAAAAAGGTTGTGCACTGTGAAATCAATGTACCACTCCTTAACTCTATCTATGTACACCAAAGAGCACTCCTCCATCAATCATCATTGTCAAGTTTTTCGTTACTGTTGTGATTCATTCGTCACCGTCACCATCACTTCCAAATATGATCTACAGTAGGACACTCAATCAAATTGATCGAAATCAAAATCAAACCACACAAATTAGAACTGGTAATAGAGGAATATACACACACACAAAAACACAAACAAGGGGTACTATTTCACCCCTAGTAATGGGGGTAATTCCACCCCCTAAACAAGGGTGGTTCTAGTGGGGAGAGGTATGGAGGAAGAGAGAAAGAGAGAAGGGGAGAGAAACGAAGAAAAAAAATAAAAAATAAAAAAGAGAAAATTATTAAAAAAAAATAAACATATGTAAAAAGACTATTTTGGCTCTCTATTCTGTTAGTTTTGACGGCTTTTTTGACAGAAAGACCATTTAAAAACGTGCTGATACATAAAGGTATTAAAATGAAATGCTCAAATGGAAATGGACCATTTAAAAATCCGTCAATAATTAGAGGCTTTAAAATGTACTTTTCCCTTGAAATTTTAGCATAAACGACTTGGTTAGTAGCATGAACTTGACTAATAGAAACTTTCTCCGAATACCACAGAATCCAGATATCACCAGCACAACCTTGGGGGTCAATATGAGTGACTATCGTAAGGCCAAAAATGTTAACGAAATTACTAATCAACCCCAACTCAACCTCAGTTTCCAACAAAATCACCACCTCATAACGCTTAGAAATGAAAACATTCCGAAAATTATTGTTTCTAGACAGTTCCAAACAAGAATCTTCATCGAAATTAAAAAAGATGAATTGGGCAGACTGCACGAATCACTAAGTCAAAGAAGGGTTGTGCACCTGTTGGCTAGAAGATCCCACGCATGCACCGTCTCTATGGATATCTCCAAAAACAGGGGGCATGGAACCCTTCTTTCCATCTTCTTCACCTCTAGTCTCACGGAATCTACCAGCCAAGACACTTTTACATAATGCCTTACCACCTCCAGTTGTTCTATGAACATCGAGGACAGGAATCTTTGGAGGTGACTTACTTGAAGATCTACCATATGAAGGACAAAGACTTAAGGAATCGTCAAGTGGTTTAGGGTTTAAAGAAATGTTAACCAGCAAAGAAGTAGAAGTAGTATTGGTAGAAGATAGAAGAGAGGTAGAAGATAAAAGAAGACTAAAAAGTGAAGAAGGAACATAATCAAAAGACAGGGAGGTTTGAAACAATGAAGGCAGATTAGATGGTAAAGAGTACGAAATACCTGATGTAGACATTGGTGTAAATTTTTGAGATTCCAGCACCAAAACCAACTTCTCCTGCAAATCATCTCCCAACATTTCAGAAAGAGTGATCGAAGCCTTCGCCGCCATAGTAGACAATACAGAGCTCAAAGAGAGCCCTTCACCATTGAAGCCCTTTATATCATTTTGGGAATCGAAGACATCCTCACGCCATGTTTAAAGCTAGGGATACTGACATCCCGTTGTTGACCCTTATCTCCATTATCCTTCTTGTAGGTTGGACCTTGAGCAAATTTAACCGAAATATCTTTAAACGAAATTGGGCCAAAAAAATCAAAAGCGAAATCATTTATATCTGGATTAGAAAATTGAAATTTTCTACCCCTGGGCCCATTATTTTGAAAGGGCTTCCAAACAGGCCCTGAGGGGTGACCCTTAACAGGCCCTTGCTGAGAAGATTTGGGTTTATTCCCCCTAAACTTTCTTTATTTTCTAACCAGGACCCATGGCCCAAACCCATCTTCCCCAGCATTAAGGCCAACGAAATCATTTCCTTACACCATCATCTCTATAGCATTGTTGGCTACACTCTGCCCTTCAAATGCCTGAACCACCATCACAGAAGCTGGTTCATTATTCGTCACTTTGCAGGCACTCTTCTCTGACACTTCACCGCTACTCATCGTCGAAGTCTTGACAAACGGACACATCTCTGTACGGTGATTCACATGGCCACACAAGAATTACAACCCACGAAGACTCTCATATTCCATTTTAAATACCATCTATTTTATTTTTTAGGAAATGACGGGTCCTGGAGAAAAAACTCCAAGAGAGTAGAAGCCTACACTGCCACCCGTGTCTCCACTATCGTCGCCCATGTGACCTATGTCTTCACTATCGCCGCCCCTGTGTCTTCACAAATTGGAGATTTGTCAAGTAAGTGTTCTCTCGTCTCCTTGCCACAATTTTGATCACCGGTGGAAGGGTCGAATTTGCGGTGTTACAAGTTGGTTCGGTGGTTTTGTTAGGCATCTCAAATCTAAGATCTTGATATTTTGTTTCAGATCTACTAATCTTGGTTCTTGTCATTCAACATCTTTTCTTCGATTCTATTTGGATAGATTTGAGATCTTGTCAAATCTACTGATCTTGATCGATCCTCGCAGCCTCACCGTACTTTTTCGCGTTTCTGCTACTGTGAGTTGTATCGACGAGGAGGTTTTGTGATTGAGATTTTTCGGTGCTTTCAAGGGGAGTGATGGTTTTAGAGAAAGAAGCTGTCAAGGATAAAATTTTGGAGATCACCACCAAAGAAAAAGATGGCCTTGATCATTATCCCATGGGCAAATCGATGGAGGTGGATGTTTGCAAGGATTCATCTTTATTTTCGGAGATGGATAAAGTGAAGGTTCAATATTTGAAGATGGATTAGGCTTCACTAAGAGAAATGGAATCACCAAGAATTCTGACCCGATATTTTAAAAAAACATTGAAAGGAAAGCTGGACCAATTGAAAATAAGTTTACAAGATGTGTATTTCGATCAAGAAGATGAAGAATTTGCGAATGAAATCAACCCTAATCCAGGTTGCAATGTTTATGGTAATACTGATTTTATCCCTGAGATTTTTATTTCTGACAAATTTCTGTCTAAAATAAGGGAAAAATGAAAGGATGCCCTAATTATAAAATTTCTAAGTAGACCAATAATATATATATCTAATACCAACTAAACTTATAAAACTTTAATATCCACAGTTTTAAAGTAATAAACACATTGAAAAAAAAAATGTCCAATAAAAACTTTGTAGCTTAAGGTTATAAAAAATAACATTAAATACTAAATGGATATACGAAACCCTCAAGTAGAATCCTCTGGAAATTACCAAAATCGATGGCACCATTAGCATATTTGGCGTGTCCCTGAGAGAAGTAAAAGACCCCAAAGGCATTTGAACCATGCTACCGGCATAGGCGTGCCATAACTAGGAGTCCAAACTCTTGTCCACTTCATTCATAACGTTGTTCACCAAATTCATTACAGACGTGAACCTCACCAAGGATTACTAAGACCTGAAACCAAATTAGGGTTTCTTCGCAAATAATCGAACTAAACTCAGATTTATAACGAAATAAAAATATTAAAGTTTGGATAGATTATTTTGACCCAATATTTATGAACGAAATGTAAACCAAATGTATAAGAAATGATCTTAACCCAATAATTATAAAGAAACACGAACCAAAGATATAGAAGTTAAACGTCACAAGAAATCTTGATAAGTTCATAAAAGTTCTCTAAAGAACTTAAAGAGAAAAATCATCGTAATAATATTAATCAATATCAAAGTTATGTTTCTTAAGGCTACAATGCCTCTTAAATAGGCAGTCAAGAGATCCCTAGATAACTCTATCAAAATAAGTTACCAAATATCTAAGAGAATCCCTAGTAATATGGAAGAAAAAGTCAAAGAAATAAAGAAATTAAAATAGGTTGTCACATATCCAAGATAATTCCTAGCAATGTGGAAGACAAAGTCAAAAAACGAAACAAACTTCCTAACTACTCCTAATTTAAAAAGAAAAGACTATTTGGCATTAATGCCTTACAAATCAACCAATAAATTATTTTAAATAAAATTAAAAGACTAATTAGTAAAATAAATAAGCTAAAATTCGTGGGTCTCATCCTAGACCCATTCAGGTTCAAGTTTTAAGCCCATTCGCTTGTTTTGATGAGGTAGACTAGGCCTTGATCATCATTTGGGCCTAATTTGAGCTTCACCATTTTAGACTCAGCCCAAATTTCTTAAATTAATCCATTAATTGCTTCTTTGAATCTTTTAGATCTTACTTTAGTAATAGGCCCAACTGGAATATGTAGCAGATCTTTAGATGGTGCTCGTTGATTCTCATAAATTACAATAATCATCATTCAATCAAATCTTTCAAAACAAAAATTAAAATCAAATAAGAAATAAAAATAAAACAAATATGAATTTACAAAAAAAAAAAATAGGTAAAAACAGTGGGATCGAAAACTTGCAGCAAAATTTGAGACTAAAATTACAATCAAACTCCAATTTTTTCAACAATCATATTGTTGATCCCGAGATTTTGTGGACAATTAAGGGTTGATGTTTTTTGTGGAACTAATGAATTTGTTGAGTGTTCCTGTATAAGAGTTCTAATTAAATATTGAATCATGAAGTAATTATCAATGATGCAAAGATGAACATTGAAGAAATAAAAAGTATTGAAAATTCTGAATAAATTAGATGAAAACAACTCAAATACTTTTATACTCTTAATATATCCTGAATTAGAATCACACACAATACAAATTGATAAATTATATTTTTGTGTGTTTAATTTGATAAGTTTAGGATCATAATTAGTGTTAAAATATTTGTTCCAATGTGAAATTGAAAAATAAAAATTGACCTAAGTAATATTAGTGTTTAAAATTGAATATTAGTGTCAATTGTGTTAATCGAGAAAAGTAATCGGTTAATGGGATCAAACGATGAAGTTTGTAGTTGAAATAAGTTGAAGAAGAGAAGTATCCAGCAATAATCAGTCAACCGACCAAGAGAGATCGGTCAACCGATTGGTCAAATGAAACTCTTTGAATCGATCGGTCAACCGACCGTGGCTTGATTTGTCTTGGAAATGGATCCTCAATCAATTGCTCAACTGACCATTGATGGTTCGGTCAACCGACTGCCTTTAGGGTTTGGCCTGGCTTACATGCTGAATCATTCAGTCAACCGATGTGCAGGGGATCGGTCAACCGACTACTTCGGCTGAGATCTCGAGGAACTTAGACTTTTGTTCAAAAACTAGCCGTTTTTGTTGGTTCTAAGGGAGAGATTCGGAGGATTTGAAATTGTAGAAGATATAGTCCATACATTTTTATTAGATATTGATTTGGTTCATATATTAAATGGTTTTCTCAATTTGATTCATTAAATACTTTCTATCTATACGATTAGTAATTGAGAAATAATTTGTGGACTTAATTGAGAGTTTTAAAAGCTATATTTTAGTGAATTATACCATGATTGAATGGTTATGATATATGGAGTCTATAGGTGCACTTTAAAGTCTTATCTTGTGAAAACTAATCGTTGGAAGGCTTATTTCAAATCAATTTAAATAGACCTGTGAATTTTAGTTGCACAATACATTACATTATCAAGAATTATCAAGAACCTGAGTTTTTCTAAGAGATATTATTCTGAAATTTATTCGAGAGAGATATTGTAATTGCGTTCTTGATCTTAAAGCACTGATTATTTTTGGCGTCACCGATTTGAGCTATCTAGCAATTCAATTTATATTCCTCAGATAATTGTAAAAGTTAATTCTGAGTCTGGTAAAAAAATCATTGTAAGGGTATGGTTCCTACCTTTAAAGGAATCTGGGTTTTAGAGGGTACAAATCTCAGTGGAGCTCGGGGGACTGGATTAGGCAAAGTTAGCTTGCTGAACCAGGATACATCTTGATGTGCTGCATTGTTTAATTTTTTTACATTGTGTTTGGCTGTGCACTTAGATTAAATACACTTATCCGCGGCGTAACGAAGATAATAATTGATTTAAGACAAGTTGATTATTTGATTAATTAAGTATTGAAATATTTAAATTTGTTTAAATTTTTATAACTACCCAATTTACCCTTCCTCCCCCCTCTTGGGTAGTTCACTGGGCCAACAAATCAAATAGCTACTACCGAACCACATAGCAACACGAAAAAAGAAAAGAAAAAATATGAACCCAAAAATCTCAATGTATTAATTTTTTTATGGAAAAAACACCTAAAAAATAAAAATAGAAAAACGTGTGTCCCATTTGTTTAGTCTTTTTGTTCCTAGAATTATTTTCTTCTAGGAAGAGAAATAGAAATATGGGAATTAAAAAATATGTTCTTGTTATGCTCCCAGATTCATAGAACAAATTCCTAGGAATATCAGACTTGTTACCATATTTTCGTTACTTTTCCTAAAAAATGAATCTGGAACACACGCAAAATAAAAAAAAATAAAAAAACAAACAAAAACTCTCACACCAAACAAATTTTTCACCTAATTCTGAATCTGTCACGATTGCAATATTGCAAAAATCATAAAATAAAAAAACAAAAATGGGCAATAGTGGCGTTTATATAGTGTTTCAGCTCAAAATTTATATTTCTTATCCTAAAAATAAGAAACTGAAACAAAGATTAAAATAAAATGGAACATAAACAAAAGTATGGGGACTTTTTTTTCATGTTATGTTCATAATAATTTTCTCTAAAAATTTGAAATATGGGAATAGAAATGTTAAACAAACTAAAATATGGGAAGAAAAACGCTATAAAACTCGACTTATTGTAAAAGGATTCACTTAGAAATATGGCATTGATTATGAAGAAACATTAGCTCCTATAACTAGACTCGCATTTGTCTGTACTCTTCTTGTCGTGGATACTATTTGCAAATGTCCATCTTTCATATGGATGTCAAGAATGACTTCCTCAATGGCGATCTCCTTAAGGAAGTTTATATGTATACCCCTCTTGGCCCAACTTTTCCTTAACACAAAGTTTATCGCCTTCGTCGTGCCCTATATGTTCTCAAACAAGCTCTACATGCTTGAATTGCGAAATTCGACACCACAATCCACTAGTTCAGGTTCACATCCATCTCTCATGATTATGTCTTGTTTATTCGCCAAATTGATAACAACATTATCATCATTTTACTATATATGGATGATATTATCATTATAGTGGATGATTTACGCGAAATCTCCTAACTCAAAAATCTTCTCAGTGGTCAATTCGAGATGAAAGAGCTTGGTGTGCTCATTTATTTTTTTAGTATCAAAGTTTTAACTAGTTCAGGTGTATATTTTTTTCTCTCACGACAAATATGTCTCTAATCTATTTTCTCAGGTTAGCATTACTGACTCCACCACTACCAATACTCCTCTAGAGCCTAATATCAGACTTATTCTGCTAGATGGCTACCATCCCCCAGATGTCACTCTCCATCACCAACTAGTTGGAAGTTTGGTATATCTCATAGTTACTCGCCTAAACATCGTCGATGTCTTCTATCAAGTCAGTCAAGTCTTGTCCGCTCATTGAATCACTCATTACTCATTTGTTCTTCTATTCTTCGATATGTCAAATACACCTTATTTGACGGATTCGATCTCTCTGCCCACTAAGGAAACCAAACCCTAATCCTACTAGGAAAACCCTAATCACTCTCCATACATAAAATCTTTGTATATATCTTTGTAAATTGTACTTTTTTCACATATCAATATAATCAGCTCAAGTTCTCTCAATATTCTTCTTCTAAATTATTCTAATATGATGAATTATATATATATAATACGTTAGGATGGAGATAGAGAAGATCATCAGAGCAGTGACAAACCCATCTATATTTCTAGACTGTTGGATCAAATAAACCCAAAAGTTAGGTTTAGTTCCTGTAGCTGTCGACTTCTCTCTCTCTCTCTCTCTCTCTCTCTCTCTCTCCATACCTCTACACTTTCTCTTCTTCAACCTTATCTATGGATGCACCCTCCATGTCGCCGCCACCGAGAGTCAATTTCAATTATAACCCCCAAAGGCGCCGGCCCCATCCCCCCACCAAACAACCTCTCTCACTAACTCATTCTCTAGAATCTTCCCAAACAATTGAGGTTCGTCCGAGCCACTGCCATCACCACGCCATCCTCCTCCATCACCATTGCTGCTCATCCACCATTGAACTGCCATCACTGCTCCATCTTCTCTCTCTCATAATTGCCACTCACAACCGCAAGGCCCGCAACAAATCTCTCTACTTCTCTCAATGAACCTCGTCGTTGCAGTTCTCAGGTAAGTCACCATTTCTCTCTCTCTCTCTCTCTCTTTCTTTGCATCATTTACATATAAGGTTAATCTATTTAGGGATGCTATCAAAGTATTATTATTATTATTTTTTATGTATTCTCTAATAAATAATAATCTTTCTTGAATTTTGATCAAACACTATAAATTTTTTTCTTTATTTATTTTTTAAAAAAAATATTAATTAAAAGAAAATAGTTGTTCTATTTCCAAATAAAACATAATAAAAAATAAAAAAAAAATTGCATGACTTAACCCCAATTCTCCTATTTTCGCTGCCATCAACTTCAGCTTCCTCATTTGAATGAAAACCTCTGCTATCCCAAACTTTGGTCGCAACTCCAACCTTCAAGTTTTGGACCCATGAAGTGATTAAGATGAAGACGAATACAAACACACCAAACACATACAAAGTCAAGTTTCATCTCTCTTGATTTTTCTGGTGATAGAAACATAGGGCATAAGCCCAATCACACTTTGCCCGGAGTGCAGTTGGGCGTCGCCCATGGCTTCTGGGCGCACGCCCAACTGGAAAATCGCCTCCTTATCCCTGGGGCAATTTAGAACCGCCCCGCCTCTGGGCGAATCTCACGAATGCCTTTTACAAAATTGCAAAATACATTGATATGGCTAGATTATAATCTCCTTTAGAATCTCTTCAATAAGTCAACAATCTTTTGTCGCACTGTATACTAAGAACAAATTGTAAAATTTTGTGATAGAGACCTGAGAAATTACTTTGATTTAGGGTAAGAGTATTTGCCTTCTTATTCTAACAAATTAGTTTGAACAGTACTACTTCCTAGATTATAATGTGCAACGTTTGTAGTCAAATGCATTTCCTATTAGTGTACGATGATTATATTTGTTCAATGTTTTTCTTCCCAAATTTTAGTTTTTTTGCCTTAAACAATTGGGAACAAAAACAAAAATATGGGGGTCAAAAAATTGTTTGTTTTGTTCTCGGTTTGGCAAATATCAGATAATAGATCATAATTGTTCCCAGATTATTATTTTTGCTCAATGTTTTCTTAAACATAATCTTAATAGAAACACATAGGTTGTTTTTTTTCGTGTTTCTTTTTCCTGCTTTTTTTCGTTACACTTTTCTTTTCTTTTTTTCAATTCTATTTTTTTTCCTAAGTAAATATTTCAATAAATTGAACTTTTTGTCTTGGTTTTTATTACATGAAATTTGGTCCGTATCTTTGTTTTTTTCCCCATATTTCTTATTCTAATAAAACTAGGAAAGGACACAATATAAAAAAAAAAAAAAAAAAAAGTAACACAAAAATATGATTTGAGGGAGCTACGAGCAAAAAACAATTACAATGTCGTACTTTATAATATTGTATGATTGCAATATAGTATGTTATTTGTTTCTTTAGTTGGGATCTAAAAATGGATATAGATCTTTAATATCCTAAAATTCTACTCATCGTATCAGAGTTGTCTAAGCACTATTACTTTAATTTGATCAATTAAGTTAGATGATAAATTTGTTGGGTAATGATTTTTTTTTTCTTTGTATGTCCCTTTTCGTGATTTACCTACAATTGATTTTTGTAATTTGTAGGTAATACACTTTTGATCTTAGTTCTTAGTAAAAAGTACAAGTCTGTAAAATTTAGTACTTCTAAAAGGAGTATGTGTTTTCGTACAAATGTATTATACCTTATAGTTTTCAAAAGTTCAGTTGTAAATTTAGTGTGCTTTCATTTCTTACTAATGTTTTGAAATTCAATTCCCCTATTGTTCATGGTCATTTGTAAAGCGTGAATTTTATTTTTATTTTTTATTTTTGCAGGTCAATAAAAAAGAGATGTAAATGTAGATTTTAAATTTTGTATTTTTCGGGTATTATTTTCAACAACTTTTTGATACTGTAAAAAAAATGATTAGATATGTTTGTTTTTTTTACATGATTAAAAAAAATTGATTCAATTATATTATTTTAAACCATTAATACATGTAGTAATTCTGTAATTTTTTATTTTTATTTTTTTGGTTATTTTGTTTTATATTTTTAGTGAATTTTGATTAAGTAATCAAGAATTTTTAAATTTGTTTTCTTTTGTATTTTCGTATCATTGATGTATCATTGGTTATTTTTTTTTTCCAATTAGGTAACTTAATTATTTGACGATTGTTCAATTTTTCATTTCTGTACGATTAATTTGTTGTTTTATTTGAGGTTTTTTTTTATTGCATAACATCAATAATTTTTTGGACGTTGAACCTCTGATTGTGTTACCGTCTTTACTATTTCTCATGTCTAGAATTCGAGGAGGCGATCATCACTCATCGGTAAAACTCATTTTTCAGTGTCCAGTCATTAATGATTGTCTCAAATTGTTATATTAGATTGTTCACTAGAAGTCTCCAACTTAATAAAAGAGATACAATTTTAATTTTATTATATTTTTGTGAATTAATTATTTTACATGAAAAGCGATAGAAAATTACCTTGCGAAAGAGATGGCCAAGAGAAATAAAGATGGTTTTGTGGCGACGACGGTGACAAAGAAAACGAGAGGAAGAAAAAAATCCCAAGACAAAATTTTATATATACTCGGAAGGTTACCTCTCTCGCAGGGAACCCATAATAAACATATATACCATTGACCTCTTTTTTATTTAAATTACAAATGAAACGTCATGTGGAATCAACAAAATATCTAGTAGACCCCAAAAAATAAGAAATAAATTCTTAAGATAATATTATTACCCCCAATCTCTTGTCACCTATTAATAAAATTCTTATGCTTAATTTACATAAAACACCCCAAAAAGAATTAATAAAAATCAATTGGACCCAAAAAGTTTTAAAACAAAATTTAAAATGGCATAACCTCAAAAAATTTAAAATAACACATGACCCGACAAAACGCAAATACAAATAAAAAAAATAAATGAAAAATATTAATTAAAATACACCACACAAGCAAATCGGAAATCGCAAAAATGCCATAGTGTCATTCCAATTGTTTGCCTTTTTTTGTTCTCTTTTCTATTTTTTTCCAAAGAAAATGTGAAGGCTAAACTCTATAGTCATCGGATGTGGGCTTCGGGAAAATATTTTGGGCCAAACCCCAACAACCCCCCGGGCGAAAAACCCAAACACCCTTTTCATTTTCCAATTTAGCCCATTTCCCTTCTCTAAATTCCTTTCGTTTTTTCACAAAATTTGTTTTTCCACTTTTTCTTTGTTTCTTTTCTTTTTCTATTCATTTTGTAAAATAAAGGAAACTAAATTAACCCAATTTTATTTATGTATATTTTTCTAGGGCAGAGAAAATGTGTAGACACCACATTTAGTCTTATCACTCATTTCGTTTTGTATATTATTCTCATTTTATATTCTACAAAAAATTAATATTTCAATATTGACAAATTGAGCACACAACGACTTTTTAAAGCAAATAATTTATTTCAATTTTGACACTACACATGGTCTTTTTACATAGTGATCGAAATAAAAAAGGACCATTGATGTAGTTTGGGTTTTTTCAAATCAAAATTTAATTTTTATGTGCAATTTGCTCACAACAGTCTTTTGTCGTTAACTATACTAACTAACTGATTTATGGAACAATGGAACTAAACCTGACCAATTTTATTTAAACCATATTTTTTTAGGGCGGATAAAATATCGTGTCTACATATACATTACATTTAGTCCTATCATTCATTCCATTTTTGCACATCGGTCTCATATTAGATTTTAAAAAAAAAAAAAAAAAACAATATTTCAACACAAGCACACGATGACGACTTGTAAAGGCAAATAATTGATCCCAAGTGCTTACACTGCTCAAGGTGTTTTTACATAAGGATCTGAATAAAAGGAGTATTCATATAGTTTAGTTGTTTTCCAAATAGAAAAAAAAAAATATAACACCAAAAAATACTAACAGTTCATTTCTTTTTTTACGTAGGTTCACTATTTACGCATGTATCATATATTTTATGCCCATAACAGTAGTAACGTACAAATATCTTTTATGTATAAATATATTTTGGTATAAATTATAATTATAATTCATTTTACATTACATCTCTAATCCTTCATTTTTTATTCCCTATGGGTATGTTTGGTTGGAAGGATAGAAAAGAAAAATGAAAAATAATTTTTTTTTTATTCTTTGTAGAATAAAAATCATTTTCCTTAGTATATTTAGTTAGATGGATATAGAAGGAGGGAAAATAGTATTGTGTGTATTTAAAAAACAAAAAAGTAATATGTTTTGTTCTTCATTTACTATTTTACCCTTAGTACAAATAAAATGAGTACTTGTTATATAAAATAAAATGGCAAAATGGTAATTCTAACTTTTTTTCCCACCCCCTTTTAATTTTCACCCCAAATGGAGGGAAATGTGTCATTTTACCTCCATTTTCATTTTTCTTTTCCTTTTTACTTCCAACCAAACACACTTGAGGAGAAAAAAATGAATCATTTCACCACTATTTTCATTTCTCTTTTAATTTTCACCTCTAACCACCTCCATTTTTATTTCTCTTTTACTTTTCACCTCCAATCAAAGATACCCAATATGACATTAGAAATACATTATTATTTTTTGATAGAGTGGTAATTTTAAGTTTGCACTCTACAATTGTGTTGAACTTCACTACAGGAAAAGCCCAGCATCATCGCTCTTGCCTGACCAATCCTATCCCTTGCTTGTCAGCTTACACTATCAATACTTGGAAGACAATTCTTCGCTTTTCCAAGTATCGTGTTTAATTAATTAAATCAAGTGAAGAAGTGTAATACTTGAGTTTGTTAATGATTTGACCAGTTGCCTATTACTCAAAGCACCCATCGTCTTCAACCACCCAACAATCCTCCAACTCCTCTCCAATGGCCATCTCTCTCCTCCTCTCTCTCTTCCTCCTCACCCTCACCTCCGTCCTCTCCACCAACCTATACCTCTTCCCCACCACCCTCTCCCCAGACTACCAAAATATGCTCACAACCTTCAAAATCTACGCTTATTCCCCTGCCAAACCCTTCACTTTTGCCGACAAATCCTTGTCTCTCTTCCGCGATTCCCTGCTCCAGAGCTCTTTTCTGACCCAAAACCCATACGAGGCTCATCTGTTTTTCGTGCCCTTTTCTCCCGACCTCTCCAAGCGATCTCTGGCGCGTTTGATCAGAGAGCTCAGGGTCATCCACCCCTTCTGGAACCGTACTCTCGGAGCCGACCACTTCTTTCTGTCCCCTACCGGTATCGATTTCTCATCGGACCGAAACGTCGTCGAATTGAAGAAAAACGCGGTTCAGATCTCTGTTTTTCCGACCACTTCCGGCAATTTCATCCCTCACAAAGACATAACTCTACCTCCCGTTAACAATTTCCATCTTGCACTCACTCACGCGACGGTCAACAAGACGAAGACGTTCCTTGGTTATATGAAATGGGACGGGATTACGGAGTCGGTGCTAGTCAACGAGTTGAACGGCGCTTCCGAGTTCGTGGTCGGAACTGAACAGTCGGATCATACCCGGAGACTCGAAGAAAGCAAGTATTGTTTGTTCGTCGATGACGGTGAGATGTCCTGGATGGCGGAGGCGATGGCGTCGGGATGCGTGCCGGCGGTGATTACGGGCCGTCCGATTCAGGACCTTCCGTTGATCGACGTGTTGGCGTGGTCGGAGATGGCAGTGTTCGTGGGTAAAGGCATCGGCGTCGGGGAACTGAAACGAGTTTTGGGCGGAATAGGCGACGATGAGTACGATCGAATGAGAGAAATGGGTGCGGCGGCGAGCCGGCATTTGGTGTGGAATAAGTCGCCGCAGGAGTGGGACGCTTTCCGCATGGTGATTTATCAGCTGTGGTCGAGACGGCATACTATCAGATACGCCCGTAGGCAGTGAGCTTAATTAATTGCCGTTGAAGCCTGGAGCTAGCACCACCCCCCTTCCCCACCCCCCAGCCTTGGAGGACCAACCCACCTACACCCCCGGCCCGCTTTGTTTTTTAGGAGCATGGAACTATGCGCCCGCTTTGTTTTTTTAGGAGCATGGAACTATGCGAATCTTTCTTGTCCGTTTTCTAGAGCGTGGTTTTATGCAAGTTTGTACAATAATATTTGTGGATTGTTGTGGAGTAACTGAAAAAGCTTTGTTGTTTAGTTTATAATTTAAGACCAGTATAGAAAATTTATAACCTTTAAATTTTAGTTATAAATTTTAAGTACTAAATATATTGATTATTTATGTAATAATATTTTAATTTAAATGAACTTATCTTTTACAAATTTTTGCCTTCAAAATATTTTTTTATAACTTTTTTTTAAAAATATTCTCTCTTTAAAACGTCTCATTTTATCTTTTTTCTATTTATAATTATTTGTATATAAATTTTTTGCATTTTTTATAATATTGATGTTGAATGATGATGATGATAAATAGATGTTTGATACTTTTAGGTGAGAAGTGCTAAAAAAAAATAAGTGAGTCACAAATTACTTAGAATTTTGAATAATTTTTAAGTAATATTTATATTTGTTGTTATTTTATTTTGTTATCAATCACTAATTGATAAATATTTAATGTGTTAGATTTATGTCCTCTACATCAATCACGGGAGAGTTCCCAAACAAGTATATAAGTCAAAGGAATTATTCAACTTAATACCATATGGTTTTAAGTTAGAACCTCTTACCATGTTATAAAACCAATATTATGGAGATTTTCTTCTATTCCTTTATAGTCAAATTATTCATACTAACTAAGAGTTATATATTTTTCATCATTCCCTCATAACGAAATCAGTTGTGCAAGTAGGAGATTGCACTTAAGAACGGGTATTAGATTCTTATCTCATATCGGTCACTGGAGAGTTCCTAAACCAGTATATAAGTCAATTGAGTTAGTCAACTTGGTACACCATTTGGTTTTAAGTTAAACCATCTAACATAATGTATTTAATTTTAATTGTTAAATTGTATTATCAAACGTGTCCTAACTGAGATAATTGAGTTATGAGAACTTACCACTTTTGATTATGAAGTGGTGATTTCAAACTTAAAATTATAACAATAGTAGAAGTTATGTCACTATTTTGTGACACTTTGATAGATACTTTTAGAAAATTAAAAATTAATTTGATGAAAAATATTTTCACTAAAAAGTAAAAATAAAAAAATTAAAATTGTGTTTGATAGTTTAGCGATAATTTTTTTATTATTATATCTATAAATGATTTCTTAATTAAAAAAATATAGATAGTTTAAGCGGAAAAAAGGTAAAAGAGAGAACCTAGTCCGTGATCTCAATCGATCTCTTATAATATAAAAATAGAATAAATAAAAATAATCTACTTTTTGTGAGAAAAAATAAATTAAAAGGATGTTTTTTTATTTTTTTTAAAGTATAAAACAAATTGTAAAGTACTTTTGGAATTTGTCCATTTTGTTGTGCAATATGACATCCATTTACTATGCAAACCATGTTGGTGATAATTACATAAATTTCAAGATAAATATTTAAATAATCATGAAATAAAACTAATAATAATTAAACAATACAATATGAGAATTAACTAAGGATGTATGGACAATAAAATCGAATTTCAAAAATTTTGTGAAGCATTATAATGTGTATATCTAAGCAGATTCATGATGTGAATATTCACAAATAGATGCAGATTGTGTTCATTCACAATTCAGAAATAAAAACGTATTGCAAGTGTGAATGTTCATATAACTGAAACAAAAACAGAACCAAAGAAAGAATGTGAACGTTCACAGAACATAAATAGATAATTAAACTTTAAATAAAAACTTACCCGAATATTCAAACAATAAATAAAACGAAGTAAATTGAGGTTAGAGTTTAACTCTATGCTCTTAAAGCATATTCACGCTCCTACACTGGTGCTAATGATTGAAATAGAATCTGATTCCTGGGTACAACGATTTTCAAGTTTATGGTACAAGCACTTGAAATAAAAAACTTCGATGAATTGAACTTGTGCTTGAATTCTCATAGAATTCTACATGTTGTGTGCTTTGGTGATGATATGAAGTGATAAATGTTGTAAATCAGACAATTTAGAAATGAATGTGAAGTCTCCTATTTATAGAAGACTAAAAGATACCAACGAACGGATGTTTTTTGGAAAGGAACTTATTTAGTATAAACTTTCACACCGAACAATCACCCGTGAACATTAACATCTGCTCACTGGTGCGATTTCAAGCTTAAATGCCACATTTATTTAAATACTTATATTTAATATTAAATAAACTTGGTCTTGGCGGGTCAAGATCTTATCTGACCAAGGCATGCATCCGACTCGACCCAAGCCCAAACCCGAACCCGAACCCGAACCCGAACCCGAACCTAGCCTAGTCCAATTCAGTCGGGCGGCGGCAAGCTTGTGTGGTTAAATATAGAACCCCAACAATACAAAAAGATCGTATGCCCAATTGGCTTATCTTTTACTTTCAAACTTATAACTTGATATGGTGCTTAAGTTCTTCCTCCAAAACCAATGTAAGATTACTTATCCATTCTAGTCTTCAACCAGCCTCAAGTGGGTATTTGAAGAATTAAAAATGTCATTCAAATCTTAATCATTTTTTACATATAAATATATTACGTCGATCCTCAAACAACGAGGAACACATTAGAATACTAACCTGATTAATTTAATTAATAGGTCTCACTTTAATTAGTTGACTAAAGTACCAAAAAATTCTAACAAACCAAACTGTGAAATGCAAAAGTTCTTTTTTTTTCCATCCAAATCTCATAACTTGTTCGTCCTTTTTGAATTGAACATCAATTGTATAAAACTCGAAATATTATAGGTTCAAACATATTTTTAAAAGATAAAGAATAATGATGTCAAAAACTGGATTGTACGGAATAGTCTCTTAAGATTCAAAATGTGATTTTCCTTTCTCTTGGGGTCCTACAAAACAATACACCACTGGTGTATCTACCGGCATTGCACCTCTGGTGTGAGAACCAATAGTGATTTGATAGAGTAACGACTAGGAAAATAGTGAATATACCTGGCTAGACCTGCCCATGTAGTATTTAAAGGAGATGGAAGATTTGTTGGCAAGTCTTCCATGAATCTTAGTTAATCCCTACTAATACTTCGAATTTGGTGGGACATGGAGCAATGGAGCAATGGATCATTATTTCAGAATTGTAACCGCTCCTTCTATATTTAAAGGACCGTTGTAATGGTTTTTGAGTAGAAATGTCATTATCGAGCATGTTTCGTGGAATTCAACCATGGTTTTTGAAAATATCGTTTCAGATAATTTTAATATTTTGGGGACTGTTTTGTAAATTTCTGATATAAATAATATTTGATAATTTTTGGGGATTGATCGCTAATTTTAAATTGATTTTAAATATTTTGGAACTATTATGTTATTTAAAATATTTTTTTAGAGTTTTGGAATATAATTAATATTTTTTTAAAAGGGACTTTTGTGTAATTAGATAAATAAATAAACATGTGGCTCATATGATTTCCTTCCTAAGGAAGGAAATCAAAATGAGCCATATGTAATGTATACATATGACATAGCAAATGACACGTAGAGGGTCACAGTATAATAATAACAATAATAAATAAATAAGGAATGGAGAAAGAAAAAAAAAAAGGATTAGAAAAGGGGAGAGCCGCTGCAAGGTTTACATTATTACGACAAGAATGAATAAATAAGGAAGGGAAAAAGAAATAAAACGGGATTAGAAAAGTGGGAGCCGCAGGGGTAAGAATTTGGATTTATTTTTTTTAGTATTTTGATTCTGAATCAGATTTCGGTTTCGGATTTCAAGTAGAATTTCTAACTCTTTCAATACATGTTTTTAATATCTTTATTGTGAGATTTATATTATTATTGTTATCGAATAATAGTTGTTAATTTTCTTGAAATAATTATGATTACGTGAAAATTATGTGGAAATCATACTTACGTGTTTTATTTGTTGTGTTATTTTAGGGTTTGATTAAATACACGTATTAGAGGGGTTAAAATTCTACTGAGCGTTAACTCACAATCCTACAGTTTTGATTGTAGGGTCGGTGAGAGGAAAACAGTGACATGAGTTTTAGTAGAATTTCTATTTAAAATTATAATAGTTGTATTTATTATTCACCATTGTAAAATGGATTCGATAAATTGATAAATTATAAATTCGATAATTATAATTATCGTCATTGCATTGTAAATTAAAATATTTTTATAAATGAATTATTAATTACTTATCACTGCCGCATCGTGAAATTTATCAGATTTTATAGAATGAAAATTCGGTCAATCAGTGTTTATGTTATTTCTCCAAAGGGAGAGACCATGAGGCGGTCTTAGAAAATCAGGTTGTTAATATCAACAGAATTTGATTATATTGTCAAACGTGTCGACAATATAATAAGTGATATAGCATAGTCGGATAATAAAACCACTTTCCACATTTAAAATTTTACTTGATTCACGTAACGTTATAACATAATCCATTTTAGTAAAGGAGCGCTTATCGGTAGGTCCTATTTCGCAATTCCATGTACTGATCCAACCCATGTGTTTTTATTTGGACCAAGAACTCTTTTTGCGAAATCTCTGACCAAAATACCCCTCAACTTCATTTCATCCCACAATTCAGCCACAACAAACAGATCTCACCGCAAATAACTCCACCATTTCCGATCGATTCCACCATTACTGTTCGTGTTTATCGTCGTCGTCCGTCGCCGACGTCGATGTCGCCGTCTCTGTTCACCTTCGACGTCATCGTTCGCAATTCAAAGTTTTGTCGTCGCCGTTCGTTGATTCAAGACTCAAGATTCACGGTTCGCCACCGCTGTCTGATAAACTCCGCCTTCACTGTTCGTGTTTGTCGTCTGTCTTCACCATCTCTGTTCACCTTCGACGTCACCGTTCACAATTCAAGCTTCGTCGTCGCCACCCATTCAAGATTCATGATTCACGGTTCACCACCCATTCAAAATTCACGGTTCACCGCCCATTCATCGTCGTTGACCTGTCGCCGTTCGCCGCCATTCATCCCTGTTTCATCGTGCAGAATTAGGGTTACAAATAAAAGCGTTAATTAAATTTTCGCCCCTATATTTATTTTTAGTTTCAATTTTTTTTCCCACTTTCATCCCTGAAAATTTTGGGTTTCAAACAAAAGGTATTAATTACATTTTTACCCCCTTTAATTAATTTTAGTTTCTTTTTTTTTCTTTTGCACTTTCATCCCTTAAAAACCTTCACATCTGTTTATAATATCCTAAGTGTTGAATGTAACATTTTCATCGTCCTCAAATTTGATAAAAATCAACCCGAAATCAATTTTTAGAATTCAACAAATTAACCCGTCCCAATTGTTTTCAGTGTGTGTTGAATGTAACACTTCCTAAATTGCAAAATTCAAAATTCAAATTACATGTTGAATGTAATATTGTCTAGTGTGTTAGAAGTAAGATTGTCTAATATTCTAAATAATTGACCTTCTATTTGTTTTAGTCTGTGTTGAATGAAACATTGTAATATTGCCAATAAAATCAAAATTCGGAATGCTTGTTAAATGTAACACTGTCTAAACTTGTTTTAATGTACCGTTGTCTAATATTCTAAAAAATCAATCTTTAGAATTCAACAATTAACCCCGCATTCTTTTCAGTCTGTGTTGAATATAACACCATCTAAAATTGCCAAAAATTCAAAATTCATGATGCATGTTGATATAACACTGTCTAGTGTGTTGAATGTAACATTGTCTAATATTCTAAACAATTGAACCCCCCCCCCCATTTGTTTTAGTCTATGTTGAAAGAAACACTATAATATTGCTAATAATCTCAGATTTGGAATGCGTGTTAAATGTAACATTGTCTAATATTCTCAAAAATCAATTTTTAGAATTCAACAATTGAGCCCTATTGTTTTCCAGTGTGTGTTGAATGTAGCAATTTGAATGTAACACTGTCTATTATTATTTTGAACATAATCTGATTGAACCAAATTTGTTTCGGAATAACATCAAACATTCATGTCTAGAAAAAATGTAACATTGTCAAACATTCATGTCCAAAAAACATCACAAAACATGAATTGATTAGGCCTAAACTTCTAATCAATCCAAACATATTGTCTGAACTAAACACATGCTGTGTGTATCGAATATAACACTCAATCCGAATATGAGAGAAAAAGAGAAAAACTGAAACATAGCTTCACGAATGAATTCTATGGCTTCGGCAGCAAAATTATTGAAGACAAAACAAAAATTCATGCACGTTGAATATAACACTTCCTGATATTACCAAATTCAAAATTTAAATTGCGTATTGAATGTAACACTATCTACGAGTTGAAAGTAACACTTCTAAATTGCTAAAATTATGAGTACAAAAGCATTTACCTCAAGGCAACATGTCGTAACCTTCGCCGAACCAATCGTGCATTTAGGCTGCAATTTTAGTGAAATACCATCAACAATAAAACAAATTTAACAAAGCACCAGCCCTAAGTATGTTTGTCCAAGGGTGTGAAATTAAGAAGACAAATTTTATCAATTAACCCCATATATAGTGCACTGAAAATCCTCCAGACAAGCTATCAATCCAAATACATTGTCTGAACTAAACACATGCTGTGCGTGTTGATGTAACACTCAATTCAAACATGAGGGAAAAAGAGAAAAACTAAAGCATATCTTCACGAATGAATTCTATGGCTTCGGCATCAAAATTATTGAAGACAAAACAAAAAATCATGCATGTTGAATATAACACTTCCTGATATTGTCAAATTTAAAATTCAAAGTGTGTGTTGAATGTAACACTATCTACGAGTTGAATGTGACACTTCTAAATTGCTAAAATTATGAGTACAAAAGCATTTACCTCAAGGCAACTTGTCCGAACCTTCATCGAACCAACCGTGCATTTAAGCTGCAATTTTAGTGAAACACCATCAACAATAAAACAAATTTAGCAAAGCACCAGCCCTAAGTATATTTGCCCAAGGGTTTGAAATTAAGAAGACAGTTTTTATCAATTAACCCCATATATAGTGCATTGAAAATCCTCCAGACGACCTATCAATTTGATTGTTGCCCATGTTACCCATGAATTTTGCTTTTGAAACTCCCAGCATAAGCATTTTCCAAGGCTGTGCGTGTTGAATCTAACACTCAATCCGAACAAGAAGGAAAAAGAGAAAACTAAAAACATATATTCACGAACGAATTCTATGGCTTCAGCAACAAAATAATTAAAGACAAAACAAAAATTCATGCGTGTTGAATGTAACACTTCCTGAATGTGTGTTGAATGTAACACTATCTAATCGTGTTGAATCTAACATTGTCTAAAATTCTAAAAAAATAGTTTTTAGAATGTAACACTGTCTAATCATATTGAATGTAATACTGTCTAGTCAAACAAAAAGACCGCATCAAAATACGAAAACGATCAATACATAAATTGAAGGGGGATCAATAAAAATGATTACTAGAACTTCAAATCCGCAACAAATACAAAAATCAACGATCAATCCTCAATTCACTGCCGAACCAATTTAATGTAACAAGCTCAAAAATGAAATCTTGCAACCCACCAGAGAAATCTGCAAAAACACCAAGGGGATCGAAGATGAAAGGCTAAAACCCTAAATTTTAAGATCTGGAATCCTAAAATGTTCAAATCTAAAACATAAAATTCGAAAAATAACAAAAAGAAATCACACGATTTAAACAAAATATGTACAATATTCGATGATCTGAGGACTGTAATTGAGGTCGACGTGAGCATGATCGGTGGTGATTGGTGGTACGACGATGCCAGTGAATGGAGATGCGGCGTTGTTGGTTGTGGTGGTAATGAAGTCAAGATTGACGATTAAGGCAAGCTTGACGATGACGATGATGAGCAAAGACGACGGATACAAGATAAGCGGATGGTTGCACGGCGAAAGATGTGACGACGGAGAGGTTGAGTGAAGATTAGGGTAATAGAATAGAGAATGGTCGTTGGGAGGAGATATAGAGTGCAGGAAAAATAAATAGGGGGTAAAACAGTAATCTGATATTGGAGATTTTTTAAAAATGGGACTAATCAGTTCAAAAAATTATTAGGATAGAAGTTTTTGGTTCAGTTTTAACTACTTGGTATTTAGTGGTACATGGAAAGTTAAAATAGGATGGGGTGGTCATTTTCGCTTTAATAAACCCTTTTTTTTTCCTTCATATTTTAGTACGAAAATATAATTTGACAATTTACATAGAAAACAATACACTCATCTTGATTTTCGCGCTACTAAAAATACTATCGTCAAAATGCTATGGAGTCGGCGTCGCCTGTAAGCCTAACAATCAAAGGGCCTAAGCTAAGAATTTATTTAAAATAAATCTAATATGAAATGTGTGACCCTAAAATGCACCATTTCCCACTCCCAGATTTCCTCGATTATACAAAATTATTAAACGCTTAATTTTCTTAAGTTGATATTAACTGTACAAAATATATATATATATATATGTTGAAAGCGGAGTGTGTATACGTTTATATGAAAACATATATAATATATATTTGTACATATGAAGACTATCTTGACCGCCATCTTTTTTTTTTTTTTAGTGTTTGATCATGACACATGTAGTGTCGTTTACCTTTTTTATTTTTTATTTTTTTTAACTTATGTATATATTATAATATAATAAACACACACACACACACACACACACACATATATATATATAGTCAAAGGATTTTCCACCGCCATTCTTTTGTAAATTTATTTATTTATTTTTATTTATATTATGCTAAATACCCTCTTGTAATATATTAATTATATCCCAAAATGTCTTAAAGTCATATTTTAAATAACTTAATAATCCTAAATTTTTAAAAGTCAAAAATTAAAATTAACATGTTAGTCCCTAAAATTTTTAAAATAAATATTAAATAGCATAGTGCACCCCATTTTTCTCTATATGTTCTAAAATGTAACTAGGAATATGCATGTGTAAAAACTAAGCTTTACAATCCTTCCCCCCTAAAAGAAATTTCATCCCGAAATTTTAGTTACCTTGAACGAATAAATGCAGATATTTCTTCCTCATCTCCTCTTCTCTTTTCCATATCGCTTCCTCTACCGAGTGACTGCGCCATAGCACTTTCACCAGCGGGATTGTTTTTGTCCGTAGTACTTGATCTTTATGGTTCAGAATCTGGACTGGCTCCTCAACATATGTCAAGTCCTCTTTTAGTTTGATTGGTTGAAAAGTCAACACATGCGAATGGTCTAACACATATTTCCTGAGCATCTATACATGGAAAACATCGTGCAATCTAGACAATTCTGGTGGTAGGGCTAGCCGATAAGCCGTTGTGCCAACCTGTTCTAGAATCTCGTATGGCCCGATATACCTCGGATTTAGCTTCCTCTTCTTCCTGAATCTCATGATGCCTTTCCACGGAGATATACGTAAAAACACGTAATCACCCACTTCAAATTCCAACTCACGCCTACGCTTGTTAACATAACTCTTTTGTCGACTCTGAGCAGTCTTTAGTCTTTATTGAATCACTTTCACCTTATCTACTGTCATCTAGGCTATACCTGGCACCAATAATATTTGTTCTCCAACTTTAGTCCAACATACTGGAGTTCTGCTCCTTCTGCCACACAACGCTTCATATGGTGCCATCTCAATTGTCGAATGGTAGCTATTGTTATAGGTAAAGTCCAACAATGACAAATGGTCATCCCAGCTACAAGAAAATTCTAGAACGCAACCCCTTAATATATCTTCCAACGTCTGAATTGTACGCTATGATTGGCCTGGCCGTCAGTCTGAGGATTAAAAGTTGTACTGAATTTTAACTTGGTACCCAAAGTAGCTTGAAAACTCGGCCAGAATTTTGACAAAAATCTCAGATCCCTATCCGAAACTATGAAAATCGGCGCACCGTGCAATCTAACAATCTCGTCAATATACAATTTTGCATACTTGTCCATGGAGTACGTGGTTTTCACGGCCAGAAAATGGGCAGACTTGGTAAGTCTATCGATAATCACCCAGATGGAATTATACCCATTTTGAGTTTGGGGTAATCCCAAAACAAATTTCATCGTGATATGTTCCAATTTTCACTCTAGGATAGGCAGAGGCTACAATAATTCACTCGGACGCTGGTGTTTAATCTATTGATATTAACGACCCCAACTGGGAAATCTGGGAGTGGGAAATGGTGCATTTTAGGGTCACGTATTGCATATTAGATATATTTTAAATAAATTCTTAGTTTAAGCCCTTTGGTTGTGAGGTTCACATGCGACGCCGACCCCATAGCATTTTGACGATAGTATTTTTAGTAGTACAAAAATCAAAATGAGTGTATTGTCTTCTATGTAAATTGTCAAATTATATTTTCGTACTAATGCAAAAAAATGGTTTATTAAAATGGATTATGTTATAACGTTACGTGGATCAAGTAATATTTTAAATGAGAAAAGTGGTTTTATTATCCGACTATACCATAGTTGTCTTCTCGTTAGAATGACATGTCCTGTGAGATGTGAATATATATTGTTACCTGTCAAGCAAGTCCTGCAGGGTGGATATATGTTATATATATTGTTACTTGTTAAAAAATTCTATAGGGTGGATATATTATATATGTTGTTACCTTTTAGGCAAGTCTTGTAGGGTGGATATATATTATATATATTTTGATCTGTCAGGAAAGGCTCGTAGGGTGGATATATGTTGTTACCTGTCAGACAAGTCCTACAAGGTGGATATGATAACTCCTGATCGTGAGGTAAAACGATCATATGGCTGACAAGGAAGTATGATATTTTATTATATAAACGTGCATTGACTAGTTGATTTAAACTCAGTTATTTTATCATGATGATCTTTTGTTGAAATTTTGATCTTGACAAATGAGTGGTTATGTTTTACTAAAAAACATGGGTTTTGATAAAAAAAAAAAAAAAAAACACTTGATCCATAAATGATTTTTGTATTATGAAGACAGTGCACCGGTAAAATATTTAGATAAATATTGGTTCACTACTAGCGATAAGTAGGATCAGAGTGAAGAATGATTGTTGAGATTTTCTAAAAAAAAAAATTATACAGATATTATTGCTATTTTTATCAGAATAGCGCAGCAGGACCGTGGTGGTAACTTTTGGTTATTACTATTTAACCGAGAGTGACTAACATAATAATGCGGTGCAATTCTAAATTTTTTTATTTCTTGAATGAAATTTCGAGGACGAAATTTATTTAAAGGGAGTAGATTGTAATACCCCATAAATTTATATTTTGAAAAATATTATTTTATATAAGTTTAATATTTTTCGAGACGATTTTATAAATTTATGGTGTACATATATACTTTATAGTTTTTGGAGTTAAATGTTAAATTTATATTTTTAAAAATATTATTTTAATATTTTTAGGTTATTTTGTATATTATGAAAATCCATAAATAATATTTGATAATTTTGGGCAAATAAATGTAATTATTGGGATTAATATGAATTACTTTATAATTAAGGGGTGTTAAGTGTAATTTTTATTTTCTTACCTATTAAGGAAACGATTTTGGGCCATGTAATTTCAATATGTTAAATGGTAAAAATGGAAAAAAAATGAAGACCACATAGGTGGCATATAGATAGGTGTGTACATAATATAATATAATAATCATAATAATAATAACAAGACGGAGCCTTCGATCATTCCCTGTTCTTCATATATATATATACTTAAAAGAAAAGAGGAGGGGACAATAGATAGGAGAAACGAAAAAAAAAAAAAAAATTTGTTTACACTAAATGGGTTTTAGCGAGAAAGGAATATTGTTCTCTGTTCAGATTTTAGGTAGAATTTCTAACCCTTTTAAGATCTATATTCAATTTTTCCACTGTGAGATTTATTTTATTATTGTCGGTGAATTATAGTTGTTAGTTCGCATGAAATAATTATAATTATGTGAAAATTATGTAAAAATCATGCCTAAGTGTTTTATTTGTTGTATTAATTAAATACACGTATTAGAGGGATTGAAATCCTACTGAGTGTTGTCTCATAATCCCACAGTTTCGATTGCAGGGCCGGTGAGAAGGAAACGACAACAAGAGTTTTAGTTGAATTTCTATTTAAAAGGATAATAGTTGTATTTACTATTCACTGTTGTAAAATCGATTCGATTAATCGATAAATTATAAGTTCGATAAGTATAATTATCATCACCGCATTGTAAATTAAAATATATTTATAAAACTAATTATTGATTACTTGTTGTCGTCACATTGTAAAATTTATCAGATTGTATAAAATAAGTATTAATCGTCGTTAATCCAATGTAAGATGTCCAAAGGATATATATATATATATATATATATATATATATATATATATATATATATATATATATATATATATATATATATATATCATAGGTGGTGTTTGATAGCATGGAATTGGAGCCATGGAATTGGAATGTGGAATGAAAATGTTAGGAAAAAAAAAAAGACAATTAGCCTTTCCACCTATTGTTTGGAATAAAAGAAAAACAAATTGAATGATGTAAAAAACAAATTGAATGACATCACCTTCTTTTGGAAACTCTTTGTTACACATTTGGCCCCCAAAATTTTCATGGGCTTAATTACTTGTATCACAATAGTAGTTGTAATTGAATTCGAAATAATTGTATTAATTTTTTTATTGTTATAAAATTGATTCAATAAATTGACAAATTGTAATTGTCTCCGTCGCAAAAAAAAATTAAAAATAGAAATAAAAATCTTCAATTTATGACACAAAATATTTATTGTTTGGTTTTAGTGTTAATTCTCCAATGGGAAAAATCACATGGCGGCCTTAGAAAATCGGGTCGTTAATATTTTATCAAAACAACAAATTATGTTGATATTGCAGGGCTATTGCTCACAATATATCTACTTTTATTGTTGTCGAATAAAAGTGATTCGGAGCAGGTTTACGATTACCCTAAACTTGGGTTATGGTACTCATTGCTCATAATAAGTGAAGTAATACTTAGACATAATAATTCTCTAAGTATAGAATGTAATATCGTAAATACCCCGACATGTCAAGCGTGTTATTATGTAACAATATTTAGATTGGATATTGTTGTGTAATATGCCTGATTACTAGAAATAACCGATAATATTTAATTTGTAATATTAGAATGGGCGTGAATGTTTCCTATTTGTATAGGGTCGTGCCTATTGCATATAAACCCTATTAATATATTTCCGATTTCCAAAATATAGTCAGGTAGAAATATTATGAGCTTAAATATATATCCACCCACATAATATTATGGACCCAAACCAACATAATATTGTTGGTGCACAGTATAAACCCAATATATTAACACTAGTTATATAGTCAGGTGGAAATATTAATATTGGGGAATTAAATATTGGGTTTCTGATATTGTTACATACTCGCAATAGGTGTGAATCAATTTATTCGATTCTATAACATTTACCCAAATAGAGTTATACCAATCGGGTTAGGCGTGTAATATTTACGCTATATCGAGTTTATATAATATTATTCACAGTAACTCTGACGCGCCCCGATTTTCCAAAGAAATCAAAATAAATATACACTGGTAAACTGAGAAGGGGTTTTTAAAAAACGTCAATTTTCTCGTTAAAATACTTAAGCCTGTTTTAGAAAAATGAGTCGACACCTAGCATTAAGTTTAAATGATGTGCTAGGTCACCAGATTTTTCTTTTTGAAAACAATTTAAAAAAAAATGGCTTAAGTAAAATTTTGACTCCAAAAATAAATGATCCGACCAGAGATTCATTTAAAGAATTCGGGGGTCAGTTACGCTCGGGGAAGGTGTCAAGCACCCCAAGATGCCCGTCCAAAGATGGTACCTTATCCAATTAAGTCCAATCAAAATTTAAATCTGAATGTTTTTATTTTATTTTGAAATCCTCCTTATATACACACACATACACATACACACACATCGAGGGAAGTAATCTTCCTTCTAAACCTGAACCATTCCAATGGAAGGTCGAAAATTTTTCACCTCATTTTATCAGCACATTATATTTAACACGAGTTAAAGAAACACACGCATACACACACTCACATGCATCGAGGGGAGTAATTTCTTTCTAATCTTAAACCGGTCCAATGGAAGGTCGGAAACTTTCCACCTTGTATTGTTAACACATTATATTTAACAAAAGTTAAAGAAAACACACGCGCGCACACACACACACACTCACACGCATCGAGTGGAGTAATTTCCTTCTAAACTTAAACCGTTTCAATGGAAGGTCGGAAACTTTCCACATCATATTATTAGTACATTATATTTAACATAAGTTAAATAAACATACGCACACACACACATTCACACGCCTTGAGAGGAGTAAATTCCTTCTAAACTTAAACCGTTCCAATGGAAGGTCGAAAGTTTTCCACCTCGTATTGTTAGCACATTATATTTAACATAAGTTAAAGAAAACACACGCACACACACACTCACACGCATCGAGGGGAGTAATTTCTTTCTAAACCTAAACCGTTCCAATGGAAGGTTGGAAGATTTCTACCTCGTATTGTTAGTACATTATATTTAACACAAGTTAAAGAAACACACGCACACACACACGTACACACACACACATATTTATACGCACTTAAATTAGGTCAATTTATATATCGAGGGGAGTGATCTCCTTTCTAAACCTAAACCGTTCAAATGGAAGGCAAAGATATTTCCACCTCGTTTTATTTACTCAAAAAAAAAAATCTAAAAAAAAAATCTAATTTACAAAAAATAAATAAATTAAAATTTAGTATAATAACAACTTATTTTAAAAATAAGAGTAAGATTTACAGAAAATGAAAGTTTACAACCTTAACTTGGAGATTTTTTTTTTTCTTCCTTTTTCTTATTCTTCTTCAAAAATTACAATAAAATAAAAATAATATTATTTTCTTCAAACCTTATCTCAAAATTTCTCCTCTCCCCCCCCTCCCCAAATTTTTTTTTCTCCTCTTCCTATTTGAGCCAAGTCTCAATTTATAAGGGAGCTCTCATTATTACTCCCACAATCCTGTCAAAAAAAGAGAACAATTTTAGGCTGAAAGGTAAGGAATAAACTAAAAAAAAAAGGGTGCACCCAAAAAAATTGGGTGCACCGAACTAAGCACCTTGGGCAAAGAGCGTGCATTCTCCGCCCCTGGCCGCATATGCGGCCAGCAAATAAAGCTGGCCACATATGCGGCCAGTTTATTCTGGTCACACGTGCGACCAGTGGGCACACCTTCACTATTCCACTTTGTTCTTGTTTCGTCTATTTCTTGTCTATTTTGTTCCGAATTAACGCGTTTTTATTCCATTTTGAAATATCTAAAATAAATAAATAAATCAATTACTAATATTTAGTTTACTTAAGAGATTAACAAAACTTAATTTAGCGGTATTAAATCGCACAAATGCGGTGCAATCAAGAACAAAAATAATTAAGGAAATAAAACTAATGTAACTATAAAATAAAATATAATATTTTTGCGAGGTGGTCAAAATGTCGTGTCTACAAACTCCTAGCCCAATTTATAAAAATTGTGTTTCTTTAAAAAAAAAAAAAAGAGATTTTATTTTAGTGACCTTTGTATCTCTTATATTTGCATGGAAAAATTATATTGTTGATGTACATTTGCATGCATTGAGGACTATCATGTTTGTTTTTTTGGGTGGTTTGTCACCTTGCACTTATGTGTTGTTACGATTATTTCACTTTGGTCGCTCTAGTTCCAATTTTAACATATTAACATCTTAGGTGGCATTTGGTTAATGCAACTTACCTATAGTAAGTAAAGTGAGGTTGGGTTAGTGCCGAGTTAGACGTAAATCATAGGATGTCATCGAATTGAAATGATCGGTTTAAAGGTGTTTACTGTCTTCTATATAAATCATCAAATTATATTTTTGTATTAAATTATGGAGAAAAAAAATGTCGATGAAAATAGATTGTTTTACGATAATTAAGGGATCAAGTAAATTGTTAAGTGTGGATATTGATTTTTATTATCCTTCTATGCTATAGTTACCTGATAAGAGGATAAGTCATGCAAGGTGGATATATTATATATGTTGCTACTTATCAGGCAAATCCTGCAGTGTGGATATATTATATATATTGTTACCTCTCAGGCAAGTCCAACAGGGTGGATATATTATATATGTTGTTACTTGTCAAGCAAGTCGTATAGGGTGGATATATGTTGTTACCTGTCAGGCATGTCCTACAGGGTAGATATATGTTGTTACCTGTCAGACAAGTCCTACAGGGTGGACATATTATATATGCAGGGTGAATATATAATATATGTTGTTACTTATCAGGCAAGTTCTGCAAGGTGGATATATATTCTTACTTGTAAGGCAAGTCCTGCAGGGTGGATATAATAACTCCCGATCGTGAGATAAAACAATTATATGGCCAACAAGGAAGTATAGTATTTTTTTATATAAATGTTCATGGACCAGTCAATTTAAATTCAGTAGTTTTATCATGATGATACTTTGTTAAAATTTTGATATTGACAAGTGAGTGGTTATATTTTGCTGAAAAATGGATTTTGATAAAAACACTTGGTCCATAAATAGTTTTCGTATTATGAAGACAGTACATGGATAAAATATTTAGATAGATATTGATTCATTACTAGCGTTAGGTAGAGTTGGAGACGGTGATTATTAAGACTATTAGAGGTAGTTATTAACAATATAGGAAGTTGTGTCTTTTATGATAAGAAAGTTGTAAACATAAATTTAATATATTTTGATTGACCAAATGTGATTAGTCATACAATTTATTTGTGGGTTATAAATATAGACATCATTGTTATTTTCATCAGAATAGCACAGTGGGAGCATGGTTGTAACTTTTAGTTATTATTGTCTAACCGAGAGTGACTAACATAATAGTGCAGTGCGATTCTAAATTTTTATTACTTAAACGAAATTTCGAGGACAAAATTTATTTAAGGGGTGTAGATTGTAATACCCTAAAATTTGGTATTTTTGAAAATACCGTTTCAGATAAATTTAACATTTTTGGGACTGTTTTGCAAATTCATGATATAAATAATATTTGATAATTTTTGGGAATTGACCGTTAATTTTAAATTAATTTTAAATATTTTGGGACTATTATGTTATTTAAAATATTTTGTTTTAGAGTTTAAGAATATAATTAATATTTTTTTTTATTTTAAAAGGGACATTTGTGTAATTAGATAAATAAATAAATAAATAAACATGTGGCTCATATGATTTCCTTCCTAATGAAGGAAATCAAAATGAGCCATATATAATGTATACATATGGCATAGCAAATGACTCGTAGATGGTCATAATATAATAATAACAAGAATAAATAAATAAGAAAGGGAGAAAGAAACAAAAAGGGGATTAGAAAATAGGGGAGCCATAGGGTTTACATTATTACGACAAGAATGAATAAATAAGGAAGGGAAAAAGAAATAAAACGGGATTAGAAAAGTGGGAGCCACAGGGGTAAGAATTTGGATTTTTTTTTTTTGAGTATTTTGATTTCGATTTGGATTTCGTCTTCGGATTTCAGGTAGAATTTTTAATTCTTTCAATACATTTCTTTAATTTCTCTATTGTGAGATTTATATTATTATTATTATTGTCGAATAATAGTTGTTAATTTTCGTGAAATAATTATGATTACATGAAAATTATGTGAAAATCATGCTTATGTATTTTATTTATTGTGTTATTTTGGGGTTTGATTAAATATGCGTATTAGAGGGGTTGAAATTCTAATAAGCGTTGGCTCACAATTCCACAGTTTTGATTGTAGAGTTGGTGAGAAAAAAACGGGGACAGGAGTTTTAGTTGAATTTCTATTTAAAATTATAATAGTTGTATTTATTATTCACCATTGTAAAATCGATTCAATAAATTGATAAATTATAAATTCGATAATTATAATTATCGCCAATGCATTGTAAATTAAAATATTTTTATAAAATAAATTATTAATTACTTATCGCCGCCGCATAATGAAATTTATTAGATTTTATAGAATGAAAATTTGGTCAATCGGTGTTTATGTTATTTTACCAAAGGGAGAGACAGCGTGGCGGCCCATGAAAATTGGGTCATTACACGAGCTAACGGACGTCTAGCCTCAAGCTCGAGTATGATAGGGCTAAGTATTAGTGTTAGATCTTGGTAGAATTGCTCAAGCGTTCATTTGTTCGTCCATGTTCTCCTTTGTGGCTTGTCATTGGTTGTGAAGTCTGCTCATACGTCACGTGCCAAACACTTGACTGATGATGTGTAGTACATGGCTCGACCTTAGGACTTTTTGAAATTTTCCTCATTAGTGTCCTCTATTATAGAGGACTCGAGATGATGTGCTCAGGAATATAAGTGGAAGAATGAATCGAGTTCTGAGACAACGTGCACGAGAGAAAGTTGGCTCATCTTTTCAATTTTTGTGCCAAAAAGAAAATTTTAAAAATGTTGCAACTCTTCATGTTTCGCGTCTAGGACTTCTTAGGCATTAAATAAGTGGTTGATTTGATAAGGAATGTCCTTTTATTCCTAGGCAGAGACTTACCCTCGTTGCCACATGGCTACCCCTTATTAAGCAAGGAAGTCCTTATATTTGGGCCTCTTTTACTTTTCGAATTCATCTTCTTCTCTAAGCTTTCTGTAAATTTTTCTGGCGACTCATTTCCTCTAACTTTGGTGACCTCTTATCTCATCTCCGGTAAATTTTTAGCATTTCTAACCCTATAATATTTTTTTTTTGTTTTTCATTCCCTTTATTTCTATCTGTGTAGAATTTAATTTTTATTACACTTTATCGTGCTTTCTCTATCTTGGGTCATTCTTTTTCTTTCTAGTTTTAGTGTTCCATATCCGTTTTTCTCTTCTTTATTCTATATTACGATAATCTTCTTCGTCAATGACCAGACAGCGTGGCCAGTTAGTTTAATGACATACTTGATAATGACATTCAACCTTCCAAGGACTCAGGCTCAAGTGCCCAAGCAGATGTAGGGGTTCAACCCTTTGGCATCTCGGGCTCTAGTGCCCAAGTAGAGGTAAGGGTGGGACCTTCTGTTAGGCTCAACTTGAACCCACAACCGAGCAACCTCAAGTAGAAGAATGGTCCCCTCCTCACTCTCATCCATGAGAAATAGAATAGATATTGGTCTCTATGGTTTGGGTTATCCCTCAACCCGAGTTGCAGTCAATAAAATAATTAAACTGTTTTATCCACGATGACCTGTACGAACTGTACGAAAAGTACTCTATTCCAGCCACCTGTATTTAGTTATCTATTCTTGAGGAGGGTATCCAAGCCCACCAAAATATTAAGAAAAAATATCCTTCAATGAGGATGCCCTTGTAGGCGGTGCTCGATTCCCTTTCTATTCATTCCTTAGGGAGGTGCACCATAGGTTGAACATAAACCATGCCTAATTAGCTCCCAATATTTCGAGATTGATGAAGTTGGCCATCAACCTCCACGAGTTGGGGGATAGTCGGGTAGAGTAGAGGTTCAACCAATGGAGAAGCTCTTTGAGAAAATAATGAAGATGGAACCGAGCCCTACTAGAAAAGGCATTCTCATAAAATGGGATTTTACCTTTGTCATTCTAGTGGGGTTAGGTACATGGGTCAGGGAGAGACAATTGTACTCGGGTAGTAAGAATGGAATATTTCCTATACATACTTATAGGTCATCAACTTCAGTGTAGTTATCATACAACTTTATCAACTTCAACTCAAGTTTGGGAACCACCTGAACTTCCGGGACTAAAACCTCATCAACTTCCTGAGCAGGATAATTAGGGGGAGATCTTGCTTCTTCTCTTCGGGGTTGTTCAATTGACTCCTCGAGGTCTGGCCTCGTGGAAAGCCCAACCCCTATCTCGGTTTGGACTCCAAGCTGAAAATCCTCGAAAGTTTGGTCGACTGTTCAGTTTGGACGTTCGAGCCAAAAACACAAGTTGGTTCGTCATTGTTATTGGGGATGTCACTAAACCAACTAGCCAGCTTGGAAGGGCCATGTCGTCTAGATATTGCTCGAGAAGATTATCGAAGAATAGAAAGAGAAAATGAAGATCAACAAAAAAATAAGACTCAATGAATAAACAATAACGCAAAGACGAGAAAACACGACAAAGTGAATGGAAACAAATTTCTACACGGATATAAATAAAAGGAAGAAAAAATGGAATGGAACTATCATATTGAAAATGCAAAATACTCACTAGAGATAAGATGAAAAGTAGTCAGGGTGGAAGAAGCTTAATCACTTAAGAGAGTTGTAGAGAGTTTCGAGGAGAATTTGAGGAAGCGGAATGGGGCCAAGTATGGGAACCCTCTTTTCTTAAAAAGAGAGTTTCCACGTGGAGAATAATTTCAACCAGCACCTAAGAAGCTGAGAAGACATTCCCCGTCAAATCAGCTACATATTTAATGCTTGACAAGTTCTAGACGCAAAATACAAAGTGTCATTTGTTTTTGAATTTTCGTTTGGGTGCCGAATTTTAAAACAACAGGTCAACTTTCTCCCAAGCACATTGTCTCAAAACCTTTGTTCAATCCCCCACTTGTAATTCTTAGCACGTTATCTCATGTCCTTGAGAATAAGAGTATCTGATGAGGAGAATTCTGAGAAGTCCCCGATTCCAACCACGTGTCACATGCCATTAGTCATGTGACAATCGAACAGACTCCACAACTAATCATTGGCCACAAAAGAGAGCCTAGACGAGCAAATGAACACTTAGGGAGTTTTATCTAATACTGACACGCAACACTACTACACTCGAGCCAAAGACTGGATACCCATCACCTAGGCTCGGTAGTAGCAAGATATTATGTCACTACTTTCACCGCAAGTGTACGGGTCAAGTTTTAGTATAAATGGGAAGGAGTAGGGGTTGTCGTATCCACATGGATTGTTTGAGATTATTATCAAGTACCACGATTATCATAACCTAAGTTTATCTAGGTTATAAAAAATTATTTATAATTAATTAATCTAATTCAAGTATACTACTATATTGAGATGTCTAGGGGAAAAGATTATCTAGGGATTAACTTTGTTTACAAAAACGTGTTTCTGTATCGTAAAATCACTCACCACCTCTCTCAAGTGTAAGATGAGTAAATATGTAATAGGTGTGAAAAACCTATCTATTTCTAAACCGAATTTGTTAGTTTTCAAGCATTTTAGTTATAAAATTGTGTTTTAGTTTGTTTTAGTGTAAAACAGGTGAAAGGACGTTAAAGGGCGATAAACAAGTGAAAACGGTGGAGAAACGGTGAACAAAATGTGCAAAACATGGTTTTGGTGAATGAAAACCACCGCCTAGGCGGAAAAGAGGCAGAATGTTGGAGTGCTGAAGGGCTGAACCACCGCCTAGGCGAGAAAACGACAGATTGTTATGCCAGCAGCCACCGCCTAGGCGAAAAAACCACCGCCTAGGCGAAGTTACCGACAGAAGCTTAACCGACTTAAAGCCACCGCCTAAGCGGTGAACCACCACTTAGGCAGTGACACTCTGCACAAAAATATCTGTTTTCAGATATTTTGAAGATATTTCCAAACCTTACCTATTTAACCCCTTTTCTCCCCCAAACCCTTAAGACCCCTTAGACCTTTACCTTAGACGTAGGAGAGGGCTTGGTTGTTCTTGAGAGATCTCTTCCACCTTAGTTAGATTAGATTAGTTTTTGGAAGTATTCTTGGCCAACCCTTGAAGAGCTAGAAGAAGAAGTTTATCAACGGAGAAGAGGAAGCTCGGGAGGATTGTTCTTTGGCGAAAGTGGACTACTCCACTTTGAGATTTGGCTTTTCTTCCCTTGTTTCCATCTTTGTATTTAATGTTTATTGTTGATATTGATGATCTCCTCTTGATCTAATGTTGTATTGGCTAAGAACATGTTAGTGTAATATAAAGATTAGTTAGGGAAAAATGTAGTTGTGTAAATACTCGTTTGGTTTAATATATGTTTCTTTAACGGTTGTTGCTTTTACGTTCGATTGTGTTTATCATTTGATGAAGATATTAGTATGCTTGTAATGGTATTGGGGTTGGATTTGAGAATCTAGGGTTTGACACTCGGGAAAGGTAACCTTGGATTTGGACTAGGGTAAACACATCGTTATGACCTAATGACCCAGGAGGGCATTAGTTAGGGTATCAAATTACCCGAATTTTGTTACTATTAATTTGATTATTTATTCTTTTTGGAAGCCGGCATGGCTTTGGAACGTGTTCTGGTTGTGAATTTAGGAGTATGGACATTTGGGGAAGTATTTTAAGTTTAAAAACATTGAACAAGCGAAGTGAAAAAGTACGAGGTGGAGCCGTATTTTGGAAATTTGAGAAAAACATGAAAGTAGGAGCTGCAGGACCACCGCCTAAGCGGTAAACCACCACTTAGGCGGTAAAAATACAGAGTGGGTGTTTTTTAGCAAAAAAGGCCCACCGCTTAAGCGGTGAACCACCGCTTAAGCGGTGAACCACCGCTTAGGTGGTAAGAATACAGGATGCACCAAATTTTCAAAATAAGCTCCACCGCTTAGGCGGATTAGCAGCAGAATAAAATATTTCCACACTGGTGTAATTTTGCTTAGGCGAAAAAACCACCGCCTAGGCGGAATTTCGTCAGAAGGTTAGATTTTAAAGAAAAGGGCTCCATCGCCTAAGCAGTGGACCTTCTGCAGCCCGTTCGTTAAAAAATTGAAATCGCAAGGTTCCCTCCCCAAAATCCTCCACCTTCTCTCTAAAACCTCACTTCCAAACCGTTCCAATACTCAAAAATCATCCTTCCAATACCAAAAGTAGTAATTTCCATCACGATTCAACCTTCAAGAATTGGATCTCCACCCCTATTTCCAAAAATTTAGGGTTTTTACATGAAAGGTTCAATTTATTCATTCTCTTTTGATTGGACTATTAATTCTCAACAAGTAAGTTTCTTTTACTTTACATTTAGTCTAGTTGTTGAAATTATTGGTTGTTTTTCATGATTATATCAAAGAAATCAATGGATTTTGAAATTTTGCCCAAAACCCCTTAACCCTATTTTTTGCGATTCTAAAATTCCATGGGTTTTTGGTTTGATTCTTGATGATGAGAATGTTTAATTGGATTGGTTGAATATGTGAACTGAGATAGGATGTCACATTTGTAAAATTTATTTGAAAAATTCAAATGGGTGTTCGTTTTGGGATGTATGTGTTCTTGACAAAGTGATTAGGGAGGTTCATGTTTTTCAGTTGTTCATATATGATGAGGTTGTATTGTATTTTTGTGATTGTGATTGTAGGAAATGCCAAAAAGAGTAGCAAAGAAGAGGGCTAGAGGAGAAGGGTCAAGTTCACACCCTGAGGTGCCGACCGACGTTGACTACGATGCCACTCGTTTTGTGTCAAGACAAGCGGAGGAGCACTTCAAAGAACACAAAAAATTTCGTGCCTGCATACGTCAATAGGGTTTCGGTCCGATTGATGATATCTCGGTGGAATTTCAAAATGAAATCCGAAGCTGCCACTAGGAGCAATTCTGTAAATCACCACCACCGGGCGAGGTTGCTTTGGTCAAAGAGTTTTATGCTAATGCTACAGAGGCCATTGATGACCAAGCAAGGGTTCGAAATAAGCCTATCATCTTTAGCCCTGACTTTATCAACCATCTCTTTGGACTGTCGGCACCGGAGTCCCTTGAAAGCCAAGACCCTACTTTGCATAGGGTCATTCAAAAGATCACATCTGGTGAAGTAAAGTGGAAACACCAAGGGCCGAACATCACTACCTTTTCGGTGAAATGCCTCAAGCCAATTCCAAAAATTTGGCACCACTTTATTTGCGGAAGCCTCCTACCGACGTCACATCTGTCAGACGTCTCAAAGGACAGGGCCTTTTTTATCTATAAAATTCAAACCGAGCAACTAATCAACGTTGGATTTCTGATCTATTCATCGATCATAGATGCTACGAAGAAGATAAAGGCTGGGCTCCCGTTTCCGTCACTATTAACCCATATTTTTCGATTAGCTGACGTGACGGTATCCGGGGGAAGCTTGTGCGACCCTATCATTCCACTTAAAATGTCAACGATAAACCAGTTGTGGAAGACTGGGGGGCAAGAGGCAGCCGAGCCTGAGCCTGAGGAAGGGGAAGAGCAAGCAAACGAGACGGTGGAACCTTCTGGAGCTCGAGATGAAAACTCCTAAGAGAGGATAAATAACAAGCTTCAGACCGTCCTCCAGAACCAATATGAGATTGCTTCTTTCCTAGACCAATTTTTGAGGCAACAAGATTAAGTCCAACGGAAGATTTGGGATGGCCTTGACCTTGAGATGGACGATTACCCTCCGATGCCATCTATGCCGCCACATCTCCTCTAGAGACCACACTCTCCTTCCCAAAGTGATGATGGTGATGATTCGTCCTCAGGTGAACAGTAGGGAATAAGTCTTATTCCCTAGGTATGTGTTCAACCCATTTTGTTTGCAAGCATGCTATATATTTATTGGGTTCACTGATGTTGGAACACTGCCATGTTCAGGCCTGGATGGTATGGAATGAATGATAGTTTAGTGGGTGTTCATCCATTTTGATTTTTTTGTAGAAAATGATGAACAATTATTATTTTTTTGAATAGAATGCAAAATTTTTTATGTACAAATATATGTTTATGTATGTATTTTATTTTGAATGTTTTAGTTTTTAAATTTTTAGTTTAGTTAGTTTAATTTTTGTTTTTGCATGTTTAGTGTTAGATTAATTTATGAATGATTAGCATTAGATTTAGTTTAGAATTGTGTATATATAAAGTTGTATTTGCATGATTAGATGTGAGTTCATTTGGGCCAAAACTCGATGATGAGAATTATCCCCTAATTGCATATTGAGGTCGGGGGTAATACATTCCTTATGTGTTTTGTGTGCTTAACATGTTGATTGGGTAAAAATTATCTCGATCAAAAAATTGCACGACATTTGAACTCAATGTATAATTATCTAAACGATTAGACGCTGATTATTCGATATTAAGCTCATGATAGAAAATGAGAAAACTAGAACTTGATTTGGGGAAAACTTGAGGCGGAATCCTAGGTAAGGTAATTCCAGAGACGTGATTTAGGCCGTCAATTTTTCGCTTGAACCGTTGTAACTAACTTGAAAATGTTAATTCCTTATTTCACCTGTCGAAGCCGATAACGTAATCAATTCTGAAAACATTCAAATACTCATTTCAATTAAATTTTTCCTAACCCAATGTTGCTAAGCCTAATTTTCAAAATTGAGTGAAATTAAGTGAGCGGTCGGGTTTCTAATAAATTTTTATTGATTCGGTATTAGTGTATTCACTTGTCACTTTCGTATTTCTTTTTGCACGCTCCTAAAATAAGTTTGGGGGTGTGTTTCTATCATTTCTTTTTACATATTCCTAAAATTTTATTAATTCGAATAAGTTTGGGGAAGTGTTTTTCTAACTTCTTTTTGCACTCTCCTAAAAATAATTCGAATTAATTTAGGAATATGTTGTTAAAAAAAAAAAAAAAAGATGTGAATACAATTTTCATTTTCTTCTCTTTCGACAAGTGAATACAAGGATCTTCGTTTCTTATTCAGAGTTGTATTTTAAGAATGTGGGGTTATGAGAGAGGATAGCGACAAGCGATTTTACCTCGGGTATCGTTCAATTCAAACGATTATCTGTTTTCAATTCTAATGATACCCATCGTCGTTCTCCAAAGACAAACCAAGCCCTATTGATTTCTGTGAATATCTGAGCCTACATTAGTGGATAGTAGACTCCAATCAAGCGTATGGTTTTCCGGAATCCTTCAACGGTTTAAGTAATGAGCTTAATGATTGAATAATCGAATCTGGTATTTGACTAATTATACATTTGAGTTCTCACACAAACACTTCAAATGGATCTAGAATGGTTTTTATTGATATTGATCATTAAAATTCTAGAACACCACTTGGTGTGGGTTTCTTCCCAAACTTGATCCGATTTAGGGATGTTGAGGGAGGAACAAATTCTTCATTTTGAGTGAACTTTATATTTACATGCATATACTTCTTTCGTGTTAGTTTAATTTTTCATTTTTAGTTGGTTAGTTCGTTAGTTAGTTTAGTTTAGTATTAGTGTTTTGCTCGAGGACTAGCAAAATTCTAAGTTTGAGGGTATTGATAGGTGTGAAAAACCTATATATTTCTAAACCGAATTTGTTAGTTTTCAAGCGTTTTAGTTATATTTAATTGTGTTTTAGTTTGTTTTAGTGTAAAACAGGTGAAAGGAAGTTAAAGAGTGATAAACAAGTGAAAACGGTGGAGAAACGGTAAACAAAATGTGCAAAACAGGGTTTCGGTGAATGAAGACGACCGCCTAGGCGGAAAAAAGGCAGAATGTTGGAGTGCTGAGGGGATGAACCACCGCCTAGGCGAAAAAACGATAGATTGTTATGCCAGCAACCACTGCCTAGGCAGAAAAACCACCGCTTAGGCGAAGTTACCGACAAAAGCATAATCGACTTAAAGCCACCACCTAAGCGGTAAATCACCGCTTAGGCGATGACACTCTGCACAGAAATATTTGTTTTCAGATATTTTGAAGATATTTCCAAACCTTACCTATTTAACCCCTTTTCTCCCCCAAACCCTTAGACTCCTTAGACCCTTACCTTAGACGTGGGAGAGGGCTTGGTTGTTCTTGAGAGATCTCTTCCACCTTAGTTAGATTAGATTAGTTTTAGAAAGTGTTCTTGGCCAACCCTTGAAGAGCTAGAAGAGGAAGTTCATCAACGGAGAAGAGGAAGTTCGGGAGGATTGTTCTTTGGCGAAAGTGGACTACTCCACTTTGAGATTTGGCTTTTCTTTCCTTGTTTCCATCTTTGTATTTAATGTTTATTGTTGATATTGATGATCTCCTCTTGATCTAATGTTGTATTGGCTAAGAACATGTTAGTGTAATTAGAGATTAGTTAGGGAAAGGTGTAGTTGTGTAAATACCCCGTTTGATTTAATATACGTTTCTTTAATGGTTGTTGCTTTTAAGTACGATTGTGTTTATCATTTGATGACGATCTTAGTATGTTTGTTATGGTATTAGGGTTGGATTTGAGAATCTAGGGTTTGACACTCGGGATAGGTAACCTTGGATTCGGACTAGGGTAAACACATCGTTACGACCTAACGACCCAGGAGGGCATTAGTTAGTGTGCAATCGATGACGTTGGGTCAAGACTCACGTGGCCTAGAGTCGTTAAGACATTGAGGGGGACCCCTTCGTCGACACGAAGTCGCGTATTCTCCCGTCTTACACTCGGAAGAGGTGGCGGAGGAGTTTACGAACCGAGATTGTCGGATACCTAAACTCCGTTATTGTTAACTAAACGAAATCAAACATGTATTAAGTGAACGAAATCAATCCCTAATTAATCAACTTAGTTAGAATTAATCCACTAATTGTAATTTAGCTTAGTTTAATTTCAATTCATGTCTTTCATCGTCAGGATAACATGAGACTACGTCGTTTGCGGTATTCAATTATTCACACTCTTCTCTGTGGGAACAATATTTGATCTTCAAGATCCACTATATTAAAACTTAGACCTCGTATACTTGCGAGAGTAAATAGGCGTACATTTCGCGCCCCTACCAATATGCGACTTTGCGTCAACGAAGAAGTCCCCCTCAACATCTTAACGACACTAGGTCACATGAATCTCACCCCAACGTCATTGATTACACACTTTCTAACCCCCTCCTGGGTTATTAGATCATTGCATTGTGTTTACCCTAATATAAATTCAGGGTTACCTCTCTCGAGTGTCAAACCCCATATTCTCTATATATCTAGACAAGCATATAATCAAAGAATAATGGTAAATACAATCGAATAATGAAGAACAACCTTTAACGAAATACAACTAAAACAAACAACGATTTCATAAATATTATTAATCCCTAGACAAAATCCGTTTAGTTCATGGCCATAACTATTTATACAATGAAAAACAAATTAAACGTGCTAAAAAAACTACCGAAGTTAAGAAATTAAAGAGAGAAACAAAAGAAACTTAGCCGTATTCCAAAAATTTGGCGCTAAAACCATTCAACGATCGTTTCTCTTTCTTCGCAACGTGTTCTTCTCCTTCGGATTTGGTTGAGCACTTCCCAAAATACTCTCAAAATATTATGAACCCTAAGGGGTCTCTTCTTGGGCTCTCTTAGCCGAATGGAGAGGAGAGGAGAAGATATAGGGGTCAAAATATCTAAATAACTATCCGAAACTGTGTGCAGAGTGACCGTCGCAGCGGTGGGTATGTCGGTTTGGTCATGGCCTCAGCGTTGGATGTAAAGGTGGAAGTAGAGACATCATGTTCTTTCCTCGCCGCGGCGGTGGATCTCACTGTTGCGGTGGTGGGTTTTCAGCAAGATTAGGCCCTTCTTTGCATTTTAACCGTTGCGGCAGTGGACTGCAGGTTATGAATTTTGCCTTTTTGCTTGTTTTCCAACCGTTCATTCACCGTTTTTTATCTGATTTGATCGTTTATGATATGTTTTAATCCCTTTTCACTCCAAACACCTGATTTAGACAAAAACACACAAAAACATATTAAAGCATAACAAAACACAATAAATATACTAAAAAACTAACAAGTTCGATTTGAAAATAGATAGGTAAATTACACCTATCAAATACCCCCAAATTTAAAATTTTGCTAGTCCTCGAGCAAAACACCCACACAATACAAGAAAATATAACAACTAATTACAAAATTAAAAAAAAAAAAAAAACTAAAAACGAAAAACACTAAAAACAATAATGTGCAAGGTTTGAATATCATCTATCGGCTAAACGATTTTTCCCTTATCGGTCCCCAATCCTATCAAGTTCAAGAATAAAACACACTATGTGGTGTTCTAAAATTTCAACATTCGATGATAGTAAGCGTAATTCTAGATCCTGTTAAAGTGTGTATGATAAAACTCAATTATACAACTATCCGTTGATCAGATGGGATTATCCCTCAAATAAGCTTATGATCAAAACCAAAAAGGTATAGAGAATCCATAAGTCTGACTGGGTTCTATTCTCCACTAATGTAGGCTAAGTAATTCGAAAAGATCAGTAGGACTTGGTTCAGTTTTGGAAAAATGGCCAAGGGTATATCAAAAATAGAAAACAGGTTAACGTCGTTAACTTGACAATACCCGAGGCACATACTTGACACTCTCACACTCGAAACCCCACAGATAAAATTGAGACAACCCTGAACATACATTGAAGAACGACGTACTCACTCGTAAAAAAAAACGGAAATTTTACTATATTTACATATCGTTTTTTTTTTTTTTTTTTTTTTTTTTTTTTTTTTTTTTTTTAACTTACCACACCCCCAAACTTATTTAATTATTAGAATTTCAAGGGTATGGTTAAAACAAAAGAAAAATGACAAGTAAGTACTCAAATACCAAACCAATTAAAAGTTCGTCCTAAATCTAACCGCTCACTTTAAGTAGTATTTACAACTGCTAACTTGATTCACTCAAATTGTGCCTTTGGCTCAGCGATATAGGTTAGGAAATAAGTTTTATCAGCCAGGGTATTTGTTACGTATTCAGAATTGAAATGGATATTTGGTTTCGACAGGGTAACGAGAGATAATGATACAACAAGGTTAGCTTAAAAAGGCTCAAGCAATCAAAACGAATGCCTAAATCATATCTCCTGAAACTACCTCGCCTAGGATTTCGCCTCGAATTTTCCCTAAATCAATTTCTAAAATCCCTATTGTCATGAACTTGGCTAACGGATAATCGTTTTCAAATCAATTGGATAGTTATACATTGAGTTTACGTGCTCGTGCATTTAGGATCTACCATAACTTTTACTAAAATGATGCGTCAAGCACACAAAACACACATGAATGAGCTTTAAGCTCGACCTCAATAAACAATCAGGGGACAGACTCATTATCCGATAATGGCCCAAATGAAGTCAAAACTTAGCACATAACTATAACTAACCTAAATAGACATCCACACAATAAAAACAAAACAACATACTAAAATACTACACATCACTACCAAACTTAAAACGGACAGTTCTTCAACGACCCAATCATCAATCTCAACAAATAGAAATATAGCATGCTGACGAAGGGGGTTTAAAACACGTACCTGGGAGGCAAGAAAATCTTGCCTTCGAATCAAGTTGGCTGTAACGGATCTAATTTATTTTTCTCTTTGGGTTGCCTCCCAAGAAGCGCGTGGTTTATTGTCCTCAGCCCGACATGGAGAACGGATCGTCAAAGAGCAACTTCCACCCATAGTAAGTGTTGTACAACACTACGTATGGGTTTTGATTTAGTACGCCCTCAAGCTTAGCGAAATATAGCTCTGATCGACTCAAACTTTCAACAAAACTCTCCACCGGCTCATGTGCTTGGTACGCGTGAAAGAACATTGCTTTTGGCGGCGAAGGACAAGTGAACCACATCGGATCCTTGTAGATGTGATCGTTTTGGATCGGTGCTGGCATCGCAATTTGGATCTCCAATGGTGAAGAATCACAATCGTCGATCCAAGCTTGGGTTCTCATCTCATTCGAGTAATCAAAGTCGAATTCTCCCAAGCTCCTTCCGCTCATTTTCGATTCCTCCTGGTGGTTTTCAATGGATGTAGAGTTTATATCTTCTAGTGCCACCACATCTGACTTGGCCTCAATTAAGCAGATAAGCTGACCGATTTGAGTTTGAAAAGACGTTACGGTCGCATCAATTTTGGCGTAGGTTGTCTCAATTGTGTCAAGACGAACCTCGTGCTCATTGATTCGGTCATTCATCTCTCTCCAAAACGCCTGAGTCTCCCCCTTAAATTCAGCTAACATTTCCTCAAGGGGGAAAGACTCCACATTTTGGACCGGGGTGTCAATCCATGACTCCGAAAAAGTGGAACTATCCCACAAGCTTTGGTAGCTCGTTGAATAATTCCAATAGTGAAAATCATACTCGACCATGTCTTCCAACAACCAATAATCTTCATCTGCAGTTAGTTGGCCGAAAGAGGTGGTACCGTTTCTTCTTTCAACCCACGTTCTGGTTGCGACTAATAACCCATCGAGAAAGTTCAGTTGTTGACATTCCCTCGAAAAATGATAATTCGGAAATCGGAGCAACAATTCCTTGTAACGATCACAAGCACTATAAAATGGCTCAGAATCCCGTTGAAAGAAACGTAAAAGCACTTGTTGATCTAACATCGTCAAGCACTCTGCAGGAAAAACAAAAACAAAACTACAAAGAAAAAAAATTATAAACAAAATAAATGTCTAAAATAAAATCAGGTCATTTACTCACAATATCAACAATAATTTAAAACACAATCCCGGGCAACGGCGCCAAAAACTTGGTGGCGAGATATTATGTCGCCACTTTCACCGCAAGTATACGGGTCAAGTTTTAGTATAAATGGGAAGGAGTAGAGGTTATCGTATCTACAGGGATTAGTTGAAATTATTATCGAATACCGCAATTATCATAACCTAATTTTATCTAGGCGATAAAAAATGATTTGTAATTAATTAATACTAATACTAAGTTAATTAATCTAATTAAACTATACTACTATATTGAGATGTTTAGGGAAAAAAATTATCTAGGGATTAACTTTATTTATAAAACGTGTTTGGTCTCGTTTAGTTTATAATAGTGGTGTTCAACATATCCGACAATCTCGATATCGTAAACTTACTCACCACCTCTCTCGAGTGTAAGATGAGTGAATATGCGACTTCGCGTCAACGAAGAAATCTTCCTTAACGTCTTAACGACACTAGGTCACATGAGTCTTACCCCAACGTCATTGATTGCATACTTTCTAACTCTCTCCCGGGTTATTAGATCGTCGCGTTATGTTTACCCTAGTCCAAATTCGAGGTTACCTCTCCCGAGTGTCAAACCCCATATTCTCTATATATCTAAACAAGTATATAATCAAAGAAGAACGGTAAGCACAATCGAATAACGAAAAACAACCTTTAACGAAACACAACTCAAACAAACAATGATTTCATAAATGTTATTAATCCCTAGACAAAATCCATTTAGCTCATGGCCATAACCATTTATACAATGAAAAATGAGCTAAATATGCTCAACAAACTACCGAAGTTAAGAAATTAAAGAGAGAAACGAAAGAAACATAGCCGTAGTCCGAAGATTTGGCGCTAAAACCGTTCAACGATCGCTTCTCCTTTTTTGCAACGTGTTCTTCTCCTTCGAATTTGGTTAAGCACTCCCCAAAACACTCTCAAAATATTATGAACCCTGAGGGGTCTCTTCTTGGGCTCTCTTGGTCGAATGGAAAGGAGATGAGAAGATATAGGGGTCAAAATATCTAAATAAATATCTAAAATTGTGTGTAGAGTAACCGCTGCGCCGATGAGTATGTTGGTTTGGTCACGACCTCGGTGGTGGACGCAGTGGCGGGAGCAGAGACCTTCTATTTTTTCACCGCCACGGCGGTAGATCTCATTGCTGCAGTGATGGGTTTTTAGCAAGATTAGGCCCTTCTCTGCATTTTGACCGCCGCGACGATGGGTTACAGGTTATGAATTTTTCCCTTTTACTTGTTTCTCCATCGTTCTTGATCCGATTTGATCGTTTATGATCCGTTTTCACTCCAAACACCTGATTTAGATAAAAACATATTAAAACATAATAAAACATAATAAACATATTTGAAAACTAATAAGTTCAGTTTAGAAATAGATAGGTAAATTACACCTATAACTCGGGGACGATGATTTGAGAACCATCGCTACACGATCCTCAGCATGGTTACAGAGCTCGAGATATGCTCGTGCACAAATATCTATACTCGGGAACCATTACAACGACCCACTAAATACAAAAATAAGGGTTATGAATCTGAAATAACGGCCCACTACTCCATATCTCACAAAATTAGCAACATTAATGGGGATGGACTTAGATTCATGGAAGACTTTACAGACAAGTCATTGGCCCAAATATCTACCCAAGAGGAGGGTAAATTGGGTAATTTAAAAATTGAATCAATTAATTGATCCTAATCAATTTTATATTAGTTTAATGCGGAAACATGATAACTAATGCATACATAGAGATTAAGGGATAGAGATATTGAAACCAAATATTTTATACTAGTTCAACAAGCTACTCTTCCCTACGTCTATTCCCATGAGCTCTCGCATGAAATTCAATCCACTAAAACCACATTTATTCTTTTCCCATGTAAGAATCCTACTCTGATCCTTTTCACACGTAAGAATGAAAGCCTTACAATCTGAATTAGGTAATTTCCCTTTATATGTAATTACATTATCATCCCTACCAATTATACTTAGCTTACAACCTCACAAATATAAAAAATATTAGCATTTCTTCTCACACGAACTTCTACCAACTAGAATAAATATAAACTCAATTGATGTTCCGATATAGGCGATCAAAGTGTTTTCTCAAAATATATCAATTAAAATACGTGAGAACAATAATCTGGATTTTTATAAAAATAAGCACATAATCAAGTAATATCAGATATCATAAATCATTTTTATATTTTTGAAATGATATTTTCAATCAGTTGTTTCAAAGATTTTCAAAAATAATTTTCATAGAAATTCCAAATATATATATATAACAAGCTAAAAAATTATAGATAATCAAGTAACTTTAAAGCACATAATTAAAGCACATAAATAAATCAAGAGGTATGATTGAAACAATCTCACCAAAACTCCTTTAAAATAATTTGAGCAAGAACACAATACTTCTTGGTTTTACAGGATAATCAACATGCCTCCAACGAAATTTTTCTGAAACGAATTTACACTCTCTTGATCTAGACTTTCAAAAATATATTCCCTTTGAAATATTTCGGAAAATATTTCTTTCTCTCTCAAAAAATCTGATTTTCTAGATGTATATTTTCTAAAAAAAATGCAAGTAATAAATAGGAATTTTCCAAGATGCACTCTAACAGCTAGTTTTTAAATATTTTGGCAAAAATCTCCACCTTAAACCCCTAAGTTTTTACCCAACCAATAACATCTATTTTGACCATGTATCTAGCCTATTTAAACTCTAGATTTAGCTTCTAAATAATTTAGATATTGGCACCAAAACATATGGAAAAATCTTTTACCGAAAAAATCATGAAATTGGGAAGATAGAGGACTAAAACAAATTTTCAATAAAACCCTTATTTTAAAATGAACAAAATATTTCCAACCGTTTAAAAATATTTAGGGCCATTTAAAAGTATTTTAGAAATATTTAAACATAAGTACAGAGGCAAAAATAACATAGAATAACGTTCGATGTTTAAAAACATTTCAACCAAATTGTTGACCATTCGCATCAACAGTCGACCGTTTAAAGCCTAACGTTCAAAAAATTTCAAGAATTCAAGATGTTTTGGCCGATCAGATACCCATGTCAATCTACTGATTTTAATCTTCTAAGAACCTACATCTATCAGTAGCCCCGCCGATTGACCGATTTCCATTTTTCTCAAGATTTCCGGGAACCTGTAACTTTGAGTTGACCGATTCTCTTTCCAATCGACTATTTGAGCAATTTTCAGCCTTTAACCAACTTTTCAAATTTCAATTACAATCAGCTAACCAATTTTTCAAACCAGTTGATCGATTTTATCTATTTTTTCCTTAAAAACTCTTTTAATTCATTATAAAACCACCTCTAAACATATAACTAAACAAATAAAGGCAAATAAGACCATTTTATGTGTAGTGAGTGATCCTATTCGGGTTATATCAAGAGTTTATAAAGGTCAAGGTTGTTTTGCCTTAGAAATACAAAAATTTCTTTCCCAAATAACTCTTCATCATCTTCTATTGATATCATCTTGAAACATTTACATTGATTTCTCTTTTTTGTCTCATCAATCACTTGATCATCCTAACTAATCTCTGTAATCACTTCTTTTATACATTAGTCCAACAAAATATTCAAGTTAATTGAGTCATCAAGACCATCAAATGTCTTTAGGATTAACATGAGTCTTCCATCTTCTATAAATACTACAAGGGGAGACCTAATCATGTTGGCACACATTTTCCTAGCCATTACTTGCCCAATTTTTACCCAAAAACATTGTTGATTCTCACACTGGATGTGCAACGTTGGGCAAAACTACCTACAGTGTATTGTTTTGTAAGAACTAAAGTTTGAAAAGATACAAATTGTGAATCTAAAGGAACCATTCCGAATTATCCAGATTTTGGTATCATCAAAGGGAAAATTAGATATTTGGTCTTTCTAATTTGAGTAAGTGACTTATTTAGTACTTCAACCTCAAAATATAAAAATGTTACACATTAATTTTGCAAATTGAATCAATTTGAACCTTATAGTTAACACAAATAATTAAAATGGAAGAAAAAAATTATCATTTGATTTTGTGATGTCCTTTTTCTAATAATTTTACCAGATTGGAAAAATTTAGGTTGAACTTCACTTTTCACAGTTAAGTGTAATTGCTATAATAATGTTAAGTTCTTTTTAATTCTCTTTAAAAGTATTGTTAGAATGTCCAATTCAATGATTTGACCAAAAAGATCATGGAGTGTTATGAACTAATTATGTGTTAATTTCTTTACTCGATTCGACTATTTTTTCAATCGAAAGTTAAAATAGATTCTATTTATAAAATTAAAAAAAAAACATTATTATTTAAGTAGAAGATCAAATAGACGCTTAATAAGAGGACAAAAAAATATGATTGGTCCTTGATAAATTGTCGTCGGTAGGTATTCAAGTTTTAGGACAAAAGTAATTTTGACTCATGAAAAATATTTTTCATAGTTAAAAATTAGATGCATTTGCATCATTAGTACTAATACTGATTGGTCACGTCAATCTACAGGTTTCCTAAAGCTTAATACGAATGGCAGTGTAAAAGGAGATTCATGCAAAGGCTGGATTGGTGGGCTCCTTAGAGACAACTTAGGAGTATGGGAGATGGACTACTACGGATCTTTGGAGAGTTGAACAACATTAGAAGTAGAACTTACGAGTTTAGTTACTGGAATTAAGATTATGGCTAGCAGAGATTACTCTCGTGTTATAGTGGAAACGGACTCTATCGAGGCAGTCACTCTAATTCGAAACCTGTGCCCCTATAAATAAAAAATTCAAGAAATGGATTGAAAAGTGAAAAAGAGTTCTTCTCCTTAACGACTATACCCTGAAGTTTGCCTTTAGTGAGACAAATTGATATGCTAAAATTCTGGCAAAAAGAGATGCAAATGAAGATTGCTCACTCAAGATACTTAAGACTCTAATTACAGATTTGGAAGTGTTAAGATAATTGAGAAGTGGAGAATTAACCATGTATTGGGCCAAGTGGGCTAAGCCCATTAATACACTAACATCCCCCCTAAAACTCAAGGCAGTAAGTAGGAGGTGAACTTGAGTTTGGAAACCAAAGAGTGAAAACGTCCGGGTGGATGAGCCTTAGTGAAAATGTCTGCTGTTTGATCGGTTGAACTGACGGATTGTAGATAAATTGTATTCTGGAGAATGTAATGATGGATGAAGTGATAATCAATTTTGATGTGTTTTGTACGCTCGTGGAATACATCATTGTGAGCGATCTGAATAGTACTCATGTTGTCACAGTGTAGGATAGTGGCTGAAGGAGAAGGGATGCCCATGTCAGCTAGTAGCCATTGAAGCCAGATAAGCTCTTGAGTTGTATCAACCACGACACAATATTCAGCTTTAATACTGGAGCGAGCAACTACAGTTTGTTTCTTACTACACCAGGAAATGAGATAATTGCCTAAAACGAAATAGTAAGCAGTGGTTGAACGTCTGTCGGTGGGGTCTCCGACCCAATCGCATCAGAATAAGCTTATAAGACGGGAATAGACTGAGCTAAAAAATGAAGCCCATGAATTAAAGTACTCTTAACATACCGAAGAATGTGAAGAACAACCGAGTAATGAGTGGTCCAAGGAGTGGACAAGAACTGGCTGACCTAATGAACGATATAGGCAATGTCAGGGCGAGTGACAGTAAGATATACAAAACTTCCAACCAGTTGGCGATATAGAGCGGCATCCTGAAGAGGTGAACTATCGAGTTGGGTAAGTCTGACGTTCGGCTCAAGAGGAGTAGTGACAGTGGTTGAGTCAGTGATCCCAACCTTGGAAAGGAGATCCGAGACATATTTGGCCTGAGAGAGAAAATATTCATCAGAATCAGATGAGACTTCGAGGCTAAGAAAATAGGTGAGCACGCCAAGATCTTTCATTTCGAATTGGCCACTAAGAAACTTTTTGAGTTCAGAAATTTCACGTAAATCATCTCCAATAATAACCATATCATCCACATATAGCAAAAGAAGGATAATACCGTTGGTAATATGGAGAATAAACAGAGTTGAATCATGAAAACTAGGTGTAAACCCAAAATGATGAATAGTAGTACTGAATTTAGCAAACTAGGCACGTGGAGCTTGTTTTAAACCATATAGGGCACGACGAAGGCGACAAACTTTATTTCAAGGGAAAACTGGGCCGGGAGGTGTATGTATATAGATTTTCTCAAGAAGATCACCATTGAGAAATACATTTTTGACATCCATTTGAAAGAGAGTCCATTTTTGAATGGCAGCGACGACAAGAAGTGTACGGATATGTGTTAGCCTCACTACTGGAGCAAATGCCTCTTCATAGTCAATGTCATATTCTTGAGCAAATCCTTTAGTAACAAGTTGGGCTTTATATCGTTCAATAGAGTCATCAGAGAGCGTCTTGATTTTAAACACCCATTTTCACCCAATAGAAGTTTTTCCAGGAGGCAGATCAACAATATCCCAGGTATGAGTTTTTAGCGAGGGTTTGAAGTTCTTCATCCATTGTTTTTTGCCAAAGAGGATTAGTACTAGCCTCCTTATAGGATTGAGTCTCATGCAGATGAAGTATAGTGGAAAACAATGAAAATTAGTAAGGTAATGTGGACGATGAGTTACCTTGGTAGAGCGACGATGGTGTTTTAGACTGTGGGTCTTAGAGGCAGTTGGTATAGAATCATCGGCTACAGGAGAAGTTTCAGGCATGATCACTGGAGCTGGAAAGGTGAGATCAATTGGTGATTCTGGAGTGGGTTTAGCTAGTGGGTCTAGGGAGGACTCAGCATAAGGTGTAGGGCTGGGCACAATAGGTGGTACTAGAGTGGACTCAACAGTACTTGGAATTGTATCATCTAAAAATAACTCAATTGATGGATTAACAAAGAATCTGGAGTTGGTGAGGGTTGACATGTCAAATGACTGTAAGGAAGAAAACATTTGAAGTTCCCAAAAAATAAATGTCACGAGATATGAAGGGTTTTAGAAATGGGACCCCAACACCGATACCATTTATGTTCAATGCCATATCTAAGAAAACAACACAGACGAGCCCTTGGTTCCAATTTGTTGTGTTCATGTGGTTTGAGAAGAACAAAACAGGCGCAACCAAAGTCTCTGAGTTCAGAGTAATTAGGAGTTTTACCAAAAAGGCATTTAAATGGAGATTGGTTTTAGATTGTAGCGAAAGGGACACGGTTTATTGTGTAGACGACAATGAAGATAGTCTCACCCCAAAAACGCGCAGGACATGATGAAGAAATGAGGAGAATACGAACTGTGTCAATAATATGTTTATGTTTGCATTCAGCTCATCCATTTTGTTGGGATGTACTAGGACACGAGCGATGGGGGAGCATGCCATTTTTGCGAAGCAGGTTAAGAAAAACACGATCCTTGTATTCCATTGCATTATTTGAGCGAAAAACTTTGATATTTTTAGAAAATTGGGTTTGAATCATAGAAGAAAACTCAAAATATATTTAGAATAGTTCGGATCGATGTTTCATAAGAAACAACCATATATATCGAGAGTAATCATCTATAAAGATAACAAAGTAACGAAGGCCACCCATTGAGGCATGAAGAGAAGGCTCCCAAATATCAGAAAGAATTAGATCAAAGGGTGCAAATAAAATAGACTGACTCTCTTTGAAAGGTAGGGCTGGTTGTTTGGAAAGTTGGCAATGGATACATTTGAAGAACTTATGTCGAACTGAACCTAACTGACCACTAGAGATAAGCGATTTGAGTCGGCTAGATAAAGTGTGGCCTAACTGAGCATGCCGTATTTGGGATAGTGAGAGATCACTTAGTGGTTGTGGAGATAAGGATGAGGATACTGATGGTGGCAGTGAGGTTGCACAGGCTGATGAAAGGACTTGGGGTTGTGGTGGTGATAGAGTTGGAGATAGAAGGTGCAAACTGGAAAGTTCAAATAGGCATCTAACTTTATGACCAGTCCCAAGAGTTTCTCCTATCCGAGGATCCTGCACACTATAACTACTATTAGAAAATATGACTTCAAATCCTAATTTACAAAGTTGCCCAACAGACAAGAGATTTCAGGTGAGTTTTGGAATCAAATACGTGTCAGGAACAGAAATATGGGAAGTAAAAATCGGACCAGTATTTGTAACACGCATTTGAGAACCATCAGCGGTATGAATACTAGGGATAGTCATAGTAGAGAGTTTGGTTGAAAAAATATGGGGATTAGATGTCATATGATTGCAACAAGCAGAATCAAAGAACCAAGAGGAGTTACCTGTAGTAAGTGAGAGAGTAGGAGAAAAGTTGGTATCATTACCAATGTTGGAGAAGATATAATGGAGGAGTGATGCCAAATCTGCAATAGACATGGTGATAATAGTGGAGGTAGGATCCAAACCCTATTTGGCATTGATAATGAGCGAAGAACCCACATACATCGCTGTTCAGCCTGGAAAAACTATTGTCACGGATGGATTCAGGATGTTGAAATTGTCTATGAACTAATATTGAATCTTCAAGAACCATATAAAAAACGGGTGAATCGGTGTAGGAACCACACTGATATAACATAAAATATATTCTGTGGGCCTCAAATCACAAAACAGAGGCCGAAAACAGAATCAGAACGTCGAAAACCCCTAGGAACCGGTCCAAGTTTGCTGAGAATCGGTCAAAAAATGCCTGAACCGGTCCAAAGAAGATTACTTTAAATAACCGGTGACATGGCAGAACCAGTGATGAATGGGGGCTGATGTGGCGACGGTCAATGTTGGTCAAATATGACATGGTCGCCACATGGCATATAAAGGGCCAACGATGCTGACGTAGCGAATGACGTGGATGATGAGGTGGCACTGACGTGGCAATTGATGTGGCCCTGACTAGGCTGCTGATTGGGATTTTAGGTTTGACTTGGCGATTGAAACAATAAACAGGCACGTGAATATGGCCAAAACAACCCCAGATTCTTTGTTCCACGTGTGTGGGTGCGTGCAAAACGATACGATGGTTGTCTTTGCTTTGCTTGAATCGTCTCGTCGAGATGGTTTCGATGGTATATCATGAGGTGGATTTGGAGCCCTAGTTGACGTGGTAGAGCCCAAAATCTGAGACGGTGAAGGGTGGTGGCGCTGCTGGCTATTAGAGGCACGTGAGGGCGCATCTAGGCTCTAATGGCGGTGATTTTGATGGCGTTGTGTTCGTCTCTGCAAGACGAAGACGGTGGTGTGCTGATTGTTGATACCGGAGTAGAGATGAAACCTACAGTAGTAACGAAAGTCTCAGGAGAATAAGGGTAGCGGCGATGGCGGAAGTGTTAGGGTTGCAAAATTTTTATTGAGAATAAGTTTAAGAAAAACTGGCTCTTAATACTATGTTAAGATAATTGAAAAGTGGGGAATGAACCATGTATTGATATATTGAGAAAGAAATATAATGTTATATGTATTATGAATATACAGAATAAAAACTATACATGAGTATTTATAGGGAAAGTGGGGCTAGAGTTTTGCTCTATGAGACAAGTGGGCTAAATTCGTCATTACACTAACAAGAAGATGTTCTTTTTGAAGAAATGGATAAAAAGTTTTGAGATGTGTCCGGACTAATATTCTTGTTTTGTTTATTATCTTTTAATTTCCGAATTAAAAAAAAAAAAAAAAAAAAAAAAAGAAGTACCAGTAACAGAAACGAATCTTTAAACATCATCAGTACCAGTAACATAAACGAATCTTCAAAATTATATTCGACTATTATCAATTGTATTTTTCTTTTAACTCCCGATGCCAATGCCTTCGGATTGGATCCAATATATCACGGTATTCTCTTCACCGACGGCGACCGCCACCAGTTAGCTCCAATTCAGTTCCTCTCTCTACAGTGAACCAACAATCTACAATTCCCATTTCCCGGGAAAATCTTCTTTGCCTTTTCCTAACATCCAAGGTTCGTATATTTATATTTATATATGTTTCTGTTTGTGACTTTCTGGTATTCAATTTCATTCACTGCTGAATTTAGGTATCGAGCTGCAAATCCAAGTCAACATGGCAGGAGGTACTTACTTCAATCTATTATTTTTTGCTTTTTTTTAATCCGTTTCTGTTAGATTCAATGTTTAAACGCTTCCTCTATCGCTGAATGTTTGAATGAGGAGCATCCAGCGTTGATTGCTTGAATGAGGAGCATCCAGTGTATTCTGTTTTTATTTGTTCTAGTTGTTATTGAAGGGGACACTGGGTCGCCGAAACCGGATTTATCTCCATATGATGAGGCAATGGATGCTTTGTCATCTTTAATCACTAAACGTAGCAGAGCCGATAAGAGCAACAAAGGTGATCGATTTGATTTGCTTTTTGATTACATCAAGGTAAATCCTCACTTTTCAAGTATCAAATCTGCTCATGCATTGCTGTGAATGCACCCCAAAGTCGAAACTGATATTTTACGATTCATGAATTATAGACGCTGGAGTTGGAGGACCAAATTTCAAAGATGAAGATTATCCATGTCGCCGGCACCAAAGGAAAGGTTAATTAATTCCCTCACTAGATGTAGTTTTATCAATTTGGTCATATGAAAATTGAGATATCTAAGTTTGTGTCTTTAAAACAAAGCGTTGATCCATAGTTTTGGATTATAATCATCTATCTTCACTTGATTCCTTGTGAAATGAGTTATAGACTTTTAGGCCAATCAATTTCGGTATGTTAATATAAATAACAAATATGACATACACCGTGGTTAGGTAAATAGATAAATAAAAGAAATTAGAAATGTGGTTGATGTATGTTAGTTATCCACATTTTAAGTTCAAAGACATCATAAAGTGTTCTGTGGAGGAAGAGTATCAAGCATGTATTAAAATTGACCAGTATTCTTTTCAGTTAGGGCACAAAAAATTGTGTCAAATGCATCCAAGAGTTTCGTAGGGTTTCAATGTCTGACATGAATCCATGATCTTCTTTGAAGTGTTCGTTTTTCTTAGGCCAAGAATTGCCATTTCCACTGTCTTGGATCATTTTGTTCTCTGAGGATGTTGTTGGTTACATTTATCGCAGGCAATATGTGAATTATATATTGTTTTCAGTCCTCATGTTGGTGTGGCTTCCTTTTACTTGTAAATGCATATAGAATTCTATTGGCGAACATCAAAAGATCTGCACATTATACCTTATGAACATGTGTAGTTTTTATTTAGTTATTGATAAGTAAATGTGTAAATTTTTAAGGGGAACTTAATGGGAAAGGATGAAGTGTCTTCATCTGGAGAATGGTGTGGATGGTTACAGGAAAATAAACTGGAGAAGATATGGATTAACTCGTGCATTAGGAACCGTCAAACAGATAGTGTTATGGAGGTTTCTTATTATTCTGTACTATTGTGACAGTGTTAAGAGAACCTTCTATCCCACTAAAGGATTACTAATGTACTAAACTTTAACAGACCCTGTAAATAGCTTAAGAATTGTGTCCATCATTGGCTACACTGCTGTTGATCTTGTTACTCCCTCGCAGTTCAATGTCACAAGTAAAACAATCATGTGTAGAGATAGATATAAGGTAATTTTCCTCTGACTCTGTTTGGATGCTCCACCCTTTGAAATTATTGGATATCTTAGCAAATGCATATGTGATTTTGCCTAGCATAAACATTAAGAAGGTATTATTAATAGGGTTGACAATCCAACCCGGTTACATGAATCCCTGGCCTGACCGAGCCAAAAGTGCTAATGTTTTTACCACTTTTAGACGAGGCGCAGTGCCGACATAGGTCAAAGAAAAAATAACCTGCAGCAGACAGGAATGGTTCGAGTTAAATCATACGTGCTCCACTTAACCACCCCGAATCAAAGTATTTTACTTAAATATCATCTAATCTACAAAAAATTGGCATTAGATAGAAATCACATATGCACTGGTTTGAGATTTAAAGCAGATGCATGTACAACTAATAAGATGAACCATTGATCCACACAAAAAAGAACACAAGGATCTAATTGTAACTATCAATTTCAAGTGATCAAAGACAGTTCTCTCTTTTTATGTGATCCCTATAGGCTTTAAAAAACACTGTAAATAAGAAAATCACTTAGATTCTAATGATAATGGCTGGTGACGAATATTAAAAGAACTAAAAGCTGAGAATTTCATTAAAAATCTCAACTGATTAGAGAAGAAGGTTAAAATACATTAAAGCAAAAAACGGAAATTACAAATACTTAACAAACTAATAAGATGAGCCATTGATCCACACAAAAAAGAACACAAGGGCCTAATTGTAACTATCAATTTCAAGTGCTCAAAGACAGTTCTCTTTTTTTATGTGATCCCTATAGGCTTTAAAAAACACTGTAAATAAGAAAATCACTAAGATTCTAATGATAATGGCTGGTGACGAATATTAAAAGAACTAAAAGCTGAGAATTTCATTAAAAATCTCCACTAATTAGAGAAGAAGGTTAAAATACATCAAAGCAAAAAACGGAAATTACACATACTTAACAAACTCAATAATTAATGTTAATGATAATAAATGGAAAAATAGTGCTTCACCAATTTAAATTAAAAACAAATGAAAGAAGAAATTAGGGGGATCGGTATTAATTAAAGTTTAGTAGGGTAAACTTCAAGATTTTAATCCCATTAACTTGAAGGAGAAATTCACATGCCATGACCAAAATAAGACATGCCTCAACATCATCACTGTCTGAAAGGCTTTCGGACTCACTAACATTTTTGTTCTAGTTCTCTGATGTTTATGTCTATGGGGCCAACATGAAGGATCCAAGTTAACATCCTTATTTTGTTCTTATATAGTTTGATTATATTTGAAATTGTTTTGTTTGTTGTATTGAAATTCCAACTGGGTCGAAATCAGAGTGGAGAGTGTTGATAGGAAATTCAATAGAGACGGGCCGGTCATATATTTTCCAGGCTCTCATCAGGTCTTGGGGCGGGGAGAAATTAAACATGATTGGGGCAGTCTTGAGTAGTGCCTAATTCGGCCCCGTCCTGCCTCCCGCCCCGCCCCACCCCACCCCACCCCACCCCATCGCCATCTCTAATTATTGAAAGTTAGGAACAAGATCATGACATTTCTAATCTCTCTCCCTCATTCGTTATGGTGCTATTTTACTTTACTGAATAGATACATTTTATTTTGAGATGGGTACTTGTGCTCATCTGAATCATCCGTAAGTATAAATTTGAAACCCTATGCAACTTAGTGAACCAGGTTTATCCTTGCTGCCCTTTGTTGGACATCTTAATCGTAAAACATTAAGTATTATATGTCGTGAGGATTATCTGCCCCCATGAAAAATGGTAATACGATGTCTAACGGAGGTGACTTAATCCATGATTGGGGAATTCCACTTAATATCATCCACTAGCAATACCTCTTTAGGGTACCTTACTGTTACTGAGTAAACAAATTTTTATCTGTTTTTCATTTTCTAGGCCCAGTAAAGGATTACCTTTTCTTTATGTTGTCTCCCCCACTTTCTCTCTTTGTGTTTTTTTTTTGGTGAGGCGGTCGAATATTAAGTAATGTTATCAACATAAAATCTCAGTTATATCACGCTGTATACGTACTTCCTTACAATGATTGATTCAGCATCCTTCTACCATCCTATTGTAAGAGAATCAAAACTATATTGAAGAATGCTGCAATTTATACAATATACATAAATAACTACTTCTAAACTATAGCATTGATTTAAGCCTAAATAATTAGAATTAATTTGAATTAATTACAATAGAGAATGCGAAAATCATGGAGGTTTAATACCTACTTCAAAATTCTATATACATGCTATCCTGAAATCTCATTATGGATTCTTTCCTTAAAACTCAAGCTTTCATCTGCACATCTGCCAAATAGAGGTATACATTAGATGTTGGACTGATCATATATATTTTTAACTATATAGGGATCCACATGCACATTTACGGAAGCTATATTACGTAATTGTGGCTTTAGGACTGGGCTTTTCACTTCACCCCACCTCATTGATGTTCGGGAAAGATTTCGGTTGAATGGGTAAGTTCATCATATTTTGCCAACTTAATGTAATTTAAACCATTGGCATGCATTTTTATCTGTTATTTCTATGTTTTAAACCATGATAGTGTGTTCACCCTTTTTTCTCGTTGTGACTACTCCATCCCAAATGCTTAATTGTGAAAGTAGAGGGGTGAAAAGTTTGTCTATCAGGTTAAGAGACTCATCAGGGTTTTGCTTATGGCCCCTCTTTCCCCCATCACTTTTTCAACTAATACCTGAGTTGCAGTTAACTTTCAACCTTAATATTTCCATTTCTTTCCATTGATTGAAGCAGAATTGATCTGGTCTTTAGTATGACAACCTAGTGATATTGGACTAGGCTAGATGGTGCCTTCAATCTGTTTTAAGTCTTTGCCCATACTCAAACTCGAAGTTCATACAATTTTCCTCAATCTTCTACTCTTTAAAATGCCCAGTGATTGTCCCTACAACAGGAAACATGTTTATTTTACGACGTTCAAAAAAATTGAATCTACCGTAGATTTTTCCTTTCCAGTTAAAAGTTGGAAAATCTGTCAGGTGATGACACTTCCAAAAGAAATATTTAGTGGTGATTCAGAAAGTATCTGCTAATCTTTCCATTCTCGTTGTTTTTTCATTAACCCACTGCTACATTCGTTAACTTCCTGTCTGGTTTACTGTTTTAGTGTGGACATATGCGAGGAGAAGTTTTTGGCGTACTTCTGGTGGTCTTTGAATAGACTGAAGGCATGTACAGTATCCACTATTGATGATTTACCTATAATTCTGATTTGCCCTTCCTTTACTAAGCATTTATCCATGGTGGATGCATCATATTTGTATCATACCTGATGTTTATTTTTCTTCTCTTTGTTTCGAGTGTAACCATTGAAACAAATATTTACTTCCCTAGGACATACACATCGGATGGTTGCAAGTTAAAGTGATTCCAAAATCATCTATTAAGTTAGTAAAAAGTTCTGGTATTCATTTTTCAGTTTGCAATATAATGCGAATAGCTGTCCCTGCCCAGTATTGATACTACACACATCTATTAAAGCATGCAAAATGCTAAAAGTCGTGGCCAATTAGCATCTCTAAGGATCTCATTATTCTTCTTGTGCACTCTGGTAGATTTATGAGTCAATCGTGAGATCGGAGTCTTATCAGAGGCATGCATATAATTCATATACTATGCGGTTCAATTCCAACTACTCCAGCTCCAAGATATTTTGTTGAGGGTTAGAATAGATTTGAGGGGTATCAATTGGAGGGCGTTATAGAATGGACATAGAGAGTTTGAGAAAGGGAGAGGAAATGACGGTCAACTCGGTAAAGGGGAAGAGAGAGCTAAGTCACACAGTCGTTGGACTGACTGTGTGACCCCGGACTAATTTAGGGTAGGCTTTTTGTTTATTGTAAAAGTATATTGCTTATCGTTTTTTCTACTTGTCAAGTTTATTTTTCTCAAATGACCTTTCACTCGTATATTTATAATATAGTTTTGTAATGTTAAATTAATTATGTCATTAAATATCATTAATAATACAATTAAAGAGGTTTTAAAAAATAGCCTATGTCAAGGTCCAGTCAACCCAACTTGTTGGCAACTCTCCCTTATGCGCAAGCAGGTGAGGGCGCGTTGTCGGAATGTCCCCGCGGCACGGTATTCCATCCTCCATTCCACAATCTCCCTAGAATCCTAATATCAATGGCTTCATGCCGACCCTCCTCTCTGAGAGGCACGCAGATGTTAGTGTTTGCACAAGGATTGAACTTCGCATGGCTTAGGGGAGCACATGCAATAATTTTCTTTCATATGTCTCCTTGAATTCGTGGTGTGACGGTGATGACCGTTGGTGACTTGTGTACGGATTGGACTTTGTACGGCTTATGGGTTAATTAATCTTAAAGATTCTTTTACTTAATGAAAGTAAATTGGTAGGGTGATAACGATTCCGACAGAGGCATTGGGGAAGTTCCGGCACAGTGTTGACGGGTGTTTTGGTTCTTGTGCCGGTGAAGACGTTGGTAGAGCCAGTGAGTGATACGTCGAAAGAGGCAGGTGTGACAAGAATCTACAGCGTTGGCGAGATCGCTAGCAAAGATGCCAAGAACGAGCGTCAGCTTCAGCGCTGGCAAGCGGCGTTGCTGGACAAATTTGCCGGCATCAGCTGCCAGTGCCATGGCCGGCGCGGTTGCGGTGACAAGCGCCGACTTCAGCCCAAGTGCGCAACTAATCTAGACGGACTCGCCGCTGCAGGCCTTAGAACCCTCATGCAACTCTGGCTCCGGCCTTTGAATCGGCACGCAACGTTTCAGGGTATAGTTGCCGATGCTGGCACCGATTGTTGTCAGCTTGACGTATTCGACGTTGACTGTGGTGTGATCATGTGGCGCCTAAAGTGGTGGGGTTCTGACACCATCCCCAATTAAGAAATTGAATGTGGGAATTATCTTATTAGTCACTTCCTTTTTGATACCTTCTACATTTGGCCCCACTTGCTAGTATGACTGCACAACTTGTTAGGCAAGGACATACCTTTTGCTTTTCTCTGTCACTTGTATTTCTAGTCTGCTTTCCTGTGGTTTTAGGGCTCTACTTTATATTTCTCTTCTTTATCTTTTCTTAGAACGCACATTCGGCTCGGACTCAGGAATGGGCCCTAAGTCCCAGGTTAGACTTGGCACTTGGTGGAGATAGAAGTGGACCACTATTCGGGTCGTGGTCGGCTTTACCATTTGAACTTAGCCAACTAGTGTGTGGCGACTTATCAAGTCTCCTATCTCATCTCAACTTTCGTGGTAAAAATGACTCCTGAGCGAATAAAGCACGAGCGAAGGCTGTGAATTTCTGGAGGTCTCAAAGGATAAGTTGCGTGGCCAGTTACAACAGGGGCTGGCTTACATTGGTACAATTCAGGGGATCTGTGAATTTTTTTGAGACAACAATTGGGCAATCATAATCTTTCTCGATGGGAAATTCGGCTAAATAGGTAGCCATGATTTTTTTGTAAAGAATCGACGAAGTGATTTAGCGGAACCTGATTTTGTCTTGGATACGAGCAAACTCAAAGATTTTGATTTGGGCCCTAGTCAGTGGAGCGTCAATGATTGTGCGGCAGTGCCGACACCAGATTCGGGCAGCTCTTAACAACGGTAATGTTAGGTGCAACTTCAAAACTTTTTTATTTTGCCCCTTGTTCGGCAGAGGGACGATAAACGTACGGCAGTACCGATATCAGATTTGGGCAACACCTGACAATGGTAAGATTGGGTGCAACTCCAAACTTTTTTTACATTGGCCCTCGGTCGCAAAAGCTGGATGAATGTACCGCGGTACCGATACCGGATTTTGGCAACACTTGACAACGTTAAATTAGGGTGTTAAATTAGGGTGCAGCTTGCACGTCCCAACTTTCCTTACTGGATCAATGGAGTTGCTCAGCAAAGTCCAACTTCATCTCAGATGGTGGACATTATTAGAGACTTTTTATGTGGCCCTTAGTCGTCAGAGCGACGATGATCTTGCAATGGTACTGGTACCAAATTTGGGTGGTGCTACGGTATTGACATCCGGCATGGAGTATTTTGTTTTTTGGGGAATCCATCGTCATCTTGAATAAAATGTTGTATTTTTTTGCATAGAATGAAAATAAAAATTGAATTGGATATAAAATGTTTTTTTTTTCTTTCTTAAAGTACATATGCCTTTTCTCCATTTAACATTTATTATTCTACCTGATGTCTTCGTCAAGGAAGGGTACCATATACATGGTCAAAAGCTAATCATGTTGGGGAATGGTTGTTCGTACATGTTGGATTAGTCCTTCAACTGGATATCTCCGTCTTGGAGACGCTTATTGAATATTTGTCGGAGAGTCTGACATTCCTTTGTATTGTGTGTTACGCTGTGATGGAAGGAGCCATTCTTCTCTCGCGTTTCTCGCAAGTCGGTACTCTGTTTATTGGTGGCAACGTGATTTCTCCATATTTGATCCAGTTAGTCAATAGTTCCTCAACTTTATCCATACCGCAGGGGAACATAGGTGGTTCGTCTTGCTGGCATTGGTTTTTGCGACTTGCAGCCTGGTCTGCCCGTCGTTTCAACTGCATGGCCACAACCATGACAGGCTTGTGACGGGTAGCGGTCATCCAGTAATTATTTACTCGTGGTGGTCGAGGGACCTAAACTAGCCCATTGAGTTTGCAGGTGGCATCGGCAAGATGTGAACGTCAGAAGTTCGAGATTGATAAGATGTAATTTGTATTCTCTCAATATGCCTACAATGCACACACGCACTTAAAGGCTTTCATCGATGGACTCACGACAGTCCAATGCCAGATCGCAGAAGCTGGAAAAGTATGAGACAACATCTTCTCCTAGTCTTTGGGTTTCTTCGGTAAGAGTCAACAATGTGAGTTCTTTTTCATCCTGGAAGAACTTAGCAGATAAACGAGCGACGAAGTCCTCCCAGGATAAAATGGATTTGGCAGGCAGTTTGTCTTACCAACTAAAAGCATGGTCTTTAAGTGATTTGGAGAACTCTTTCAGCTCGATGTTGGGGTCGCTGCCATGTATCCCCCAATGCATCCACGAAGCGATTGATGTGCTCCTTAGGATTTCTTGATTTTTTATCATAAAGATGGAATTTTCGTGGCTTGAAATCGACTGGATATGGCTCATGATAGATAGCTTTTGAATACTTTGGTCGGAAATTAAAGTCACTCGTTGAAAACGAGGGCATCTGGAGAAGAGTTTTCACTTCCTCTAGCGTGGTGAATACGGTGCAAGACGGAGCGGGTGGATGCACAAGCTATGTCTGTACTTGAGGTAATGGTGATTGTTCGTCAGCAGGCCTATAAACTTTCTGTTGTTGCGGTTGGTCAGTGACATGGTTGATCGGAACAGCAGAGTTTGGGTTCCCAGGTGCTCCACAAGGATCGCTACCCACTAGGGTTGTCTCCGGATCTGGTGGCTAGCTTGAATGGAAGATAATGCTTGCATCAAAGCTATACTAGCTTGCTTCATAGAGCCATAGAGGCAACAAATGGCCAAGTTGAAGGGTGCCACAGGTATTTGTTTGTTGCCAACGAGATTCGGAGGATCTTGTTCACGTGGCAAGGAGTTACTCCGATTTTCGGAACTCACCTCTTGTAGACTTTCAAGGTGTTTGTCCCTTTCTTCTTACTAGGAGCAATTATTTCTAGTTGTTAGGGATCGAACCAACTCCTAACAACATGACAATAATTTGAAAGTAAAGAACATCAAAGATTCACAAACAAAGAAATAAATGACATAAGAATTTAATGTGGTTCGATATAAGTCTAATCCATGTCACAAGAAGAAATTACTATACTAAGAGAAAAAGAAATTTACCAGGAAGTGGTATACAAGTGAGATTATTGTTCTCACTTCATTTGACACACTTAACACCTCTGCATCTCTCTCTATTTATAATCTTTGAGAAGGGAAAAATGGATATTATGAAAAATTCAAAACATGGTTTACTATTCACGCATATGCGGTTTACTGTTCATGCGATCACTATTCATGAGTATTCCACTATTCACCTTTGGTGGAACTGCATACTATTCACGCGTAGGGCATTGTTCACGAATATGACACTATTCACGTATTACAATGGGATACCTATGTTTTAGGCTCCAACTCCCAACAATCTCCCATTTTGGAGGCTGAAATATGATTGTCTGTAAATCTACCATTTTCAACTACTACTCGTCGGAGAAACTCTCTCTATCACAATAATTTCTTTGGTGGCCCACCTTGAAGCTACCATTTGAGGCCTAATGAGGTTACAATAATTGTCACTATTTTCTTCAACATGTCCGCAGGATTTTCTTGAGTATGGATCTTCTCAAGTGCAACCGAGCCTTCCTTTAACAAAGACTGAATAAAGTAGAACTTGATATTGATGTGCTTTGTACTTGAATGGAAAGCAAAATTCTTGCCAAGTGTGTAGCACATTGATTGTCTCTATACAACTTAAGATCCTCTTGAACTTGTCTTACCCTTCCATCAAGTGATTGAGACACACCATCTCCTTACACGCTTTTGTAGCTGCAACATATATCGCTTCAGTTTTTGAAGTGGCCACCACATTTTGCATTTGAGGTATCCAACTTATTGTAGCACTACCAAGGGTAAAGATATATCTTGTGGTGCTCCTCTTGCTATTAGTGTCGCCCGCAAGGTCAGAATCAACATATCCTCGCAAGCTAACAATGTCACCCCCATAAGATAACGCCCAATCTTTGGTACCGACAAGATATAGAACGATCCACTTGACCACCTTCCAATTCTCTTTTCCTGGATTGCTCATAAATCTACTTACAACTACCATTACATGAGCAATGTTTGGACGCGTGCAAATTATGGCATACATGAGACTTTCGATGGCCGAAGCATATGGTACTTTGGCTATCTCTTCACGTTCTTCCTCTATCATTGGTGACTGTTCCTTGGAGAGTTTGAAATGCCTAGCTAGAGGTGTACCAACCAGTTTGGCATCTTCCATATTGAATCTCTTGAGTACCTTGTCCACGTACTCCGCTTGTGACAATTTCAAGATCTTCTTTTTCCAGTTCATGTGAATTCGGATCCCAAGGATCCGTTTTGCTGCACCCAGATCCTTCATCACAAATTTCTAGGACAATCTCTTTTTAAAACTAGAGATCTCCTTCAAGTTAGGTCCTACAATTAGCATGTATCTACATATAAAGAAGAATCAACTAAGAAGTCTTTGTTTTCTTGAAGTAACAATAATGATAAGAATTTCACTTGCAAAAGCCTTTGTTTTTCATGAAACTATTGAATTTCTTATACCACTGTCTCGGAGGTTGTTTCAAGTCATATAAGCTTTTTTTCAGCTTACACACGAAATATTTTTTTCCCTTAACCACGTGCCCCTGTGGTTGATGCTTGTAGATATCTTCTTCAAGATCACCATGAAGAAATGTAGTCTTCACATCCAACTGCTCTAGGTGTAGATCATGCATCGCGGCTAGATTTAGCACAATTCTAATGGTCACGTGTTTTACCATCGGAGAAAACATGTCGGAGTAATCAGTGTCAACTTTCTCCTTAAAGCCCCATACCACCAATCATGCCTTGTACCTCTCGGTACCATCGTGCTACTCTTTTAACCTATAAGCCCATTTGTTATGAAATGTTGTCTTTCCCATTAGAAGTTTGACTAACTCTCAAGTTTGATTTGACAAGAGGGAGTCCATCTCGTCTCTCATGGCAAGCTCCCACTTATCATGTGTTTCCACTTGCAGAGCCTCTTCATAGCAAGATAGTTCATCATTATCTATCAATAGTAGATAATGTAGAGAAGGGGAATACCGGTTTAGTGGTCTGACTTCTTGGGTAGGTCTTCTCAAAGGAAGAGTTGATGGCTCTGGTTGATCTGTTGGATCGACGTATTGCCTTTCTTGATCCTCACACCTCGAATCATCTAACTCAACTATCTTCGATTCTGGCACTTGGATTTTGCTCCCACATTATCCCTTTAATGAATAATTATTTACTTCAACTTTATTTTGAACCTTTGCTTGCTTGATGTGGTCATAGTTGGTGATTTCTTTGTTCTTATGCAGGAGAAAACCAGTGATGATCAACCAATGCCTACTTATTTCCGTTTTCTTGCATTACTTGCCTTCAAGATATTTGCAGCAGAGCAGGTATCTGGTGCCATTTTCCTTGATGACCTGCCTTCTTCTATTTCAAGATCTTATATCTAGCATGTATCCTTATATCTCGTTGTTGATGAAGATATTATATATATATATTACCTTTATGAGGATTTTTTTTTTTTTATTCAGGTAGACGTTGCAATTTTGGAAGTTGGATTAGGTGGAACATTTGACGCAACAAATGTGGTATGGAGAGATTTTAAGTCATCTCACTTAAAAGACAAATTTCCATGATTCCAGTTAGGGACACGGGCTTGAGCTCATCATATGTGGTCATCTTTGTTGGAGTCTTGCATGTGGGCTAGAATATGTGTAGAGCAGTTACATTTCTCATTGTTTTTCAGGTTCAGACACCGATAGTGTGCGGGATATCATCTTTGGGGTATGACCACATGGAAATTCTTGGTTAGTCCTCTTATCTGTCATATTTGGATAGTTGTATGGCTTTGCTATTACTCTTTTGTTTTTTGCCCCATTAGCACCAGAGCCATCCCAAAGCACTCTTACACCACACTTATCAATCACCAGCCTATACAGCGCTTGGTCAAACAATAAGGGACACACTTCATCACACCTCCTATCCTTCCAAAACCTCATTTGCCTACCATTCCCAACTTTAAAGCGGGTAGAACTCTCAATACTCTCCTCTATCACCATGACAACTTTCTGAACACCCACACCATATTCTGTCACAAGGAAGTTTTCAGCACCTAATTTTTCACTGAAATTTCCCATGATGGCCTAGGCACCCCTGTGCCTAGTCAGCCCAACAAGCAGTAGAATCACATGAGAAACATTAATGCTACGCACCAAAACAGAACCGAAAATCAGAATACACAGATTTGCAGGCACTCGCACCCAATCTTCTTTATTACTCGTTAATAAAACAAGAAACACTCGATATCTCTTAAAGTTGCATGGAAATCTCTCATGCTGACCCGTATTTACAAGATCAGTGTACATAGCCAGGTAAAGTTGACACCCCCAAATTTTTAGGTAACAAATGTTATTTGAATTTGAATTCCGTTCAGATATTGTTACTGATTCATGCACAGATCTGTACCATTTGTCCTTGATCCGTGCCATCAGCAATCTGTGCCGTTCAGTTACTGATCTGTGCCATCTGTGCCTTGATCAGTGTCTTAAGATAAGGAACTGTGCCGCATATTACAATTCGTGCCAACAAATACTGACCAAGCAGCAACCAGCCCGTTTTTCACAACAGAATATTGATAACAAAAGTTTGAACCCGTGCTTGAGCAAATCCCCCCAAAACAAGGCACCTCCTAGCTGGTCGGTTCAAACTGTACTGTTCCGATCACACTGGTTCTTTGCCCTGGGCTAAAGCCAGGACCACCTACCAGATTCGTGGTCTGACAGCATGCTGCCGCCGTTTGCCTGCTCTGCTCTTGTTTTGCCTTGGCCAAGCCCAAAAGTCTTTCGTCATGCCAAGAACACCATGACACTTCACATCCTTGTGTCGCGCCTCAAAGTTTTGCCCAATCACCCATTTACTGAGCATTGTTGTGCCATGTCGATCCAAAAAGTGTTCTAGCTACTGTGCATCACCATGCATGTGTCTTTATAGCCAAGACTGTAGCATGCCAACGACCCACTCATGCCCCTTTAATGGCATAGGTCCCCCACTATAGTACCTTATGCAAAATTATTGAAGTGACACCATTAGACATGCCAATTCATGAGACATAACGATCTGCCTCTTTCTGATCCAATAACGTTGCTCACACCTTGCCCATGTTTGTAAATTGCCCAGTCATCCATGCAGACTTAGCTGAGTCTTGCCTGGTAAGGCCTTAAGTGTGCAAGTCTAAGTCATCCACCCGATACTTGACTGCAGACAAACAAATTTTTTATGCTGATGCTCAAAACCCCAACCTCTCGCATTCTGTCTGTGTGTGGTCTCGCAGCCTCCATCGATATGGTCTCCGTCCCTTGCCTGCCGCGCACAAGAATAGCCATCTACCTGGTCTTGGCACCATGCCGGTGTCATAGTTAATGGTCCAAAAACAAGGGTGTGACACACACTAACTGAAGGTCTCGATCTCTACTCAACATTATTGATGCCGAACTTAATGCAAACAAACCTCCTTCATAAGCCCTTATCTTCCATCTCATATCTCCAAAACTCCCTACCATTTCTTGGATAGAGGCTTGCGTACCTTGTCCCAAATAGACAAATGACTTAGTTTACTCACTCCCACCCCTCTTCAGATAGAGGCTTGCATACCTTTTCCCAAATAAACAAATGACAGATACCTATTCTTCTTGTTTCTCCTCACAGGACATCCCTTAGGATATTCTCCAAACAATTCTCCACCTATGCTGGGATTCAGACAGTAGGGTGATTGGCTAGTTCACTGTTCAAGATAGTGAGTCAACCCTCGTTTGATAAATACCATCTCTTCCAACCCACCAATTTTATTGAAATATTTCCACTTGGAGGTCCCAAACATATTTTGCCTTGAACTTAGCACTCAATGGGATAACCAAATAAGTTCAACAAGAGTTGCTTACTTCTGGTGGCTTTAATGATGTTTATGCTGCTAACGTGTTGACGACTAGAGTTTTTAATGAAAAATTATTCAAAATTAGACTAATAATAATAGTTTACAAATCTTACATGCATGTTACGATTGAAGTTTGCATGCACATCTTGTATACAGGGACGGAGGGAGCATGGGCCCAGACGGGTGACATGTGCCCCTGAACTTTTTGTTATTACAATTAGACCCCTTATATTTCGTAAAGAACTTTATGTAGGTCCTCCCTAAAATTTTAATGCCAATCATTTTTAACTATATTTTCAGGTTAGTACGAAAATACAATAGTTTGATTCAATAAAAATATTTACAAATTTACAACAACAGGAACTAACTCACAGCTTATAATTAGACCCAAAATAAGTAAATGTGATGTGAATTTATGCGAAATAGTTGAAAAACAATATTCACAAATGTGTAAAAATCTAAGGTTTTCGAGACATTTTAGATACCACTTGACGTGATTTTTTTTTTATCACTTTTAAGATTTTTCCTTGATTAATAGGGTTGCAACAAATCTAGAAAATAATTTTGTACGTTTTGGGTAATGATATTATTATCTAGAAATGAAATATATTGGGCACATTTGTAAATATAATTGATAATATATTCTACCAATATTAATTATTTATACCAATATTAAGTTTTTATATTTTTCAAACACTAAATATATTTTTTAATCTAACTTATAATATAATATTCAATATTAATTTCTTGTCTTTTCAAACACTAAATATATTTTAACTGTCAATTATTAAATAGAAATTTGGCTCCTCCCGGGACTAATTTCTTGCTCCATCCCTGCGTATGTATATATATTTATTACCGCTTTTTTTTTTTTGATGATTTAGAGTTTGTTGTGATGTTATATTTTTGATAACCAAGTCTCTATATTATGTCGTAAATAGGAAATACGCTTGGAGAAATTGCTGGTGAGAAGGCTGGTATCTTCAAGGTATTTCTCAAATCACATATATACCAATATAATAATAAATGGATTGGAGAGGAAAAAAATATTTTTATTGTGTTGCTATATTACAATAAAGCTCTACACTCTCCATCATATAGAAGACGATAAACTAAATAAGGAAGAATATTGCACTAATTAATGGGCCAGTGAAAGGAATAGAGAAGCTACTAAAAATGGTCAACATGACTTGTAAAATATTAAATACTAATTAAATAGTAAATTAATATTTCAACAACCGCCCTCAAGCTGAAAGACGAAGATATTGATGAGGCCAAGCTTGACAATGTCTGACTGAAGAAGGGATGGTCCAATTGATTTGGTGAACATGTCAGTTGCTTGCCCGGATGATGAGACAAAGGCAGGAGTAGTGATTCCTGACTGAACTTTCTCCAGGAAGAAGTGGATATCAACTTCGATGTATTTGGTTCTCTCATGAAGGACTGGGTCAGAAGATGACATTATGGCAGATTTGTTATCGCAGAATAGCATCGACGCGACTAACACAATGAACCCTAATTCAATCAGGAGAGAACGTCTTCAAAGAAGTTCACACGTTCTCTGAGCCATAGCACAATACTGGGCTTCAACGAAAGATCGGGAGACAACAACTTGCTTTTCGCTTTTCCATGATATAAGGTGATTGTCTCGAAAGTTGCAGTGACTAGAAGTCGATCGTCTGTCATCAATAGATCCTATATATTCGGCATCTGTAAAGCAGGAGAGCCCTTCCTGCAACTCGGCCACATAGAAGAGACTAAGACCAAGGCATGTCACGAAGGATGTGATAGACTGCATTCAGGTGAGATATGCATGGTGATTGCATAAACTCACTCACAACGCCTACGACATAGGTAAGATCCTGTCTTATTTTAGTCAGGTAGATGGGGCAGCCTATAAGTCGTTGATATACGGATGGCTTTGGTAATAGTTCCCCTGATTCTGCTGACAACTTAAGGTTTAGGTCCATAGGAGTAGAGACAAGTCTGCATACAAGCACACCTATATCCTGAAGGAGATCAAGAGCATTTTTCCATTGAGATAGGGATAACTCGGGGGGATCGAGCAATTGCAATACCAAGGAAGTATCGGAGCGGACCCAAATCCTTGATGTCAAATTTTTTTTTTAGGACACTTTTTACCCGGTCAATGCCTTGCGTGTAATTTCTAGTAATGTTGATATTATCCACGTGGATGGAGATGATAATGCATTGACCCTCAAGATGACAACGAATGAAACATGTGTGATCAAAATGGCACTGGGTGAATCCCATTGTGAGAATGACATCACAGAACTGGTTGAACCATGCTTATGGGGCCTGTTTAAGTTCATAAAGAGATTTTTGAAGGCGACAAACTTTCCCTGAATACTCTCCCTGAGCCGGAAAATCTGGTGGAGGATCTATGTAGATAGTTTCAAACATATAGCCATTGAGGAAATCATTCTTAACATTCAGTTGATGAAAAGACCAAGAGTGAGAAGCAACTAAGGAGACAAAAAGTTGAACAGTCGTCAATTAGGAACAAAGGCAAATGTAGCATCGAAATCTTTGCTCGGTATCTGTGTGAATCCTTTGGCGACGAGGTGTACCTTATACCGATCAATGGAACCATCTGCTAGATACTTCACACTGTACACCCACTTACAACTGACCGGCCGCTCACTAGGCGGTAGATCAACTAGTTCCCATGTGTGATTTTGCTGAAGGCCATCCATTTTTATTTTCATAACATCTACCCATTTTGGATCCTGGAGGGCGTCATAAACTGAGCGAGGAAGTGAGACTGAGTCAACCTGCCCAAGGAAGGATTTGTACTGATCCACAGACCCTAAAAAGACATATACTTTGCAATCAAATGACTAGTATAAGGGAAAAGAGGTAACGAAAAGGGGGATGATGGTCTTTGGTAGGGTAACGAGGAGGTACATGATCAGAAACTATGGGAGATAGAGGTATACTTGAATTCGGAGAAGATGTCGACAGAGGATCGGGAGCACAAGGGCGACGGGAGTAAACTTGTAATGGGGCAGCGGAAGAGTTAGGTGGCATGGACTCCCTAAAGGAAGATGTTGTGGTGGGTCGGGATACGTCAAGAATAGGGACGGGGCACCGAAGCACGTGAGCTTCCTCTGTGGAGTACATGGGTATGTTTGGGGAATGGGAAGGTCGGGAATAATGGGTTATAGTTTCAAGGAATGTTACATCCAAAGAGTGGTGCAGGTGATGGGTAACAGGATCATAGCACCTTGTATCCTTTAAACATGGTGGAATACCTGAGAAAGACACATCGGATAGCCTTATCATCCACCTTGATGCAAGTGGGGTTACTATTTTGAACAAGGCAAGTGCACCCTAAGACACAAGATAAGGTGGGAAAGAGATTACTATAGGGTTGGATTATGTGGAGGGGTACCTTACCGTTAAGGGCTCGACTAAGGGTACGATTGATAAGGTAGGCGGCAATAAGAACTGTCGCGTGCCAAAAGGATTTAGGGACATGCATACCACATAGGAGGCATCGAACAACAGATGAAATATAACGGTTCTTATGTTCCGCCACACCATTCTATTCATGAGTGTAGGGACAAGTAAACTACTGAAGGATGTCGCTTTTGTTAAGTTTCGCCCTAAATTCATTGGACATATATTTTCTACCATTATCAACCTAGATATTGCAGACAACAATCTTATATTGGGTTTTAATCATTTGAAGAAAATGAGTAAAGTGAAAAAAGACCTCAGATTTTTTCTTCATTAAGTAAACCCATGTGCAATGCACTGATTATAATCGTCTAAGAAGGTGACATAGTAATGATTCTGTGAAATGGCTGTGACGGGGGAAGACCCCCATATGTCCATAGGAATGAGATCAAAGGCTTGTGGGGCTCATTGCATGCGAGAAATATAGGAAGTGCGAGTATGTTTAGATAATTCACTAGTCACAAATTGAAACTTAAAATCTTGCAAGTTTTATTAAGAAATGGAAATAACCAACATCAACATTGAAAATTAGCATGTCCTAAACGGGCATGTCACAAGGATGGGTCAGAAGCAGGTAAAACTGATGTTTGCATACTAGATGGAGGAGTAATGGAGTTGGTGGGTTGCCAAAGTAGTAGAATCCATCATGCTCATATCCCTTGCCAACAATCTTCTTCGAAATTAGGTTCTACAGGAAACAATGGTCAAGGTAGAAAACGATAGCACAGTTAAGACCTTTTGCAAGACGACTAACAGACGAGATTATAGGTAAGGTTAGGAATATAATAAACAAATGAAGGGTGATATTTGAAGATAAGCAGACATCTCCAAGACAGTGGATGGCAATAAAAGTCCCACTAGTAATACAAACATATTGATTGACAGAAGTGGTAGGGGAGGTGAATCTAGAAAACTCACCAATCATATGATTGTTAGTCCTCGAATCTAGAATCCAAGTTGGCTTGCTAGACTTACCATGATGAGCGGTAAGGGTACCTATGGCAAGAGCAATAGTGGGATCGGAAGATGATGTTAGAGTTAAGGGCAACTGGAGCTGAGCAATCTAAGCCTAAAGCTGAGTGTAATCGAGGTGAACAAGAATGGGTAGTGGGATGGTCGCCATGTCAGCCATTCCTCCCGTACGAGGAGCACTTTTACCCCAACGCTTTGGAGGGTGTTGTGGTTGTAACTCAGGGTGGAGCTCAAAGCACCGGTCAATAAGGTGACTTGGCTTAAGACAATGCTGGAAGGTAGTACCCCGTGTTCCTACTGTATGAGTATCGGAAGGAGCAACAAAAGCAATCCTGTTTTGGAACGGCATGGGAGGGCTCAGGTGGCAGGAGGAGAAGTCGTTGTGCATCCCCATCAACCGTCACAAAGGCATCTTATAAATTGGTCACGGGAGAAGTGTTTAAAATCTGAATTCGAAGATTCTCAAACTCAGGGTTTAAAGTCATCAAGAACCGATAAGTTTGACGATGATCCTATCGCTTGGTCTCAATAACAACATCATTGGGGAAATCCCTTAGAGGTTTGTATGAGTCAGCTCCTCTCATTGAGTCTTAAGGTACCCGAAGTAATCCACAACTGATAGCCCCAAGGATGCGTGAGAGGCATGTGAGATTTCACGATAAAGTCCGAAGATCCGGGATTCATTGCGGGCTTCGTCATACATTTTCATCAAAGCAGACCAGATGACATAAACTATCTTGTGGTACATCAACGTATTATACAAATGGAAAAATGTTAAACATATGTTTTTCCATAGAATGAAACATCCAACCCAAGATCACACAGTTCTCTGTATCCTACTAGGCAAATTTAGGATCAATGATTTTGGGTTTTGGTTCAGTTCCCAAGTTCCATCCGGTCTTGCGTTTCTCACCAAGGTAGAGGCGAAATGAGCAATACCAGGCATGGAAGTTTATCCCATTGGGCAACATACTAGTAACGCGATAAGCCAGGGATTTAGGTTCATGAGAGAGATTTGGGCAAGTAACCAACTGAATCTCTCCTCCCTTTCCGGTGGCCATGAGTCCCAATAAAACAATATGTCAGAAGAACTCGACGGGGACAAACAAAAAACTACCGGGAGACAAGGAACAATACAATGGAGGTAAACCGGTTACCTCGACAAGAGGTTAAAAAAAAGAGATACCTTTTTCTCATACATCCGGAACAACGGCCTTAGAACAAAAATGCGCATGACGGCTAAGGCTTGGTTTAACCGAGCTTGTGGCGACGTTGTAGCAGAAACGTGCGCAGTGACTAGGGCTGGTGGAGCAGGGCTTACGGTGGCGCTGTTGGCTCAAAAACGTGCGGTGCACCTCTGCTGGTGGAACATAGAAGACAACAGGGGCAGTGGGTTGTTCGTGGCGGGTTGGGCTAGGGCTGCCGGCTGTATAGAGCGGCGGTGGCAGTGGCTAGGGTTTTTCTTACTGGCTTTAGATTGCCAGAAAGGTTATAGGAGAGGAAGAGAATTATTTTTCCTGTGGTGTTATATTACAATGGAGCTCTACGCTCTCCATTGTATAGAAAAAGACTAAATAAGGAAGAATATTGTCTAATTAATAAACCAATAAAAGGAATAGGAGAACTACCAAAATGGTAAAAATGACCTGTAAAATATTAAATACTAATTAAATATTTCAACAATAACATTAGTAAATTATATCACCTTTCAGCTGTATATGTCCTACCTAAAATTTGCCCTAAATTAGTAGTTTGCCTCCCGTTTTCTGTTGCAGAAAGGAGTTCCAGCTTTTACTGTGCCCCAACCTGATGAAGCCATGCGCGCACTTGAAGAGAAGGCTTCCAAGTTGGATGTGAGTCTTACAATACCCTTTATTGCCCATTGGCTAGTTCATTGCAACAGATGAAATTCTTGCTTCTTATTTTAGAGATTAATTTCTTAACCTTGGTTTCAAGTTACTTCTCAAGACATAGTTGTTTCTTGGAATGGAAACTGTCCTTTTTCTTCTACATTATGTGATTGTTGACTGCTTTTATGTTTCTAAGAATTGAAATGAGTGCTTCAAATCTGGGATGTCTAAGGAATCTTTCTGGATCAGTGAGAGTAGTGACTGTTGGCTCTGATAATTCTAGGTGCAGAGCTGCAATGTTTTAACACTTGTAGACCCCTTTAGGAACAGTACTTCATCAATTAAAGATAAATGGTGCCCTTCATATTTTTACAAGATTAAATCAAATACATGCTTTTAATTACTACTAAACTTTCATGCCTCATGCTAGGGACTCTTTTTCGTATGTCCTGAGTAAAAGTGGAAACCCAGTGTTAAGTTGGAACATTGGCGAGCATTTATCAAATTTAGATTAACCATCTCATGCTTTGGGTAATTATTACAAGATGATGAACTTATTTGGCTTCAGCATTTGATGTTGAAAACAGGTGCCTCTTCGAGTGGCAACCCCATTGGATACTAATTTGCTGAAAGGTCAACATCTTGGGCTTGTGGGTAATCACCAGTATCTAAATGCTGGTCTTGCCATTGCTTTGTGCTCTACTTGGCTTCAAAAGACTGGCCACCTGGAAGTCAATTACCTGGAGCAGGATGTCAGTTATTGAAAATAGTAAGCTTCCTTTCCACTGTTTCATTTATTAAATGTAATTCTTTTCTTTCATTTTAAATACAGGGTGCTCTGCCAGAGGAGTTCATAAAAGGGCTAACCACAGCTACTTTACAAGGGCGGGCTCAGATGGTCACTGATCAGTTCATTGATGTTGAAAGAAAAGGAGATTTGGTTTTCTATTTGGATGGAGCCCACAGTCCTGAAAGCATGGAAGTATGCGCAGACTGGTTTTCTCTTGCAATCAAAGAAGACAACAAACATCAGAAATCCTTTGACAGGCAGGCAAATGAAGATTCCAGAGCTTCTGAAACTTCCGGAAAAAACACGACTCCGGTAAAGGATATAAAACTTCAGATCTTGTTGTTCAGCATTCTTTCAGGTGGCTGTTGGATTTAAGTTAGGAAATTTATTGGTGTAAAAGTATGATTATTGGTTAACCCTTTGGTTGTTGCACGTGTTAGGCATTTGTTCGACATCATAAATTAAGAATTTAAAGAATCCTTGTGTTTTATTGTATAGTAATCTTATGATTGAATTCCAGCTTCTAACAACCAATATCCACAATATTTTTTGCCTTGGTCCAAAACTTCAGCGTTTAAATATTAGTGAACTTCTATTTTTGTAAGTTTATAGGGATGTAGTGGCATCATTTACCTTTTTTAATTCATTTGGATTACTCAGTAGGACTGACCGACTGAGTAGATTGGCGTTCAAGGAGTGATTGTAATAAAGACGGCATACCTGATTATTCCTGGATCTGAATCTGTCCTTGTCTCTCCAATCATACTCATCAGCGCATGTCAAAAGTTAATGACCATAACTATTGAATCGACCAGGGATTATTGTTGTAAATCCTTGCTCCCTCTCTAAGCTACAACATTAGTATCTGTGAGGTGAGGGATAAGTTTAACGCCGCATGAGCTTTATATTTACATTTTTAAAAAGATGTGGACAAAATATAAAAATGCAATATCACTGTAAAACACTTCCTTAGTTGTTGCACCAATGTTTACTAAATTGAAAATTATGTGATACGTGTTTAGTCAATGTACTTAAAAATGAATAAAATGTGTCAAAACTTAAACATATGTGAAACATGACAATAGAAAACTAAAAATCCACAAATTTTTTTTTATCCTAAACTACCACATTACTATCATTTTTCACTCATTCAATTTTAGATAAAAATTAACATGTATCACCTTTCTTCTCGAAAAATCTCTATATGTATACATGAATGCATAGTTCTGTAAATATTAAATATTATCATTTATATTCTTAGTTGGAAGTAGCCATGTAGGGGTAAGTGAATTTCTCTAAAGCGTAAGCCGATTTTGGACTGTCTGGCCCCTGTGCAATATAGGCCAGTGCCTTTTCAAACACCAAGGAATTATATGCTCCTATGGTTAAATCCTTACCATTTTATGAACTCTCTGAGCAAATGTATGATTTGTCTATATTATGATCTATGGACAGTCTTCACTTAAATATTGCTATGGTGACTTCCCTAATTACATAATAAATTTGTTCAAACGTGCAAAATTCTTTCTTTGAAGCAAATGTAGAGAAGTAATTATCTTAATGCCTCTTACAACATGTTTTCTGCGCGGGATTCAACCAAGAAATAGAATAGTTATAGGAATGACCATTACATTCCCTTGTTTTTTTACACAGGATTAGTTTTAATTTCCGTCCGTAGGTATTCGTAGTCCCACAGTCATAGGATTAGACAATTCCAAATAAAATATGGTATTAGGTTGGATGGACCATGGGATTGGATATGGAAAATATGGAAAAATATGGGTAAAACAATTGTTTCCATTATTTTCCTGTCACCTTTTCTGGCGAAGTTGCCGGATGTCCGGAGGCAACCTCGCCGCAACTCCATCAACTTGTCGGAATAGTATTGGAGTTCCGGCAACGTATTCGGAATGTTGTCGGAACTCCGAAAACATTACCATAACGTCAACAGATCTTTTGTAATATTGTTGGAATGTTGTCAGAGCTCCGGTAGTGTTATTGGAATATTGGCAAAATATAGATCATCATTTGACAATTCATTCCATTCCTATATTTAAGTCTCAAGACAACCAAACTTGGGAATAGCTGGCCATTCCATTCCCCAACCCCATAACCATTTTAATTCTATACTCATTCCATTCTGTTCCAGCGTATCGAACGTGGCATTAATGCCTATGTTTCATTTGGTCCCTCATTTTTTTGTCACTGAAACTGCAGATGCTGTTGTTTAATTGTATGTCTGTAAGGGACCCGCAGCTGCTCCTACCACGCCTGGTGAAGACTTGTTCTAGTCATGGTGAGTCTTTCACATTAAGCTTTCCTTGTTATTTGTAAAAATGAGCATGATTGTTTCAAATTCAATGACACGTTATGCATTAAACTAAGACCACCTCATTTAGTAGTTCAAACTGGATGACAATATCTGGTGGGAGTGAAGTCATTAATTGATTGATCTTGCAGGTGTCCACTTCAAGAAGGCTATATTTGTACCAAATACATCAGTGTATTACAAGGTTGGTTCAAGTTCCCTGCCACCAACTGCTTCCCATGTTGATCTGTCGTGGCAGCTGAGTCTTCAAAGAGTATGGGAGAACCTCATCCATGGTGAAAAAGGTCTTACTCTTTCATGTATATGCCCAAGTGTAACTTTTCAGTGTGTGCTTTTTTTTTTTTTTTTTTTCTCTTAGAAGACTAGGTATTTCAACCGAAATTCACTGGCTTAAGAAGTCTTTTAGGGTGTATTTGGGTGATGTATTTCATGAGAGGATTTGATTTTGATAACGTATTTATGAAATTCATAAGTTAAAATTCTTTGTTTGGGGTTTCTAGAATTTTTTTTTAAAATTCCTTGGAATTTTGAAATGGGATTTAAACGGGGTAAAATGACTTCGTCCAATACCTCTCTTTTTTGTTTAAATCCTTCCAAATGAGGTATCTCTCTCCTTCTCGAGGTGAAATTACATCAATAAAAATACAATTTCAAAAAATATACCCAAACAACGAATTTGCAAGTGACGGGGTTTTAAAATTCAAATTTCAAAATCCCATCATTTTTAAACTCCATGAATTTCTCCAATTCCTTATCTAAATGCAACCTTAGTATTTCAATTATATTTTAATCAGTTAGCTATCTGCCATACTTTAGTTTCTCATAGTTTGGTTTATATGATGAGAATGTACTAAAGATGTTTTGTTGACATGGTATCAGGGGATGCTAAAAACGCAACCCTCGGATCAGAAGAAGATAATGATGATACAGAAAGGTGTGTTAGGAGTTGCGAGGACAGTGCAATTTTCCCATCTCTCCCCTTGGCTATTAAATGGTTGAGAGACACTGTTCAACAGAATCAGTCTGTTCGATTTCAGGTAATACAATAATTTACTTGTTCTTTCGGTCTAGCTATTTATGTTTTTTTGTTCAATATGGCTTTCCCAGCATTTTTAAAAGAGGTCTAAAGGAGGACCGAATGAGGATGGCTAGTAGTGTTTGTTTCTTAGTGTCTGTTTCATGATTTCTGTCTGTTCTCAGAAAACTTGGAACACAAATAACAGAAAGAGAAATCTTGCAACAATTCCATTCTATTCCCAGTGATTTGTTCTGAAAATCTGGGAGCAGAACAGAAACATGTTTCGTTTTTGAACTTCAAAAATTATCCCCCGCTCCCTCCAAACACACAACACCCACACGGACAAAGGGGGGTGGGGAATAAGGATTGTTAGTATGTGTATGTAGTTTGTGTTTTGTATCCTTACTGGCTGATATAACATATAACTCAGGTCCTAGTAACTGGTTCACTTCATCTTGTGGGTGATGTGTTGAGGTTAGTCAAGAAGTGAAGAGTTATCGAGTAAGTCTGCAATTTTCTGTCAAAGCTTCTGGTCTCCACGGTAAAAATTTTGAAAACAATTTCTCCAATTTTTCACATCCAAGAGTGCTGTTTCATGTATTCAAGTGCTTGTTGGAGGATTCGAATTATAAATGTTTGGGAGCTCAAGACAATCCATGCCGTTAAGTGGCCCCCATGCTAAAGATTTCTTGGATTGATTTTTTGTTCCAAAGACGAGTATTGTTTTGTTTGATGAATTCTGCTAGGGAATAGAAGGATTATATGTTCGAGCAATTTCGTATGGACCCAAAGTATCTTTTTATTAAGAAAAATCTCATCGCTTGATTTTAAGATCACGTTTTACCAGTAAAAAATTAAAAAAATGAAAACTAATTTTGAAATCACCCTTCACATTTTTGTGAAAAAGAAAATTAGGAAGTGTGTTTTTGTTAATAGACTTTGATATGAGAAGCTAATTGACTGATAATAAACAATATTTTGAAGAATGTGATGGCGAAACCCATATATCCATATATATATATAATAACTTTGACACATGTTATTTACCATGCAACATTTTCTTTCAAAATTACAATAATACTCTCTATATCATATAATGTTATTATTAAATCTTATAATTATACTTATAACTTCAAAATTATCCAATATTCATTTATACCTTAAAATTTTCATAATATATCTAAACAATTCCTTAAAAGTTATAATTTATTTTGAATAGAATATTATTTTGCAAAATATGAATTTATGGGGTATTATATTTTTAGGAGAATTGTTTTTTTATGTAAAGTCTCATAAAATCACCTACAATTTATAACTCATAAAATCCTTCCATATTTCACATTGTCACTTTGATCGGCAACTCCTAACACAAATAATCAATTGTCTGAGAATTTTATGTTTCTAAAAAATACTTCTTCTACGCAATCGGATAAAAATAATGTGTATATATATATATATATATATAAATATATTATTAAACCTCTCTGATTATGTTTTATTATATTAGTTAGAAATATGTAAATTTTCTTCATTACTATTTAGGAGGATCAGTTACGAATAAATCAAAAACTCTTGTATAAATTTGATCATCAGCCTTCCTTTCTTCTTAGTAAAATCTCTTTTCCCGATCCCGAAATCGTTGAGATCCGCCATCGTTGGTCTGAAGCATTAGATCCGACACTGCTTCGCGTATGCCATCCACCTCTTCATCATCTATAATTGTTGCCTTTGATTTTTGATCGAGCTTCTGGCCTTCGATCGCTGCCTCTACAATCTCATCGCCGTCGAACAACGGACCAGCAAACGCCACCAATCTTCGGCCCTCGTTCAGCCGCCTTCGATCAGCGAACAAGCCACCGCCGCTCACAGCGGCTATTTTCAGTCCAGCTCTCTTCTCTCTGAAGTCAGTAAATCGCGCCGACCTTCTCTGCAACACTAATCTAAAACAGCGACATCACACAGTTGCGCCACAGCTTTCCATTCCGATGTTCTCCCCAGCCGCCGTCTCCAGTGTTGAGTTTTTGGGTTGTCTTCCCGTCTGTCTTGGTGCGATTAGTCTCTCTTCTTAAGTTTTTGCCCTAATCTTTTTTTTTTTTCACATTCCTCTGCCGAAACAAATTCTTCTATTCTACGGCCTGCCCTAAATCTGATTGCCCCACTACCTTCTTTTATTTTATTTTCTGAATTACATAAACTACCCAAAATTTTTAATCACATATCCATCCACTGTCCTTTTATTCTCCAAAATTGTAAAAACCACCCCAATAGTTTCTAAAACTCACTAGGTCCCCAAATTTTTTTTACCAAAACAGCCCCAACTTTTTCAGTATTTACCAATCTCTTCCTTTTAACTTTCTACATGTTTCTCTTCGCACCCCATATTTTTTCCGAATTACTTTTACGCCTGCCTCCTTATATCACTCATGTCTACTACATCCACATCCATGTTGCAATGTCAATTGTGCTTTGGGATTAGTCCTTCCGCCCGCAACTACTATCGGCTTTCCTCATTTGCACAACAATATGTTCTTCCATCGCTGAACTCTGCTTTTGCAGGCTTACAGATTGCTCCAACTCAAGTGCATCAGAATAAACAAACTTCAAAATGGATACCCAATAATCCCAGTTGGTATCCTGACACTGGTGCATTTACTCACATGACGGGCAACCCCACTCTCCTACAGCAATACACACCATACAGTGGTCCAGCCTCTGTTCAACTTGGCAATGGTAATCACCTACCAATATCTTATATGGGTAACATGACACTACCACTTGGCTCATCATCCTTTCTTTTTAATAATGTCTATGTTGTTCCATCAATATGTAAAAGTTTACTCTGTTGCTCAATTCTGAACGGATAATAATGTTCTTTGCGTTTTTGATGCTCATCACTTCTATTTCTTTGATCTTACCTCTCTTTCTCTCCCCTATTGGGGCCTATGTAAGGATGGTCTCTACAAGTTACCTACTCTTCCTCTTTGCCTACACGTTTTATCTGCCTCGGTCAACTCATCCACCCTTTGGCACAATCAGCTTGGTCTTCCATCTATTAAAGTAATGTCTTACTTGGGTTCAAATAAATTGTTATCTACTTCTTTTAAATAAAAATTCTCTTTTCGCTTCGGGTGTGCATTTGGTAAATCCACGCATCTCCTATTTCTGAGCTCACATGAAATAAAAATTTATTTTCTCTTTATTTTAGTTTACTATGATGTATGGCAATCTTTTGTACTTTCTGTCTCTGGCTATAAATATTATGTGTTGTTTACTGATAACTATACTCGTTTTACTTCGCTATACTTTATGAAACAAAAATTTGAAGTTATCCAACATTTCAAAAACTTTTTAGCATATGTCCTAACTCAATTTGCCACACAAGTCCAATAATTTCATAGTGATGGTGGTGGGGAATATGATAGTGGTCCCTTCAAATCTCTTTGTTTCTTTTTAGGTATTCATCATAAACTCTCTTATCCTCACACTCCCGAACAAAAGGGTCTTGCCGAATGAAAACACCGCCACATTGCTGACATAGCTCATACCCTCTTTCTCAAAAGTCATGTTTCCCTCCATCACTGGCCCGAAACAGTCTCCACTACTATTTACCTAATAAATATTCTCCCATCTTCTAAACTTCAGTGGTCCTCACCATTCTTCCATCTTTATGGCCATACTTCTTCCTACACTGAGCTACGTGTGTTTGATTGTATATGTTATCCACATTTAGGTGCTTACTTAACTAATAAACTTTTGCCAATAACTGTTAAATGTGTGTTTTTAGGCTACAACTTGCAGCACAAGGGTTATCGTTGTTTGGATCGCGCAACTGGCAAAGTATACATTTTCTGACATGTTCGTTTTAATGAACAACATTTCCTATTTGCATCTAACACCAGAAGTACTCCACTGAACCCATCATCATGGGCCTTTGTTCATTTATTACCACTAGCTCCTACTTAACCTTTGCAATTGGTTACACAAAATAGTGCTATGCCTTTTCTTCATCAACTATTTTTGTTTCATTATCAGCGCCGACAAAATCAACACTTACAACCTAATCCTTCTGCTGCTACCATCCCTGAGGCTCCTCCAGTTCCCCCGCCTAATCTTTTTGTTGCTGTCTCCCTTGAGGCTCCTCTATTTCCTTCACAACATTCGATGGTCAAACGTCATCGGGATGGCACACGCCGTCTTCTCATTCGGACAAATGGTACAATCTGATACCCTCTCCCATAGGCTCTACTTGCTTAGCCTCTTTCTTCCACTAACGAGCCTAGTTGCCATTACCAGTGAATTTAATGCTTTACTGAAGAACAAAACTTGGGTTCGTGTCCCTTCTTCCGTACATCAACATGTTGTGGGTTGTAAGTGGATATTCAAACTCAAGTGCAAAGCAGACGGTTCCATTGAGCGATATAAATCTCGCCTAGTTGCCAAGGGATTTCATCAACAAGCGGGCATTGACTTTGATGAGATATTTAGTCCTGTAATCAAACCAACTATTGTTCATACCGTGCTTATCCTTGTCGTATCATTTGGATGGACAATGTGCCAACTTGATGTGAATAATGCCTTTCTTCATGGTATTTTGGATGAAACTGTCTACATGGCACAACTACCTGGTTTTATAGATCCTGCTCATTCTCATCATGTCTGTCATCTACAAAAGGCTATTTATGGACTCAAACAAGCACCCCGTGCTTGGTTTCAATGTCTCAGCACTTTTTCTTACAGTATGGCTTTACCTAGAGTCAAGCTGATCATTCTATGTTTATCTATTGTTCTGACTTTGCAGTGATGTTTCTTCATTTATATGTTGATGACATCATACTCATTGGCAATTAACCATCTGTGGTCTCATCGTTCATCACCACTCTTAGCAAGGAGTTTGAGTTTGTTGATCTTGGTTCCCTATCGTACTCTTGGGACTTGAAGCAACTTTTTCTTTTGCTGACTTACGTCTATCTCAGCTCAAGTATACTATCGATCTCCTTGCATGTTTCTTAAGGACAGACTGCAAACTTTATAATACCCCTGTATGTGCGAAAACTCAATTGTCATCTCAAAGTAGGGATCTCTTGATAGATGCCACTAAGTATTGCCAATTGTTTGGCTTCTTGCAGTATCTCACTTTCACCAGATCAGACATTGTCTATGATGTTCATTATGTTGTTCAGTTCATGAGCCAACCTCGAATGCACCACCTTATAGCTGCCAAATGAATCATTCGGTACCTCAAAATGACTCTGAACTTTGGCCTCTTTTTTTAGCATAGTGCTACCCCCTTGACCCTTAAGGCTTATTTTGATGCTGATTGGGCAAGCTACCTTGACTCACGTCGCTCTACCACTAGTTTCTGTGTTTTCTTGGGCTCCAATCTGATTTCTTAGACTGTCAAGAAACAATCTACTGTTTCTCGATCGAGTGCCGAAGCTGAGTATCGATCCCTTGCCTATGTTTTTGCCGAATCCACATAAGTACTTCATCTACTCCAGAAGTTGCAAATTTTCATATCCACGCCTATCACCTTACTTTGTGACAATCTCAGTACTATATATATGGCCTCAAATCCTGTGTTCCACGCTCGTACTAAACATATTGAATTGGATTATCACTTTATACGGGAACGCATCTTTACTGCACACACCAAATTTAATTTGTCCCTACTACTAATCAACTCACCGACATATTTACCAAGGGACTTCACAAAACATGCTTTCATCTTCTACAAACCAACCTCGTCTCTCCAAGCTAGTCGAGTTTGCGGGGGGAGTATTAAACCTCTCTTGATTATGTTTTATTATATTAGTTAGAAATATGTATAGTTACAAATCTTCTTCATTACTATTTAGGATCAGGTACAAATCTATTCATTATTATTTAAGAACAGTTACAAATCAAAACTCTTGTATAAATTTGATCTTTCTCCATAATGGAAAATCATTCAGTTTTTTAAATCAACAAATATATATTTTTAAAATATCACGGTAGTCTTACTTGGATTAGGTTTATCTCAGTACCAATAGGTCCACGACTTCAATTCTTTTACACTTGGCATGACATTTCAAGTCTACTAACCAACATAATCATAGTCATAATCACGAGATAGTCATTTTTCTTGTCGATTGTCCCATAAAACAAAAATCATCAATTCTAAATGTTCAAAATATCATTTTTTTTTTTATAATATCCTAATTTAATTTTATAAGCTCGTAAATCTTTTCATAAAATTAAATATCAACACAATACAAGTTTTCAATAAAGGAATTCTCTAAAAATAGACAAATATATAACTACTATTTAATCTAAAATAATAGATCTAATTTCTATCACGTGAATATGTATCAAAACGAGTTTAATACTCATGTAACATAATGAGTTCAATATCCACATAACATGTATATAAAAATATTACAACTAAAAATGCAAATTGTGTAAACAAACCTTGCATAAAAATCATAATAATGCTTTATGCATTCGTCTAGAAAATAAATTTGCACTACTCGTGTATTTAAAATATATCACAAATAATACTATTATATTATTATTATTATTATTATTATTGGTATCCTAATTCCATTGATTTGAGTATCCTTCCCCTTTTTTTTCTTTTCTCTGTTTTTCTTAAGCCTTATCTGATGGGCACATCACATTTCTCTTATGAAAAATTTACACAAAGTCCCTTACTTGCATTTCTAAAACATCATTTAAGCTCAAAAATTAAAATTAACATTTCAAAATAACAATTGACCCCCTTAAATTTTTTAAAAGTCAAATTAAATTAACTTATTAACCCCTCAAATTTTTAAAATCAAATTTTAAATACAAAAACTGTCACACTAATTATCACATCTGGTAAATCAAAATACACTAAATATACGTATACAACTATTCTACCACAAAATGTCAAACTTCTATATTGTCAACAACTATTCCCAATAGTTTCAACAATCACACCGTTCTTCGATTCTACCTAGCGTCAGTAGTGGACCAATCTTTACTTGGATTACTTGAGATAAAATATTTTATTGGTGTATTGTTTTCATAACACAAAATAATTTATGGATCAAGTATTTTAATCAAAATCTACTTTCGAAATTTTTTTTTATAGTTTTACCGAGCAATATAAAAATCTCACAAATATTTTCATAATAAAACAATGAAATTTAAATTAACTCATCATTTTTATTTTTATACAGTAAAATACCACACATATTTCATTGTTAGCCATAGGATTTGATAGTCAACAACAATAGATACATCACGTGGTATAAGTCATATTATATAGATAATCAACAACATATTTAACTACCTACATAACTTGTCCTCCTTTCAAGTCTCACCACATCATACTCATAGTCAATATAATAGTCAACCACTACTGTCTCACCGTATCATATTGTCAACAATATATTTTCATCACCTGCATGACTTGTCCTCTTGTCAGGTCTCACCATATCGTACTCATAGTCAATAACATATTTCACTACCTACATGACTTATTCTCTTGTTAGGTCTCACCACATCATACTCATAGTCAACAATACATTCAATTACTTGTAGAACTTATCCTTCTGTCAAGTCTCATCACATCATACTGTCAACAACATATTTTAATCAACCAACATATCATAATGTCAACAACATATTTTAGTCACCTGTAGGACTTATCCTCCTGTCAGCTCACACACCCGCATGACATGCCTTCCTGTCGGTTCACAACACAACGTCTTACAGAACATGCTCTCATAGGGGTGTGCAGCGGATCGGTTCAACCTGCCAAAATCGTCTAAACCGCACCGCAAAAAACCCATCCAATACTAACCTGCACATTGCACGGGTCATAAACCTTGAAACCTGCACATGAATGGGCGGATTACGGTTTGGTCCATTTTCTTATGAGTTCAACCCACCTGTCAAGTAGAACACAAAATGACATCATTTTGATATAAATAATATCTAAGTCGTTGCCTACGGTTTCTATCTGTTCCAACCACTGTCGATCATTCCCTTTTGCATCTTATTCTCTTAATTCTTCTTAAATTCTAATTCATACTTCGCCTTTGTAAAAATTTCTTCCGAAATTCATTCGTCACCTTAGGCAATCCACTATTCTAGTTAACCCAACCCAAAAATAGGCTCAACCCGCACACTATTGGGTTGCCTATGGTTTAAACTAGCCAATCCACATACTCTAATCCGCCCTAACCCACACGTTATTAGACGGTCCACGGTTTAAACTAACTCAACTCGCTTAATATTGGTTTTGTCTGCGATTTTGGTCTAAACCGCTCCAAACCACCCATTGCACACCCTTATGCTATCTTGTTAGGACCAATAATATCCCACATGACATGTCCTTATGTCAAGATCGCACTATGGCATAGCAAGTTGATAATGAAAACTCAGTTTACACATGTAAAATCTTACTTGATCCATTTAATATTATAAAACTGTCTATTTTAATAAATCTTTTTTTTTTTTTTTTTCACAATTTAGTATGAAAATATAATTTGACAATTTACATAAAATACAATACACTCACTTTTAAATCGTCCTTTTAATTCAATGACATATCCTATGGTTCACCACTAGCATGACACTACTAAATCTACAGAATCTATAACCTAAGCTCTGATACTATCTGTAACAAGCCGGTCTCCCAAGTTCGCTACTCGATTTTTCCTAAAGAAAATAAAACTAAAAGTCTATAATATAATAAATATTTCATGCCTATAAGATTAATGATATATATATATATATATATATATATATATGATTACAAATTTAATTGGATCATTTTGAGCTATATCAATTACAAATTCAAATATATTTTCATCGTTTGTAGCGTAGTCCCAATTTCATTTGATCCTACAACAAATATTGTGCAATTGGGAGCTAAAGCTAAGTAGAATTTTAACTCCTTTAGTTCATATATTCAACCAATCCAAGAAATAATATATTGGCATATATCTCATATAATTATCACATAATCATATATAGTTTAAGCAAATCAAAAATTGTATTTAAACCACACAATTAATAAATCATAGAGAGGTTAAATATAAATATTAAAACGATCGAGAATAATCAATATTTTATTTTACAAAAATTTGAGAAATTTTACAAACTATGTCTGACAATTATATTTATCAATTTAATTGAGTCAATTTTACAAGAATAATAATAAATACAAATATTACAAAAATTAATCCAAATCTAATTATATTTTTTGGCGTAGCTCCATTTTCATCGACCTTAAAATAAAAATTGTGAAGTTGTGAGCAAAAAATCAGTAGAATTTTAACCCCTTTAATACGTATATCTAATCAATCCCACAAATAGCAGATAGACATACTTCTCACATAATACATAATCATAATGTCTCATAAAAAACAATAATTATAATAGTAATAACATAAACCACACAATACATGAAAATATTAAATACATATATTAAAAGAGTTAGAAATTCTACCAAAAATTCAAACTGAAGTCACCACTATACAGATAGATTTTTTTTTTTTTTTTTTATTTCTAACATATATACATATAATTATATATATATACACATACACACATAACACACAATTGATTTGTTGTCATCTTTTAAAAGAAGATAACAAATTAACATTTTATATTAATTTATACACTATTTACATAAATATCCTTTTAAAATAGAAAAAATATTAATTACAGCCCAAAATTCTTAACATTATATTTTAAATAGCACAATATTCTCAAAAATTTTAAAAGTCAATTTAAAATTAATATTTAACCTCCAAAAATTATCAAATATTTATTTATATCATAAATTTTCATAATACACAAAACAACCCAAAAATATTAAACTTATATAAAATAATATTTTCAAAAATATAAATATTCGAGATATTACAATCTACTTCCCTTAAATAAATTTCGTTCTCTAAATTTTGTTCAAAATAATAATAATAATTCAGAATCGTACTGCACGATCATGTTAGTCACACTCGATTCTAGAATAATTATTCTCTATATGGAGTCTCGTAACCGAAAGTCACCACTAATCCACATCTGACCAAAATTCATACTACATATCATCATTTTCGCATTTGCGGTGGTTCATACTTTATTCAACACAACTCAACATGGTGCACTTTGATCGAAAACACCTAACACAGATAAGCAATTGTCAAAGAATTTTATATTTCTAAATTTTGTGCTGCGCAACTTTGATAAAAATAACAATATATATATATATATATATATATATATATATATATATATATATATATATATATATATATATATATATAACCAACAAATATATATTTTTTAAAATATCACGATAGTCTCACTTGGATTGGGGCTATCTCAATTCCAACAAGTCCTCGACCTCAATAATTTTTCTTACTTGCATGACATTCTAAGTCCACTACCATATTTCATAACCAACATTGATTAATTCCATCCAACATTCAAATCAACATATTCACAACTAACATCATAACTAGTAGATATCCCAAAATTCCTCGTGAACTGTCCACAATAAAATTTCAATTTAATTTCATATCCACATTAAAATTTCAATTTAATTTCATAATCTCGTAAAATAAAATAAAATTATAAATATCAATACACTCCAAACTTTAAATAATATATAATTGTTGTTAATCCAAAATAATAGATCTAATTTTCATCGCATAAATAAGTCTTAAAACCCATAAATACGTCTTAAATACATGAATATGTCTTAACCACGTAAATACGTCTCAAAATAAATAAATACGTCTCAACCACATAAATACATCTCGAAACGCATAAATTATATCTCAATTACATAAATATGTCTCAAAAGTTTAAAACTCACGTAACATAATAAGTTTAATACTCACATAACATGTATATAAAAATATTACATAAAATCTCTCACTTGAATTTATAAAATATCATTTAAGCTCAAAGTAAAAAATTAATGTAAAAATGTAAATATATATATGATTGTTAATAAAAGAAAAAAGAAAAATACAGATACCTTTGATATAGCCACCGAGAGAGAGAAGATGATACTTCAAGAGAGCCTAAAGAAAAGATATTGAAAAGTGAAAAGGAATATATATTTAAATTGTTTTCCAACTATTTTCACCGCCTTAAACCTTCAATTTTTTTATTTTTTATTTTTAAATTGCAGAGATACTGAAAAATCAATCAAGAAATATCGAAGTCACCTCATACTTGGACTTAGATTTTTCACCTTTATGAGAAATTAGATAATGCTTTGAAATAATCAAAGAAGCTAAAAATCTAGCAAATTAGTGATTTCAAAACAAATATCGAATGAAGAGAGATTATTCGCATCGATTAAACACAAAAAACAAACAAAAAGCTTCAAGATCAGTGTTAAACATTTCAATGGAAGCAAGGATATGACCTTACAAAAAAAACTGTTGTTGGCCTAGTGATTTGCTCAAGAGGGGGGTGAATTAGTTAATTATAAAATTTAAAACAAATTATCAACTTATAACACTTTGAAAATTCAAATAATTAATTTTATCCTAAATTAGTTATTATCTTTATAGCAGCGGATATGTGTTATGTAAACTAGATGAATACCCAAATAGCTGAAAATAAATAAAGTAAAATCGTAGCACACTAAGATTTATACTGGTTCACCAAATTACTCTTGGTTAATCTAATCCTCTGAGCCCCACGAAGAGTCACACTCACTAAACTCAAGATTCATTTTCCAGGTAAGAACTAAACATTTACACAATAATTCCTTTCACAAACTCAAAATCAACTTTTACAAAAAAAAATTCACAGGCTCATGAATGACCTTTACAATCCCTTTTCACAGGCTTATGAATAACCTTATATTTTTTCAAACTCAAGACTAACCTAATCCTTTTATAAGTTAAGGATAAAATCTAATTCTTTTTATACCTTAGGCACAAAATACTCCAAATATCATTTTACCCAGTAAGGATGAAACCGTCACAAATTCACTCAAAATCTAATTCTAGTCAGAAAAAATTATGCCTATCTCTTTTCACAGGAAAATAGTAATGGTAACACGTAAATACGTCGCTACTTTCACTCGCAAGTATACGAGGTCAAGTTTTAGTATAGATCGGGAGAGTAAGGGTATCGTGTTCACAGGGATTGGTTATGATTATTATCGAGTACCGTGTTTATTATGACCTAACTTTATCTAGGCAAAAATAAATGTGTTTAATTAATTAATACTAATACCAAGTTAATTAATATAATTAAATTAACTTATACTAATACTAATATAAGACAGTTAAGGGAGGATATTACCTAGGGATTAACTTTGTTTACAAAAACGTGTTTGGTCTCCTTTTATTTTACGTTAATGGCCTTCGGCTATCTGACAATCTCGCTTCGTAAACTCACTCACCACCTATCCCGAGTATAAGACGAGTGAATACATGATTTCGCATCAACGAAGAAGTCCCCCTTAACGTCTTAATGATGCTAGGTCATGTGAGTCTCGTCCCAACGTCATTAATTACACACTTTCTAATGCCCTCCCGGGTCATTAGATTGTCGTGTTGTGTTTACCCTAATTCGAATATGGGGTTACCTTTCCCGAGTGTCAAACCCCGTATTCTCTAATTATCTAAACAAGCATAATAACATAACAACACAACAAACACAATCGAAATTATTATAAAACACATATTAGCGAAACACAAACTCAAACAAACAACACTTTTATAAATTACATTAATCACTAGATAAAAACCCATTTAGCTCATGGCCATAGCCAGTTATACAATGAAAATAGAGCTAAACATACTCAAACAATAATCCTAAGTTAAGAAATAAAGAAAGGAACGAGAGAAACTTAACCTAGTCCAAAGATTTGTTGCTAAAAACGTTTTGAGATCGCTCCCCCTTCTTTGCTTTGTGATCTTCTCCTTAGAATTTGAATGAACACTCCCAAAACCTCTCTCTAAAATATCCTAAGTCTATTAGGGCTCTAATAGCCAGAGGAGAGAAGAGGAAGGGGTATAAATAGGGAAAATATCTAAAATAAATATCTAAATTTGTGCAGAGGTAACCGTCGTGACAGTGGGATTCACCGCCGCCGTGATGAGGTAAGTCGGTTCATTGATCGCCTAGGCGGTGGAGTCAACGGTAGATTCAGGGACTATCCTACACTTTCACTGCTGCAGCAGTGGATAATCAGCAAGAAAAGCACCTCTCTGCATTTTCACCGCTGCGGTGGTGGTCTGGCGCTGCGGCGGTGGGTTTCTTTTCAAAAATTTGCCTCCGAGCTTGTTTTTTCCACTGTTCTCGATCCGATATCATCGTTTAGCATCCGTTTTCATACTATTTCACCCCACACACCTGATTTTGTACAAAAAGAATAAAAACACATTAAAATATATAGATAATTTACATCTATCAAGTAATCTAACCTTTTGTACTTAGGTAAAGATCAAATCTTAATCTCCTTACTAGAAGAGATTGAAATCCAGCTATCCTTGATTAAATATTCCTAATAATATCTAATCTGCACATAACTCACCAATTACAAGAAATTGATAAATTTTTTCCACTCGGAGCTTCTATCACCTCAGATTAATTTAAATTCAATTAATGTCTTGATAAATATTAGTAATAGAAATAAAATGAGAATTTCAAAATTTGATTCTAAATAAATAACGGGTAACACACAATTTAGCACGCAATCAGATTTTCACAAGAAATCGTTTCAAAAATATTTTCAAGCAATTTAATTTTAGAAAAATGATTTCAAATATCTAAATTATAAGCAATAAATAGTAATCTCAAATATCAATAAAAAGCTCAAGTTTGGAACGATCTCACCAGGATACCACCGAATTAATGAAAATTGGATCGCAATGAAACTTTAGATCGGTGACAGCAACAATTTCCACACACTTCTTCAAGAACTTTTCTCAAATATAATCTCACAATACTCTCAGTATAATTGTAGAATAAAAACTCTCAGAAAGCTTAGGAACTAAATAGCTCTTGAAAAATAATTGATTAAAATCTTTTCAAATAAAAAAACTCAGGTCTACATATTAAGATTTGGAACAGGCCTTCCAACGGCTAGTTTCCACATATCATGACACTTAATTACTCTTATAGACCCTTTATATTAATATAACTCAATTCTAGTTCAATTCACTTAATTATAGCTTTTAAGTCATTCAATTTAATTCCTCAAATATTTCTTAATCTCAAATAGATAGGATGGAAAAAATTAAATGTACTAATTTGAGAAATATTCAAAATATATGAAACATATCTTTGGGAACATCAAAATAGCAACCATATATCTTAAATAACATCCAATCCCTAAGATATATCTTATATTTAAGCCATAAAACAACTAGTAACGACTATTTTTTGATCAAATCCAGGAAATCCTCTTCTAAACCTAAAATAGACCCTTTGGTTGACCGACCAAATACCATAAGTCGACCGATTGATTTAGGTTGTAGCCCAAGATAACTATTCTAGCCAGTTGGTTGATTGTTCCTCCATGTATCGATTGACCGATCGATTCAGGATGCTCCTCAGGCCATTTCTCGGCCATGGTCGGTCAACCGATCCTCTATGATTTGTCGACTAATCGATTCAGAGAGTTCATGTATTGGCCATAGGTCGACTGATCTTCTATGATCTGTCGACTGATTGATTCAGAGAGTTCATTTATCGGCCATAGGTCAACCGACCGAGGAGAGATCGGTCGATTGATCTCTCCTCAGTCGGTTGACTGATCGATCTAGAGACTTCACCATTTTTTCAACTTCTCCTCATCGGTTAATCGATCCACATTCGTTGGTTGACCTATCCCTGCTGTAACTCTTTCTCCATAGTTAATTTTAACTCCGATCTTCACCGTTTGTGCCCTTTTAACCGATTTATTTTCTTAACTAACTAAATTGACACTTATTAATCAATTTTAAGCACTAATCTTTCTTAAGTCAATATTTCTTCTTCAGTTTCACATTGGAGCAAATATGTTAACTAATTAGGATCCTAATAAAAATACACATAAACATAAATTCATTTTTGTATCGTGTGTGATCCTAATCGGGATACATTAAGAGTAAAAATTAATCTGAGTTATTTTCTCCTAAATTCTTCAAAGTCTTCAGCCTCTTAATGCTCATTTCTTTGTCAGTCGCTTTGCATCCTTAGCATTCTTAATCATTTCTTCATAATACTATCCTCAATGGAACTCTTACACAAAAACACTCAATAAATTTGTTAATTCCACAAAAAATATCAACATTTAATTATCCATCAAAATCTTAGGATCAACAATTGTGATGACTAAAATTATTGTTTTTAATATTACTTAACTTATTATGAGTAATGGGTATCATAACCCAAGCTTAGGATGGTCGCAACCTATGTCTGATACCACTTTGTGATAATCCGATCTCCTAGGGCCACCACTCAATTTTTACATTTTCATATGGAGAAGTATAGTAAAAACACAAACCAAATCAATCACCTCTTTAATATTACAATATTTAAGAAATATAACAAAAGTGATACTATTGATGTCTAATTTTGGTCGACACCAGCAGTATGGTCCGGTCAGCCTTGGAGGGTGTTTGAGAACCCTGGATAGTGATCTTCGATTTGTGTAGCTTCTGATTCGTAGAGAAACCTCTGGCCAGGAAGGGGAAGGCCGAAATTGGAAAGGGTCTGACAACCTTCTGAGCCGAGAAGAAGAGGAGCAGAATACTTCGTGATCTTAGGAAAGATGAACCGACACTTGGAATTGAGCAGTTCTGGGAAGAATGAGCGCCTGAAAACCTGCACAAAAGACTTGCCGGGATTTTTCCGGCGTGTCCCTTTCGGCGTGAGAATCAGCATACGGGAGGAAACATTTATAGTGTGAATGCCGAGAAGAGTGAAAAGTAAGTAGTTAGCAAAGTTCATCTATTTTTAAGCAATTGTATGCTCTCCTTTTTATAGGCAATGTGGATATTAGTTTAGGGGCTAAGCATGGGTTTAATGTCTTCTCAAGACCACATCATGGTGTCAACTTTGTATGTAGCCAATGGAAATGTGCTAAGGGGCTCTTGTTTTGGCACCATGTTTAGGAGGTATTTGGAGATATTTTGGTTAGGGAAGAGAGCCACAATGATGCTTATGGATATTTTGGAGATATTTTGGGGTGCATAAAAGGTGGAAACCAAGTTAAACTTGTAAACAAACTGAGGAGGGCACTACTTTGCTGTGGCCAGGATGAGGAGATTAACTCCTACCCTTCCTGGGTGGATGAAGACGGGGAGGGGTGAGCATTGTTGAGAGAAAGAACACCAAGATGGGAAGTGGTCGCCTATCCCAGCGATGACTTGTTGGTCACCCTAGAGAATGTCGAATCCTTTGGGGCGAGTGGTGCAGTTGGAGATGTCTCTCTTCTCGGTACATTTTTCGTACTTAGTCTTTGCCGTGCTTTAAGCGCTGTAGGGAGCTGCGGACGTGTGGCGGTCTTTAATTAGTTATGTTGGAGTGACCATTTTTACACTCATCAGTAGTCCCCCCGTCCCTAGTGTTGAGAAGAAGTTCGAAAGACTGAAGAATCTATTGTGAGCCCTTTCTGGAGTTTGGATGTTCATATCAAAGCTTTTTGAGGTGTTAGCGACCTTATTTATCCTTCGAGAAATGTTATGTAACGGTTAGTTCTTTTTTTCTGGGAAGAAGACGGGAAATTTCGGGACAGGAACGGTCAATTTGAGAATAAAAATGATGGCCCGAGAATTCAAATAGGCAGCCCGAGAACAACAATGAGTGGCCCACCCTAGATTGGCGTAAAAAGCTGCGAACGGTCATGCGTGCGTCCCATCGCATTTATGCCTCTCCACTGGCATTTCTTTGGTGGTGCTTCTTCTGTTTCACCTTTTTAATGCGAATGGACGTGCCCAGACATGTCGCCTGACTAATCACCGGGGAGAAGACACGTGGTTGCACAGCCTCTGAACGGTGCGCCTTTCGCAGACGCCTTTATAGCATTATTCAGTGCGACGGTTAAGATGGATGGGCATCCTCCTATATAAATGAGGCACCCTAAACCCTTTTTTTACACCTTTGCGATTTTGCCTTGGCGGAGCACCAACCACCTCTGGGCAAGCCCTAAATATTTTTTCCCTCTGTCAGATAAACCCTCATTTAGCCTTGCCCTCCTGCCCAGAGGAACGGGCAAGGTCTTCAAGCAATGCAGAGCCCTCCAGCCGTCATGACGGCGATGATGGTGCTAAGTCCAGCAGTGGCCCCACCACGGTGGTGGCTCTAAGCCCAGGTGACGAGGTTGAGGTATGGGACGAGGCAATTCCAGGAGATAGTCTCATCTGGGCAGATTGAGACGATGATGACGGAAAAGAAAATCCGAAAAACCCAGAGCACAAACACCATCCTTGAAGGGGTCGAGACTCGTCTCCCCCACTTAGAGGATAGGGCTTGCGCCCTTTCTGAAGGATTCATCACGGTGTACATGGAGCACTTACGCTAAGGTTTACGATTCCCGATTCATCCGTGGATTAAGACCCTATGCGCAGAGCACAAGTTGTGTCTGTCACAACTTACTCCTAACTGCATTCAAGTCTTTGTGGCTTGTTTTATCATCTTCAAGGCTGAGGGACTAGAACCATCCCTAGATTTGTTCAAATCCCTATGTTTTCCCAAAATCCATGTCCTCTAGGAAGGGGTGGTATTACGTGACTTCTCGGTGGTAATTTCTTTCGAGTCTAGAGGAGTCAGTAAAGAATTGGAAGGCCCAGCACTATTTTTTGGGAGGAGCAAGCTGGGAATTTGGTCCTAGTGAGGAAAGATCAACCTCATTCCCAAGGAATGAGGTGTTTTAAGTGAGCATGTCCCCATCTGCGAACGATTCATGGATTACACATTATGTTTTTTAATATTCTAACCGTTTTTCTTTTTTCTTTTGTCTCTATTTCTTGGAACATTTCTAGAGAAGGCAAGTGGAAAGAGAGTGAGACTAAGCGCCCTAATCAAATAACAAAGGAAGGCTATTTGGGAGACAGAATAGAAAAACATGAACCAACTGCTAGGGTCGACATTATACTATCGTTACTTCTATTGTGCACCGGTCCCTTCAATACCAGAGATCAAGGAGGACACCGAAAACGGTAAGACCTTTTCTTCTTGGATGTTTCTCATTTTTTATATTTTTTATCATTTCCTTCATTTCTCACTTATTCAACTTCTCATGATGTCTTAGCAAAAATGGATAAGGTAGCGTTGACGAGGTTGTTGAGAGAGAGGGTCGAAACTGCAAAGGTAGAGGCCGAGAAAATGAGAGGTTACCCTCCTCAGGCAGAGGTCCCTAAGGGAGGGACTGCCAAGGAAAGGGATACTACCGAGGAGGTAGGAAAATTGACAAAACGAGCTCTGTTGGAGAGGCCCCTGTTGGGTCAGAAAGTTTACCGAGGAGAATAACGAAGAGGGAGTAGTAGCGGCTTAAAGCCAAGGCCGCTACTGGAAATGAGATCCTATCGCCACTTGAATAGGCGCTCACGCCCTCTTCCGGGAAGGGTAGCCTTGGAGCAAGTTAGAAAAAAGAAAATAAGAAGGTCGGGTGTTCCGGAGCTGAGGAAGCCAAGAAGGTACGGATTGAGGGCGCTTTCGAAGCCCCCCAGCCAAGCAAGGTTCCCATTCTGGGAGCGACCCCAGCCTTAGGTACGAGCATTTTTCTTGAGTAGAAAGCCCTGGAGCATCCAGAGATACTATCCACTTACATCAGCCACATCATCCCGCCCAGGAGCAAAGAATGAATAAGAGCCGAGACAGATGCACAGATCCTTGCAAAGCTAGAGAGGGATACGATGTTGGAAAGGCCAATACTAGAAGATTATTTGGATTTGTTACTGTAACTTGTTTTTGGATAACAATACGATCAACTTCTCCATTTTTTCTGCCTTACAGGTGCTATCCAGAGTTTCATCAGTGTCCGAACACCTCCATGTTGCTCACGAGAGGGAGCAGAAGCCCGATGAAGAACTTAGATAACTCTTCGAGTAGCACAAGGAGCACGTGAACCAAGCATAATAATGGCACGAGATGAGAAAAATCATGATGACCAATGAAGAGAAAGCCAAAGAGGAGCTGAAGAAGGAAACCAATGAGAATACACAACTAAATGAAGAAAATGCAAAGCTGTTTGAGAAGAAAATGGTCATCGAATCCCGTTACAATAGGCTTGAAGCTGACCTCGCCACCGTTAGGGAGAGAATATAAGGAATGAAGACGGAGCACGACCTCGCCATTGCAAAAGCTAAGGAAGGCATTGTAGAATAATAGAAGAAACCCTCTACCTTTACCGACATGAAGATGCTTATCACGGCTGAAATGGTGGAAAGTGGTCATAGATACACGATCCGTAATTTGCATCACCAACACCCAAACTTCTCGATGGACGACATTGATATGGATTATTCTGATATGGAAAGAGATGTTGGCTCTGAGACAGGGGATGCTTCCATTGAAGAAGGAAGTAAAGAAGCAGTGACGATGACAGTTGATGACAACATAGGAGAGGTTGGAGCCGACCAAGAAAATATCGAAACCCAAACGGGGCCAGAAAATGCCAGCCTGGACAAAACAGATACTATTCTCGGGAGTATTATGGCTGAGAAGGATGAACCCCCGTTGGTAAAGGTGAAGCTAATCCATCTCCTATCAACCAAGAACAAACCTCAGCCCCCTAATCTTGAATAAAAAAATTTGAACCTAACTTTTTTTTTTTTTTTTTTTTTTTTTTTTTTGTGTGTTTTGTTTGGACTGTTTGGCATCCCAGCCCCCTCTACTTGGATAAGAGTCTTTCTTTAATGGGAAATGGGACCTTTTTTAAGAATGTGTTGAACACTGAATGAATGAATATTTCCTTATCTCTTCCCGGTAGATTCTGAACACTTGTGATTTTCCCTTACTACTTCTTGAGTTTGTGAATGTATGCCTTGACATCTTTTTGTTTTTGTTTATCTTGTCCATCAATGGAAAGTTACTTTCTTGGAAGTGAAGAAGGTTCATCTTCCCAATGGTGGAGTTTTAATCCCACCCTCGTCTCAGTCATACCGAGATGGGAAGATACCCTTGCCTAGGAAATCAACAGAATGTGAAGTTGAGTTTTTGCTTGGGGAATTGCTTTAAACTTATGTTGGAGAAGGACCTGTGCCTCTGCTCGGTCTAATTAGAAAACTTAGGATATTTCTGGATCTTTCTCTGACCATCATTTTGGGCTATGAAGTATGCTTTCTTCCTAATCTTGGAAATACTATGCCCTAGGTGGATAATCCACAACACTTGGGGAATTACACCGACTTGTGGAGAGGGTTTGGTTATACCCCTGACATAGTGCACCGAGATAGGGTTTCTTGTGGAGATTATCCCTGATGCTAAGTGTCAAGACACCATTTTGGGTAAATAAAACACTGGGAGTGGCACATTTTCGTCCAAGATAGGACGAAGGGCTGCTCATCCTGGCGTGGTCATGCTTTGGAGATTTGTGAGGAGGGCTGCTCATCCCAATCCGAAATGGGATGGGGGTTGCACTTCACCGACACCAACAAAATTTGGATAATGGAGTGATAGTTGAACAAAATATTGCTTTAATTCATAAGGAGATACTTTACAAACTTTAAAAGTAAAAAACTTTACAAGTCCATCGGTATTTCCTCTTCGGGGTAATATCGTTTCAGATGTTCTGTGTTCCTAGGGTGCCTTAGGAGAATACCATTTTCGGTCTCTAACTAATAGGTACCAAGACAAGTAATATAGGTAACGTGATATGGCCCTTCCCAAGATGGAGTGAGTTTGCCGGCTGTCATATCCTTGGTGGCCAAGGTTACTTTTCGGAGGACAAGGTCTCCAATGTCAAATGATCGAGGACGGACTCTTCTATTGTAATACCTAGTCACCGTTTGTTGATAAGATGCTTGTCGAACACGGACTCATTATTTTTTTCCTTAAGAAGATCAAGGTTAAGGGCCAAAGAGGCGTCGTTTTCATCTTGGTTAAAGATCATTGTTGTCTGGGAGAGGGCACGATAATCTCAATGGAAATTACTTCTTCTGACTTAAAAGCCATTGCGAAAGGAGTTTCTCCTGTGGGGGTTCTTGTTGTGGTGTGGTATGCCCAAAGAACGGGGCATACGTCTTTAACCCATCTTCCCTTTGATTTATCAAGTCTGGTCTTGAGTCAGTGGAGAATGGTGCGGTTGGTTACTTCGACTTGTTCGTTGGCCTGGGGATGCCTTGGAGATGTGAAGTGGGTCTGAATCCCCAACCTGGCGCAAAATTCTGCAAAGAGGTCATTATTGAACTGCTTCCTGTTATCGAAAACGATGGCCTCGGATATGCCAAAGCGGCACATAACACTTTCTCTTACGAAATCTCTTATCCTTTCCTTGGTGGTTTGTGCAAGTGGCCTAGCTTCTACCCATTTTGTAAAATAGTCGATTGTGACGACAATGAACTTTCTCTGCCCGGTCCCTTAGAGGAATGGACCAAGAAGGTCAATGCCCCACTGGGAGAAGGGCCAAGGACTTATCATAGGGGAGGTTGTTCGGGATGGAAGGCAAATCTCTGACATTTATCACATTTTTTGATAAACTTCATGGATTCCTTGTGCATGTTCGGCCAGAAGTATCTGTGGAGAATGAGGTTGTGAACCATGGACTATTCTTTTGAGTAGTTTCCACACATCCCTTCATGGACTTCTTTCATCACGTAGTTAGACTCTTCTAGTTTGAGACAAAGGGAGTATAGGCCCGAGAATGATCTCCAGTAGAGCACTCCATTGATGATGGTGTACTGAGGTGCCCTATACCGCACTCGCCTAGCCTTTGCTCGGTCAGAGGAGAGTGCTCTGTTCAAGAGGTATTTCCTTATTGGATCCATCAAAGTCGGTGTATCGAAAAGAGCGCATATGGTGGTAACTTGATAAGAGATTGTGGTGCTTGGTCCCCCAAATACTCTACGGGGATGCTCTATTTCAGGGTGAACTCCACGGTGAAGGCTAGGTTGGCCAAAGTATCAGCATGTCAATTATCTTCTTAGGGGATTTGGCATACATGGATTTTTTTAAAACGTTTCATAAGCGCCTTAGCCCTTCCAAGATAGGAGGCCACACTTGGATCCTTGGTTGCGTACTCACCGTTGACTTGATTTACAAGAAGTTACGAGTCATAAAAGACTTGAAGGTTTTTGGCGTTGAATTCTCTTGCCAATCTAAGTCCGCCAAGAAGGGCTTCATACTTTGCTTCGTTGTTGGTAAGCTCTAAATCCCAGTTGGAGTACATATTCAATTTTTTCCCGATCAGGGGCTACCAAGACCATTTCGACCTGACAGCCCCCCACGTTAGAGGAACCATTCGTGAATAATTACCAATTGCCTGAACTAAAGTCGTCGCTTGTTCTGAGATGGGGAGAAGGTGCATTTTCCAGGACCAGTGCCTCTGCCTGGCCGAGATGGAGCTTTGGCTGGGCAGGGTCATGATCATCCGGAATGGGCTCTTCTGGGAAAGTCATTTCAGCAATAACGTCGGCCAGAACCTGCCCTTTGATGGTTGTCCTCGGTTGGTATTCAATGTGAAATTAGCCTAGTTTAAGGCTGTATTTCATAAGCCGACCAGAAACATTGGGTGAGTGTAGAACTTGTCGCAAGGGTTGGTCTGTAAGCACAACGATCACATGGCATGAAAATATTGCCTTAATTTTCGTGATGCAATGAGAAGGGCATAGGCCAACTTCTTGAAGCGCTGATATCTTGTTTCGGTATCGGTTAACACCAGACTCGCATAATATACAGGCATTTGAACCATTTCCTCTTCTCGAATTAGTGCCGCACTGACTGCAGTGTTTGAAGCAGCAATGTACATGAACAATTCTTCTCTATCCTTGGGAGTACTCAATTGCGATGCCGAGAAGATGTATGTTTTAAGCTCTTAGAAGGTAGCCTCACATTCCGTTGTCAATTCAAATTCTTGTTGCCTCACAAAACTTTGAAGAAGGGAAGGCACTTCTCCGAAGATCGTGAAATAAAATAGTTCAGGACAACCAGTCTTCCCGTGAGCATTTGAGCTTCTTTTTTTGTCCCCAGAGAAGCCATCTCGAGAATAGTATTGATTTGATTAGGATTGGCATCAATGCCTCTCTGAGACACCATATAGCTTAAGAACTTCCCTGTTGAAACCTCAAAGATACACTTGGTGGGGTTCAACTTCATGCGGTGAGTTCAGAGCTTGTTAAAGTAGTTTTTGAGATGGCCGAAATGGTCACATGCTTTGGTTATCCTTACGAGCATATCGTTGATGTAAACTTCTATCGTCAAGCCAATCTCTTCCTTAAACATCTTGTTGACAAGTCTTTGGTAGGTAGCTCCGACATTGCGAAGACCGAAAGGCATCACCTTGTAACATTAGGTCCTTTGTCTGTAATAAACGAGGTCTTTCCTTGTCAAAAGGAAACATGGGAATTTGATTATACCTAGCGTAAGCATCGAGAAAACTGAAGAGTTCATGCCTCACCGTAGCATCGATAACTAAGTCTATTCTCGGTAAGGGGAATAAATCTTTACGGCATGCCTTATTAAGGCCTTTGAAGTCCACGCGAAGGCACAATTTGTTTCTGGGTTTAGGTGCGAGGAAAACATTGGAGAGCTAGTCAAGAAATTCCACATCCTCCACTACGACAAATTTCACTAACTTATCCATTTCCTGCTTAATGAGCTTTTGACGCTCCGGTTAGAATTTCCTTATCTTTTGCCTTTAGGGGGTGGTAAGAGTTAGCATGGAGTCGGTGCATGGCGATGCTTGGATCGATCCCAAGAAGTTCATTATGGGACCAATCGAACATATCGTAATTTATCCTAAGGAGATCGGTTAATCCTTCTTACAGTGTTGGGCTAAGTTTGGCACCAATTTGGACGGTTCTTCCTTCAATGGCAGGATGAATATGAACTTCTATTAGGTCTTCATGAGGGCGTGGACAGGGTTCCTTATCTCGGGAGTCGTTAATAGGCACAATTCTCGGATCGGTCAAGGCCATAAGTTCAACTTCGCCGTCCTCGATCTTGGCTATTAATTGCTATTTCTTCTTTTCAAGTGCCCTCTTGGCCCAAGAACGAGTAGATTCTTGGTCTTCCCTCACCTCACCCACCCCTATTTTTGTGGAGAACTTCATAGATTGATGGTAGAGAAAGGATACGACTTTTAGTGCCACCATGGTGGGCCATCCAATAATTGCATTGTAAGGAGAGGGTTGGTCCACAATGAGGAATTTAACCCAAACAGTGGTCGAAGTGGGTGCAACACCAACTGTGAAACGAAAGGAGGTCCAACCCATGGAATTCACCACCTCCCTACCAAAACTGACAAGGGGAGAGGTGGTGGGCCTTACAGAACTTGAACTTACGTGCATTTGATTGAAAGCATACTTAAAAATGATATCTGCAGAGCTTCCACCGTCGATCAAGATTCGTCCAACCTTGTAGTGGTTGATTAGGGCGGATACCACTAAGGCATCGTCATGAGGAGTATAAACCCCTCAAAGATCAGCTTTACTGAAAGAAATGACGTTGTGTAAAGTAGCATCAATCGTGCTCACCTCGTACACGTGCTCGTTGGCCTTCCGCTTTGCTTTACCCTCTTGCTTCTTCCAGGAAGAAGTAGTTACTCCCCAGAGGCCGATGCCACCATCTATCACAGTGATCATATTGATTTCACCATCAACACGCATTTCATCATCAAATTCTTCAGTTTCTCTTCTCAGAGGGGGTCGGCCGCGGTTATCCCTTCTCGGCCGATCCCTTCGTTCATCGCAGTGACTGCTCTCTCCGGCTCCGAAGCTTGAATTTTCTTTGTGGACATAATGACCAAGGTGCCCTCTTTTTATGAGGGCCTAGATCTCTTCTCAGAGCTGGAAGCACTCATCTATGGAATGACCACAGTCACGGTGGAACTCACAATATCTGGAGACAGCTTTACCCATGGGTTTTCCTTTAGGGGGAAGAGATGGTGGGAAGAATTCTTTCCCCAAATTTTCAACAAAAATTGTGGCTATGGATATAGTGAAGGCCGTCAACCCTAGGCGATTCCCTAGGGGTAGAGGATGTCTCTGATTCCCGGGAAGAGGTCCTAACCTCCCCTCCGTCTGCAGCCTTCACAATCCTTGCACCCTGCTTAGCCTTTCATTTGGTCAGCCTTTTCGCTTCTAATTCCCTTCTCGCCCCTTTTTCACAATGTCTCTGAGGTCGGCTTGGTAGAAGCTTGTACCCTAGGCAAGGGCAGCAGCTAGATTTGGTCCATGATAGGAGCACAAATCGTATGACAGTCTCTAGTGTCGTAATTCATCAATAAATGTGTTTAAGGTCACGGCGTATGGAATATTACTACAGCTCGAACGTTTCTTGTGGAATCGCATGACGACATCACCTAAAGTTTCGGTATTTTTTTGTTAGACAGTGAAAATGTGAGCTGTCGTTTTAGGTCTTCTTTGGGAACAATCAAATCGGGCCAAAAAGAGTTGCTCCAACTGAGTAAATGTAGAGATCGATGCAGGATTCAACTATGGGTACCAGGTACTGGCCATCCCGGTGAGAGTAAGGGGAAATGATTTGCATCTTACTGCCACGGATATTGTGTGCATGTCCATGAACGCGATGAAAATGGAGAGGTGATCGCTAGGGTCGGTGGTCCCATCATAGAGGGTTATTTGTAAAATATAGAACCTATATGGGACTACCTCAAATTCCATATCGTTAACGAAAGAGGATCCAATTGTTAAAAGGAGTCCAACAGTACCCCCAGACCCTGTATCTCCAAAAGCGCAGTCGCTATCTCGACGATGCACCTTTCTAACGCCGCTTCTCTTTTAGGCGGTGCTGCCACGTGACTTGCAGCCACTCTTGACCCATGTCTTTCACCTAGATGAGAGTGAGAGTCAACCTCCTGAGCACGGCAAGCTCTACGATCTGGACAGGTAATGTTACTGTAAGTTCTTCCCTTTTGGTGATTACGATGATCACGACGATCCTCTATCTGGCGTGCCTCCAAGGGCAAAGATACATAATCAAAAATGGCTGGTAGAGCCAGAAGCCATTTTCTAGTCGATTGATCATGCGGATGAGGTTGTTCCCTTGACACGTGCCTTCAGAATGGATGACACGGTCTGATTCCCGGTGAGGATCCTCACCCCTTACATGCCGGATAACTTGTCTCTCTTGGTCAGGAGTTGGTGGTGGGTGGCGTTCCTCTCTCTCTGTGTTCTAGAGAATCGGTCCTTGCTGATTCAGGGCTAGTGACAGACGAGAGAAGATGGTGTCGAGGCAGGTTTGAAATTGAAACAGTTGACGTTCAAAACTATCAAGTCGCACTGCATCCGCAGCTCTGGGAGATGGTCCTGCATGGGGTCCTATTGGTGGAGCTGACAGGCCTACCTGGTTGATAGAAAGTGCATTTTTTTCTTCTTTCGGGATGGGGACAGTGATCCTCGCATCCGGCCTGGGGTTGCGTGACATTTTGCCAATAGAGTTGCTATCTACAGCTTTGTTAGGGTTTCTTGGCCGCAGAGACTGACCAAACTTTGTATTCATCTAACCTCTAGCCAAGAGGAGAGCAAATGATAATTGGAGGAAGGCTTTTAATAGTGCCTTCCCACAGACGGCGCCAAACTGTTGATGTCAAATTTTGGTCGACACCAGCGATATGGTCCGGTCAGTCTTGGAGGGTATTGGAGAACCCTGGAATGGTGATCTTTGGTCCGTGTAACTTCTGATCCGTGGAGAAACCTCTGGCCAGGAAGGGGAAGGCCGAAATCGGAAAGCACTTGACAACCTTCTAAGCCGAGAAGAGGAGGAGCAGAATACTTCGTGATCTTAGGAGAGATGAACCGGTATTTGGAATTGAGTAGTTTTGGGAAGAATGAGTGCCTGGAAACCTGGACAAAGGACTTACTGGGGTTTTTCTGGTGTGTCCCATCCGGCGTGAGAATCAGCGTACGGGAGAAATAATTTATTGTGTGAATGCCGAGAAGAGTGAATAGTAAGTAGTGAGCAAAGTTCATCTACCTTTTAGCAATTGTATGCTTTCCTTTTTATAGGTAAGGTGGAGATTAGTTTAGGGGCTATGTATGGGTTTAATTTCTCATCAAGATCACATCATAGTGTCAACTTTGCATGTAGCCAATGAAAATGTGCCAAGGGGCTCTTGTGTTGGCCATGCTCAGGAGGTATTTGGAGATATTTTGGTTAGGGAAGAGAGACACAATGATACTTATGGATATTTTGGGATATTTTGGAGATATTTTGGGGTGCTTAAAAGGTGAAAAACGGAGCCAATCTTGTAAACAAACTGAGGAAAACACTACCCTGGTACGACCGGGATGAAGAGATTGACTTCTACCCTTCCTGGGCGGACGGAGATGGGGAGGAGTGAGCATTGCTGCGACAAAGAACACCGAGATGGAGAGTGGTCGCCCATCCCGGCGATGACTTGCTGGTAACCCTAGAGACTGCCGAATCCTTTGGGTCAATTGGTGTAGTTGGAGACGTCTCTCTTCTCGGTACATTTTTCGTTCTTAGTCTTTGTCGTGCTTTAAACCCTGTAGGGAGTTGCAGACGGGTGGCGGTCTTTAATTGGTTGTGTTGGAGTGACCATTTTTACACTCATCAGATACTATTCACGAAATCACTATTTATACGTATGGTATAAGATGCTATTGACAAATATGGTATACGATATTATTCATAAATACTATTCACAAATACTATTAATATTTCTATATCTTTAGATGTGATAAATTTTTACAAATATACTAATAATAATGATTATCAACTAATTGGATAAATTTTACAACAATTAAAAATAAATACAATTTTACATAAATAAATCCAAATTCAAATAATATGTTTTTCCAGGACCGCCACGTGGTTTCTCCCTTTGGAGAATTAATACTAAAACTAAATAATCAAGCTTTTATTTTATAAAATCTGAAAATTTTTACAAACTTTGTCTGACAATTATATCTATCAATTTAATCGAGTCAATTTTACAAGAATAATAATAAATACAAATATGACAAAATTTAATCCAAATCTAATTATAATTTCTGACACAGCTCTATTTTCATTGACCTTGAAATAAAAATTGTGGGGTTGTGAGCCAAAGCTTAGTAGAATTTCAACCCATCTAATACTTGTATCCAATCAATCCCACAAATAGCAAATAGGCATGCTTCTCACATAATACGGGATCATAATATCTCATGAAAGACAACAATTATAACAGTAATAACATAAATTACATAATACATAGAAATATTATTTTATTTTTAACATATATACATACAATTATATATCATATATATAGCAAATCAACATTTTATATTAATTTATATATTATTCACATAAATATCCCTTTAAAATAAAAAAAAAATTAATTATATCCCAAAATTCTTAAAATTATATTTCAATAGGCCTAAAACTTTTAGTTGGAAAACTTTTTGAGAGGTCCCAAGATTTCGAAAACTATTTTCTAGGTCTCATCTCATGTGTAAAAAAATTATTATTACAGGATCTCATAAAGTGTTATTTTTATTGGATGAGACCTTTGGGGGAATTTCCCAAATTTTTTTACAAGTCAATTTAAAATTAACATTTAACCTGCAAAAATTATTAAATATTTATTTATATCACAAATTTTCATAATATACAAAACAATACAAAAATATTAAACTTATATAAAATAATATTTTCAAAAATATAAATTTTTGGGGTATTATTTTATAGAAATTTAATTTTTTGGTTTGTCTTGTATGTTATAAAAATAAATGTCATAAATAAATATTTGATAATATTTTATGGTTAAATGTTAATTTTAAATTGACTTTTAAAAGTTTTTGAACTATTGCGCAATTTAAAATAAAATTTAAAATTTTTTGATATATAATTAATATTTTCTTTATTTTAAAAAGGTATTTATGTAAATAGTGTAAAATTAATATAAAATATTGATTTGTTGTCTTTTTTTAGAAGAAGACAGTAAATCAATTGTGTGATGTATATATATACAACACACGTGTATTATATATATATATAAAATAATAATTAATGAGATAGTGAACCTGTGATCAAGACACATACACACACACAGAGAGAGATATATATGATATATAATTATATGTATATATGTTAAAAATAAAAATAATAAAAAATCTATCTCTATAGTGGAGAATTCGGTTCGGATTTTAGGTTGAATTTTTAACTCTTTTAATATATATATTTTGAACACGACTACTTTTTCACGTCTTAATATACTAGCAAGTGCACGAGGTCAAGTTTTAATATAGTGGACCTTTCGATCGGATATCATCATCTGGGAAACGTGTTTGATTACTTGAATACCGCGATTTGCATAGTCTTATATTATCTCGATGATTCAAGAAATGTTTGAGTTTGAATAATTAAAAACTTTGTTAAGCTAATAACTATTGGGTTAATTCTAATTAAATGGATTACCTAAGGATTGATTTTATTCACTCAATACATGTTTGACTTTATTTTATTAACAATAAAGGTGTTTATCCTATCCGATAATCTAGGTATCTCAAACTCGCTCATTACCTCTCCTGAGTGTAAAATGAGCGATTATGTGATTTCGCGTTAACGCCGAAGTCCCTTTCTAGTGTTTTATATAACACATAGTCACATGAGTTTTGACCCAACCTCATGGATTACACACTTTCTAATGCACTCCCAAGTCGTTAGATTGTCGTGATGTGTTTTACCCTAATCCGAATCTGAGATTACCTCTCCCGAGTGTCAAACCCTGTATTCTTAAAACCAACCCTAATACTTTAACAAACATATTAAAATTATAATAGAACGGTAAACACAATCAGATTTAGATAAATAACCGTTAAAGTAACATATATTCAATCAAACAAGTATTTACATAAGTTATATCAATCCCTAGATAATATTTATCTAGCCTACTATGACCTTAACCATACATATATTAAGACACGAAGGATTCATCCTCATTTGATATAAAAAGTTAAGTTACAAAGATAGAAACAAAGGAAGAATGATAAAATCTTTAAGTGGAATAGTCCACTATCGCCAAAGATCAGTCCTAAAATGATTCTTCTTCTCCAAATGTTGAATCTCCTCTTTGAGCTCTCAAAATATGCTTAAGATCATCTATCACAAGTGTAGAACGTCCTTGACAAATAGGGGAAGCAAGGGTTTAGATAGAAGGCTTCAAAATATATAGAAAATAAATATTTTCTACACAAAGAGACCACATCGGCAGTGGTTCACCGCGCGGCGATAAGTTAAGTTGGTTAACTTTACCGTTGCAGCGGTGAACCAAAAATTAAACTCTTTGTACTTTCACTGTCTCGGTGGTGAATGATCGCTGCGGCGGTGAAACAAAACCTAGGCTTTCTAGACTTTCACTACCTCAGCGGTGAGACAGGCATAGCTCACTGGACTTTCACCGCCTCGGCGGTGAATGACCGCTGGGGCGGTGACTTCTGCATAATTCTCCCTGTATCTCCATCGCCTTGACGGTGGGTTTGCTGTCCTGAAACCTTGTTTCTTTCACCGTTTTTTCCACCGCTTCTCTTGTTTATCATATTGTTGCATCCCTATACCTGATTTACATAAAAATAAACAAAAACGCAATAAAATGTTACTAAAACACTCGAAAACTACAAAATTCGGCTTAGAAGTAGATAAGTATTTTCAACCTATCAAATACCCCTAAACTTAAAATTTTGCTAGTCCTCGAGCAAAACATCTGTACGGTGTAGGATTTCGATCCTCGTGTATTGACTACTCGGAAGTGTACGAGGTTAAAGTTTTAGTATAATATGATCGTGAAAGATCGGGTTATCGTATCCATAGGGATTGGTGTTGTTACAATCGAGTATCGCGATTGTCATGACCTAACTTTATCTAGGCGACCAAAAATGTATTTAATCAATTAAACTAAACTAATATAACCTAAATTATCTATACTAATATACTGATACGTTTTAGGGGAAATAATTACCCAGGGATTAATGTGTTTACAAATATGTGTTTGATCTTGATTTACTCACGTTTACGGTGTTCGACCTATTTGACAATCTCGGTTCGTAAACTCTATCGCCACCTCTCTCGAGTGTAAGACAGGGGAATACGTGATTTCGAGTCAACGAAGAAGTCCCCCTCAACATCTTAACGACTCTAGGTCACGTGAGTCTCGCCCAATGTCATTGATTGGACACAATCCAACTCCCGACCGGGTCATTGGATCGTCGTATTGTGTTTACCCTATCGACAATCTCGATTCATAAACTCCACTGCCACCTCTCCCGAGTGTAAAATGAGAGAATACATGATTTTGAGTCAATGAAAAAGTCCTCCTCAATATCTTAACGACCCTAAGTCACGTGAGTCTTGCCCAGCGTCATTGATTGCACACAATCCAACTCCCGACTGGGTCATTGGATCGTCATGTTGTGTTTACCCTATCGACAATCTTGGTTCGTAAACTCTACCGCCACTTCTCCCGAGTATAAGACGGGGGAATATATGACTTCGAGTCAACGAAGAAGTCTCTCTCAACATCTTAACGACCCTAGGTCATGTGAGTCTTGCCCCAACGTCATCGATTGTCCACAATCCTAACCCCGACCGGGTTATTGGATCGTGGAGTTTGTTTACCCTAATCCGATTCCGGGGTTTGTCAAACCCCGTATTCTCCATTTATCTATCTAAGCATGATAAACAAAAATACTATAATCACAATCAAACTACGAAGAACAACATAAATGCAACACCAAAATAATTCAAACAACATATTTATAAATATAGTGTTAATCCCTATACAATCCATGTTTAACTACGGCCATAATCGCATTTACAAATAAAGAACAAGCTAAACATGCTCACAATTCCTAAGTTAGAGAAATAAAGGAAGAAATCGAAGAACTTAGCATCGTCCGAAGATTTGTCGCTAAGAACCATTCAACGATCGCTTCGTCGTCTTTCTCCACCTCGGGATGTGAGCTCTCCCTATAAAACTACTCTATCTACCCTTAGATATATTCTAAAGGGCTCAAAATACCAAGAGAGGCTGGAGAGAGGGAGGAGAGGGGATATACATAGCCAAAAATCTCAAAATATCTAATCAATATCTTCAGTCTGTGCAGAGTTCACCGCCTAGGCGATGGGTATGTCGGTTGGGTGATCGCCTCGGGGGTGAAGACAGCGGTGGATTTCGAAAACATTCTGTCATTTTTCCGCCTAGCTCACTGCCTAGGCGGTGAGTGTCCAGCAAGAATAGGGTTTTCTTAGCATTTTCACCGCCTAGGCAGTGGGCTTGTTTCACAATATTGCCTCCGAGCTTATTTTTCCACCGTTCTTCGACCGTTTTTGGTTCGATCTCATAGTTTTTGCACCAGTTTCATACCTTTTTGCCCCACACACCTGATTTATACAAAAAGTATAAAAACTAATTAAAACATAATAAAATACTATATGAACGCTCGAAAACTAACTTAATTCGGTTTGAAAATATGTAGGTAGATCACACCTATCAACATTCTAACACTAAAATAAACTAACTGTTTTAATTAACTAACGAGCTACTAAAAATGAATAAACTTTAACAAACAAGAAGTAAACGCATGCAAGTTCAAAATTTAATCGAAGAAACCAAGTTGTTCCTCCCTCAACAGCTCTCAATCAGATCAAGTTCGGGAAATAACACACACCATGTGGTATTCTAGAATTTAAACACTCAATATCAATAAAAACCATTCTAAATCCATTTAAAGTGTGTGTATGAGAACTCAAATGTATAAATATCTAATCCAATCGGAACACCGAATTGGATTATTCAATAACTAAGCTCATGACTTAAACCGTTTAAGGATTAGGAAAACCATATGCTTGACTGGGCTCAACTATCCACTAATGTAGGTTTGGAAATTCAAAGAGATCAATAGGGCTTAGATAGACATTGGAGAATGGCCAACGGTATCTTAAGAATAGAAAGCAGGTAATCATTATAATTACGATAACTCAACGATACCCGTGGCACAAACGCTTGTCTCTATATCTCTCTCGTAACCCCTAATATTTAAAACACAACCCTGAACAAGACTTTAAGAACTTTGTATTCACTTATTAAAAGTCCGTAAATAAAAACTATATTCACATAGTTTTTTTTTTTGACAGACCAACTAACACACCCCTAAACTTATTTGATTTTGTACAATTTTAGGAGCGTGTAAATAGAATTCAAAGAATGACAAGTGAATACACTAATACCGAACCAATAAAAATTCGTCTGAAACTCGACCACTCACTTCAAGTAGCATAAAATAATGCTAACTTGATTTCAATCAATACGTGCGTTTGGCTTAGCGACAATGGTTTGGAAACTTTTTATTTGGCTAGGGTTTTGATACATATTCAAAATTGAAAAGGTTATCGGCTTCGACAGGGTAACGAGGGATAAAATTTTCAAGGTTAGCTTCAAAGATTCAAGCGATAAAAATGAAGGCCTAAATCATGCCTCCTAAACTACCTTATCTAGGATTTTGCCTCAAGTTTCCCCCAGTCAAATTCTAGATTCCTCAAATTTGTCATAAACTTATTACTGAATAATTGGCGTCAAATTGTTCGAATGATTAGATAGTGAGGTTATGCTATCGTGCGATTTTAGGATGAAAATGATTTTTACGTAATCGACATGCTAAGCATACAAAACACACATGAATGGCATCACCCCCGACCTTGATATACAATTAGGAGATAATTTTCATAATCGGAAAATGGCCCAGACGAACTCAACAACTCAACACGCAAATACTACTTCATATATAAACATCTCTACATTAAATCTAAACACTAACATACATACATTAAACTAAGAATTTCACATGCATAAACACAAAACTTTAAATAAAACTTAACTATATGTTAAAGTCTACAATGTACATCTAAGCTTTTACAAAGCATAACCAGACATACATAAAACATCCAAATATAAGACATCAAAAATTTGTTTAAAAAATTTTGTTCATCATTTTCTACAAAAAAAATAAAAATGGATGAACATTCCCTCAAACTTAAACGAGGCAGTGTCCACACTGACTAAGCAGCAAACCCAATGGTAGTATATAGCATTCATGAGAAAATATTGGGTTTTGAACACATACCTAGGAGATAAGACATAAAAGTCTCAACTCCTACTGTCTACCTGGGGGAATGTCATCGCCACCATTGTCTTGCCTGAAAGAAAAGTGTGGTGGTTGTAAGAGGTGCAGCGGTAATTACGGCATAGGCAGATAAGCGCTTATGTCGATACCGAGGTGCTTGCTAATGAGCCGTTGGACTTAATCTTATTGACTCGTATACTGATCCAGGAACGTCCCGAGCTCGACAATTTGGAGATCTGAATTATATTGCCCTTGGCAAAGAACGCAATTGTTGAGCCAGACTTCCTGGAGCTCCTTATAGACCCTCTCCAAAATAACCTCACTGGGGGCCTCACATTGTCCTGCCTCTTCCGCTTCGGGACCTTCTTCTTCTACTTTGGGCTCCCCCGCCCCTTGCGCTCTGGCTTTCCACATTTGATTTATCATAGCCGGATCGAGCGAAACAATAGAGGGGTAAGGGCTATCCCCCCGATTATAAATACACCAGCTCGTCGGAATAGGTCGGTCAATAGTAAAGAAAATGAAATACTGACCTTTGTTGTATTGACGACATGAAGAATAGAGGAGTAGATCAAGAATAAAACATTTATCATCTTGCCCGTTTGAATCGAATAAAGCGTCATGGCTCTTTCTTTGGAGACGTCCGACAAGTGAGATGTCGGGAGAAGGCTTTCACAAACAAAATGGTGCCGTATTTTGGGGATCGGATTGAGGAACTTAGACAGGAAAGTGTCTAGACTCGGCCCTCTATGAGTCCACTGGACGTTGCCTAAGTGATGGCTTGGATTATAGTTTCTATGCTCGGATCTCTACCTCCATATGGTTCGTGAGATGGTTCTGGGGCCACCAATCCCAAAACTTTATTAAAGAACTCGGGACTGAAAGAGATGGGGCAAGTTTGGACCCTTGTCCGATTTTTATTTGCTTCGATGATATTTGCATAGAATTCCCGCACTAAGGCCACCTCGCCTCGGGGTGGTGATTTGCAAAAAGCTTCCCAATCGTGGCTTTGGATCACATCTTGAAATTCCATCAGGAGGCTTTCTTATTGCCCAAATCTGTATTGTCGAATACATGTTTGTTTATGTTCGAAGCGGTTAAAGTGCTTCTCGGCTTGTTTTGACACGTACCAGGCGAAATCATAGTCGACGGCAGGACCCCCGATGCGAGAACTCGAACCTTCTCCCCTTACCCATTTTTATGCCGCTCGCTTAGTCATGGCTCCTATAAATCACAATCACAAAACATGGCAACCCAATCATATATGAGCAATTGAAAACAATCCTCCAAATCAACACCGTCAAGAACACGTCACAATCTCAATACGCATACACCAATCGCAACGGTTTTCAACAAAATTTCAACAATGTAGCATGTAATTTTGTATCACAAAATGTAACAATCCATAAAAACCTTGTTCATCACCAAAAATCAAATCAAAATCCCAAAGATAAAGAAAATCGTGAAAATGGGGTTCAAGGGTTTAGGGCACAATCCAAATTCAATGATTCTTGATATGAATATTCAAATCAACCAAAGATTTCAACATATAGATGAAATGTAGGATAAAAAATACTTACTTGTCAAAAACATTTGGTCCAAACGATTGTAAATGGGCGAAATTGCACCTTTGTTCCTTAAACCCTAGGATTCGAAAATAGGGTGGAAATTGATTTTTGGAAGATGATTAGTGGTGGCAATCACAAATTTTGTAAATAGAATGATGAATTTGTGGGTTGGAAATGGTTTGGAATGATGGAAATGGAGAGATTTGGGATTTTAGAGGTGGTTGTGGCAGTTTAAAATGAGCGGTATCGTATTATTCGAACAGAGGCTTCATCGCCACGGCAGTGGAGCACCTTTTTTAAACCCAAACTTTTGGTCATTTTACTGCCTCAGCGGTGAAGCGCCTTTTAAAAACCTTTGCAACCTGTAGTTTCACCATCTCGGTGGTGAGGTCACTGCCTCAAAGGTGAAGCGTTTTGCTGAAAATCTTACATCCTGTATTTTCACCACTTCGGCGATGAGCCTCCTGCTGGATTTTCATGATTTCTTCAAGTTTTCACCACAAGGCTCCATACCACATGCTTCTACTTTGCTAGTTCAATGATTTTAAGTGCAAAACACTTCTCCCAGTATCCACACTCCTCAATTCACCTCTAAACACACTCCGAGACCATTCCGACCTCCAAAACGTAAGTAATAGCAAAAGTCGGGCTAGATCATACCCTTGGTTTATATCAAAAAGTGCTTGATTTACCATCCCCAGCTGGACGTAGTAAATTCTAAGATCAGTTGTCAACGAGGGAGATACTCTCCACAACTCGTTCTTCGTTTTCGAATTAATGTTTGATCCGCTCCCCATTGACTCAAAAAATTTGTACGTCATCGCCTTCCAATTCAACAGAGCTGAATGAAAATACATGCTTGATCCGAAATGATCCGGACCACTGGGACTTCAACTTTCCGAGAAAGAGCCTCAGCCTTGAATTGAATAATAGAACTTGCTGACCCGGGCGAAACTCTCTCCTCTCGATCTTCTTGTCATGCCACATCTTTCATATTGTCTTTGTAGAGCTTGACATTTTCATACGCTTCGTTACGGAATTCTTCCATTTCATTGAGTTGGAGGAGACATTGTTCATCTGAAGTTTTTAAATCAAAGTTCAATTTCTTTATCGCCCAAAAGACACGGTGCTCCACCTCGACTGACAAGTGACACGTTTTTCCAAACACCAACTGATACGGTAACTACCAATCGGTGTCTTAAAAGCCATGCTATGTGCCCACAGTGCATCATCCAACTTCAACGCCCAATCCTTGCAATTCGAATGAATTATTTTCTCCAAAATTTATTTGATCTCTCTGTTTGATACTTTGGCTTGGCCATTAGTTTGCAGATGGTACAGCAGTGCCACCTTATGCCTCAACCCATACTTTATCAACAAAGTATTGAACATTTTGTTACAAAAATAGGTTCCTTCATCACTAATTATGGCCCGAGGTGTCCCAAACAGTGTCATGATATTTCTCTGAAGGAACTTAAGCACCACTTTAGCATCATTGGAAGGCGTCGCCATAGCTTCGACCCACTTAGACATGTAGTCCACCGCCAGCAAAATATACTCCTAACTGAATAACGATGGAAATGACCCTATGAAGTCTATACCCCATATATCAAACAACTCTCATTCAAGAATAGACGTCAGCGACAATTCATGCCTTCTTGAAATGTTACCAGCCCGTTGGCATAAATCGCAAGTTTTTACAAAAGTATATGCATCTCTAAACAATGATGGCTAGTAGAAACCTGACTGAATCACTTTTGCGACCATCTGAGTCACTCCAAAGTGGCCACCGGAAGGTGATAAATGACAGTGATAAAGAATACTCGTCATCTCTTCCTTCGAAACACATTGCTGGATCACCTGATCAGCACACTTCTTGAATAGCAATGTCTCATCTCACATCTAGTGCCTCGAATCAAATAGGAATTTCTACCTTTGGGCACTTGTAAGATCCGGCAATAATACTTTGCAGGCTAGAAAATTAATGATATCTGCAAACCACGAAAGTGTAGTGTCAATTTTGAACAACTGCTAGAATACCTCCGTAATACAGGACTCATCACCGACGTCCTCTTGTACTAGCCATGACAAATGATCAGCAACAACGTTTTCACTCCATTTCTTGTCTCTTATCTCCGTATCAAACTCTTACAACAAGATAATCCACCTGATTAGACGCGGTTTTATGTTTTTCTTTGCGAATAAGTATCGGATGGCGGCATTATCCATATAGATGATCACCTTGGATCCTATAATGTAGGATCGAAACTTATCGCATGCAAAAACAACCTCCAGCATCTTTTTCTCGGTTGTAGTATAATTCTCCCGTGCATAGTTCAAAGTTTTGCTTGCATAATATATGGATCGGAAGATATTCTCCTTGCGTTGGCTTAAAATTGCTTGTACAACTTGGCGCTTGTTCTCAATTGGTGTGAAGAGAAACACTTGGTTCTCAACTGGGAGAAGTGTCATTTTATGGTAAAATAAGGAATAGTCTTAGGTCATCGAGTCTCTTCGAAGGGCCTTGAGGTAGATCGAGCCAAGATTAAAACAAATGAAAAACTTTTACCTCCGATAAATATGAAGGGAGTATGAAGTTTCTTGGGGCATGCCGACTTCTGAGTAACCATCAAGAAAATAATAATGATCGTAGCTGGTAAGACGATCAAGCATTTGATTAATGAACGAAAGCGAAAAATGATCTTTCCTTGTTGCCTTGTTCAATCTCCGATAATCAATACACGCTCGCCACCCAGTAATGGTTCATGTTGAAATAAGATCATTCTTCTTATTTTTCATAACCATCATGCCGTCTTTCTTTGGCACCACCTACACTGGACTAACCCACTCGCTATCGAATATAGCATATATAATTTCAGCGTTCAAGAGCTTCAACACCTCAGCTCTAACGACTTCTTTCATTGCTGGATTTAGCCTCCTTTAATGCTCAATGGAAGGTTTGAATAAATCCTCCATTAAGATCTTGTGCCTGCATATGGTTGGGCTGATTCCTTTAATGTCGAAAATAGACTACACAAAGGCGGATCTATGTCGTTTCAGAATTTGCATTAACTTGTATTCTTCCTCCTCCATCAAGGATGATGCGATTATCACCGGTTTGGTTAAATTCTCCCCCAAAAAGCTATACTGAAGGTGATCCGGTAATTGCTTAAGTATTAATCCACCGTGAGGCAGATTGGATAGTTCCGGAGAACTAACTTCTTCTTCCATATTAGCCACATGTATCGGATCCTATATGTTTTTAGATTGAGCTTCCATAGCAAGAATGTATTCCACAACACCAACTTTCGTGGTTGAGCCCTCCTCACCAAAATCCCCCGTAGATAAGGAATTTGTGAGTGTATGCTCCAATGGATCCATATCCACATTTTCATGAAAGAATTTTCTCACACACGAGTTAACAATATCTACTCGGTTGCATTTAGGACATTCATCCGGAAAGTTCATAGTGTTCAAAATGTTGAACTTTACCTCATCTTCATTAACTCGCAACTTCAAATTGCCATTATGTACATCAATTAAAGCCTTTCCCGTTACAAGAAAATGTATTCCAATGATAACTGAAATCTCTTTATCCTCCTCTATTTCCAGCACGACAAAGTCCACCAAAAAGATGAACTTGTCTACTATCACCAAGACATCCTCAATAATTCCTTTCGGATAGGTTAACGATCGGTCCTCCATTTGGAGAAAAATCATGGTTGGCTTAGCATTCCCGAGCCCCAATTTCTGGTAGACAGAAGATGGCATCAAGTTGATACTAGCACCAAGATCACATAGTGTTTTGTCAAAATAAGATTTCCCGATAGTACACGGAATCGTGAAACTACCGGGATCCTTCAGCTTTTCAGGCAGTTTCCTTGACAATATAGCACTATATTCCTCCGTCATTTTCACCGTCTCGTATTCCTCCAATTTCTTTTTCTTCGTCATTATGTCTTTCAAGAACTTGTCATAGTTGGGCATTTGTTCTAACACATCCGTAAAAGGTATGTTGATTTGTATTTTCTTGAAGATATCAAGAAATTTTACAAATTGTGAATCCAACTTCTTCTTTTGGAATTGTTGCGGATAAGGAAAAGGTGTGGTTAGAATCGGTGGATTGTCCGGGAATGTAATTCTCCCCGGAATCACCTTTTGATTTCCTTTCTTATCTTCCACTTTCTCTTCTTTCTTCTTCTCATCTTTCTTCTTCTCCTCGTTCTCCTCCATGTTGTCTTCATTCTTCTCCTCATTTCTCTCAACAACTTCTTCATCAACTTCCTCCTCCATATTTATCTCAACAACTTCTTTATCAACTTCCTCCTCCACATTTCTCTTTAGTTCATGTAGGTCAACATCATAGATTACCCCCGACTCTTCCTCCACCGATTTTCTTGCTTCAACCTCTTTCCCACTTCTCAACGTAATAGCATTTCATTCCCTCGGGTTAGTTTCTGTGTTGCTAGGAAACTTTCCCTTGGTATGCTCTTGGATCGCACTTGCAAGCTACCTAATCTGAGTCTCCAATGATTTTATAGTAGCATTTGTGTTTGTACATATGGTCTCAATTGAGTCAAGCCTCATCTCGTGCTTGTTGAGTCTATTGTGCATCTCACGCAATATTTTTTGCGTTTCCTTCATAAAATATCCCATCATATTCTCCAAGTTCATCTTTTGATTTAGAATTTGAGGTTGTTGTATTTGACGGTTTTGTTGTATAGGATAATCTTGAGCTTGATTTCCATAACCGGGACGTGGCCGCAACATGTTTTGATTGTTCGCATATGAAAAGTTTTTATGGTTGCGAAGTCCAGGATGATAGTAAGTCAGAATATTAGCGGCAAGCCTGAAAGTATAGGCCCGATTGTTGATGAAGTGACATTCTTCGAACTCACTATCTACTCCGGGTTGAGAACTACTTGCAATGTTCTCCACTTCACAACTTGATCAAGCATCTTTAGCTAAAAAGGTGACCAATTGATCCGAGAGTTTTGAGACTTGGGCCGATAAGGTAGCAATATGTTCGGCATTTTTAATTGAAGCTACCTTTCTTCCCGTGTTCCTCTCGTTTGGCCATTGGTAATTATTGGCCACCATTTCTTCCAATAACGCATTTGCTTCAGTAGGTGTTTTGGACAACAATGATCCTCCCGAGGTGAAATCAACTATGGTCCTTGTTTGGCCATCCAACCTATTGTAGAAGAGTTGGGTTTGAAACCAATCTTGATACCCGTGTTGGGGGCACCGACGCAATAGATCCTTAAATCTTTCTCACACTTCGAATAGTGGCTCATAGTCCCATTGGCAAAATTGCGCTATTTCACCTCTCAGTTAAGAAGACTTTGAAGGCGGGAAAAACTTAATTAGAAACCTTTGAGCAAGGTCATCCCAAGTGTTGATACTTCCAGGTTGAATCGATTGTAACCAACCCCGTGCTCGATCACAAAGTGAAAATGGAAATAACCTCAACCATATTACATCCTCGGCAACACTGTTGATCTTTACTGTATCACCAATCTCTAGAAAGGTAGCCAGATGGACATTTGGGTCCTTATGCAGATTGCTGCTATATTGGTTTTGTTGAACCATATTAATCAAGGCGGGCTTTAACTTGAAGTTGTTGGCCTAGATCGGCTGCCTCCAAATTCCTGAGTAGTTATTGAACATAACTGGCTGATAGTAGTCCCTAAGGCCCTTTGTGGAACTTCTTGCTCCAGAGGCTGTTTCGGTAGTGCCTGCGGTACCTGCGGTTGTTGAGGCATATTTGGCATATAGTCGTCTCTACTGTCGGCCATAGTGTGAGCTTGGCTTCTTCTCTTTCTCCTTATCCTTGTCAAAAAGTATGCTTGATCTCGGGATCAAGAGTAAAGAATTCCAAACTTTTACTACGTCGCATGCACTACTCGACCACAACAAATGAAACAAACAAAAAATAATAATGAATCGAAAAACAAATAAAACAAAATAATTGTCTGGATTAATATTCAACCACTTGGTCACAATATCAACCAAATCAAAGCACCGATCCCCAGCAACGACGCCAAAAAATTTGGACGCGACTACTTTTTCACGTCATAATATACTTGCAAGTGCACGAGGTCAAGTTTTAATATAGTGGACCTTTCGATCGGATATCATCCTTTAGGAAATGTTTAATTAATTAAATACTGCGATTTGCATAGTCTTATATTATCTCGACAGTTCAAGAAAAGTTTGAGTTTGAATAATTAAAAACTAAGTTAAACTAACAACTATTGGGTTAATTCTAATTAAATGGATTACTTAGGGATTGATTTCAGTCACTCAATACATGTTTGACTTCGTTTTATTAACAATAACGGTGTTTATCCTATCCAACAATCTAGCTATCTCAAACTCGCTCATTACCTCTCCCGAGTGTAACATGAACGATTATGTGACTTCGCGTTAATGTCGAAGTCCCCCTCTAGCGTTTTATATAACACATAGTCACATGAGTCTTGACCTAACCTTATGGATTGCATACTTTCTAACGCCTTCCCAGGTCGTTAGATTGTCGTGATGTGTTTTACCCTAATCCGAATCTGGGGTTACATCAATCCCTAGATAATATTTATCTAGCTTACCATGATCTTAACCATACATATATTAAAATACAAAGGATTCAACACCATTTGATAGAAAAAGTTAAGTTACAAAGATAGAAACAAAGGAAGAACGATTAAATCTTTAAGTGGAGTAGTCCACCGTCGCCAAAGATCGGTCCTAAAATGATTCCTCTCCTCCAAATGTTGAATCTCCTCTTTAAGCTCTCAAAATATGCTTAAGATCATCTATCACAAGTTTGGAACGTCCTTGACAAATAGGGGAAACAAGGGTTTAAATATAAGGCTTCAAAATATCTAGAAAATAGATATTTTCTGCATAGAGAGACCAACTCAGCGGTAAGTTAAGTTGGTTAACTTCACCGCTGCGGTGGTGAACCAAAAATAAAACTCTTTGTATTTTCACCGCCTTGGCGGTGAATTATTGCTGCGGTGATAAAACAGAACCTAGGCTCTATGGACTTTTTCCGCCTCGGCGGTGAATGACCGCTAGGGCGGTGACTTCTTCACAATTCTCCCTGTATCTCTATCGCCTCGGCGGTGGGTTTGTTGTCCTGAAATCTTGTCTCTTTCACCATTTTTTCTACCGCTTCACTTGTTTATCACTTTGTTACATCCTTACACCTGATTTACATAAAAATAAATAAAAACTCAATAAAATATTACTAAAGCACTCAAAAACTACCAAGTTTGGCTTAGAAGTAGATAGGTATTTTCAATCTATTATATTTAATCTCTCTATGTATTGTGTGGTTTATGTTATTACTATTATAATTGTTGTTTTTTCATGAGATATTATGATCACGTATTATGTGAAAATTATGTAAGAAGCATGTGTATCTGCTATTTGTGAGATTGATTGGATACACGTATTAGAAGGGATAAAATTTTACTGAACTTTGGCTCACAACCCTACAGTTTTTATTTCAAAGTCGATGAAAATAGAGTTAAGCCAGAAATTATAATTAAATTTGGATTAAATTTTGGAATATTTTTATTTATTATTATTTTTGTAAAACTGGCTCGATTAAATTGATAAATATAATTATCAAACATAGTTTGTAAAATTTCTCAATTTTTTATAAAATCAAATCTTAATTATTCAGTTTTAGTATTAATTGTCTAAATGGAGAAACTGCATGGCAGCCCTAGGAAATAGCAGACAAATATTGGCTAACTTGATAAACTGCATAGGCAATATCAGATTATGTTATCATTAGGTATGTCAAGCTCCCAACCAGTTGCCGATATAGAGTAACATCTGAAAGAAGACTACCATCTCATGGCGTGAGTCTAGTATTAGGCTCAAGGGAAGTATTGCCAGTCTTTTGATCAGTTAAACCATCTTTGGCAATAAGCTCTGAAACATATATTGCTTAGGAGAGAAAATAACAATTTGTCCCAAATGATACTTCAAATATATGAAGTCTATGAAGGCGAAGTGGGATGGTTTGGATTCAGCAGTTCCGAAACGTTGAGTAATGACGAGAAATCAACAATACATGCCCTGATGGAAAATGAGAAAGATGTATCATATTTAAATTGTACTCATTTTTATCTAGTTAATTTTTATGATTTATTTTATGCCTATCAATATCCATTAAACGATTATAAAAATCAATGTTAAAAAAACACTGTAAGAACCAATTTTTACATTTGCATATTTTTAATAGTATTTTAGAATATTTAAAAAATATTTGGGGTCTAATATGTCATTCTAACTTTCATTTTAAAATGTTTAGGGGTTAATTGTGATTTTATAATGTTAATTTTTATCTTTTGGGTTTAAATCGCAATTTAAAGATACTTATAGGGTAGTTAGTGTAAAGTGTCAAAATAATACATTTGTTAGTTTAAGTGGATAAAGATTTAAAAAAAAATAAAAATGTATGAGTGGATTTTGTTATGTACGCCACCAAAGCAATGTAAAGAAAAGAAATAGGTGTTATTTGTTGAACAAGCCACCAAGAAAAGACCAAAAAAAGAAAGAAAAAGGGTTGAGCCTCTACCGCCTCTTTCCTCTCTCTTTATATATGTGTATGTAAATAGATAGTAGGTATATGTATAGCCATAAATAGATATAATTGTTGGTGGATATTTAAAAATTAAATTACGAATTTTATTAAAATGATATTTTTTAGTAGTTCGTTGACCAATAAATATTATTAACAGTTGATTAATATTTTTCTATAAGATTAAATTATTATTTACTAAAATTTTGTAATTATTGTTATAATATTTTTGTGTAGTTAATATTAACTTAAGAAATGGAGCGTCTAATAAATTTCTATAATTAAGAAAATTTGGGATTGAGAAAAAATTTATTTTAGTGTCATGCATTTCACGTATTGCATTCATATTAGATTTATTTAATTAAATTCTTAATTTAGACCCTGTCGTTGTTAGGTTCTCAAGCGACGTCAACTACGACAGTGTTTCGCCGGTAGTGTGAAAAATAGTATAATTATTGAGATGAGTGTATTGTCTTCTATGTAAATTGTCAAATTATATTTTCGTACTAAATTGTGAAAAAGAAAAGATTTATTAAAATGAACAATTTTGTAACTTTAGATGGATCAAATAAAAAGTTGATTGTGAAAAATAATTTTTATTATTATCCGAATATGTCATAGTGTGATCCTAACAGGAGGGCATGTCCTGCGGGATGTTATTGGTCCTGACATGAGGTTATATCTTGTAGGACTTTGTGTTGTGACCTGAGAGGAGGGGAAGTCCTACAAGTGGTTGATATATATTGTTGTTGTTGTTGTCGATGATGATAATGATGATTATCATTATGATATGGTAGTTTATGTTACGTGTTGATTCCTACCATTGGAGATATTGAATGACCCTTACAGTGATGACAACCTTATATTGCACAGTTGTACAGGTTACGGTACCGTTATAACTCGTGATCATGAAGTAAAATGATCATATGGTTAGTAAAGAAATATATGTGTGGTATTTTATTATATCAAAGTAATTTGACCGGTTGACTAAAATTTAGTCATTTTATCATGATAAAATCTGTGGGATTTTGTTACTGCTTAGTGTGTGATTATATTTTGTTTTGGAAAGTGAATGTTGATAAATGTGTTGGATTCATAATTATTTTTATATTATTAAAATAATACACCGATAAAATATTTTGTCTCAAGTACTCCAAGTAGAAGCGGGTCCACTACTGGCGTTAGATAGAGTCAGGGAGTAGTATTGCTTTTGAGACAATCAGGCATGTGTTAGTATGGAAAGGTTGGACTTTTGTAGTTTTGTCATGGAATAGTGGATATGTGTAATCACTGAATTTTGGCTATATAAATATTAGGAAAAAAAAACTAAAAAATCAGTTGTATAAAATATTACATATTCGTTTGTTTCTGGTTGAGTAACATTAAGTTGAGGTCACGCCTAGCATTAGGCGTAGGGCCCAGGGTGGGGTGTGATAATTATTGCCCTAAAAAGTACAGTTCTTTCTACAAATAAACAAGTTGAAAAATACGAAGTCGAAAACACTTTTTTTTTTAAAAATGACTCATTAGATTTCGAACATGAAAGCTAGGAGTTAAAATCGAAAATTGAAGATTTAAACTCTATTGTTCTTAAGTTTACCAAAGGTGGGAATAATTTAAAATGCTTTTGGGACGTTCGAGATATGTTTTCAACAAAGCTGGACTTGGTTTTCAGAAAAATATTAAACAAAAACGACTTTAAAAATTCTTTCTAAAACCAAGAAAACTGTAAAATGTTTTAATTGCAAGATTTTAGGGTATACAATTAAAAATTATTTTAGACCTAAATTAAAGGTAAAACAAGTTTAGGTTCCTTAGGTAACAATAAATATTAAAGCTAACAAGATCCCAAGTAGATCTGGTACCACTTAGGAACAATTTGAGGTGCTCCTTATGGATTAATCTCAAAGTATCTATAAGCAAGGGCAAATAGTTCCTCGATAGTGTTTGTTCTCAGCACATGATAGGGGATAAAACAAAATTTGCGTCTTTTACACCTAAAGATGGAGGTCATGTGACTTTTGGAGACCATGCCAAGGGTAAGATTATTGGAATAGGCAATTTCGATAATGCTTTTACTCATATTGAAGATGTACTTTTAGTTGATGGTTTGAAACACAAATTGTTTAACATTATCCAGTTATGTGATAAGGGTTATAATATTGTTTTCGACGATAATAAGTGCATTAAGAAATGGTAAGGTTAACAATATTTGGCTTATTTGTTCTCATTTCCAAAACGTGTATGCATGCTCATTTGATGATCTTGCATCTCAAAACCTATCATGTCCTAATGCATTATTTGAAAGTAGTTGGTTGTGGCATAGACGTTTAGGGCATGCAAGCATGGAATTAATTCCTAATTTGTCTAAGAAGGGTCGTGTCAGAGGATTGCCTGATATTAAATATGTTAAGGACAAGATTTGTGATGCATGTCAAATCATCTTTCAAGAAAAAGTTGAATACTGATAGGTGAAATTTATCTATCTATTTCTAAACCGAATTTGGTAGTTTTTGAGTATTCTTGTAATATTTTAATTTGTTTTTATTTATTTTTGTTCAAAGCAGGGGTTAGGAGCAAAAATGGTTGAAAAATTAGAAAAATGGTGGAAAAATAATGAAGAGGATCAAATATTCAGTGCAGCAAATCCACCGTTACAGTGGTGAAACAACAGAGAAGCAGAAACCTTCTGATCGCTCACCACTCCAGTGGTGAGATCCTCGCTGCAGTAGTGAAATAGCAGAATGCCCACCGACATGCCCACCGCTGCAGCAGTGAAACCTACTGTTGTAGCAATTAATGGCCAGTTGTTTTAGATATTTTCTAAATATTTTATTTTTGTTCCCTTTTGTTCCTGGTTCATTCTCACTTTTGTTAGAACATATTGGGAGTGTTTTTGAGTGTTCTAAAAAGCTCTCAACCAACCAAAGAGGAGGAACACAATTATAGAAGAGGAAACAAGATCGGAGCGGTTTTTACGGATGCCACCTTTAGATAACAGTTATTCTCCTTTGTTTCTCTCTTTATTCTTAACTTCTTTTTTTTTTTTTTTTTTTTTGTTGTTTGGACATGTATATATGGATTATTGTTGAATATATGGTTATGTCCAAGAGCTAAACACTAATTATCTATGAGATTGATATAGTTTACTAATATACGTTATTTGAATAAATCATATTTCGTTAACGATTGTTTATCTTTATTCAATTGTGTTTACCGTTCTTTTACCTCCATAATATGCTTGTTATGATATTGTGGTTTATTTGAGAATACGGGGTTTGACACTCGGGAGAGGTAACCTCGAATTCGGACTAGGGTTTCAACACAACGTGACAATCTAAAGACCCAAGAGGGTATTAGAAAGTGTGCAATACGTGAGGTTGGGGCGAGACTCATATAACCAAGTGTCGTATAGACGCTCGAGGGGGACTTTGGAGTTGACGCGAAGTCACATATTCATTCACTTTACACCCGGGAGAGGTAGTAAGTGAGTTTTCGATACCTAGATTGTCGAATAGATTTGAATACCGTTAATATAAACTAGGTTGAATCAAACACGTATAAGTAAACGAAGTTAATCCCTAGATAATCTATTTACATATAATATACTTAATATTATAGTTTAATTAATTATTAATTTAGTATATTATTTATAAAAACAAAAACCCAATTTTTATCGCCTAAATAAAGTTCGGTTATGATAATCGCGGTACTCAATGACCATTTAAACCAATCCCTGTGGATACGACAACCATTCTCATTCATTATTCTATAAAAGTTGACCCGTATACTTGCAGTAAAAGTAGCGATGTAATATTCCGCTACCAATTTTTTGGCGCCATTCCCGAGGATTGGTTTTTAGATTGTTGTTGATATTATAAGTAAGTAACTTGATTTTAATATATGTATTTATTTTGTTTATAATTTTTGTTTGTAGTTTTGTTTTTTTTGCAAGGTACTTGAGGATGTTAGATCAATAAGTGCTATTGCAATTCTTTCAACGAGATTCTGAGCTATTTTATTATGCTTGAGATCGATACAAGGAATTGTTGTTCCGATTCCCAAACCATTGTTTGCCGAGGGAGTGTCAACTACTGAACTTCCTCAATAGGTTACTAGCCGCAATAGGAAATTGGGTGGAAAGAGGAAACGGTACTACCTCTTTCGAACAACTAACCCTGGATGAAGCCTATTGGTTGTTGGGAGACATGGTCGAGTTTGATTTTTGGAGTTGAAATTATTCAACAAGCTACAAACGCTTTAGGGATAGTTTTACCATTTCGGTGCCATGGATTGACACCCCAAACCAACATGTAGAGTCTTCTCCCACTCTGGAAGAAATGTTCGGTAAATTTATGGGGGAGGACTCAAGCGTTCTGGAGGGAAACAAATGACCGACTCACTAAGCATGAGGATTGTCTAGACAAAATTGAGACGATCTCCGCTAAAATTGATGAGACCATAAAGTCTCTTGAGACTCAAATCGGTCAGCTTGTTAGCTTCATTGAGGCCGAGGCAGAAACGATGGCACTGAAAGATACACAAATCGTATCCGAATATGAAAACCACCGTGAGGAACTGGATACGAGTGGGAGGAACTTGGGTGCATTCAATGATGATTATCCTACTGAGGAGAAAATCCAAGTGTGGATTGGAAATGAAGAATCACATGTTAACGATTGTGATTCCTCACTTCTTGAAATCCAAATATTGATGCCGTCTCCGATCCAAGAAGATCACATCTATGAGGATCCAATGTGGCTCAATTGTCCTCCACCGCCTTTTGCAATGTTCTTTCATGCCCACAAAGTACATGAGACGGTGAAGAATCAAGTTGAGAGTATGAGCCAATCAATGCCGAATTTCTCCAAGCTTGAGGGCGTTCTGAATCAAAACCCATATGTGGTGTTGTATAACACTTACTATGGGTAGAAAAGGTTCTTTGATGAGCACTTCTCCATGTCAAGCCAAGGACTTTAAATCAAGCGCTTATTGGGAGGCAACCCAAGTTTTCAAAATAAATTAGATCATCACCGCCAACTTTACTCGGAGGTGAGATTGTTTCACCTCCCAGGTACGTTCATAAGTACGAAAATGTCCATATATTTATTCCTTTATACTTAATATTTCATACTTATTTTGTGCCTAATTGTACTCACTAAACTTATATTTTACTTTAGGAAACAAATGAAGGAGTTTAGAGCAAAACGAAATAAATCACGAGTTTTAGGCTGTTTCGACACATGTTCGTAATTAGGTCATAACTTTCACCTATGAACTCCGATTGAGATAATTCAAGATGATATGAAAATATAGGAAACATATATACAACTTTCATGTTTTGTATTTCTCCAGAATCGGACTATATCATGGTCTAAATTGAACTTGAAGTGGTTGTACCTGCACTCTGACAGTCCAATTTGAAGAGAACTGGAGATAACTGAAAATCAGCCCCGCGACCCGATTCGACCCGTGAACTAACCCAGTTTTCTGATCAACCTAGAACCAATAAATGACCATTTAAGTCTATGAAACTAAGGATAGAAAGTGGTAAGAAGCAATTGAGGTCATTCAAATCATGAAGGGTTAAAAGTGTAAAAAAGGAAAGTTGGTGCAAATGATGTCATTCAAATATCATACAACTTCATTTTTCAATAGATTTCGGATAGAATGGTGGAGGAAATGGAATTGAATATTTATTATTGAGAGGGAGATATTTTGGAATTTTTTGATTTATCATAAAGGGGAAAATTTATTCTTTTTCAAGGGATATTCGAACAGTGGCCAAGGGAAATGGAGGTCGAATAGTGACCTTGGACTCATTCTCTTCTCTCTTTTCTCTTTTCTAATTTGTAAGCTCCCATGGCCTTGTGTGGCTAAGACATTTCTCTTGGTCAAAGGAAACTGAAGCCTCGGAATCAATAAGACTGTGAGATCTAATTTATTTTCATTGTTCAATTTATATTTTGAGCATTGGATGTTCTTCTATGCCAATGTTCATGATTGTTTCGTTTAATCACTAGGAGGCCTACTTATTTATTATTCATTACAATCTATTGCTAGTTTAGATATCAAATCCGTAATTGTTTGATCCCTCTAATCTGTGAAGCAACTAAGATTTAATGATTTGCTGCATCAGAAATTATTAGATCTTAGGAAGAACACTCAACTAAATTAAATACAATCGCTTGTACTTGTGTTGTTTTGCTTTATCGATCTCTCTAATTCTTAATGTTGTTACTAGATTAAACTTTTAGCGCTTGTCTGAGGTTGTTTAGTAGTTATGGTTAATTAGACTACTTGTTTTCTAATTAACTACAAGTAAGGGGAGATAGGAAAATAATTCTAACGGTGAATATTCAATATGTGAATTGTTTTATGCTTGCATCAATAAACAGTTATAAAATTCCGAAGGTAGATATTGATTTAGACCAAGGTGTGTTTTCTGATTGAATTTCGGTATTAAGTTTGCAATTCTTTTTTTTATTGATTTTATTAGTTTGGCTATCCTATAATCAAAAGCCCCTTTCTTATTCACGTAGCACAGATTTAGGCTAGGCACTCTCTGTGGAAACGATACCTGCTCACACTACTACATTTCATATTTAGGAGTAGAATTTTATTTTTGGTTGCCTACGACAGCACACCAAATTTTGGCGCCGTTGCCGAGGAGTGCTTCTAGTTGATTTTTCTTGTGCTTTTTGAGTTATCTTATTTTAAGTTTGGGGATATTTGATAGGTGAAATTTATCTATTTATTTTCAAATAGAATTTGGTAGTTTTCGAGTATTCTTGTAATATTTTAATTTGTTTTTAATTTTTTTTTGTTCAAAGCAGGGGTTAGTAGCGAAAACAGTCGAAAAATAAGGAAAGCAGTGGAAAAATGATGAAGATGATCAAATATTCAGTACAACAAATCCACCGCTGCAGCGGTGAAACAACAGAGAAGCAGAAACCTTTTGATTGCTCACCGCTGCAGCGGTGAAAGGGCAGAATGCCCACTGACATGCCCACCACTGCAGCGGTGAAACCCACCGCTGCAACGGTCAATGACCAGCTATTTTAGATATTTTGTTTTTGTTCCTGGTTCGTTCCCACTTTTGTTAGAACATATTAGGAGTGTGTTTTAGTGTTTTGAAAAGATCTCAACCAACTAAAAATGAAGAACACAATTAGAGAAGATGAAACAAGATCGGAACAGATTTTACGGATGCCACCTTCAGATAACGGCTATTATCCTCTGTTTCTCTCTTTATTCTTAACTTGTTTTTGGTTGTTTGAACATTTATATATGGATTATTGTTGAATATATGGTTATGGCCAAGAGCTAAACACTGATTATCTATGGGATTGATGTAGTTTACTAATATAAGTTGTTTAAATAAATCATGTTTCGTTAACGGTTGTTTATCTTTATTCGATTGTGTTTACCGTTCTTTTACCTTCATAATATGTTTGTTTATGATATTGTGGTTGATTTAAGAATACGAGATTTGACACTCGGGAGAGGTAACCCTAAATTCGGACTAGGGTTTAAACACAATGCGACAATCTAATGACCTGGGAGAGTATTAGAAAGTGTACAATCCGTGAGGTTGGAGCCAGACTCGTGTTACCAAGTGTTGTATAGACGCTCGAGGGGGATTTTGGCGTTGACGCGAAGTCGCATATTCATTCACTTTACACTTGGGAGAGGTAGTGAGTGAGTTTTCAATACCTAAATTGTCGGATAGATTTAAATACCGTTAATGTAAATTAGATTGGATCAAACACGTATAAGTAAACGAAGTTAATCCCTAGATAATTTATTCACATATAATATATTTAGTATTATATTTTAATTAAATGTTAATTTAGTATATTATTTATAAAAACAAAAACTCAATTTTTATCGCCTAAATAAAGTTTGGTTATGATATTTGCAATACTCAACGACCATCTAATCCAATTCTTGTGGATATGACAACCCTTTTCATTCACTATTCTATAAAACTTGTCCCGTACACTTGCAGTGAAAGTAGCGACGTAATATTCCGCTACCACATACGTGTACTTCCAAACCTCTTGAATTGTTGCATTGAGATTTATTTAGTCCTAATCCTATTTGTAAATTTTATGCAATTGTCATCGTCGATGATTTCTTTAGATTTACTTTAGTTCTCTTCATGACTAAGAAGAGTAATGTGACATCTGCATTCATTAAATTATGCAAACGTGTTTAAAATGAGAAACAATCTTGCATTGTTGACATTTTTAGTGATAGAGGTAAAGAGTTTAAAAATAAGAAAATTTCTAACTACTATGATGAACATGAGTATTCTCACAACTCTTTCTACTCCTAGAACTCCACAGCAAAATGAGATTGTTCAAATAAAGAACATGATGCTACAAGACTTGTCCAAGACTATGCTAAATGAAAATAATCTACTTAAATATTTATGGGTTAAAATTATAAGTATCGTATGTCATGTCATTAATCGAGTATTTATCCGAAAATGTTTTAACAAAACACCCTATGAGATTTGGAATGACAAAATCTCAAATATTTCTTATTTTGAAGTTTTTTATTGTAAATGTTTTATTTTGAATGATAAAGATAATTTGGGTAAGTCTGATGCTAAATATGATAAGGCTATATTTTCTTAGGTTTGTTCTGGATAGTAAAGCATATAGAGATATAATAAAAGGACTCTGGTTGTGTTTGAGGAAACTAATCTATTTATGTCTAGAAAAGATTTAGATGATGATGATGCATGTATTTCAGCAAACCGGAAGGATCAAATAATTGAACCTAAAAAAGAACCATATGATCCTCCTGGAGAGTCACAACCTATTGAGGAATCAGAAACTCCAAGGGCAACGAAGCGTGTTATGGGTCACCCAGCTGAGGAAATAATTGGTAGCATTAAAAGGATTTAAGTATGCGTTCTTCTCTTAGAAATGTTATTAATCTTATTTTTCTCTCTAAAATTGAAACTAAAAATGCAAATGAGACTATAACTGATGAATCATGAATTTTAGTAATGCAAGTAGAATTGCTTCAATTTGAGAGAAATAATGCGTGGGATCTAGTTCCTAGACCAAAAGTTCACCCTGTTCTTGGTAGCAAATGGGTCTATCATAACAAAAGGATGAGTATAGTAATTAGAAACATAAAAAATCTTTCTACTTTTTTCTCAACCTTTTAAATTTTTTCTCAAGTTTTCTTGTTCAACATCAAATATCTTCATTATATCGCGATCAATTATGTATCAGGAATGAATGCTTGACCATTTCAGTTGCAAAAACATTACAAAATCTCCTAAACCCATAATTTTTCACAAATTTAAAAGGTAATTCATCATTTATAATCATTTCCGCATGATCCTTTCTAGCGGTCTCTTGACTAAAACTTAATGTCACAAATTAAATACCCTATTTTCCATCTTTTTTAGGTTTAAAATCTAATTTTCTTGCCCCTTAAGTTGTTCTCTATATGGATATTTAGGACAAGTTGGCAAATAATTTTTTAAGCTACTTGTACCATGAATATTTGGGTTGGCACTATAAACTTCTTTTTTTTTTTTTTTTTATAATATTTGCATGTGACTTTTAGCTCACCGCCTATTTCAATCTTATCAAAATGATCTCATACTTCAGATATTTTTCTTTTATGTACTTTACTTTTAGGGGAAAAAGATGATTTTGAATGTATATTCTCATTGGGATCGTCAATTTTCCTTTCATCTGTTATCATAGGGTCTATTACTAAAAAAAAATATAGACATACTGACAAAGATTACATATTGCCAAAAATATAGATAGAGATAGAGAAAGATTACAAAAGAAAAAAAAAAGTTAGAAACTGAAAAATCAGTGTTTCAAAAAAATTAGTGTACACTAAACAAAAAAAACAAAAAAAAAAAAAAATTCAATCTACAAAAAAATCAATTATCCTAGAACAAAAAAAAATTATTTTTCAATTGTTGTACACAAAAATGGAAAAATCAGACTGAACAATCGAAAAAAGAAATCAGTGAGGAAACAATTCTGCTATGATTGTTCTCAAAGAAATCATTTCATTTTTTTCACTAAGATGAAAATCAAAATTGTTAATTTTCACAAAGAAAATCATTTTTAGCACAAAAGAAATTCATTTCAGATTACGATTTGAAATTGATTATCAAATCATTTTGTTGCTATTTTTCTGGGAAACTAACAAGTAACAAATAACCATAAACTTGATCGGGAACATATACATGAGTATTTAGAAATGGGATTCCAGCACCGATACTCTTTATGTTCGATACCATATCCAAGAAAACAACACAGACGAGCCATTGGTTCAAGTTTGTTGTGTTCATGTGGTTTGAGAAGAACAAAACAAGTGCAATCAAAGACTTTGAGTTTAGAGTAATCGGGAGATTTACCAAAAAGACGCTAAAATGGAGACTGGTTTTAAATTGTAGCAAAAAGGACACGATTTATTGTATAGACGACTGTGAAGGCAGCATCACCCAAAAAACGCTCAGAACATGATGAAGAAATGAGGAGAGCACGAACTGTGTCAAAAATATGTCTATATATGCGTTCGGCTCGTCCATTTTGTTGGGATGTACTAAGACATGAGCGATGGGGGAGCGTGCCATTTTTGCGAAGCAGGTTAAGAAATGCATGATCCTTGTATTCCATTGTATTATCTGAGTGAAAAACTTTGATATTTCTAGAAAATTGGATTTGAAACATAGAGGAAAAGTTATAATATATTTGGAATAGTTCGGATCGATGTTTCATAAGAATTTATATTGAGAATAGTCGTTCGCAAGGAAAACAAAGTAATGACAACCACCCATCAATGCATGAGGAGAAGGCCTCCAAATATCAGAATGAATTAGATCAAATGGTGCAAGGGAAATAGACTGACTTTTTTTGAAAGGTAGAGCTGGTTGTTTTGCAAGTTAGCAATAGATACATTTGAAAGACTCATGTTGAACTAAACCTAACTGACCGCTAGAGATAAGCGATTTAAGTCGACTAGAAGAATTGTATCCTAATTGAGAATGCCAAATTTGGGATAATGAGAGAAACACAGGTGGCTATGGAGATAAGGATGATGAGAAAAAGGATACTGGTGGTGGAGGTGAGGTTGCACAGGTTTGTGAAGGAACATGTGGTTGTGGTAGTGGTGGAATTGGAGATAGAAGGTGCAAATTGCTGAGTTCAAATAGGCGTCCAACCTTACAACCAGTCCCAAGGACTCCTGTACACGACAACCACTATTAGAAAATATGACTTCAAATCCCAATTCACAAAATTGCCCAACAGACAAGAGATTTAAGGTGAGTTTCGGAATAAAAAATGTGTTAAGAATAGAAAGATGAGAAGTAGAAACCTGGCCGGTATGGGTAACACGCATTTGAGAATCATCAGTAGTATAAATACTAGGGCTATTTATCACGGAGAGATTGGTTGAAAAAAATATTAGGATTAAATACCATATGATTACAACATGCAGAATCAAAGAACCAAGAAGAGTTACCTATAGTAATTGAGAAAGCAGGGCAAAGATTTATACTATTTTTAAAGAAGATATGATAGAGGAGTAAGGCCAAATTTGTAATAGACATGGTAACAGTAGTGGAGGTAGGATCTAAACTTTCTTTAGCATTGATAATGAGCAAAGAACCCACAAATATCGTTGTCAAATTAGGAGAAACTACTATCACGGATCGATTCAGAACGCTGAAATTATTCAGGAACCGGTCTATAGTCAAGAAAAACTGATTGAGAGCCCCTTGAATTGATCAAATCTTCGTGATGAACCGAATTAGTAATATAAAAACAACTATATTGTATGATCTAAATTTTATTAAACGGATATCACAGATAGATCCTGAATACTGAAATTATCGAGGAACCGATATTGAATTTTCAAGGACCGGGTGAAAAATGGATGAACCGGTGTAGGAACCACACGAATATAATAGAAAGTATATTCTGTGAGCTTCAAACCACAAGACAGAGGCTAAAAACAGAATCAGAACATCGAAAAATCCCAGGAACCAGTCCAACTTTGCAAGAAACCGGTTTAAAAAGGCCCGAACTGGTCAAATGAAGGTACCTTGGAAAACCGATGACGTGGCAGGGGTCTGGTGAATGGATGCTGACGTGGAGGTTAATGGGTAATGTGGCAATCAACAAGATGACATGGTTGTCCATGTGGTGCTGACGTAACGATGACATGGTAGTGGTCAACGATGACGTGGACGCCACGTGGCAATGACGTGGTAACAGAACACCTAAATAATGCAGACGTGGCAGCTGATATGGCATATGACGTAGTCAAGGTCAATGCTGATGTGGCTGAAGTCAACGATGACGTGGCCCTAGTGTAACAGTTGACGTGGTAGAAGACAGCATGTGGCGCATAGATATGATGCTCAGTGACACTTAGGGCGCACGTGTAGGCGCGTGGAGTGTCGGATCAGGCTAATTCTTACGTCTTTGGAATCATCTTGTTGAGACAGTTCCATTGGTATATTGTGAGATTGATTTGGAGCCTTAGTTTAGGTGGTAAAGTCCAAAATCCGCGACGGTGACGTGGATCTGAGACAGGAAATGAAGCAGTCGTTTCTTTTGGCACGTGGAAGCGCATACGAGGTTGGTTTGGGATAATTTTTGCGTTGTTGGATCGTCTTGTCGAGACGGTTCCGATGGTATATTGTAAGATAGATTTAGAGCCATGGCTAAGGCGGTAGAGCCCAAAATTCGAGACGGCACAATTAGGAGGTACTGCAGGCTGCTGGTGGCGCATGTGGGCACGTTGGTACTTTGATGGCGGTGATTTTTGTGTCATTGTGTTCGTCTGCAAGATGAAGACGGTGATATGGTGGTTGTTGATACCGGAGTGGTGATAAAACCTATAACAGTGACTAAAATCGCAGGAGAAAATAAACAACGGCGGCGGAAGCTTTAGGGTTTCAAAAAAATGTTTAGAAAGAACAAGTCCAAGAAAGACTTGCTCTTAATACCATGTTAAGATAATTGAGAAGTGGAAGAATGAACCATGTATTGATATTATGAGAAAGAGATACAAGGTCACATATGAAAGGATACACAAGAATAGAACATATACATGAGTATTTATAGGGTAAGTGGGGGTTAAGATTTTGCTTTATAGGCCAAGTCGGCTAAGCCCATTATTACACTAACACCACATTTGGTATATGGGATTCAACTTGAGATTGGAATGAAGTTGAGAATAACCATTCCATTCCTACGTTTGATATGTGAGATTGATTTTCATTTCTATTTCCAAGTAATGACTAATCCCACAACTTATGGGATTAGTCAATCCCAAATGAAATTAGGTATTAGATAATCTTGAGATTACCTAATTCCATAGTGCATCTTATCTTTCGTAGGACAGTGCCTTTCGTGAGCAAGAGAAGAAAGATGAGAGAAATGTCCACAATTTTCTCTTTGTAACCCTAACAAAAGTATAGAGAATCAAACAGAAACCTTGGAATAGAAACACTAAACAAATGGGATCGTAGGTGGCATTTGTTTAGTGTTTTTGTTGTCAACAAATTTTCTTGAAACAATATTTATTTTTTTCACAAAAAAAATTTGCCTAAGAGAAGATCATAAATGGATGTTTTTTTGTTCCCATTATCTGTATTGGTTCCCATAAAACTAGGAACATAGAATTGGGAACATATATGCTTAGAAAAACGGGGGCTTTAGCTGGCGTTTATTTAGAGTGTGTTTGGATATGAAATTTAAAAATGATTTTTTTTGCTTATGTTCTTAGAAAATTTAAAATGAAAACAAAATCATGGGAACAATTATGATTTGTTCCCTGAATTTCTCCCCTTAGAAACTCCAGATTTTCTTTATTATGTTATGTTTCGGCTCAAATTTTCTTAAAAATCCAGATTTTTTCCTTAAATTTTCTTCTTATCTTATGTTTAATATGGGAACAATTCTGATTTGTTCCTTTTTTTTTTAATTATTATTTTTCTAAAAAAATCTAGATTCTTTATTTCCAAATTACGTTTTAATCTCCCATAAAACTATAAACAAAAACGGAAACTCGGGAACAAAAACAAGCAAGAGACTGTAATCCCCTGTAAAAATTATCATTCTCTATTTCACTTTCAATTTTATTTATTAGTCATTTCAATATTATATTTGATGCATTTTGTAACCAAACGTATGAATGGTAATGATCATTTCAATATTATATTTAATCTCGTTTATCACCAAACATATGAATGGTAATGACCATTCTAGTCCAATATCATATTCATTTCAATACTACACTCATTTATTCTATTCTATTCCGTTTCAGCGTATCAAATGTAGCGTAAGAGTTTAGGCTATTACCAAAGGATGGGTCAGCCGGTGAGGGCCAATCCGCGACGGAATTGAGTTGACCCGCAATCCGTTCGGGGTTAGGAGTTCATGCCTGTTTGATTTTTGGGTTCAGCTTGGACGGGTGGCATTCGGATTTCCGGAGCCGGATCACGGCGGGTTTGCGGGTCTGAAAACTTCAAAAGGCTTATTGGGAGTAAAATAGAGCCAATAAAATAAACATCTTACCTCATAATTCCTCGGTCATGAAAGCAAAAGAGGTAAAGGAAAAAAAAATAAGGGAAATAATCAGCGATGACTATCAAGAGCAAAAAGGCGAAAAACAGGGTTTATTGATTCAAAGAGATCTGAAGGATCCATCAAAATAGGAGGGTGGGGTACTGAGTAACTTCGGAGAGGGCAGGTACGAATGGACCCTGCAGTTGTAGACAAGATCATTGAACGCCTAATCGAGGTCCGATCGTCCAAGCCGGGGAAGCCGGTGCTGCTCTCCGAGTCTGAAATCAAGCAGCTCTGCGTAGCCTCTCGTGATATCTTCATCAAACAGCCCAATCTCCTCGAACTCGAAGCACCCATTAAAATTTGCGGTACTCTTTTCCCTTTTTTTTTTTCCAACATCAAATTGTTCTCTGTTTATGAATTTGTATTGTGTTTACTTTTTCTATTAAAACAGGCTTTTTCATTGTGCATTTGTGAGAATTTGACGGTTCTTATGATTTGTAGTCGGGTTAATCAATGGTATTCTGATTTATTCATCATGCTAAAAGAGACGCTCAAATGGGTTTACGGTATTTTCCAGGAGAAATGCTTTCAGCGTCTTCTAGGTGGAAACTGTTATCGGTTTAACTGATTTCAAATATGAAATGTCAATTCGAAATTTTCGTATTGTTTTTGTGTACATAGCTGATGCTCATTCCCCAAATAATCAACATATACACATGACAAAAAATGTATACATATATATTATATTTAATGCTTCAACCCCACCTTTCACCCCCTCCCCACCACCACCCAAAAAAAAATAAAAAAATCACACACACAAGCACACAAACTAAGGGCTAGTTTGGGAGTGCAGTTGGATTACGGTTGGCTCCAAAAGTGCACCCACAGCAATTTTTCTCTCCAAACACCCTCTGTTTGTAAAGTGCAGGAATTGTGGGTTGCTAGCAAGAAAAGTCTAGGTTATTCTTGAGCAGCCTACGCCCACCAATGGAGGTCAAACCACAGATAAGTGTGGTTGGTGAAAAGTATCTTTGAGGTGTTTTTGGTCAGCCTCGCTTTTCAGTGGTTGCTTTCTTATATTTTTTTTCCTTTTTTTTTTTTTGCACTTTTATCCTTTATTTTTTTAATTAAATTATACTAATATGTCAACCAATTAATATCACATCAACGTTATACTTGGTCACTATTACTAATTAATAATTAACTTGACTATAAATTATCATAATATGCCAAAATTAGTTATGCACTTTATCATATAATATTTATATTAGTATAATTAATTTTGGCATATTATGATAATTTATAGTCAAGTTGATTATTAAATAGTAATAGTGACCAAATATAAGGTTGTTGTGATATTAATTGGTTGACATATTAGTATAATTTAATTAAAACTAGACATATTAAATCTATATGTCTTAACAAATCTATAGTATAATTTTTACTTTCATAAAAATATTCAGACTAGACATAAAAATATCCAATCAAACTTTGAAAATCACATAATTAACAAATAATATAAGTTAAATATGTTGTATAATATTTTATGTTGAAGTATGTATATATTATATATGGCATCAATAATATATATTTCAGGGTATAATTAACAATACATAATTTAAAAATTTAGATAGATTTTAACAAACTTCAAGAATCGCATCCAAACACGAAATTGCGTTTTGAACTGTGTCTTGCACCAACACTTTTAGACTCATTTTCACAGACAACACTTCCGGCCAAAAGTTATAGCCAAACTAGCCCTCAAACGTGTTATGTGTATGTATGGGTATTCGGGTTTGTGCATTTGTGTTATTATTATAAGCTTGCACATAGATGTTTCTCTGTATACATGTACGCATCTTGATATATGTATTTATCTATTTCTTATTCAAGTGATTTTGAATTTTCATGCTTTTGATGTATGTTTTTTGTGGTAAATTATGTGAGATAAGTTGCTAATACTTATGCAGTTTATCAAATGTTTGATTCTTTGGTTTAGCCCACCCACTAACACTCTTATTTGGCTTCAATTTGGAGCTTCAAATAGTTTATGTTTTGTTAGTTGATGTGTCAGGGCTCGTCCAAAACCAAGAATGGAGTTATTCTAAGGCTTAGTTCTTTGAGGCGTTAACATCATCTAGAGCATAAGGGCAAGGTTTAACATAAAGCTTTGCCTATGTGAAAGAATTGATGTGTGTAGAGCATTATGTCACGACCCTAGTACTTTATCTAGTAATCGTATGGCACTTAGCACGGTCCATTGTACTAAGCCTGCCTTCTAACCCGAAACAACACTCCTAAGAGACTAGAAAGGGACTTAGAGATTTAGAGGACACAAGAGCAAAGCAAGAACATAAGAGAGAGTTTGGAAGAATGCTTTGTATTGCTTTTAGAGAAATCTTCCCAAGATGGTTTACAAATGATGGCCAAGAGGCCTATTTATAGTGTGCCTCCAAGATCCTACCAGGTTTCTAGAATATTCATGAATATCTACATTGTTCTAGTTCAGCATGCCATAAGTATCGAGGACCTTCTAGTCAAGCCTAACCATATCAAGTCAACTTTAGCAAATTCTGGAGTCTTCTAGGATGGTCTAGCTCCTTGCAAGTGCTAGCATCTTCTAGATTCTTCCGGATCCTTCTAGTACATGTTAGTGTACTCTAGAACATTCCAGAGCCTTTCATACTTGAGTTGAGTCCATCCAACTCTAGCTTTCACTAGACATCTCTAGGTCACTCTAACATCTTCTAGAACCTTCTAGTGGCTTGTAGAAAATTCTAGATCCTTAGACAACACAATTTCTTTGGATTTTTAGGGACAATTTGAGCAAGACGTGACAATTAGTTGTTTATCTTTCTTTAATGCCTTCTTTTGTCTCAGTTTCCCACCTTTCACCCTTCATTGAATTTTAGTTCTAATCCTTAACGTGGGTAGATATAAATCTTGTCCTTCAAAAGATGTGTTTGAGCTTTTCTACTTTGGTGGAATGATTTTTTTTTTTTTTTGGCTTATTTAGCTTGTTTGATGAAATATTTTAATTGATAAGGGGTGATGCTATATGTTGAATCCTTGATGCTTTGCAAACTAGTCTATATTTAAAAAGAGCTACTTCATATATTGCTATGTGGCTTTAGGTTGGAACCTCCTAACATGGTATCAGAGTTAGGTTTGGGAAGTCTCGTTTGTTTGTCCCTGAGTTGTTTGACTTCTCTCACTCATCTTCTGATATCTATCAATCGCAGCACGTGCAAGGTAGGTTTGCATGCGAGGATGGGTGTAGAATCTCACATAGAATTTGTGAGGCTTCTCAAACTAGTGTTTATATGAAATGATCTACTCCATCTATTGGCATGGTTTTAGGTTGGAACTTCCTAAAACTATTGATCCTAGACAATAGAACTATTGATCAGTCCATACGCTATTCATACAGTGAATAATGAACTGTTAAACTATCCGAGATTGCTTTCCAAGCATTGCATGAGGAAATAAGCAGTTTGTACTAACAAGTCAGAACTTAGATCCCTTGTAACCTGCGTTCAAAATGGTGAAATAACTTGATAGATTATGCGTCTTTCTTTTTGCTATCTTGGCTATATTTTTTTAGTAAATAACTTACACCGTCTAGTAACGGTTTTCTAAAGTATTTTTTAAAATCAATAAATTTAGTTTGGCAAAAAAATACTTTTACTTATAACCAAAAATAAAAAATAAAAGTTTATTTGATAGTGTATAGAAAATATCTTAGTGTGACCGCTAAAAAAGATATCTTCATCCAAATTGTGGGACAATTGAGAAAATTTGGGTAGAGAGGTCTTAATCCATTGATGTCTTAAAATATAAAAATCGATGAAACAACAATGGAAATAAAAAAAAAAAAGTATATAGTTTTTTTACAAAAAGTACTTTAAATCATATTTTTAATTTTTAAGCATCTTTTAAGTGCAAAACAAACACTACTTCTAAAATTATGGGGATTTTTGATAAAATTGAAAATTAAGTGTTGAAAGCTGATAAGTAATGAATCTTAATATATTCATATATTAAGTGCTAAATTTATTAAGTATTTCTCTTTTGCATATTTTCGATTTGCTTTAGTGTGTATTTTTACAACTTTTGACTTTGAAAGTTTTCTTATTACACAATCTCTCAAAAAATTTCTCTCTTTATTTTTTTCTTGGTATTATTTTGTTTCTATATTTTATATTGTTTTTCTCATATTTTTCGATAGTTATAGTTTAATGATACTTGTATTGATAAAAGTTGTGTAATTTTATGTGATAAGTGATAAGTCATGTGCACATCATTTAATTTTTTGGCCTATTTTTAAGTCATAATTAATATGTGCAGTGATTGTTTTATTTTCTGTCAAACACATTTCATTGAATAAGTACTTAATATATTCTCTTGTAAGTGTTGAATTGTGTTATCAAACCGAGCCTAAGTACTTATTTTGCTTGAAAGCAAACTAGTACTTAAAAAACATTATCAAACGGTGCCTTAGTGATAAATAACTTACCATATCTCAAATTTCTAAATTTGTATTCTTTATTTTTTGTGGCTTCAGGTGACATTCATGGACAATACAGTGATCTGTTGAGGCTTTTCGAATATGGTGGTTTTCCTCCCAAATCCAATTATCTATTTTTAGGGGATTATGTAGATCGTGGCAAGCAGAGTTTGGAAACGATATGCCTTTTACTTGCCTATAAAATTAAATACCCAGAGAATTTTTTCCTACTTAGAGGAAACCATGAATGCGCTTCTATTAATAGGATATACGGATTTTATGATGAATGTAAGCGCCGCTTCAATGTCAGACTATGGAAATCATTCACAGAATGCTTCAATTGTCTTCCTGTGGCGGCAATAGTTAACGATAAGATATTATGCATGCACGGAGGTCTTTCTCCTGATCTAACAAACTTGGATCAGATCAGAAATTTGCCAAGACCAACTGCTATTCCTGACACGGGCTTGCTCTGTGATTTACTTTGGTCAGATCCTGGTAAAGATGTAAAAGGATGGGGAATGAACGATAGAGGAGTTTCATTCACATTTGGCCCGGATAAGGTGTCCGAGTTCTTGGCCAAGCACGATATTGACCTCGTCTGTCGTGCACATCAGGTTATATTTGACTCTATTGTTTTGTCTTCTTCTACCCTATGAGACGTCTAGGCATTGTTTAATAACGTTTTTTTAAGTACTTTTTTTGCTTTTAGTGATAACAGTAGAGTTTGTTTTGCACTTAGAAAAAGTACTTTCGAAAGTAATAATAAAAAGGAAAAAATAAAAACATGATTTTAAGTACTTTTTGTGGAAAGAAAAAAATAGTTAGGCACCGTTTGGTTAACACTTTTTTATATGCTTTTTAATTAAAAAAAAAAGTTTATTTGGCACAAAAATACATTTGCATTGAAAGTAAAAGCAAAAAACCCATTGTGTTTGATATCGTAGAGATAATACCTTAGTATTATCCCCATAAATGATCTTTTAATCCAAAAAACAAATCATAACGGATTGAAAAAAAGTGGAGGAAGAGGTACAATTCCATTGATCTCCAATTCGCTATTGGTTTCTTTTATTATAAAAATTGAAAAGCAGCTATCTTATGCTTTTTTGAAGAAAAAAAAAGTACTTCAATTCTTGTATTTATTTTTTAAATTCTTAAAAGTACTTTTTTAGGTGCAAAACAAATGCCACTTTTAAAGTTATGTATTTTTTTTTTTTGCTTAAAAGCAAGTAGTTAAAAAAAGGTTACCAAACAGTGTCTTACTTTTTAATTTTTTTTTTTTATATTATTAGAGATCGATGGAATATGATCTCTCCACGCACTTTTTGTCAAGCATCTTTGTGTTTTCTTTTCTTTCTAGATGGAGAGATTATTCTCCATCATTTCTAGGGATAATATTGGATATTAGCTCTATGCAATGAACATACTTTTGATTTTTTGTTTTAGTAAAAGTAATTTTTATGAAACAAACTTTTTTATATTTTAAAAAGTACTTCAAAAAGTGTTTCCAAACAGTGCCTTAGTAAAATGCTCCCTGGTGCAGGTTGTGGAGGACGGTTATGAATTCTTTGCCGACAGACAGCTTGTTACCGTATTCTCCGCCCCCAACTACTGTGGCGAGTTCGATAATGCTGGTGCAATGATGAATGTGGATGAAAATTTGATGTGCTCTTTCCAAATTCTTAAGCCAGGGGAGAAGAAAAATAAGTTAACGTTGTCAACAAAAATGTGATAAGGAATTACTCATCAATTTTCCAAGGTAAGACTCTTAACATCACATTCAGTCATGTCATTTTCTAGTTCACATGGGCTGTTATTGTCGTTTTTTACTTGGGGTTATTATATAGTCCCTCTATCTTTCGACTCATCCTAATACCGCACCACCTACCTATCTCCGCCACCAACAGCTCACCCACAAAGAGAGAGAAAACCAAAATTATGAAAGCTGATAAATAATCATTTAGAGTGTGCTTGGTTGAGTTTTGGAAACAGTTTCCAAAAATTTGAAAATAGTTTATGGCAACAGTTTTTGAAAATTGTGAAAAGTTATTTGGTTTAGGACCTTTAGATTTGAAAAAGTTCATATTTATTAAAAATTTGTTGAAATTTTGAAAATGATGATGCAAATTTGGTAGAATTTGTTAACCTTTGGAAACGAGAAAAGGATGGAAATAGACAACAAAATTGAAATTGAATTTTGCGTCATCAATTTAATTTTCTCACCTTCATTGACATTTATGGAGGACCATTGCACGGGGAGGGACAGTGGAGTGCGCGGCAGTTGTGGGGTGGGAGAAAGAAGAATAAAACAAAACCATTGCGCAGGGATTCCCGTAGTGCGTGGTGCTTAGTGCTTATAAAGTTACAAGCATCTCTCTGTCCAATTGAAATATGACGGGATGTCTTTGGCATAACCCTCCAAACTATGGTACACTTCCGTTCCAAAATGCTGAATTTGGTGATCCAAAATGAAAATATTTTGTTGGAAAACTTGTATAAGTTAGATGTCGAAACTTGAATTGTCAAATATACTTCTTTGGGATTCGGAATTTTATCTTCCCTTAGCTTTAAGTTCCTGCAAAATAATGTACACGTGGGTGGGTTTGCTGGCGTTGTACTTCCGACATGGGAATCAATAGTGTTCTCGTAAGAATTTGATAGAGTACCAACTAGGAGAAGTTCAAATACCTCGGTCAGACCTCCCTTCTAGTATTTGTAGGAGATGAAATACTTGTTTAGCAAGTCTTTTTATAAATCTCGGTCAATCCCCATTAATTCCCCGGATTTCGTGGAATATGGGAATAATGGACCGTTATTCAAGAGATTTAACAGCTCCTTCCATATATGGCAGGATATCTTAAAAGATCCTGAGTATGGAGTAACTGTTCTCGAGCATGGGGAATGCCTTGGGTTGTCCTCTATTTGTTGAGGATAATCCTTCGTGGTTCTATTGTAGCCTTACGCTCGGATTGTAGGTGATTGTGGTTGGTTACAAGCGTTGTCCTCGGTTTTATTCAAGGATCCCGAGGAGGATCCTCAGGTTCTAGAGTTGAACTTGGTCTCACATGCTTGACACGTGAGCCCTATCTAACTGATATTGGGGACAGGTGAGTATTATTCTTACCCAAGGCAGTACAATAATCATGGTCGAAAACCCCGTCCTTGCCTTATATTGCACTTGTTTCTAGTTTTATTCAACGCAAATGACACTTTATCCTCTGTGATTAGGCAAATTGTTCTTTACCCTCCCTATCTTATTTTCGTAAGCACTGGACCGCCTTGTGTTATCAATTAAAGTGCAACAATTACATTTTCTAATATGGTTTGACTGTTGAGTGTAATTGTTGCACTTTAGTTGATAACCTAAGGCGGTTAAGTGCTTTTGCCTAAACCACAAGGGGGTAAATTGCAATTCGCCTAAACCACAAGGGGATAAAATGCTACTTCTCAAATTAAAATTTTTGCAATAACTTAGCACATTTCGATCTATTTGATACAATTAAGTTAGCCTTTCATGAATTATGATTTAATACCTACCCAAGAAAAGCTCATAGGGATCCTAAACCCTACAAAAGTTCCCCGAATGCAGATAGAGGATAAGATTGGAGTAGGTATATACACGACGTTAGGTGTATTAAAGATGAAGATATTATTTTGAGAGAGATGAAAAAAAGGAAAGACGGCATTAAAAATGGAATATATATATATAACTGGTCCAGAAGCACTAATTTTGATTCATACAATAATCTAAAGGCATGTCATTTTTAATATTAGTCTAATAAAAATTAATTTTATGCAATATAAAATAAAAAATTTAAAATTGTTGGTATCTAAAACTAGTAAACACCTCGAGTTGGTCCGGTTAGTTTCTGCGTGTTGCTGAGGTTGAGGTTAAGTAACCCGAGTTTGGAGACTAGAGACCTGATTCCTTGAGCACTCCTGATCTGACTGTCAATCTTTCGCCATTCCGAGATGAAGTTTAGAGAGTTGGTACTTACAAAATGACCCACCGGGGTTGTGTCTGGTAAAACCCCTTCGGCGTGAGAGTAAGAGCTTGGGGTAGAAAACCAAAATATTGCTTCAAGTTGGTAGTTTAGCCTTACCTGGGGTATTGAATGCTTGACTGTTTATAGGAGTGGAGCAAAATTAACGCCACAAGATTAGGGGCTTGAACTTGGTTAATTAGGGTAACTCTGCGCGTGGCCAATAGGAAGGCGCGTGAGGTGATTAATCTAATGGGCTTGGCTTTTTGGCCCAATTGGCAGACCCATAGGCCAATCCATTTTGTTCTGAGGAGGCTTATTGATGAAGGATTTGCTCTAAGATGACCCGAGAAAACGGAGATCTCCTGAAAGGAGCACAAATGGAGATAAAAACACCTTATCATGCTGCTTGCCGAACAGAGATAGCACGACAGAGTGCTGGGCAGCTAAAATCACAAAGGGCTCATTGCTTATTGTTGTTGACCAGAGGTAGATTGGCAAGGTGGTGATCGGCACAATCCAAACGGATCCTTCCCTTAGTGGATGCCGACCAGAAGTAGTGCAGCAGAGTGCTAGTCGGTGCAATCAAAATGGGTCATTCCTGTTGTGGATATTGACCAGAAGTAGCACGACAGGGTGTTGGTCAGAACAATCCAAATGGGTCCTTCCCTTTGTGGATGCCGACCAGAAGTAACATGACAGGGCACTGGTCAGCACAATCCAAACGGGTCCTTCCCTTTATGGTTGCCGCCCAGAGATAGAACGGTAGGGCGGCGGTCAACACTTTTCATTTGGGTCCACCCCTTGGTGGATGCCGACCAGGAATAGCACGGTAGGGCGGTGATCGGCACTTTCCGCTTGGGTTCTTCCCATAGTGGATGCCAACTAGAAGTAGCACAACATAGTGCTGGTTAACCGTAATTCAATGGGTCCATCCCTAGGTGGTTGTTGACCAGAGATAAAACGGCAGGGCAGAGCTCGTTCAATGATGATGATGTTGTCTCTATTGAGGGGCCCATATGAACTAGTATCCTAGTGTCATTTAGGTAGATATTATCCAAAATTACCCACATTAGTTACCCTTCCAGTTCTGAGCATTGAGCATCGAGGGGTGAAATGGTTGGGATTCCCATGTGGCTGCTCACTGGCACGAATAACTTCAGGGGTGGCATCCTCTGAGCGGCGCCTTATGTTGGGACTATTGGGGGGGGACGCCACGTGTCCTCTTTTTGATAAATTCTAGGATTCAAGGCAATTATGAACGTTTGAAGCGACGCTAGATTTTCCCTCCGCATTTTCCCTACAAGTAGGAGGCTCAAAGGCCTCATTCAACACTTTCAAGTTTTTGAAAAAGCCTACTCTACTCAGTAATTTTCTTTCACTCCAAAATCTCTCTTCTTCTAATGGCCTTTCTTCCCGCTCAGACTAGAGCACAGAGTTTGGCTCGTCGGAGCGAACTTCTTCTACTCCTTATCAGGGTGTTGCACGTTCCTCGTTTTCTTGGAGAGTTCCCATCTCTTCTCCAGATGACCGGCCACGCTCATCCAGCGGCGTGGTTCAATCCCTGACCGAACTGGTGACTATGGTCGGCCATCCTGACGAACGCGGTGGAGCAAGCTCTTCGAAGGACCCTGGCGGCGTCTGGGAGGAGGGCCAAGTGACAGTGACCGGGGTTGAGGCAGTCCCCCTGAAACCACTGATCATCAGTGGGGCAGGGCCCGAAATCTTCTACTCGGTGGTCTCTGTCCTTAGCCCACTCTGGCTCGTCTGAACCCATGAAGACTTGTTAGAAGTATCCATTCATCCCACCATTGAGAGACAGACCGTTCGGATAGGTGCTAAGCTCAGCGCAGCATGACGGGAAAAGCTCACTGATCTCCTCAGGAAAAATTATGACGTCTTCACTTGGTCTCACAACGAACTTCCTGGGATCGATTCAAGTGTAGCTATGCACCATCTCCACGTTGATCCCCATCACCCACTTGTGAGACAGAAACGGAGGAAATTTCACCCGGAACGCCAGAAACTCATTGAGCAAGAAATAGACAAGTTAGTGAAATCTGCCGTGGTAGAAGAGGTAGAATTCCCTGACTAGCTCTCCAACGTCGTTCTTGCGCCCAAGGCCGTAAACAAGTGGCGTCTTTGCGTGGACTTCAAGGACCTCAAGAAGGCGTGCCTCGAGGATTTCTTTCCTTTTCCAAGGATAGATCTGGTCATAGACGCCACAGCAAGACACAAGCTCTTAAGTTTCCTTAACGCTTATGCCGGGTATAATCAGATCCCCATGTTTCCTCCTAATAAGGGCAAGATCTCGTTCATCACGGACAAAGGCACCTACTGTAACAAGATTATGCCCTTCGGCCTCCGTAATGCCGAGGCAATCTATCAAAGGCTTGTGAATAAAATGTTCAAGGAGGAGATCGGGTCAACAATGGAAGTCTACATTGATGATACGCTAGTGAAGAGCACCAAAGCACCTGATCACATCATCCATCTTCAGAACTGCTTTGACAAACTCCGAGCCTATCGTATGAAGCTGAATCCTACCAAATGTATTTCCGGGGTCTGAGCAGGGAAGTTCTTGGGCAATACGGTCTCCCAACATGGCATTGATGCCAACCCTGATCAGATCAATGTCGTTCTTGGAATGGCCTCTCCACGAACGAAGAAGGAAGTCTTAATGCTCATCGGAAGATTGGCCACTCTTAACTGTTTCATCTCGCGTTATTCGGAGAAATGTCTCCCTTTCTTCAAGATCTTGCGGGGCAACAAAACCTTCGAGTAGACGATGAAGTGTGAGGCCATCTTCCAAGAGCTCAAAGTTTACCTCTCCTCGGCACCGCTGCTTAGTACCCCCAAGGATAAAGAAGAACTGTTCTTGTACATTGCTGCTTTGAATACCGCAGTCAGCGCGGCTCTTGTCTGAGAAGAGAAGGGAGTCCAGAGACTCGTATTTTATTCGAGTCAAGTGTTGACTGACGCTGAGACAAGATACCAACGGTTCAAGAAGTTGACTTATGCCTTTCTCATCGCGTCAAGAAAGTTGAGATAGTACTTCCAAGCGCATGTGATTGTTGTCCTTACTGATCAACCTTTGAGACAAGTTCTTTACTCCCCAGATGTCTCTTGTCGGCTCATGAAGTAAAGCCTCAAACTCGGCCAATTTCACATTGACTACCGGCCAAGAACAACCATCAAGGGGCAGGTCCTGGCTGATTTTATTGGCGAGACGACTTTCCCGGAAGAGCCCATCCCAGATGACCATGACCCTACCCGGTAAGAGGCTCATCTCAGCCCAACAGAAGCGTCAGTCCCGAAAGGAACATCATCCCATCCCGAATTAAATGACGATCTCGGCCCAGACCAGTGGCAGCTCTTCACGGACGATTCCTCAAACGGTGGAGGCTGCGGATCTGGGATGGTTCTAGTAGTCCTGGATCGGGAAGAGATTGAATATACCCTCCGATTGGGGTTCCGGGCCACCAACAATGAAGCTAAATATGAAGCCCTTCTTGCCAGACTCAGGCTGGTAAGGGAATTCAATGCCAAAAATCTCCAAGGCTACTGTGACTCGCAACTTGTTGTCAACCAAGTCCACGGCGAGTACGTGACTAAGGATCCGAGCATGACTGCTTACCTTGGTAGGGTGAAAGCACTTATGGAAAATTTTGAAAATGTCCAAGTGAAGCAGATCCCCTAAGAAGAGAATCGGCATACCGACGCTCTTGCCAACTTAGCCTCTGTAGTGGAATTCACTCTGAAGAGAAGTGTTCCCGTCGAATACTTAAAGGGACCGAGCACTGCAGTTTCTGACCAAGTGTCCACCATATGTGCCATCTCAGATGGATCAACTTGAATGGACCCGAGAAGAAATTATCTCCAGCACGGGACACTCCCCTCTGATCGGGCATAGGCCAGATGAATGAGGAAGGCCCGCAACATGTACACTTTCCCGAGTTAACATTGACCCTTGAGGAACAAGCACATTTGTTGCCCACGGGCTTCCTTACCGTTTATCTTCACTAGCTCGAGGCCAGACTTCTATTTCCTGTTCACCTTTGGATCCGGGTCTTCTGTAAGGAGTATTGCCTGTCTCTGTCACAATTTGCTCCGAACAGCATGAGGGTGGTGATAGCGGCCTACATCATCTTCGGGGCAGAGGAAATAGAGTCGAGCATAGAGCTCTTCCGTGTTCTATTCTTTGCAACATCGCTGCACCGAGGTGTTGGGTGGTGCTATGTATCCTCCAGGTTGCAATTTTTATATGACTTGGACTCAAAGATTCACGGATGGAGGGCAAAGTATTTTTACCTTGGAGGGGAAGGCTGGGAGTTCAGCCCAGACGAGAAGGATCGCTCGATCCCCGTCTTGCGAGCTTGGGGAAGAGTTGGTAAGAGATCCTTAATGGTGGAGGGTGTTCGGAGCTTGGAATATTTCTCTGACTTTTGCTTTATTTGTGTTTTGTAGAGTACGAGAAGCAGACGAAGAAGAAGCTCTCTGTCCAGAAATCACCGCACAGAAGGTGAAGGTGCTCCGAACCGCTTTCCACCAAGTGAACGAGCTCCACGAATCGTCGTCGTACGATATTTAGTTCTGTAGGGCCCCTTCCTTGCCCCCTTTTGAGCTCCTGTCAAATCTATCAAAACGTAAGTCCTTCTCCTCTGGCTAGGCCTTTTTGAACACTTGATTCAATTCGGTCTTGAAATTGAGCTTCAATCTTTGCCCTTGGCAGGAATGGACAAGGCTGTTCTCCTGATGAAAATCAAAGCCCAGAAGCAGGCCGCAGCAGTGGGGAGCTCTTCTGCCACTCCGAGTAGGAGACTCAAGGCAGCGCTCCATCTCTACGCTCCCCGATCCCCACCGGAGTGATCATAAGGGACTCCTGTTGCTCCCCTCCCAACGCCCAAGAGGTCGTCTTGACGCCGGAAGATTCCCATGGGAAGGGGAAACATCGAGTTGAAGAGTCTGAGCACCGCTTGAGGAAAAACAAGAGTTCTAGGCACAAGAGTGCACTGAATCCTCCCTTGGACCCAAACCTCGCATTTTTTGGGATTGCGAACATGGGACTGGAGGTCGGAACGCGCCTATTGGATAACTTGGTGCTAGTGCCTGTTTTTGTGGACAGCGTGCTGCTCTTTGCTGACCGGAAGAAGCTGGATAGCGCATCTCCAGAGAGATTGGCAACGGAGATCTTCAGTGATATGGTTGGGGTAAGTGCGCGGGGTTTTTCTAGTACTTTTAAATGATTTCATGAGTTTTCGCTTTTTTTCTTTTAACTAGTTGTTCTCGGCATGCCATATTCTGCTTCTTAGCGCCCGGCAAACACCTCGCCAAGGAGGATTTTAGGCGTCGGCTGGGAGCGGCTGACCAGAGACAGAGGGATGTTGTGGATCTGGCCATGGAACGGACCAAGGCAGAGGCCGTGGAGGAGTGGAAGTAGGGGCCAGGTTTCGAAGCCTTCCATATGTCGATTAGCTCCGACTTCGTGGATGAGGGCTTCCGAGCTGCGCTCAAGTCCCTTTGTCGCTAGTTTCCAGACATTCCATCCGAGTAGATCAAGTTGGAGTTCTCGGAGCAGGTTGGTGATGCTGCGGCCAGAGGGGAGAAGGCCACTAATACCGAGGACGGTGAAGTTGGAGAGGTCACTGCCCTATCTCCTGAGGCCGAGTCTCCTGAGGACAGAACTTATGAGGAGAGGTCCTCCCCTGTGGACATCACTGGGGATGTAGACCAGGACTAGGTCTCTGTCCGACGCTGTTAAGGTGCTTAGGACTTTTTGAGCTTTGAATTTCTCAATTCTTTTTGTAGTTCTTTTTCAATTATTTGCCGAGCTCTGGTGTACGGGGCTAAGAACCCCAATTTGTAATTCTTTTTCGAACATATGAATACACGATCTCATTTACTTTGAAAAACATCTCTGCTCTCGTCTGTGTGCGTGTGGTCGGCTGGGCATTAGGATTTAGACACTTGAGCCTTCTTCCTTAAAGTCCCCTGGTGTTCAAACTCCGAGCGGGGTCTAAAGGGAATGGCGTAGGTCGGCATAAATCATGGGGGTTCCAACCTTTTCCACCGCAGCAGGGTTAGCACGACTAGACAGAGTTCGAAGCAAATCTTGGGGTTTCAATCTTTGTCACTGCCGAGTAGGGTTAGCACAGCTGAGCGGTGTTCGGTGTAAATCAATGGGGTTTCCTCCGCCGAGCAGGGTTAGCATGGCTGAGCGGTGTTCAAAAACCAAAAAATTTAACATTTTTCTTAGTGTTGCACGTTTTTTCAAGAAATGTCCCTTTTTTTTACTTGATTGTCATCTTCTAGGGCCATAGCCCTCTTGTCCCCCTAGGGTTAGCATGGCTGAGCGGTGTTCGAAAACCAAAAAATTTAACATTTTTCTTAGTGTTGCATGTTTTTACAAGAAATGTCCCTTTTTTTTAACTTGATTGTCATCTTCTAGGGCCATAGCCCTCTTGTCCCCCTGGCCCAGGACATGGGTTGGCAAAGCTAAATTTGTGTTGTGGGGCTTAGCAAGAGATTCTCCACGGAGCCTGTTCCTCTTTGTCTCCAGGGAAGCAACATTTAGGTCGGTCCCCCGTGGCTTAATAGATTAGGGCTTTGTCCTCATCTTTGATATCTTCATCCAGGTTCAATAGATTAACAATTAATTTGTTGAAGTCATTCAAATGATTAATCATAGATGGACCTTCTTGGTATTGAAATCGGAAAAGCCTTCGCTTTAGATACAACCGATTATCAATTTTCTTCGTCATATACTTCTCTTCAAGTTTCTTCCATAATTCCTTCGCCATCGTCTTTCTCATTACAAAGTATTTGACATTCTTTGCAAGACAGGGATGAATAAAACCATGTCATGTTATTGATCTTCAACCATGCTACTTTTTCCACATCCAAACCCTATTGAACTAACATATCCATTATCTCATATTGTCACATGCCAAAACTGTCTACTCCATCAAATTTTCAATATCAAATTTGTCATTTGATATTGACAATTTTGTTCGTCAATTGGAAGAGCTTGATATGAAAACTGTTTTTCTACATGGAGATTTGGATGAGAAAATTTATATGTAGCAACTAGATGGTTTCAAGGCTGCTGACAAAGAACAAATGGTGTGTAAGTTACAGAGGTCCCTATATGGTTGAAGCAATCTCCACGACAGTGATATTTGGGATTCGACAAATTTATGAAGATACATAACTTCACACGAAGTCAATACGATCATTGTGTGTTTTCAGTTTATAGGCAATGGACGAAAAAAAAAAACTCTGATTTGCATTAGCCGCAAATCAGAGAAAATCTCTGCAAATTGACAAAGGCTGTCTGAGAATTTTTCTCTGAAAAAAAAGGTGATTGTCGGCTGAAATAAGGAGAGAAAAATGATTTCTCTCTTTTTATCAAAAAAGGTGTGGCCCACTTTTGATAGGTGAGCCACCAATCTCATCAATTTTATTATTACTCAATCTATCTTATTTTTTATTTTCAATCTTATAATTCATTGTTATATAATTTTAATTTAATTTTTCTTTTTATTTGTATTTCTTATTTTTCTATAAATTCTCTCAACCACACATTTACGATCATTATCTATTTTTTCAACATCATATTTGGCTTTTAAAGTTTTCAACCCATTATTATTAAATATTCTGTTTTTTTATTAACTTTTTCAAACAAACCCAAACAAGCCCTGAATGATTTGTATAATAAAGGAGGTTTTCCAACGAGGAAGTAGCTTTTGGAAGAGCCTAATAGTTGTTAGATTTGGCTTGGGCATATACTAGAAAAGATAAAATGTCACATGAATGCATACAAGAGAGGCTTTTATAGCACAAGTTGAGGTTAAAATTATAGAAAAACCATCACCTTCACATATGAGACCCATAAGAAAATGTTAGGTTTATTCCACATCGAATGTGGAAGGGGCTGGTGGTTAGGTTATAAGTGTGAGGGAATGTCTAACCTCATTAGCTACTTTGTTTATGAATTATGGTGTTTTTGAGCCTCTTTTTCTCTCTCTCTCAGGTTTCTTTCCCCAGCTAGATGAAAATGTGATTCCTCATGCTTTGGGAAGCCTGTTGGTTTAGATGGAGAGAGAGAGCTTTTCATTAGCTGCAGGTGTTGGGGAGGTGAAAGCTGCTGTGAGTTGGATTAACTTGAAGCTCCGTTTGCTTTTGTACCTATTTGCATCGAGTGTTATGTGTATATATAAGATGAATATCTAGTTAGGGTTAAAACTATTTATTGTTCTGGCTGCTGGATAATTCGCACCAAGATTTGGAAGAAGTTATTTTTTGGCCGACATTTGAATTATTGTGTGGATGACTTGAGATATTCATGCCAATTTTTTCTAATTACCTCCAGATGCTGCCCTTCATATATTTATGGGTTAATGACTTTTTACACCCCCTGTGATTAGGCCTAATTACACTTTGCACCTGTATGGTATTTTTATCATCATATACTTGTTGTGCTTCTAACTTAAGTGCAACGGTTAAAAATCTCACAAAAGTAATGGTAATGTTGTCATTTCACTTTAAAATTAAGGTTAATTTTATCATTTTGGTTGAACTAATTTAATGGGATCTATTTGCAAAGTTTTCCAAAACTAAAAGGGTTAAATTGTATTTCTCATAAAACACTTCCCTTCCCCTGTTCAGCGAACCCTATCAGCTTCATTTCCAGAAAACAAATCACCCCTCCATGTTCAAAATGAAATTTGGCATCCATTATTGTCATCATCAATCCTTTGCAAATCGATCACCCTTCCCACCCTTCCTTCTTCGATGATTCAGATATGGTTTTTCGCTCTCACTTGCCATTACTGTTTTGATGTAAGTTCCTGTTTGATTTTATGGATTTGTTTTATAATTTTCGTTGCACATAGTTCTTCTTGGGAAGCTTCTCATGATTCCCAGGATTTTATGTGTGTAGAGGAAAAATCTCATCATCCAATCTCCTTGAGCCTTCTTTTAAAAAATTACAATCTACCATGGAGTAGCGCTTACAAGTAATTGGATGACATTTCTATCTGAATCTGGTTCCTAGTTTTTAAAATTTGATTGCCTTTTTTTTTTTTCAATCTACGTTTCTCTCTATTATCTCTCCTCTCTCTCTACCTTATGTGTGTGTAGATATATATTAACAAAAACAAAAAACTTTGGATCTATAGATTCGAGCAATGATCATTTTTTTAATATGTGTGTGTGTGAGAGAGAGAGAGAGATAGAGAGGAGAGGAGATGCGTGATGGTTGGAGTTCGTTGTGGATCAGTGAGGTGGGGGTTTGGCGCAGCTGTGGTGTGGATGGTTGGGGTGGCCGGCGTGGGGGTGTTGTCCAATGGCGAATTGCTTGGGAAGATGTGAAAAAGAATAAAATACACTTTCGCCCCTAACTTTTCTATTAGTATTAAAATAAATCCTATTAAAAAAAATTTAAAGGGTATAAATGTCATTTAACATCAATTATGTCATTTTTGTTGACTTCTAATTTTTTACTGCTAAAGTTAACGAAAAACTTAACGGGAGCACTTAAATCAGAAACACTAAGGATGCAAGTGGTGATGAAAATACTATAGATGTGCAAAATATAATTAGGCCTAACCACAGGAATGCAAAATATAATTAGTATTATATTTATATATTATAAATTAGGACAGTGTAATTTTTATTTGTAGAGATATGGATTAAATTTTAGTCATTCAATTGAAGATATATTTTCTTAATTATGAGATCCTAATGTTTCTATCTCATGATCATAATTACATTGTAGAAAAACATCAAAATGATTATGTAAGGTATTTAGTTAATTAAATTTTAAAATTACATAAAGTGTCTTTCATCCTGTTTAGATTTTTTTTTAGAAGAAAACTTAACGTTAATATTATTTGTTGTCACATGTTTAATTTTCGACTAGAAATTTTGGCACTTGTGATGAGTTGGTTGTCCACCAACCAGTCAGTCGTTCACCAACCAGTCAGTCGTTTGTTTGTTCCTGGACAACACATTGTCACACCAACCCAATGCACTCACAGTCTCACATGCACCAGAAACGGTATGAACACACAACGATTACAGTGGAAGCCAACCCTGTTTTACTATTCAGTGAAAACATGAAAATACATACACAACTTCTGGCTAAGAGTGGCAGGAACATCAATTCACTATTTTGCCTTACAAAATTTGAAATGCACACTATATATAGGCAACAAATACAGTTGATAGGCCAAACTGCTTGGGCAACTTGCACAGAACTGCCACACAGATGCCAAACAAGTGGCTGGACATGTGTCAAGGACATTTACTTGATCAGTTTTCTTGCCAAAGTCCACAACTGCCCCACATGTTTAGCATATGTCCCACAAATTGCCACACTTAACTAATTTTCGCACATCAGTTAAGTCTCAATTGTCTAGCTTAATTCGCCTTTTCCATTGTATCTTGTTGCGTGGCCACACCTAACGGCTTGCCACCACCTTATTCATTTTCCTAATCAGAATGTACTGTTGCGCCCAACGGTGTGTCATGCCACCCACATGACACTGATCACAACGTGGCGTTGTGCCCACGTCTTGTCCACTTTGCCTTGGTGACACACCAAGGTCTTTCATTTTTTCCACGCCACGCCCATGAAACCCAATCCTAGTATTGCCCGCACCTAGAGTTGTCTTGCACCATATGCCAACGGCACCAATGCACACCCACATTGTCCAACATCCCACCATTTTGCTAGCGCATGTCCAACACCTTGGTCCAACGTAGCCCCGTTCTTCCAACGCGTGTTGCCACATGTTGATACTTGTTCCCTTGGTCGTATTCCAAGGTCTTGCTCGTTGTCATGCTACCCACATGGCACCGATCCTAGCATTGTGCCTTTGTCCGCCAACACGTTGCGCTTTGGTTTATACCTCAAATCAATTTTTTTGGGTAAGCTTTACTCCAAACTTCCCATCATATATAAGTCATAACTTACATCTTGCCTTGTCATGCCGAAACCCCACATTACGCCTAGGGTCTGGAGGAAGGGCACCTCCTTATAGTACCTTAAGCAAAATAATTCAATGGCAGCAGTTGATATCAAAATGTTTGAGGAGTCATAATGGAGTCAATAGTGGACTCATGCTCACAGTTGACTCATTGGCTTAGACGTGCGTCCACGTTTTGTGTCACGTTACCTTAACTTGGCACCACCGTGGCGGCATTTTGCCAACCAAGATATATTCTCGTCCAACATTTGCGCAGTTGATATCAAAATGTTTGAGGAGTCATAATGGAGTCAATAGTGGACTCATGCTCACAGTTGACTTATTGGCTTAGACGTGCGTCCACGTTTTGTGTCACGTTACCTTAACTTGGCACCACCGTGGCGGCATTTTGCCAACCAAAATATATTCTCGTCCAACATTTGCCTATCTTCGAACTTTAGTTAACCTCTGTGTATATTCTTTGTCAACCCCGTTATTTGGCACCGTGTGCACCAAGTTCAGTTAGCAATATACACCAAGTTGTTGCTTTCATATACTAACGCATCCGTTTGTGCCATATACACAACGTTCAGTAACAAAGTACACTAAATTCGTGCTAACTCGTCCTCTAGCTTTGTTAGGGAATAACATTTGTCCACTACCCCCATCGTACATTAATCTTTGTCCAAATGTCATTTGAACATTCATAAATTCAATACATCACTTAGGGAGCCATGCATTAAACACATTGGCCCACTTTTGAAAATTTGGGCTTTTTGTAGCATAAATAAGTTTGTCTGCAACAAAGTTTCCGATTAAAAAAATAGTATAATTATTAACTAAAACCATATAAATCCAAGTTTTTTTTTTTTTTTTTTTTTTTTTTTTTTTTCCTTTTATACAAAATGGCCCAATTAATTATGTTTGTTTCCGAATATGTCAAACAAGTTGGAGTAGTTTATGCAGCTTGTTCCTATTATTTAAACAAGATTTCATTGGTAGGCTATTCATAAGAATGGGAGAGAATGAATATATAAGCACGAGTGGTTTTTCGTTATGTTGTGAATAAAAGTCAATCAATCGTTATCTTATTTTATCCTTTTACTGTTTATGATCTTTTAAATTATAAAAATAAAAAAATTATTCCACATATTTTAAAATAAAATTCATGCAACATTAACAAATTCTCTGCGCATTTGATAAAAAAAGTTATTCGACATATTTTTTATAAGGTGAAAATTTTGAAAAATATAAAAACTACTTTTTACACTAAAGTTCAAATATTTATAATTTGATTAATAATTTTTTTGAAAGAGGGATTTGAGAGAACGAAGAAAAGAAATGAAAAATACTTTACAAACAATATGGGCATAATATTTTGTCCCCAATAAATATAAATTTTAAATTTGAAAAATAATAATAATAAAAAAAGGGTATGCACCATCAACTCTCAAAATGTGAAAGAAATTACTGATCAAATCTATCTATTTATTTTTTGCCCCAGTAGCACTTGTTGTCTTTTTCTAACCAAAATATCTCTCATATGTAACTTTCAATGTTAGTATCAAAATACATGAATTTTTTTTTTTTGTAATTCCTAATGTTGTAAAATTAATATTTTTACATTATATTAATGAGTAAAATATCATATTTTTTATGATATGCTAATCATATTTTTTTGACGTATGGATCGTATTATGCGTGGATATTACATTCAACACTTGTGGATGTTGAATGTAATATCAATTATTCTCTTGTTTTATATATGTAGAGTAAAATCCATATGATATTACATTCAACACCTGTAAATGTTGAATGTAACATTAATTGTTCTCATATTTTTATGGATCGTATTATGCATGGTTGTTATATTCAACACCTATAGATGTTGAATATAACATCAATTGTTCTCTTATTTTGTGTATCTATGGTTAAAAATCATATGATGTTATATTCAATACTTGTAGATATTGAATGTAATATTAATTGTTCTCTTATTTTATGTATCCACAATTAAAAATCATATGATATTATATTCAAGACCTATGGATATTGAATGTAATATCAATTGTCACACACAAGTTATTTTTGTCACAAACAATGGAAACATAAATAATGAAAACACCATTGATTTTATTACAAATAAACTGTAAATTGCAAGCTGCAAAGTGTAAATAGTCAAAATTAAGATAAGAAAATATCTCCAGTTATCACGCATCTCTGCCTTCTTCATTTCATCAATTCTCTCTCTAATCTACATGTTCATCGTCCTAGAAATTTGTATCAGATTACCCACATGAATAGCTTCAATCGATTTGCCTTTCCAGGTCGAATCATCCACAATCGAGCTTCACTTACTCAAATTAGGCTCTGTTATGCTCATAATTCAACCCTATCATCACATACATTCGACAAATTGAGAGTTTCCGAGCTAATAACCAATCAACGATGGCTCAAGCTCTAAACGCTAACCAAGGATACAAGCCCTAGCAATTTCCTCCAACAATTGTTCGACTTCAGTGCCGACTCCGATGCTATTCTCGGATACTTCAATAAGCCAGCACAGATCTACACAAATTGAAGAAGAAATCGCAACCACGATAAGTTTTCACAAATCTACGCAACCACGATAAGCTTCGTGGTTGATGAAACGCGAATCATGGGAGGACATTTCGGTAATCTTGCCGCCGGCCATTTTTGAAAAAGGGACTAATTGGTGCAAGAAATCGCCGGACATGAGAGCTTTCGGTGGAAGAAAAAGTAGGTGGGTTTAAACGATGAACAATAATTTATTTTGGGCTTAAACAACAATTTTTCCTAAAAATAAAAATAGCATGAAAAATAAAATCAAGAAGTTGTGGGGGTATAATATGAAAAATTGATAACTTCGAAAATTTATTTGAAAATGCTATAACCTAATTTGGGGTCTTTTTTTTTTTTTCATAAATAAATTTCTTGAGAAAAAAATTTGGGGTGCGTAAAACAATTGCCTAGAAAAAATACAATGGAAAAATAATAAATTTTAAGAGTAATTAACATGTAAAAAAATGCATAGATCTTACGATGAAAAAAAAAATTAATTCTTATTATTAGATATTGTAAATGAAAAATTATTTTTTAATAATAATGACAAAGATAAGGTTAAAATCTTATTTTTAAAACTACCTAATGGGGTGTCCTTGATCTTTTTAAAATGAGAAAGGATGTTGTTATAGGTTTTCTAATGATAGGAGATGTCGTTGAATTCTACTTGATATCAAGTAACACTCAAATTTAAAATAAGAAATAAAACCCAAGTAAACCTACACGATCAGTAGATTTTTGTTTTCCTTTTCATTCTCAGTATTGAAATTTACTTACGACATGTTTGGTACACTGGATTCGATAAGAGATTGGAATAATCATGAAAATGATTACTTCATTCATATGTTTGGTATAAGAGATTAAATTTAAGGGACAATGGGTAGGAGATCCTATATTTAAACTCTAATCGGTCAAAAATCCTACATGTGGTAAAAAAATTTGATTTAATCCTATCTCTTTTAAAAACGCGGAAGCCTTACTTATGTGATAATCACGCATTAGTTACATGTAACTATTTTCTGTGTAATATCACCGTATTAGTTACAGGTAATTAATATTTTTTTTTTTTTTTACAATTACATATTCCAATAATATGTTACTTTTTAGTTACATGTCTTTGATATGTAACTAAAAAATTTGATATTTTTCAGTCACGTGTTTTAATAATATGTAACTTTTTAGTTACATGTCTCTGATATATAACTAAAAAATTTGATATTTTTTCAGTAAAGTCACAAAATATTATACGTATATACATATATTGTAACATGTAACTAATATTATATAAACACAAGTAACTAAAAATACTCAAATATGTGTGAAAAGTAACAATTATGAAATTATAACTACCATTAGTTACATGTAACAGAATTCACTATAAAAATCGAATGTACTCACTAAAAGACTCCCTACAATCCCTACAATATCCCTACAATTCCTACAATGCGGGACTAAAATACAAGTAGAATCTAACTTAAAGAATTAAATCAAAACCTAATAACACAAAAGGATTTTTCACCAATTAGACTTAAAAAAAGAGACTTTTCACCAATTTTTCCTAAATTTAATTTCCATTATCAATGATTCTCTCATCCCACAAAATATAGAATTAACTAATCTCAAGATAAACTTGATATTAATTAATCTTAATTATATAGAATAATGTTTTTTTTTTTCTTTATGGGCCAAAAAACACGCCAAACATTTACCAAACAATGGAATGAAAATAAAATTTAATTAAATTTAAAATAATTTATCATACGTTGAAAATTTTAATTAAATTACTATTTACCCTTGGAATTTATAATACATATATTTTTTATTTTTATTTTTTTACAATTTCCTCCCCCTCCTTCTTCCCTATACCATCTTCTCCAGCAAGAATCTGGAGCCAAATTTTATCCATTTCTCTCTCTCTCTCTGTCTCTCTCTCTCTCTCTCTCTTCTAATAACCTCCCCGTCGGTACCCCCTACCCACCGCCTCCATCTTCTTCTTTTGATCTCTTATACACACACACTTACCTTTAATTTGAAACTTCATTTGGTGTATATTCGAATATTCTTTATAAAAAAAATTTGTATGTTTTTCAACTGGATATTTTATTATATATACACAATATTGCATTCCTAATTTATTTTCAAAAGTAAACAATCGATATGAGAATGATCATTCTAATATTATATTTAATATTTTTTGTCAACAAATATAAGATTGGTAATGATTATTCCATTCTATTATCGTAATAATTTCAATCTTATTGTCGTTCCAATCTACTGTAGCAAAGATGATCGGCTTATTTTTTTGTGTTTCTAATTCTAAAAACAAAGAAGCAAAGAAATAAGTATCAAATATCATCTTAAACACTTCCATTAAGGTCCGACAGCATTTCCTGGAGTACCCAATCGTGTTTAAGGTTGCCCTAACGAATCAAGTGATGTGATCAACTCCTCAGCACAACCATTGATCCATTATCTCCATTTCTTTTATATAAAAAAATCAAGTAGTTATATTCTGATTTAGAATTAACAAATGATCTGCGCTGCAGGACAGCCTAAAAGACGATCAAGTATTGATTCCAATGCCGATCATCTCCTCTTTTGTGGATTTATATAAGCATAAAACCGCTGGAGATGCTTTGCAAAAGTTGCAAAAAAGACGAGGCACAACTTTCAAGTGTCAAACTTTGGATAAAACTTGTATTTTGCTTTCTCAAATTGTATGCGATTTCAAATTTTTTATGTTATAATTGAAAGTCCGATCTCCAATTTACAAGGCTATTATGTAGTAGTCAAGTTCTAAAATGAAATTCTCATATGGTCAATTTGGTGTAAGAGGAAGTGTCCCTTTCGTGATCACGATTTGACTTTTTTGCATCAGGTTGATGTGAGGGAATGCGCCTTTAAGATCGTCCGAAAAGATAATTAATCGAGATATGTATAAATCAATCTACACATACCTTATCGTGTATGGAAAAAAAAAAAAGGCTTAAATAAGAATACCCTGAAAATAGTACAAGATAGTTAACTAAGACCATATTTGGTAATCGCTCCTATCCCAAAAATTCTCATTCGATTCCCAATTTTTTGGGATTTCTGTTTGGGTATAGTATTTGGTAAATCTGTTTCTGTTCCCATTCCTTTCCCAAAACCAAGAATTATTCCAACTTTTTCTTAAGAAGTGAGAAACAAACAAAAATAAATAAATTATTTCTCATAATTCTCATCCCATTTCCAACCAAAAAAAGGCACAGTTGTCTTCTCCATCCTCCATCACCTTCGTCGTCTTCGTCTGCTTCTTCTTCAACCGTGTTCTTTGGGTCATCTATCCTCGTTTGGTTCATCGTCCTCTTTCATCCTTCTTCTTCTTCAACTGTGTTTGTCTCCATTGTCTTCGCCTCGTTGCCGTCCTCACCTTCGTCATCTGCTTAGGGTTTCAATTTGATTTCGAAATCGAAATCGAAACTCAAAATCGAAATACGGTAAAAGACAGGTTGTACTTCCTGATTTCGATTTCGATTGGGGTTTAGGGTTCGATTTCGATTTCGATTTCGATTGGAGTTTAGGATTTCGATTTCGATTGGGGTTTAGGGTTTGATTGCTTGATGATTTATTGATTGTGGTTGTGAGTTCGTTCTGAATTTCTTGGATAAAATCATTACCAAATGTGATTCTTCCAAAAAAAAAATTGTCGTTACCAAACGCGATTCTATTCCCAAGAAGGAAAAATAATTCTCATCTCATCCCATCTCATTACATAGGATGGACACGAAATTATTACCAAACAGGCCCTAAATTGTTTAATGATGTGCCAATTATAACATTGAAAGTGTAAATTAAAAAAAAAACGTGTTTAGTCTTTTTTTCTTTTTCTTTTTTAAATAAAAGATGGAAGTTCAATGCTACAAATTTTTGACAAGAAAGGATTAACCCGCTGGGAGTATTTGAGCTAGAAATCTAAAATTTAGTTTCGGTTAGTGATGATGGTATTTTTGGACATCACTTCTTTAGTACTTAGGTCCCAGACATGTGTACATCATTCCTCTCATCTCTTGGTCTCTGGGCGGCAATCCTCGAAGACTTAGGCATTTTTCTCCCAACATGAACAAGCTTCCACAAGTGGATTGGATCAAACCCTTGGGGCTTGACAATGGGCCACAAGCCCAAGTCCATTGGTTATCTCCTAACACAATCCATCAAGGACTAAGCGTTTGGTTTTCGACTAATTAATCTCGCTCAATATTCCGATTAGTGATACTTATCGTTCTCCACTCCTATAAATACCAAGAGGCATTCAATATCATAAGATAATGCTCATTATTCATCTTAGCGCAATTGTCCATAACTCTTACTCTCACATATAACGAGTTTTGTCGGGCACACACCCAGCAGGTTCTTGTATAGGTACCTGCTTTCTCTTGTATAGGTACCTGCTTTTTGGATATCGGTTATCAGGATCTCAGCTAGACACTCAAACAACACTTAACGGATTTCGGATCTCCAATTCTCCAAGATTCAAGACTTTGCCTCAGCATTCCAACTCAGGACAACCTCTTATGTGGAACCTGATTGAACCATACTGCTGGTGCTTGGCACCAATTCTCGACAACAACAGTTAGGATTCAATTTAAATATATGTTAAACCTTTGAGTCAACCTATAATTGTATTTTTTTTTTTTATTATTATTATTATTATTTTTTTGATATTTCATTCGCTTGAGACCAACTTTCATTTTTCTATTTGCAACACTTCACATAAACTTAGGGCTCGTATACCATCCTCTTAATTTTGTTTGTTTTGATCTAACTATTTCTTAACATTAAGAGTTAAATTCAACATATAAGCATAACATATGTGAAGATCAAATATCGAAAAATAGAATACAATGTTTCTTGCATCCTTTATGTCGTCGATAATTGTTAGGCCTTGAAGACGAGACTCAGTGGAAGCATGGACTTTGGTGCATGATGATGCTAAGGCCTTAACCATGTTAGTCGAGACCAGTTAACCTAGAGAACAAGAAAGGCACCATGTTGTGAAAACATGTGTTGTTGCGCTAATTGGAAGTTGTTGCTGGAAATGGTAAGTGTTGATCTAGCACAAGAATAAGTGTTGGTTAGTCCCTAGAAAGTCAACATTGGGTTGTTGACTTTGCCTTCTCAAGTACACGGCGGTCTATTGCTACCACTTGGGTTATTTTAAATAAAGTATATTAAGGATCTTAACACAAAAACCCAGTATGACTTTTCAAACAAAACGATGTCTAGTGATATCACTTGGATTTTTTGTTTTTTTTAAGGTGTTATAAGGGGACTCCTCTCCTTGAAAGCCCTCGGCGTGGTATTTAACCTTGGCCTACTAAGGGGTCCCGACATGGCAAGGGTGCAATGTAGGAATTCCCTACACGCAGTGGGAAGCCTCGGGGCGTGACTTACCCAATAAACTCAGTTAAGCGAGGTAACGAGGTGCAACATGTGTTGTCTTGAGTCAATGCCTTGGGAGTTGTTGGACTACTCTTGTGGGAATTGGGTGTTGTTGAAGTAAGGTGTAAGATAATCCTAGGCACAATGCTAATACTATGATTAATATTCATTGGAGCGACATGAAATCGGGGAAAGCGTTGGCACGAAGTAAAGTTAACAAAGACAGAACGTGGACACAAAGATATAGGTTGATCACAATCATGTGGGTGGCATGACGAGTCGTCAATGAACATTGGTATGATGATTGGAACAAGAAGGCGTAATGGGCTAATCTTATCAATGGTGTTGTGTTCATAATACAGTGGTACCTAAGTACTGGCTTGTGTGAAAACCAACTGTTGGATGAATGGGTACATGTGCAAGGCATGTGCAATGTAACTATGGTGTTGATAGAGTAATTGTCAAATGCTTATGTGTCTTGTTTGTTTAGACGTCTATCTGTATAGTAGTTTATTTCTGATGCATGCAAGGTAAGAAGAAAGAGAAAAGGGGGAAGAATAAATCCATGAAAACTACATGGAATGATTCAGATTCAAGTAGCTCAGAAACATCTAACAGTGACGAGTTATCAATGCTTGCTCTAATGGCCATTGGCGATGATGTAACAAAATTTTCTAGTACTAGTCATTTGAATTTTGATGAATTATTTGATGTGTATCTAGAATTATTAAATGATTATAAAATTTAATGCTCAAAGATAAATGCCCTACAAAGTATTGTTAATGCATTAATTAAGCAAGTTGAAAAATTTGAAGCTAAAACTATTTCTTTCGAAAATCAGATTTCAAAACTTGTTTTATTAGATTTTGAAAGGGAAAACAATGAGTTGAAATCCAAAATTAAGGATTTGAATTCAATTGTTCTCAAGTTCACAAATAGTGAAAATAATTTAAATATGATTTTGAGAAGTTCGAGAGGTGTTTTTGACAAAATAAGAATTGGTTTACAGAAAAACATTCTTTCCCTCCCTCCCCAAAATCGTGAATCAAGGAATAAGATAGCGCATTTATGAAACTGAGTTGTACATGTTGTTCTAGTTGTGGTAATAAACTTTCTTAGGGTTTCCATTTGGTGATTTTTTTAAAAAGCAAACAACTTCCAAGGAAGTCCAAACCGGATAAGATTTGGATTGGATAGTTTTCACTTCCAGGAATTTGTGACTATTCGAAGATCTCAAATGATCTTCCTATTTTGGGAGAATTCACAAAATTTTGTTTCCATCGAGAATTAAATGGAGTTTTCTCGTATTTTGACTGGAGAATGCAAAAGAGGTCTAAAATGTTTTTCTCTGAAACTAAGAAGCTTGTTAAATGCTTTAACCGTAATGTTGTAAGGCATTACCATAAGAAATCATTTTCATAAATTATCTAAAGACAAGCAGGTATGGGTTACTGAAAGGACGATAATTGACCCGACTAATAAGATTAGACCCACTTAGATTAGGTACTACTTAGGAACTGTTTGCAGTGTTCCTTGCAGGTTAATTTGAAAGTATCATTAAGTAAGAACAAATGTTTTAGACAATGGTTGTTCTCGGTACATGACGGGAGATTAAGCAAAATTTGTGACTTTGATACCTAAAGACGGAGGTCATGTGACTTTTAGAGACAATGTCAAGGGTAAGATCATCGGTATAGATAACATTGGTCATGGATCTACTATTATTGTATATGTTTTGTTGGTTGATGGTCTTAAACATAACTTGTTCAGCATCAATCAATTATGTGATAAAGGGTACAATGTCATTTTATAATAATAAGTGCATCATTAAGAAGTATTTTACTTGGTGCACCATGTGTTGAAAACATTTATACTTGTTCATTTGAAGACTTTTCTACACAAAATTTTCGTATTTGAATGCCTTATCTGAGAATACTTGGTTATGGCATAAGCGTCTTAGGCAACACTAGCATAGAATTAATTTTGAGTTTGTTTAAGAAGAGTCTCATACGTGGATTACCTGCTATTGAATATCTTAAGCATAAAGTATGTGATGCATGTTCATTAGATAGACAATTCAGATTACCCTTTAATAAGACATTGCAAACATCTATATCTAAATTTCTTGAATTGTAGCATTTAGACTTATTTGGTCCTAACTCCATGGGTATTTGTTTTGTCAAAGAAAAATGACGTTGCATATATATATATATTTACCAAGTTTTTAAAATATGTGCAAAATGAGAAACAATCAGACATTATAAATATCTGTAGTGATAGAGGTAGAAAATTTAAGAATGATGAGATTATTAGCTATAATGATAAGTATGGATATTCTCATAATTTTTCTGCTCCTAGAACCCCACAACAAAATAAAATTATTGAAAGAAAGAACATGATGCATCAAGAAATGTGAATTTTTAGCCTGAACAATTGATCGCTAGATGAGCTGATTGACCAGCAGATTTAGGAGGTACGTTTTGGGGCTGATCGGTTGATCGTTGGGTTAAACGATTGATTTTGAGCCTAAAACTATCGACTGCCCGGTTGACCGATTGGTTGTCAATGGCTAGAAAATGAGTCGTTGAAGGTACAATCAGTCAATTGATGAAGTAAATTTTGAAACTTTGACCAGAACATTTTTCGAGATCTTCTACCCTAATCTTGTGCCTTTAAACATTATAAAATCTTATCTAAATGGATTTTGACTGATTTTTATAGATATATCTTATATTTTGAATATCTTATGATTTAGTCCATATATTATTTGATTCAGTGAGATTTACTAAGAAAATTATTTTACATATTTAAAGAGTTTGAATCAAAATCTTTTGGGGACTAAATTGAGAGTTTTAAAAGTGTTTTTCGAGGTTGAACATTTTGGATTTAAAAGGTTTTGAAAGTATAGCCGTTATAGGCATTGTTTAAATCCTATATAGATTGACTTATGTTTTGAGTTAAATTAATCAAGAACAATAGTTTAAAATGAGCTATTTGAAAAGAGAGAATTATTTTTGCTAAAATATATTTTTGAGCGAAATTTTTGAAGAAGTTTTTGATTAAAACTTTTATTGTTTTAACACCGGTTTTTGCGCTATACTATTGTCTCTACGATTTTCAAGGAAACTCGTAGTAATTTGTTTGAAGAAAAAATATTTTCTATTTTGAATATCTTGAAATATCTTGTGAAACGATTTTTACCTAATAATCTAATTTATTTAATCTTTGTGTTTTAATTGATAATAAATATATTTGAATTCTCACGTAATTCTATCCCTTAGTATATTGGGATATTAATTGAGTATATTTTGAATTGAGGTGATAGAAGTTCTTGTGAGGAGAAAAAAAATGCATTATGTGAGTGTGAGAAGATTACATATTGGATTCATGTCTAATTAGGATTAGTCTTTAATCTATTCAAAAATTAGTTTTGTTTCTCAGTCTGTAAAAAAATTAGGTTAGTCTTCAGTATAGTAAAAAGATAGTAAAGTTTGATTCTTAACCTGTAAAAGAATTAAGTTCTTCCTGTGTTTGGTAAAAATAAAATTGTGAAAGTTTGATTTTGAGCCTGGGAAAAGAATTAAATTAGTCTTGGACATGTGAAAATGATTGTAAGTGTTTGGTTCTTATTTGGAAAAGAAATCAAGGTTAGTGGATTGCAAAATTCTTGCGGGAGCTAAGGGGAATGGACGGAGGCGAAGGTAACTTGCCAAACCTAGATAAATCGGTGCGTTCAATTTATCTATCTCTACTTGTTTGGTTGTGCATTTAGATAAACAAGTTTCCGTTATAACTCAAGATAACAATCAGTTAGAGAAATTTGTGATTTGTTTAATTGATATATTATTTGTTTAAATTTTTTATCTTCCTAATTCACCACTCTCTTGGATAGATTTGTGGGCCAACAATTCTGCTTTAGTTTTTTATTTATTTTTATTTTTTATTGTCTATTTCTGTTTTCGATTTTTTTTTTTTTTTACAAAAAACATAAACAAAAAATAAAATAAAAATAAAAAAATATTTAAAAAATAAAGAACAAAAGCATAGAAAAAATAGAAAGAGAGAGAGAGAGATTTATTTTTTGAACCCCAATTAATTTCTAATTAAATAAAAAAACTCAAATAAAAAAAACACTAAAAATTAAAATTTGATGTCATCAATTTTTGGTAATGTTTGGACTAGTTTCATAAACGGACTGAGAAATTGAAGGGTTAAAAATGATTACTTTTTTTTTTTTTTTTTTTTTTTTTCAGTTTCCAGATATCCTCTACACTACGGTCGACGGAGACTAATCCCTTGAGATACTGTCAGGCGCCAGAAACGGGATCTCTCCTAACAAAAAAAACTTTCCATATTAAAAAGAATTACTAATATGATAAAAAGTACTTTAGTATTTGTCCAAATTTTTTAAAATCTTGCAATTAATTCCGAATTAGATCTTACGCCTGACATATCCTGTCTTTTAGCTTTATAATTTGAATTATACACAAGACACCCATTGCCAGATTTGTATCCATAAAATTTCCATATTACCCTTCCTCTTCTCTATTCTATTGTGTATTTTCTTGTTTTTTCAATTTTTGTTTTTGATTTTCAACCCTTTTTTTTTTTTTTTTTTTTCTTCAGTGTGGTTGTTGTTTGTCCTTTTTTACATTACCCCAAGGAGACTTGTCCAATATTAATTTCATAAAATCCTTATTTTTTATTTTAATTTTAGACAAAAATTTATATTTCACTGATATTTGCAGCACATCAATATTTTAAATCATATTGTAAAATGTTCACACAGAGTTTCTAAATATTTGTTACACAATAATATTTGTAAAATTAAACCACATTAACGTAATTGTTACTGTACAATAATTTTTATATCATCTATTGACGGTGCAGTAATTTTTATATTATACATTAACGCTCATATTAAAAATAAAAATTAGGCAATAAATATTTAATCATATCCATAAAAAAAGAATTGTTGCACAACAATGTGTGTGTTTTGTTAAAACAATTTTTTATTAATAAATAAATAAATAGATTTAAGAGGGTATATGTGCTTTGTCCCTTGTCACCCATTTTAATATGTCGGGTAATATTAGTTGTTAGCCTAAAAAATTCTAGGTTTTATATTTAATTTTTTTTCTATTTTTGGGCTTGATTTTCTATTTTTGTTCTTTATTAGAATAATACTAAAGCTAGTCTTTAAACACACGTAATTTTACTAGTAAAAAATTAGCTAAGATTCGAACTCGCGCACCCGAACTCGTACCCAGCCGGGTGATGACAACAAACTTCCAAGACAGAATCCCGTCGCCGGTGGTCGCCACTGCAATTCTCTTCTTGTGTCAGCTCTCCACTTCGATTCTCAGCCGTCCATGCCGTTAAGCCTTTCCTCTTTTCCGCCTCAGCAGATTCTCTCGCGCTCCATCTCTTTCAACTTTCCACCTCCATTTCTTTCTCCCAAGCCAAGAATCTCTCTTTCCTTTCCTTTCCCCGCACACAGATTCTCTCTTTCTCGAAAACTTACCTTTATCAACGATGCCGTTGTTCTCCTTCCCTCACCCTCTGTTCCATTCCTTATTCCCCTTCCTTCTCTTTCTCTCTCTTAGTCCTTTTCATTTCGGTCCTCCCTTTTCGCCTACTCGAAATCCCGGCCATTTCAATTCTATACATACATGTCTTCTTCTTCCGGCGTTAATCACCTCTCTCAGCCCTGTATTTATGGTAAGATCGATTTCCTCTCTATTTTCATTTAAATATGGAGGCTCCTGGTTAGTTGCTTGATTTTCCCTTGCGATTATATGACGATTCTTCTGTGTTTTCTATTTATGCGATAGAAATTTAGTGGTTGATGTGATTGGATGGATTTAAGCAGGGCAGTTTGTTTCTTCGTACGCAGAGAGGAAATCTCGATTCATGAAATGGCTGGGTAAGATTTTCCGGAGCGATCCGAGTCGGGGAGTGACCGCCGGCGGCGGTCGAAACCCGCAGTTTCTCGGAGACGAAAATATGGTTTGGCGTGCCACTCCTCGATCTCTGGTAATTACATCATTTTCTTTTAAAACTTATCAATTATATTTAGCCATTGATTGCGTGTTTTCAATTATTGCGAAAAATCGGTGCTAGGATTTTCAACGTCAAAACTATTCGCAACTCTCGGTACATAAAACACCAAATGGACACAATATATATACCAGCATTTACTTCGGGACCCTATTTTAAATTGAATAAATTATAAAGAGATTTTTATTTAATAACTTTTTTTAAGAGTTCATCTAGAAAAAAATTCTTTTAAAAAATTATGTTGTAATATAACTCTTTTGTGAAATTTTGTTAGTATTTAATCATTTGACCGTTGACCAATTTAATGAATAGACAGATATACCCTTATATATATATATATATATTAGAAACCCTAATTTACATTTCACTCGTTCTCTCTCTCTCTCTCTATTTTCACGCCCTCGCCGCCTGGAGCTCTTCACTAGAGATTCACCTTCTCCATTTCTTTAACCATCAGTATGCTTTTTGTTCCATTATATTTATTTGACCATCTCTCCACTAGAGATTCATCTTCTCCATTTCCATAGCAATTAGTATTCTTTCTATACTAGCCATTATATTTATTTGACCATCTCGTCCTGTACATTGATTATTATTATATGTTCAACTACGCCACCACAACAACTAAGCCATTAGCAACCTCATCGTCTTATGCGCTCTCTCTGACGCCGGAACCCTCTAGTACGCTTCACTTCTATTGACCAACGTAGATAATCCCGTCTGTAGTTTGTCGTCACTGCCGTGGCCATTCGTCAGCTTGCCGTCCGTCACATTGCGTCGTTGTCCGTCCAAATCTAAAACCAGATCGTTGTCCGTCCGTCTAGATCGTCGTCTCCGTTCATCAACTCCCGTCGCCACCGTCTCTCTCTTCTCTCTCATATCTAGATTTCCAGATCTGAATATTCAGATCTGGATTTCTAGATTTTATTTAAATTTTCTATGATTTGCTGATTTTTTTTGTAGGAAATAGTGTACTAAAATGTTCATACTGGATTTTCATTTGATTTTTTCTGTGATTTTAGTATATTTTTCTGTGATTTGTTGATTTTTGTAGATTTTTTTTCCAAAATGTTGATATTAAATGTGATTCGGTAAATGTTCACTCCGATTGTTTTCGCTCATTTTAGGGTTTATTCAATTTTTTTTTTTATTTTTATTTTTAAAAGGATGTTCACGCGTGTTTTAACATTGTGTGAATATTAACGTGAATGTCCCGTTTCTAGCTTTGGATTTTTTTTTGGCGAATGAATCAGGTAATACGTATATGTTTACACACACAGACATGATCATTTTTAAAGATTTTTTAAACTGAAGATTTTGATCATGGAAGATTATTTTTTTTTACATTCACTGTAGCTTCAATTTTGGTTGGGTTTATTATTTTTGTGAAGTGTATTACGTTATTTTGATGAGTGAGCGAACAATGTGGGGGTGAGGACAGAGTGAAAGTCTTTCTTTTGCATGAGCGGATCGAATATTAACTTAATCGTGAATATCAACGTTAAGGGGTTTTTGTCACACATTAAATGGGATAACTGGGGGGTTGGGGTGGGGAAGTGAATATTAACTCATTCGTGAACAATTTATTTTGATATAAGTTAATATTCACAAAACTCGGAAATATTCGTGATGTGTTTGTTTGATCTTAGTCAATATTCACACAATCAAATATTTGTAACACTCTTTTTACGACACTCAAATATATTCATGGTAATGTTATCGTATTTTTCAAACCGACATATGTGTCGTTTATTTGAATTGAGTTACTGTGCAACCTGTATCACTACTCGTTTGTGAATGTTTAGAATTGAGTAAATATTCACTCAATATATTCGTTTCACTTTGTTGGGTTGTAAAATACTATGATTCTGGACTGAAGTTAATGTTATCAGTAAAATGTTAAAAAATTAATATTCACTCACGACATATTAAGTTCTCTTGAATTGCGTAAAATTTCACTCATACACAACGTTGATACTTATACACGCATGCTATGTATTGACACATGTATTGAATATTAATGTACAATCCAAAAAGTAATGAAAATGGTTTTTCCCTTTTCTAATTACGGAGGAGGGCACATGAATATCAATGTTTGGGGTGAGTGAATATTAACTCAATTCCGCAAAGACCTTAGTAGACATTTTTTGCTGGGCAAGTAAGTGGGTATGCTTGTACATACAAAAACGACGTGCGCCCTCGAATTCTTGATAGTTAGGGTTTCCTATTGTAAGAGTAGAGAAAGGGAATATATAGAGGTGTAAATGGAGAAAGTGGCATGATTAATGGGTTAATGTGAGAGATTTTTTTGTTAAGTGGACAGCGACGGAGGAGAGAATCGTGTTACGGGTGATACATTAATATCCACTTAAGTGAAATCTTTACCCAAAAAATAAAATAAAAATATCACATTAAAGAGGAGATCTTGAACAATATTTCAATGGTTTTTGTTTGCAGATTGAGTGTGATGTGTGATAGATATAAAGCTACTTTTCTATTGGAGATGGTGAACATGCAACATTTTTTTTTTCCAAAACAAGAAAATGATGTTTGAAATCAAATAATGACATTTCATTGTAAATTCGCGGTTTCAGTAGGGGCAAACATAGAGGGCCATTTTTAAAAAAATCTCATTAGGCCATAAACTTAATTAACAAGGTCAAAGGGTTATCTAATAAATTGTATTTCTCTAAAGGGTTGAAAAAAAAAATTACTCAATTATAAAATACAATAAAATCACATAAAATTAAGTTGACATTTGTATCATACAACAAAATACTCACGTCACAGTTTTGTAAATCGAGATTTTTTTACTAAAAATTGAAATACAATATTTTAGACAATCAAAATAATATTTCCAAATAAATAATATTTGTTGTGGATAGAAATCCATAATCTGGGAGAAGTATATTCAACGAATCAAATGATATATATATCTTGATAAAGCCACGTAGTTGGCCATGACTAAAAATCAATGTAACCATGTGATATCGGATGATTGAAAAATATTCAAGTTTTTTATACTCGTCCTATCTTATTATATAAATATATTTAGTGACAATTCAAAATGTCAAAACTAATTTGACAAATAAGGATAGAATAAGCTGTATTTTTTCTCATAAAAATTTATTTGCAATCAAGAAAATGATCACTAAAGCATAATTAAGTTTATCCTTATGCTGATCTACTAGCAAAAAACTAGAAAGTTAAAAATTAAATTAGAAAAAAAGAATGTAAAAAAAATATTTATTTTGGATTCCAACCAAACAGCGCATTGGGGTTTTTAAGTTGGGAGAAAAGTTTTTCATTTTCAATTCTACATTTTTATAATTAATTATAATTATCAATTACTAGCCATATTTATAATCACATGTGTAATTACCTATTTATTAATATATTTATATAAAAAAATAGTGTGTGAGTAACCTGTAATCTCAATCGCTCTTTTTTCTTAATAGTATTTATCTTGTATTTTCATTCTTAACAAGTCGTGGATTTATATTATGATTATTGAGAATTTATTAGCAATTCAAAGTTTTAGTTTTAATGCTTAACCATTTATATGTTGCTAAGAAATGTTGTAAAAATGTTAACAATTTGAATGTTGTTTTAAGTCCTAGCGTAGCTTTTGTTGGGTTTATCCCACGTTGGGTGTGGCAAGCGACCGGTAATTGTTGTATTCATGGTAAATGTTTTATATGATGATCAGGATGATCGCTCTAGAGCTCAAAAAGAGAAAGAGGAATTAGACCGTGCAATTGCACTTTCCCTGGCAGAAGATTTGAAGGGACCAAATGGTAGTAAGTTTCTGATATTTATTTATAGATTTTGAAGTTTATTCCTACTCACCCTCAAAACCGTCCCGCGAATTTCTTCAGGATTGAGATGGCAAGCAGAAAGTAATGAAGATTTTGGAAGGTCACTTCATGATAGCCTTAATTCATCATCATACCCTCGTTATGGCCCTAGAGATTGTTATCCCAAAGGGCATAGGTAACGATGTTAGTTTTAATTCGTTATTTCGAATCATCGCTAGATCGGAAGATTCATGAAATTAGTAAAATTACATGCGCATTATTAGTGATTTGAGATTCTAAACGTTGAATTTGATTTCATTGGTTGGTAAAACTGGCAGAATATGTGGTGGCTGCAATCGCGATATTGGCTATGGCAACTATTTGGGATGCATGGGAACCTTTTTTCATCCTCAATGCTTTTGTTGTCGTGCCTGCAGTTTCCCAATCACCGAGCATGAGGTAATTTTTTTTTTCTTAATTACTCGGTAATCATACCCAACATTATCATATAATTAGAATTAATTGAGAAAAGAGCCTATATTTCGCATCTTTTCTCACTCTCATTGTTGTTTCTTTGTTGTTTCAAGTTTTCATTGTCAGGGAGCGATGCATATCATAAATCCTGCTTCAAAGAGCTGACACATCCCAAATGTGAAGTTTGCCTTCAATTTGTAAGGAAACCGTCCATGCGTATTCTAAATTTATTTTCATGTATTCTCTTTTCATGTGGTGTTTGGTGAGTGTTTTTATTTCTGTTCCTAGAAAACTCGGAACAAAACCAGAACAAATAGGAAAAAAAGAATATGTTTTTATTACGTTTCTTGGATTTCAAATTATTTTTTCAGGATAGAACGAAAATAATTTTGTGGTCCTACTTTTCTATAATTGTTCCTAGTTTTCTTGAAAAAGAAAAAAAAGAGAACAACTGACCGAATGCCACATTAGTCAATGTAATACCTTTTTTTTATTGTTCCTATGTGTGTGCCCCTTTTTCTGTGAAGTAGGTCAACCTGATTTTTCTTACAATTTTAAATGTTGATGACACTTTTATTCGCAAAATGGAACTTTTTTACCGTATAGAGAGCGTATTTTGAACCAGCTAAAATATACATTTGAACTTTGCCGGTTGTTAATCAATTTCTTTCATTATCCATAGATGTTATTAGTGACAGGATTGTTAAATTGATTATATTCACTTAGTATGAGATATACATATAACCCATATTGAATTTCTAATTTGTTACTTATGCTAGTAAATTCTTATAATACATTATTCGGAAATTTCAGATCCCAACAAATGGAGCTGGTTTGATCGAGTATAGATGCCATCCTTTTTGGTCCCAAAAGTATTGTCCTTCACACGAACACGATACCACTGCTAGATGCTGTAGCTGTGAACGCCTGGAAGTATGATCGCAACTGGAAACTGTATTAAATTTTTATTTTTATATTAGGTAGTGTTTGGTTGTGAGGAATTGGAGTGTCGGAATTGGAATTAGAAATAGATCCATGGAAATATTCAAGTTTTTGCATACATTCATTTCCAATCCAATTCCAAGACTCCAATCCCATGAAACCAAACACTACCTTATTGTCTATGCTCTGTCCAAGGTGAAGGTGGCTTTGGTTAGTGTTTATGCTCTCAGAAAACTTGGAACAAAAACAAAAATGCAGATAAAGAAATTGCTCTTCTTGTGTTCCCGGAATTTTTAACAAATTCCTGGGAACAGAAAAACAAGATGGTTTGGTTCCAGTATTTTTGTTCATGTTGTAAGTTTTTTTGGGAACAAAACGCCACCCAAATCACTCCTGTGAGTATGTCTTTATCATCATGGAATCAAATTTCCATGCTTGTAGTTAATTTATTCCCCTTCTTGAAGTCTTCGAATGCAAGATACATATCTCTGGGAGATGGACGGAGTTTATGCCTAGAGTGCATGGAATCCGCTATCATGGACACTGGCGACTGCCAACCACTTTACCATGCCATTAGAGACTACTACGAAGGAATGAACATGAAAATCGACCAGCAAATCCCGATGCTTCTTGTTGAAAGACAAGCCCTTAATGAAGCTATTGTCGGGGAGAAAAATGTAATTACACTCTCTCTCTTCTCGATTTCTTCCCAGTTTTGGCACTTAGATGATTCTGATTGGTTCTTTTCCAGGGCTTCCATCACATGCCTGAAACAAGAGGTTTATGTCTGTCCGAAGAGCAGACAGTTACCAGTGTATGGAATAGGAAACTTATATTAATTGCTTTTGGTTTGTGTTCTGAATCAGAAATGATTTTATTTTTCTATATATACACACATACAGATACTGAAAAGGCCGAAAATTGGGGGGCATCGATTAGTTGGAATGAGAACACATAATCAGAAGCTGACTCGAAAATGTGAAGTTACAGCTATTCTTGTTCTGTATGGCCTCCCAAGGTGATAGTCTGAAAACACAACCTTAGTTTGGTTATTTTCCAAGGTAAATTTGCACACGAATCTGAAATTAGGCGCTTAATGCAGACTATTAACGGGTGCAATTCTGGCACATGAGCTAATGCATGGTTGGTTGCGTCTCAAAGGTAACAAACTTTTCCACTTGGAATAATTATAATGCACCACCCCCTTGTACTCTTGACCTATTTTTCACTTTATCCCATCGACTTTGAAAAATCAACACTTAATCCCTCGAAGACTTGATACCTCGTTACCCCCTATACTTTGACTAATATTGCATTTTACTCCCACAATATTGAAAAATATCAATTTAAACTAAATTTGTTCTGAAGTTCAAGGTGATAAGAGAATTGTTTTCCAAAGTTAAGGGGATAAAGCCAACATAGGCCAAAGTACATCGGTGTCATGTAATAATCCTTCCCATTTCACTCGTGTCTGAATACCCTTTCTCTTCCCACCATAGGTTTTACAATTTTCTTTTATTACTATTTTAGGGTATCGAAATCTGAATCCGGAGGTAGAAGAAGGCATTTGTCAAGTGCTTTCATATATGTGGTTGGAATCAGAAGTAATGCCAGGATTCAGAAACGTGGCGTCGACATCGGCTGCTGCTTCATCTTCAACTTCGTCATTGTACACATCATCTTCCAAAAAGGGTGGAACTTCAGTGGTGGAGAACAAATTGGGCGAGTTTTTCATGCATCAGATAGCCCATGATGCTTCTCCTGCTTATGGGGGTGGTTTTAGGGCTGCAAATGCTGCTGTCAATAAATATGGTCTGCGTCGGACACTAGATCACATTCAGCTCACCGGAAGTTTGCCACTTTAAATTCTACTCCCATGAAAAAAAGAAAAAAAGAAAAAAAGAAAAAAAAAATTGAATGATCTCCAAGGAGGCTACATTGGAGATTCCTCAGCCTTTTAACGAAGGCGCAATGGAGACCCGAATTTTTCTGGGGTTTCTTGAGGATATATTTCAGGGGGTGTTTGTTTAGTATTTGTCTTTGTTCCTGTTCCCAAAGAAAACTTGGAATAAAAACAGAAACAATAAAAGAATGTTTCTGTTCTGGTCCTCAAAAAATTGGGAGCAAAATAGAAACAAAAACACTAAACAAAATACCCACATCAGTGACTTGAATTGAAATAATACTTAACACATCTTTCAATAGAAATGCATTCATTTTTGTTTCTATCTTATACATATGAATATGCTGTTTGTTTTCCTGTTATATATTTACTTGCTTTTGGAGCTTGCTAAAGAAGAAGACTGTTGGGAACATAGTAGTTCAAATAAACTGTGCATCAATATAGAAATACTTAATTGGTTTAGCAGTTCCACGAACCAATATCTCTAAGCTGTTCGACTACCTCGAAATGTGCAACACTCTTAACGGCATGTTTGGTAGGTGGTAGTAGAATTAGAAGTTGATGGAATAGAATCGAAATTTGAATGATTGCCTACTCAAAGTTTGATTCCATTCCCATCATAATACTATTCTGCCGCGGCCTGCCAAACATGCTCTAGGAACAGGGTCAAGACACAAGTAAATCCACTCAGAATCGTGGCAAAGAAAAATAACCCTTCAATTATCATCAATTATCACTTTTGGACTGTTCTATATCTATACATGGAAAGATGTCAAAATTTGCACCATGACATAATTTGAAAAAAAAAAAAATCAGTGACATTAAGCAATGACAGGCACCAGAGTGGTGATGTCCGTTGAAGCAATCAATTGCTAAGGGAAGTCAGATAAAAGCTGCTTTAATTTTTCGTAAGTCATAAAAACAATACCAATACTGGGAACCACTTTGTAGTACTCGGGGAGAATCCCTCTGTACAAACCTCGTAAGCCTTCAGTTCGGGTTATATGGCGAAACGTACCAAAAAGACCAGTCTTGTATACAAGGGCCCGGCCACCAGCTCCTTCCAATTGCATCCTTCGCCTCACAAGATCCAGAGGAAATGTTACTGCAAGAATCCACATCAGATGATATAATAGTAGAGAGAGAGAGAGAGAGAGAGAGAGAGAGAGAGAGAGACTTAATATTAGTTACATTATCAAAAGAATTAACATATTTATTACATCATTGTTCTAATTGTTAGGTTTTCTTTGGGGTTGCACCAATGACTGGCTCTCCTGTCTCTTTTTTACCTAATTATTTGCTTCCAAGGAGAATCAGCCTAACAAATCAACTAGACATGGGAAAGATTGTTGGAAAAACATTTCCATAAGAATACTATCAATTTAGAATGACATGGCTTCCAAACCAAAGGGCACATCTTTTTACCACTGATCAGACCCAGAAATGAGCCAAGGGAAAAAGAACTCAGGATTCCATCTCAAAAGGGGAGAGAGAGAGAGAGAGAGAGAGAGAGAGATTTCAAACCGTGGTAAGAGATGTTCTAGAAGTAAGTAGAACTAAGAAGTATTTCGGGAGTTTATCAATTTTACAGCAAAAATAGAGGGTGCCATTCCAAGCTTTTATTTATTGTATTTTACTATTTGTGATTCCATTGTTTAAGTTAATGGAGCGTGTATGTCCATGTGCTCCATTGCCCCAACCGTTTTGGGGGGGGTGGGGGGTGGGGGGGTGGTCCTCGTTGTAGGTAATGGTTGGATGGCTTACTCACATGTTTAAGGTGATTCATCAAAACTTGTGACCATTGATTCAAGATCCTAGTACGAGTTGTTAAGCAGTCCATAGATAAGCCTAACTAAGAAGTACACCTCAAAGAGAGAGCCTCTCATAATTCGTCAAGCACGAAATCAGAAATGGCTCACCTGAGATTAGGCACACTATAAGGGAACCAACTGCAACATTCACGGAGCCAAGTTATCCAATAAATGCAGACAAGGTATTTAGTTTATGAATGAGAAATGACTGAAACATATTTTATTAACTTCCTTACTAAATTTATCAAATGCAAGATAAAGTTGTCTTGGTCTCTGGCTCTAAAAGTCAGTCTGGTTAGAAATCTAGTGCAAAGCCAACACCTCAACCTGCTTCTCTGCATCAAAAGCATTGAAGACAGCTATCGGGATTAACTTCTTGCATTATAAAAGCAAAATTGTCTAACAATAAAATTCAAACATATTTTTTTTATGCTTTTAAGCATAGTTACTGTACTTTCCATAAGACCTAAAAAGATAGTCTAGAATGGTCGAATTATAAGCATTTAAATCCATTGGAATTAATTTGCATTTAAAAAAAAAAAAAACCACCAGCATTGCATGCAACCCCAGTCATCTTCCACTTTCCTGCTTTAATTTTTCTGAAACAAATAAAAGATAATTTCCTAGGCTTTCCTATCAACTTGATCCATGGGGAAAGCAAACATGCGTTAACTAACTTTAATTCGATCTTGTTCCCTTTTGCTTGAAAGAAGAAAAATTTTCAGAGAAGAAGAGAAAATGACCATTCACATCTTTATAAGGTATTCAACTATTCACATAGATGTTTTGAGATTTCAGATCACTCACCTGTTGACGATGCAACGCCAGAAAGACTGCCACATGCAAGGCTAACAAGGACAGTGGAATCATCAGGCCTGATACCAACAAATATATGTTTAGGTAAACCTTGCTAGATGTATGATTAATTGACTATCTACCATCACACAGAAAAATAACAAGGAATGAAAATGATAATTACAGGTAAAACTTGACAGATGATGAAGCAAACATACATACGATTTCATTTTTTATTTATTCCTGCAGCCGCTAAGAATAATATTGAAGCCAAATATTACAACACAAAACTTTATGAATGATTACCTTTGTGACTGCCAGTAATATCTCACAGTGTCATAAACCGAAAAGCTAATTGCTAAATTGGGAGCGACACCCTGTATCAGTATCAAAGCTGCAATGAGTGGCACAAGAAGTGGTCCATCTAGCACAAGCAAATTGCATTAGTAACAGGAAAGTACCAATAAGGTTGCCCCAAGTCCTCTGTATAGGCCACGAGCACCCTCTTCCCTGCTAATGGTACGTAAAGCATGCCATATTCCACTATAGTAGATAACATTTGTCTACAAAGTGCAACAAGGACGAATCAGAATGGAATCACAAGCAAAATGAGCATTAAAATGGTGAGAAACGAGTATCAAATCCTGAGAAATATAAAATACAAAGACATCTTTATTTTGTCCATACATTGATATATTACAAGAAAGATTAGCAAGTTACAACATTACACCTGGTTTAATTTTGAAGCAACAATTCCTCATACCAGATATAAAGAAGAATGTCATCCAATTCAAATTACACCTTTCCAGAACATGTGGCCCCCTCTGTTCTAAAAAGAGTACTTCATTGCATTTAGATGAACTTATCTGAAACTCATGGGTGTACAAAGTAATTGGGGAAGGTCAAACATGATTATCTATGTTTAGTAGGGAACCAATAAAAATAAGACTTCAGAAGTAAAAGTGTTTGTAATTTTTTATTTTTATGGTTTTTTTGTGTTCTATTTTGGAGATACAATGGAAGGAAGCACACCAAAAATCATCAAAACGTAGTGCATAGTGGAGCAGTCCATCTCTGTTAATGCATTGAACATGACAAATAAACAACAAAAAAACTAAAATAGAAATAATAAATAATCACCATGAATTAACATTTCTGAACATAATTAATTCGCCGTTACCTGTGCAGCAAGACGTGTTCTTACAAGATCCAAAGGATATGTAACAGAAGCAGCAGTGATTCCAGCCATACCACCACCTACAAGCCGTATACAGAGGTCTGCACTTACATTCTCCCCTTGACTTTTCATTCCAAAAATTAACTTCAGTAACTGTAACAGGTCAAATACAATGGATCAAACACTCAGAAAGCCAGAAGGATGACCTACAACTAGAATTTCAAATGAATAAAAAAAAAAAACTTCTTAGAACGCTTATACCAACATTCTTGTAGCGTTCAAAAGCATAAAAGCTAACAGAAGAATATGGAAGACGATGAGCAATTGTGACGAGGTTCCCCTTCCAGAAAGCTCGAAATCCTTCTTCACGGACAATACGTGAAGCCTCATGCAATATGCTAGCATTTCTCAAACTAGCAACATCAGAATGCATGCCTTGAACCTGCACAGAAAATATATAATTATATATTCACAGGAAGATATTAGGAAAACAAATAAACAAGAGTAATTTCCAGATAACTCCACCATTAAGAAACAAGCTTTGCAACCCTTGAACTACATCCAAGAGCTCATGTTTAGTAGAATATGAAACCAAGAGCAAAAAGGAAGAGGATAAGGGATGAATAGCATCATAATTTTTCTTAATCATGATTTGCATCTCAAACTGAAATTGTTGCTTTCTAGTTACAGTTACAAATCAAACAATTTTAGCATTCCCATTTTTCAGATTTCCAATCTGCTCATTTCCGTGATATGATAAATATTTCTCTTTCAGGATTACAATCAGAACCCTAAATCCAGTCTCAGCGGCAGACCAAGAGGGGCTAGGAGTGGCGACAGCCCCCTAAATTTTGAAACCCCCTTCATATAGTGTAATTTACGTATATATCCCTAAGTTTTATATACATCGCCATGGAAAAGTTTAATTTTTGCAAAATGCTCTATCGACCAATTAGTACTTATAGTGTCCACCCTCCATCTACTTCCGCTCGGCCGTATTCAAAGTCCTGCATCTGCCACTCCTCCTGTTATGAGGTTTCAACTTAAAACCAAGGGAAAATGCTCTATTGACCAATTATTACTTATAGTGTCCACCCTCCACCTACTTCCGCTCGGCCGTATTCAAAGTCCTGCATCTGCCACTCCTCATGTTAGGAGGTTTCAACTTAAAACCATATGGTGTCAAAGGAATGATTCCTTTGACTTATATGGTAGTTTGAGAACTCTTAAGTGCAACCCTTGCACTTGGATTTACACGGATGATTTGGCTATGAGAAAATGATGAGAAATGTTCAATCCTATCTTGCAAGGATGATTTGACTGCAAGGGAAGAGAGGTGAAGTCCCATAACCTTGCTATGGAGGTTCAAAGTAAAACCATATGGTATATGGTATTAAATGGAGTAACTCGGTTGTTTGGAAACTCTGTGGGACAGAAATCTCACCCTTTGATAGTGCTGCCACAACTCAAATGCTATCCATTCTGTGATTTTCATTTATATATGTCTTTCGTACGACTGTACAACATGCCCTATACACTGCATATTATCATCGTCAATAACCGTAATCTTGTGACCAATTACAGTAAGCTTAAGAACACGATATATATAACTTCGTCCCCAACAGCACACCAATCGAAACTATAATTCAGAACGGACCTGAAAGAGGATGGTGAGGCGCGCGAGCGGCGCAGTACAGGTCTTGCTGACGGCACCGGCAACGCCTCCCGCGATGAGCTGCGAAACGGTCCCGATCTGCGATTGCTGCTGCTGCCTAACCAACTTCTGTACGGCACCGCCCTCCACCACAACCCTTCCGTGGCCAGAATTCAGAGCTCTCTGTCCTCCTCCCCCTTCCACCACAACCCCAACTCTAGCCTCCGTTTGCATCTTTACGACGTAATTCGAAACCCTAGAAATGCAGAGAGATTAGCTTCGATGTCGGAGAGAGTAGTGACTTCGTTGAAGAGTTATCGTCTGTTCTCTCGTTTGCGTAGCTTGAACGAGAGAATCGCGATTCACGAGGGTGAAAACGACGTCGTGAAAAAGAAACGGACACGTTTTTTTGCTGTTGTTGGGATCTTGGGGATATTCGTCAAGCTGGTGGTGGTGAATAGGGTTATTCCTCCTTGCCCTCGGACCCCTTTTTTTAGTCGCGATTGATGTTTCTAATTTTTTAGGGTAAATTACCGTTTAGCCCCAAAATAAGTTACTATTTACCGTTTATTCCCACCGATTTTTTCTTGCACCGTTTTCTCCCATCGCTAGCAATTCTTGTACCGATTAGTCCCCTTTCTAAACACGACCGGCAATGAGATTACCGAAATGTCCTCCCGTGATTCACGTTTCGTCAATCTCGAAGAACAACGTCGACGGGCTCTCGATTTTCGGGCACGCTGTACCGGGGAAGCCATTGCTGAAGTTTCGGCCAGTAGAGACCTTGACGCCAACGTCTTCGTGGAGATTCCACCACCACCGTCGTGACCGAATTGCAACTGGGAACTCTCTTTTGAGTTCTATGAGTTTTTGTGTGAGAGAAACATAATTGATATATCTTGACTCTCTTTTGTGTGACAGTTGAGAACAATCGTCTCAGAGATATTTTCATATCTTTGACATATTTACACTTTTCACTTTGCAGTTATTTTGACTTTGCACCTTGGTTAAATTGTAGTGAGAGAAACATAATTGATATTACATTCAATATTTACAAGTATTGAATATAACATCATATGGTTTTTAACCGTTGATACATAAAATAAGAGAATAATTGATGTTACATTCAACATCCACAGGTGTTAAATGTAACATCCATGTATAATACGATCCATAAAAATATGAGAACAGTTGATGTTACATTCAACATCCATAAGTGTTGACTGTAATATCATATGGATCTTACTCTACATACAAAAATAAGAGAACAATTGATATTACATTCACTATCCACATGTGTTGAATATAACATTATATGAATTTCACTCTACACACATAAAAAAGATAATAATTAATGTTACATTCAACGTCAACATGTGTTGAATATAACATCCACGCATAATACAATTCATACGTCTAAAAAATATGATTAGTATATCGTAAAAAAAAAATATTTTACTGATTAATACAGTGTAAAAATATGAATTTTACAGGAACTACAAAAAAATCCATGTGTTTTGATATTAGGGATATGAGGGGTATTTTGGTCAGAAAAAAACAAACTAAGTTATTGGTATAAAAAAAAAAAGTGATAGGTTTGATCGGTAATTTCTTTAACATTTTGGGAATTAATGGTGCATGCCTCAGGGTAATTAATATTTTGGGCCTTCAAAGATGATAAATTTATAGAATAAGTCTTCAATTCAAATAATAAAGTTTTTAGTCCATATAGAATCTTTAGAAAAAAATCTCTAATATAACCTTTAATTGTTTACTTATATTTACGATTCTGCCATTTTGCCATATGCAACAAGACAAAACTATGCAACATGATATTAACGTCAATGTAAATGTTCAAGCAATATATCTCGCTTAAATTACAAAACTACTACGATTTGAATTTTACGTTAACATTAACGCATTTAATGTTCTTTCTGTGTGTGTTCACGTTAACCCATCTCCCCTATATGTTTGTGTGTAATGTATCTTTATTTTTTGGGATTCTATTGTTAACATTAATATGATCGTATCATATTCGTTGTTTGTGTATTTAGATTCAGTGTGTGTTAACGTTAACGCATTTTCACCATCGGACTGTGTGTTTTAGCGTTAACGGATTTTGTTTTTTAGGGGTTCTGTACGTTAATGTTAACGCAACTTTATTTTTTTAGCCCTGGTGTGCTTGCGTTAACATTGACTTACCGTATGTGATTTTTTGGATCTCTCAGTGTTAACGTTAACATATTTTCATGTTCTTTTTTTTTCGTGTGTGTTAAACGTTAATGCATCTTCCCTATTCGTTTGTGTGTATTAACGTTAACGTATCTTTATTTTTGTAGAATTTTGTGTGTTAACATTAACATGATCGTACCATATCTGCTATTTGTGTATTTGGATTGGGTGTTCATTAATGTTAATGTATATTTTTTGGGCCTCTTCGTGTTAACGTTAATGCATTTTTATGTTCCTTTTATGCGTATTAACGTTAATGAGGATCAACCCATGGCACCGAGTAAAATCAGTCAACTACCATATCTCAGTTACGCAATAGGTCTGGAAATCCAAATCTAAGGGGTAGAGAGAGAGAGAGAGAGTGTTGTGAACGGTTGTTGTAGGCGAACACAAGAAAGACGTCGGTTTTAGATATGGACGGACGACAGCGACGAATAACACCATAAATGGTAGGCTCGCGGTGTTGAACAGTTGACGGTGAACATCTAACGAAGACGTCCGTCACGATTGGCTTGTTCATGCCTTCGCCGCCACTTAAAGAAAAGAGAGCCACCAATGATAGAGCACTAGAACCCTTAGAGAGAGAGAGAGAGATAAGAGAAGAGAGAAAGAGATATGTAAACCACCGCGGCTAGATCTGTACCGTTCAGATCTGAAAAGCCACCATCCAAACCATAGTAGCTAGATCTATTAACGAGACGAACAACAACGTAGGTGGTGGGCTTGCAGTGTTGAACAACTGGCGGTGAACATCTGACAAAGACGGCCGTCATGACCAGCTTGTTTGTGTCTTCACCGCCGTTTGAACACTGGAACCCTAGGAGAGATAGAACACTAGAACCCTAGGAGAGAGAGAGAGAAGAGAAGAGAGAAAGAGATATGTAAACCACTGCAGCCAGGTTTGTTCCGTCAAAACCACCGTTGTTCGTCGTCGTTCTCAAGCCAACCACCAATGGGTTGTCTTCGTCTGCAGCCGCCGCAAGACTGCTCAACGTTTCGACGATCGCAGCCGCATATGAGATTAGGGTTTAGAGAAAGAGAGAGGTGTTAGAGAGAGAGAGAGAGAGAGAGAGAGAACCGTTGTGGACTAGTTAGGGTTTAGAGAGAGAGAGGGGATAGAGTGAGAGAGATTGAACGTTATCGGAAATGGTTGAATGACTGAATTGTATTAGGGTTGTTCATTATATGTACAATAGGTATATTTGTCTATTCATAATTCTTTCTTAGATATTGAGGACCAAAAACTAAACTAGTTATACTAGGAGGTTTGAACCCTAAACAAACTATTCAAAAGGGTTTTTCCCTACATGGTCTTTTGAATAAGGTCTAAATAATAAAAATCATTTATTTTTTATTTTTCTTTTAAGAATTTTGTTTGTGTTTTGGATTGGACAAAAATATATTTAATAACGATAATTATTTTGTATTTTTTTAATTTATAAATAAGAAATAAAGAAATACGTTTGATTACAATGTTTTTTTTTTTTTAATGTATGATAATAAATATACATATTTTTTGGTCAATTATTGTATCATATAACAACAAACTGAAAAAAATAAACTCATCTGCAGCATTAATTAAAAATAAATATATAAAGTTTAGATATATTAAACACAAGCATGTTTTGTACATAACTTTTATAATAAATACAAATTTTATTTTTTTCTACTTTAATACAACAACGGGAACAATTAAAAAAATACATGTAATAAAATAAGAACCAAAATTATGTTACATCCGAAGACATACAAATAAAACATTTAAAAAAGGCTACATAAATACAATTAAACAGGTACAGATCTGGGAAGAAAAACAAACAAACAAAAAGAACATAACGGTTATGCATAACCATGTCACTTCTTGATGCATCAAGATGGAATCTATCCATGGGGCTTCCCTTCTCTTACTCGTGAGTTATAATTCTTTCGATAAAATGACATTTTTTAATTAAAATTCAGCATATCTAATATCATTAACTTAAATCCTTCAAATCTTCTAACCTTTCTGGTTCAAGAGCAAATCACCGTTATGTTCGAAAAACGACATTGTGTTGGGGGAGCAGCAAAGGGTGTTGTACAAATTTTAATGAATGAATTCATGATTGAAAATGTTCAAGAGAAGGTGCCAATATGCAACATTATCCTCCATGAAAAATTATGTTAGATCAAAGTCCTATTTCTAAGGCATTGGAAGTTCCGTTCTCAACTATCGCTGAATTCTTCGTTCATGGTTCCGATCCTATAATATGCATAAATTAATTAAAAGAAAATTGGTTCCCTAAATTCAATTCGGGAATTTAAGAATTTCCATGGTGGAGAAGCATAATAATATGAGAAACAAAAGGTCCAAAACCCAACAGTAAATCCATATGCCCATACAATGCTTGATTCATTTGAACATTTATGTCTCAGGTTCAAATGTGATGTGTTTTGATAAAATCTAATAGAAAAAACTAAAAGTAGAAGACATTACTTTGCAATGAAGGAGAGCTGAGAATCGTTCGTTCCTTCACTCCCGTTGATCCATGTCTTAGCAATAAACCTGGCCTTCCACATTTAATCTTTCTCTTCATTATGAAAGAACAAGTGTCGTTTTCTCTTCTTGCAATTTGCCGTTTTCCGTTTCAAATCTCCGTTAACTATTGTGTCTACCATTTTCAATGGAGTTGTCATTTCAAATTTTCATATAATGACCCCCTTGGAGTGCTAAATGCATCATTACTTCCATTCACCTCATCAACTAGGTATTCTCCACATTATTATTTTCGGTCCATGTTTGTTCATCATCAGCTGGGTATTCTCTCTCTCTCTCTCTACACATTATTATCTATTGTGCATGTTTGTGTGGGTGTTTATTTTAGCAAATTGGAATGTAGGTTTTATGGTGTTTTCCTCTATTTCTTGATTGTCATGGTGAATTCAATGAAAGCGTTCTTCTTTCCTAATCTCATCTAAGCAATTACCAAGTAGTGTCCATCATCAGCTGGGTACTCTCTATCTCTTTCTTTCTCTACATTATTATCTTCGGTGCGTGATTTTGGGATCTAATTTTGCAAAACAATATTAGTTGGAATCTGATATTCGAGCACTAAAGCAGAATGATATGAGTATCCAAGAATTCTACTCTGCTATGACAGATCTTTGGGATCAATTAGCTCTTATGGAATCTACTTCGTACATTGCTCGTAGAGAAGAACAACGTTTGGTTCAATTTTTGATGGCATTACGTGATGATTTTGAGGGACTTCGTGAGACAATTTTGCACCGTAATCCATTTCCTTCTGTTGACTCAGTGGTTAGTGAACTATTGGCCGAGGAGATACGCTTCAAGTCTCAGTCAGACACAAGGGTTCTCAAATTAGCCAGTCCATCTGTTTTGGCAGTCCCTTCCAATCATCAAAACAAGCTTTATTCGAGGCCTGCCTTCGATGAATGTAGCTTCTGTAAGCAGAAAGGTCATTAGAAGGCTCAATGTCCTAAACTGAGTAGAACACAACAATAGTAGCAACAGCCGCCTCCCTAGTGAAAATCTGACAATCGCTTTCAAAAACATCCTTACAGGCATCCACAATCTAATATTATAGCAACTGTACTATCATCATCAAATTCGTTTAGTTTTGGAGACCCAGCATCCTCTAATCCCACAATAGAGGCCCTTACTGAACAATTTCAGAAGTTCCTTACCGCACAGCCACATGCCATGTCCGCTGTATCTTCAATAGGTTTATCACCCTCTAACTCTTTAGGTATGGTTTCTTCCATATGGGTTCTAGATTCTGGAGCCTCTCATCACATGTCACCTGATTTGCCATCATTTGCTTCTTTAAAGCTTACCTCATCTGTATATGTTATGACTGCTGATGGTACTCCGATGCCATTAGCAGACATTGGTTCTGTTGTTAAATCTCGGTTATCTCTTTCAAGTGTTTATCATATTCCCAACCTTGCATTGAATCTTGTTTCTGTTGGCCAATTATGTGATTCTGGTTACTCAGTTTCTTTATCTTCTACCTCTTGTCAGGTACAGGATCCACAATCCCAGAAGCTAATTGGGACAGGTCATAGGCAGGGGGGGACTATATATACTAGATGAGCTACGAGTACCAGATGTTGTAGCTTCTGGTGTTGACTTGTTATCTTTTCATTTGACTTCTTCATCTTCTAGTTTTATTTATGACATTCTCATCTTGGTTATGTTTTAGCATCCCGTTTAAAATACTTAGTATCTAAAGGATTCTTTGGGAATTTGTCAGTTTGTGATATTTCTGATTGTAGTGATTGTAAACTTACAAAATTCTCTGCTTTACCTTTTAATCGCAGCATTTTCTCTTCCCTTACACCATTTGATTTGGTTCACTCTGATGTATGGGGACCTTCCCTGATTGCTACAAAAGGGGGGGTCTAGATATTATGTTTCCTTCATTGATAATTACATTCGATATTGTTGGGTTTATCTTATGAAACGTCGTTCTGAATTCCTTGATATTTTTTAAACATTTCGAGCTTTTGTTAAGACCCAACATTCTGTTGTTATCAAGTGTTTTAGATGTGATTTGGGTGGGGAGTACACTTATAATCCTTTTACTAACTTGCTTGCTCTAGATGAAACAATTAATCAAATCTTGTGTACTGACACTCTCGAGCAAAATGGTGTCGCTGAAAGGAAATATAGGCATATTGTTGAAACTGCTCGTTCTCTCTTATTATTTGCCTCTGTTCCTAGTGTATTTTGGGTAGAAGCAGTACTTACTGCAGTGAACCTAATTAATAAGATCACATCTTCTCATTCTTCAGGTTTGTCCATTTTGAAAAATTGTATGGTCATGCTCCCAACTATTCCTCCTTAAGAGTATTTGGGTGAACTTGTTTTGTTCTTCGACTGAGAGTAGAGCGTAGTAAGTTATCTTCTCGTTCTGCTATTTGTGTTTTCATAGGTTATGGTAAGGGACAAAATGGATATCGTTGTTTTAATCCAGTTGCACAAAAAATATATGTGTCCCGTCATGTTGTGTTTCTTGAGTATATATTTTTTTTCTCTATTCCTTCTAGTACACACAACTTGACAAAATCTGATCTCATTTCCATTGATCCTTTCTCTGATGACACAAATAGTTTATCTTCTCACAACCTATGCATTACAGATATTGACCTATCTCATGTGTCTCAACCTCATGTTGACACTAGTAGCTCTGCAGGTATTGACACTTCTAGCGTCCCCTCCCTTCCGACGACCAACCAAAAATCTTCTCAGATTGTGGATCCTTCTCCTCACTATCCTCAACGCATTCGTAAGTCTACACATATACCATATTTTGTTTACTCTTGCTATTCACATTCTTTTACTTCATTTTTTTTGCCTCTATTCACTGTCTCTCTGAGCCTTTATCCTATAAAAAGGCAGCACTTGACCCTCTTTGGCAACAGGCTATGGCTGAGGAACTCTCTACTTTAAACAAGACAGATACATGGGATTTGGTACCTTTACCTCCGGGTAAAATTCCAATTGGTTCTTGGTGGGTCTTCAAAATTAAAACCAAGTCTGACGGTTCAGTTGAGCGGTACAAAGCTTGTTTGGTTGCCAAAGGATTTTCTCAGCAATATGGTATGGATTATGAGGAGACTTTTGCTCCAGTTGCAAAAATGACGACTGTTCGCACTTTTATTGTCGTTGCATCTGTTCGTCAGTGGCATATTTTTCAGATAGATGATAAAAATGCCTTCTTGAATGACGACCTTCAAGAAAAAGTTTACATGACTCCTCATCTGGGTATTGCTCATAAGTTTGGAGAAGTTTACAAATTCAAGAAAGCTCTATACGGCCTTAAATAGGCTTCTCGAGCCTGGTTTGAGAAGTTCTCTACGGTAATTACTTCGCTTGGTTTTCACCCAAGTAATCATGATTCCGCGCTGTTTATAAAGTATACCACTACCGGTCGTATTCTACTATCTTTATATGTGGATGACATGATTATTACTGGTGATGATGTTGATGGGATTGCAATTTTGAAATTAGAATTATCTCGGCAGTTTGAAATGAAGGACTTGGGGGCTTTACGCTATTTTTTTTGGGTATTGAAGTAGCCTTTTCTCCGAAAGGCTATCTTTTCTCTCAATTTAAATATTCAGCTGACATTCTCGAGCGTGCTCATCTTACTGATACTAGAATTGTTGATATTTTTCTAGAGGTGAATGTTCACTACTCACCTTCCGATGGTGCCCCCTTGTCAGATCCTACCTTATATTGTACTATTGTTGGCAGTTTGGTCTATTTAACTATCACTCACCCAGACATTGCTCATGTTGTTCATATCGTCAGTCAATTTGTCATTTCTCCTACTACAGTTCATTGGGTTGTTGTTCTTCGTATCCTTCGATATCTTCGAGGTACCCTCTTTCAGAGTCTCTTACTTCCATCGATCTCGTCTTTGGAGTTACATGCCTATTCTGATGTTGACTGGGCTAGTGATCCCACAGATCGCAAGTTTGTCATAGATTTTTGTGTATTTTTGGGTGATTCTCTTATTTCATGGAAAAACAAGAAGCAAGCCGTTGTTTCTAAATCTTCCACGGAAGTTGAGTATTGTGCGATGGCATCCACTACCACTGAAATAGTTTGGTTGCGTTAGTTACTTGCAGATATGGGTGTTTCTCTTTCTCATCCCACTCCCATGTATTGTGATAACAAAAGGACATTGAGATCGATTGTCATCTCACTTGTCATCATCTTCAACATGGGACCATTACTTTGCCTTTTGTGTCATCCTCCATGCAAGTTGCCTACTTGTTCACCAAGTCGCATTCAATTTCGCGTTTTCGTGTTTTGGTTGGCAAACTCTCGATGCTACTTGCAGCAACATCGTGAGTTTGAGAGGGGATATAAGAGTTTATTATTATTAGTATTTAGTAAGGGTAGAATTGTCTTTTACTTGCTTTCTAAGTTTTCCATTGTACTCTTATATAAGCCTCTCTTTTCATTTGTATTATCGTATTCTTGATTTCAGAGATAATAAAACCCTACCTGTCATCTTTTTTCTCTCTAAACTTTTAATATTATTCATTAATCTTAACAGTTAGAACTCCGCCGTTGCATCGTCTGTGCATCTTCTTCAAAGCCGGAGAGTCATTTAGAGAAAGAAGACGAACAAATGAAGAAGAAAATGATCGGTTGCGCATGCATTGCCATTGGCCACTTGTTGTAGGAGAGTCAGTGGATGAACGAGTCGATCACGACACTCACAGTAGTGAGTTTTGGTTCATAAAAATTGTTTAAAAATACACATTTGAGTGCGTGTTACTGTGTGTTTTGATCTGGTTCTCCCCCTCTCCCCCCCCCCCCCTTTTTTTTTATTGAAAACAGGGTTTATCCACTGGAGTTGTGATTTTACCGTCCAATTGAGGAAAAAACTCGTGCCTCATGGTGTTCAATGAGGATCTGTTCTTCATTTATCTGATGCCTCCAATAATTTTCAATGCTGGTTATGCTGCTTAAAAATCCTACTTGCTGATCAAATCAAATTTTACTATTCCTAGGCACGTTCCTTAATACTCTTTAAATATTTTTATAACAAAAAAATTAATCGAAATGAAAGAAAAAACACACACAAAAACTTACTTAAAAATATCATAAAAAATCAAGAGTGATAAAGTCAAGATGGTATATCTCTTGATCTAAAAGAATTTTTATTGTTTTAGTCCATTTTTATAAACAAGGTTGGCCATAATATTTGAATGTCAAAAGCAAAATATTAAAATTAGTCCTTGCCTCATTCTATTAACTGTTTTGTTGGGTAATATGCAACTCTCATCATAAGATATGGTTCGTTATTGTAATTAAAATATTTACTAATAACTTAGAACCGTTGGTATATTGTTTGTGAAGTTGGTTTCTTTCCTTTATGCACAATGTTTTCAATCATTATGATCACAAATCAGTACACATGATCATTAATAAATTATTTGTTGATTTTTTTTTGACGCTCGGGGTTTGCAAAACCCAAAATATTAGTATTTGATTCATGAAATTTGACCCTATTTTGCAGATATCATTGTTGGCTCAATACATAATACACCGCTTTAAACGGTGGCTACAGTTTACCAGAAACTCGAAGGAGCGGTGAATGACCATGTACTCCAGCCGTAAGCTCCTATTCATTGCGTAATCACAAATTGTGAGAATCAGGTTAATCTCTCTCTCTCTCTCTCTCTCTCTCTATATATATATATATATATATAGCTTTCTCTATATCAGTGTATATATATTCATTTTGTTGGCTTTGTGATTTTCTCCATTGTGTTTATTGAATTTTGTTAGTTGTACATAGTTTATAGGAGTCAAAATATAATTTGAAAATTAAAAAAAAATGATTTAGGGCTTTTAGTTTTTTGATCTTTCATTGAGTTTTTTGAGATTCGTTGAGGACCTATTTGGTGAACAGTTTTTTTTTTTTAATTATTTTTCTTTCTTTTATTTATGCAAGTTGTCTGAAGAATTGAGGAAGAGAACAAGGTCAAAAAGGACTTTGCGATTGACCTTTTTTTTTTTTTTTTTTCTTTTCAATTTTTTCACTTTTTGTTAATAATAATAAAAAAAACTTTTGGGTTGCCATTTTTTTCCATTATGGTTTCTTTAACAAAGTAGTAGAAACTATTAAACAATATAAAAAAGACTTACTACATTATTTTTAAACAACATTATAGTTTTTTCTACTATATGTTTTCAAAAACGAGTTTTGCTACAAAAAACTTGGGCATTCGATCAATTTTGTTAAGAATATCAAATGCAAACATCGTGAGGAAGAAAAAACAATTCGTATTAGTTTAACATCCAAATAGTACACAACTATTTCGTATTATGATAAACGAACTTAATACATCTATAAGATTAAAAATTACATTTCAAAAAATCAATCATTCTTATCTAATATGATTTGTTTTTCTAAACCCGCGTAGTATGCGGGCTAAAACTAGTATACATGTTATTCTCATAATCCACCAACAAACAGACATCTGCTATCAAGCTCCTGGAATCATTTCAAGACCTTTCGACCTTCACTTGAAAATCAAGAAAATGCCACGAGCACTGCACCTAAGCTTGTAAAGAAAATCTTTTACGTAGATAATGTACTTTCTTGTTCATGGTCCCTTGTGTTAGTGTTAGGCTTTCCATTGTTTGTAAGAGGGAAGAAAATGGATGACATTTTACTCCAAAATTACCACATTATCTTGTCCATAGAGGAGACAAATCTAAGAGTGCGTTTGGTTGGGTGAAAAAATGATGGAAAAGAAAATAGGATGAAAAAAATGAAAAAAAAAAAAAGTAAACATGTTTGGTATGGATGGAAAATGGGAGGAAAAAGAAAATAGGAAAAGAATACACAATTTTCGAAGTAATTTTTTTTTCCAAACAAATTTGGAAAGAAAATGGAGGAAAATGAGGGAGAATGAGTAAAATTACAATTATACCCTTGATAATAGATTTTTTTTTAATTTATTTTTGTAATATACAAGGGTAAAATAGTAAATTATACTAAAGTGAATTATTTTTCCTTTTTTCATTTTTTTTTCTTAACTAAATAACTTTAGGGAAAATAATTTTTCTTTCATAATGAATAAGAATATTATCCACTCATTTTTTTTTTCTTTTCCATCTTTCCAACTAAACGTAGCCTAAAAGAGAAAATTTATGGCCCCATTTGGTTAGTGTTTCCATTTCAACCCAACCAAATCCAACCCTTTTTTTTTTTTTTTTTTTTTTTTTTTTTTTTTTCTTTCTGGAATTGATTTTTGGGAATACGTTTGGCAACATAAAACTCAACCCAACCCAACCCAAAAAATGAGAATCGATTCTCAAAATCTTAAGGAAATGAGAAACGATTTTTTTTTTTTTTTTTTTTTTTTTGTGCCCAAAAACTAAACCCAGCTTTAGGGGCATACTAGGAATTTATTGAATTGTTAGTGAGTTTCCGTGTTCGACTTTTATTAAGCTCAAAACAAGAGTTTTCTTTTTCTTTTTTCCCTTCCCTCTAAGGGCTCTCCCGTCGTCTCCGTCTCTTTCCTTCCCTCTTCTGTCATCTTCGTCTTTCGCTACCATCACCTTCGAACAGATCTCTATCGCCATCGTTTTCAAACTGTTCTAAATCGCCTTCGTCTTAGAACAGATCGACATCGCCATCATCTTTGAATTTTGTTACTGAATTTTGATTTAAGGTTTGATTTTGATTGACATCGCCATCGTCAATGATTTAGGGTTTGATGTGTTGTAGATCGACATCTCCATCGCCGTCGTCTTTGTTGCAGATCGACATCTCCATGCCATGGTTCTTGAAATCGATTTCGATTTTTTATTTCTATTTCGATTTTGATTTTGATTTCATTATGGAATCGATTTCGATTTCATTGTTCAAATCGATTTAGGGTTTGGTTCTTGATTTTGGTTTAGGGTTCATTCTTGATTTTGATTTAGGGTTCGTTCTTGATTTGGGGGTTTGGTTGAAATCGATTTTCGATTTCGATTTCATAACGAAATCGATTACGATCTTGATTTCATTACTCAAATCGATTTAGGGTTTGATTCTTGATTTTGGTTTAGGGTTCGTTTTTTATTTTGGTTTAGGGTTGGTTCTTGATTTGGTGGTTTGGTTGAAGTCGATTTTCGATTTCGATTTCATTACTCAAATCGATTTAGGGTTTGTTTTTTTATTTTGGTTTAGGATTCGTTTTTGATTTTGGTTTAGAGTTGGTTCTTGATTTGGGGGTTTGGTTGAATTTCATGAAATCAATTTTAAGGTTGGTTCTTGATTTGGGGATTTGGGTTGAATTTTGGGGTTTGGTTGAATCAATTTTAAGGTTGGTTCATGAAATCAATTATAAGATAATATCATTATCAAACACGATTATGTTCCCAGTACAAAAATAAAAATAAAAATAATTGTCGTTACCAAACACAGTTATGTTCCCAAAAGGAAATAAAATTCTCAATGCAACTCAACACATTCCAGTTGGGTTGAGAAAAATGGAACAGTAACCAAACGCTACCTACATTTTCAGTTCACTTACATTTCTATTCTATTTTTTTTAAGTAAATTTATTTCCATTCTTGAAGTAGGGAATAACAAACTACCTATAGACAAGACCACTTTTATTTTTTTCTAGCTTCCTTGCCTTCTATAACTAGAAAAAAAAAAGGTAGTTCTTTTCCCTAGAAGGACTTTTCTCAACCCCATCACCACTGAGTTTCAAATAACTAGATTTGTCAACTAAATCAACAATAAAATTTATGAAGATTTGTCAACTAAATTAATTGTAAAATTTACAAAGAAATTGTAAGGGTAAGAGGGTCATTGTCACATATTCTACCACAGTACCACTTGTTGATGTCGGATTTTGGACGACCTCAACGATATGGTCTGGTCACTTGTTGATGGAGATCTCTGTTTCTGCTGGGATTGGGATGGAGAAGATTGTGATCAATCTATCTGGCCTGGGATAGGCAGAGGTGGAGTGATCCGGGATGGGAACTGAGCAATAAGACAACCTAGGGGGTCTTCCAATCCGTGGAGAGTCTTCCGACCGAGAAGAGATGAGACTGAACTGGGATGGAGGCAACACTTTGACACCTGCACAAAGGACTTACCGGGATGGTCTCGGTGTGTCCCTTTTGGTGTGAGAATCAGTGTCTAGGGGGAAGATTTATAAAAGTTCTACCGAGAAGGGGGAACAAATTTTGTGTACTTTTGGGTATTGGTATGCCTTACTATACATAAGCATGGAATGGATTAGTTTAAAGACTTAAGCAAGGATTAGTGTCCCTTCAAAGTCCAATCAGCATCCTATCTCGGCATATGGCCAATGAGAGAGAGACATGAGGGCATCTCTATGTCGGTCATGGGCTTTTTAGCATTGTTGCTGAGGCTCATGGCAGAAGATATTTGTAGTTAGAGAAGTGACCCAGCCCATGATCTGAGAAGAACACTTTCCTGTTGTACCTGAGATGGGGAATTTGATCCCTGCCCTTCCTAGATAGTTGAAAATGGGAAGAGGGAGTGTGTGGAGCTTCCTGCCTAGCCCTTCCTGCATAGCCGGAGACGGGAAGGGAGGTTTTTCTAAGGAGCTTGTGGAGTTGATTTCTGAGATAGGCAATGCCGTTGTGGAGAATGTCGAGATAGGGAAGGATTCCCCATCTCAACGGTGGCTCGCCTGCCCTTCCTGGATAGTGTTGTTAGCTGTCTTTGGAGTGGCTGGCATGGGCTAAGGTGTGCCTTTACCCCGCACAATCTTCACACTTAATCCTTGGTAGGAATTGATCTTGGTGGAGAGTTGTGGACACGTGGCAGTCTTTATTTGGTTGCGCGGGAGTGTCCATTTTTACACTCATCACCACCAATGTTGAATTTCACCATATCGCCACTAGTCAGAACAACAAAACACATTTATATTTCCAATACCAGCCAAAACCATGACACAATTTCAATGAATCTATCTCAAATATAAAAAGTATCAGAAATTAAAACAACGAAAACGATATTTTCTTCAAACTGAATCTTCCACATCTGTTGACTGCTTTACATACCTACAGTAACAATATAGCAACATGATGACAACAACCATTTAAATTATATCTACATCAATTTTTCATGTACTTAACATTTGCAACGCGTAGCAAACGTGGGAAGAAATAACCAAAATCCCAGAAGAAAAAATAGAACTCCAGGTTAATTATTATATAAGTATTGGTTAGCACCTCAATTACACAAACTAAGTTAAGAATATCAAGAATACCTCAATTATATGGACAATATTGTTGTACCCTTTAGTCCGAGCAACGTTGAGGGGAGTTTGACAGTCATTATTCATTACCAATGCATTTGTTGGAATTTATAAAATAAATTGAGTGTTAAAGTACTTTTTAGAAGAGAAGAAATACTCTTGGTTGTAGCTAAAAAATTAGAAATACAATACTTCCCTAATGGCCTTCTCTCCCTGACCCCCTACTCGGGTATGCCTGATTTGTTAGGTTTTCCCAAGTACGGTTGTAGTACTTAGGAGGCTTTTTCAGGCTGTAGTCGAGATAATCATGTCGAATTGTAGTGGTCGGCTAGTCGATTGAGCGCATCCTAGTATCTTGGTTCCGGACTCCATCCCAATCATCTTGCGAGTGTGAAATGTTAATGTAGTTACCGTTGAATGACGGTGTATTGACGCTCGTAGTAGTTTGGTCGAAATAAAAAATGTATTAAGTGGAGCACAATACAGCTTATATGGTGATTTTTTGCTATTGAAAATATTTTTTCTAGTGTTTTACATTCCATGGATTTCACAATGATTACCCTTCTAGGGCCTCAAGTTCATAGGTATTAGATCTAATGACGTCAGTGACCAAGTATGGCCCTTCCCAGTTTTGACCCAATTTGCCTTAGGCTCAATTTTGTGTCACTATGCTCAGTTTCTATAGTAGTAAGTCACAACTTGTAACTGCTCACAGTTTGATTCGTTTGTCGTAGTACCAGGCCATTTGTTGTTTGTAGGCTACTTGTCGTCTATAGGCGAATTCCTTCATTTTCTCTATTAGATCCAAACTTATAGTGTGTTTGTCGTGATTCTCGCCGGGGTCATAATATACCACCTGATATGTTGGTAGGCCCAACTTTACGAGGATTATAGCCTTGGCACCGAAGGCCATTGCAAAGGGTGTTTCCCCTATTGATACCCTTAAGGTTGTGTATTAAGCCCACAAGATTGAAGGGGTCAATGTACTTGGACTTAGATTTTTCCATTCAAGTCTTTAACGTATGTAGGATAGTTCGATTGGATACCTCTACTAGACCATTTAATTGTGGGCGGTCTGGGGTGGACATATAGTGGCGTATGTCTAATCCTAAGAAAAAGTTGTCAAATAGGTTGCAATCGAATTGCATCCCGTGGTTGATAATCATGGCTTGAGGTACTTCGAATTGACAGACTATGTTATTCCATGCGAAGTCCCTGATCTCAGAATTAATGATTTTGGCCACATCTTCAGTCTCCACCCATTTGGTGAAGTAATCAATTACATCGATTAGGAATTTATTCTGGATGATAGCTATGGCTGGCTCGAATCTCTAACATTTGTTATACTTCTTCACCAGATCTCGAGTGTTGGCCTCAATTGTTAGCCAAAACTGATGAGTGTAAAAATGGTCACTCCAACGCAACCAATAAAATACCGCCAAGTGTCCACAACTTTCCACCAAGATCAATTCTCCACCAAAATCAACTCTTGCCAAAGGTCAAGTGTGAAGATTGTGTCGGGTAGGGGCACACCTTAGCCCATGCCAGCCACTCAAAAGACAGTTAGCATTACTCTCTAGGAAGAGAAGACGAGCTACCGCCGGGATAGGGAACCCTTCCCCATGTTGGTATTCTCTATAGCAGAATTATCCATCTCGGAAATCAACTCCGCAAGCTCCTAGCAAAGCCCCTATTACCGTCTTCGGCTATCCGGGAAGGGTAAGGCAAGTAGCTCCGCATAACTCCCCTTTTTGCCTCTGGTTATCCGAGAAGGGCAGAGGTCAAGTTCCCCATCTCGAGTTCAGCATGAATGTGTCTTCTTCGGTTTTTGGGTTGACTCACTTTCCCCAAACCATAAATATCCCTACAAATATCTACCAAATATCTACAAAATATCCTACAAATATCCATAAATATCCCAAAATATCCACAAATATCTTCCAACATGGCCAACACAAGATGCTCATTGGCACTTTCTCATTGGCTACATGCCAAGATGGGACATTAATGAGATATTGAGGGGACACTAATCCATGCTTAAGCCTCTAAACTAATCCACTCATTGCCTATGAAAAGGAGGACATACAATTTCCCAAAGGTAGATGAACTTTGCTTACCCTTTTCGGCAATTTCTCTATAAACTTTTCCCTCGTACGTTGATTCTCACGCTGAAGGGGACGCGTCGGGTCCATCCTGACAAGTCCTTTGTGCAGGTTTCCAGTTGCTCCTCATCCCAGAACTGCTGCATTCCAATCTCTAATTCATCTTCTCAAAGATCGCAAGACGTTTAAGCCGTCCCCTTCTTGGCGTAGAAGACTTTTGGGCTCTTTTCAACACAGGTCCTCCACTTCTTGGCCAGAGACTTCTCAATGGATAAGAAGCTCCACGGATCGAAGATCTCTATTCTAGACCTCTCCAACTTACCCAAGGCTTACCAGACCATACCGTTGGAGTCAACTAAAATCTGGCATCAACAAAAACTATCCTTGTTATAACACATTTTACCATTTCCTGGCTGTTATGGGTAAAGTCACATAGAATGCCTGGATCAGAGTTTCTTTGATACATCCTGATTTGCAATGACAGTTTGAAGTTTTCCAGTACTTTCCTCCACTACACCTAGGTAGTGAATGGTGAGGCGTTTCTCTTCACGATCTCGTAGATATTGGGTTTTTTTTCTCTGATTTGCCTAAGCTATTCATCGATAGTGTTAACCTTGTCTCGTAAGTCTTTCTCGGCTTGTCGGTCTGGACCGCCCGCTGAGCTTTCTGCCAAAAATTCGAGGAAGCTTCTACAGATGGTAGAGAAACATTCCGGGCCATATCCTGCATCCTGCCTTGCACCCAGGTGGTGCGTATTTTGTTTCTTGGAGTGGGTGCCCCGTTCCATCTATTCTTTGTCTGCGATGAAGATGACCAAAGACCCAATTATGTATGTATGCTCAGGGTCTTCTCTGATGGTAGAGCCTCAAGGCCACGTCGGTTGTTTTGACTCCCTCGAAGTAGTTCATCTCTTTTCTTCTAGATTCTCTCCATTTCTCATTGGAGGTCATGTTGTTCTTGGCAATGCTCATCTTCCCGACCTTATTCCCACTATACGTTTCGCCTTTCGTCTGCAATGACTTGAGCTTCAGTATATGGTAGCATATACCCTTATGGAATAGGTGGTGGCGAAAACAACTGACTTTGACTAGCTTGTCCATCCAGACACTGAACGATCTATGAGAGATTACATATCTCTCTCATAAACTCCATAAGGAACGAAAACTACTCCCCAGATAGACCAACTTCATGATTAGCTGTGGGATCGATTGCCTTTTATTTTTTTATTTTTTTTTAATCATTTATCATTACTCCAGATCTCAAAGAACTATAAATGTCTATTGAAATGGTGAAAAAGACTATTAGTCGTTCCCATAGATGATGCAACCGAAAAATGATTCACTGGACACATCACTCCATGATCTAGAGTATTTAATATTTCCTAGCTCAAACTACTCCAACAACTTAGGTTTCTACAAAACAATACATTGTGGGTGGGTTTCCAGCGTTGCACCTCTAGTGTGAGAATCAGTTGAGAGTTCTCATAAAAGTTGGGCATAGTATATGCTAGCAAAAAAGTGTGCGTACCTGATTAGACCCATTGTGCTGGTATTTATGTGCGTAGAAGGACTTGTTTGGTAAGTCTTTCTCGAATCTCAGTTTATTACCACGATCTTTGTGACAATCTTGGAATTAAGTGTTGAGGAACCGTTACTTAGGGAACGTAACAAATCGTTCCTTATTAGGCGGAGTCGTTACAACTGCTTATGAGTGAGACTAGCCCCAGCATCACGTCATGCGGTCATAACCTTGGACGGGGTGATGAGTTAAGGCCAAGGGGCCTATCTACCTTGGTTAGGCTAGTGTTGAATTCGATTAGTTCAAGGTGAAATGCTACCCAAGATGGTGCTCATTCTCAGGTAGGTATGTTGGTCAGCCCACACCTCGTCGTAACTTCTTGTGTCTAGCACATGCCTGTGGAAACGTGGCGTTGATTTGGGCCCCGCTTAATTTTCCCTCATCAAGGTCCATTTTCATATAGGATTAGAATCATGAAAATAAATGTCAATTCATCATAATTAATTTGTGAAATTGTAGTCTATTTTCGCGTGTTTCATTTAGTTTAAGTAAACTCATTTAAAAAACATGTTAGCTTATTAATGCATATAGTTAATTAATTCATATAAAATTTGTAATTCATTTTTATATTCATTCGTTTACATATAAAATATTTAAGTCAAATCATTGTCAAATAGAATTTAAGGTCATGTAATTTTTATAGACTTTTTATTATTATTTAACCTTTATTTAAGAGTTAGTTTAGTAATTTTTTTTTAAAAAAACATTTATGTTGTAATTTAGTCTTTTTGAGATATATTGTTAGGGTATAGTCCTTTGACCATTGGTCAAATTAATGAACAGACCTTTATAACCTTGTATAAATACCCTAACTTCTTTTTCATTTCAGTATCTCTCTTTAAAATTCAACCGTCACCTCTCTCTCTCTCTCCATATTTCTTCCAATTCTCCAAACAATGGTTCACGATTGTTGAACTTGCATTAGGGACGTCATGGTAGCGCTGCTGGCGGTGATAAATTCCACTGCCAGATATTGTGGTCAACCGAGGTAGCTGGAGCCCATAGATAGAGAAAGTAGTATATGAATAAATCGGTTTTAGGGTTTTGAGAATGTCAGAGAAATTTGGGTTCAACTTATCAAAAGCGGTCAGTTTTTTATTTTATTTTTTTGTGTTTTCTTTCTTTGGTATGGATTTGATCCAATTTCTTTGTTCTTTGTAAGCAAACATGAAAGGCGCAACCCAAGCCATTTGTATTGAGGGTTACAAGGGTGTATTATTTACATTCCCCCCACATTTTCTAGATTTGTTTCTAGATTTGTTCGGTGATTTAATATTTTCCGATTTGATTTTTCATTTTTCCATATCCGTTTTTCAGATCTATTTGGTGATTTGATTCTTGTCGATGATTGTTCTTGATTTGATTTCGCTGATCTGTTGTTCTTAGAATTTTGTTTGTGTTTAGATTTGGAAAACAGAAGAATGTTCATGTGATTTTTTGTTATTTTGTTTGTGAATTTTTGAAGAATGTTTATATCAAATTGTGGTTTGGTAAATGTTCACACTGATTTATTTTCCCGATCTTAGGATTTTTTTTTTAATTTTTTGATTTGTTTTAAATTATTGAGTGAACATTCATAATGTTTTTTTTATTTTTTTATTTTATTATATGAGTAAAATATTAAGTGAACATTGAGTGAAATATTGTTCTGAAATATTAATTTAAATATTGAGTGACCCAACTCTGTTAACATGCATTAAATGTTAAAATTGCAAAATATGTTTAATATTTTTATATTGAGTGAATGTTCATGTGTTATTACATCTCACAAAATGACATTTTATGTAAATTAAGAGAAAAGAATAGTAAAAAAACATAGACTATTTTCTAAAAATCTTCGAGGACTGAAAACTTACCTAAAGTAATTGGAGGTTGATGAGTGCAAAAATGGTCAGTCCAACACAACCAACCGGAGACCGCCACGTGTCCATAACTCCTCACAGAGGTCAAGTCATGACGAAGACTAAGTATGGGAATTATGCCAAGCAAAGGAATGCCTCCATTTGTTCTAGCTATCCCAAAGGATGCAACTCTTTCCAGTAAGAACCGGCAAGCCATCACTGTGATGGGGGACCCTTCCCCATCTCAGGACTCTCCGCAGTAACATCACTCACCCTGTAAATCAACTCCTTAAGGCTCCTCAGGAAAAGCCCCATTTCTCGTCTTCGTCTATTCGAGAAAGGAAGGGCAGAAAGCTTCGTATGACTACCCCTTCCCATTACCGGTTATTCGAGAAGGCAGGAATTGAACTCCTCATATCGGCTACAACAGGAAAGTGTCTCTCTAGTTATTGTCTAGCTCGTTTGCCAACCCTTTAAATATCTCCACAAATATCCATAAATATCTCCACAAATATCCCAAAATATCTACAAATATCTTTAAGGCTCATTTTCCTAACCTAAAATATCTCCTCCTATGGCCAACCTAAAGGCCTCTTAGCACCCTCTCATTGGCTCTCTCATAAGTTGGAATATTGATGTGATGTGAAGAGACACTAATCCATGCTTAAGCCCCAAAATAAATCCACTATTTGCCTATAAAAAAAAAAGCATACAATTATCTAAAGGTAGATAAATTTCGTTCACTCTTCTTGACAATCTCTCTATAAACTTTTCCCCCGTACGCTAATTCTCACACCAGATGATACACACCGGGATAATCCTGGTAAGTCCTTTGTGTAGGTTTTTAGGTGCTTCGCTTCCCAGACCTGACCCGTTTTAAGCTCTAGTTTGTTTTTTCCTGGATTACAAGAAGTCCAGATCATTCTGATCTCAGCCCAAGAGGTTTTTGGGCTTCCCCCAATACAAGCCGATCCCTCCGGGCCAAAGACCTCTCTACGGATTCGAATCTCCACAGACCGAAGATCTTCATTTTAGAACTCTCCAACTTATCCAAGGCTGACTGGACCATACCATTGGGGTCAACCAAAATTTGACATCAACAATTCAACGCCGTCATTGTGGAACGCTACTAAAAGCCTTTCTCCAATCATCAGCTCCTGTCTCAGCTAAGGGTTAGATGATTACAAGGTTTGGTCAGTCTTTGCAACCAAAAGACCCTAATAGCACGGTGGATAGTAACCCAGCTAGAGAAATATCAAGAATCCCCAGGCCATATGCGGGGACTATCATCCCCATTGATAGGTGTGATCTACCTATCTATTTTCAAATTGAGATTGTTAGTTTTTGAGTACATTTATTACGTTTTTAATACGTTTTAATATGTTTTTATTCTTTTTGTATTAAAACAGGTGTATGGGTGAAAAAGTATGAAATCAGAGTGCAAACGATCAATTTGGACCAAAAACAGTCGGAGAACGGTGGAAAAACAAGCAAAGAGGCAAGATTCTGAATAGCAGCTCACCGCTTAGGCGTCCAGACCACCGCCTAGGCGGTGAAAATGCAGAGTGCACCAATTCTTGCTGAATGTTCATCGTCGCGGCGGTGACAATGTAGAATGTCACCAAGTCCACCGCCTAGGCGAACATTAAACCAACACACTCACCGCTGCGGCGGTAATCTCGACATAGTTTAGATATTTATTAGATATTTTGTTGCCTATTTAAACTCTTCCTCTCTTCCTCTCTTCCGGTGGAAGCACCCCCCAACCCCTTAGGCTATATTTTAGGGTGAGTTTAAGAGATTTTTGAGGTAGAGCTCTCAACTCAAGGTGGAAGATGAAGGAAAAAAACGATCGATCGATGGTTTTAGCGCTAAATCTTCGGATATCGGCTAAGTCATTCGTTTCTTTTCTTTGTTTTCTTCATTTTGGTAGTTGTTGAGCATGTTTACATCATTTTACATTGTATACATGACTATGACCATTGGCTAAACATAGGTTGTTTAGGGATTATTAATAAATTTATGAATACATTGTTTAGTTGAGTTTGTGTTTCGTTCGCGGTTGTTCTTCGATGTTTGATTGTGTTTATCGTTCTTGGTTGTTGATTATGCTTAGATTTATATATCGAGAATTCAGGGTTTGACAAACCCCGGATTCGGACTAGGGTTAACAAATGTCACTATCCAATAACCTGGGAATGAATTGGATTGTGTACAATTGATGACGTTGGGGCGAGACTCACGTGACCTAGGGTAGTTAAGATATTGATGGGGATTTCTTCGTTGACACGAAGTCGCGTTATATCCCTCGTCTTACACTCGGGAGAGGTGGTAGGGGAGTTACGAACTAAGATTGTTGGATAAGTCGAATGCCGTTAACGTAAACTAAAATAAGACCAAACACATTTTTGTAAACAAAAGTTAATCCCTAGGCAATACTTTCCCTAAACATCTCATAATAGTATCAGTATAGTTAATTTAATTAGATTAATTAACTTAGTATTAGTATTATTAATTTTAAATACATTTATTTTTGTCTAGATAAAGTTAGGTTATGACAAACGTGGTACTCAATAATAGTCAAAAACAATCTCTGTGGACATGATAACCCTAACTCTCTCGATCTATACTAAAACTTGAACTCGTATATTTGCGAGTGTAAGTAGCGGCGTATTTACGCGTTACCAAGTTTTTGGCACCGTTGCCAGTGATTGTCTTATTAATTGTTATCGATATTGTGAGTAAATAACTTGATTTTAATTTAGGCATTTTTTTTAGTGTATATAATTTTTCTTTATAGTTTTGTTTTTGTATTTATTATGCAGGGTACTTGGCGATGTTAGATCGACAGGTATTGATGCATCTCTTTCAACGGAATTCCGAACCGTTTATAGTGTGTGACCATGCACATAAGCCGGTGAGGCGCGTCGTTGAAAGATCGAGTCGAACAAAGCAATATCCTGCCAAGCTTGAGGGCGTTCTGAATATGTCAGGCTGACGACGATAAACTAAGCGCTTCTTGGGAGGCAACCCAAGGCAAGAATAAGTTAAATCCGTTACTGCTGACTTAATTCGGAGGCGAGATTCTCTCGCCTCCCAGGTATGTGTCTAAACCTCTGTCTTCATTATCATGCTATAAATTGTCATTGGGATTGCTGATAGGTTTGTTGTGATAATTTCCTGTTTAAGTAGGATGTGATGTGTTAGTATAGTATTATATGTTTAGTTGTAGTTTATGTTTTGTTTTACGTGTGCATGCTTGTTTAGTTTAGTTATTGTTTTGTGCTAAGTTTTGACGTCATCTGGGCCTTTACCCGATGATGAGTCTGTCCCCTAGTTGTTTTGAGGTCGAACGTAAAGCTAATTCATGTGTGTTCTGTATGCTTAACGTATCGTCTTAGTAAAAGTTATTGTAGATCCTAAATGTACGAGCACGTAAACTCAATATAGCACTATCTAATTGACTTGAAATTGATTATCTGTCAATCAATTTCATGACAATAGGGGTTCTAGAACTTGATTTGGGGGAAATTCAAGGCAAAATCCTAGGCGAGGTGGTTTAGGAGATATGATTTAGGCATTCGTTTGATTGCTTGAGCCTTTTGAAGCCTATTATGCAATATCATTATCCCTCGTTACCCTATTGAAGCTAAAATGCCAATTCAATTTCTAAACATTTATCAAATACCCTAGCCGATTGAACTTTTTCCAAACCTTTATCGCTAAACCAAAGGCACAACGTGAGTGAAAATCTTTTGGCCGATGAGATGAAAATCTTTTGGCCGGTAGATGATAATCAAAACTTCCACAATTTTTTGTTTTTAGTGTTTTTCGTTTTTAGTTTTCAATTTCGTAATTAGTTTTTATATTTTCTCATATTGTGTGGGTGTTTTTCTCGAGGACTAGTAAAATTTTTAGTTTGGGGGTATTTGATAGGTGTGATCTACCTATTTATTTCTAAACCGAAATTGTTAGTTTTTTAGTACGTTTATTACATTTTTAATACCTTTTAATATGTTTTTATTCTTTTTGAATTAAAACAGGTGTATAGGTGAAAAGGTATGAAATCGGAGCGCAAACGATCAATTTAGAACAAAAACGGTCGGAGAACGGTGGAAAAACAAGTAAGGAGGTAAGATTTTGAATAGCAGCCCACTGCCTAGGTGTCCAGACCACCGCCTAGGCGGTGAAAATGCAGAGTGCACCAATTCTTGCTGATCATCCACTACCGCGACAGTGACAATACAGAATGTCACCAAGTCCACCGCCTACTCCACTGCCTAGGTGAACATTAAATCGATATACTCACCGCTGCAGTGGTGAATTCAATTACCGCGGTGGTAAGCTCTTCACAGTTTAAATATTTATTAGATATTTTGTTTCCTATTTAAGCTCTTCCTCTCCTCCTCTCTTCTGGTGAAATCACCCCTAGCCTCTTAGGCTATAGTTTAGGGTGAGTTTCAGAGATTTTTTAGGGAGAGCTCTCAACCCGAGGTGGAAGATGAAGAAGGAAGCGATCGATCAACGGTTTTTAGCGCCAAATCTTTGGATATCGGCTAAATCATTCGTTTCTTTTCTTTGTTTTCTTCATTTTGGTAGTTGTTGAGCATGTTTACACCATTTTACATTGTATACATGGTTATGGTCATTGGCTAAATATAGATTGTTTAGGGACTATTAATAAATTTATGAATATGTTGTTTAGTTGAGTTTGTGTTTCATTTGCGGTTATTCTTCTATGTTTGATTGTGTTTATTGTTCTTGTTTGTTGATTATGCTTAGATTTATATATTGAGAATTCGGGATTTGACAAACCTCGGATTCGGACTAGGGTTAACAAACGTCACGATCTAATAACCCGGGAGGGAATTAGTTTGTGTACAATCGATGACGTTGGGGTGAGACTCACGTGACCTAGGGTTGTTAAGACGTTGAGTGGGACTTCTTCGTTAACACAAAGTCGCGTTATCTTACACTCAGGAGAGGTGGCAAGAGAGTTTACGAACTAAGATTATCGGATAAGTCGAACGCCGTTACCGTAAACTAAAACGAGACCAAACACATTTTTGTAAACAAAAGTTAATCCCTAGGCAATATTTTCCCTAAACATCTCATAATAGTATTAGTATAGTTAATTTAATTAGATTAATTAACTTAGTATTAGTATTATTAATTTTAAACACATTTATTTTCGCCTAAATAAAGTTAGGTCATGATAAACGCGATACTCAATAATAGTTAAAACCAATCCCTGTGGACACGATAATCCTAACTCTTCCTATCTATACTAAAATTTGACCACGTATACTTGCGAGTGAAAGCAGCGGCGTATTTACACGCAACCACCCATCCCCGGAAGAAGAAGAAAATGCACCTCCCATCAGCCAAGCAGGCCCGTCGACTCCACCTGCAAGAGCGCACGTTGGACCAACTACCGGTGCTACGAATACGGTGCAACTTGATAACTTTGAACGTCAGTTATTTCAGTTTCAAACCTGTCTGGACACAATTTTCTCCTGCCTGTCACCGGTCCTGGATCAGAGAGGACCGGTTCTTTAGAACACAGGGGGAGAGGAACGCCACCTGCCATCGGCTCTTGGTCTGAGGGGACCGGTTCTCCTATGTGTAGGGGGTGAGGATCATCATCAAGAATCAGATCGTGTTATCTACTCCGAAAATCACGTCTCGAGAGAACAATCTCGTTCGCACCATCGACCAGTTAGGGAACGGAATCTGACCCCACCAGCCATATTTGATTCTGCATCTTTGCCTTAACGGGCTCATCGGATGGAGGGTCACTGTGATCATCAATTGGAAAAGACTCATAGCCACGTCACTCGGGCTTATCGCAGAGTTCACCGTGCTTGTGAGGTTGACTCCCACTTCCCTCAAGGGTCAAGAGCAGCTACAAGCCATGTGGCAGTATCTCCTAGGGGAGAAGCAGCATTAGAGAGGCGCGTCGTCGGGATGGAGGCAACGCTTGTGCAAATATAAGGCCCTAGGGGGGCTACTGGACTTCCTTCAGGTATAAGGTCTCCATTCGTTGACGATATAGTGTTTGAGGTAGTCCCTTACAAATTCCCTAATCCATAAATAACTACCTAGGATGGGACTACCGACCCTAGGAATCACCACTCTGTTTTCATTGTATTCATGGACATACATACGAAATCCATGGCGGTAAGGGGCAAATAATTTCCTCTCACTTTCACTTGGATGGTCAGCACCTGGTTTTGTGAGTTGCCACCAGCTTCATTCTCCATGTTTACACAATTAGAATGGCTCTTCTTGGCTTAATTCAACTGTTCTTGGAGAAGGCCCAAAACGACAACTCACCTTCTCGCTCTCCAACAAGTGATTATCGAAACTTTGGTAACATTTTAGACACTGTGGCTCTGAATGCCTTTATTAATGGACTGAGGCATCAAAGACTGTCTTACTATTGATGGCAGCCTCGGCCTCGGAGGGGAGACCACTTCTTCCCAGAAGAGGCACGAGGGAAAAGTAAAGAGAAAAAAGCCGACAAGGACGTGTACAAGGTAAGCACGATTGATACTGCCTCCCACAACGTCATCTCCTTCAGTGAAGCTGACCTCTGAGGGGTTCAAACCCCTTATGATGATGTCTTAGTTATTTCTGCCGTGATCAACTACTATAAAGTTAGACAAATTTTGATCGATGGAGGAAGCTCCACGGATATCATTTTCAAATATGCTTTCGACAAATTGAACGTGAGTTCAAGCTCCATGAGACCCACTACATCCCCCTTGTCGGGTTTAGTGGGGAGGTGGTGAATTCCATGGGTTGGGTCTCCCTTCGCTTCACTGTTGGTGTTATATCCACCTCGGCCACAGTTTGAGTTAAATTCCTCATTATGAACTGGTTTTCTCCTTACAACACAATTGTTGGGTGACCCATATTGGCGACATTAAAAGCTGTATCCCCTCCTTACCATTAATCCATGAAGTTCCCTACCGAAAAAAGGGGTGGGAGAAGTGAGAGGAGATCAAGAATTTGCTAGGTCTTGTGCCAGAAGGGCACTCGAGAAAAAAAAATAGCAATTAGAACCCGGGACCGGGAACAATGATGTTGAGCTCATAACTTTGTCTGACCCCAGAACCATGCCTATCGATGATCCCCGAGATCAGAAACCCTGTCCGCAGCCTCGTGAAGACCTGATAAAAGTATCTATCCACCCCACAATTGAGGATAGAACTATTTGAATTGGTGCCAAACTTAGAGCGACACAACAAGAAGAGTTAACCAATCTCTTTAGAAGGAATTATGATATGTTTGCATGGTCCCACAACGAGCTTCTCGGGATTGATCCAAGCGTCACCATGCACCATCTCCATGCTAATCCTCACCATCCCCTTGTGAGGCAAAAAAGAAGAAAATTTCACCCGGAACTTCAAAAGCTCATTGAACAAGAAATAGATAAGTTAGTGAAATTTGCCGTGGTGGAAGAAATGGAATTCCTTGATTGGCTCTCCAACATCATCCTCGTGCCTAACGTTAGAAACAAATGATGTCTTTACGTGGACTTTAAAGACCTCAATAAGGCATGCCCCAAAGATTTATTCCCTTTACCAAGAATAAACTTAGTTATAGATGCTATGACAGGACACAAACTCTTGAGTTTCATAGATGCTTGCCCTGGATACAACCAAATTCCCATATTTTCTCCTGACAAGAGAAAAACCTCATTTATCACAGACAAATGCACCTAATGTTATAAGGTTATGTCTTTCGCCCTTCGCAACGTTGGGGCTACCTACCAAAGGCTCGTTACCAGGATGTTTAAGTAAGAGATTGGCTTAATAATGGAAGTTTACATTAATGATATGCTTGTAAAGAGCGTCAAATTGTGTGATCACGTCAGCCATCTCCAAAATTATTTTCACAAGCTCCAAACTCATCGCATGAAGTTGAACACTACCAAGTTCATCTTTGGGGTTTCAGACGAATTTTTTTAGGCTACATGGTGTCCTAGAAGGGGCATTGATGCCATTTCTGATCAACTCAACGCCATTCTCGAAATGGACTCTCCACGGACGAAAAAAGAAGTTCAAATACTTACGGGGAGGTTGGCCGCCTTGAACCGCTTCATTTCACGATTTTCAAAAAAATGCCTTCCTTTATTTAATGTTTTGAGATGCAACAAGACATTCGAGTGGACAGAGGAGTGTGAGGTCGCCTTCCAAGGGGTTAAAACATACATCTCCTTGGCGCCGTGGCTAAGTACCCCCAAAGATGGAGAAGATTTATTCATGTACATTGTTGCCTCAGATACCGCAGTCAGTGCAGTGTTGATCTAAGAAGAGAACGGGATACAAATGCTTGTATATTACATGAGTCGAGTGTTGACTGATACCGAGACGAGATATCAACAATTTGAGAAGTTGGCTTAAGCCCTTCCCATTGCATCAAGAAAAATAAGGCAATATTTTCAAGCCTACGTGATCAGTGTATCAAGCCTTATAACAAATTCTTCACTCACCTGATGTTTCTGGCCTACTCATGAAGTACAACCTAGAGCTTGGCCAATTTCACATTGAGTACCAGCCTAGGACAACCATCAAAGGGCAGGTCTTGACCAACTTTATTGCCAATATGACCTTCCTAGAAGAGCTCATCCTGGAAGACCATGACCTAACTGAGGCATTGGTCCTAGAAGGGGCCCCCTTCCATCTCGAAGTAAGTGACGATCTCGATGTAGACAAATAACAGTTGTTCATGGATGGTTCCTCTAATATGGGAGAATGTGGGGGCCGGCATGGTCCTAGTAGCCCCGGATCGAGAATAAATTGAATATGCACTCTAATTGGGATTCAAAGCTACCAACAACGAAGTAGAGTATGAAGCTTTTCTCATCGGACTCAGATTAGCAAGAGAATTCTATGCAAAACAATCTGCAAGTTTTTTTTGATTCACAACTTGTTGTAAACCAAGTAAATAGTGAATACACGACTAAGGATCCCAGTATAACCATTTACCTCTAAAGGGTAAAGACGCTTATGGAAAACTTCAAAAAAATACAAGTATGCCAAATCTCCTGAGAAGAGAATCGACACGCTGACGCTTTCTCCAACTTAGCCTCCACTGTGGAATTCACCTTAAAGAGGAGTGTTCCCGTTCAATATTTAGAGGAGACAAGCACAACAGTTTCCGATCAAGTAACCACCATATGCACTCTCTCCGCTGTGCCAACTTGGATGGATCTGATAAAAGAATACCTCTTGAACAGCACCCTCTCTTCTGACCGACCAGAGGCCAGGCGAATGTAGTATAAGGCATCCAGGTACACCATCATTGATTTGGTACTTTATCGACGATCCTTCTCGGGCCCATACTCTCATTGCCTGAGACCGGAAGAGTCTAACTATTTGATGAGTAAAATCCACGAAGGGATATATGGAAACCACTCATGAGGAAGGTCTATGGTTCACGAGCTTAATAGACATGGAGTGGACATGTGCAAGGATTGCATGAAATTCGTCAAAAATATGATAAATGTCAAAGGTTTGCCTTCCATCCCTAGCTACCTCCAACTATTCTCGTTCTCTTGACGAGTTCTTAGCCCTTTGCTTAGTGGGGCATTGATCTTCTCAGACTATTTACTGAAGGGAATAGGCAGAGAAGATTTCTCGTTATCACAATTGACGATTTCACTAAATGGGTAGAAGCCAAGCTACTTTCACGGATCACCAAGGAAATAATCAAAGATTTCATATGGGAAAGTGTTGTATGCCATTTCAGAATACCCAGGGCCATCGTCTCCGACTACGAGAAGCAATTCGACAATGATCTCTTCATGGAATTCTGCACCGAGCTAATGATTCGAACCCACTTCACATCTCTAGGGCATCCCTAAGCTAATGGACAAATGGAAGTTACCAACTGCACAATTCTCCATAGACTCAAGACTAGATTAGATAAATCAAAAGGAAGGTGGGTTGAAGACATGTGCCTCGCTCTTTAGGTATACTGTAATACTACAAGGACCCCCATAGGGAAAACCCCTTTCGCAATGACTTTCGGATTAGAAGCAGTGATCCCTGCCAAGATCAATGTGCCCTTTTCCCGGACAACAATGATCTTCCACCCCAGTGAAAATGACACCTTCTTGGCCCTTGATCTTGATCTTCTTGAAGAAATAAGGGAACGTGTCCATATTCGAAAATCATCTTACTAATAAACAGTGGCCAGGTATTACAATAGAAGGGTCCGTCCTAGGTCATTCGACGTTGGAGACCTCGTTCTCCGAAAAGTTACCCTGGCTACCAAAGATTCAACTACAGGCAAGCTTACCCTATCTTGGGAAGGGCCATATCATGTTACTCGTATTGCCCGTCTAGGCACTTATGAATTGGAAATAGAAAAATGTGTCCCCTTAAGGCATTCTTGGAATGCAGAGCATTTGAAATACTACTTCCACGGAAAGGACGCTCAAGTGGACTTGTAAAGTTTTTCACTTTTTGAAGCATGTAAATCATGTAAAGAACTTACTTATGAATGGAAGAAACACAGAGAGATTTTGGATATAGTGAAACAACATGAAATAATGCCTTCCCGAGAAGGGGAGATCTCTTCTCAGCATATAAATCCGAGAAGGGAAGCGTGATTTCTTCTCGGTTATTTATCCGAGAAGAGGCGTAAAACCAAATGGCAGAGACTAGAATTTTTTAAAGAAAAAATTACACAAGTATTGTGGATTGTCCGCCCAGAGTAGAGTACTGCCGAGATCAGGAAAAATGACAAAAGGATGTCTAATTGACTAAAATAAAGGGCCAAGGGCAAAAAGTGAGTGCCATAGCTGAAAATGCCCAAGTCCTCAAAAATAGCCGAGAAAGGGACATAATGGTATGCAAAAACCCATCTTCGAGATGAGTTCAAGTAATTCGCCAAGCAAAAACCCAACCCTATGTTCTACCAACTTTCCAAGACTTCTCCCCATCCCCGTGTTTCCGAGATAAGGATAGGAGAAAAACTCATTTGTCAGGAAGATGAACCATTTCTACTCCAAAGGGTACAAACTCTCCAAGGATAGGTAGAAAAAAAACTCAAAGGCATGTAGATATAGACTCAAAAGCAGTAAAGAAGATCACGCAGAAAATCACAATGTGTTCAGAATTCTCCAGGAAGAAATAAAAAGGAAACATTTGTTCGTTCATCCAACATTCATTACAGACCTAAGGCCTCAAAGTCCACCACAAAAGGCCCTTTTCACCAAGGGGCTGGGGTTCTAAGAGGGTATGAAAAAAAAGAAACAAAGGAACAAAGTTCAAATTCTTGATTGGTCCAAGACTAAGGGGTTGGGTTGAAATTGGTTACTGGCCGATGAGGGATGGTTCGACGTCGCCTTCGCCTGTGAGGGGTTCATCTTGCTTGGCCTTAAGGTTCCCTAGAATGATATTTGCTTCATCCAGGCCAGCGTTTACTTCCCCCATCATGGTTTTAGCATTTCCTTGGTCAACTTCGGTGTCCCCCATCTCGGTGTTGACTTCAGCCATCACAACCTTTCTATTTCTTTCTTCAACTACGACATTCCCCATCTCAAGACCGGCGCCTTCTTCGATGTCTGAGTAGTCCATACCGATGTCGTCTGTTGAAATCTTGGGTGTTGGTGATGTAGGTTGCGGATCGTGTACCTATGCCCGCTCTCCACCATCTCGGTAGCCATAAGCGTCTTCATATCGGTAAAGGCAGAAGATTTATGTTCGCGATATTTTTACGCTTGATTTTACTCGCAAGTACACGAGGTCAAATTTTAATATAGTGGATCCTAAAATCGAGTGTCGTTCTTTGGGATTTGTTATATGATTAGTTAAGTACTACAATTGACATAACTTAATATTATTTAGACGTTTCAAGAATTATTTTGTGATTGCTTAATCAAAAACTAATTAAACCTAACAACTTTTGGATTAATTCTCTTAAAATGGATTACCTAGGGATTAATTTCGTTCACTAATACATGTTTGATTTCGTTTAATTTACATTAACGGTCTTCAATCTATCCAACAATCTTGGTATTGTAAACTCGCTCACTACCTCCCGAGTGTCAAACCCTGTATTCTCCAACCAACCATAAGACCATAACAAACATACCATGGATATAATAAAATGGTAAATACAATCAGATATAGATAAACAACCTTTAAGGAAACATAGATTCACCCAAACATACATATACATGAACTAATAAATCTCTAGATAATATCTATTTAGCCAACCATGATCATAAACAAATATACATTAAAATAAGATAATAACTTCATTATTCAACCGGTTACGTCCCTATACTTGATTTACATAAAAACAAACATAAACACTTTAAAACATTACAAAAACACTCGAAAACTACCAAATTTGGCTTGGAAATAGATTAGTATTTTTAACCTATCAAATACCTCCATTCTTCTATAGTACCTTCCTTAGATCTTGCAATGGAGACATCATACTCCTTCTGCATCCCCTCCATTCTCTCTCTAACGGTGGCGAGGTCGGCCTCAAGCTTGCCATAGCGGGATTCATTTACTATTTTCTCCTCAATCAGCTGTGCCTTCTCCTAATTTCTGCTCCCTCCCAAAGGTAACATCAAGGTGTCCAGGCAAAGAATAAATCCTGGATAACACCTATAGAGCATGAAAAAGAAGAAACATATCATATCATTGTCCAAAAACATAGTGCAATGGAGAGTCAAAGTTGTTGATGTCGAATTTTGGTCAACACAAACGGTGTGGTTCGGTCAGCCTTGGAGGATGTTGAAGGGCTCTAGAATGGAGATCTTTAGTCCGTGTGGCTTTTTGTCCGTGGAGAGGCTTTTAGCCGAGAAGAGAAGGGCCGGTATCAGAAAAGACCCGAAAACCTTTTGAGACAAGGAGAGGAGAATCAGACTACTTTGCGATCCTTAGAGAGATGAACCAGTGCTTGGAATTGAACAGTTCTGGAAGAATGAGCACCTGTAAACCAGCACAAAGGACTTGTCGGGGTGTTCCCGGCGCGTTCCTTCCAGTGTGAGAATCAGCGTACGGGGGGGAGAACTTATAGTGTAATTGTCGAGAAGAGTAAGTAGAGTTCATCTACCTTTGAGCAATTGTATGCTCTCCTTTTTATAGGCAGGGTGGAAATTAGTTTAGGGGCTAAGCATGGATTAATTTCTTCTCAAGATCACATCATGGTGTCAACTTGGTATGTAGCCAATGGAAATGTGCCAAGGGGCCCTTGTTTTGGCCATGTTTAGGAGATATTTTGGTTAGGGAAGAGAGCCACAATGATGCTTGTGGATATTTTGGGAAATTTAGGAGATATTTTGGGATATTTTAGGATATTTTAGAAATGTTTTGGGATATAGGGGACTGAGCCAATCTTATGAATTGAGGAAGACACAACCCTATTGCGGTCGGGATGAAGAGATTGACTCTTACCCTTGGCGGATAGCTGGTGATGGGAAGAGAGAGGATATGGAGCTTCTCGGCTCTGTCATTCTCGAATAATTGGAGACGAGGAGGGGGCTTTACCTAAAGAGCTATTTGAAGTCAGTTTTCGAGGAGAGTACCACTATGACAACGAACACCGAGATGGGGAGTGGTCTCTTATCCCGGTGGTGACTTGCTGGCCATCCTGGAGAATGTTGAATCTTTCAGGGGCCACTGGTGCAGTTGGAGACACTTTTTTTCTTGGTACATTCCCCACACTTAGCCCTTATCGTGCTTTAAGATTTGTAGGAAGTTGTGGACGTGTGGTGATCTTCGATTGGTTGCGTTGGAGTGACCATTTTTACACTCATTAGTAGGCCGAGCAGGGGCTCAAGTCCTTCTCCAAGCTAAGTTTAAAGCAATTCCTTAAGCAGGAACTCAACTTCACGTTCCGTCAATTTCTTAAGCAAGGACGTCTTCCCATCTTGGTGTGACCGAGACAAAGATGGTAGTAAAACTCTACCATCGGGAAGATTAATTGTCTTTACGTCTAAGAAACTTACTCTCCAGTGATACACAAGAACAAAAAGATGTCAAAGCATGCATTCAAAAACTCAAAAGCAGTAAGGAAAAAATCACAAGTGTTCAGCATCTACCGAGAATATATAAGGAAATATTCGTTCTTTTATTCGGTGTCTGATACATTCTCAAAAGGGGTCTCAATGCCCATTACAAAAAGGCCCTTATCCAGGCAAAGAAGGCTTGGATGCCAAACAGTAAAAAAAAAAAAAAAAAAAAAAAAAAAAAAAAAAAAACAAGTCAGGTTCAAATTGTTTGATTCAAGATTGAGGGGTTGGGGTTGAGGTTTGTCCTTGGTCGATAGAGGATGGATCAACTTCACCTTCACCAACGAAGGGTTTGTCCTGCCCGACCATAATGTTCCCGGGAACGGTATCTGTTTTGACCAGGCCAACGTTTACTGCCCCTATTTTGGTTTCGGTATTTTCTTGGTTGGCTCCAACCTCTCCCATTTCGGTATCAACTGTCGCCGCTACTGCTTCTTCACTTCCTTCTTCAATTACAATATCCTCTGTCTCAGGACCGACATCTTCTTACACATCAGAATAATCCATACCAATGTTATCCACTGAGAAGTCTGGGTATTGGCAACGCAAATTATGGATCGTGCATCTATGTCCACTTTCCACCAACTCAGTCGCGATAAGCATCTTCATGTCAGTAAATGCAGAGAATTTCTTCCATTCTTCTACAACACCTTCCTTATATTTTTGAATGACGACGTTATGATCCTTATGTATTTTCCCCATTCTCTCCCTAACGGCGGCGAGGTCGGCCTCAAGCCTGCCATAACGGGATTTGATGGCCTTTTTCTCCTCAGACAATCTTGTCTTTTCCTCGTTTAGTTATTTATTCTCCTCGGTTACCTTCTTTAGCTCCTCATTGGCTTTTTTCTCGTTGGTCATCATTACTTTGCTTATCTCGTGCCATCGTTTTGCTTGGTTCACATGTTGCCTGCGTTCATCTTTAAGGAGTTCACGTTCTTCCTCGAGCTTCTGCTTCCTCTTGAAGACAGCAGTGAGGTATCCGTACATAGAAGATACCCTGGATAATACCTACAAAACACAAAAAATGAAGTCCGGTCATGGTTTTGTCCGAAAACACGTTGCAATAAAATATCCGAATAACTCTTGGTATAGGTCCTACCAACATTGTATCCCTTTGCAACTTGGAAAGGGCCTGGGTATTTGTCTCGATGTCTATGCGTTCTCTGTTCTTGAGCAGAATAACATGGCTGATATAGGCAGACAACATCTCCAAATATTTTCGAGGGCTCCCTGCTCAAAAAGGATGCTCGTATCTGGGACCGGGGCTGGACTTGGAGTGAAAACCGTGCTTGGCTGGGGGGCTCCAAAAGCCTCATCGGTCCTTACTTTCTTAGCCCTCCACTCCAGGTCGCCCCACCATTATTTTTTCCCTCTCTTAACCTCCACCAACGCTGTCCTTCCTGAAAAAGGGCATGGATGCCAGTTCAGGTTGCGACAGTGTTTCTTTCCCCGCAGCGGCTTTGGTCTCGAGCCGTTATTGTTCTCTCCTAGTAATCCTCCTTAGTAAACTCTCTGCCCCGATAGGGGCTTCTCCAACGGAGCTTGTCTTGTTGGTTTTCTCTCATTGCTTGGTAGTCCTGCCATGGGGGACCTCCGACTGAAGAGGGTAATATCTCATCTTCTCGGCTTCAACCTTTACAGCCACTACTCTCTCTCTCAGCAACTTTACTAGTGCTACCTTATCCATCTCTGCCAAAGCAGAAGACAAATCTGGATAAATGCAAAATTGGATAAATGGAAAGCCAAAACGATGGTAACAAATTTGAAAAATTAGCTACTTTCAAGAAGGGAAAACCTTACCGTTGTCGGTATTTTCCTCGATATCTTGAACTGGAAGACCCGATGTGCAATAGAAGTGGTGACAATATATTGTCGACTCTAGCAACTTGTTGATGTTTGTATACTTAGTCTCCCATACAATCCTTATCTGGTGCTTGATTTGAGAGCTCATACAGACTCTTCTCCTACTTACCTTCTCTGGAACTGTTCCAAAAAGTAGAGCAGATAGAAAGAAACAATCAAAATTGTTGACCTAGTAGAATACCCAAGAGGGGGGGTGAATTGGGTAATCAAAAAATATTATCAGAATTTACTTGAATAAATCAAATAATTAATTTTATGCCTAAATTAATTATTATCTTTATATCACAGCGGAATTAAAATAAATTTAAGTGCACACCCAAAGAACTAAAATAAACAAATTAAGAAAGCAACACACCAAAGATTTATACTGGTTCACCAAGCTACTCTTGGCTAATCCAGTTCCCCGAGCTCTACGGAAGTCACACCCAGTAAAATTAAGATTCCTTTAAAAGTAGGAACCAAACCCGCACACCGATTCTTTTACAGGCTCAGAATCAACCTTTACAATTTCTTTTTCTCAGGATAAGGAATAACCTCTACTTTTTACAGGTTAAAAAATAATCCAATTCTTTTTAACACAAGGCTCAAGAATCACAACCTCACCAAAGCACTCCCAATATCATTTTACCTGGTAAGGATTGAACCGTTACAAAATCACTCAAAACAAAAACGCAATTCTTATGCAGGAAGAATCACTACCTTAATCTCTTTACAGGAAGAGACTAAAACCCTGATACCCTCGATTAAATATCCTCAATGATATTTAATCCGTCACAACTCACCAATACAAAAATTGATAAGTAAATCTCACTCGGAGCTTCTACCATCCCAGATAAATAAAAAACTCAATCAATCTCCCAACTAGTGATAAAAATAGATGAGATACAGAAATCTGATTTTAACACGATATGGGTAGCAAATTGGAGCACGTAATTAGATTCAAGAAATTGTTTATAATTTTTTTTTTTAAAATCAGAAACAATTTCTAAGATCAATTTCCAAATATAAAATAATAAACAAGCAATAATCAGTATGAAAAGATTTCACTCGGAATCCATAGTATTAATGATTAGAACAATGTTGTTTCAATTCCAGTATTAACAAAAATTGATTACAATTGATTATCAGACTCACTCTTAGAATAGCTCACAATGACTTAGAATGATAACTCTTATAAAAACTCTCTTAAAATGATATAAAGTGATTATCTCTCTTAGAATGATTAACTTTCCTTAGAAAATTTGCAGGTTTATATAAAGGCATATGTAATCAGCTTCCTAATAGCTAGTTTACAAGTATTATGACAATAAAATACTCTTATAGATCCCTTATAACATAACAACTTCACTTAGGTTCAATTTCACTTAAAAACAACTTTTAAAACTCTCAATTAATTCCCTAAAGTATTTCCCAATCAAAATAAATAAGTGTAGAATTCATTTTAATTACCAAATTGAGAAACATTAATATTTAATGAACCATATTAAAAGGATTTAATTAGTATATGAATCATATCTTAAATATAGAGAATATCTCTTAAATCTCTCTCAAATCCTAACAAAAAACGGCTACTTTTGGATTTAAAATCGGATCAAACAATATCCTGAACCAACACATTCAGTCGACTGCCCAACGCTACTTGCAGCCAAACCATCGCCGCAGCGATCATAGGTCGACTGCTTGGTTGACTTGAAAATTCATAGAGTTTGTCATTCTTCAACCGGTCGACCGCTCTATCGACTCACAGATTTAGAGAGTTCAGATGTTTTCACAGGTCGACCAGTTGGTCGACTCTTCAATTCAAGATGTTTCATCTTCTTTACCCGGTCGACTCCTCAGTCGACTGCCTTCTTCTGAATCACTTATCTGATCTTGTTTTTAACTTACTTTCTTTTACGATTTCACCCCTTTATCCATTTTTATCTTTAAATAAGCTCCACTAATATTCTAATATTTCATTTTAGTCATTCAAAAATATTTCTTTTCTTAATTCACATAGAAGCAATTAAATATACTTAACAAAAATACACATAAAAGATAAGATTCATTTTGTGTCATGTGTGTGTTCCTAAATGGGATATTAAGAGTTAATTTTTAACTGAGTTGTTTCCCTAATTTATTCAAACTCTTAATACTTCTTTATCATCTTGATATCTTCATTAAGTATCCATTTCATTTGACATCTTCATTTACCATTAATTCAATTTGACATCTTCATTACTAGAACTTTAAATTACTGAAAGACTTGATCAAATATTAGTTCCACAAAAACATCAATACTTAATTATTTATCAAAATTTCGGGATCAACAATCTCCCCATTTTTCATGATGACAATTAACTTTGATGTTTTTTTTAAAATAAAATATAACCACACTCCCCCTAAATCCGAGGACGGGTTCTTTAACTTGGTAAAGTTCACAATGAAGATTTCAATAAAGCACAATTTTAAAAAAATACTCAATAAAGTAAATTTTTTAAATTTCTCCCTTTTTATGAAAACTTATTAAAACACAGTTTTAGAATACTCCCCCTAAATAAAACATCACTTATTTTTCCCCATTTGTCATCTTCAAAAACAAATTTAGGTAAGAAAGGAGAAAACAACAAACATATAACTCACTCTAGGCAAACATCATTATGCCTAGCCATACCCAAATTGTAAATGATTTTCACAAATTGATCTTCCGCTAGTGGTTTGGTAAAAACATCAGCAAACTGGTCGAAGGTATCAATATACTCAATAATAATATCTCTTTTCTGAATGTGATCATGAATAAAGTGATGTCTAATCTCTATATGCTTAGTTTGTGAGAGTTGTGTAAGATTCTTACTTAGACATATAGTACTTTTATTATCACAAAAGATCGGGACCTCCTCCATACAAACTTCAAAATCATTTAACTGTTGCTTAATATATAAAATTTGAGCACAACAGTTACCAACTGCCATGTATTCAGTCTCAGTAGTAGACAAGGCTATCGAATTTTGTTTCTTGCTTGACCAACAAATTAAAGCATGTCCTAATAAATGACATGATCCGTTTGTGCTTTTTCGCTCAACTTTGCAACCGAAAAAGTCAGCATCGGAGTAACTTACCAATTTAAAATCACTCCCCCTAGGATACCATAATCCTAAGTCAATCGTCCCCTTTAAATAACGAAAAATTCGCTTAATCGCAGTCAAGTGCGACTCTTTCGGACAAGACTGAAATCTAACACAAAGACAAATACTATACATAATGTTAGGTCTACTAGCAGTTAAATATAATAAGCTACCAATCATTCATCAATACATTTTTTCATTAATGCTTTTTCCCGTATTGTCTTTTTCAATTTTTGTAGCCGTTGCCATGGGAGTTTTGTACTCTTTAACTACTTTCAAGTAATATTTCTTTAACAGCTCCTTGGTGTATTTAGCTTGGTTTATAAATATCCCTTATTTGATTTGCTTAATTTGCAATCTAAGAAAGAAATTCAGCTCTCCCATCATACTCATTTCAAATTTATCCTGCATTATCTTAGCAAATTCTTGGTAAAGATCCTCATTAGTAGATCCAAAAATGATATCATCAATATATACTTGTACTAATAGGATATCAAGATCAATTTGCTTTACAAATAGTGTTATATCACAAATACCTTTTCAAAAACCATTTTCTATCAAATATCGGCTAAGTCTCTCATACCAAGCTCTCAGAGCTTGTTTGAGCCTGTACAAAGCCTTCTGAAGTTTAAATACATGATTGGGAAATTTGTCACTTTCAAATCTCGGGGGTTGTTCCACATAAACTTCTTCAGCTAGAAAGCCATTTAAAAATGCACTCTTTACATTCATTTGATATAGCTTAAAATTACATGAACATGTAAAGGCGAGTAGCATTCTAATTACTTCTAGTTTAGTAACATGAGCATAAGTTTCATCATAATCAATACATTCCTCTTGATTATAGCCCTGTACCTCTAATCTTGCTTTATTTCTAATTACCATACCAGATTCATCATTTTTGTTTCTAAATACCCATTTAGTACCAATAACTGGATGAAAATCCAGTCTCGGAACAAGACACCATACTTTGTTCCGCTCAAATTGAACTAATTCATCTTGCATCGTGGAAATCCAAGATTCATCAATTAGCGCATCAGTTATATTTTTAGGCTCAATTTGAGATAAGAAAACAAGATTAATTATATCTCTAAGAGAAGATCGAGTAGTTACACATTTTTCAAAATTACTGATGATTTCTTTAATTGAATGCCCTGATACTTTCTTTATAACTCTTGGTAAAGTTGAGTCCTTCTCCTTAGGTTCCTCATCTTGTTGAGACTCCTTTGGTGCATTACTACCTTGGTTTTGGTTATTTAAGATACCTGCATCATCATTATCCAAAACTTTTCTCAACAAGTATGGATCAGCTTCCTAAAAAATAACATACATAGTTTCTTCTACTACTAAAGTACGTTTATTATAAATTTTATAAACTTTACTATTAGTAGCATATCCAAAAAAAATCTCATAATCGGATTTAGCATCAAATTTACCATGATTATAGTTGTCATTCAAAATGAAACATTTGTATCCAAAGATTTTAAAATATGAAATATTAGGTGTCTTACCATTCCATATTTTATATGGGGTTTTGTTAAACCCTCTACGAATTGATACCCAGTTTACCACGTGACAAACGGTACTTACTACTTCAGCTTAGAAGTAGGTTGGTAAACGATTTTCACTTAGCATTATTCTGGCCATCTCTTGAAGCGTTCTGTTACCATTTTGTTGTGGTGATCTTGGTGCAGAAAAGTTGTGAGCATAACCATGCTCATCACAGTAGCATATCACTTCATCATTTTTAAATTCTCTTCCTCTGTCACTACGAATGTTAATAATAGAACATTGCTTTTCATTTTGAACACGTTTACAAAATTTAGCAAGAACGGAAGCAACTTCACTTTTCTTAGCAAGGAAGTATACCCAGGTAAGTCTAGAATAGTCATCAATTATAACAAATGCATAGAACTTACCACCAAAACTAGCAACAGAGTTAGGCCCAAATAAATCAATATCCAATAATTCAAGACTTCTAGATATGGACGTGTGCATATTTTTCTTAAATGATGATCTAACTTGCTTTCCTAATTTATATGCATCACATATTTTATCCTTCACATATTTCAAATCAGGTAGGCCACGTACAAGGCTCTTCTTAGATAAGTTAGAAATTAACTCCATACTAGCATGCCCAAGTCTTCTATCTCATAACCAACTATTCTCAGATAAAGTATTCAAATAAGACAAATTTTGAGAATTAAAATCATCAAAAGAGCAAGTATAAACATTCTCAAAACGTGATGCAACTAGCAAAATACTACTATCATGACTATTTTTAATGATGCATCTATCATGATCAAATATAATATTGTATCCCTTGTCACATAGTTGATTAATACTGAGCAAATTATGTTTAAGTCCATCAACTAGTAGCACATTTTTAATCATAGTAGTATCATTATCGATATTACCTATACAAATAATTTTACCTTTTGCGTTGTCTCCGAAAGTCACATGACCTCTATCTTTAGGTGTCAAAGATGTAAATTTTCCTTTATCTCTCGTTATGTGTCGAGAACAACCATTATCCAGGAACTATTTGTCCTTGCCTATTGATGTTTTTAGAATAACCTACAAGGAGTATCTCAAATAGTTCCTAAGTGGTACCCAGCCTACGTGGGTCTGATCTTGTTAGTTGGGATAATTTTTATTCCTTTTGAAACCCAAACTTGTCTACAGTTAGATAGTTTTGCAAAACATCTACGAATAGTATGCCCCACAACATTACATTTAAAACATCTAACAAGATTCTTGATTTCAGAAAAGAATTTATGAAAGCATTTTTGTTTAAAATTTTTCTGAAATCCAACACCGGCCTTATCAAAAACTTCACGTGAACTTCCCAAAAGCATTTTCAAATTGTTTTCACCACCGGTAAATTTGAGAACAATTGATCGCAAATCCATCAATTTAGATTTCAACCCATTGTTTTCAAATTCATAATCCACCACTTGCTTGTTTAATATGTTAATTGTACTTTGAAGGGTATTTATTTTAGAACATTGGTTTTTATAATCATGTGAGAGTTCTTGATAAACATCAAATAATTCATCAAAATTTAAAGGACAAGAACTCGAACAATTGGTTAACTCACCACCAGTGGCCATTAATGCAAGTATTGACGAATCCTCACTATTTGATTTTTCTGAGCTACTTGAATCGGTATAATCCCAAGTAGCCTTCATCGACTTCTTCTTACTCTTATTTGCTTTTTTCTTTTCTTTCTTCTTCTTCTTCTCATTTTCTTTATCCTTCTTTGGTTCGGGGCAATCGTTTTGAAAATGACCAGTTTTACGACAGTTGTAGCATTCCACTTTGGACATGTTGAGATTTTTTTTCCCACGGAATGTGCGCCGAGTCATTCTTCTAAAATTATTTGTGAGAAGTGATACATTCTTCTCTTACTCACTATTAAGGCTTTCATCATCACTGTTATCCTCTTCTTCAATTTTTTTAACTTTTAGTGCCAAGGATTTTCTCTTGTTATTTTCGGTATCATCCTCATAGCCTTTGATCCCCGATTCATGAGTCATCAAATTACCAATTAAATCATCGATGTTGTATTTGCCAAGATCCTTGGCCTCCTCGATTGTCGTCACCTTTGACACCCATATTTTCGTCAAGGACCTTAGGACCTTTCATACTCTATCCTCCATGGAGTATGGTTTTTCGAGTTGGTTCATACTGTTGCATATGTTGTTGAGACGAGTGTACATCTCATGAATCGATTCATTTTCCTCTATCCTGAACAACTCAAATTTTCTCATAAGCGCATTGATTTTTGACTGCTTCACTTGACTTGTACCTTCGTGGGTGACTTGTAGCTTATCCTACATCTCCTTTGCAGACTTACAACCTGAAACTCTAGAATACTCATTAGCATCTAAAGAACAAAAGAGAATATTAATCGCTTGAGAATTAAATGGACCATCCTCGATTGTTAGCCACACGTCATAATTTGTAGTCTAAAGAAAGTCTATCATCCTGTCTTTCTAAAACGAGTAACTTTTACCTGCAAATAAGGGTGGTCGGTGTATAGACTATCCCTCACTTAGTGTGCCTATTATGTGCGCCATGTGATCTTTGTTAGCAAAATAGATTCGAGCTAAACCAGCTCTGATGCCAATTGTTGGCCCAGTAGAATACCCAAGAGGGAGGGTGAATTGGGTAATCAAAAAATATTATCAGAATTTACTTGAATAAATCAAATAATTAATTTTATGCCTAAATTAATTATTATCTTTATATCACAGTGGAATTAAAATAAATCTAAGTGCACACCCAAACAACTAAAATAAACAAATTAAGAAAGCAGCACACTAAAGATTTATACTGGTTCACCAAGCTACTCTTGGCTAATTCAGTTCTCCGAGCTCTACGGAGGTGGCACCCACTAAAACCAAGATTCCTTTAAAGGTAGGAACCAAACCTGTACACCAATTATTTTACAGGCTCAGAATCAACCTTTACAATTTTCTTTTCTCAGGCTAAGGAATAACCTATACTTTTTAGAGGTTAAAGAATAACCATTTTTTTTTTTTTTTTTAACACAAGGCTCAAGAATCACAACCTCATCAAAACACTCCAAATATCCTTTTACCTGGTAAGGATTGAACCGTTACAAAATCACTTAAAACAAAAACGCAATTCTTATTCAAGAAGAATCACTATCATCATTTCTTTATAGGAAGAGACTAAAACCCTGATACCCTTGATTAAATATCATCAATGATATTTAATCCATCACAATTCACCAATACAGAAATTGATAAGTAAATCTCACTCGAAGCTTCTACCACCCTAGATAAATAAAAACTCAATCAATATCCCAAATAATGATAGAAATAGGTGAGATACAGAAATCTGATTTTAACAAGATATGGGTAGCAAATTGAAGCACGTAATCAGATTCAAAAAATTGTTTATAAAAATATTTTTGTAAAAAATCAGAAATAATTTCTAAGATCAATTTGCGAATATAAAATAATAAACAAGCAATAATTAGTATGGAAAGATCTCACCCAGAGTCCACAGTATTAATGATTAGAACAATGTAGCTTCAATTCTAGTATCAGCAAAAATTGATTGCAGTTGATTATCAAAATCACTCTTAGAATAGCTCACATGACTTGGAATGATAACTCTTATGAAAATTCTCTCAAAATGATATAAAGTGATTATCTCTCTTAGAATGATTAACTTTCCTTAGAAAATTCGCAGGTCTATATAAAAGCATATGTAATCAGCCTCCTAACGGCTAGTTTACAAGTGTCATGATAAGAAAATACTCTTATAGACCTCTTATAACATAAGAACTTCATTTAGGTTCAATTTCATTTAAAAAACAACTTTTAAAACTCTCAATTAAATCCCCAAAATATTTCTCAATCAAAATAAATAAGTGTAGAATTTATTTTAATTACCAAATTGAGAAACATTAATATTTAATGAATCATATTAAAAGGATTTAATTAGTATATGAATCATATCTTAAATATAGAGAATATCCCTTAAATCTTTCTCAAATCCTAACAAAAAATAACTACTTTTGGATTTAAAATCGGATCAAACAATATCTTGAACCAACATTCAGTCGACTGCCCAGTCGACTGCCCAACGTCGCTTGCCGCCAAACCATCGCCATAGCGATCATAGGTCGACTGCTTGGTTAACTCGCAGATTCAGAGAGTTTGTCATGCTTCCACTGGTTGACCGCTTTATCGACTCACAAATTTAGAGAGTTCAGATGTTTTCACAGGTCGACCGGTCGGTCGACTCTTTAATTCAGGATGTTTCATCTTCTTTATCCGATCGACTTATCAGTCGACTGCCTTCTTCTGAATCAATTCTCTGATCTCGTTTTTAACTTACTTTCTTTTACGATTTTACTTCTTTATCCATTTTTATCTTTAAATAAGCTCCACTAATATTCTAATATTCCATTTTAGTCATTCAAAAATATTTCTTTTATTAATTCACATAGGAGCAATTAAATATACTTAACAAAAACACACATAAAAGATAAGATTCATTTTGTGCCATGTGTGTGTTCCTAAATGGGATATTAAGAGTTAATTTTTACCTGGGTTATTTTTTCTAATTTTTTTAAACTCTTAATACTTCTTTATCATCTTCATATCTTCATTAAGCATCCACTCCATTTGACATATTCATTTAGCATTAATTTAATTTGATATCTTCATTACTGGAACTTTAAATCACTGAAACACTTGATCAAACATTAGTTCCACCAAAACATCAATGCTTAATTGTTCATCAAAATCTCGGGATCAACAAAGATAAAAATAAAAGGAAAAAAGACTGTGCAATCGGTAAACTGCTCGCAAAAAGGGACGTGCTTACCTACAACACCCCATTCCCTAGAAATGGGGTTGATTCTCTCCTCATTGGGACCAAACTCCCAGCCTGCTCCTCCCAGAAAAAAGTACTGGGCTTCCAATTCTTCAATGATTTCTCTAGGCCCGAAATAAATTGTCTCTAAGAAGCTACGTAACACTATCTCTTCCCAGAAGGCATGGATTTTGGGTAAAAGAGTAATTTGAACAAGTCCAAGGACGGTTCCAGTCCCTCAGCCTTGAAAATGATATAAGAGGCCAGAAAAGCCCGAATGCAGTTTGGAGTAAAGTGTGATGGACATAACTTGTACTCCGCGCGTAATGTCCATATCCAAGGATGGATTGGGAATTGCAAGCCTCTACTTAAATGCTCCATGTATACCGTAATGAACTTTTTGGGTGGGGCGCAAGCCCTATCCTTTGGACGAGAGAGGTGAATCTCCACTCCTTTAGGGATGGTGTATTTGCTCCGGGCTTCCCAGATCTTCTTCTCCAGCATCTCCGTCTCGATCCCCTAGACGGGACTATTTCTCGACACTATCTCCTCCCATATATCCATCTCATCACCTAGGCTTTGGGTAACTTCTATGGTGGGGTTACTGTTGGACCCAACACCATCACTACCGTCGCGACGGCCGGAGGGCTCTGCGCCATTGGAAGACCTTGCTCACTCTTTTGGGCAGGGAAGCAAGGCTAAATGAGGGTCTACCTGCAGGAAAGGAGAAACATTTAGGGCCAGCCCAGAGGTGGCAGACCCCGACATTGACTCAGTAAAAAAAGAAGAAGAAAAAGAAGACATTTTAAGAAGAAAAGAGTTATTTGTCGGAAAGGTCGATACTCCACCAAAACAAAATCGCAAAAGTGTAAAAAACGGGTCCAGGGTTCCTTCTTCATATAGGAGGACGCTCGTCCATCACAACCGTCGTACTTAAAAATTCCATAAAGGCGCCTAGGAAAGATGTACCTTTCAGAGGCCATGTAGCCACGTGTCCCCTTCCCGACTGTTGGGTAATGATAGGTGTGAAAAACCTATCTATTTCTAAACCGAATTTGTTAGTTTTCAAGTATTTTAGTTATATTTAATTGTGTTTTAGTTTGTTTTAGTGTAAAACAAGTGAAAGGACATCAAAGGGAGATAAACAAGTGAAAACGGTGAACAAAATGTGCAAAATAGGGTTTCGGTGAATGAAGACCACCGCCTAGGCTAGAAAGATTAGATTGATATGCCAGCAGCTACCGCCTAGGCGGAGAAACCACTGCCTAGGCCTAGGCGAAGATCCGACAGAAACTTAACTAACTTAAGTCCACCACTTAAGCGGTGAACCACAGCTTAGGCGGTGACACTCTGCACAAAAATATCTATTTTCAGATATTTTAAAGATTTTCCACCAAACCTTTGGGAGAACTTTAGACCATTACCTTAGACGTGGGAGAGGGCTTGGTTGTTCTTGAGAGCTCTCTTCCACCTTAGTTAGATTAGATTAGTTTTAGGAAGTGTTCTTGGCCAATCCTTGAAGAGCTAGAAGAGGAAGTTCATCAACGGAGAAGAGGAAGCTCGGGAAGATTGTTCTTTGGCGAAAGTAGACTACTCCACTTTGAGATTTGGCTTTTCCTCCCTTGTTTCCATATTTGTATTTAACGTTTATTGTTGATATTTATGATCTCCTCTTGATTTAATGTTGTATTGGTTAAGAACATGTTAGTGTAATTTAGAGATTAATTAGGGAAAGGTGTAGTTGTGTAAATACTCGTTTGGTTTAATATACGTTTCTTTAACGGTTGTTGCTTTTAAGTCCGATTGTGTTTATTATTTGATGACGATCTTAATATGATTGTAATGATATTGGGGTTGGATTTGAGAATCTAGGGTTTGACACTCGAGAGAGGTAACCTTGAATTCGGACTAGGGTAAACACATCGTTACGACCTAACGATCTGGGAGGGCGTTAGTTAGTGTGCAATCGATGACATTGGGTCAAGACTCACGTGGACTAGAGTCGTTGAGACATTTAGGGGGACCTCTTCGTCGACACGAAGTCGCGTATTCCCCCGTCTTACACTAGGAAGAGGTGGTGGAGGAGTTTACGAACCGAGATTATCGGATACCTAAACTCCGTTATTGTTAACTAAACGAAATCAAACGTGTATTAAGTGAACAAAATCAGTCTCTAATTAATCAACTTAGTTAGAATTAACCCACTAATTGTAGTTTAGCTTAGTTTAATTTCAATTCATGTCTTTCGTCGTTAGGATAACATGAGATTATGTCAATTGCGGTATTCAATTCAATTATTCACACTCTTCTTTGTGGGAATGATATCCGATCTTCAAGATCTAATATATTAAAACTTTAGACCTCGTATACTTGCGAGCGTAAGTAGGCGTGCACATTTTGCGTCCCTACCAAGTTTTTGGCACCGTTGTCGGGGATTAGTGTGAATTTTATTGAATATTGCACAAATATTCGCGGTAACGGCTCAGAACGTAAGTTTTAAATAGGAAAAGCAAATGTATTGTATTCTATTTCAGTCAACACACCAAGTTTTTGGCGCTGTTGACGTGGGATTAGTGTGAATTTTAAGTTGATATTGCAACTAAGTAGTCGAGTGTTAATCCTGACATTTATTTTTGTTTTGTTTTTAATTTTAATTTTTGTTTCATTGTGTTAATGAGATCAAGAAGAGCGAGAAACGATTAAGAAGATTAGAATTCTTAATTCTCGATCCCGAGATTGAGCTTATTGCAAATGTTAAGGACTGAGAGGAGAAGCTGACTTCAAAGCCATGATCTTGGTTCGACTGAGCATTTGAGCCCAAATTCCTTGTTTATGGGGAATTTTGGTGAAAAATACTTAGTGACACGATAGTCTAGCTGGGGACGGTAACTCAAGCGCTATTTTTTTTTTTAAATGAAACTTAGGGTATCAAATTACCCGATTTTTGTTACTATTTATTTGATTATTTATTCTTTTTGGAAGCCGGCATGGCTTCGGAATGTGTTCGGAAGTGAATTTAGGAGTATGGACGCTTGGGGAAGTATTTTAAGTCTAAAAACGTTGAACAAGCGAAGTGAAAACATACGGGGTGGAGCCGTATTTTGAAAATTTGAGAAAAAATGAAAGTAGGAGCTGCAGGCCCATTGCCCAAGCGGTGAACCACCACTTAGGCGGTAAAAATACGGAGTGGGTGAAAACAGCCCACTGCCTAGGCGGATTAACAGTAGAACAAAATGTTTTCACACTGGTGTAATTTCGCTTAGGCGGAAAAACCACCGCCTAAGCGGAATTTCATCAGAAGGTTTGATTTTAAAGAAAAGAGATCCATTGCTTAAGCGGTGAATCCACCGCCTAGGCGGTGGACCTTCTGCAGTTAAAAAGAACCCGTTCGTTCAAAATTGAAATCGCAAGGTTCCCTCCCCAAAATCCTCCACATTCTCTCTAGAACCTCACTTCCAAACCATTCCAATATTCAAAAATCATCATTCCATTACCAAAAGTAGTCATTTCCATCATGATTCAACCTCCAAGAATTAGATCTCCACCCCTATTTCTGAAAATTTAGGGTTTTGCGTGAAAGGTAAAAAATTTTTCATTTTCATTCGATTGGACCATTAATTCTCAACAAGTAAGTTTCTTTTACATTACATTTAGTCTAGTTGTTGAAATTATTGGTTGGTTTGCATGATTATATCAAAGAATTCATTGGATTTTGAAATTTTGCCCAAAACCCCTTAACCCTATTTTCGCGATTCCGAAGTTCCATGGATTTTTGGTTTGATTCTTGGTGATAAACATGTTTAATTGGATTGGTTGAGTGTGTGAACTAAGATAGGATGTCACATTTGTGAAATTTGTTTGAAATATTCAAATGGGTGTTCGTTTTGGGATGTATGTGTTCTTGACAAAGTGATTAGGGAGGTTTATGTTTTTCAATTGTTCATATATGATGAGGTTGTATTGGGTTTTTGTGATTGTGATTGTAGGAAATGCTGAAAAGAGCAACAAAGAAGAGGGCGAGAGGAGAAGGTTTAAGTTCACACCCTAGGGTGCCGACTGATGTTAACTACGATGCCACCCGCTTTGTGTTAAATCTAGCGGAGGAGCACTTTAAAGAACACAAAAAAATTCATGTCTGCATACGTCAACGGGGTTTCGGTCCAATTGAAGATCTCCCGGTAGAATTTCAAAATGAAATCCGAAGCTGCCACTGGGAGCAAATATGTAAATCGCCACCCCCAGGCGAGATTGCTTTGGTTAAAGAGTTTTATGCTAATGCTACAGAGGCCATTGATGACCAAGCAAGGGTTCGAAATCAACCTATCATCTTCAGCCTTGACTTTATCAACCATCTCTTTGGATTGTCGGCACCGGAGTCCCTTGAAAGCCAAGACCCTACATTGCATAAGGTCATTCAAAAGATCACATCTGGCGAAGTAAAGCGGAAATACCAAGGAACGAACGTCGCTACCTTTTCAGTGAAATGCCTCAAGCCAATTCCAAAAATCTGGCACCACTTCATTTGCGGAAGCCTCTTACCGACGTCACATCTGTCAGATGTCTCAAAGGATAGGGCCTTTTTTATCTATAAAATTTAAACCGGGCAACCAATCAACGTTGGATTTCTTATCTATTCATCGATCATATATGCTACGAAGACGATAAAGACTGGGCTCCCGTTTCCGTCACTATTGACCCATATTTTTAGATTAGCTGACGTGACGGTATCCGGGGAAAGTGCGACCCTATCACTCCACTTAATCTATCAGCGATAAACCGGTTGTGGAAGACTGGGGCGCAAGAGGCAGCCGAGCCTGAGCCTGAAGAAGGGGAAGAGCAAGCAGACGAGACGGCGGGACCTTCTGGAGCCCGAGATGAAAACTCCCAAGAGAGGATAAATAACAAGCTTCAGACCATCCTCTAGAACCAATATGAGATCGCTTATTTTCGGGACCAATTTTCGAGGCAGCAAGATAGAGTCCAACGGAAGATTTGGGATAGCCTTGGCTTTGAGATGGATGATTACCCTCCGATGCCATATGTGTTACCACATCTCCTCCAGAGACCACACTCTCCTTCCCAAAGTGATGATGGTGATGATTCGTCTTCAGGTGAATAGTTGGGAATAAGTCTTATTCCCTAGGTATGTGTTCAACCCATTTTTTTGTTGCAAGTATGCTATATGTTTATTGGGTTCGCTGATGTTGGAACACTGCCATGTTCAGGCCTAAATGCTATGGAATGGATGATAGTTTAGTGGATGTTCATCCATTTTGTTTTTTGTTTTTTTTGTAGAAAATGATGAACAATTATTATTTTTTGAACAGAATGCAAAATTTTTGATGTACAAATCTATGTTTATGTATGTATTTTATTTTGAATGTTTTAGTTTTAAATTTTTTAGTTTAGTTTAGTTCAATTTTTGTTTTTGCATGTTTAGTGTTAGATTAAATTATGTATGTTAGTATTAGAATTAGTTTAGATTTGTGTATATATAAAATTGTATTTGCATGTTTAGATGTGAGTTCATTTGGGCCAAGACCCGATGATGAGAATTATCCCCAAATTGAATATTTAGGTCAGGGGTAATACCTTCCTTGTGTGTTTTGTGTGCTTAACATGTCGATTGGGTAAAAATTATCTTGATCCAAAAATTGCACGACATTTGAACTCAATGTATAATTATCTGAACGATTAGACGTTGATTATTCGATATTAAGCTCATAATAGAAAATGAGGAAACTAGAACTTGATTTGGGGAAAACTTGAGGCGGAATCCTACGTAAGGTAATTCCGGAGACGTGATTTAGGCCGTCAATTTTTTGCTTGAACCGTTGTAGCTAACCTGAAAATGTTAATTCCTTATTTCTCCTGTCGAAGCCGATAACGTAATCAATTCTGAAAACGTTCAAATACTCCTTTCAATTAAATTTTTCCTAACCCAATGTCGCTAAGCCTAATTTTCAAAATTGAGTAAAATCAAGTGAGCGGTCGGGTTTCTGATAAATTTTTATTGATTTGGTATTAGTGTATTCACTTGTCACTTTCGTATTTCTTTTTGCACGCTCCTAAAATAAGTTTGGGGGTGTGTTTCTATCATTTCTTTTTGCATATTCCTAAAATTTTATAATTCGAATAAGTTTGGGGTTGTGTTTCTCTAACTTCTTTTTGCACTCTCCTAAAACTGTAATAATTCGAATTAATTTAGGAATATGTTGTTTAAAAAAAAAAACAAAAAAAAAAACAAAAAACGTGAATATAGTTTTCATTTTCTTCTCTTTCGACTAGTGAATACAAGGATTTTCATTTCTTATTCAGAGTTGTACTTTAAATGTGGGGTCATGAGAGAGGATAGCGACAAGTGATTTTACCTCGGGTATCGATCGATTAAACCAATTTGCTATTTTTATTCCAGTGATACCCGTGGTCGTTCTCCAAAGCCAAACCAAGCCCTATTGATCTCTGTGAATATCCGAGCCTACATTAGTGGATGGTAGACTCCAATCAAGCGTATGGTTTTCCTGAATCCTTCAACGGTTTAAGTTATGAGCTTAACAATTGAATAATCGAATCCAGTATTTGACTAATTATACATTTGAGTTCTTAAAACACACACTTCAAATGGATCTAGAATGGTTTTTATTGATATTGATCGTTGAAATTCTAGAACACCACTTGGTGTGGGTTACTTCCCGAACTTGATCTGATTTAGGGATGTTGAGGGAGGAAAAAATTGGTTATTTCGATTGAACTTTATATTTACATACATATACTTCTTTCGTGTTAGTTTAATTTTTCATTTTTAGTTGGTTAGTTCGTTAGTTAGTTTAGTTTAGTGTTAGTGTTTTGCTCGAGGACTAGCAAAATTCTAAGTTTGGGGGTATACCTATCTATTTCTTAACCGAATTTGTTAGTTTTCAAGCGTTTTAGTTACATTTAATTGTGTTTTAGTTTGTTTTAGTGTAAAACAGGTGAAAGGACGTCAAAGGGCGATAAACAAGTAAAAACAGTGGAGAAACGGTGAACAAAATGTGCAAAACAAAGTTTCAGTGAATGAAGACCACCGCCTAGGTAGAAAAGAGGCAAAATGTTGGAGTGCTGAAGGGCTGAACCACCACTTAGGCGAGAAAACCACCGCCTAGACGAGAAAGATTAGATTGATATGCCAGCAGCTACCGCCTAGGCGGAGAAACCACCGCCTAGGCGAAGATCCGACAAAAACTTAACCGACTTAAGTCCACCACTTAGGCGGTGACACTCTGTACAGAAATATATGTTTTCATATATTTTGAATATTTTTCCAAACCTTACCTATTTAACCCTTTTCTTCACCAAACCTTAGGAACTTTAGACCCTTACCTTAGATGTGGGAGAGGGCTTGGTTGTTCTTGAGAGCTCTCTTCCACCTTAGTTAGATTAGATTAGTTTTAGGAACTGTTCTCGGCCAATCCTTGAATATCTAGAAGAGGAAGTTCATCAACGGAGAAGAGGAAGCTCGGGAGGATTATTTTTTGGCGAAAGTAGACTACTCCACTTTAAGATTTGGCTTTTCTTCCCTTGTTTCCATCTTTGTATTTAATGTTTATTGTTGATATTTATGATATCCTCTTGATTTAATGTTGTATTGGTTAAGAACATGTTAGTGTAATTTAGAGATTAGTTAGGGAAAGGTGTAGTTGTGTAAATACTCGTTTGGTTTAATATACGTTTCTTTAACGGTTGTTGCTTTTAAGTCCGATTGTGTTTATCATTTGATAACGATCTTAATATGCTTGTAATGGTGTTGGGGTTGGATTTGAGAATCTAGGATTTAACATTGGGGAGAGGTAACCCTGAATTCGGACTAGGGTAAACATATCGTTACGACCTAACGACCTGGGAGGGCTTTAGTTAGTGTGCAATCGATGACGTTGGGTCAAGACTCACGCGGCCTAGAGTCGTTAAGACATTGATGGGTACCTCTTCGTCGACATGAAGTCGCGTATTCTCCCGTCTTATACTCGAAAGAAGTGGTAGAGGAGTTTACGAATCAAGATTGTCGGATACCTAAACTCCGTTATTGTTAACTAAACGAAATCAAACGTGTATTAAGTGAACGAAATCAATCCCTAATTAATCAACTTAGTTAGAATTAACCTACTAATTGTAGTTTAGCTTAGTTTAATTTCAATTCATGTCTTTCGTCGTCAGGATAACATGAAACTACGTCAATTGCGGTATTCCATTCAATTATTCACACTCTTCTCTGTGGGAACGATATCCGATCTTCAAGATCTACTATATTAAAACTTTAGACCTCGTATACTTGTGAGCGTAAGTAGGCGTGCACATTTTGTGCCCCCACCAGGCAGGCAACACGTCCAAGTACGTCCATTCGCATTAAAAAGGCACCACCGAAGAAACGCCAGTGGATGGACTCAGACGCGATGGGACGCACGTGTGACCATTCGCAGCTTTCTTGCCAATCTAGGGCGGGCCACTTATTTCTGTTCTAGGGCTGCCCATTTGTATTCTTGGTCAGTCTTTTCTATTCTCGGATTAACCATTCCCACTTCAGAATCGTCCTTCTTCTTCCCGAAAAATAGACCCGACCCTTACGCAATGTTCTTTGGAGGTTAAATAATCACATTGCCTATAAAAATAAGAGCATACAATTGTTTAAAGATAGATGAACTTTACTTACTCTCCTCGACAATTATACTATAAATTCTTCCCCCCGTATGCTGATTCTCACGCCGGAAGGGATGTGTTGGGAACACCCCCAGCAAGTTCATTATGCAGGTTTCCAGGTGCTCATTCTTCCCAGAACTGCTCAATTCCAAGCGCTGGTTCATCTCTCTAAGGATCGCAAAGTATTTTGATCCTTCTATCTTTGACTCAGAAGGTTTTTGGGTCCTTTCCGATGCCGTCCATTTTCTTTCCGGTCAGAGGCTACTCCACAGATAAGACGTCACATGGACTGAAGATCTCCATTTTAGAGCGATTCAACATCCTCCAAGGTTGACCGGACTATACCGTTGGTGTTGACCAAAATACGACATCAACAAAAGTAAATCTCAGTATTAGTCTTATCAACATCGTGTCTCTCTGCAGCATGGCAAGGGTCTATGTATCTGACTCAACATTTATTCGTTCTTTGTTTTTGGGGAGAATGATGTGGCTGATATAGGCAGACAACATCTCTGGGTGCTCCATGACCTCTTTCTCAAGAAGGAGACTTGTATTTTGGGCCGAGGATGGTTCAAGAGTGGGGACTTTGCTGGGCTGGGGGGCTCTAGAAGCTCACTCGGCTCTAGCCTTATTCGTTTTTTCAACCCCTGACCTCCTAGATTTCCTATTTCTTGACTCTCCCTAACACTCCCCTTCCTAGAGGAAGGGGTGGGATTCTGATTAGCTTGCAATGAAGTCTCATTTTTAGCGATAGCTTTGGCCTCACACCGTTGTTGTTCTCTCCTCGTTATCCTCCTCAAAAAATTATCCACCGCTATAGGGGCCTTGCCAGCAGATCTCATTTTGTCAATCTCTTCTACCCCCTCGACAGTTCCTCCTTGGGGAACCTCTACTTGAGGAAGGGAGGCTTTTCTCTTCTCAGCCGCAGCCTTTGCAACCCTCTCCTTCAACAATCTGTTTAGTGCCACCTTGTCCATCTCTACCAAGAAAGTAGAAAGATATGGACGAGAAAAATGCAAAGAAAATGATAAAAGATTAAAAAAACCAGCAACTTCCGAGAAGGGAGAACCTTACCGTTCTTGGTATTTTCTTTAATATCTGGGACTGGTAGACCTGGAGCTTGGTAGAAATAGCCGCAATACAACGTCAAATCCCACAGTTCGTTAACGTTTTTGTATTCTGTCTCCTACACAACTTTTCTTTGTTGTTTGATTGAAACGCTTGACTGAACTCTCTTTCCACTAACCTTTTTTGGGACTGTTCAAGGAAACCAAAATAGGGGAAAAGGAAAAACGTAGTCAAAATATTAAAGAAATACTGTGTAATCGGCGAATCACTCACAAATGAAGACATTCTTACCTACAGCACCCTATTTCCTAGGAATGGGGTTGACTCCTTCGTCATTGGGACCGAAATCTCATCATGTTCTTCCCAAGAAGAAATATTAGGGCTTCTAGTTCTTCACTGACTCTTCAAGACCAAAGAGAAACTACCTCCGAGAAGCAACATAACACCACCCTTTCCCGGAGGGCATGGATTTAGGAAAAATAGACTTAAACAAGTCCAGGGATGGATTAAGTCCCTCGACCTTGAAAATGATAAATGAATCCATAAAGGCCCGAATGCAATTTGGAGCAAGTTGTGATGGGCACAACTTGTACTCCACGCAAAGGGTTTGAATCCATGGATAGATCAGAAAAGTGAGATTGCCACACAAATGTTCCATATACACCGTAATAAAGCAAAGGGGCGCAAGCCCTATCCTCAGGGAGAGGGAGATGAATCTCCACTCCTTTTGGGATGGCGTATTTGCTCCTGACCTCCTGGATTTTTTTCTCCGTCATCGTCGATTCAATCTTCCAAACAGGGTTATCACTCGGAACAATCTCTTCCCATGAGTCAGTCTCATCCTCCAGGCCTAGGTTTGCCTCCATGATAGGGCCACTGCTAGGCTCGGCACTATCGCCGTTATTATGACGGTTGGAGGGTTCAGCACCACCTGAAGACTCTGCCCGTTACTCTGGGCAGGGAGGCAAGGCTAGTAAAGGGTCTATTCATCGAAGAGGAGAAAGGTTTAGGGCCTGCCTAGGGGTAGCAGACCTTGACGCAGACTCAAAAGCAGAATAAGAAGAAGAAGAAGAAGAAGACATTTTGGAGAAGAGAGGGGTTACCTTCCATAAAGGTTGGTGCTCCAAAGGTCGCGAAAAGGTGGAAGAGGAGCTCAGGGTACCTCTTTTATATAGGAAGAAACATGTCAACTTCAACCATCACGCTTGATAACGCCTTGAAGATGCTTGGGAAATGTGACCCATTCAGCGACCGTCTAGCCACGTGTCTTCTTCACGACGGTTAGACAGATGACACATTTGGTCCCATTGAAGAGGTGCCACTGCAGGGGTGCAGACGTGATGGGACACACGCATAATGTTCGCAGCATCCTCATCGAACTAGGGTGGGTTATTTATTGCCGTTCTCAGGCTGCCCATGTGTGCTCTCAGGCCCTCATTTCCATTCTCGGGCTGATTGTTCCCATCTCAGAACCACCTATCTCCTTTTTAGAAAGGAGGCCTGACCCCTATGCAACACTCCTTAAAGGCCAAAACGGGGTCATTAATACCTTGAAGGATTCTAGTAGAAGTAGTAAAACTCTAGGATAAGGCTCACAATGAAGTCCCCAGTCTTTAGAATTTCTTCTCAACACTAGGGACTAAGGGGCTACTAATGAGTGTAAAAATGGTCAGACCAACGCAACCAACCAGAGACCACCACGTGTCCACAACTTCCCATAGAGGCCAACTCATGCAGAAGACAAAGTATAAGAATTACGCCAAGCAGAGGAATGCCTCCATTTGTTTCAGACATGCCAAAAGCTTTAGCGCCTTCCGGTAAGATCCGACAAGCCATCACCGTAATGGGGGACCCTTCCCCATCTTGGCACTCTCCACAGCAACATCACTCACCCTACAAATAAACTCCTCAAGCAAGGCCCTCTTTTTTATCTCCGCCTATTCGAGAAGGGAATGGAAGAAAGCTCTGCATGACTACCCCTTCCCATTACTGATTATCCAGGAAGGGCCGGAATCAAACTCCTCATATCGGCTACAGCGGAAAAGTGTGTCTCTAGTTATTGGCCAACTCATTTCCCCATCCTTAAAATACCTTCACAAATATCCCAAAATATCCATAAATATCTCCAAAAATATCTACAAATATCTTTAAGGCTCACTTTCTTAACCTAAAGTATCTCTAGAATATCTTCTCCTATGGCCAACCTAAGCGCCTCTTGGCACCCTCTCATTGGCTATCTCCCAAGTTGGAATATTGATATGATGTGAAGAGACATTAATCCATGATTTAGCCCCTAAAAAAATAACTTTTTGCCTATAAAAAGAAAGGCATACAATTGTCCAAAGGTAGATAAATTTTGCGCACTCTTCTTGGCAATCTCTCTATAAACTTTTCCTCCCATACGCTGATTCTCATGCTGGATGGGACACACCTGGATCATCCCGACAAGTCCTTTGTGTTGGTTTCCAGGTGTTTCTCTTCCTGGACTTGACCCGTTTCAAGCTCTAGTTTGCTTTTTCCTAGATTACAAGAAGTCCAGATTGTCCTGATCTCAGACCAAGAGGTTTCTGGGCTCCACCCAATAGAGGCCGATCCTTTTCCGGCCAGAGATCGCTCCGCAGATTTGAAGCTCCATGGACCGAAGATCTCCATTCCAGACCTCTCAAACACATCTTAGGCTGACTGGACCATACCGTTAGAGTCAACCAAAATTTGACATCAACAGAGGTGTATTTTATACTTTCTATATCTTTGAAGGACTAAATAATAAAATTCTCTTTTTTATATTATACTCGTTAATCAAAGATAAGTTGATGCATATCATATTAGTTCAATTTCATAATCACTATTCCTTTTGCGTTATATGCATTCGTAATACATTTAAATTGATTTGCTTGTTTAAATTAAAGAATCCATTGAGTCTTAGATAAAGACTCTCCCTCAGGAGATCATTCTTGTTAAATTATTAATATTTGATAAGAGATCATATTGGGGGAATATTTCAAAAACAACAAAAATTTGTTTCAACTTATTTAAAAAAATACCAATAAAAAAAATCGAAAAATATTTCAAAATCAAATAAAACATTCAAACTTAATCTTAATTGAACTTAATTGGATAGGTATCATTCTTTGGCGTACGTCTTGGGGTACCTAACATCTTCCTCGAGCATAATTGACCCCTAAACCATTCTAAAATAATTCTTTGGTATGATCGTATTTTCTGGAGTCAAAGTTTGACTTAAGGTATTTTTATTGAATTGTTTTCCTAAAATTCGTTAACCTGACACATCATTTAAAACCCAATGTTAGGTGGTGACTTATTTTTTTTAATAAAACTTTGCTTAAGTACTTTTATAGGAGAACTCATTTTTTATAAGTTCTTTTAATCCTTACGAGATCCCCCTCTAAGAGGTTACAAGCATATGACTCGACAAGGCTTGACGGTACTTTCGTAGGGAGAATGGCTGGAATGGGGTTCAATTGTTTAGTCGATCCCAGATCATATCACCTGATGCGTAGTTATGGGTCATTCCAATCGCCCTGGTTTGAAGGATTACAGTTGACAAAAAAAATTACAAAAGAAAGAGAAAATGTAGAAGAAAGTATTGAAGGTGATGAGTGTAAAAATGGTCACTCCAACGCAACCAATGGAAGACCGACACGTGTCCACAACTATCCATCAAGATCAAGTCATACCAAAAGTTTAAGTGTGAAGATTGTACTAGGCATGGGCACACCTTATCCCCTACCAGCCATTCCAAGACCCTAGCCAGTAGTACCCTCCAAGAAGAGCAGGCGAGTTGCCGCCAAGATGGGGAAGGATTTCCCATCTCGGCTTTCTCTGCAACAGCATTGCCTATCTCGGAAATTGACTTCGCAAGATCCTCAGCAAAAGTCCCTCTCATCTTCTCTAACTATCCAAGAAGGGAAAGGTAGGAAGCTCCACACAACTCTCCATTCCCGTCTTCGACTATTCGGGATGGGTAGGAATCAAATTTCTCATCTCGGCTACAGTAGGAAAGTGTTCTCGAATTATGGGCTGGCTCACTTTCCCAACTGTAAATATTTATAAATATCTTTTGCCATGGTCGACATAAGGTGTTCTCGTGCCCTCTCCCTATTGGCTAAGAAGCCCATGACAGACATAGGGTGCCCTCTTGTCTCCCTCCCATTGGCTACATACTGAGATGGGACACTGATGTGACAATGAAGGGATAATAATCCATGCTTAAACCCTTAAACTAATCCACTTCATACCTACATATAGGAAGACATACTAATGCCCAAAGGTAGATGAATTTTGCTCACTCTTCACAGTAGCTTATCTATAAATTTTTCCCATGTGTGCTGATTCTCATGCCGGAGGGGACACGCCGAGACCATTCCGGTACGTCCTTTATACAGGTGTTGAAGTGCTAACCCTTCTCGTCTCTATCTCATCTAAACTCGAATCTGCTCCTTCTTGGATCACAAAGCATTCCAGCTCATCTCTTCTCGAACCAAAAGGCTTTGGGGCTCATTCCAATTTAGACCCATCCATTTCTTGGCCAGGGACCACTCCACGGAGAAGAAGCTTCATGGATTAGAAGACCCCCGAGCAACTTCCTTGCTCGGGGCTTATTCTGGGTTACTCTTCCTCAGTTCTTCTCATGTTAGGAGGACTGATCTCGGACCTCTCCATCCCCGTCTCAACATAAAATGAGATCTTCCTTTCGGACTTCTCTATCTCCACTAATGTTGACCAGACCATACCGTTGAGGTCATCTAAAATTCGATATTTACAAAAAGGCAAAGAAACTAACCAGGAGAAATATAGAAAGTGAAAGTGAAAAATGAAATGCATTGCAAGTTCTATTGATAAATGAAAGCAGTAACGATTTAGAAAGGCAGAATAACAACCATCATTCTCAATAAGAAAATTAATTATTACTACCTTGGACATTTTTCATGACCGTTTATCTTCCTATTAGAAACATGAAAAAAGCTAGGGCGAATAACCCTAAGAATATTTGGGCCCCTACCATTGTTAAAATGATACACAATGCACAGTCCTGGAGGAGGGGGGCTACTAACGAGTGATAGGTGTAAATTATCTATCTATTTTCAAATCAAACATTGTTAGTTTTCGAGTACGTTTAGTACGTTTTAGTACGTTTTAATATATTTTTATTCTTTATGTATTAAAATAGGTGTATGGGTGAAACGGTATGAAATCGGAGCACAAACGATCAATTCGAACAAAAAAAGGTAGGAGAGCGGTGGAAAAACAAGCAAAACGCAAGATTCTGAAAAGAAGCCCACCGTTGCGGCGTCCAGATCACCACTGCGGCGGTGAAAATACAGAATGGGCTATTCTTGCTGAACATCCACTGTTGCAGCGGTAAGATCCACCGCTGCGGTGGTGAAACTATAAGATGGTCCTTAATCCACCGCCTTCTCCACCGCCTAGGTGACCATCAAACCAACTTACCTTACTGCCACGGCGGTCAGCTCTGCACAATTTAGATATTTTTAAGGATATTTTGAGCCATATTTAAACCCTCATTCTCTCTCCTTTTCCTAAACCCGACAATAGAAGACCCGTTAGGGTTCCTATGATTTTGAGAGTGTTTCAGGGTATGCTCAACCAATTCTGAATGAGAAGAACGCGTTTCAATAAAGGTGAAGCGATCGTTGGATGGTTTTAGCACCGAATCTTTGGACTACGGCTAAGTTCTTCCGTTTCTCTCTATATTTTCTTAACTTTGGTAAATTGTTAAGCATGTTTAGCTTGGTTTTTAATGTATAACCAGTTATGACTATGAGTTAAACATGGATTGTAATAGGGATTAACATAATATTTATAAAAAATGTTATTTGGTTGAGTTTGTGTTTCGTTTATGGTTGTTCCTTATAATTCCGAGTGTATTGTCGTGTTTTCTATGATTATATGCTAGTTTAGATATATTGAGAATATGGGGTTTGACACTTGGGAGAGATAACCCCGGATTCGGACAAGGGTAAACACAACGTGACGATCCAATAACCCTGGAGGGAGTTAGAGAGTGTGCAATCGATGATGTTGGGGCGAGACTCACGTGACCTAGAGTCGTTAAGACGTTGAGGGAGATTTCTTCGTTGACACAAAGTCGCGTATTCCCCTATCTTACACTCGAGAGAGGTGGGGAAGGAGTTTACGAATCGAGATTGTCGAATACGTCGAACGCCGTTAACGTTAACTAAAACGAAATCAAACGCATTTAAGTAAATTAAGTTAATTCCTAGACAATCTACTCCCCTAAACAATCTCAATATAGTATTTATAGTATAATTACTTTAATTAGTATTTTAACTTAGTATTAGTATTAATTAATGATTAAATACATTTTTATCGCCTAAATAAAATTAGGTTATGATAATCGCGGTAGTCGATAGTAATCTCAACTAATCCCTGTGGATACGATACCCGACCGAAAGGTTCATATATTAAAACTTGACCCGTACACTTTCAGTGAAAGTGGCGATGCTTAAACTGCGGCCACCACCGAGGAAATAATTTGGTTATATCGAAAAGTCCATTGGAGGTTGCAACGAAACTCCAAAATCCTCGCCGCCCTAGCACGATTCAAGACATACTATCTACCTACCCAAAAACCCATAAACAAAGCTATAGGAGCATGCCGTGGCAGCCCCATAAGGCAGATAGATTCGGATCTTGGCTTGGGACTTAAACATATGTTAGAACTCTACTACAACTAGTAAGGGCGATTTATCTTCTAATGAGATGCCTCCCAAACATGACGACTCGAATCACGAGTGAATTGTCCAGGACCATAAAATTCCATAATCCATCATGAATGACAATTGAACCTCTCTCTCATAGAAAATATAGGACCCCGCTCATCTCGAACACTATCGTAATCGAGCTGGAAGAATGTAGTTTGTAGTTTAACTTGCTATGATCTCGTGGGTCCACCTTTTTTCAAAACCTTAGAACCAACTTTTGACTATTGAATGAGTCCCCATAGTCACTCAAAACATAAGAAAGACGTACGTGATATTCCAAAATACGATGGATTCAACCTTGGTAATCTCAATGAACAACTTATATATAATCAAAAGGCAGTTCTGACTATAAGAGAGGATATGGGAAAACTCCACGCAAGCAATTGTACTCTAAACTCGAAAGCTCTTCGAATTCCCTGAAATTTCATGTCAAAGGAACTTTACTAAGAACCAAACCCCCGGATGTCTAACTTTGTTTTCCAAGAGTATACGAGAGCTAGCCAACTCAAGTCAACTGATAATCTTTGTTAGTGTCCCAAAGTGGTTAACACCTCGAGTATGGTCTAATCAGATGACATGTGTTCTTTTGCTGAGTAGGAGTTGATGGTTGAAAATTCTTTACGTGAGTTGTACTGGGTTTTGGAGAGACTGACTGCTAAATCCAGAGTCCTGTTCCTTAGAGAGATAATAAACTTTACCTAATCGGTCCTAAACATGGTTAATTAGGCAACACAATGTGTTTAGCCAATAATTTGGGGCGTTTAGAATATAATCACTGGGCTTGGGCTTTTGGGCCCATTTGCAAAAGTCCACGGGCCTCTGTCAGACCTGTGGAGGTGAACTGGTAGAGGAGAGTGGAGATCCGTAGAATTCTGAAGGAGAAACGAACTGAAGTGGTATGCTGGTTGAGACAAATGACTACATCTCTAAAGTTGGCTGTCTAGGGGACATGACGTAGAGTTCTAGGTAGCAGCATCCGTGTAGAGCACGTTGCTCCTTCCTGGGTGCAAAAAAGATTCTAGGAAGGATCCTTAGTCGATATATGCTCTAGCGTGGCACTTTGAATTCTAGAATGTGTCCATGCCACGGTAAAGGTGGACATGTAGTTAGGGCCTAGGTGTTGAATCGGTGGTGCCCGAAAATACCCTCATTAGTTGCCCCTAGCCTTGGGCTATGAGGGAAGAAAGATAGTTAGAAATATCCATTTCTGGTTAGAACAAGCGTCTCAGAGACTTCAAACCACGAGAAACACCCCTAGTCGGCTCTCTGGAGCTTTCTGCTAACCAGAGGTCAATCCTCCTAGCTGACAAGCCCTGGATCTTGCGGCGTCGACCTCTAGGTCAGTGGAGCTCTTGAGAGGTGGACACGTTTTCTGGGCGACCCTACTGATAGGCATAATTCTAAACAACACTTTTCAAACCGTTAACGTTTTCTGGGGGACTAATTTGGAATAGGCCTCCATAAGGCCGCACTCTGGGCAGAGACAGCACGACAGGGTGACCCCAAAATTTTCTCAATTTTCTGGGTGGCACTTTTCGAACGGTTAACTTTTTCTGGAGGATTAATTTGGAATAGGTGTCCATATGACCACGCTCTGTGTAGAGACAGTACAGTAGGACGACCTTGAAATTCTCTAGGCGACATTTGTTTGAACCGTGAACAAATCCCGAGCACAGACGACATCTACCGTGGAAAAGACGACAGAAGTGCATTCTAGGAAGACGCATATATTGGATAGACAAGGGGGTTGGGCATACACACTCGCCAGAGGTTCTGGGCGAGCATGGAAACTGGCTTGCTAGCCAGTGAGCCAGCCAAACCTGATGATGCTAGCCATGGGGCGTTGAGGCTGAACCCCTGAACGACGACTTCGGAGAGGATCACAATGTAAATTCTGCTGGCCGGGTCAGGGAGAAGATAAGACTGGAGGTGGTAGAGCAATAAAGGAAGTGCCCAGGATATTTGGAGCTCCAAGAGAATACGACTAATGACTTATTAAAAGAAAGGAACTGGGTTGCTATGATAGTTATCCATTGCCTGCAATGTGATCTCCTCATCGGCCCTGTGGAGATGGAGTTTTCAAAGCTGAAGGATGGTGTTGTGCACAAAGGTATCGAACAGAGAGATGCTGGGAAGGATAGTACTGACGAGGGCCTTCCCGGGGATGGCGAGATTGATGTTTCTTCTCCTCGCACGGACGCCTCTCAGGACGAGGGCAGATATAACTAAGCTCTGGGCCATCGTTTCTTTAGCACTTAGGATTTTGTAGACTTTTTTTTCACTTATTCCTGTTTTCTGCGCGCGAGCGTATACGATTTTGAGTGACATAGTCAGGGTACTTCAGAGTCTACTCTTTCCTCCCAACGTTTCCGCCAAGTCGCTTTCTACTTTGTACTGCTTTCAGATTTGTAAAATTTTGATTTTTTTTAAAAACTTCTTGTATTTGCCTAAGACCATGGACCACTAGCCCCTCCAGTCTGGGACACAAGCTGATTGTAAAGAAATCGTGTCGTGGACTTAGGATAAAGGTTTTCTAGGGTGCCTACTCCTCTCGGTCCGCAGGGGCGCAACGCGACGGTTGGTCTCCCGTGGCCGGTTATCGAGAAGTTCTCTTTAGTCAGGTTCATTCAAGAACCCTTTTTGGTTATCTCTATTTAGTCCATGCAGGAGCATCTTCCTCTTTAGAACGCCAGATATATAGTCGACTAGTGAGGAGAGGTACTTAGCTATAGGCCCTCAAACTCAATCAATACCCCGCCTTTGGTGGAAGACCTTGGCCTTTTCCTGGGTATGTAATATTAACCTCTGGAGAGGGTTTGATTGTCACTCTTGACGCTGAGTGCCGGGATGAGAATTGTGGAAAATCAGGCACGTTATTGAGAGTTCGGATGTTGATCTAGAGAATCATCCATGACTTTGGGGTTCAGAATGCCGCTGTGTGGACTCATCCGCGACTCTAAGAGTCGAGATATTGATCTGGAGAATCAATCGTGACTTAGGAGGTCGGAATGCCGTTGAGGAGAATTATATGTGACGTCGAGAGTCGAGATATTGATCTGGAGATCTGGAGATCATTCGTAACTCTGGGAGTCGGGATGCCGCTGTGGAGAATCATCCATAACTCCGAGAGTTGGGATGTTGATTTGGAGAATCATCCACGGCTTAGGAGGTCGAAATGCCGCTGTGGAGAATAATTCGCAACACCGAGAATTGGTATGTTGATTTGGAGAATTATCAGCAACTTTGGGGGTCGGAATGTCGTTTACTGGAGAGAGCACAAGGTACATTGCACAAAACACCTTCTCTATTTTGATAATCAAAGCTACAATATTGTGTACAAACTAGAAGTTGTTTACAAAAGTGGATCTTCTCTATATAGGTAGCACCTCAGATGGTTAACATTCTGCGCATGCCTGAGCAACATACCTTCTTTTGTTTCCAAGATTGTAGGTGCCTGGACGTGTGACCTCGGTGACTTTGTACGTCCTCGGAGCTAAATCTATCATGGATGACATTGATTTTACCACACATGTACTGGTGATCGTTCCTGGCCTCAATCTCCATAGGCGGTGGATAGTTGCGGTTTCTCCTTCTTCTTTAGGCCCAAGGCTCTCCCTGAAGTTCATCCTCACCGAGTTACTCCTGATTTCCTCTCCAAACATGGTTCCCTAGATAGCCTATTTGAATGAGAACTTCAATATCTTATTAGAGATAAAGGTAATTTTTTGTAGAGTGGCCCTAGCCTCGATAGAATTCACAGTAGTTGGTCATTGATCTCCGGGCTGACCTCCCTCTCAAGGGAGAAAACGGAGGAAAGAAATCACGCCCTGACTTTTCTGTGAAGATGGCGGCCACCAAGGCCGTGAGCAAAGTGAACCCTGGTTGGTGACGCCTTGGGAGAGGAAGTGGCCTCTTGTCCCTGGGTAGGGGTATAAACCTCCATTCAGTTTGTACTCTTCTCAAGTCTTGGGCTTGATTTGGACCTCTATCATTTGGTCTCTTTGTCTTGTTCACCATTTCCTTCTCTCTTCTGGCCGCAACATGGAGATGAGCACTATAGAACCTAGTCTTGCGATCTAGAGCCTAATCGAGAGTGGGAGCAAGATTCGAGCAGAGGTCATAGGATAGTCTTTGACGCCGGAGCCTATCAACAAAGATGTTCAGTGCCATGCCTTCAAGGAGTTCGTCGCATACGTTGGCTTCTCGATTGAAGGGCTCGATATAATGTCCCAAGGATTTACCCGGCTCCTACTGGAGAGTAACGACATAGGCCATAGTCTTCGACCTTCGCCAGGAGTGGATAAAACAAGCTAGGAACAACTGCTCGAGCTCCTAAAAAGTGGAGATGGATGTTGGTCTCAGGCCTTGGAACCAGGACCTTGCTGCCCCTATGAGAGTGATGGGAAAGGTTTTGCATTACAGAGCTACATAGACCACCTACATGTCCATAAGAGACTTGAAAATAGACATATGGTCAACATGATATTATATCCCATTATACGAACTCATCTAGGGGTGAGTAAAGCGACTTAATGCTATTTCTTCCTGAAATTCTTCTACGAACGAAGATCTCACCTTCGTAATAATGCCTTGTCCTATCCAGCCTTTGTTTACCTTTTAGAGGTTGGCTTCCATGTAAGCCAGGTAGCGTTCCACGGCCTCCTCTGCTTAGAGCTCCCTCCATATATGACTGTTCGTAACTTGAGCCACAAAGTGACGGGAGAGAGGCGAGTAAGAGCCAATTTCATATTTTCTCCATCCTCGAGGATCGAACCTAGTTGGCTAATGGGGAGCTCGAATGTCGGGGGATGCTGATAGGTCCTTTGCTGCATGTCCGCATAGTGGAAGAGGTGGGAATCTTGGCACTACCAGGAAGAGCCTTTTCCATTCTTACAGATTTATGGTTGTGAGGTTAAGGACGGTCCCTGGGCGCGAGTCCATTCGGAGACTCTATACAAACGTCGCGGTCTAGGGGTTAGTCCTCGGGCTTTATAGTCTAAAGAGTCGGTCTCCCCTAGAATGGAGGTAGCGACAGGCACGCGAGGAGAAACTGCACATATGGCTTGAATTCGCCCATTTGGCATTCAAGCAGATCCATACGAGATGCTTCTACAACTCTTATGGTTTGTCCTGCAACCCTAGTTGGTAGGGTAGATGGCCCTGCATGGTCCTGGGGGACAGTTGTCCTTGTTGGTGGGTGCTAGTAGGTGTGGCCTTGGAGTTTTTGATATATCATTTGTTTTTTTGTTTTTTTTGGTATGTGTGTGTGTCAAGGGAAGACTTTTTGCATGGTTCCCACAGACAACGCCAAACTGTTGGTGTCTCAAAGTGGTCAACACCTCGACTATGGTCCAGTCAGGTGACAAGTGTCCTTTTGATGAGTTGGAGTTGATGGTTGAAAATTCTTCATGAGTTATACTAGGTCCTGGGGGGATTGATCTGCTGAGTTTAGAGTCCTGCTCTTCAGGGAGTGATACCTACACGACGCTCGGGTCGGGATTTGTTCCGGTGAAACTCCTCCGGCTTGATAAAAAGAGCTTAGTGAGAAGAGGTACATAAATGCGTCAAGTAAACAAATGAACTCAAAGCATTTGCGTAATAAAGTTTATCTCAGGCTTGCATAATCCCTGGTATAAATAGGCATTGGACCTAATCGGGTCTAAACATGGTTAATTAGGTTAAACTATGTGTTTAGCCGATAATTCAGAGCGTTTAAGAGATAATCACTAGGCTTGGACTTTTGGGCTCATTTGGAGAAGCATGCGGGCCTCTAGCAGGTCTGTGGAAGTGAGTTGGTGGAGGAGAGAGGAGATCCATGGAAGAAGTGGATTGAAGTGGTGAGCCGATCAAGATAAACAACTAAATCTCTAAAGTTGGCCATTCATGGGGCACGACGTAGAGTTCTAGACAATAAAGTCTATGCGGGTCACATTACTCATTCTTGGGTGTAAAGGAGATTTGAGGGCGGAGTCTTGGTGAGTGTATACTCTAGTGTGATACTTTGAATTCTGAAATGTGTCCATGTTACGACGAGGGTGGACACGTGATTGGGGTCCAGGTGATGACTCAGTGATTTCGAAAAATAAAAATGGTTATATAGCACTAACGTAAAGTATATATCAGTTTTATACATACTTTCTTTTTCTTTGTTTTTTTTAAACTTTCAAAAAGATATTAAGTACTTTGATTGATGTTAACTAAATTCAACCATCTAAGTAATATTAAATTCATGTTCAATTTATATATATATATATATATATATATATATATATATATATATATATATATATCACAGTTAAAATCACATTATATATTGACTATCACCATGTTTGATAATCGCTCAAATTCGATACCTGCTGATTATATTCAGTGTAAATACTTGCCTTGTGGGGGGGGAAAAATTTGCAGAAAAAGTAAAATGTAAGATTACTAAAGATTAGGAACCTCTTTCAATTTCTTCATTTTTGTCTATTTAAATATCCTAGACATCTCCGAAGATAAATTTGCGGGTACACCGCAAGTACATGATTGGGCTTAAAGTAAACATTTCACTCTCTTCTACAACCGCGCTTCTCTTCCATTATAGATTTATTTATTCATGGCGGTACTCTCTCACATGGAAACCAACCTCACATCATGGATTCAAACAACGGACTGAATCCCGTCATCGTCGTTTACATCCGGCATAACCGCACTCCTCTGCACATTCTTGTAGGAATATCTCCTAGCAATGATCACAAAAACAAAGAGGTTGAGCAAATTCATCACCGCCAAAAGCCAGTAGAAATTGTCGACACGGCTACTGTTTATGTCCTTCCCAAACCAATTTGATCCAACCACCTTCTCGGTGACATGACTCACCGCCGTTATCAGAATTCCGCTCAAGAAGTTGCCGACGCCCATCACGCTCAGATAAAACGCAATGCCGATGCTCCTCATCGAGTCCGGCACTTGGTCGTAGAAATATTCCTGTAAACCCACAAGGGTAAAAGCGTCTCCTATTCCCAGAATCAAGAACTGCGGCGCCAGCCAAAACACGCTCATCGATTGCTCTGTTTCTGCATGTGCAAGGCGTAGCCTTTTTCTCTCGACAATTGCCGCAACAGACATTGACAGCACGCAAAAAATCATGCCGAAACCAATCCTCTGTAGAATGGTTATGCCTCTCTCGTTGCCGGTCACTTTTCTGAGTGCCGGAACTAGGATCTTGTCGTATACAGTGACCATCATTATCATTCCGATGGCCGTGAGGGTGTAGATTGTCGCCGGTGGGATCTCGAAATGTTGGCCCATTTTTCGGTCCATTGCGCTGCTCTGTTTTATGAAGAATGTCGGGATCTGGGCAACACACGTCCCGAAAGCTAAAGAAGCTAACCAAACAGGGACCATGTTGATTATGAGCTTCAATTCTTCGACTTTGGTCACCGTCGCCAGCCTCCATGGATTGATAACTTTGGCCTGTGATTCTTCAATTATGGCAGCTTTGTCGAAAAAACTGAGCGTTTTAGTGTGACCCAAGAGTCTGGTTCGAGTTTTTTCCGGCGTCGTTGTCGTCGAGGGTTCAACTTCGTATAACGATTCAGGGGTGGAAGGCAGGGGAAGATTTCTCTTGCCTATGGCGGCGACCACGACCTGCAACAAGGGTGTCACGGGACTCCCACGCGATATCTGATATCTATAAACTGGTCTTCCGAGGAAGAAGATTATGATGGTAGCTGTCATAAAAATGGTGAGGACGAGGTCTGCAACACCCCAACTCACGTAATCTTGGATGTAGACGATCAATGTTACGCCTAGGACGAGGCCGGAGCAAAGAGCGAAGTTCCACCAATTGAAGAAAGACATCTTCTTCCTCCTCTCCTCAGAATGATTGTCGTCGAATTGGTCGGCTCCGAAGCTCTCTAGGCAGGGCTTGTATCCTCCTGTTGCCAGTGATATGAGGTACATTGCTATAAAGAAGACAACTTCATGGACCTTACTAGGACTTCCGCATGTGCCGGTAGGACAAGGTTTTAGGCCAGGAATGAACCGAGACAGCGTCAAGAGGCATAAACCCTGGAAGTCCAAATATACAAATTAATTACATAAACTTTACTTCCCAATTCATAATTTGTTAGGGTTTAGGATGTGTTGGGTTTATCCCATTGAACTTGGGAGTTAGTAGTCAGATTATAAATGTGAGAAAAAACTTCATTTCATAGACTAATTTTCGGGATTGAGAGATCTAAGATTATACTATACTGGTATCAAAATCTAAGTTATAACAACTATGGCCTAATAATTACAAAGGGAGAGACTGGTCAAGAGTTAACCAACCAAAGACCCAATGTGGTGGAGATTGTTGAGTTTATTTCACATCGAATGTGGAAGAGACTGGTGGTCAAGTTACAAGTGTAAGAGAAAATATCACTTCATGAGCTAATTTTTGGAGTTAAGGGAGACTCAAAATCACTCTACACTCGTATCAGCGTTCAAGACCACCCATCAGGATGAAATGTGGTTTATTACCATGAGATAGACTGCAGAAGAAATGAGGATCATAGAAAATCGACCGGTGTAAGCATCGGCTATGAGGCCACCGAGGAGAGGCAACATTGTGGTGACACCAGCCCAGTAATTGACATTCTTTGCTGCTGTTTTGAGGTCTTGCTGGATGACTTTGGTGAGGTATGTGATGAGATTAGTCGACAGCCCGAAGAAACTCAATCTCTCACTGAACTCAATGGCTGCACCAATAATATATATAATAAGTAATGAGTTGCAGTAGAAGAAGAAAAGTGAGAGAGGGGGGTGGAGAGATTGGCTTACTTATAATGAAGATAGCGGCTTTCCAAGCACCGGTGGAACCTCGGAGAGGGAGTTTTCCTTTGTGATCAACTGAAGAATCATTTACCCATTTCTCACCGTCGCTAATTTCATGACCGCTGCTACTAATTGTCTTTCTGTCCTCCATTTCTCACTATTAGCCACAATAATGAGGCAGTCGTTGCTAATTAACTAACTAAAGATGATCTGTTATTTTGGCTTGTAGATAGGCTTGCATTATGCTGCTTTTATAGTGTTCTTGCTTACCACCCACCCACCCCCACACGTACACACACAAGAGAGAGAGAGAGAGAGAGAGTGGAGAGACAGGAAAACGCATTTGGGAAGCAAGAACGTTAATTAAGAAAAATTTGCTATACTGAAAAAGTGATCCCACAAACTGATGTGCATTGCGTCTGTAGGAACAGGATCGGATGTACGAATGCATCCAATTCATGTATCCAATTCGTGCGTGCAACACAAGTACCACTAAAGGTTCAAGCATTATCACTGGACCCAATTAAGTCAAAAAGTTGCAACCCCTACTGCGGCCATAATCAATCAAGAGGGATAGTCGGAATAGAATATTTCTTAATTTTTGATTCTTGCAAAATAATACACCAGAAATTAGACGTCGTTATACTTCCAGTGTGAAATCAACAAAAATTTTCTCAATGTATTTTGGCAGAGTGACGGCTAGAAAAAGTGAAATTATTTGGCTAGCCCATTCTTTGTAGTATTTATAGGAGACGAAAAACTTGTTTGACAAATCTTCCATAAATCTCAGTCAATCCCCATTCCTATTCCATTTTTTGTATGATATGGGTGTAATGGGCCATCATATAAGAGTCATTGTTAGTCTGGACTTGACCCAAGAGGGGTGAATTGGTTTCATCTCTTTTTTAACTTCTGCAATTTCTAATTATTTCATTCAATCCCTTTAGTAAATAACGAAAATAAAGAGAGTATTTTACTGTGTGTGATATAATTAACAATGTAAGCCATCAGAGTAAAGTAATCACAACACAAACAACATGTATTTGTACAATGATAGAGATAGAGACAACCATCACTTGACACAATAACGACAAATTGATCACTTGAAAAAAGAATTTTTACAGTAGTTCGACAAAGATCAATTTGGTTACGTTTACTCATCTGAGCTCCTACGGAGAGTTCTAATCCGCTAAGTATTTGGATCTTCTTCGCCGATGAAGACCAAACCGTTACGCTCTCATAAGATAAGATACATTTATATCTTGCTACAATCTTTCAAATGGCAAGTTAGGTTTATTCCTTGCTCCACTCTCACATGGTAAGGTATGTTTAGATCTTGTTACAATCTATCACAAGACAAACTACATTTATATCTTGATACAATCTCTCCATAGACAAACTATGTTTATGCCTAGTTACAATCTCTCACAAGGTAAGATATGTTTATACCTTAATATAATCTCTCACCAGACAAGGTACAGTTATATTTTGCTACAATGTCTCACTAGACAAATTACATTTATGTCAAGCTATAATTTTACTATGGTTTGACCCCATGGATTTCCTAATCCCTTTCCCTAGGTAAGGGTCAAGTGTTACCAATGTTAAGCACCTTTGATTTCTCAAGTACAAGCAATCAATACAACTCTCAAACAAGCAAATACAATTAAAACAACTTAGGTACAAAACTCTACTAATTTGAATCTACTCTTGAGATCACGAAGATTTATTCTCGTAGATTCATCCTCACCATCTCTTCCCGGTAGAGATCTAGCTAATGTCTAGTTAAAGTTCTTTCCCTCTGATTTCTTTATCAATCAGTTCAAGGATATTCTACTTGTCATCTTTTGAATAGCGTTCTAGCACAAGATGTAGATATGATATGCAAACACATGACAATCTTATTTCAATGGATTGGAGAATTTAGACTTTGTAAACTATTATGAAGTCCGATGGAGCTTCCAAACACTATTTTCAAGATGCATGTCAACTACAACCCTTCTAATGTTTGTGCTCACATACAAATTACACTTTATTTCACATATATTCAATGTAGTGCAAAGTGTAAACTAGACTAATGATAATCACATTATTGTTCAATTCCAGTTTTAGGTTTAGCCCATTTATTTAAACTGATTTGTCAAGATTCTTTTTTCTTTTTCAAACCTCATTTAATACTTAGATAGTATAATTAAATGTAAATGACCCATGATCCATTCACGTCTTTGATGTAGTGGAAAATTACAACCATATATCACATATACACTGTATATAATTGAGTATGAGTGGTAATAATGATTGTAGACAAAATATGATAGAGTTATTCAAAGTTGGATATGAATCATTGAATGTTAGGCTCTTCAACTTTGAAATATGCAGCAAGTTTATTCAAGATAAGATGTTATTCATATTTGTGGAAGACAAGGTATAGGCTTACATTAATTGAGTTACCCTACCATTAAGTCAATAATGATATCTTTGTATTCCCACTTGGTTATCTTAACAAATTCAAGATTTATACTTGTATATTTAAATGATTATGAATTTGATAATTTATATAGATAATGTATAATGTATATCATACATTTATACAATCCAATTAAGCACATACAAACATTTAAAACATTTGAACACTTAGGTGGTGTTTGGTAACCATTTCTGTTTGCATTTCAGTAGTGGGATGAGAAAGGAATGAGAATTTTGTTTTCTTCTTGGGAGTAGAATCTCGTTTGGTAACGATAATTTTTTTTTTTTGTTTTTATTTTGAGAAGAGAATCGTGTTTGGTAACGATTTTATCCTAAAATCAATTTTTTTTTTTGAGATTTTTTATTTTATTTTGGCCGGACGGCGGCGGTGATCGGTGAGTGGGTAACGGCGGCGAAGGATGAACAGTAACAAATATTGGGAATGGAATAGGAATAATAAGGAACAATTTTTTTTTGTTTCTCATTTCTTAAAAAAAATGGGCACAATTCCCAAATGGGAATAGATTGGGAACGAGAACAAAAATTATCAAACTCTATTTCCAAACAGAATTCCCAAAAATTTGGGAATGGAATGAGAATTATTAGAATGGAAACAGTTACCAAACGGGCCCTTAGAATTCATTTAGCATGATGAAAACAGAATTTTCATACCCTTTAAGCTAATTTGTCAATTAATCATAGATGTAATGATAAACATATCAATTGATCATGCATATATCATGTAGACATGTTAAACTAACATTCCATGACATGATTTGAACGTTCTGAACAAAATATGATATGCAAATCCAAATTTGAGTTCATGACAAAATTTTGCATTTTGAGTTCTAAAATATTTCAAGATGTTTTGATCAATTTCTATATAATTCAACATTGTATTGATCAAATTGAATGATGAAAATATGTTATATAATCATTATAAGGCATATGAATCATCATACATTAATTAGAACAAGCATACGACGCCAAAACACAAAGCTGAAAATAGAGCAGGAGAGAGAAAGAATATTGCTTGGAAGTAGTCAACTACTTCTAGCATAAGTAGTTGACTACTTATGCTGCAATTCCTGCGACATGATGTTTTCGTCCGTTTTGGGTTTTTGGTCTTGGTTTATGATCGTTTATCATTATAAACACTTTATAAAGAATGTAACAATTATTATCATGATATTTATATGATTCAAAAACTCAATGTACCTTATGATCATATTAAGAACATAAAATTCCGATTTCACATAATTATGATCAGTATGTATTTTTTTCGATATAGTATGTAATGATCAAATGCATACTTCACATTGTGATATATAAATATCTTGGATATGATAAGATCTGTATATCACAATTACGAACACATACGGTATGTGTGTGTCCTATAAAGTTCCGAGTTCAATATCTCGCGAGTATTGTCGAAATGAAAAATTGCTTTAATGTAAATCATACATTTTCATATCTTTTCAACTTGATTTCGCTTTCATGGTATGTTTTGATGGTATTTGGATATTCTATACTCAAAATTATTGTTAGTACATTTAAAATGTCAAATGTGTGTGTTATCGTCAAAATCACTTTCATCCGGGAATCCTATGATTGAAACCGCTTAGACTAACAATCTCCCCTTTTTTGATGATGGAAACTCATTTGATATTTTAATAGCAATAAATATTTTACTATCTTCCCCTGAGAATAAGATTGGTTTTGAAATGATTTTATCAATAAAGTTCAAATATTCATTCTCTCAAGATTAGTATAGTTTATAACATAATAACCATAAATAACATAATCATAGTCATAGTCATAATAACCATACATAATCATAGTCATAAACAACACAAGATAGAAATGCAAACATAACTAGTACTAAATCTCTAATACCAAATTTCTAATATCAAACATAACTAGTACCAAATTTGTAACATCAAATCTAGTTTTCTCCCCTTTTGTCACATCAAAAAGGGATTTAAAACTAATCTTGAGGTGGTGGAGGTGGATAGTGTGTGTAGAAATGATTAGTGAACTGAGTGAAGAATCCTATGAGAGTATCAAACCGCTCATCCACATGATGTGCATGGGTGTCAAAACGTTTTGAAAGATCATCCATTCTCCCTTCAAAGCTATTAGTCATATCATTCATTCTCCTTTCAAACATTGTGCTCATGTTATCCATACGAGTAACAAGATCATTATAGTTGAAGTTCGGAGTATTGGAACCCTCTCCAACTTCAAAAGTCAAAGTTTCACCGATTTGAGGTGGTACGTCATTCATTTCGTCATCTCCTTCTTCTTCTTCTTCTTCTTCTTCCATATTTTTATCACCTCCTTGATAAGCATCGGCATGCCTTAGTTCCACCAGAACATTTGTGAGTGCAAAACCAACAACTTGGTGATCGTCTTGTCTGTTCTATTTTTGAAAACGACCATTAACAAATTGATAACCCATTTTCAACACTGTTGAATGGTTAAGAATTTCATGACGAGTAATGATAGAAGACGGAATTTTATTTTGGAGTGGGACTTAAAAATGATTGAATATGGTGGTGATAGCGATTTCATAAGGCAAAGAGCCTTTGGTTTTGTTATTTCGAGTCAACATATATTTTTCAATGACAAATGCAAGATCAATGTTGGTGTTGTCAAGAAAGCTCTTTAGAAGGAAAAGATCGAAGAAAGTAATATGAGCTCTACTTCTGGCTCTAGGCACAATGGAATAGTTGATTATAGAGTGAATCACACGAAATTCTAGTGGTAGATTGGCTACGGAATTACGAACACCAGGACGAAAATGTGGTCCACAAAGAATAGCCAAGGCATTCCATTGATTGAAATTCAAGTCATTTGCCAACCAATTGTTATTGATCTTGGGTTTAATATCTCCTCTAGGTAAATGAAATATACTAGCAAGAAGGCTATTACTAAAAGAAATTTCAACACCATTCACATAGGAAGTGTAAACACCATGTTCATAAACAAGATTCGTATAGAACATTTGGACAAGAACGGAATATAGTGGTGATGAAATACCAACAAAATAATCTCAACTGGCATGATTCAAATAGGTACGAGTATGAAGATTGTGATTTGAAAGAAATTCAAAATCAACAGGACTACCGGGGATTACCTTACAGTGAGAGAAATCAAAGCATATTTTTGTCTCATCATAATTAAGCCACGTAATATTTTTGAAAATTGTTCTTCCCCAAGAGGCTTAGTAAAGATATCGGCTAGTTGATTATTAGTGTCAATGAATTCCAATGTGACATCGCCCTTTTGAATGTGGTCACGAATGAAGCAAAGTATACAAAAGAAGGTAAAATTGGTAAAATTGTATACTTTGCTTGATTTATAAATATTCCCTCCATTTATTGCTTAATATGTAATCCGAAAAAGAATGTTAATTCTCCCATCATACTCATCTCGAATTTTTCCTGCATAAGCTTAGCAAACTTTTAGCACAAGATCTCATTAGTAGCTCCGAAAATGATATCGTTAACATAGATTTGCACTAGTAAGATATTATTTTTAGCTTCTTTAATAAATAAAATTATATTGGTTGAACCACATTTAAAACTTTTTTTTAAGAGAGATCTACTTAACCTCTCATACCAAGCTCTAGGGGCTTGTTTGAGACCATAAAGTGATTTGGATAGTTTGAAAACATGATTTGAAAATTTTTCATCTTCAAAACCGGATGGTTGTTCAACATAAACTTCTTCGAAAATGAAACCATTCAAAAATGTGCTTTTAATATCCATTTGAAAAAGTTTGAAATCATTAGCACAAGCAAAAACAAGTAACATACGTATAGTTTCTAATCTAGCTACTGGTGCATATGTTTCATCATAATCTATCCCTTCTTCTTGATTATAATATTGTGCTACCAATCTTACTTTATTTCTAATAACAACACCCTGCTCATCCTTTTTATTTCGAAAAACCCATTTTGTTCCAATTACGAGATAGTTATTAGGTCTTGGTACTAGAGACCAAACGTTATTTCTCTCAAATTGATTTAACTCATCTTATATTGTAAGAATCCAAGATTCATTGTCAATAGCTTCAAAAACATTTTTAGGTTTAATTTGAGGTAGGAAAGCAAAATTATTAACATAGTTTCTCAACAAAGATCTAGTATTTACCCTGCGCTCAATGTCACCAATGATTTGATTGGATGGATGAATGTTAACTTTTTTCCATGCCTTAGGTAACGTGTTCTCGGAAGGTTGTACTTCCATTGAGTCATTATCAACGGGCTATAAATCAGCGTTTTCAGCTTCTTCCGTCGATTTTCTTATCAAATCTGTATTTTCTTCATCTATATCATTTCTTGGTGAAAAGGGGTTAGGTTCCTCAAATATAACATGCATTGATTCTTCAACTACACGTGTACGTTTGTTATATACTCTATAAGCCTTCATCGGATTTAGTGTCAAATTTTGAAAGATTTTCTTTATCATTAAGAATAAAACATTTGCAATCGAAAACTTTAAAATAAGAGATAATAGGGGTTTTACCATTCCATAACTCATATGGAATTTTATTTAAACCTCTACGGATTGAAACACGGTTCAAAACGTAACATGCCATACTTACGGCTTCAGCCCAAAAGTATTGTGGTGAAGAATGCTCGTTTAACATAGTCCGAGTCATTTCTTGTAAAAAGAAAATTTTCTTCTCAACAACCCCATTTTGTTGAGGTGTTCTAAGGGCTGAAAAATTGTGTCCGTGACTTTGTTCGTCACAAAAGTTTTCAATCTCATCATTTCAGAATTTTCTTCCTCTATAGCTTTGGATATTGTTAATGCTAAAACCTTTCTCATTTTCGACACGCTTACAAAACTTAACAAATACGTAAGCAACATCACTTTTCGTAGCAAGTAGTAGAACCCATGTATATCTAGAATAATCATCAACAATCACAAATGCATAAAGTTTGTCACCTAAGCTAGGACCGAATAAGTCAAGATGCAAAAGTTCCAATTGTTTAGTAGTAGAAATAAACTTCTTCTTCTTAATAGAACTTTTAACTTGTTTACCAAGTTGGTATGCATCACATATCTTATCCTTAACAAATTTTGCATTCGGTAATCCACGTATAAGATTATTCTTAGATAAGTTTGAAATAAGTTCCATGCTAGCATGTCCTAGACATCTATGCCATAACCAACTATTTTCGGTTAAAGTATTTAGGCATAAAATATTTTGAGAAGATAAATCATCAAATGAACATGTATAAATATTTTCAAAACGTGATGAAACAAATAAAACTTTGTGATTATCATCTTCTTTAACGACACATTGATTTTCAAGAAATGTTACTTTAAAATCGTTATCACATAGTTGGCTTATGCTTAGAAGACTATATTTTAAGCATTCAACAAGTAAAACATTTTCAATGATAAAATCATTTTTACCAACTTTACCAATACCAATGATTTTACCCTTAGAGTTGTCTCCAAACGTCACATGTCCGCCATTTTTAGGTGTCAAAGATGTAAATTGATTTTTATCGCCCGTCATGTGCCGTAAGCAACCGCTATCTAGGAGCCATTTGTCCTTAATTATGTTTGCTTTAAAACTAACCTGCAAGAAGCACCTCAAATGATTCCTAAACGGTACCTGTTTTACTTGGGTCCGGAAGGGTTAGTCTTTGGAACCAAGGTTCCCTTTGGTACCCAAATCTTTCTTACCTCTATATTTGCATTTTTCAGTTTTCTTTCACTACAAACATCAATAGCGTGACCAACTTTGTTACAATAAAAACATTTTATAAGCTTTTTGGTTTTTGAGAAAAAAAAATTTGAAATTTCTTTTGTTTCTTATGTTGATGAAAACCCAAACCGGTTTTGTTGAAAACACCCTTTTGACTTCCCAAGAGAAGTTTAAAATTATTTTCACCTTTAATAAACTTGTGGACTGTTTTGGTTAAATCATCAACTTGATTTTTTTAAAGAAATATTTTTCTTTTCAAGATCACATTTCTTTAAAGAATCATTTTCTTGTTTTAAAGAATTAATTTCAAATTTTGTTGTTTCTAATTCTTTTGAAAGAGTAGCTATGTTTTATTAAGATTTATCATTTTTGAAAAGCAATTTTTAAGTTCATCTTTTAATTCTTCATATGTATTGAGTAACTCATTATATTCATCCAATGAACAAGTTTTGGAAGTAGGAGTTACCTCATCTTCTTCTGCCATGAGTGCAAGTAAGTTGGACTCTTCACCATTACTTTCACTTTCCGAGTCACTTGAGTCGGTGTCATCCCAAGTTGTTTTGAAAGCTCTCTTTTTGCTTTTGTAATGATGTTTATTTGGCTTTTTGTTATCCTCCTTGAGTTGAGGACATTCGATTTTGTAGTGACCGAACTTGTGACATTTATAGCATTCAACTTTGCTTATGTCAGTTTTGTTGAATTTCTTTTTTTTGAAGAATTTTCGGTTGAGCTGATTGAGTCGTCTTGCCAAGATAGCCTTTTCACTTTCAGGTTCACTCCCGATGCTATCATTGTCATCGTCATCATCATCGTCATCATCATCATCATCGTCATGAATAGCTTTTAAGGCTATTTTTTTCTTTCAGTTTCTACCTTCTTCTTCGTAGCCTTTGAGTGACGGCTCATGAGTGGTTAAGTTACCAATGAGTTCATCAATGAAATATTTATTTAGATCTTTGGATTCTGAGATAGCCATTGCCTTTGGTTCCCACGCCTTGGGAAGAGCTCCAAGGATCTTTCGTACTCGTTCGAACATTGAGTATGGCTTTCCGAGTGAATTCAAGCTATTACAAATATTTGTAAAGCGAGTATACATCTCTATGATCGATTATCCATCCTTCATCTTGAATAGTTCGTATTGGTACACGAAAATGTCGATCTTGGATTCCTTGACTTGGTTTGTACCCTCATGAGTAATCATAAGAATATCCCAAATCTCCTTAGTCGATGAGCATCTAAAAATTCTATTATATTCATGAACATCTAAACCACAATAAAGAAGGTTGATAACTTGGACATTTATAGAAATTAACTTGGTGTCCCTATCATCAAATTTCGATTCTACCTTAAGTGTAGTGGATCCATCAAGATTAGTTTTGATCGGAGTGTGTAGACCATTTTTAATAACTTTTCAAGCTTCATAATTTATAGTTTGTAAAAATGCTATCATTCTAGCCTTCCAAAACAGATAATTGTTACCATTAAACAAAGAAGGTCTATGCATGGATTGACTTTCGAGATGGGTAGTTGCAACGAAATTTGCTATGATTGATTTGCTAGGATTTTAAGTCTATAAAGCAAGTGTAACTCTGATGCCAATTAATGGCCCAAGAATTACCCAAGAGGGGCGTGAATTGGGTTTTGGTAAATAATTCGTTATTTAAAATCTACTCAATATAAACTAAGTGTTTATGTGATTAAGTGCACAACGGATATTCAAACAAGAGTAATAATCACAAACACAAATCTATGCGAAAATGTAAAGAGTAGAGTTAGAGAGATTGACACCGGTATTTTATAATGGTTCAGCAAACACCCTTTGCCTAGTCTACTCTTCCGAGCTCCTTCGAGAATTTTACTATCTTTGATCTTCTTACGAGTGAAGAACAAACCGTTTAAGTCGCCGCTTGAGAAGTACATATCTCAAGTCTGTACAATTTAAAGTGAATATATTCGACTCACAAATCTCTCATCTTGAGTAAAACCCTTACTCAAGATTTATAATGAAAATCTCACAGTCTCACAAAATGGAGCTTCAACATTCACAAGATATAAAACTAAAAATTTATGTGTGTGAAGCAAATACAACAAAAACTTAAGAAATATGAATCAAGAAATAGTATAAATGTTGTTGGACAGATTCTAGCTCGGAAGCCTTTGATAGTATCTCTTTGATCTTTGTAGTTCACTTAATTGATACTTTGATAGCTTCATTTCCTGCAACAATCTTCTCTCCTTGTATAGATGTAAAGAATGTAGGAGGGTATCACATTTGAAGAACTTGAGTGCTAAGTGACCGTTTGGAAATCCTCTTCAAATTTCAAGATTCAAATTGCATAGGCTCATCTCCATTATCTCTGCAGATTTGTCAAGATTCTTTTTTCTTTTTCAAACCTCATTTAATGCTTAGATAGTATAATTAAATGTAAAGGACCCATGGTCCATTCACGTCTTTGAGGTAGTGAAAAATTACAACCATATATCACATATACAATGTATATAATTGAGTATGAATGATAATAATGATTGTAAACAAAATATGATAGAGTTATTCAAAGTTGGATATGAATAATTAAATGTTAGGCTCCTCAACTTTGAAATATGCAGCAAGTTTATTCAAGATAAGATATTATTCACATTTGTGGAAGATAAGGTATGAGCTTGCATTAATTGAGTTACCCTACCACTAAGTCAATAATGATATCGTTGTATTTCCACTTGGTTGTCTTGATAAATTCAAGATTTATACTTGTATATTTATATGATTATGAATTTGATCATTCACATAGATAATGTATAATGTATATCATACATTTATACAATCCAATTAAGCACATACAAGCATTTAAAACATTTGAACACATAGAATTCATTTAGTATGATGAAAATAAAATTTTCATACCCTTTGAGCCAATTTGTCAATTAATCATAGATGTAATAATAAACATATCAATTGATCATGCATATATCATGTAGACATGTTAAACTAACATCTCATGACATGATTTAAACGTTCCGAACAAAATATGATATGCAAATCCAAATTTGAGTTTATGACAAAATTCTGCATTTTGAGTTTTAAAATGTTTCAAGATGTTTTGATCAATTTCTTTTTAATTCAACATTATATTGATCAAATTGAATTATGAAAGCATGTTAAATAATCATTATAAGACATATGAATCATCATACATTAATTAGAACAAGCATACGACGCCAAAACGCAAAGCTGAAAATAGAGCAGGAAAGAGAAAGCATATTGTTTGGAAGTAGTCGACTACTTCCATCACAAGTAGTCGACTACTTATGCTGCAATTCCTGCGGCATGGCGTTTTCGTTTGTTTTGGATTTTTGGTCTTAGTTTGTGATCGTTTATCATTATAAACACTTTATAAAGTATATAACAATTATTATCATGATATTTATATGATTCAAAAACTCAATATACCTTATGATCATATTAAGAACATAAAATTCCGATTTCGCATAATTATGATCAATGGGTGTTTTTTCCTATATAGCATGTAATGATCAAACGCATAATTCACATTGTGATATATAAGTATTTTGGACATGATAAGATTAGTATATCACAATTACGAACACATACAGTATGTGTGTGTCCTATAGAGTTTCGAGTTCAATATCCCGCGATTATTGTCAAAATGAAAAATTGCTTTAATATAAATCATACATTTTCTTACCTTTTCGACTTGATTTTGCTTTCATGATATATTTTGATGGTGTTTGGATATTCTATACTCAAAATTATTGTTAGTACATTAAAAACGTCAAATGTTTGTGTTATCATCAAAATCACTTTTATCCAAGAATCCTATAATTGAAATCACTTAGACTAACAAATTTCATGGGGTAATGAAAATACTCTTAGAAAGCTCAATATGAAATCTCCAATCATTTTATCATGAAGTCAATTTTATATGTTTTTTAATCTAGAGACATGGATATGATTAATATAAGCAACTTCTAGATATAAGTGTGCATACAAGTAGATTAATCATTTCACCAAGCATGGATATACATAAACTGTCTAGACAAATAAGTTTGAGCATATAAAGCATGATCATGATAAAATTCCAATTGAACACATAATCATCATGTTCCAATATTCAAGAATAAGGCATAATCAAATGTAATATATAATGGAACCGACTCACCGAATTTAATGATAATGATGTGGACTTGTTGCAATGGCCATATTCCTTCTTGTCAACTTTCTTACAGCCTTAGAGCATTACATAATTTGGCTTGAAAGGCCTACTCTAGGATTTTTAGTCATAGAATTACTCTTTTCTTTTTATGTAGCATTTGTAACACTATATCACTTATTGAAGACTCAAGAGGTGTTTCTTGAGGATGGTAAATGTATAACTATTAAGATTTGACCCTCATCCTTGTAAAATTCGTGCAACTAAGTGGTTTTATATAAGATGACGCACCACGTTTTTTATCAATAAATAGAAGAAAGAAATGATAGCATTTTTTAAAAACAATTAGAAACAAGGGGTATTGATTCACACCGATTTTCTATTAAAAGACTTAGTCCTTTTTTTTTTTTTTTTAAGTCTCCACTTAGAATTGTGTTTAATTGGTGTGCTATCTTACTGAATTTTTAGAAAACAAATTTAAAAGGTCCAAGTAAAGTTGACTTGACAACATTATCAGTGCAAAGATCTATTGAAAGGTTTTGTGGGTCATTTACACTCGGGGAAGGTGTTAGGTAACCCAATAAGTCCATTCGAAGACAACTTGTTGATCCCGAGATTTTGATGGATAATTAAGTGTTGATATTTTTGGTAGAACTAATAAGTTTATTGAGTGTTTTAGTTTAAAGAGTTCCAATCAAGATATCATCATGAAGAAATTATGAAAGATACAGAGACAGACATTAAGAGATTGAAGATTCTAAAAAATTTAGGTGAAAACAACTCAAACTCAGTTTTACTCTTAATGTATCCTTATTAGAATCATACACAACACAAATTAGATGATTGATATTTATGTGTGTTTGTAATAGGATCTTAATTAAGTTCAATTATTTGCTTCAATGTGAAATTGAAAAAGAAAAATTGACCTAAATAAGATTAGTATTTAAAATTAATTAATTTTATCAATATTAGTTATCCGAGAAAAGAAATCGGTTAAAGGATTTAAAACGTCGAAGTTTTGGAGTTGAAATAAAATTTGAGGAGTAGCTCTTCTAGCAATAAGCGGTTAACCGACCAAGGAGGATCGAGCAACTGATGGGCAATAGTTGGGGAATTGAGAGTCTCTGAATCGATCGGTCAACCGACCAAGGGAGATTGGTCAACCAATGGCCGAAAGATGAACTCCCTGTATCAATCGGTCAACCGACCATCGATGATCGGTCAACCGACCATGGATAATTAGTCAACCGACCAAGGCCGAAGTTTGGCCTAAGCTTGCATCCTGTATCGATCGGTCAACCGACCCATGAGGATAGGTCAACTGACTGTTATTTGTGAAATGACTTGAGCTACAACCTGAATCGACCAATCGACTGATGGCCTATGATCGGTCAACCGACTGTGTTGTTTTAGATTTTGAGGATTTCAAGGAACTATTTAAAAATTAGCCGTTAACTAACTATTTTTAGGATATCTAAGCGAGATATTGTAGGGATTTGGATATATTAATGATGTGATACATTTATTTTATCATCCCTATAGATATAGTACACTTATTTTAAGTGTTTTTCAATTTAGTCTATTTAATACTTCATATCCTTTCGATTTGAGAATGAGAAATAATTTGGGGACTAAATTAAAAATTTTAAAAGCCATATTTAAGTCAAATATACCAAGAATGAAAGATAATGATGTATGGGGTCTATAGGTACCTTTTAGAGGCTCATTTTAAGGAAACTAGCCGTTGGAGGGCATGTTTCAAATTGCTTATATAGACCTACGAATTTTGAATATTATCTATCCCAATCAATCAAGAACTAAGTGTTCTTGCTTTCTAAGAGTTATTATTTTGATATTATTTTGAGAGATCAATTATGTGATAGGTTCTTGAGTTAAATCGCTAATTGTGTTGGCGTCACTGATTTGAGCTGTCTAGCGTTTCAATCTATAATATTTCTATTTTATCTTGGTGAGATATTTCCAAGTTCTTAATATTTATTGCGTATTTATGTTTATATATTTTCTTAGTTGATAAGATTTTGATAAAATTGGTTTTGAACTTTAAAGAACATAATTTGTTTTAAATGATTTTTGTGATAATTTGATTACATGCTCAAGTTTGTGCTACTCGCTTATTTTATAATCAGATTTTGAATTCCTCACGTAAATTCTATCATTAGTAATTTCAGGACATTAATTGAGTTTAATTAATTTGATGTGGTAGAAACTCCAAGTGCGAAGAAACTTATTGATTCTTGTAATTGGTGAGTTTGTATGATTAGATATTGTTGAAAGTATCTAGTTAGAGGTAGCTTGGGTTTCAATCTTTTTGGAGAAAATGTTTGAGATTTGATCTTTACCTAGTAGATAAAAATGTTAGGTTATTCTTTTTCCTTGAAAAGAATTAGGCTTGATTCTTCCTGGTTAGAATTATTTGGAGTGATTTGTAAAGGTTTCATCCTTACCTAGAAAAATGATACTTGGAGTGTTTTTAGTGAGATTTGATTCTTAACCTAAGGTATAAAAGAATTAGATTTGATCCATAGCCTGTGAAAGGATTATGTTAGTATTAAGTCTTAAAAATAGATAAGGTTATTCCTACACCTGGAAAAATGATTAGGTGGTGATTCCTCCTAAATAGAATTAAGTTAGTCTTTAGCCTGATAAAAAGATAGGGTTCTTCCTCAATCTATGAAAATGATAATTGTAAAGGTTAATTCTGAGCCTAGTAAAAGAATTAGTGTAAAGGTTTAGTATCTACAGGAATCTTAATTTTAGTGGATGCGAATCTTCGTAGAGTTTGAAGGATTGGATTAACCAAGAGTAACTTGGTGAACTAAGATATATCTTTGTATACTGCATTGATTTATATTATTTATATTTTTATTGTTTGGGTGTGCACCTAGATTTGAACACTTATCCGCTGCGTTATAAAAATAATAATCGATTTAAAATAAATTAATTATTTAAGTGTTGAAAGATAAGAAATTTGTTTAAATTTTTTATAACTACCCAATTCACCCCCCTCTTGGGTAGTTCATTGGGCCAACAATTGGTATCAGAGCTGGTTTTAGCTCAATTAGGCTTAATATCCTAGCTAAACTGGTCATATGTGATAGGTGTAATTTATCTATTTATTTTCAAGTCGGTTTTATTAGTTTTCGAGTATTTTTATAGCGTTTTATTATGTTTTAATATGTTTTTATTTATTTTATTATAAACTAGGTATTTGGGGTGAAAAGAGACGAAAACAGTCCATAAACGAGCAAGTTGGTGAAAGAACGATGGAGAAGAATGGCAAAAAGTGTCAATATTCAGAACCTGCATCCACCGCTGCAGCGGTGAAAATACAGAGAGTTGCTGAAAGCTCCACCGATGTAGCGGTCAAAATACAGAGAGCTCTACTACAGCAGTGATCACCCGCCAGAAACCTACCGACCTCTCCACCGCTGTAGCAGCAATCCCACCCTGCAGTGGTCATCTAGCAAATCTTTTAAGATCTTTTAGGATATTTTCAGATATTTTGGATCCTATAAATATTGTCTCTTCTCTCCCAAACACATGGTAGACGTTTTCGGGAGTCTTGAGAGCTCCGAGGCCATTCAAACCAAGAGAAGATTATCGAGGCCAATAGGAGGAAGCGTTCTCGGAGCGGTTTTAGCGTCAGATCTTCGGATAATGGCTAGTCTCCTCGTTTCTCTCCTTTATTTCTTAGTTTGGTTGAATATTTGTATATATTTAGCTTGTTTCTAGTTGTATATAGGGCTATGTCCATGTGTAGCTAAACATATATTGTCTAGGGCTTAATTGACTTCATGTAAACATTGTTTATATAAAATCGATGTTTTGTTAATGGTTATTCATGTTTGTATGATTGTGTTTGTCGTTATTCTACGTTTATATGCTTGTTATGATATACTGAGAATACAGGGTTTGACACTCGGGAGAGATAACCACGGATTTAGACTAGGGTTTAAACACAACGCAACGATCTAATAACCCAGGAGAGAGTTAGAAAGTACGCAATCCGTGACGTTGGGGCGAGACTCATGTAACCAAGTGTCGTATAGACGCTCGAGGGGGACTTTTACGTTGATGCGAAGTCATATATTCATTCACTTTACACTCGGGAGAGGTAGTGAATGAGATTTTGATATCGAGATTGTCGGATAGGATGAATGCCGTTAATATAAACTAGATTGAAACGAACACATTTAAGTAAACGAAATTAATCCCTAGGCAATAATTTTTCATAAACGTTATATTAGTATTATAGTATATTAGTATAATTAGTTTAATTAACTTAGTTTAGTCTATTTTATTACAAAATCTACATTTTTATCACCTAAATAAAGTTAGGTTATGACAATCGTGGTACTTAACGACAATTCTAATCCAATCTTTCTGGATATACAATGACCCTAACTCTTCCAATCTATACTAAAACTTAACCCGTATACTTGCGGTGAAAGTAGCTATGTATTTACACGCTACCAACGTGCATGTACCATGGATGATGTTTTTTGTGTATCATCTTTCAATGGTGATAAATTCGTATATAAAAATGTTGTTTATGATTCTTGAGGTACTAGTGGTAGTGATGGGGATGATGATAATAAAAATGTCCATATTGTCAAGAAAAAAATATTTTTTCTCACATTTCTTTTTGCCAAAGAAAACTTGATTTTATTTTATTTTTAAAAAAAATAATTGATTCTTTTGAAAATGGAAGAAAAAATGTTCGAAAATCTAAAGTGCATTTCGTTTTTGAAATTAATAATTTGTTCTCTAAAGTGAATTTTCTTGAAAATGAAAATAGAATTTTAAAAAATAATTTTAACATAATTTCTAAGCAAATGTCAAATCTTGAATAAAAAATTATTTACTTAAGAAAAACTTGAAAAAATCAAAATTCGACCTCAATTCTGTTTCGAGAGCTTCTGAAAATGCTTCTTCATGTTTTAAAATAATCTGTGGAAATGGATACGTTTCATCGTCTTATCTTTCATCACAAGCCAATGATTATAATGTTGCTATTGTTATAAATGATTCATGTTTTACTTCTCGTTCTTTCTATGATAATCAATCGAAATTGAGATGTTATTATTGTAATAGGGTTGGACATTTTAGAGTATCATATCCATTCAGAAACCCTAAGTTTATGTCTAACAAGAATGGATCCAAAATAAAATGGATACCAAAGAGAGCTATTGAAATGTTTTGTGCAGAGTTACATAATGTTGGGAGTGGACCTGAAGGAACAAACAAAGAGATTATATCAAAGCCAAGATAGGAAGTCATCAAGAATCCACAAGCAATGCGTGCAAAGCAAAAAGATTTACCAAAACCAAGATTTGAAGTTACAAAGGAGCCAAAAGAGACACGTGCAAATAGAAAAGATGTACCAAAACCAAGATGGGATATCACCAAGAAGCCACAAGTGATACGTGCAAAAGAAATCATCATTGAATCAAATGGAAATAATTAAAGGCAGAGAGGATACAAATGGACCAAGAAGAATTATGCATCCAAATCAATTATGAGTACAAATGAGGTAAAAAGCAAAGTCATCTCGGAAAATATAAAATGTACTTCTAACCCTTCGCAGTTTAAATGCATTAAATTTGTTAAAGAAAAATGTGTCTAACTTGCCAAATAAGTAAGTTGATATTGGTTTCTAAAACTTATACTGAATGATGTGCTTATTTGTTGTCTTAAAAACATTGCATGGTGATTTCAAGAATCACATTTAGTTAAGGGGTATTAACATATTTTTATATGTTTATATCAAGTAGTGATCGTATATTTGATTTTAAAACATGTTATGTGATATAAAAATATTGCGGTTATTTAAATGATAAATGAATTATATAATGCATTCATATGTTGAATTCTAAGTATTACACTTAAATTTGAACACTTATCCGCTACGTTATAAAAATAATAATCGATTTAGGATAAATTAATTATTTGATTATTTAAGTGTTGAAAGATAAGAAATTTATTTTAATTTTTTATAACTACCTAATTCACCCCTTCTCTTTGGTTGCTCACTGGGCCAACACAACTTATATGTCCAATTAAATCCATTTAGTCCAAATCATAAAACTTTATTTTATTTTGAAATATTTTTTCTTTTATTATAATTGTTTGGCATTTTTGAAATAAGGTGATACACACTTATGAAATGTTACCCTAGTATGATCTTTTTTATCAAATATTGAATACTCAATAAGGATGACTTTCACCGGGTAGTTGATTAATATTATCCATGAGTTTCTTTAATATTGAGGGGCAAATCAATTTAAGTGAATAACATGTATCGAACGATTATGAAATACAAATGCGAATTATTATGATATCAAGCTAGCATGATGCAAATGTATTTTTAAATAATTTTTTTTTGAAGATGCATTCTAAGATGATTTCGACGACTATATGCAAAGTGAGTGCACGATAGTGTACATTATTTCATTACCAAGTGACATGATATAATCTAGATGGAAAGAATGTGAGAATGAAAAGTGCAAATGGTGAAGTGTTTTAATTGGGTAAAACCACATAGTGAAAAATGATTTGATTTCGACAACGATGTGAATGGATTATTTTATATGTGTCCTAAACATGCGAAACTGCATGATAATTTTTTTTTTTTATTTTTCAAAACAAGATGGATGACATATTTTGTCGGCAAAAAATGATAACTAGGTGTAGTGAAAAAGTATCGTAAGCATGTTTTTAAAGGATGCCTATTGTAAAGAATGCATGATTGCTATATGAATTACATGAATCTAACAAGATGTTCATTATTCTCTTATTTTAAATTTTCCCTTGATATTATAGAATTTCGATTAAGACAACATCTCGAATTCAATGAAATAAGAATTGGGAAAATGTCAAGGATAGAAAATTCAACGAAATTAAACCCACCATTTCCAAATTACATGCATACTTGGAAAACCAAAATGATGGAAATAAAATTTCTCTTTCAATTTGTTATATCGCTGAATTCGCCACAAGGCTTATTAACGTTATTTTAAACAAACAAATTTATTTTTAGTTTTTTGAGTAAACAAATGCATTTTATGAATGTTGTAATAGAATGATATTCGAATGATAAATCAAAATGCAACATCCTCTTCTAATGCTCCAAGGATAGAATATAATACGCGCCCTAGAATAGAATACACACCCCCTTCCTAGTATATCATTGAATCCTTGGATTTAATTACATTGAAACTAGAACACAAAATTGAAGATGGATAGAGGCACTAACCTAGGTAGTGTTTATACATTGATTCAAAACTTTTCTGGGAAGGTTTTCTTGCTTCGGTCTTGAATTGCTCCGTGGAATCGTTCAAAATTGTTGGTATTGGAGAAAACTCACCCGAATCTCAGCTACGAGAATTTTTTGAATCCAAAACTCTCTACCCTCCCTCTATCAATGAAATACAACATTCACAGGAATTTTTTTACCAGGGTTATATTACCAAGTAGTGTCTTAGTACCACATGGCACTTGGCCATTGGCGAGGCTTGTGTCACAAGTTGTAACAATTCATTCAATGTCTGTAGATCTGTAACTACCGGGATGGTTGACCTTTTAACCTTAAAACCCATTAAAACCATTCTTATGGTCTTGGAAATCTTTTCAAGATGAGTTGGTGATGCAATGATGATGTTATGGGTGATGTTATGAATGATGCAACAGATGATGTAAAGGTAATTATACTAGAACCCCATTCTTACATAATTCATCTCAAGGTTAATTTTTTCTAAAATAATCAAATAAATCCATATCGAAATGTAATTAAATTGTAAATTTCAATTTACCCCTTTAAACTAGTAACTGAAAATTAATAGTTCAATTAAATTTTTATAGGAATAAATTGCCCTTTAAAATTTAAGTACTTTCCAACATTGAATTTAATTTAACCATTATAGAAATCAATTAACTTGATAAAACCTAATTTTGAATTTGGCAAAGTTACTTGGCATGATCTATTTTTCTTCTCTTTTCAAAATTCGAAATTACTTTCTTAAAACTCAATTCCCCAATGAAAACAAATTTCTAAAAACTCACCTAAATATTTTTCAATTTAAGAAAAACTTTAAAACCCTTTTATATTTTCTATTTTTTTAAAATTATGATTCTATGTAAATGTTTTGCGAGTGGTGGGACAAAATGTTGTGTTTACATCGGGGAAGCCATGTCTTGGATCACATTAATCAGATTGGGGCTAGCCTTAATCCCTCTCTTAGTCCCCAGATGGCCGACGAACATCTCCAACGCTGGACAAACATTTGCTCGGGTTGAGTTTCATTCCATGCTTTCTCAAATGTCAAGGCACTCTTGCAGATTGGCAAGGTGGTTGGTTGCTTCCTTAGTCTTCACTATCATGTCGTCTTTGTAGAGCTCTATCGTTTTCCCTATTGATTAATGAAGAGCTTGTTCACCAACCGTTGATGTGTTGCTTCGGCGTTCCTAAACCCGAAGAGCATGACTCTGTAGAAATATAGAGCTTTGTCAATTATAAAGACAGTCTTATCTTTATATAGGAGGGTATATGCTGATCTGGTTATAACATTAAAAAAAAAAAAAAAAAAAAAAAAAAAAAAAAAAAAAAAAAAAAAAAACGTAGAAACTCGAATCTAGTAGTTGCATCCACTATAATGTCAATCTTCGGCAACAGAAAACTGTCCTTTGGGCACGACATATTCATATCGATGAATTCAACACACATTTGCCATTTTTTTTTTTATTTTCTTCTTCACTAGGACAACGTTGGATAGACAGAGTAAAACATTGATCTCTTTGATTTTATCTGCATCAAGTAGCTTCTTAGTTTCCTTTTCTATGATCTTTTATATCTCTGGACCAAATTTTTTATTTTTTATTTATTTTTTCTAAATAGGGGGATGATAGAAATGCGTGTAGAGTCGATGCATTGATAGGATTGGATCTATTCTGGCTAAATCTTCTTGGGACCAAGCAAACACATTATTGTTTGCTCAGAGCAACTCAATTAGTTTTTCTTTCAAATATTTATGTAATGTTGATCTGATCTAGATGGTTAGGTGTTCCATTGTTAGATGAACAAATACCAACTCCTCATTGGGGAAAGGTTAAATTTGATTCTGCTACTCGATTCTCAGGTAGATGATTTCTCACTTTCGTAGGGGCTCAAGCATATTCTCAATAAGGGTATCTTTCTCGTCTTCTTGGTCTTGTGATTGCTATTTGAGAATATCCATCTCGGTTGCGAAGTATTTCTTGGCAATGCTTTGGCTCCTACGTACTTATCCAACTCCATTTTTGGTTAGGAATTCCATCGCCAGGTGGTAAGTTGAGGTGATTTCCCTCAACGTGTTCAAGCAGGGTGTTCCAATGTTTGCATCATAAGATGATGAATAATCCACCGATGAACCTTATATCTACTGTAGCTTGTTGTGGCTCAGTTCCCATAGTGAGCTGTAGTGTAATCCATCCTATCGACCTTACGTTCCCTCTCCCAAAATCAAATAGGAGAGTCATCAGGGGTTATACCTTGTTGTGGCTAATTCCTATAATGTTGAAGGCTTCCAAGAATATTATCTTTATCGAGCTTCTAGTATCAATCAATACTCACACGAAGTTGAAGTTGGTAATCTAGAGTGTAACGACTAGAGCATCATCATGAGGAATGTGGACCCCTCTTAGATCCTTCTCAATAAATATTATTTCTTCGCGTCTGTCCATGGTAGCTTTGGATAACTGGAAAATGTAGTCTTTACCTTTTTGCTCTCCTTCCAATCGTATACCTTTTTGCTCAGTCTCGGAAGCTCATCCCAAGATGAAGTTGTTGTTTGAATCTCTCCATGAACCTCGAGCCTTTCCTGTCCATCATCTTGTCATCAGTCTCCCTACTCTCGGCCCATTGTAAACCTATTAGATGATCCATCCGAATGAATTCATCAATCTTATTCTTGAGATTATACTAGTTGTCCATGGTGTGCCGATGATCCTAATAGAAATCACACCACTTATCAGAGTTGACAGTCTTTCCTCTATTGTTTATAGGTTGAGGCCACCTTACTAACCTCTTATCCCTAATCTACATCAGCATCGTGCCTAGTGTAGGATTCAAGGGGTGAAGTTCTTATAAAGGAGAGAAGATCTTAACCTTTTGGGCTTCTATCAAAACCTCATTAATCTCAGCCGTTTGTCTTCTTGTTTGACCTAGTATCCTCCTAACTAGGTTTGTCTTATCTTATATTGTCGACTCACTACTTGTCCTTTGATCTTCTTCTTTTTATGCTCAGGCACAATAAACTTCCTCAACAGATATAAACACCATCAATTATGCAAAAGCCGAAGCCAATGTATTTGGTAGTGCCCTAGCCATATCTTAAAGAAAATGACCATTTTTTATTCCTCCCACCAATGTCATGACGATCATGCTATCGTTTAGATCTTTAACTTGGTTAGATTCTTGCCTGAATCTTTCTAGGAATGCCTCGAGTCTTTAATTTTTCTTTGCCGAATAGATAATAGATGGGTTGGATTCTTGGCTCGTTGTTTTTTGCTAAGAAATCGATGAACAAACGATGAACTCAACGACTCAAATGAATCGAACATACTTAGTTTTAATGCCTTATAGAATTTTTTTGTAGTCCCAGCCAGAGTTACTTCGAAAGCCTGACACTTAATTGAATCTGAAGCTCCTTTTAGATCCATGTGTGCATAATAGAAATCTAGGTCCTCGATTGGGTTAGTGCTTTCCTTGTATGTCCTAATCTGGGATGGTAGCTTGAAATTCGGTAGGACTCTCTCCCTCAAGACTCGAGTGGTAAAAGGCAGGGCACTCATTTTTATTATTTATTTGACATTGGATTCCTTTTTCCCAATCTGATAGAGCTTTTTATTTATGGCATTAACTTGATCTTGAAGATCTCTATTTATAGCATTACAAAAAGTAAACATACCTTGCTTGACCCCCATTTGTATTATTTATAAGAGACAGTTGACTTGTTTGGAAAGTCTTCTATAAATCTCAGTTTATCCCAATTCATGCTCTGGGTTTAATGGGATATGAGAGTAATGAGATGTTATATCAGAATTATAACCACCTCTTTCATATTTAGAGGGTTGTTTTAACGGTTCCCAAGCATATGCTGGTGATCGAGCATAAATCAAGGCCTATTATCGTGCTTGGGAGGTCAGAGAATGACTCTCATCTCGTCGTTCTGAGCCAAGGTAATTGTCGATTAGGTCTTTTGTTGGCGATGTCCTGAATGACAATGTAACGACCTAGTTTCCCAGGGCCAGTACACGGTTTCTCCCCTTGGAGAAATTAACATTAAAACCGATTGACCAAATTTTCAATCTATAAAACCTAGTAAATTTATAATGTGACGACGAAAATTATAATTATTAAATTTACCGATTACAACAATAAATAATAAATACAACTATTACAATTTTTAAATAGAAATTCCACTAAAATTTCCGTCGCTGTCTTATTCTTAAATACCCAAATAAATTCCTGGCACCGGTCAATTTAATATTAACGTTTAAATTTATAATTTAATATACAATTACGGAGACAATAATTATATTCAATTTATCGAGTCAGTTTTGACAACGGTAAATATTAACTACAGTTATTACAAATAGACTTTCTTATATCATTCATGTCGCCGTTTCGCTCTCACCGGCCCTGCAATCAAAACTGTGGGATTGTGAGCTAACGCTCAGTAGAATTCCAATCCCTCTAATACGTGTATTTAATTAATGTGACAAATAAAACACATAAACATGATTTTCACATAATCACAGTTATTTCACAGAAATTAACAGTTATAATTCGACAACAAAGAACAACATAAATTTCACAATAGGAAAATTAAATACGTATATTAGAAGGGGTAGAAATTCTACCGGAAGCCCACAGTGGATAATTAGTTGACAAATTATTTTTCTTTTCTTATTACCCCCCCCCTTTTTTTTTTGTTCTGTTTTTCCTTTGTTTCGTCTCTTTTTTTTTTTTTTTTTTTTTCCGGTCCAAATGAATTTCCCAACAATAACATATACATACACAAATATAGAAATAAGCGGGACCCACCTCCAAAATATGATATTCCTTTATTTTCCCTACCCACACGTTTTCAACCCTATCCATCCTACCCTTTACACATGTTAAACACATACAAGATTTTTGTTTAAAATTACACAATCACCCCCATAAATTTATATAATTATTATTAAGTCCAAAAAAATTACACTCATCACCACATAAATTATCAAATATTTATTTATACCATAAATTCGCAAAATATTCCCAAAAATATTAAACTTATATAAAATAATATTTTCAGAAATCTAAATTTTTTAGGTATTACAATCTACCCCCCTTAAATAAATTTCGTCCTCAAAATTTCATTTAAAACAATAATAATTAAGAATCGCATCGCATAATCATGTTAGTCACATTTGATTCTAGAACAATCGTTCTCTATGTAGGGTCTCATAACCAAAAGTCACCCATAATTCTTAACCATCAAATCAATTCCACACATCGCAACATTTTCTTTCACAGTGGCCCACATTATATCCAATAATCGACAATCGAGTGCATTTTGGTTGGTAACACCTAACATAGACAACCAACTGTCAAAGAATCTTACGTTCCTAAATATTTCCACTGCGCTACTCTAATAAAAATAACAATAATAATTTAGAATCGCACCGTACTAGTCACTCTCGGTTACATAATAATAACTGAAAATCATCACCACACCCCCGCTGTGCTATTCTGATAAAAATAGGAATCAATAATAATATAACTTTAAAATATCACAGTAGTCTCACTAGATTGGTGATAGGTGTAAATTACCTATCTATTTCCAAACCGAACTGGTTAGTTTTCGAGTATATTTATTATGTTTTATTACGTTTTAATTTGTTTATATTCTTTTTGCCATAAAATAGGTATTTGGGGTGAAAATGGACTAAAACGGTCCTTATGCGGTTAAATCGGATCAAGAACGGTGGAAGAACGGTGGAAAAACAGGCAAGGAGGCAATATTCTGAAAAGAGCCCACCGCCGCGATGTCCAAACCACTTCCGCGGCGTCCAGACCACCACCACGGTAGTGAAAATACAGAGAAGGACCTATAGATATTGTAAACTCACTGCCTAGGTAGTGAAACGACAGAGAGTTCCTGAATTCACCACATTCTCCACCGCTGCAGTGATCTTTGAACCGACATACTCACCGCCTAGGCGGTGAATCCCACTACCTAGGCAGTCACTCTGCGGACAGTTTAGGATATTTAGGATATTTTTGAGCCTACATATATCCTCCCTTCTCTTCCAAACAAAAGGTTAGACGTTTTGGGAAGTCTTGAGAGCTCCGAGGCCATTTAACCAAGGGAAGATCACATTATGAAGAATGAGGAAGCGTTCTCGAAAAGGTTTTAGTGTCGGATCTTTAGATAAACGACTAGTTTCCTCGTTTCTCTCTTAGGTTTGGTTGAATATTTGTATATGTTTAGCTCGTTTCTAGTTGTATATAGGGCCACAACCATGTTTAGCTAAACACATATTGTCTAGGGCTTGATTGAATTCATGAAAACATTGTTTTTATAAAATCTATGTTTTGTTAGTGGTTGTTCATGTTTATCTGATTGTGTATGCCGTGTTGTATTGTTTATTATGCTTGTTATGATACACCGAGAATAAGGGGTTTGACACTCCAGAGAGGTAATCCCGGATTCGGACTAAGGTAAACACAACGCGACGATCCAATAACCCGAGAGGGAGTTGGAGAGTGTGCAATCGATGACGTTGGGGGTGAGACTCACGTGACCTAGGGTTGTTAAGACGTTGAGGGGGATTTCGGCTTTGACACGAAGTCGTGTATTCTCCCATCTTACACTCGAGAGAGGTGACAAGGGAGTTTACGAACTGAGATTGTCGGATAGGATAAGCGCCATTAATAAAAATATATTGAAAAGAACACGTTTAAGTGAATGATATTAATCCCTAGGCAATAATTCCCATAAACGTCCTACCAATATATTAGTATAATAAGGTAAATTAGTATTGTAGTATTAGTATTTATTAATTAAATACTATTTTTATCGCCTAGATAAAGTCGAGTTATAATAATTGCGGTACTCGACGATATTCTCAACTAATCCCCGTGAACACGGTACCCCTACTCTCCCAACCTATACTAAAACTTGACTCGTATACTTGCGAGTGAAAGTAGCGGTGTATTCATGTGCTACCAATTGGGTCTATCTCAATTCTAATAAGTCTACGACCTCGATAATTTTTCTACTTGGCATGACTTTTCAAGTCCACTGCCATATCCCATAACTAACATTTACCAATTTCATTCGACATTTCAAGCCAACATATAGTAGTCAACATCTTATCCAATAGGTAGCACAATTCCTTGTGGACTATCCCGTGAGACTAAAAATAATCAATTCCCAATATCCACATTAAAATTTCAATTTAATTCCATAATTTTGTAAATTCCTTCATAAATATCGAATAATCCAAATTTCAAATAATAAATTTTTCGCAATGCATCTGAAAACACATAAATATTTCTCAACGACATTAATACGTCGCAAAACATTCAAATACTTCTCAATCATATAAATACATTTGGAAACACATAGATGCATCTTAACCACGTAAATACGTCTCAAAACCCACTTATACGTGTTGAAATATACAAACATGTCTCAATCCCATAAATACGTACCGAAACACATAAATGTGTGTGAACTACAAAAATACGCATCAAAACACCCAAATACACCTCAATCATATGAATACATTTTCAAACGCACGAACCCATCCCAACTAGATAAGTGCATCTCCAAAACCACGTAACATAATCAGTTCAATACTGAATTCAATACTCACGTAACTATATAAACAAAAATATTGCATAAAGCCCCCCCCAATCGCGTTTCTTCAACACCAATTAAGCTCAACAATTCCAATTAACGATTCCAAGTAACAACGGGCTCCCACTAGTATCATAATGACCCCACACTCTGACTCTACCTAGCGCTAGTAGTGGACGAATATTTATCTGAGTTATTTTTATAGGTGTACTATCTTCATAATACACAAATCATTTTATGGATCAAGTACTTTTATCAAAATCCATTTTCCAATAAAATGTAGCCACACTGGGTCGTATCCAAATTTCAACAAAAATATCATTATAACAGGACAATCAAATTTAAGTCAACTGGTCAATACACTTGTATATAATAAAATAATATACTTCCCTGTCAATCATAGAATCGTTTTACCTCACGATCGGGAGTTATCATATCCACCCTGTAGAACTTTCCTAACAGGTAACAACATATATAATATATCCACCCTGTAGGACTTGTCTGACATGTAATAACATATATAATACATCCACCCTGCAGGACTTGCCTGACAAGTAACAACAGAGATATAACATATAAAATATATTCACCCTACAAGACTTACCTAACAGGTAATAATATATAATATATCCACCCTACAAGACTTACCTGACAGGTAACAACATATATCCACATCTCGCAGGATTGGTCCTCTTGACGAGAAGACAACTATGACATAACAGGATAATAAAATTATTTTTCACCTTTAAAATTTTACTTGATCCATTTATCATGGTAAAACTGTCTATTTTCATCAACCCTCCCCCCTTTTTCCAATTAAATACAAAAATATAATTTCACGATTTATATAGAAGACAGTAAACACATTTCTTGTTAAATTGGTCATTTCAATTCGACGATAAATCCTATCGTCCACGACTAAAACGATACTAACCCAATCTTACTTAACTTACTATTGGATCCTCTTTAAAATATTCTAATAAGCAAAAATTAGAATATTTATTTATGGAAACATAAAGTAGTATATACCCAGAAGATAGTCGTGGGATAAACGCAGGAAATAGAGGTTATACCAATACATACAATAATATGGCATTTAATAGCGACTCTAGATATTTACGTAATAATTTACCAGGAAAATATCCACTACCTTAGGAGATAATTTACCAGACTTAGAAATAGAAAGAAATATAATCTATTATAATCAAGGCAAAAATAATAGCAATTAATCCTCCCCCCCCCCTCCCCCCTCTTTTGTAGCCAAACTTGATTTATTTAAAGTGCCGTAAGTTTAAACAACCTTATTATGTTCCAAGAATTTGATAAAATATTAGTGGATTTCAAATACCAATTTTTCACATATATATATTTTTCTCTAAAACCCATAAATCATACAAAGTAGCACAAAAAGATGAACAACAACACTAACATACATAACTATCGGTTCAGAGAGTAACCAATGTGTTCAATTAAAATTAGAGGGACCAAAATGTGTAATTGAACTAACTAAAACATAACTCAAATGCCACCTAGGATGTTAGTAAATTCAAATTGAAACTGTAGGGACCAAAATGTGCTATTTAGCAAATCAAAAGGTCCACATAAATAATCACCCATAGTTTAGGGGCCAAAATGTAATTTTTCAAACAGCAAACAAAAATGGAAACAGTAGTAGTAACATGTACCCAAACGACATAATTTTTCATTCATTTTTTTATTTAATTAACCAACGCCCCCTTTGTCTTTTTTTTTTTTTTTTCAACTTTCATCTTTTTTTTTTGCATTTTTTTTTTAATTTCTATTTTCACGTTTATTATTTTTTTACATATTAGATAATTTATTATGAATAATGAGTATCATAACTCAGTCACAAGGCGGTCACAAATCTCGCTCTGATACCACCTGTAATGACCCGATTTCCCAGGGTGGCTACGCGGTTTCTCCCATTGGAGAAATTAACATTAAAATCGAATGACCAAATTTTCATTCTATAAAACCTGATAAATTTATAATGTGATGACGAAAATTATAATTATTGAATTTACCGATTACAATAATAAATAATAAATACAACTATTACAATTTTTAAATAGAAATTCAACTAAAATTCATGTCGCCGTCTTATTTTTAAATACCCAAATAAATTCCTGGCACTGGTCAATTTAATACTAACGTTTAAATTTGTAATTTAATATACAATTACGGCGACAATAATTATATTCAATTTATCTAGTCATTTTGACAACGGTAAATATTAACTACAATTATTATAAATAGAATTTCTTATATAATTCTTGTCGCTGTTTCTCTCTCACCGGCCCTGTAATCAAAACTGTGGGGTTGTGAGCTAACGCTTAGTAGAATTCTAATCCCTCTAATACGTGCATTTAATTAATGCGACAAATAAAACACATAAACATGATTTTCACATAATCACAGCTATTTCACAGAAATTAATAGTTATAATTCGACAACAAAGAACAACATAAATTTCACAATAAGAAAATTAAATACGTATATCAGAAGGGGTAGAAATTCTACCTGAAACCTACAGTGGATAATTAGTTGAGAAATTATTTTTCTTTTCTTATTCCCTTTTTTTTTTGTTCCGTTCTTCTTCTGTTTCGTCTCCTTTTTTTCCTTCTTTCTTTTTTTCTTTTTCTTTTTTTTTTTTTCGGTCCAAATGAATTTCCCAACAATAACATATACACACACAAATATAGAAATAAGTGGGATCCATCTCCAAAATATGATATTCCTTTATTTCCCCTACCCACACGGTTTCAACCCTATCCATCCTAGCCTTTACACATGTTAAACACATAAAAAAAATTTGTTTAAAATTACACAATCACCCCCATAAATTTATATAATTATTATTAAGTCCAAAAAAATTACACTCATCACCACATAAATTATCAAATATTTATTTATACCATAAATTCGCAAAACATTCCCAAAAATATTAAATTTATATAAAATAATATTTTCAAGAATCTAAATTTTCGGGGTATTACAGGCAATGTCAGGTCTCGAGCCAAATCCTTGAGCACCCACGTGCTCGTTCGACCTCTCTTATTTTGTATGTTATTGTTGATGAGCTTCGCTCGGGCGTGCACTCACAAAACGTGTGACGTGCAACCCTTTACACCTGGTTGGATATAGAATTTTCAAAAAAAAAACCTCATAAGTAATTATGCCCTTTTAATTTATTTTTTTTAAAAAAGCAATTGATATTATCTCATATTATCATATATTCTAAAATCGCTTAAGTTGCCATGTGCATCTTTTTCCAAAAGAATGGTTCAAAAAAAATAAAATAGTATTGCCTTTTCCGAGAGCCAATTGATTTGGACTTGGGAGGGTAAGGAAATGGTTCATAGCATTTAAAAAATCAATGAAGTGGAATGAAACTGAAGTGGACGTTTCATGTTTGTGCGTGTCCCCAATTTTCAAGGACCAAAAATGTTGGTTCCTTTCGCCAATCATAACATGCTCTTTTCTTGTGTTTTTCTTTCGTTTTTGTCAGATTCACTTGAAGTCTTTAAACTTTGTCCATCATTCCAAATAAGCACTTTTTCTTTCATTTGTATCGGTTAAGTCTTAAGATTTTTATGAACAAATACTAGTCTCTAATTAGGCCAAAACAAAGGGGTGAGGCCACAAACATCTAACTAAAGTCTCTAACAACTTATGTATAGTGTGTACATATATGTCTATATGGTGATAGAGTAGGACCCGCACTACCTTGAACATGCATCGTGGGAGAGGAAATGAACTATAGGTCGTAGGATCCTGTTGCATTTATCTCATATCGGGTGTGGAAAAGTCTGGTTGTCAGGTTACAAGTATGAAGGTATACCTCACCTCTTAAGTTAACTTTTGAGTTTGAGAGAGTCTCAAAATCACCGTATACTAATATCAGAACCCAGATACAACTTTGGTCCTATAACTATAAAGGGAGAGACTGTCGACCAAAAGCACGCTGTATGAGATGAAGATTGTTGGGTTTATCTCATCCGGTGAAAGAGTCTGACAGTCAGGTTACAAGTGTGAAAGAAAAGTTCACCTCTTGAACTAGTTTTTATAGCGGAGAGAGGTCAGCCCTCTATATGTCATGTCATCTCTCGATGATCATTAATTAACAAAATTGACAAAATAATTTGTGGTAAATGGGAGTATTTTAATCCGACGGAATTTTTTAAAGTCTTTTTTCATCTGCAGAACATGTTAACAAGTCTAATATGATGATCGAGTAGATTATAAAAGTTTATTTATCTTTTCCACACAAACATAAGTAGAGCAGCTTATTTGGTACAAGTGGCAAACATTTAGTGGCCTCCAATGTAATTTTTCCCTTTCCTGATTCGTTTCTTTTGTTTAATTCAAAGTGGAACAAATGGGTTTTATGATGCCACGTGAACGGAAGGCGTCAAAGACACGCACTTTCATCTAGCCATTTGTGGGTGGTTCCCATTTCTTCCAATTACTGTATTACATCATTTATCTCGTGTTGTTTTGGGTTTTGTTTGCCAACTTTATTTTGATTCTCCCTCCCAACTATCATCTTTTTATTTATTTGTTTTTTATTGTTAAATATAACCTAATTACCAAAAATTCATATTCCATGACATTAGTTTTTTATTTACTTATTTACTTTTTAATTTTTTAAAGAAGTGATACCCAACTTCCGTTAATATATTTACGCTTTATACACCCCATATCACCTGAAAAAATACTAAGCCACATCCCTTGTAATAAACACCGAGGGGGTCTAAATGTACAACCAGATTTGCTAAACATACTACTCTTTCTTCAAAAATCAAAATCATTTTGAAATTACCCAAATGCCCATCATTTTTTTTTCTCTTCTTTCTTCCCCCCACTCCCGAGACTGAGCTATCGTCAACCAACCATTGTCACATGGTTCTCCTTTTCCTCCTCCTCTTATATATATATATATATATATATATATATGTGTGTGTGTGTGTGTGTGTGTGTTGTGTATACATAAATATATTGATTAGGGGATGAAAAAAAAAAAAAAAAAAAAAGAGTTTTGTAACAAAAAAATTGAGGGGTTGGGGGTGTAGATTGACCTTTGGTGAGTTCAAATTTGGGGTAGGGAAAGGTAGATCTAGGGTTTAGGGGTGGGGAGGAGGATATCGCCGGTAAGAGGGAGTGAATTTGTGATGTGAACCTCACCAAGAATTAATAAGACCCGAAACCAAGTTAGAGTTTCCTCATGAGAATCGAACTAAATCAAATTTATAAACGAAAATATAAGAACACGAAAATACATAATTTATGATAGATTACCTTGACCCAACGTTTATGAACGAAATGCGAATGAATGGTATAAGTAATGATCTTGACCCAATGATTCTAATGAATCACGAAGCAAAAATATAAGGTTTGAACGGCACAAGAAATTCTTGATAAGTTCAGGAAAAGTTCTTTGAAGAACTTAAGAGAAAACTCTCACAATTGTATTAATAAAAAAATAATAATACAACTCTCTTAAATGGGTGGCCAAAAATAAAAGAAACCCTAGTGTGGCCGTGAACAGTACCCATGAACAGTGGCGGTCACAATAGAAAATAAAGAAAACCCTAGTGTCTAACACGACAAGACAAAACAAAAGAATAAGAAAATTTCCTAACTTACCTTACACTCCTAGCCTAAAACGGAAAAACCTAATTGACAGTCATGCCTTACAAATCATCAACTAAAATATCTAAATTAAATTAAAAGATTAATGAATAAAATAAATATGCTAAATTTTCGTGCTCCTCATGCCTTGGCCCATTTAAGTTCATGTTTAAGTCATTTCACTTGCTTTGATGTGATGGATTAGGTCTTGATTGTCCGATAGACCTAATTTGGGCTTAACTATTGTAGATATGTGCCAAGTTTCTTGAATTAGCCCATTAAATGCTGCTTTGATTTTTCTTGGATCTTGCCTTAGTAACAGGGCCAACTGGAACATGTAGCAAATCCATTGATAATACTCGTTGATTCTCATCAATTTGTGTGTGTGTGTAGGTAAGAGAGAGAGAAAGAGAAGGGTCACCGACTATTATCACTGGCGCACTCAACATGAAAAACTAGAGAAGAAAAATGGGGAAGAAGAGGGGAAAAAAGGGTTATTTCAAAATGGTTTAGATTTTTTTCAATGTGGTGCATTTAGAAAGGAAAAAAAAATCTATGCATTTAGACCCACTCCCAAGAACCAATGGATTTCACTAATATTATAATTTGTTGACAAAAATCACAATTGAATTTTTTTTTTTTTTAACTTATCTTCAATGAGTGATATTCTTAATATTTCTCTAATAATTTCATTCCTAAGTTTATCGATCTTCGTCTTATCACTCACGCACCTAAACTTCTTTATTTCTATTGCCCCTACTTTCTGAGTGTGTTTCTAGTTTACCGTCCAACATTCTAAAACATAAACAATCATCGGTCTTATCATTTCTTTTTTAATGTTTCTTTTAATTTCAATGGCATCTTATGATCACAAGTCACCCTAACTTCACTTCACTTCCCTAACTATACTGCGTAGACTCTATGTGTACTATCCTCCTAGACTTCTCCATTCCCTTATAGAATAGAACCTAAGTGGCTAAAATTATAAAACCTAAGTACTTTTTTTATCTCCAATTTTTACCATGTTTTTATCTCCCCGATGATTTACAAAATAGAAATGCATGTATTCCATCTTAGTTATATTGGTATTTAATCATATTGACTCTAAGGTTCTCTTCAAAGTTCTAACTTAATATTAAGATGTATTATGGTTTTATCAACTAATACTATGTCGTCCACAAATAACGTACTCTATGATACTAAATCTTGAATATGTTTAGTTAGTTCATCTATCACTAAAACAAAGAGGTAAGGAAGATCCTTAATATAAACCTAAATTAATTGGAAGTGCACAAGTACCACTTCCTATGGTTTGAATACTATTAACAATTCCTTCTTACATATCCTTTATCATCTTATTATAATCATTGGAAGCTTGTTTCCTTTCTAGAATCCACCACAAAACTTCTCTGGGTACCCGCTTAAACGCTTTTTCCAAGTTCACAAAAATCATATGTAAATATTTCATTTTTTTTCTTTATTTCTCCATCGATCGTCTAAGTAAATATTTGATTTCAGTGGTTGACCAGCTAGGCATAAAATCAAATTGATAATTGTCTAAGATCGTCTTAGATATATGACTTTAGTGGTTGACTGGTTAGGTATAAGTTCAAATTGTGTCAAGTCTTATTCGATATTATGTCACTCTTTCACAAAGTTCCATTGTATGACTCATAAGATTTATGTCTCCATATTTTTTTGCAACTTTGGGTATCTCCTTTATTTTTTAAAATAGCCAGTAAAATACTTATCCTTCAATCATTCAACATTATCTTATTTCTTAATATATCATTTAATAGCTTTAGTCAACAATCTTTCTCTAGATCTCCCAAACTCTTTCAAACCCCTATAGGGATCTCATTCAACCCACTACTTTTCTATTATTCATGTTTCCTAATGCTATTCTAACTTTAAAAGTCATAATTCTCCAATGGAACCTTTGAATCTACTTGGAAGCAAATTGGGCTTTTCGAAACTTAATTTCCCAACATGGATCTTACTGAATAAACTATAAAAATAAGATCTCCATCATTCCAAAATCTCTTAATCCATCACTAGAACCTTTTTGTCCGCTTGTTTGATGCATCTAACACTTTCTAGATCGTTATTATTCCTTTTAGAATTCTTGGAAAGCTTGTAAAAAACTCTTGGATCTATATCGAGTGAAATAGTGTTTTTATAACATTATATTATTCAAATGAGTGAGAATTTAAGAGTCACCAAAGTGAGTATTTATAAGAGGAACATTCATATCGAATCAATGATTTCATGGAGGGTTCTAGCTGAGATCAAACATATTCTGGTATATCTACATCATACATATTTGAATATTTTTCAATGTGTTCTTTCCATATTTTTTGTATATTACTTGAGCTTAATTGTCTTTGTATGGATTACTTGTAGATATACATATATCTCGACTTTCATAACTTGTTCGTATCATTACTCGAGATTTTGTAATTTGTTAATTGTTGAAATTATGATAAAATGAATTGAGATTTCATATTGAGCTTTATAAGATTAATTTTACATACATTTGAAATACATCATTTTGAGAAATCCAAAGCACTTTTCCAATAGAATCAAAAAGTATTTTCTTCGTATATCACGAATTCATTAGATTTGGTATAGTGGATATGTGAAGAACTTGCATCGCCGATAAGAGTAAATTACTCATTAAGATCCTAAATCCCTTGCACACCAATCTAACAAAAGGTAAGCTAATGGAAATTTTCAATAAACTTTGTAAGAGCGAAATTTCTATCTTGAAAAATGTCATAACTTCATTTGAAAAAGAATTATACTTGTTATATATTGAGTTTAACTCTATTAATTTATTTTTATTTTTTTTTATCGCGTGAACTACATTGAATACATCTCTCATAAGTGATTATCTATGTTCGTGCTATTACTTATTATATAATTTGTACACACACTTCTATAAGCACTAGGGGTAGTCATGGGCCAAAATGGGTTGGGCTCGAGCCGAGCTTTATCTAGGGTGTTACAAAAAATGCTAGGCCCGAGTTCAAGCCCGGCCCGACCCTATGGTTGTGCCCTATTATCATTCCTAAGACTGACCCTAACAAAAATTTTCAATCCCAAGCCGAACATATAATTTTTATTTTTATTTTAATAACTAAACACTAAAATAAAAAATAAAAATTATAAAATGCATTCATCCATATTCCACACTAAAATAAAATGCATTCATTTATATCGAAATAAAATTAGGGCAAGGAGGCAGAGTGAAAATTAGGGTTACTCAGTTACTTGATATATATATATATAATAAATGACCAGGTTGGGCCGGGCTGACCCTAAAATAAATGGCCATACCCAAGCTCGGCACTAAAAGTGATTGGGCCTAGATTTAACAGCCCTAACCCTCCCATGAGCCTAAAACTCAAGCCTAAGCCCTAAAAAAGGGTAACAAGCTATGTGGGTTGGGTGGGTCCATAGGCCCATGACCAGCCTTAATAAGCACCTATTGAGTTAATATAGGATGTATTGAATTATAAGTGACTGATAGAAGCTCCTAGGGTTATACTCGTTAAAATAAACAAAAGAGAAATCCAGCCTCTGAAGGTGTCAATTGTAACCTAGAACATGGGGTGGTGTTTTTGTTGACCCCAAGGGTGAGAATCCCTAAATGATGATTTTTATGATAAAAATATATTTTGTGGTTTTGGTATTTGATGTGGTTATTAAGTGTAAAAGTCTCAAGATGAAGACTCAAGACTCGAAGGCATGAAAGGGATTAAAATAAACCATATTGTATATCAAAGATATGGTAACACTCCTTCCCTACCGGATTAATACACATTGACTCTAAGAGGACACAAAAAACACATATCACTTGCACATTTATGTGGAATATTATAACTACATGATAACTATGTGTTTTATTGCTTTTAGATTGTGAACAATTGAGTGCAAAACAGAAAATGGAAAAAGAAATTGAAACATATTGAAAATTGGGCTTAAAATTGAAAATAAGCTAGAACAGGTCGGCCAAACCATATTGTTGGTTAACCGATCCCACCAGTAGCCTTATGTGAAAATAGACAGCCTTAATCGGTCGACTAGACCCATTATATGGTCAATAGATTGTACTAGTAGGCCATAATTCTGAGGGATGTAATCAATCGGTCGATCGATTAGGACCTATCTGTCAATCGGTTACACTAGTAGGTTCAAAACCAATATGTTCAAAACAATCGGTCAACTGATCCTTAAACCATTTAATTTATTATACCAATAGACTTTCCAAAACACCAGATGATGAATATCGGTAAATTGATTGCCTTATTTATTCAACCGATTTACAAGACTGCTTTAATACATTAAACAAAAACTTGAATTTGAGCTTGAATTAAACATTATATTGATTCAAAAATGTTTAAAACTTGAATTAAATATTTTATCTTTGTTTTAAATAAATTAATTTGAACTATAAGACAAGATTAAGGGGCCAAATCTTAGATCTAACAGTTACCATTTTTCTGCCCTAAATTGTAGTCTTTTTCATTACTACTTGTCTCCTAATGGCTATATGCTCAAATTAGGATGAATTGGAACATTGTAATGCTTGTATATCATATAATTCATTGTGTCGAATGTTCACAACATTAATTTACAACAAATTAATACCAAATTGCTCAAATTGATGCACTACATGAGAGGAACTCTACTACTATGTTTTGAATAAGAAATACAAGACAAAAACACATGAAATTCCTCTACTTCTTTACACTTTGTACATTATTAGAGATCCATTCTTGTGTGAATAACATTCCTTGTGCATAATTGAGTGATATAGTGTTGCAATTAACACTACTTTGTAAAAAAAGTGAGATTGAATGAGATTCACCTAGTGAGCCTTTATAAAATAAAATTATTTTTCCAATTGGTGAATACCTTGAGGAATTGAGCTAAGGAACAACTTCACAATACCTTGTTTTAAGTTGTATTTATTTGAATTTCTATTATTTTTCCTAGTGTGTTTAATTCACATCTATAATTATTTTGAATTTTATATTTTGATTTTAGATTATATTGCTTAAAATCGGGATAAATAAATTAGAATTTGTAGACACGTCATTTTGATCATCCCCAAAAATAGTTTTAGTTTTATTTTGCAATTTATTTGTAATTTTATTATAAAAAACAAAAAAAAATAGAAAAAAAAAAGGAAATAAATAAATAAGAAAAAAAAATGAAGTATAGAAGAGAGAGAGCGAGAGAGAGAGAGATAGGGAGAGAGATATGAGTGTAGAAAGAAAGAGAAATCCTTAGAGAGAGAAAAAAAAAAAAAAAAAAGCAATTTTCCTTTTCATTTTTTGGTTTGTTTCCTTCTCCGAACCGAACAAGGACTAGGGCTAGTTTTTAGGGCTTTTGAGTGGTTTTCATTCTCCCATTGTTCCCTATAAATAGAACCATCATTTTCATCGTTCAGACACACAAAAATTTAGATAGGAGCCCTTCGAGGAAGACACAAAAAATTCAGAGAAAAACCCTTCTAGGGAGTAATTCTCAGCGAAAACCCATTCGAGAAGCTTTCTTCGAGAGAGAAAGACTCATGTGTTGGGGATCTTAGCTAGGGCAGGTATGTTTCTTCTTTCTTAATTCTCTCATTTGTTTTCTAGTTATTGCAATTTAAATTCTTCCAAGTTTAATTATGTTAAAATCATTTGATTATTCAATGAAAATTCCAAGGTGAGATACTTTCTTCTTAAGCTTAACCTCTGAGCGTTAGATGATGATAGTTTTTTTTTTATTTACTTTTTTTCATTATTATCTTTTTATTTATGTTGTTTCTTTACCTAAATGCATAAAAATAAAAATAAAAAATTAATAAGTTTTTTTTGTAAGAATTAATTCTTGTAAGCCTTAGGATGAATTCCACGATTCAATAAATTGAAGGAGATGTTTTCATACCGCCGATTCAATTCCCCAAATATGGTTGAATTTAGAAATAGTAGGTTTAGGAAATCTCTTCCCTCGGTAAATCGCTTCATGGGGTTCCGCCTAAGTTTTGGAAGGATTAATTCCGACAAAACTTATTTTCGTGACTTTCCCTTGATTCTCATGTCTATAGTATTCGAGGGAATACCAAATCAGGACGTCTTTAAATTAATTGGGTAAATTAGGAAAATAGGCATTCCATGACATCGTATTCATATAGAAAGTAATGTAATATTTCACGCCATCTTGCATGTTGCCCTTCAGATCACTTAGAAAGCACTTAGATTGATTTGTTTGCTTAAATTAAAGAAGTATATCGGAAACATATATAAAACTCCCTTCCGGGGTCATCCATGTCGAATCTCTTAATACTTGATAAGAGGTCATACCGGGAGAACATTCCTAAAAAATACAAAAAATTTGCCTCATCCTAATTCGAAAAAAAATTAAAAAGAGTTTATAAGAAGGAAAGGATTTTAGAAATAAAATAAAATATTCATACTTAAACTAATTGGACATAAGGTACCGTTTTCAGAAAGGCGTCTTGGGGTGCCTAACACATTTCCTGAGCGTACCTGACCTCGGAGCTCTTTAAATGAATCTCTGGTTCAACCATATTTTTGGAGTCAAATTTACTTCGGCATTTTAATTTTTTTTTTTTTAAAAATCTAGTGACCTAGCAATCAATTAAACTCAATGCTAGGTGGAGACTTCTTATTTTTAAAATGGCCTAAGTGCTTTTTTTTAGAAAATCGACGCTTTAAAACCCATTTTCTTTACGCATTAATTATTTCATATGCTTTTGACCTTTCATCGAATCGGGGCGTGTCAATATTCATAATTTTACTTTCTAAGAGATTAAATCTATTGCTTGTGAAATCCAATATTTTGTGAAAATCAAAATTAGCTTTCGAAGATCAATCTAAAAAGGTTTTCTACATAATCCTGAAATTCATTGGAATTGGTATATTGGACAAGGGAAGAACTCACATCCCCAACGAGATTAAGTTACTCATCGAGATTTGAAATCTCTCGTGTACCATTCTAATAATAGGTGAGTTAATTGAACATTTTCACTTTCTTAAAGATTTACATTATATTGAAAATTGTCATAGCTCATACTTATGAAAGAATCATACAATAATACTTGTGCTTTATTGAGTTAATTGATTCTTTCATATATCACATTATCTTCATTATATACATATATATATTTATGTGATTACTTGTGTACACGCTTAATTGTCACATCATTTTACACCTACATTTGTTAGCACCTAGCAAGAGTCAATATATGGTGTATTGTGATTGCAAGAGATTGATAGAAGCTCCGAAGGTTAGACTAAAATCTAACAAAGATAAAACTTCATACTATGATGATTTGAATTGCGACTTAAACCAAGTTGTTGGCCTTAGCGAGAGGATTATAGTTAAGTATAAACGTAACTTGTATAGTGAGAGAGTAGCAAGACATAAACGAGTTTGTCTTATATGTTAATTGTAGTAAGGTATAACCGTACCTTACCTTTTGAGAGAGTAGCAAGGTATAAATGTAGCTTGCCTTGTGAGAGTTGTAGCAAAACATAAATAAACTTTTTATGTGAGAATGTAATGGCTTGGTCTTCATCGGGTAAGAAGATTTGAATTATAGTGGATTAGAAATTCCTGAAAAAACTTAGGAAAATATACGTAGGTAAGAAGGGGCTTACCAAACTATTATAAATCGTTGTGTCTATTGTCTTACTTTATCTCTTGTGTGTCCCTGTTTGTAGTTGCTTTATTATTCCACTGAACTTGTTTGACTCTTTGATTACATTGAATATTTGTTAAGTGTTAAGTAAAACAAAAGAGACTAAAAATCGGTTAAGTTATTTTCAATACCCAGTTTACCCCCGCTTGGGTATACTTGGACCAACATGTTTAAGTGAGAGAACTGTAGGAAGGCATAAATGTAGACTATCTTGTGAGAGTTCGTAGAAACGTATAGTAGACATACTTTAATTTGAGAGAGAGTAGCAAGGTACAAACGTACCTTACCTTGTGAAAGTATAGAAAGATATAAACATATCTTATCTTGTGAAAGTGTAATGGTTTGGTGTTCACTAAGAAAAAATATCCAAATATAGTGAATTACAAGTCTCCCAAGGAACTTAGGGGAGTAGACATAAACAGGGAGAGGTCTTGTTAAACAACTATAAATCTCTTTATCTACATTGTCTCTATCTCTATATATTGTGTGTGCTTGTGTTTACGTTACTTTTACATATTCTGATGCACCTATTTAACACTTATAATTTACTGAAAATTTGATTAATTGTGTTTTAAAGAGAAACTTAAAATAGAGTAAAAATGATCAAGTTATTTTCACTACCCAATTAATTCTTCTCTAGAGTAGACTTGAACCAACAATCTAAGATCAACTGATCACGGTCGTAGGTCATGATATAAATTGAATATTGATAAATTAGTCAACCAATTATATTATTCTGTCAACCAATTAGATCAAAATGTTATTCATGATTGCTAATCAAGAACATCGATCAATCGATTGTCCAACTGTTCAATCGGTTGTTAGGGTTTATTTGTATAAATTGAGCTAAAACACAAATTCAAGATGGAGTTGAATGCCTAATAGTTCCAAATGTGTTAGAATGTTATTAAACTTTTTATATATGAATTGAATCAATTATTTTGAATTAAGAGACAAAACAATGGGCAAATCGTGAAAAATAAAGTTTCAATTTTTAAGCCTTGAAATGTAGCCTTTTTTGTAGCTACATGTCTCCCAACAGATTGTTACTCAAACTGGATGAATTGAAATATTGTAAGGGTATCAAATCATCAGGTTAATTGTGCCTAATGTTCAAATTATTAATTGAAATGGATTCATTCCATTAAACAAGCTCAATTGCTCAGATCTAAAACCTATAAAAGGTTGTCTATAATACCTTTGTAAATTAAAAATGAAACATGTAAAATTCCATGAAATTAGCACACCTTGAATATTCTTAGATTCATATTCTTGTGTGTTAACCACTCTTGGAGCTATATCGAGTGAAATAGTATTTCTATAACACTACATTTTCCAAAAGAGTGAGAATTTAAGAGAGTCACAAATGTGAGATTTTCTAAGAAGAATATTCATATCTAATCGGTGATTTCTTGGAGAATTCTAGATAAGATCAATCACATTCTAGCATTATCTACATCATACACATTCAAATATTTATTGATGAGTTCGTTCCACATTTATTTGTATATTATTTGGGCTTAATTTTCATTGTGTAGATGACTTGCAAATAAACATATATCTAGAATTCCTTAAATTGTTCATATCATTATTATAGATTGTGTTGTTCATTAATTGTTATACTCTTGATAAAGCAAATTGAGATTTCACATTATGCTTTATAAACAGAATTTTACATACATTTCAAATCCATTATTTTGAGAAAAACTAAGAGCTTTTATAATAAAATGAAAAAGAATTTTCTATGTATATAATTGATTAGTAAGATTTGGTATATTGGACCAGGAAAAACCTCACATCGTCGGCGAGATTAGGTTATTCATCGAGATCTTAAATCTCTCGCATACCAATCTAACAAGAGGTTAGCTAATTGGACATTTTCACTTCATTTTGTAAGAGCAAAATAATTATCTTGAAATTTATTTGAACTTCACTTTAAAAATGAAGCACACTTGATATAATTGATCTTACTTGAGTATTTGATTCTTTTGTATCATGTGAACTACATTCAATATATATCATACATGATTAATTGTGTATGCGTTCTTATATATATTATCATTTGTACACACACTTCTACAAAGACCTAGTGAGTCAATATAGGGTGTACTGAATTATAGGTGATTGATAGAAGTTCCTCGTTAAAACTAACAAGAAAGAAATTTAACCTTCAAGGGTGTGAACTGTAACCTAAAACCAGGGAGTTGGTTTATGTGAGAGAACTATATCAAGGCATAAACACAGCTTGTCTTGTGAGAGATTGTAGCAAAGTATGAACGTGCCTTAATTTATAAGAGGGTAGAAAAGAATAAACGTAACTTACCTTGTGAGAGAGTAACAAGATATAAACGTACCTTATGTTGTTAAAGTGTAACACTTTAGTCTCTACCGTGGAAGAAGATCCAAAGACTAGTGAATTTGAAATCTTGAAGAAGCTCAAGGTGTATAAGTAGGCAAGGAAAGGCCTTGCATAATACTATAAATCTTTGTGTCTATATTGTCTCTATCTCTCTCTTCTGAGTGCTTGTGTTTACATTCATCTTACATATTCTGTTGAACCTCTTTAACACTTATACTTATTGTAAATTTGTTTAAGTGTGTTTTGAAGAGAAATTTAAAAAAGAGACAAATATAGTAAGTTATTTACACTACCCAATTCACCCCATCTTGGGTAGGCTTGGGCCAACAATTAGTAACAGAGCTTAATTTCTTATAGGCTTAAAAACCATAACAATTCGATCCATGGCAAATAACTCATAATTTACCTTACCCTAAGGCGAATCCATGCATAAGCCACTTTTATTCATTGGAGATAACTATGTATTCTGGAAGTTTAGAGTGATTGCCTTTTTGTAAGACCACAAACTATGAGGCTTAGCGAATGATTAAGAACTGTCTTTACACCCCTAGGAAGACCATAGCCTTACATGAGATTAAAAAAAACAAAAAACAAAATTGGTATATGAATACAATGAGACTAATTTCAATTTATTATCCTTAAATGCCCAAGCTAACCATCTATTTTTCTGTGCATTAGACTTAAATGAATATAAGAAAATATCTGGATGCCAAGCAAAAGAAATATGGGACATGATTGAAGTAACTCATGAGAAAACCCACCAAGTGAAAGAATCAAAGGTAAATACCCTCGTACATCGATACGAGTTGTTCAAAATGGAAGATAGTGAAAGAATTCAACATACTTACCCGTTTCCAAAAAAAAAAATATAATGGGTTGAATGCTCCCATGAAGCCTTACTTTATGGATGAACAAGTAAGGAAGGTACTTTGGTCAATTCCTAGGCGTGGGAACCGATGGTGACGACAATTCAGGAAACAAAAGACCTGAACACCTATTCCATTGGGGAGCTGATTAGAAACCTCACGATGCATGAACCATTGATCAAAATATACGAGGAGGATTCAATAAATAGTAGAACAAAAATGATAGCACTCAAAGAACTTTGTGGAGATGATAAAGATATTGATGATGAGATCCTTGACAGTGACCAAGAGAAAAACTTGGCGCTCATTACAAGGAACTTTATTTGGATTTCTAAAGGAGCATTAAGAGGAATGAAATGACCTAACACACTGAAGTTCGAGTGTTTCAACACATTTCCAAGCTGACTACCTGGAGCCAAAGAAAGACCAAAGATGTAAGGAAAAATGACATTCCTAAAAGGGAAGATGGAGGCTATGAAGGCCACTTGGGAAGACACAAAAATCAATTGATCATATAGCTCTTCCACTGAGGAGAAAACAATCATGCTTGACTTAATGGAAAATGGAGATGAGGTATGTGGTTTAAAGTGTTCTAGTGGTAATGAATTTGATGAAGTTTATGATTTAGATGAAGATATGGTAAATTTGTTTTATAAAAATAGAGTTCAACAATCTTCGCACAACAATCTTCGCACTCAATAAATTGATCTCTTCTATCTCGAAACAAGTTGAGACAAACCAAGGCAGAAAACACGTCAATTACATAAGAGGGTAATTATTTTAGAAAATAATATTTTGACAAACTCCTTTTAGAAAACATCTCTCCTAAAGCAATGTAAAGATTTTGAAAATTGAATTTCACACCATAAGTGTGAGAAATGCCTTGCTTGAGAACGATATTGGGGTTTTGAAATAATCACCAGAAAGCACTAAATCGGAGCTTAAAGAATTTCGTGTTAGAATGAGTTATCTGAACACCTCCATATCTCGTACCACACATACTAGTCACTCTAAACATAAATGTTATGTATGTTTAAAAATGATCATTATTCAGGATATTGCCCCCTAGAAACATCCATACTAATAAGGAATGACCCATAAGAAAAATGGAATCAAGAACACACCATCGAAATGTTGTAGGCTATGGAGAGGCACGGGCTCTTGAAAAGACAAAACATTTCAAAATTGAAGCGGGAAGGCTAAATAAATTAAGAGCGAAAACCACCAAGACTAGTATCATGTGAGTACTTGGAAGGATATATAATTGATCTTACTTGAGTACTTGATTCTTTTGTATCACATGAACTACATTTAATATATATCATACGTGATTATTTGTACTTGTTCTCTTACATATCAATTATCAACGCCTATGGCAGTTCATATATTAACACAATATCTCCTTGATAAACCTGGATGCTATCTTTTGAGTCACTCGGGTTAGAGAAATAGTTTCCACCCATTTAATAAAATATTCAATTTTTACCAGGATGAAGCGATGATTGTTCGGTGCCTTATGAGTAATCTCTTCAATGGCGTCCATTCCTTATATTGAAAAGGGCCACGGTGCCACTAAGCAATGAAGTTGGGAAGGGGGAAAATGGATCTAGTCACCCTGAAGTTTGCACTTGTGGCATCTTTGAAAAATGTTATGTAATCATTCTCCATTGTAAACCTGAAGTGGCTGGTTCTGAATATCTTCTTGACAAGCATGAAACTGCCCATGTGAGGCCTACACATACTACCAAGGACTTCTTCTATCAACTGAATGGCTATTTTTTCTCCAACGAATCTCAATAAACCCATATCTGGGGAATGATTGTATACAATCTTTCCATTTAAAGAAAAATATCATGCTAATCTTCAGAGAGTCTTTGTTTTTTTTTTTTTTTTTTAATCAAAGCTTGATGTTCCTTCCAGATACTTTCAATTGTTTAGAAATTTTTAATGTCATGGTACCACGAGTCTACAGTAAGCTCGGTTTCAATTAGACAACAATGGGTAGGTTGGCGCTGAACTCATATAACTACTAGAATTATATCATATTCTTCTTGAGTAAGAGAAATCATAGATGCCAATGTAGTTAAGGCATCAACAAAGTCATTTTTGAGCCTCGAGATGTTTTCAAATTTGATCATCTTGAACAATGATCTTTAGGAGATGATTGTTGTAAGTGACCAACATTGGATCTATCGCTCCATACTTGTCAGTCACTTGATTAATTATCAAATATGAATCTCCATACACTAACAACTCCTTAATATTTATTTCAATGGATAGCTAGAGCCCTAAAATACATGTCTTATACTCAACTTGATTATTTTTGCTTTGAAACTTCATTTAAGAAGCCATTGGATAATGTTACTTTGTTGGAGAAGCAAGGACGGCTCCAATCTTGACTCCAAGAAAATTCACTGCTCCATTGAAGTACATCTTCCAGATGGTCCTCTTCTTCTTGAAGCACCCCAGATTTTTAAAAAAAAAAAATTATTTTTAAGAAAAGCGTTATGGGAAAACGTAGTAAAGAGAGGGTTTTTTGAAAAACGTCAATTTTCTCATAAAAAAAACTTAAGCCTATTTTAGAAAAAATAATCACTACCTAGAATTGAATTTAAATGATGTGCTAGATAAACGGATTTTTTAAAAATAATTAAAAATGGCTTAAGTAAACTATTGAATCCAAAAGTTATGGTCCAATCGTATATTCATTTTAAACGGGTTCAGGGGTCAGTTACGCAAGGTGAAGTTGCTAGCCACCCCAAGATGCATGTTTGAAGAGGGTTGAAGAAGGTATATTATCTAATTAAGTCCAAGTAAAATTTAAGTCTGGATTTTTTATTTTTAAATCTTTTGCCAAAAAAATCTTTTTGGTGTTTTAGAAAAAAAGTGGGACAACTTTTTGTATATATAATTTTTTTGTAATATTCCCCCGCAGTACGATTGCTTATCAAATATTAAGGATTTAACAAGGATGATCCTCAGGGGGTATTTTGATGATTTTTTTTTTTTTAGTTTTGGGTTACTTTGGCAAACCTAAAAACATTTTTAATGCATGCAAAAATTTCTTGATGGAATAGGAGGAAAAAAAAAGTAAAAGTAAAAATACTAGAACAAATGAAATTTTCAGGATCTTTATTATGAAGAAATCCTTTTACTTTGAAAGATAAAGATAAGTTTGTGAAGAAGCGAAGAAAAAATTTTCCGTGAAACTCTCGAAAACAACCTTAAAATATTTTAAACGAAGACAAACATTTTTAGGCATCATTATTATGAAGAAAGTTCTTTTGAAACATAAAGAGAAGTTTGTGAAAAATAAGGCAAAACACTTTCTTTTTTTTTTTTGGATCCTTATCATGAAGAAATCCATTTTTGTTTTTAAAGAAAATTTTCTTTTTTGGAAGAAAACATTTGATGAGAAATGAAATGCAAGTTTTTGTTTACCAATTTAACTTTAACTAAAAAACCGACTTGGAGAAAAGTCTCTCTCGACCCACCATTTCAAGTTTCACACAAGTTAAGAAACCTAAAATGATAGTATGGGAAACTTTCTCCTTCTCAGTTTTCTCAAGTTAAGACCTTCTTTCTTTATTCTTTTTTTTTTTTTTTTTTTTTTTTTTTTTTTTTGTGTTTTTCAACACAATGGAATAGAATATATAATAACAAAAATGAAAAAAAAAACAAAAAACAATAAGTAAAATGCGTAAAGTAAAGTTACGAGAAATTAAAGCGCGAAAAGGCGCAAAACAAGAAAATAAGAACAAAAAAATAAAAGCACGAAAAGGTACAGAACGAAAAAAGTAAATTGTAATAAAATAAAAGTGCAGAAAGATGCAAAACTAAAAAGTAAATGTGGGATAGTAAATGCTGGAAATTTAAAGATAGGAAAACTAAACTGGGTTTGTAGGTGTTCCTTAGAACGTCCTATGAGGTTTTCCGGATTTTAGGTCCCTTATTTCGAACAACTTTAAACAGAATATGAAATGTGTTAAAGAGAGGATTAGGGGACATGCTTTGGTTTGGGAAAGTTCTCTTTTTTTCTTTCTTTCTTATTTTTCTTCTCTTTTGTTTTTTACTCTATTTTCTTTATTTTTCTTTGAGGACTTCTTTAGGAAGATATGGGTTTTCCTTTGAGGATTTTTTTTTAAGAGAAAACGAGGCTAGAAAAGGGATTTATGCCAAATTATCTCAGAATGTCGTTCTGAAATTTTGGGGATGGGAGGCTGCCTTTTACAGGTTGTCTCCCCATGCCTGAGCACTCATGAGTGGGCGGGTGGCCTGGTGGGGATAGTCAACCCCTATTTTCTTAATTCTTAAGTCTTAGATGTCTCCTCCCCCCCCCCCCCCCCCCCCCCTCTCCTATCATTTTTTATATTTTGTGTGTAGCCTTGAAAAACAACCCTATTTAGATTTGCCTCTTTAAGAAAATGACTAAGGCGCATCCCCGAATTGGATCCCTTTTGGTTGGGATCCGAGATTTGAGATAAAAATATCTTTCGATTTGACCGAACTAGCTTGGTTGGGCCCTTTACTACTAGATATAATGTGACAAGTAAATCTATCCCTATCTTTTTATTTATGTGAATTATATTTCTTGTTTAATTTATTATTCTACTGCACATATTTCACACTTTCATAAATTATTCATAATGAGCAAAGTATAATTTTAATAGAGCTAAAAATAGAGTAAGTTGTTTGTCCTACCCAATATGAGCTTCTCAAATGGGAGAAATCGAAAGAATTTAGGACAAGTACATGAGATTCAACAAAATATGCAATGAGTTGAATGCACTTGAAAATCCTTACTCTATGGCGGGGAGAGTAATTAAAATACCCCTATCACTTCCCAAGCCATAGTTGAAGCACTCAACTTTGGAGTTGTTGAAGTTTCTTTTCTCTCTAAAAGCTCATTTTGTTAATCAACGCAAGTTTCTTGTCACAGGTGAAAGGATTTTCACCTGATTTCCATCTAATCTATTCTCATCATCATCGTCTTTTTCTTCATCTCAATGTGCTTTGAGAGCTAGTGTCTTATTTTGGATCATGCTAGATTCTTTCTCATAGCATTTTAGAAAAGCCTCACATGTCGTGAACTTTCTGATCATGGCCTCCATCGAATAAGTGTTAAGGTCCTTGGCTTCTTGGACACTTATAATTCGATTTACCGAAGCCAAAAAAAAAAAAATACAAATAGAGTAAAAAAATAGTATTCTCAAAAAGGGAAAAAAAAAAAAAAAGTTTTGAACGCCACATAGGATGATTTTGATACCAAGAGTTCAAAAAGTTCAAACAGTGGAGAGAAAACAAAGATGCTCGCCTTAATGGCTAAAGGAAAAGATGTTAAAATTAAAGAATCTATTAGAAAGGACAAGTGGTACCTAGATAGAGGATTCTCGCGGCACAACATGGGAGATAAAACTAAATTTGCACCATTGACACCTAAAGATGGAGATTATGTGACATTTGGAGATAATTTTAAGGGTAAGATCATCGGAATAGGTAATATCGGTAACTCTTCTACTCTTATTGAATATGTCTTGCTAGTAGATGATCTTAAATATAACCTGCTTAGCATTAGCTAAATAGGTGATAAAGGCTATAAAGTTACATAGAATAATGATAGCTGCAAGATAAAGTATTATTTGTTGCATCTAGGTTTCAAAATGTGTATACTTTGCTCATTTCATGACATTACATCTTAGAAACTTACATTTTTAAGTATCTTATTCGAAAATAGATGGTTGTGGCATGGATGCCTAGGACATGCAAGTATAGGTTTAGTTTCTAATCTTTGTAAGAACAATTTGGTTCGTGATTTTCCTAACACGAATTTTTTAGAAATAAAGTATGTGATGCATGCCCTAACCCAATTGCTAGATTGGGTGGGGAAAAATATTCATTTGTTCTAGTAGATGAATTTTCTAGATTTACATGAGTATTATTTTTGTCTAAGAAAAATAATGCTACATTACTTTTATAATTATAGAAATGCGTGCAAAATGAGAAGGAATTGAGTATCATAAATGATAGAAATGATAGAGCTAGAGAGTTTAGCAATGATAAGATTCAATTTGGTCACAATATCTCTGCACCAAGGACTCCCCAACAAAATGGGGTGGCTAAATATAAAAATTAGTTGTTGGCTCAGTAGAATACCCAAAAGAGGAGGTAAATTGGGTAATTAAAAAATTATCAGAATAAAATTCAATAAATCAAATAATTAATTTTAAGTCTAAATTAATTATTATCTTTATAACACAATGGAATAATATAATCAACTAAGTGCATACCCAAACAGCAAAAATAGCAAAGTAAATATAGCAGTACACAAAAGATTTATACTAGTTCACCAAGTTACTCTTGGCTAATTCAGTCCTCCGAGCTCCACGGAGGTGGCACCTATTAAAACCAAGATCTCTTTAAAGGCAGGAACTAAATCCTCACACCGATTCTTTTATAGGTTCAGAATCAACAATTATAATATTCTTTTCTCGGGCTAAGAAAGAACCTCTACTTTTTACAGGTTAAAGAATAACCTAATTCTTTTTTTTAACACTAAGGCACAAGAATTAAAACCTCTCAAAACACTCCAACTATCATTTTCACCGGTAAGGATGGAACCTTTACAAATTACTCACAACACAATTCTTGTCCAGGAAGAATCACTACCTCAATCTCTTTTACAGGAAGAGACTGATACACAGCTACCCCTGATTAAATACTCCCAATAGTATTTAATCCATCACAACTCACTAATACAAAAATTGATAATAAGTAAATCTCACTCGGAGCTTCTACCACCCCATATAAACACTAACTTAATTAATATCTCAACTAGTAATAGAAATACGTGAGATACCGAAATCTGATTTCAATAATATATAAGTAACAAATTGGAGCACGTAATCAGATTCAACAAATTGTTTGTAAAAAATATTTTCTTCAAAAATCAGAAACAATTTCTAAGGTCAATTTTCAAATATAGAATAATAAACAAATAATAAGCAATATGGAAATATCTCACCTGGAATCCACAGAAATAATGATTAGAACAATGTAGTTTTAAATCTGGTATCAGTAAAAATTGATCTCAATTGATTCTGAAAATCACTCTTAGAAAAACTCACAATATCGTAGAATGATAACTCTTATAAAAGCTCACAAATGATATAAACTCTTTTAACTCTCTCTCAATGAATGATTGGTCCTAAAATGAAAATTCGCAAGTCTATTTAAAGGAATATGTAATCAACCTTCTAACGGTTAGTTTACATGTGTCATGATAATTAAAAGCTCTTATAGATCCCTTATATCATAAGGACTTTATTTATGTTCAATTACACTTAGAAACATCTTTCAAATCTCTCAATTACACCTCTAAAGTATTTCTCAATAAGTATAGAATCTATTTCAAGTACCAAATTGAGAAACATTAATATTTAATTAACCATATTAATAATATTTAATTAGTATGGTTAGTTTACATGTGTCATGATAATTAATCAACCTCAATGAATGATTCGTCCTAAAATGAAAATTCGCAAGTCTATTTAAAGGAATATGTAATCAACATTCTAACGGTTAGTTTACATGTGTCATGATAATTAAAAGCTCTTATAGATCCCTAATATCATAAGGACTTCATTTAGGTTCAATTACACTTAGAAACATCTTTCAAATCTCTCAATTAAACCTCTAAAGTATTTCTCAATAAGTATAGAATCTATTTCAGGTATCAAATTGAGAAATATTAATATTTAATGAACCATATTAATAATATTTAATTAGTATATGAACCATATCTTAAATATAGATAATAGCCCACAAATCTCTCTCAAATCCCAACAAAAAAAGGCTACTTTTGAGTATAATCTTGGATCAAACTGTATCCTCAAACAGCGCGTTCGATCGACTGCCCAACTCAAGTTGCAGCCAAGCTATCGCCGCTGCATATATAGGTCGACCGCTCGATCGACTCATAAATTTAGAGAGTTCAGCACTACTTCACCGGTCGACCTATCGGTTGACTTGTTGATTTAGAGAGTTTAGCCTTCTTGGCCAGTCGACTTGTCGGTCGATTTAGAGATACAAGATATTATAGCTTCTATGTCCAGTCAACTCACCAGTTGACTGCTGTCACTGGATTTTTTCTCTGAATACGTTTTTAACTTATTTTCTTTCACAATTTCGTCCCTTTAATAATTTTTCTTCTCTTGATTAGCTCCACTAATATTCTTATATTTCATTTTAGTCATTCAAAATTATTTCTTCTTATTTCACATTGGAGCAAATAATTTAACTTAATCAAATCACATATAAAAGATAAAATATATTTTGTGCCATGTGTGTGTTCTTAAATAGGATATTAAGAGTTAAGATTCACCTGGGTTGTTTTCCCTAATTTCTTTAAACTCTTAATTCTTCTTCATCATCTTGACATCTTCATTTCTAAAATTTTAAATCACTGAAACACTCAATTAAACATTAGTTCCATCAAAACATTAATATTTAATTGTTCATCAAAATCTTAGGATCAACAATCTCCCATTTTTTGATGATGACAATTAACTTTGATATTTTCTTCAAAATAAAATATAACCACACTTCCCCTGAATCCGAGAATGGGTTCTTTAACTCATTAAAGTATCATAATTAAGACTTCAATAATGCACAAATTAAAATACTCATTAAAGTAAACATTTTAAACATACTCCCCTTAATCACACATCAACTAATTCTCTCCATTAATAAAATATCATCTAATTTATCCCCCTTTGTCATCTTCAAAAACAAAATTTAGGGAGGGGGGAACCAATACAAGTAACTCAGTCTAGGCAAATATCATTATGTCTAGCCATACCCAATCCGCGAAAGATTTTCACAAACTGATCTTCCGCTAGTGGTTTGGTAAAAACATCAGCAAGTTGGTCGGAGGTATCGATATACTCAATAATAATATCCTTTTTCTAAATATGATCATGAATAAAATGATATCTAATCTCTATGTGTTTAGTTCGTGAGTGCTGTGTAGGATTTTTACTTAGATATATAGGACTTTTATTATCACAAAAGATCGGGACCTCTTCCATACGAACTCCAAAATCATTTAACTGTTGCTTAATATATAAAATTTGAGCACCATAGTTACCAGCTGCCATGTATCCAGCCTCAGTAGTGGATAAGGCTATCGAATTCTGTTTCTTGCTTGACCAAGAAACCAAAGCATGTCCTAACAAATGACATGATCCACTTGTGTTTTTTCGCTAAACTTTACAACTGGCAAAGTCAACGTCGGAGTAACTTACCAATTTAAAATTACTCCCCCTAGGATACCATAATCCTAGGTCAATCGTCCCCTTTAGATAACGAAAAATTCGCTTAACCGCAGTCAAGTGCGATTCTTTAGGACAAGACTGAAATCTAGCACAAAAACAAACACTATACATAATGTTAGGTCTACTAGCAGTTAAATACAACAGGCTACCAATCATATCTCGATACATTTTTTCATTAATACTTTTGCCCATATTGTCTTTTTCTATTTTTGTAGCCGTTGACATGGGAGTTTTGTACTCTTTAATGCCTTCCAAGCCATATTTCTTTAGTAGCTCCTTGTTGTATTTAGCTTGATTTATAAATATCCCTTCTTTGGTTTGCTTAAATTGCAATTCAAGAAAGAAATTCAGCTCTCCCATCATGCTCATTTCAAATTCAACCTACATTATCTTAGCAAACTCTTGGCAAAGATCCTCATTAGTAGATCCAAAAATGATATTATCACCATATGCTTGTACTAATAGAATATCATAATCAATTTGCTTTATAAATAGTGTAATATCACAAATACCCCTTCGAAAATTATTTTCGATCAAATATCGGCTAAGTCTCTCATATCAAGCTCTTGGAGCTTCTTTGAGCCCGTACAAAACCTTGCGAAGTTTAAATACGTGATTGCGAAACTTATCACTTTCAAATATCGGGGGTTGTTCCACATAAACTTCTTCAGGTAGAAAGCCATTTAGAAATGCACTATTTGCATCCATTTGATATAACTTAAAATTATGTGAACATGCACAGACGAGTAACATTCTAATTGCTTCTAGTCTTGCAACAGGAGCATATGTTTCATCATAATCAATTCCTTCCTCTTGATTATAGCCATGTGCCACTAATCTTGCTTTGTTTCTAATTATCATACCAGATTCATCCTTTTTGTTTCTAAATACCCATTTAGTACCAATAACTGGATGAAAATCCGGTCTTGAAACAAGACACCACACTTTATTCCGCTCAAATTGAACTAATTCATCTTGTATTGCAGAAATTCAAGATTCATCAATTAACGCCTCATTTATATTTTTAGGGTCAATTTGAGATAAGAAAGCAAGATTAATTATATCCCTAAGAAAAGATCGAGTACTTACACCTTTTTGAAATTACCGATGATTTCTTTAATTGAATGCCCAGGTATTTTCTTTATAGCTGTTGGTAAAGTCGAATCATTCTCCTTAGGTTCCTCCTCTTGTTAAGACTCTTTTGGTACATCATTACCTTGATTTTGGTTATTTAAGATACCTGCATCATTATCATCTAAAACCTTTCTCGACAAGAATGGATCAACTTCCTGAAAAATAACATGCATTGTTTCTTCTACTACTAAAGTCTGTTTATTATAAACTCTATAAGCCTTACTATTAGTAGTATATCCAAGGAAAATCTCATAATTAAATTTAGCATCAAATTTACCAAGATTATCCTTGTCATTCAAAATGAAACATTTGCATCCAAAGACTTTAAAATAGGAAATATTAGGAGTCTTACCATTCCAGATTTCATATAGGGTTTTGTTAAACCCTCTACGAATTGATACTCGGTTTACCACGTGACAAGTGGTACTTACTGCTTCGGCCCAGAAGTAGGTTGGTAAGTGGTTTTCATTTAGCATCGTTCTGGTCATCTCTTAAAGCGTTCTGTTCTTCCTTTCTATTACACCATTTTGTTGCGGTGATCTTGGTGTAAAAAAATTGTGAACATAACCATGCTCATCACAATAACTTACCACATCATCATTCTTAAATTATATTCCTCTGTCACTACGAATGTTAATAATAAAGTATTGCTTCTCATTTTGAACATGTTTACAAAATTTAGCAAGAACCGAAGCAACCTCACTTTTCTTAGCAAGAAAATATACTCAGGTAAGTCTAAAATAATCATCAACTATGACAAATTCATAAAACTTTTCACCAAAACTAGCAATAGAGTTAGGCCCAAATAAATCAAGATGCAATAATTCAAGACATCTAGACGTGCATATATGCATCTTTTTCTTAAATGATGATCTAACTTGCTTGCCTAATTAACATGCATCACATACTTTATCCTTCACATATTTCAAATCAGGTAGGCCACGTACAAGACTCTTCTTAGATAAGTTAGAAATTAACTCCATACTAGCATGCCCAAGTCTTTTATGTCATAACCAACTATTTTCAGATAAATAATTTAAACAAAATAAATTTTGAGAATTAAAATCATCGAAAGAGAAAGTATACACATTCTCAAAATGTGATGCAATTAGCAAGATACTATTATCATAACTATTCTTAATGATACATCTATCATGATCAAATATAACATTGTAGCCCTTGTCACATAGTTGATTAATATGAAACAGATTATGTTTAAGTCCATCAACTAGTAACACATCTTTAATCATAGTAGTACCATTACCGATATTACATATTCCTATAATTTTACCCTTTGCGTTATTTTCGAAAGTCACATGACCTCCATTTTTAGGTGTCAAAGATGTAAATTTTCCTTTATCTCCCGTCATGTGTAGAGAACAACCACTATCCAGGAACCATTTATCCTTACTTATTGATACTTTTAGAATAACCTGCAAGGAATACCTCAAATAATTCCTTAAGTGGTACCCATCCTACGTGGGTTCGATCTTGTTAGTCGGGACAATTTTAGTTTCTTCTGGAACCCAAACTTGTCTACAGTTAGATATTTTAGTAAAACATCTATGAATATTATGCCCGATAATGTTACATTTAAAACATTTCACAAGATCCTTAATTTCAGAAAAGAATTTATGAAAATGTTTTTGTTTAAGGTTTTTCTGAAATCTAATACTGGCTTTATCAAAAACTCCACGTGAACTTCCCAAAAGTATTTTCAAATTATTTTCACCGCCGATGAATTTGAGAACAATTGATTGCAAATCCATCAATTTAGATTTTAACTCATTGTTTTCAGATTCGTAGTCCACCACTTGCTCGTTTAATGTGTTAATTGTACTTTGAAGGGCATTTATTTTAGAACACTAGTTTTCATAATCATGTGAAAGTTCTTGATAAACATCAAACAATTCATCAAAATTTAAAGCACAAGAACTTGAACAAACGGTTACCTCACCACCAGTGGCTATTAATACAAGCATGGACGTATCCTCCCTATCTGATTCTTTCGAGCTACTTGAATTGGTTCATCCCAAGTAGCCTTTATTGATTTTTTCTTATTCTTCTTTGTTTTCTTCTTTTCTTTCTTTCTTTCTTTCTTCTTCTTCTTCTTCTTCTTCTTCTTCTTCTTCTTCTTTTCTTTATCCTTCTTCGATTCGGAACAATCATTTTGAAAATGACCATTTTTACGACAGTTGTAGCATTCCACTTTAGAAATGTTGAGATTTATTTTTCCATGGAATATACGTCTAGTCATTCTTCTAAAGTTGTTCGCAAGAAGTAATACATTCTTCTCTTGCTCACTATCAAGACTTTCATCATCACTGTCATCATCTTTTTCAATTTTTTGAATTTTTAGCGCCAAAGATTTCTTCTTGTCATTTTCAGTATCATCCTCATAACCTTTAATTGCCAATTCTTAAGTCATCAAATTGCCAATGAGATCATCAATATCATATTTGCCAAGATCCTTGGCTTCCTCGATTGCCGTTACCTTTGACTCCCATATTTTTGTCAAGGACCTTAAGACCCCATATTTTTGTCAAGGACCTTAAGACCTTTCGTACTCTATCCTCCATAGAATATGGCTTTCCGAGTTGACACATATTGTTGCATATGAACAACTCAAATTTTCTCATAAGTGCATTGATTTTTTATTGCTTCACTTGACTTGTCCCTTCGTGCGTGACTATAGCTTATCCCACATCTCCTTTGCGGATTTGCAACCTGAAACTCTAGAATACTTATTAGCATCTAAAGAACAAAAAAGAATATTGATAGCTTGAGAGTTAATAGGGAGTTTCTGCTTGTCGGAAGCAGTGAGTTGTTCCTTCTTCTTCTCAACTCCGTTTTCCATTGGAATTAATTAACCATCCTTGATTGGTAGCCACACGCCATAATTTGTAGCCTGAAGAAAGGCTATCATTCTGTCTTTCCAAAATGAGTAACTTTCACCTGCAAACAAGGGTGGTCGGTGCATAGACTGCCCCTCAGCTAGTGTGCCTACTATATGTGCCATGTGATATTTGTTAGCAAAGAATTCAAGCTAAATCAGTTCTGATGCCAATTATTGGCCCAGTAGAATACACAAGAGGGGGAGTGAATTGGGTAATTAAAAAATTATCAGAATAAAATTTAATAAATCAAATAATTAATTTTAAGTTTAAATTGATTATTATCTTTATAACACAGCGGAATAATATAATCAATTAAGTGCACACCCAAACAGCAAAAATAGCAAAATAAATATAGCAACACACAAAAAATTTATACTGATTCACCAAACTACTCTTGGCTAATCCAATCCCCCAAACTCCACGGAGATTGCACCTACTAAAACCAATATCTCTTTAAAGGTAAGAACCAAACCCTCACACCGATTCTTTTACAGGCTCAGAATCAACCTTTACAATATCATTTTCTCAAGTTAAGGAAGAATCTCTACTTTTTACAAGTTAAAAAATAACCTAATTCTTTTTTTAACACTAAGGCACAAAAATCAAAACCTCTCAAAACACTCCAACTATCATTTTCACAAGAATGATGGAACCTTTACAAATTACTCACAACGCAATTCTTATTTAGGAAGAATCACTACCTCAATCTCTTTACAAGAAGATACTGAAACCCAACTACCCCTGATTAAATACTCTCAATAGTATTTAATCCGTTACAACTCACCAATACAAAAAATGATACAAAGTAAATATTACTCGGAGCTTCTACCACCCCAGATAAACACTGACTCAATTAATATCCCAACTAGTGATAGAAATACGTGAGATACAAAAATCTGATTTCAACAAGATATGTAGCAAATTGGAGCACGTAATCAGATTCAAGAAATTGTTTGTAAAAAATATTTTCTTCAAAAATTAGAAACAATTTCTAAGATCAATTTTCAAATATAGAATAATAAACAAATAATAAGAAATATGGAAAGATCTCACCCGGAATCCACAGAAATAATTATTAGAATAATGTAGCTTTAAATTCGGTATCAGCAAAAATTGATCGCAATTGATTCTCAAAATCACTCTTAGAAAAGCTCACAATATCGTAGAATGATAACTCCTATAAAATCTCACAAATTATATAAACGCTTTTAGCTCTCTCTCAATGAATGATTAGTCCTAAAATGAAAATTCGCAAGTCTATTTAAAGGAATATGTAATCAACATTCTAACGATTAGTTTACATATGTCATGATAATTAAAAACTCTTATAGACCCCTTATATCATAAGGACTTCATTTAGGTTCAATTCCACTTAGAAACATATTTCAAATCTCTCAATTAAACTCCCAAAGTATTTCTCAATAAGTATAGAATCTATTTCAAGTACCAAATTGAGAAACATTAATATTTAATGAACCATATTAATAAGATTTAATTAGTATATGAACCATATCTTAAATATAGATAATGTCCCACAAATCTCTCTCAAATCCCAACAAAAAATGGATACTTTTGGATATTATCTCGGATCAAATTGTATGTTGAAACAGCATGTTCGGCTGACTGCCCAGTCGACTGCCCAACTCAGGTTACAGCCAAGCTATCGCCGCTGTGTGTATAAGTCAACCACCCGGTTGACTCACAGATTCAGAGAGTTCAGCACTATTTCAACGGTTGACCTATCGGTCGACTTATTGATTTAAAGAGTTCAGTCTTCTTGGCTGGTCGACCTGTCGGTCGACTTAGAGATACAGGATGTTACAGCTTCTATGTCTGGTCGACTTACCAGTCGGCTGCTGTCACTGGATCTCTTCTCTGAATACGTTTTTAACTTATTTTCTTTTACGTTTTCGCTCCTTTAACCATTTTCTTCTCTTGATTAGTTCCACAAATATTCTTATATTTCATTTTAGTCATTCAAAATTATTTCTTCTTATTTCACATAGGAGCAAATAATTTAACTTAATCAAAACACATATAAAAGATAAAATGCATTTTGTGTCATATGTGTGTTCCTAAATGGGATATTAAAAATTAAGATTCACCTGGGTTATTTTTCCTAATTTTTTCAAACTCTTAATTCTTCTTCATCATCTTGACATCTTCATTTCTGGAACTTTAAATCACTGAAACACTTAATTAAACATTAGTTCCATCAAAACATCAATACTTAATTGTTCATCAAAACTTAGGATCAACATAAGTCCTTGCAAGAAATGGCTAGGACTATGTTGAATCGGCATTTTCTCCCTAAATATGTTTGGAAAAAATCCGTTACTACTGCATGTTATATACTGCATAGTGCATAGTGCATTTCATGCATTGCCAAGGCATTTGCAAAGTACATTTAATGCATTGTCAAGGCATTTGCAAAGAGTTTTTATTTTCCAGGTTTCAAATAAGACACCTTATGAACTTTGGAATGGAAAAAACACCTACTATTGATTATTTTAAAGACTTTGGTTGTAAGTGTTGTTGACCCCAAGGGATTAAATACCTGAGTGTAGGATTTTGATAATAACAATCTATTAGAATGTTTTGTTATTTAACATGTGTGTTGAGTGTTGACAACAAGTTAAGACAATATAAATAACAACACCATGTGAACAAAGATTAAGAAGAGTAAAGACTACAAAAACCAAGTACAAGTAGGTCAAGAGAAGACATGAAAAAATGAGAAGAAAATATGCATGAAGACGGACAAACAGGCTAAGAAAAACCATGATGAAGACTCAAGAAGATCAAGTGTCTTGGGAAAAAAAGCAACATCATTTTTATATCAATGATAATGTAAAAATTCCTTCCCTATACTCTGATACACATTGACTCAACTAGAAAAATCACACACACACTTACATGATACACATTGACTCAACTAGAAAAATCACACACACACTTACATGATCTTACGTGGCATAGTTTACTAGGTTATTTATGTGTGTTTGATCCTCTAAACAAAGATAAAAAGGAGTCTAAAATGATGAGGATCGAAATCGGATAAGCGTTGTAGGTTGAAAATCAATAAAATTTAAATCTTGCATAATCCAAGTCAACCAAATCCATATTCCTGTCAACAAAATCAAACAGTAGGTTCTTTAGAAAACATCTCAGGATAATCCAATTGAATGAACCCCAACTTTAGTTAACCAATTAGTCCAGAAGGTTCAAAGAATAAATAAAACAAGAATTTGATCAACTTATTAAACCAACCAATTGACTAATTGAGATAATAAGTCAATATATTGAATAATTTGACAATTCAATTAACCAGTGAGTCAACCAAATTGCATAGTGTCTCATTGGAACTAGATTGTACGATATAATTCATCAGCCAACCAAAAACTTAATCGGTTAATCAATTTGTGCAGACATGCTTTTCTAATTGAACAAAAAATCAAAGTTGATCATTAATTGAATGCCTAATTGATTAAAACTTGTTATAATCATTAATTAAATATTTTATTTATTGTTTGAATAAAAAAATACGAGTTAAGGAATAAAATCAAAGAGTTAATCATTTGTTTAAAAGTTTTCATTTTCTAAATCCTAAAAAGTACCCGTTTTACTCGGATCTCATCTTCCAACGACTTATCTTGTTTAGCCAAATTTAAACATTAGAACACATTCATATTGATCAAATTTTATAGCCCTAACTTTCACATCATTAATTGCAACATATTTCTAGTCAAACTAAGTATAACAACTATAATCTTCAAGACTATGTATACCTTTCAGCAGTATACTTTTAATAGAATGAAATTAAGAAAATTGAAGTACAATTATACTTGTAACGCCAATCCAAATCATGTTCTTAACACTCTGAGAGCTTTCATTGAGTGATATAGTATGAGAAACACTACATTTAAACAAGTGTGAGTGAATCAAAGAGTGAAATTGAGAGAAATACTTCAAAATCCAAACGATCAAAACTCTGGAATTCTTAGAGCTATTCCAGCTCAACAAACAAGTTCAATCATAATAACTACAGATGAGTTCATTGCATCCGTATTTTTATTTATTTCTCATTTTTTTAAGTATAGAAAATTGTTTATTGTGGTTAATTGTTTCATATCCTAAATTGAATTACCTTGATCATAACGTTATTTCTAGATACTTCCAAAATATGTACTTGCTTATTAACGATAAAGAATTCATTTTGTTCTTAAACATTGAATAAACAATCATTTGATTATGCCATTTTGGACTTTGCACTAACCGAATCGTTTAACTATCGAAATTTGACTTTTTGAAAACCTAATACTTGTGTGTAAGAAATCAAAAATTAGCATAAGTTGACAAATTCATTAGATACGATATATTGGATATGATAAGAACTCACGTCGCCGATGAGATTAAGTTACTCTATGAGGTCTTAAATAACCCGCAAAACGTTTCTAATACGAAGTGAGCAAAATTGGTGTTTTCATTGAAACTTATTGAGTTATATTACTTTATTCAAAACAACAATTGCCTAAAGTTAAGAATCAATATGAAGTTGAATAATCTACGTACTTGTCAAATTGATTGTATCGATCACATTAACTTACTTAATCATATTATTCATGTGATTACTTGCATTTTGACTGAATCGTATATCATTTTTTCCACACTTATATAATCACCTACTGAATCAATATAGGGTGTATTGAACTATAGGTGATTGATAGAAGTTCCAAGTATAAATACTCAAAAGATAAAAGTTTAATTGATCTGTGAGAGAGTGAATTGTTGCTTCAACAAGGGTATTGGTTTAAGTAAGAGAAATTTCAGAGAGAGTTAGAGTAAAGAAGGACTTTACTCTTTGGTGTAATTGGTTTGATCTTCACCCAGTACGAATATCATACAATAGTTGATTCAAAATCCTTGAAGGAGCTTGGGAGAGTAGACGTAGGCAAGGATGGAGCTTGGTAGATTTATTATAAATATCTGTATCAATATCCATGTTGACACCAAGGGTTTGAATCCCTTTAAATGAAATTTTCATGATAACAGCATATTTGAGATTTTGGTATTTAACATGTGCCTTCAATATTTGAGATTAGGATAAGATGAAATAAAAACAAGACACCATGAGGAGGTTTAAAAAATAGCAATAAGAAAGATGAAAATATCAAGAAGACAACGAAAAGATGAAGAACAAGTGATCCAAGATGGACAATTAAGACAAAGACGATCGTGATGAAGATCAAAAGGATTGGGAGGGTAAAACGAACGCCAAGGTATGTGATACAAAAGGTAAATCCTTCCCTATAACTCCAATACACAATTAACTCATTTAGGATAAACACACATGCATTTGTATATTTTCTATGTGGCATATCTTTCTTATGATATATGTGTGTTTGAGATGTTTAATATTATTGAAAATGGATATAAGTTAGTCGGGATCGAAATCGGATTTTAGTTGCTAAGAAAATAAGCTTAAAATTCAAAATTTGCAAAGTTAGGTCGACCAATACCCTACATTCAGTCACCCAATTAGGTCGATCCATCAATATTATACTCAGTCAATCGACACTGGAGAAAGGTACTAGAAATAACAAAATATAAAATACTAATGTAAATGACTCAAGCATACTCAATTATTTCACCTATTTTATCCTTTTGGTTCCTTGTGTTGTGGTTTAAAGCTTAGATTCTGAATTCATTATTCTGCGGACGAGATTAAGGGGCAAAGGAATAAACTCAAAAAGTGAACTATTCTTATTTGAGTGTTCTTTAACCAAACGGGGCCTAAGTTTCTTACAAAAGATTATTACCACTGTCGGCCTCAAACCAAATTATAATTATAATCAAACCAATAAACTAAAGATCAACTATCAATATTGGCTAAACTACCTACTAACAGTAAGGAGCACTAATAAGAATTAGTTGAGCCCTTTTGACGTGGCAATATTATACCCCTACTTCATGACTCAAACCACTTGAAGTTTTGTCTGAAACGGTCAACTGATACACAACCGCCCACCATAGAAATGTACCTGAATATGATTGTGTGTATGGTGGTCTGTCACCTATCTCGGTCTTAAAATATAACTCATAAGGTAAGATTTTTTCTTATATTTATAACTTGATCATCGGGTGGGATAAACCCAACAATCTCCCTCTCACACATTCCCTCTCACACATCGAACCTTTGGTCTGCTAACATTCGATCAATCTTCTTTTTTTTTTTTTTTTCTTTTTTTGTGATTATTGGATTATAGTTATTATAACCTGGGTTTTGATTCTAGTAAAGGGGTGATCTTGGACTTTTATCAACCTTAAAAATTAGTTCATGAGATGAGATTTTTCTTTACACTTATAATTTGATCACCAGTTTTCTACTTATACCTTGATCACCAGTTTTCTTCACATCCGATGTAATCCAACAGATTGTCACACAAATTTCACATTTCCATTATTACTAACGTTGAACCAAAAAAATAGAACTTTAAATTTTTTCCAAGGGTTTGGAGAATTTGATTACCTTATCTTGATGATTTTGGCTGACTATTTATGGTAATATTAATTATGATTGTGACATATGCACGTGACAGCCTGCATCACTAATGGATAGTTGATAGTTCATGGTTTTTGACAAAGAAAAGTGAATCCAATGGTTGACGTTTTCCATGAATTCTACTTGAATGATTAAATTGTTGGACACAAATGTTATAACTTGGGCTATAATAGTTTTGAACTTCTTTCTACTTTAAAAGTTAAAGTTAGCTCAGGAAAGAAGTTTGGATTTTGTTTTGTTTTATTTTATTTTTATTTTTTTTAACTTGATCATCAACCTCTTTCACATCCGATGTGTGAACCTAACAATCTCCTCCTCACACAGAAGAGCCTAAGTATATTGATGCCGAAAGCAACTAATAAATTGGTGCCCTACGAAATATATAAAATTTTTAAAAAATATAATATATTGGTGTCCTACCTAATCTATAAGAATTTTCTTTAAAAAAAATAATAAAAACACAAAAGAACTTTGCATTAGTTTAATCGCAACAAATTTATTAAGATGTCCAACTTGAGATTTGAATAATTCATCTTTTCATATAGTTTTTGCTAAAGCCATAATCATGAATGGAATTTACAAACAAAAACTATGACATAATATTCAGGCCCAATTCTTTTTATGCCATTTAAAAATTGGAGCCCAAAACAACCAATAATATGATAAATTATATTTCGGCCTACTTTTTTGTGTTTTCTAAAAATTGAGGCCCAATGGCCCACTTCTTTCTGTGCCTTCTAAAGATTGGGCCTCAAAATAGCTTTTTCGGCCGCTTTGGGCAGCGGCCTTGCCATCACACATCGAGCTTTCAAATCAATTAAATCTCGACCAGTCTCTCCTTTTATGAATGTTAGGCAGAGATATTGTAATTAGGCTCTAATACTAGTGTAGCGTGGTCTTAGACCTTTGTTAATCTCAAAATATAGCTCATGAGTTGAATCTTTCCTCATACTTATAATTTAACTATCAGTCTCTTTTTAAATTCGATTTGGATAAAATCCAACAAACTCCCTCTCGCACAATGAGTCTTTGGCTTGGCCAACTCTCGGCCATTCTACCGTTGTGGTTGTTGGACGAAAATATTGTAAGCTCGATTCTTATATTAATGTAGGATGGTTCTGGGTCTCTTTCAATCTCAAAAGTTAACTCATACAGTAAAAAATATTTCTTGCACACTTACTTAACCATCAACCCCTTTCACAACCATGTATGATAAACCCAACAAATCTATATGTTAAACCATTAATAGGATGAAGTATTAGTATGAACCTTTCGGAGTTGATCCTCTCACAAATATAGGTTTAGGTCTTTTATATATTTATTTTAAAACTATATATATATAGACACCAGATCTCTACTTGTGAGCTGACCGACACTTTCACTACTAATTGATCAATACTAGGTTTTATTATTGTTATCTCCTTGAGTGATTGGCCGGAAGATCGAGAGAACGTTACGATGATTGAGAAAGAAAAAAGAATAAATAGAGTAAATCCTTATTATGATGAGGGGTAAATCGGACATTAGTCAACGCTTAAATTCTTCAATCCTACTATAATTCGAGTTGATTTAGATTTCGTCTTTAAGACTCCATTTTTCTAATTCACTTGAATTCATGAACTATATTACATGAATAATTTAATTGGATAATTTCATAATTTTCTTATTTAGATAGATAAATATTTATATGTAAAATTTTGAAATTAATTAAATTATCAATATGAAAAATATGGAAACAGACCTAATAATATAAATTTATTATAATAATTTAATAATATAATTTTTATACTAATTTTAATAATATAATTTTCATCTCATTTTAATAATTCTATTTTTATACCCATTGTATAATTTTAATAATATTACTTTTAGTAATATCATTTTATCTATACAATTTTTATAACTACTATGTACCTATTGTATAATTTTAATTATATTATTTTTGTGTTTAGTTTATAATATAATTTTAGTAATATCATTTTAATTATAATATTTTTATACCTATTTTAATAATATAAATTTAGTAATATATTTTTAATTATACTACTTTTATACTTATTTTATTTCAGTAATATCATTTTAATTATTTTATTTTTATACTATTTCATTTATACTATTTTATACCTATTTTTATACTATTTTAGTAATATAATTTTAATTATACTATTTTTATACCTATCGTATACCTATTATATAATTTTAATTACAATATTTTTATATTATTTTAATTATATAATTTTTATACCTATTTTAACTATACTATATTTATATATATTTTAATAATACAATTTTCATAATATCATTTTAATTATACTGTTTTAATTATTCTATTTCTATACATATTTTAATAATATTATTCTAATAATATAATTTTAGTAATATCATTTTAATTATATTTATTAGGAGAGAGAAATCACTATTTGAAAAGATTTTTTATATAACACATGTTTTCAAGTGAGTTGAAAATCTTTTTTTTTTTGTTTTTTTCTCTTTGAAATTCTTTTTTACAAATTGAATGGATTTTACAAATTACATTTAGTAGTACTAAAACGAGAGAGTTTAAAAAAAAAATTGCGAAATTTGTTTTTTAAAAGTGAAATCTCTCTTTAAATTAATTTATCCAAAAGCAACTTAAAGTTTAGGTTTAGATGTATTGTGTCTCTAAGTTACAATTTCTACAAATTAATCTTTCATGTTTTAGTATTTTATTTAATTGCCTCAGTTGATACTCTTCACTATGATAATTACCCAAATTACATTTTATAACCTAAACACAGAAGTTACTTGTGAAAAGAGACGAAACAATTTGAAAGTTAAGAACCAATAATTTTCTTTTTGTCTGAGTTACCAATTTTGAAAGTGGGCCTATTGATTACCAGCCTCTGCTTTATACACTAAGATAAGATTCCCGACGATTATTTCAAGATTTAACCTTATTTTGTTCCAAGATTTTTAAGTTTGCCCACCCAATTATCCTTTTCTTGAATTAGGGATATTTGGTGAGAGGTTCTGAAAATCACTACCAAAGGAGCTCAGACACACGTCCACCCGTCGTCTCAACATTTAGCAGCTTCGTCGCTATCCGACCATATACCACACCACATCATTGTCACGCATGCACCACATCATCGCCACATCATTTGACACATCAAATTACATTGTCTAGTTTGTGCCACTTGAGTGCCACGTCAGTCTTAAGAGTGATAAGTTGTGGCCACGTCAGCACCACGTCATAGCCACATTAGCACTTTTATGCCATCTCACTTGCTACATCAGGGTATTTTGCCACATCACCGATTCACTGAAGCTTGGCCTCCTTTGACCAGTTCTTTGCAAATTTTGACCGATTTCAAAGATTTTTTGGACCTTCTGATTCTATTTTTGGGCTCCATTTTGTGATTTGAGATTCACATAATATACATATTTTTATATTCGGATAGTTTCTACTAGGGATGTCACTAATTTGGTTTCGGCTAATTTCATATAAAACTATTAGAAATATATCAAATCAAAACTGTAACAAAAAATGTCGATTTTTTTAAATGATTTTAAAATCAAATCATTTAAATTTATATAAAATCAAAACCGCGAAATCATTTAAAAATTTTCAATTTTATAAAAATCGAAAACAAAATTGAAACCGCATACTATTATTTTTTTTATATATAAACAAAAACATAATTGAAATATAAAATATAAATTCTAAAAAACAAAATCAAACCACAAAATAATCATAATAGACTGACACTAACTAGGTTGATGGTTAGTCCCTAGCTTAGCTCTCCTAATAGGACTAGTACATCAACTCGAATCATTGCACTTGAAAAGCTACCTAGCTATTTAGCTAACTACTTTGATTTTCCTCGGGGATTCAAATAAGTTAACGGATAAGGGCGCAGTACAGGGGTCTCGTGCCGTGGAGCTGGTTAGAAGACAGTAACTACCCTTTCTTTCTTTTCCCTCGCCTCGATGTTGGAGCTAGGACTTGCCTTTCCCCGGACTATGGTGGGGTTAGGATGAGTGGATAAATCAACCAGCAAGATCTTTCTAGGCTTAAGCATTCAAATGAAACAAATTGAGCTAAATAACTGTGGGTTTTTCTCTATCCTATTATAGTAAGGGCTAGCCTGGGCCCATGCAACCCGCCTTGTTTGCTTGTCTTAAGTTGAATACTACTCCCAGTGTAAGGCAAATAGCACGACATACCTTCTCACCACACCAATGTGAATATATATATATATATATATATTATGTAATAAAATATATCTAAAATATCGGTTTTGAAGTTTCGTAGTTCGATTTTGTGGTTCGGTTTTGTAGTTTCCATCCTAAAATCAAAACCAAAACTACTTTGGTCGTTAATTTCAAAATCAAAACCGCAAGTCAGTTTTAAAATCGACCCATGCAGTTCGGTTTCTTGCGGTTATCCATTGGTTCGATTTTTTGTGGCATCCTTAGTTTCTACGTCGGATCACTTATTTTTTGACCGATTTTTTAAGATTAAAAATCAATTCAGTGTTCAGAATCCATCCGTGGTCTCGGTTTACTCAAATTCGGATCATACAGTATAATTTTATATATTATTGATTTTGTTCATCACGATGGTTTAACCGATTCAAGGGTTCATCAATCTATTATTCACAATTATAGCCGGTTCCTGGATAATTTTAGCGTTCTCAATCCATTTGTTGCCTCGACTCCAAGCTCATATTATACAATATACTTTGTTGTATATTGTTGATCTGATTCAACGACGATGTCTAAGGGTGATTTTTCCTCGACCGTTCTTAATTATTGTCAACAGGGGTTGTGATCTTTTGTCCACATTTATTAGCATCTATGTTGGGGATATAACTTCACTTTTAAAAAAACTTTTCTCTGATTTTAGTATAAATTTTTCTCCTTTGTCTTTCACTTAATACATGTAATTCTTTTTGGTTATTTGATTCTACATATTATAATCATATGACTTCTGATCTCAACATCTTCTCATCTAAACTATCTGCTATGAATGCTCCTACCATTCATATTACTGATGGTTCTCATATATGTGCTACTCATACGATCAGATTTTTATTTCACATCTTTTTATTCCTAAAACATAATTAATTCCAAAACTCACTTTAAATCTCTTTGGGCAACTCTGTGAATTGGGACTTGAAGTGATATTTTCTAATAATGGTTGTTATGTGCAAGATTCTCGAACAAAAAAAAACACTTGGGACTGGAAGTAAAGTTGGATGTTTATTTGAGCTGAGTAGTTTACACTTTCCCCCTCAAATACCCCCCGGCCCCAATGTCAATTTGTGCAACCTAACCACCACCACCACCATCTTCATCATCATCCTCCTTATCACCACCACTGCCACTACCACTATCACCATCTTCCTCCTTCTCCTCCTCCTCATTATCATCATGTTATCATCATCATCCTCCTATATTTGGCATTCTCGCTTAGGTCACACTTCTTCTAACCATCTCAAATCACTTATTTTTAGTGGTAAGTTAGGTTCAGTTCAACATGAATCCTTTGAATGTATTTATTGTCAACTCGCAAAATAATAATCTTTACCTTTTAATGATAGTCAATCTATTTCTCTTGCACCATTTGGTTTAGTGCATTATGATGTTTAAAGGCCTTATCCTTATGCAACAATGGGTTGTTCTTGTTATTGTGTTATATTTTTGGATGACTACTCTCGATATACATGATTATTTTTTTATAAAAAATAGATATGAATTATTCCAAAAATATTATGATTTTTCTTCTATGGTTAAAATCCAATTTTCTTGAAATACTAAAGTTTTTCTATCAAATAATGCAATGGAATACAATGATCGTGCATTCGTTAACATGCTTCACAAAAATAGCACGCTCTCCCACCACAGGTGCCCTGGAACCTTCGAACAAAATGATTGATCCGACCACTAATATAAACACATTTTTGACACAATTCGTTCTCTCCTCATTTCTTCCTCCTCTCCTGAGCGCTTTTGGGGTAAGGCTGCCCTAACCGCAATATACACTATAAACTGTGTCCCTTCCGCTACAATTCATCATCAGTCTCTATTTGAGCATATTTTTGGTAACCGTCCCATTTAATCTGAACTCAGAGTCTTTATTTTGTTCGTTTAAAAACACATGAACACAATAAGTTGGAACTAAGGGCCCACCTATATTGATTTCTGGTTGAGCATAAGGGTATCGATGTTAGGACCTCATCTCTAAAACTATTCATATCTCTCGTCATGTTATTTTTAGGGAACATCAAATATTTTCTTCTTTACGGTCATTTGATATATTAATAATTACAAATTCCAGATTCTTTACTGATCCATCTCTTGAGTTGTTCCCTGTCAATGCAGTTCTAGGTACCGCTGAGCCCACTCAAGAACCACCAATTGAGCCTACTCTAAAATCACCAGCTAATTTTACTCCTCTAAGTCTAGAACCACCAGTTGATCACACCTATCTAACTCCATCAACTATTCTTGAGACTCCTCCTATGTCTGATGATCTTGCACCGACTCATTCTGAGACTCTCGCTCCAGATCACTCTCGCTGCACTAATAGGGTAACTCTCCATCCCCTTTATCTCAATAATTATCATTGTTTTTCTACCATACTTGATCTACATAAGCGTCAGTCCTATAAAGAGTCCAGTATTAACCCTATTTGGCAGAAAACCATGGATAAATAACTTCAAGGCCTAGCCAAAACTCACACTTGAGATCTTGTTAACCTCCCCACTGGGAAAACTTCGATTGGATTCAAGTAGGTACTCAAGATCAAAATGTTTTCTGATGGTTCCATTGAACGTTATAAAACCCAACTTGCTTCTAAGAGATTTGCTCAAGATTATGGAATTGACTACGGAGAGACATTTGCTCCAGTAGCCAGGCTCACATATGTCTGTACTCTTCCTGCTGTCGATGTCATTCATAAATAGACCATTTTTTAATAAATGTCGAGAATACCTTCCTCAATGGAAACCTTATTGAGGAAGTTTACATGCATATCCCTCTTGGCATAACTGTTCCTCAACACAAAGTTTGTCGCCTTTGTCGTACCTTAAATAGTCTCAAACAAGCTCCGCGTGTTTAGTTTGCAAAATTTTAGCACCACCATCCACCAGTTTAGGTTCACATCCAATGCTCATGCTCATGATCTGCCTTATTTATTTGTCAAACTTGCAACGACATTATATATGGATGACATGATAATTACTAGAGATGATCTACGCAGAACCTCTAAACTCAAAAAATTTCTTCGTGGACAATTCGAGATGAAAGACCTAGGCGTGCTCACTTATTTTTTTTGGTCTTGAACTTTCAACTGGTTTAGATGAATACTTTCTCCCGTATACCAAATATTTATCTGACATTCTTTCTCAGGCAGGCATCATTGACTCCACTACTGTTAACACTTCTCTACAGTCGAATATCAAACTTATTCAACTAAATGGCTATCATCTCTTAGACGTCACTCTTTATCGCCAATTAGTTGGAAATTTGGTATATTTCATAGTTACTCACTTGGATATCGCCTATGTCTTTCATCAAGTCAGTTAGTTTTTGTCTGCTCCTTGGACCACTCATTACACAGTTGTTCTTCACATTCTTGGGTATGTAAATGGCACTTTATTTCACAGACTTCATTTTTCCGTCTAGTCTGTTCCAATCTTACAAGCTTATTCCGATGTCGACTAGGCCTAAGATCCCACTAACAGATATTTAGCTACTGGAAATCATTTCTTCTTGGGAAACTCTCTCATTTCCTAGCACAGTAAGAAACAAATTATGGTTGTCCGCTCCAGCAATGAAGCAGAATACCATGTCATAACGGATGCAACACAAGAACTACTTTGACTTCACTGGCTCCTCGCTGATACATGAGTCTCCTCCCCTACAACCATTATTCTATATTGTGACAATATGAATGCTATTCAGATCACCCATAATGATGTTTTCCGTGAGCATTCAAAACACATCGTGTAAGTCCCAAATCATAGTTTGTATGTCATTAATAATTGCATTTTATAGTATTGGGAAATTCGGGGTAAATTTTTGTTAATAAAAATCAAAATTAAAAGTTTATGGGTCAAATTTGGAATTTAGAAAACATGAAAATTAAACTTGAGATCCAAATTGATAATTAAAATAAAAAAATTAAAAATAGTAAGAGTGAAATTATAATTTTGAAGACTTGTAAAAGTTGAAAATGATTAAAATAAGATCTTAAAGGATGTTGGGGGGGGGGGGGGGGGGGGGAGGAAAGTGCATTTTAATTAAAGTTTTTTTTTTAAAAAAAAACACATATATGTATATTATATGTTGTGTGTGTGTAACGAGGCTCAAACCGGCCGGCAAGGGAGATCGGTGTGGGCGATGTGGCAAGCTAGGAATGACTTCTCCCACTAATATCATGCAATATATACTCACTCTTGCATGTGGAACTGATCAAAAATCTTAAACCCAATCTAGAAATTCATAAATTCTAGAGAGAGAGAGGGAGACGGAGGGGAGCTTTCGGTAGTGGGTTCCCCTGCGTGGTCATTAGCGTGCGTTTAGTGTTATTTCATCTTTGTGGGTGTGCGTGGATCATCATCGTCAGTTCTATGGGAGAGCAAATGTGGTTCGGCCGGTCGGGTGTTTCGTGGATGGCGTTCGACGGTGTGCGTTCTTAGCATCGCCGGTGAGCAGGAGTTGGGTTCGACTGTCTAGTCATTAACGATCTTCGATTTGGTGAGTATTTATGTGTATTTCTTTGATTATTCTAGTGGGTGTGTGCATGCATGTGTATATGATCGGCGGTGGGATCGCCGGTGGGTTTCGATTTCGTTCGACGGAGTGTATGTGTTTTCGATTCTTGTTTTGTGTAGCGTGTATATGTGTGTGTTGCTTCGACTGCATGCGTGTGTGATCGTCGCCATGGGGCGGCCGACGGTGTGTGCCGCTGCTACGGCAGTGCATGCGTGTGTGCGTTCTCTGTTTCGGTTTAAAACTATAGAATGTGGGTATGTGGGAGTGTTGTTTGGATCATCGTCCGTCGACCCTCGACGATCATGGGTGGATCGCAGTCGGTCAGGGATGATTATGGTACCGGTCTAGGATGGCCGGAGGTGAAGGGAGGTTAGAGAGAGAGAGTGTATCGACAGGGGTTGTGAGTTGCGGGTGTGGTCTGGAATATGTGTGTTTCGGTCGTATGGGTGTGTGGGTCGCCGGCGGTGTGTTGCCGTTTGGTTGTGAGAGAAAGGAGAAAGACAGAGATCGATCTGGTGGTGTATGGGGTGGCGATCGTTGGTCGACGGAGAATGAGAATCTAGTGAGAGAGGGAGTCGGTCGTCGACGGCTGGGTACAAATCGGAAACAAGAACACAGAAAAAAGAAGTGGCCGATGGTTTGTGGGTGCATCTGTGTCCAACCGTGGAGTGTGGGAGAGTGTGTTGCAGTCGTTGGCTAGTGAAGGTGGGAAGAGAAAGAGAGAGAGAGAAAAGAGGCGGTCGGGCTGCAAAAAAAAAAAACAAAAAGGTGAGAATTTCACTTTTAACCCCAACTAAAACAGAAACTCATCTCGTGACCCGTAAGCGATTCGGGAACAAGTAAATTTTAATCAATTATTATTTCATTAAATAATTAATTTTGAGGAAATTGGAAATCTTGCATTTAGGACCACACACTGCATATTAGGGTTGTGAAAAAAATGTTGATTTAAGCTTGTCATGGTTAGGTTGATAAGCGCCTACTTTTTATATATATATATGATGGAAACTGGTTGTAGTTAAATTAAATGATTTCAAAATGATATGGATCAAGCAGGTTTCTGGGTTAGCTAAGAAAATGGATTTTCGATGAATTGTGTTGGTTTCGAAAGGAAGTTGAAAATGGTTTTTTCGCTGAAATTTGGTGGTTTTAAAAGAGAGTGGAAAATACCTAGTTTTCTAAAAATAAAGGGTGGAAAAATAGTTTTGGTGAAATCAGATGTTTTTTTTAAGAAAAATGATAAATATAATTTTGGATTAAAAATCAGTTTTGGAAATAGAGGATGATGTTTGAAATTTGACGATGTTGATTAGACTATGTTATTGATTTGTGATTTGATGATGACGTTATTGATTTCACGATGCTATAGTATTTATCTGCTTCGGCAGAGTAATGATTATTTATTTCAACAGAGTGATGGTATTGATTTAACGATGTTATTGATTGGACAATGCCATAGTATTTATCTGTTTCGACAGAGTGAGGTTATCCGCTTCGGCAGAGTGATGTGATCCACTTCGGCGGAGTGATGTTATCCGTTTCGACGGAGTAATATTTATCTACTTCGGCAGAGTGATGTTAGACGTTTATACTACGCAGTGATTATCCACTTCGGCGGGGTAATAGGTGTTTATAGGAAGGCATATCCTACGGATGGTACGGTACCGTTGCAAACTCCCGATCGTGAGGTTAAAACAATCACTATGGCTAGCCAGTGTGTGTTGTGGTGGAGTGGTATTTGAGATGTGATGTTTTACTTATATTTGGTGATTTAAGTGGTGTTTGAGATGTTGTGTTTTACTTATATTAGGTGATTTATTATTTATTATGGTGATTGACATTATTTTACTAGATGGGTTTGAATGGAACTTATATTTATTGATTTATTTTCACTGCTTATACTATAGAGAATTTTACTAGTTACATGTTGTTTCTATACTTACGCTTGATCCATTTAGATGTTGTAGAATGAATTATTATTATTATAAAAAAAAAATATTTTTACTAAGAAGGCAGTACACTCGCAGGTGCATTAACTAGGCGTTCGTCCCCTACTGGCAATAGGTTGAATCCGAAGGTGCGATAGGGAAAGAGTATCTTGGGAGTGCTACTAGAAGTGAACACTGAGAGGTTTAAATGTTATGTATCTTTATCGTTACAATATTTTTGGTAGGGACTGATGTTTCCCGAATTTGAGAGTATATATATATATATATATATATATATATATATATATATGTTTGTGATAAGTTTGTAGGCATGTATATGGTTATTTCTGGTGTTTGGGTTTCTGGTGAGGTCGTGTCAACGTCACACCGGTCCCACGGTGATGGGTGTCCGGGGTGAGGTGTAACACATTGAGACTGATTGCTACTTCATTCGTTACCATATTCTCCATAATACTGTTCGCCTTCAATTTGTGAGTTCAACAAATCGTACAACAAATATTTTCATGAAGAATCATCCATCCGAACTCTTTCACATGCTGGTTTCCAAACTCAATTTCATGTCTTATTTACTGCCTTGAATTGGGGGGGGGGGTTTGATATTAATATATGTATGTTGGTCTTGCCCCACTATGTTATACATTAGTCTCATTAGGAAAACTAAATTCGAACGCTACTAAGATTATCATAGTCATCTCTTATATATAGACTCCATATATATCTCTGTAATTGTATATTCCTCATAAATCAATACAAGTCTCCCATGTTAACTCAACATTCCGCCACTTAGTTATTCTAATTGTTAATATATATATATGGGCTTGGCCCATTTGGGTTAATATATGGGCTCGGCCCATTCCGGTTAATATATGAGCTCGACTCATTAGGTCAAAACTCTAACCCTAGAGTTCTCTTAATCTTCTATAAATATATGTATTGTAAATCTTTGTAATTGTGTTGTTTTCCTAAAGCTTCAATATATCGTTCTATATTCTCTCAACATTTCATCTTTCAATTATCTTAATGTGGTAACAAGAACCAATATTTTCTAGTCCTGATCCTACTAAGATTTTTGAAACCCTAATCCTAACAAGTCTTCCGCCATGCCCTTTTTCTAGTTGTTTCCCGTGATCTTAGTTAAATGCTACAGGCTTCACCACTGCTCCAATATCAAATCTCATTAGATCACCATTTTCTTTTTGACGAGATGAACTCAACATCATCAAAACCACCACCACCGGAGCTTCCACGCGCTCCCACACGACGCACTAAGCCAACAGTATCTTTAAGACTTGCCGTGATGGATTTTGGGCTCTACGACACCAACAAATGCTCAAAATGCATTAAACGTCATACCATCAGAACTGTCTCGACGAGACGAGTCCAATGCAACAAACCATGATTAATTCCAATTCTCTACACGCCCTCATGCGATCAAAATCATGACTGGTCTGATTTACGTGCCAGTCCAGTTTTCTCTATCACGTCACTACTAGCTTCGTGAAACATCAACACCAGTCAACGCCCTATCAGCTCTACATCATCGCCGAATCTAGTGGCACATCATCGCCACATCATCTTCCATGTCGCCGATCGCCACATCAACATTTACTATTTTCCACGTTAGTAGTGACTCAGCTCCACGTCAACTTTGACCCTGTCGTTGAATGCCACATCACTGGTTCACAAAATAGAGCTTCTTTTGACCAGTTCAAGTATTTTTAGATCTATTTTCTACAAACTTAGACTGGTTATTGGGTTTTTAGATGTTTTGATTCTGTTTATGGCCTCTATGTTGTGATTTGATACTCACAAGATATATTTTCCTATATAGTTGTGTAGTTTCTACTCCGGTTCACCATTTTTTTTACTTGTTCTTGAAGACTTAATATCGATTGCTGGAAACTTTTAGCATTCTTGATCTATAGGTGATCTCCGTTTAATCAAATTTGGATCATATAGTATAGTTCTCTTTATATTGTTGATTTAGTTCATCAAAAAAATTTGATTGGTTCAAGTGTCTCTCAATCGGTTCTTCACGATTATAGACTGATTCTTGGAGAATTTCAGCGTTCTGAATCTATCCGTGGTAACAGTTTCTCCATATTCATATCATACAGTATACTTTGTTGTATATTGTTGTTTTGATTCAACAACGATGTCTACGGGTTGCACTTCTTCGATAATTGTCAATGCCAAAGAAGGTTCAAATCCTACCTCCACTATTATTACTATTTCTATTACAGATATGGCTTAACTCTTCCACCGAAGTTTCTCCAAGAATGGAATAAATGTTTTCCTTGCTTTCTCACTTATTACATGCAACTTTTCTTGGTTCTTTGATTATACTTATTGTAATCATATGACATCTGATCTCAACATCTTTTCATCCAAACTATTCGCTATGAATATCCCTAGCTTTTATACTACTGATTGTTCTCAAATATGTGTTACTCATACCAGTCAGATTTCTACTTCATATATTTATATTATGGACACGTATGTGATTCTGAAATTCACCTTAAATCTCTTATCTGTTGGGCAACTTTGTGAATTGAGATTTGAAGTCATATTTTCTAATAGTGGTTATCGTGTGCCGGATCCTCGGATAGGAGAAACCCTTAGGGTTGGTCGTAATGTTGGACGTCTATTCAAACTCAATAGTTTGCACCTTCTATCTCAAACCCCACCACCACCACAATCCCATGTCCTTTCATCATTGAGCAACCTTACCACCACCACCATTCTCATCCTCATCTTCATCATTCTTATCTCCATCGCCACCATTGTCGCTATCTCCATCCTATATTTGGCATTCTCAGTTTGGCTACACTTCATCCAGCCAACTCAAATTGCTTATCTCTAGCGGTCAGTTAGGTTTAGTTCAGCATGAGTTATTGCCAACTTGTAAAACAATCAACCCTACCTTTTAATGAGAGTCAATCTATCTCTCTTACACCCTTTGATCTAATTCATTCTAATGTTTAGGGACCTTCTTCTCATACCTCAATGGGTGGTTGTAGTTATTTTGTTATCTTTATGAACGAGTACTCTCGCTATACATGGTTGTTTTTTAATGAAAAATCAACACGAACTATTCCAAATATACTCTGAGTTTTCTTCTATGGTTTAAACCTAAGTTTTTAGAAATATCAAAGTTTTTCACTCAGATAATGCAATGAAATACAAGGATCGTGCTTTTCTCAACCTGTTTCGTAAAAAAAAAAAAAAACACGCTTTCCCACCGCTCGTGTCCTGACACATCCTAACAAAATAGACGAACCAAACGAAAACATAAACACATTCTTGACACAGTTCGTGCCCTACTCATTTCTTCATCTTGTCTTGGGTATTTTTTGGGTGATGCTGCCTTTACCGTAGTACACACAATCAACTGTTTCCCGTCCGCTACAGACCAACACCAATCTCTATTTGAATGTCTTTTTGGTAAACTTGAGTGTCTTTTCGGTAAACTTGAGTGTCTTTTCGGTAAACTTTTCACTTACTCTGAACTCAGAGTCTTTGGTTGCACTTACTTTATTCTTCTTAAATCACATGAACACAACAAACTGGAACCAAGGGATCACCTGTGTTGTTTTCTTAGATATGACATTAAACATAAAATGTATCGATATTGGGATCTCATTTCTAAAACTCTTCATATCTCTTACCATGTCATTTTTTGGGAACATCAAATATTTTCTTCCTTAATATCATTTGACATGTCAACCATCACTAACTCCAAATTCTTTATTGATCTATCTATTGAGTTATTTCCTAAGGATACAATTCCAGTTACTATTTAGCCCACTCCAGCACCACTAGTTGAGCCCAATACAATACCTTACACTGAGTCCACTCCAGCATCATCAATGATTTAAAAATTGGACCAGACCGTCCGGTCGAACCGGTTGAACCGTCGACCGGCCCTATTTCCGGTCCGAAAATACCCTAGAAACCGTTTACCTGGTTAAACCGTTCAACCGGCTAGTTCAAATCGGTTTAACCGCGAACCGGTGAACCGGTCCGATTTTCGTCAAACCGCGGCAGTTTTCACCATAGCGGCCGTTACGGCTCTGTAAAGGATGTGAAAAAATTCTAGGTGGCGGAGAGGATGAAGGCAATTCCACAAACCAAAGAACAGTTCGGAAGGTTTGTTTACCGATTTCCGGAGAGAGAATCCGCCGCCAATGTGTACGATCGGGTCTCCGGTAAGCGTAATACTTAATTTGCTTTGTAGGTAACCAAAAGCCTTTTTCAACAACCCTTTAGAGGATAAGGACTAGTCAGTGATGGAGAAGAAGCTCAAAAACCTTTTTCAGTAATTGTCGCTTCTAGGCTCTAATTCCAACCCCTTTTCACATGGCTATGCAACTCTTTTGAAAAATATCAGTAAAAAATATCACATGGCTGCAGTACCTTTCCACTTTTCAACTATCAAATTCATTATTAATTTTATAACCAAATTTTGAAACTCATCTACTCCAAACATATAAAATTATCAATTTTCTCTCAATTTATTTAGTTATAGTTATATGATTAGATTTATATTTTCTTTCTTATATATATATATATATATGACATAATTATGACATCATCGGTTTAACCGCGGTTCACCTACCGATTGAACCAGTGACCCGTGACCCGGTAACTTTTCCGGTTCGACATTTGGTCCGATTTTAAAAACATTGAGCATCATCAACTGAACCCACTCCAGAACTACCAACTGAATCTACTCCAAAACCACCAGCTAATCTCACTCCTCCAACTTCATCAATTATGCTAGAAACTTTTCCTATGACCGATAATTTTATACCGACTGCCTATGAGACCTACGTTCCAGATTACTCCTGTCGCTCTACTAGGATAACTCATCCTCCATTTTATCTCACTAATTATCATTATTTTTCTGCCATACTTAATCTGCATGAACCTCAATCCTATAAAGAGGATAGTACTAATCCTCTTTTACAGAAAACAATGGACAAAAAACTTCAGGCCCTAGCCAAAACTCACACCCGAGAACTTGTTTACCTCTCCTTTAAGAAAACTCATATTGGATTCAAGTGGGTGTTTAAGATCAAAACACTTTCCGATGGTTCTGTTGAACGCTATAAAGACCGACTTGTTGTCAAGGGATTTGCTCAGGAATATGGCATTAACTATGAAGAAACATTTGCTCCAGTGGCGAGGCTCACATGTGTCCATATTCTTCTTGCCGTCACTACCATTCAAAAAAGACTCTTATTCAGATGGATGTCGAAAATGCATTTCTCAATGGTGATCTTTTGGAAGAAGTTTACATGCATACCCCTCTTAGCCTACTTACTCCTCGACATAAAGTTTGTCTCCTCCGTGGTGCCTTATATAGTTTAAAACAAGCTCTACATACTTGGTTCGTAAAATTCAGCACTACCATTCATCAGTTTGGGTTCACATCTAGTGCTCATGATTCGATCCTATTTTTCGCCATACTAATAATGGAATTATCCTTCTTTTATTATACGTGGATGACATGATCTTAGGGATGATTTACGCGGTATCTCTAACCTCAAAAAGTTTCTTAGTGAACAATTCGAGATAAAAAATCTTGGCGTGCTCACCTATTTTTCTTGGCCTCAAAGTCTTATCTAGTTCAAATGAATATTTTCTCTCTCAGGCTAAATATACCTCTAATCTCTTGTCCAAGGCTGGCATCACTGACTCCAGCACTGCCACTACTCCTCTGGAGCTAAATATCAAACTCACTCCACTAAATGGTTCATATCTTTTGGATGCCACTCTATATCGCCAATTGGTTAGAAGTTTGGTATGCCTCACTATCACTCGCACAGACATCACCTATGTCGTTCATCAAGTCAGTCAGTTCTTATTCGTTCCTCAGACGACTCATTACTTGGTTGTTCTTTGCATCATTCGGTATGCCAAGGGTACCTCATTTCACGGACTTATTTCTCAGCCTAGTCTACTCCCACCTTACAGGCTTATTCTTATGTCGATTGGACCAGTGATCCCACTGACAGAGCTCAACTACTTATTATTGTTTCTTCTTAGCAACTCTCTCATTTCCTGACGTAGTAAGAAACAAACTGTGGTTGTTCGCTCTAATACTGAAGTTAAATACCGTTTCATCGCCGATGCAACACAAGAATAACTTTGGCTTCTCTAACTCTTCGCTGGCATGAGAGTCTCCTCTTCTATTACTACTGTTCTACATTGTGACAATAAAAATGTTAGTCAGATAGCTCACAATGATGTCATTCACGAGAGTACAAAACACATCGAGATTGATTGCCACTTCATCCGTCACTACATTCTCCAAAATAATGTTCAACTATAATCCGTCAGTTCAGCCGACCAGTCAACAAATATTTTCACCAAAGCTTATTCACCAAGAAATTTTCACACTCTAGTTTTCAAACTCAAGTTCACGTCTCATTTACCGCCTTGAGTTTAAGGGGGATGTTAATATATATGTATATGGTCTTGGTCAATTCCAGTTAATATATGAGCTTAGTCCATTAGGTTAAAACTCTAATCCTATGGTTCCCTTAGTCTCCTATCAATATCTGTCTTGTAAATCTCTGTAACTATATTGTTTTCCTGAAGCTTCAATATATTATTTCATATTCTCCAAATATTCCATCTTTCAATTATTTAACACTAACAGAGAAAAAAAATGATATTGTTTTCATGGTATCATCCAAGAGTTTGTAAGCGAGGAGAATATGAGTTCCATATCTTCTTCTCAATCTTTCTCAACCAAATGACTTATTCGTTTCTTTAGATTCTCCAGTCAAATGAATGTAGAAAAGATAAGCCTACTTGCTTCAATATCTTCCTTTCCGTCTCTTCTTGGTCGAGTGATTGAAAGTTTAAGTTGCTAATTAATAGCCATTTTTATTGTAAATGACGCATCAAAACAGAGACCACACTTTGTAGCATCGAGATTTAAGGAGAAGAATGGAAGAAATAAACAAGAGTCAACTGTTTTGCTTGTTGTTAACGGTTGTGCATATCCGAATAATAATCTCAAGTGGATAGAATAGAAACCACCTTATCCACTTATCCTTCTTGTGGGACTCTCTCTCTCTCTCTCTCTCTCTCTCTTTCTCTCTCTCTCTCTCTCTCTAACCACATAGGTCAAATATGATTCCCTCAAGTGAAAGAAAAAGATTTTGAACGTAAACTATTACACATCCAACCCTCAAATTTTATGTCGACCGTGATATTGTTCCCTTCGGATTTCTACTCTATATTTATATTATTTTTTAATTTTACAAAAAAATATGTCCGGCTCAATTTACGACTAATTACCTCCCCGGTTGATTTTTAAGAGTAAACTCTACCACATTGATTTGCTACATTCAAAATTAATTTTTAAATTTAGTTTTTAAAGTGTTCCCCTAAAAAAAATTCAGATCAAGGAAAACACGGACCTTATGTATTAATTCTTGATTTGTACCCTCATATCCCAAAATTCTCTCCGCAGTGTTAGAAAACTAAACAAATTTAGGATCAAAATCTTGCCAATCAATTATTTTTTCATTTTTAATATTAGTCTGACTCTCCCATGTTTTGGTGAAAAAAAAAAAAAAACAGTGCATCTAAATTATACTGCATTTTCGTCAAGAAATATTAGCCTCTATTGTTTTTTTGGCACATAAATATTAGCCTCTATTATCCGGTGTGAGTATACACAATTTTATTTTATTTTTGGTAAGTTGTGTCCAGATCAACTTATACGCACGTCGATTAATTATCTCACTGAACGATCTTAAAGATACATTTTTTCAATTCAGACTGGTGTATTTAGGATTAATTTAATATTTAATTCATAAAATGCTCTCCAAAATAGTCGAATCCTGATTGATAAAAAAAAGAACGCACATCCTCTTGTTTATTAGATTAGACTAACAAGTGGGTGCGAGAATACACAAATACCGCTATATCGGGATCGATACCGCGTACCTATTGGCTAAAAATCTAAATATGATGTGAAGTGTGAGCAAAATCTATATTGAAATCCAAACAACGAAGACCGGACCAACGAGGACAAACTTCGCATACGTGATTTTAATTTTGTTGGGGCTATAATTATAAATAGCGGCTACCGTTGCCATTGTATTTCGCCCATCACGTCTATCTCTCTCTCTCTCTTCGTCAATCTCACTGGCTCTAAAGTAAAGAAAGGCAAGCCAAGTGATTTGAATTAGAATGGAAAACACAAAGCAGGTGTTCGGCTCGTCTTCTTCCTTTACTACGGATCTGTTTGGACCCAAACAACATTCATGCTCACCCTCGTCCGGCCTTTTTGGGACTATTCTCGGCCCTTCCTCAACGGTACTCTTTGCAGAATTATGCTTTTCCAATTCCGGATTGTTTAGCTTTGAATACAGATTGCAGGGATAGAATTCAAACACGGTTTTAATTCCTTGAATTTGATGTCATCGCAGGGTCTGGGAAGGGAGCCGTCCAATTCCAGAATAACGGGGTCGGCTCCATACGACGGCAATCCTAGACATCGATACCCGGGTTTGTGTTTTTTGAAAATGAATTCACATTGGCCACAAGATTGGTAAAACTTTGACAAAACACTATTTAAAATAATAATAATTAATTAAAAATGATGTGCCTAAAATAGGTTTTTCAAAAATAAACAACTCTAATTCATCTAACTATATGCTATGTCTATATTTTGTTCGCATATCTCTTTATCTCGCTCTCTTTATTTCGGACGTACCACCAAAACTAACCTAAGCCGTCGCCACTGGCCACAATCAACCCAAGCCATCACCATTGTCCACAACCAACATGTCGCATCTCCACCACCACCATTGGAAATACCAACACTCTCTCTCTCTCTCTCACCAAGACACCGAATGAACCGCCACGACCACCAACTGCCACTCCACAATCACACGTCGCTCCACCATCACGCCGAACCAACCTTCTCTCTTAGTCTCTCTCTCTCTCAGCAAAACACGGCCACCACCACCATATTTGGTGGTGGCTAAACTAGATTTGGGCACAATCTTGTCAGATATAAAGTTTGATTTTCATTTTTTTTTTTGCAAATTTGATGTAAATATGTTGTTTTTATTTCGATTTCAAGCAAATTCTAATTATAACTTTTCAATTTGTACGCCATCTGAATATTTGATGTTGAATTTCATATTATAAAATTTATTGCTAATTTATTATTGTTTGATTTATGCTGAAATTAAATTTCGTATTGTTTGATATTTCCGTTGTAGAGTTTTTTATTATTTTCTCTCTCTCTCTCTCTCTTTTTAATCATTATTATTTGATGGTAGTGATGGTGAATGGTTTTTGTGATAATGACAATGAAAAATAAATAAATAAAATTTGTTATAGTGGTCGATGGTGATTGTGGGGATGGTGGTTGTGATAAATGTTTGTTGTTATGATGGTAGCGATAAAAATGTTTATTGTGATGGTTGATGGTGGTTATGGTGATAGTGAATATTGATGGTAGTTATGAATATTTGTTGAGGTTGAGGATCATTGCAGTAGCAACGATGGTGGTAGGCGGTGGATGTGGTGGTGCTAGTGATTTCGATGTAAATGGCGGGTATGTTTAGTGGTGTTGGTAGTGGCGGTGATAGACAATGGTTCTGATGGTGATAATGAATGTTTGTTGTAGAGTAGACGGTGATTTTGGTGGTAGTAAAATTTATGACGGTGATGAATATTTGTTGTAGTGGTAAATGTTTGTTGTGGCTATAGTGGTGGCAGGCAGTGGTCATGGTGGTGGTAGTGATTTTAATGCAATGGTGGATGTGTTTGGCAGTGGTAGCAGTGATAGTGGATGATGTTGTGGTTGTAATAGTGATAGGAAATATTTACTGTGATGGAGAGTGTTTATATTGAAGAAATTTGTGTATTCTTCAGGCAAATTCCATTTTAAAATTTTTAACTATATTCTTTAACTACGACTATGTTTTTATGTGGTCTAACAAATTTATATGTTTCATTTTAAATTTTATATATTTAATCACGATTTTAATTAGTTATTCGATCTAATTTGACTATGAAATTAGATGAAATTAGGGACAAAATTGTAAATTTATATTTTCTTTTTTTCTTCATCTTGTTCGTTGAGCTCTTTCCTTGTTTCTAAAAAGCAATTCAGACTATGTTTTAAGGGTTAATTGTTTGTCTAATTATTATTATTATTTTCTCATCCAGATGATGTGAGTCAAATGAAGATTGGGAATAGTGGTAACAAACAGAGCAAGGACAGAAACGTAATTTACACGAATGGAACGGCAGAACCATCCTATCTCAGCTCCTCAATATACTACGGAGGCCAAGAAGTCTATTCTCCACACAATCCCACCAATTCTTCTCACCATAATGTAATTACTAATTACCTTCCATTATATCAATAATCTGCGGTGCAAAATCAATTGACTCATCTAATTTTTTAACTATTTTATTTATGAATCAGTTCAAGAAAAATGGTGGAGATGATGATGCAAATGGAAACAATTCAAATAGCGCTGCAAGAGGAAATTGGTGGCAGGGTATGATTTCTGTCTTTTTTTTTTTTTTTTTTTTTTTCTTTTTAATAATATTTCTAATTTTTGATTGGCTTTCATTATTAATTTGTTTATTTGAGTTTGAAAATGTGAAGTTGTTGAAGCTTAGAAATTGTGTTTTTGCAGGATCACTGTATTACTGAAGGATAAATCCCCTGGGGCTTCATTATTAGATCATAATTTGTATCAATTAGCATATAGTACTCTGAGTGAGCTGAAACTTGAGTCCTCATTTGTAAACAGCTCCAACCTATCAGCATTATATTTTTAGTGTATGTCTAAATTTTTGGGAAAATGACATTTTTGGTCGCTAACAAATGGATCGAGTGTCCAATTGACTACTAATATTTGAAACTCGACACATTTGTTCTTAACGTTTCAAAATTATTCCAAATTGGCCCCTGGGTCAGATTCCGTTAAGTCAAACTAACGGTCAACGTTTCATTAAGGGTATTTTAGTCTTTCTATTTCATGGGATTAATTTGAAAAATCATCTAAATTTAAGGGGTCAAAATATTTTTTTCCTTTTAATTTTGTTTCTTGCTCTTTGTCCTTGCACCACCAAAACCAAAATCCTCAACACACTGCCAACATACAAACCTTAAAAACAAAGATTATCAATTTGTGTTCTACACATATTTTATTTTTTATTTTCACTTTCGTTTTTAAGTAGAAGTATTATTTATTCAATTAATCATTTTAATTAAGAAAAAAAAAAAGTACTTACAAAAGTTTTTGGTACCAAGCGGTGCCTATAAATGACACAGTTTTATACACAGCGGTTTAGACAAATCAATAACACAATACATATTTCACATATCTAAGCAATATAATTTTAAAAAATCAACAGGTTGTAAAAAATAAAATATACGTACAGATCTAAAAAATAAATAGAAACCAAATAAATGACAAAATTATTGAAGAAGGAACCCTAAATCACAATAAATAAAAAAAAACCATTGAGCAATCAAACTCTAAGCCACAATCAAAATCGAAATCCTAAACCCCAATCGAAATCGAACTCTAAACCCCAATCGAAATTGAAATCCTATTTCGATTTTGGAATCGAAACCCTATAAGAATACGAAATCGATAACGACGGCAACTAGGGGAAGAACACTTCGAAATCGAAAAGGCGAAGAACACGGTTGAAATCGATTCCAAAATCGAACGATTTCAAAACCGAAACCGAAATCAAAATCGAAACCTAGAGGAGAAGAACACCTCGAAATCGAAATCGAAATAGAGAAGAAGACGAAAAAGACGAACGTGAACAAACTAGGGTTTCGATTACGAAATCGAAACCCAAATTGAAATAGGGTTTCGATTTTGAAATCAAAATCAAAATCCTGTTTTAATTTAGGTTTCGATTTCGATTTCAGAATCGATTTCGAAATTGGGTTTTGATTTCGATTTTGAAATCCAAATCGAAACCTAGAAGCGAAGAACACTTCGAAATCACAAATGAAAATAGAGAAGAAGACGAAAGTGAATGAACTAGGGTTTGGATTTTGAAATTAAAATTGATTCGATTTCGAAATGGAAATCCAAATCGAAGACGACTACGCAAGTGATGGGGAAGAAGACGAAGACAATGCAGGTGACAGCGAAGAAGACAAAAACGATGGTAAGGGGCAGCATGCGTCTTCGGCAGAGTTCGACAGGACCATGGCTACGGCGGCTGCTCTGAGGTGGCGATGGAGTGGTGGAGTTTCGAGGCGGTAGAGCAGAAAGGACGACGATCTGAAAAAAAAAATTAAAGGAAAAAAACATTTGTACCCCTTAAGTTTAACAAAATATGTAAATAGGTCCCATTAAATTAATAAAATTGAAATGACGCATGTACCCTTAACCAAACAGTCATGTATTTGTCACGTGACTGTTTTCATTCAATTTTTCCAAATTTTACTAATGGAACCCGACCCAGGGGCTAATTTGGAACGATTTTGAAATATTAAGAGCAAATCTGTCTAGTTTCAAATGTTAGGGGCCAATTGGATACTCAAGTTATTTGTTAGGGACCAAAAAGATCATTTTTCCTTAAAAAAAAAAACAATTACCCCATTTTGTAGCAATCACCTAATTTTTATTTTTATTTTTTAAAAATGGGGGGTTACGTCGATGCACGCTTGAAAGACCCAATCATGTTGGCACAGAGAATTCGAAGTGCCTAGGAAAAACCATAAAATAGGGCCATTAACAATTATAATATTTTACATAATTTATTTATTTTTATAAAGCAAAGTGACTGTTAAAGTATGGATATGAGTTTTGGCTCACTAGGTTATATCTTAGTCTTACTAAGAAAACAAAACTCTAATCCCATCAAGGTTACCCTAACCACCTCTTATATATAGACTCTTTATATATATTTGTAAAATGTAGATTTCTCATAAATCAATATAAGTCTCCCATGTTCTCTTAACATTTCGCCTCTTAGTTATTCTAACATGTTATCAAGAGTCAATTCTTCCTCGTCATATCTCTAATTTTCGCGACCCTAATTTTTTTTACCGCTGCCTGCAACCCCAGGTTTCAGGCTATAACAAACCAACATCATATTCACCTGAACCATCATATTCGTTTCGTAAAAACAAGTTTGACAACAACAAAACCACCACCATCAAAGCATCCACACGCCACCTCAAATTACAACGACCACGTTAATTTCCAATCTGAAAACCTTGCCATATCATTACCACATTATTTGAAAACCTTTCCATATCATCGCCATGTCAATAAAAATAGTACCACGTATCTCCATGTCTGCGCCACATCAGTTGCAATTCCTGTCACGTAAACACCACGTCAGTGTTGATTGCCACACCTATTGATCTCTACCACGTCACCAGTTCACAGGGGATATACTTCCCTTGACTGGTTCAAGAAATTTTTTACCTTTTTTTTTTTTTTTTTTTAATTTATAGAGTTGGACCGATTCCTAAGGTTTTGGGATCTCTTTATTCTGTTTTCGGCCTCTGTTTTGTGATTTGAATCTGATAGAATATACTTCCTCTTATATTCATGTAGTTCTATGTCGGTTCACTCTCCGACACTCTAATTTCTTTGCACTTATGGAGAAATCAAATTCATCACGTGTTATTACCAGTGTTCTAGATGAATCGAACTAAGTCTTGTGGGCTCAAGAGATGTCTAGCTTCCTACGTGGTTGAAAACTATGGTGTATTGTAAATGGGGACATTGTTGAGCCCAAGAAGAAAGATGATAAAGATGTTGAAAATTTTATTGAACGTCTCGAAAAATGGGATAACAAAAATCATCAGATTCTCACATACTTCCGTTCCACTATAATCTCATCTATGAAAACCCAATTTGATAGATTTGAGATGGCTAAAGAAGTGTAGGATCTCCTCAAATTCTGCTATACCAAGGCAGATCTCTCACATCAGCATCAACTTATTTCAACCCTTCACAGCATGCACCAAGAACCTGGACAGTCCTTCAACAATTTCCTATCTCTGATGAGTACTCTATGGGATTAGTTGGCTATCTTTGAGCCAACCTAAAAATATCCAAGTGATGATATTCTTCACACAAACTATCAAAATGAGATGTGCCTAAATCAATTTCTGATGTATTTGATATCAGAATTTGAGCCTGTACATGCTTCAATACTACTGGAGCAAGTTATCTTCCCTTAACGATGTCTTTTTCGATCTACTGAGAAAGGAAACACACCTTGCAACATTAAAAGGATCAAATATAGATGTCTCTCTTGTCATACTAGCTAGCAAGCCAAACTCATCGCAACAATCCTTATATTGGAAATATTGTTATTCACAAGGACACAAACTGTTCCATCTCGCATTTGTAAAGCATGCAGAGAACTAGGCCATTACTTTGTAGACTTCCCTAAACTTCAATCTCCATTATTTGGGAACCAATCAAACAGGAATCAGTCCCACTCTCGAGATTCTAGCAATTGGTCGCATCAAAGAACTCTGTCGTTGCAACAATTGATGTAGCTCCGACGTTACTAAAATCTTCAACCGATTTGAGCAACCTCTGCTCCTTGCTCAAGCAGAATCTATCTAAAACTGGTAACCATATAGCTATGTCAACTACACCAGGTACATCTTAATGGTACTTTGATTATATCTATTGTAATTACATGATATCTGATGCCTCTATCTTTTCTTTTAAAACTTGAGATAAGCATGCATTCATTATCCACACTACCAAATGATCAAATATGTCAGTTAGCCATACTGGATAGGTTGACAGTTCCTATTTATCTCTTCCTGATACATATTATGTCCCTAATCTTTCTTTTAATCTTATATTTGTTGGACAATCATGTTATCTTGGATTTGATTTGCACTTATCTTCTACTGGTTGTCGTGTGCAGGACCCTCATACATGAAAACTCCTTGGGTCCAATTGTAAAGTCGGGCGCCTCTTTGAGCTCACTTACCTCCAAGTCCCATCTTCACCAATATCACATAGTCAATAAGCTACCTCCATTTCACCACTCTCACCTGTGGAATTATGGCACTCTCAGTTAGGTCACACTTCATTCTGCTGTCTTAAATATCTTATTCCTAGTTTTCAGTTAGGTTTAGTTCAACATGAGTCATTTCATTATATCCATTGTCAACATTCAAAACAATCAACTTTACCTTTTAATGATAGTCAAACTATTTCTCTTGCACCCTTTGATTTAATGCATTATGAAGTTTGAGGGCCTTCTCATCTTGCAACAATGGGCGGTTCTCGTTATTTTGTAATATTTGTGGATGACTACTCTCAATATACATGGTTATTTTTTATGAAAAACATATATGAACTATTCCAAGCATAGTCTAATTTTTTCTCTATGGTTAATACCCAATTTTCTCAAATTATTAAAGTTTTTTACTCAAATAATGGAATGGAATATAAGGATCACACTTTCCTCGACCTGCTTTACAAAAATGGCATGCTTTCCTACTGCTTATGCCTCAGAACCTCCCAACAAAATAAACGAGCCGAACACAAACATAGACACATTCTTGATACAATTCATGCCTTCCTTATTTATTCATCCTATCCTAAGCGCTTTTGGGTAAAGCTGCCCTAACCGTAGTATACACTATAAATTGTGTCCCTTCCGTTACAATTCAATATTTGTCTCTATTTGAGCGTCTTTTTCAGTAACCCTCCCACTTATTCTGATCTCAAATTCTTTTATTGTGTTTGTTTTGTTCTTCTCAAGCCACATAAACACAAGCGGGAATCAATGGCCACCAATGTTGTTTTCTAGGATATGGCATTGAACCTAAAAAATATCGATGTTGGGACCCCATCTCCAGAACTCTTTGTTTCTCCCATCGTGTTATTTTTTGAAAACATCAAATGTTTTTTTTCCTTACAGTCATTTGATATATCAACCATCACTAACTCCAGATTCTTTACTGATCCATCTCTTGTGTTGGTCTCTGAGGAAGCAATTATAGGTATTGTTGAGCCCACTCCAAAACCACCAGCCAACTCACCCCTACAACTCTAGAACTACTATTTGATCTCACCTTTTCTAACTCCATTAACTGTTACCGAGGCTCCTCCTATGTTTAATGATCCCATACCAACTCCTTCTGGGACCCACCATCCAGATCACTCCCGCTGCTCTAATAGGGTAACTTATCATCCCTCTTATCTCAATAACTATCATTGTTTTTCTACCATACATAATCTACATGAGCCTCAATCCTATAAGGAGGCTAGTACTAGCCATCTTTAGTAGAAAACAATAGACGAAAAAATTCATGCCCTACCCAAAACTATACTTGGGGTCTTGTTAAATTGACGAAGAGAGGCTAATAAAAAAATTAAAAATTTCTAATTGAATTTTTATTAAAATAAATATGTGGGTAATTTTTTATTTTATTTTTATAACTTAATACAAGATTTATAAAAATCAAAAGAGATTTAAATAATTTTAAGAATTCTAATTGAATTTAATTGAATACAAGGATAAAAATAATTATTCTCTATTATTTAATATAAGATTTATAAAATTCAACATATCAATGTTTAATAATTTTAATTTAACTTTCGTTGAAATATATGGTAAAAAATTTCATTCTCAATAATTATGATATACACGAGTATAAGAATAGGTTTAGAGTGAATTTTTTTTTTCTTATAACTGGAAAAAGAGAGAGGGGTGGAAGAAATAACAAAAATGTACCAAAGTAATTTATTTCATCCAATTTTGTGACAAAATGTACCAATTATACCAAATTGAAGCCAAAATAAAAAGGCTACAATTTATGGTAGAAAAATAGTAACTTTCAGATCTAAGATTTGCCCCTAAAACTTGTTTTAGAATTCGATTAAGTTGATTCAAGTTAAAGATAAAATGTTTAATTCAAGTAAAAAAACATGATTGAATCAATATAGTGTTAAATTCGAGCTCGAACTTTGATTTTTGCTTAATGTATTAAAACAGTCTCGTAAATCGATTGACAGATGAAGTGAATCGGTTGATCGATATCAGAATCAAACATTCTAGACAACTTACTGGTATAATCGGTCAACTGGATCTAAGGGTCTCTTGACCGATTGTTTAAAATATTTTAGTTTTGAACCAAGAAGAGTAATCAGTTGACCGAATGCTCAATTCCCTCAAGGGTCTAGCCTACTGCTATGATCAATTGACCGATTCTTGAGTTTCAGTTAATCGGTTAAGAATTTTATTTTTTCTCATTAGGCTACCGGTGTTATTGGTTGACTAGATATTCTATTTGGTTGACCGATTCTAGCTCAATTTCAATTTTATGCCTAATATATGGCTCAATTCAATTCCTTTCTTGATTTTATCTTTTCCACTCATGAACACACATTCTAATAGCATTAAAAGAGATGTATATCACATAATTCAAGATGCCACATTAATATGCTAGTGATATGTGTTTGTGCGTCCTAGAATAGTAAATATATATGAGATTTGCAGGGATAAAATATTGCCTTCTCTTTTATATACAACAACGTTCATTTTATCCTGCACATGCATTTGAGTCTTCGTTCTCTATCTTGAGGCTTAAACATATTTATGTGATATCTGATTGTTGACTTTATTTTCATTTGATCCATCTTTTTTATTCTTCCTTTAAGTAGTCTTTATGGTCTTTACGAATCATCTTCCTTATGGTGTTTTTGGTATAGCTTGTACCTATCTAAATGCGCTCAACAACCACATCAAGTACTAAAACCACGAATATATTGTTATCATCCAAATCCTCTTTAGGGATTCACACCCTTGAGGCCAACAATCATAGTTCCTTTGGATTCTTGGGATTAGATCTGATCTTAGAAATCTCAAGAACACTCTTATTTCTGAGGTTCTCTAACTAGATATCGGTAGAGGCGGAACATTTGTGCCACTATTAGGAGATCACTACTTTTTTTGTAAATCTAATCTTGTTACTCTTAAAAGAGCCTTTTTAAATCACGCATTGGGAACTACCGGCTATGAGTCTGAAATATTGGAAGAGGTATGAAATTTACATATTATTTAATCTTTATGTTTTATTCATTGTTTTGTTTTATTGCAGATTGATTCGAGCTTAGGAAATTATTTGTGAAAATTACTTTATTACTTTTTTGAATTATGTTGTGTTCACATACGTATAATTCCCATCAATGTGTCTCTTCCTCCACAAAATCATTGTCTTTTCTTTCCTTTCTTTCTTGTCAAGCTTTCACCTTAACCATGTGGTATTTAATATGCTTATAACATGATGAGATTACATTCGCATTGACATTTTCTACTGAATATGATTTCTTGTGTTACTTACTTTCTAATACTGGAATATATGAAATAACAAAAGTTTCAAAAAATTAGTAGAAACATATATATCTCCAATTAAAAATAAATAAATAAATAAATACCACATTGCTTAGTTTTAAGAGGAACAATCACACAAACAAATCATAAGCACTAAGTTTACATTTTTAAGGATCTTTTCTGATAGAATCGTCCATTGCCTTCGCTTTTCAATAGACTACAAAACAGAGAATCATGAACATTACAACAAGAACAATTACAAAAAAAGGGTTGCATTTGAAATATCTGTTGGGTTCAGAGGCGACAAAAATAAGAAAATAGAGAATATATGGAAGTGGAGAAAATCACAAATACAAAAGTGACACAAGATATAACTTGATTTGGCACAACTTGCCTACCTCCACGAGTAAAGAACAAGAATGATTTTACTAATATGAAGCAAAATGAGATAAGTTCTTTAACTCAAGAACTAACAACACAATATCTCCAAAACATCTCTCTCAACAAATACACTCTCTTTGGGTATAGACACATAAAAATCTAGTATAGAATTTTCAATACACCTTCTGAGAAGTAGTCACTCTTGTGCTTCTAAAAGGCAAAACCTTTGCCATTTTATAGGTAGATGGAGGAGAAGAAATCAAATATGATTTCCTTCCTTTAAGAAATAGACGGCTCATTTTTCAATCTTCAAAGTTGCCACTCATCTTATTTTAATAAAGGTGGGCAATTGTCATGCATTTTGAAACCAAAACAAAAGGAGGTTGGCCCATAAAGGTTGAAAATTGAGCCAAAACCTAACAATCTCCATCTTGACGAGATTTTCAACCTAACAAATTTTTCTTCATACTTAAGAACATTTTTCCTCATATTGTCTTCTCCAACAAAATCTCAATTTTAGAGATTGACTTTGACCAAGTTTAAGAGCTCTTTGAACTTGTCTGTTGATTCCCAAACATCAACTCGATATACCAAAATCCTTCGGACATACTCACTTGTTTTGATAAATCTAGAACATCGAACCCCCATATTCTCTGCCAAAATAAGTGCTTCCAAATCTCTGTTTTTTATCGAAGAATGACCAACCTATCTTCTCTGAAAACTCTCTTCCACGAATTGAAATGGAGTACTGACTCGCACTCCATCAAATTATCTCATCTGAAACTCCACCTGCTTCTGATACCCCGAAACTCTTGCAGTACCAACTGTACCACCTTGAAGAACATAAAGGCCGCCAACCTTTTTCCCAGCCATCATTGTTACAACACCTCTACTCACCTTTAAGATTCCATCTCTCATAAAGAACCTGCAGCCTTTGGAATTTAAACTGCTCTAGGACACGAGACTCTTCTGCAAATCTAGCACATGACAGATACTCGTCAATGTTTTAAGAGCTCCATCATTCAATCGGATCCGAACTGATCCTATTCTGACAATCTTGCAGGAAGTATTGTTATCCATCAAGACTGTGCCACTAGTGACTGAATCATGGTGTCTAAAATCCACTTATCTTTGGAGCGAATTTTTGGAACTGCAACAGAAAATACAAATTGTGAGTCTTCACCCAAGCCCACATTCGCCTCTGCATCTGTCTCTTAACCATCGCATTTTTTGAGCTTAGTAGTAGCGGAATATTACGTCAGCACTTTCACCGCAAGTGTACAGGTCAAGTTTTAGTAGAGTAGGAAGAGTAAGGATTATCGTTTCTAAAGGGATTGATTGAGAATATTGTCAAATACCGTAATTATCATAACCTAATTTTATCTAGGCGATAAAAAATGAAGTTTATAATTAATAATATACTAATACTAAATACTAATTTATCTAATTATACTATATTACAAATATGAGATGTTTAAGAGAATGGATTATTTAGGGATTAACTTCATTTACTTAAATGTGTTTGATTTTGTTTAGTTTACGTTAACGATGTTTGACTTCTTTGACAATCTCTGTATCATAAACTCATTCACTCCCTCTCCCGAGTGACAAGTAAATGAATATGTGACTTCACGTTAACGCCAAAGTCCCTATCTAGCATTTTTTAGAACACATAGTCACATGAGTCTTGCCCCAACGTCATTGATGGCACACTTTCTAACTCCCTCCCGGGTTATTCGATCGTCGCGTTATGTTTAACCCTAGTCCGAATTCGAGATTACCTCTCCTGAGTATTAATTCCTGTATTCTCAGTATATCATAACAAGCATAATAAATAAGAAAAAAAGGCAAACACAATCAAATAATAAAGAACAACCATTAACGAAACATTGATTTCAAAGCCACATATTCATAATTATTATTAATCCCTAGATAATATCCATTTAGCTAACGGTCATAACCGTATGTACAATGATAAACGAGCTAAATATACTCAAACCATAATTCGAAGTTAAGAAATAAAGAAAGAAGTGAAAGAAACTAGCCGTAGTCTGAAGATTTGACGCTAAAATCGTTCCGAGACTACTACTCCTTCTTCACAACGTGTTCTTCTCCTTCGGATTTGGTGGAGCATTCCCCAAAAATCTCTTAACCCTATTCTAACCCTAGGATCTCTCTAATGGCCGAAATAGAGGAGACAAGGAAGATATAGGGCTAAAAAATATCTAAATTGTGTGCAGAGTGACCGCCGCGGCGGTGGGTAAGCTAGTTTGGTCATGGCCTCGGCGATGAACTCAGCGATGGGATCAGAGACCTCTTTGTTGTTTCTCCGCCACAGCGGTAGATCTTAACGTTGATCCACCGCTGCGGCGATGGATATTCAGCAACATATTGGCCTTCTCTGCATATTGACCGCCGCGGGTGTGGTCTGGATGCCGCGATGGTGGGATGTAGTTCTGAATTTTGCCCTTATATTTATTTTCCCTTCATTCTTCTACTGTTCTTAATCCGATTTGATCATTTATAATCCGTTTTCACCCCACACACCTGATTTATACAAAAATAAGTAAAAACGTCCAGACCATCACCAACGAAGTTTTAACACGCCCTCACATGCTGCCAACGCAAATAGCAACACCACCACCACTACCAAATCATCATTGATTTTGGGCTCTATCGCCTCAAACAGGGCTCCAAATCCATCGAAAACCATATTATCGAAACCATCTTGAAAATACGATTCCACAACATCAACTAGAATCCCATTCCAGCTCCTCACGCACCCATAAACGCCGCAACTATCGTCGCCGCAACCAAATTGCTGATCCACGTGCCCTACTTCTCAGCATCACCATGTCAGCCCTGATTTTTTGCCACATCATTGCTATTTAGGCACCACGTTACCAATCACCGTCTTAGCAAAGTCTCGCCACGTTAGTGCCACGTCATTCGTTGACTATGCCATGTCACTTGTTGACCCTGCCATATCAGCGCCCAGTTAGCCCACTCTACCACGTCAGCGGTTCTTTGAAGTACTCTTCTTTGAACCGGTTTAAGCCGTTTTAGACTGATTTTTTGCAAAGTTGGACCGGGTGACGTTCTAATTCTGTTTTGTGATTTAAGGCTTACAATATATACTTCCTTTTATATTCAAATGGTTTCTATACTGGTTCACCCTATTCTTTGAGTTTATGGCTAACTCAAACTCATTCTGAGTTATCACTACTGTTTTGGATGAATCCAATTATGTCGTATGGGCTTAAGAGGCATCTAGTTTCCTCCGTGGACAAAAATTGTGGTCTTTCATGACTAAAGATATTACCGAACCCTAGAAAAACGACAACGAAGATGCTGCAAGATATATTAACCATCTAGATAAATGAGATAGCAAAAATATCAGATTATCACATGGTTCCGTTCCACTATTATCCTAGAGATCAAACTCTTTGGTAGACTCCAGACAGTTAAAAAAGTTTGGGATCTTCTCTAGCATCGCTACACCAAGGCAGATATATTAAACCGGTATCGCCTCATTTCCACTCTCCATAGTATGTACCAAGAGCCTAGGCAAACCATCAACAGTTTCCAATCTCAAGTGGCTACTCTGTAGGATCAATTGGCTATTACTGAGCGAATTTGGGAATGCACCAATGACGCCACCATTCAGACAAGTTGTCGATCTGAGACGCGCATTATGCAATTCTTGATGGCCTTAAGAGAAGAATTTGAGCCTGTATAAGCTTCAATCCTACACTGAGGCAAGATTCCTTCCCTAAAAGATGTTATTTCTGATATACTTAGCGAGAAAACACGCATTGCGACATTAGAATAATCAAATACAGGTGTTGCTCATGCCGCACCAGTTACCAAGCCAAACTTATCTTAGAAACCCTTATACGACAGAAATTGTTATTTACAAGGGCACGATTTGCTCAAATGTCCTTCTTGCCTATGTAAGGTATGTAGAGAATTAGGCCACTATCCTGCAGATTGCCTAAACTTCCAGCATTACCATCTGGAAATCAGTTAAACGGGAATCAGTATCGCTCTCGAGACTCTCGCACTCGGTCTTATCCCAAGTCAAAGAACGCTGCTACTGTAGCCACTAATGTTACCCTAACTTCATCAAGCTCTCCACTTGAATGGAGTTGTTTCTGTACTGTGCGTACCAAGGCTCTGTATAAAATTGGTAACAATATAGTCATGTCAGCTACACTAGGTACATCTCGATGATATTTTTATTCTTCCTGTTACAATCACATGACATCTGATGTCTCTATCTTTCCTCTAAAACTCGTGATGAGCATGCACCTACTATTCACTCTACCAATAGATAAAATATGTTAGTCAGTCATACTGTACATGTTGACAGTTCTCATTTATCTCTCCCTAATACATATTTGGCCCCTGATCTTATGCTTAAATTTATATCTGTTGGACAACTATGTGATCTTGGATTTGATTTGCATTTTTCTTCTATTGGTTGTCATGTGCAGGACCCTCAGACAAAAAAAAATTAGAACCAGCCGTGAAGTTGGACACCTCTTTGACCTCACTCACTTCCAAGTCCCGTCCTCATCATCACCAAAACAATCAGTCTTATCCATCCCAGCAATTTCACCAATGGAATTATGGCACTCTCGGTTAGATCACACTTCATCCAGTCGTCTTCGTTCACTTATTTCTAGTGGTCAGTTAAGTTCAATTCAGCATGAGGCTTTTCATTGTATTCATTATCAACTTGTAAAACAATCAACTTTACCTTTTAATAAGAGTTAATTTGTTTCTCTTACACCTTTTGATTCATGCATTCTGATGTTTAGGAGCCTTCTCCTTATGCAACAATAGGTGGCACTCACTATTTTGTTATATTGATGGATAACTACTCTCGATATACATGGTTGTTTCTTATGAAAAACAGATCTGAACTATTTCAAATATATTCTGATTTCTCTTCTATAGTTTAAACTCAATTTTCTTGGAATATAAAAGTTTTTCTCTCAAATAATGCAACTCAATCGGTCATGCCAGAGGATATTCCTATGTTTGATAAGTCTGCATTGACTTCCTCTGATGGCCATTTTCCAGATCACTCCCGTCGATCTACTAGGGTAACTCATCATTCCCCTTATCTTACTAATTATCATTGTTTTTCTACTATACTTCAGCTGCATGAGCTTCAATCCTACAAGGAGGCTAATACTAACCCTCTTTGGCAGAAAGCAATAGACGAATAACTTCAGACCCTAGCCGAAATTCATACCTGAGATGTTGTTGATCTTCCCCCCAGGGAATACTCTTATGGGGTACAAATGAGTGTTTAAGGTTAAAACACCTTCTGATGGTTATGTTGAAAGATATAAAGCCCTACTTGTTGTCAAGGGATTTACTCATGAATACGGGATTGACCATGAAGAGACATTTGCTCTAGTAATGAGACTCACATTTGTCCATACTTTTTTTGCATTATTGCCATTCAAAAATAGACTATCTTTCAAATGGATGTCAAAAATGCATTTCTCAATAGCGATCTTCTTGAGGAAGTTTATATTCATACCCCTCGGTCTAGTTGCCCTTCGAAATAAAATTTGTCGCCTTCGTCATGCCTTACATGGTTTGAAACAAGCTCAACGTGCCTAGTTCGCAAAATTCAACACTAACATTAATCAGTTCGGGTTCACATCTAGTACCCATGATTTGGCCCTATTTATTTGCCTTACTGACAATGGTATTATCCTACTTTTATTGTACATAGATGACATGATTATTATTAGGGATGATCTATTAGGTATTTCTGAACTCAAAAAGCTTCTCATTGGGCAATTCGAGATGAAAGATCTTGGTATGCTCACCTATTTTCTTAGCCTCGAAGTCTCATGCAGTTCAAATGAATATTTTCTCTCTAGACCAAATATGTATTGGATTTTCTTTCTAAGGCTGGAATCATTGACACAACCACTACCACTACACCTCTCGAGTCGAATATCAGACTCACTCCACTATATTGTTCACCTCTTCGGGATGTCATTTTATATCACCAATTGATTGTAAGTTTAGTATACCTCACTGTCACTCGCCTGGATATTGCCTATGCCATCCATCAAGTCAGCCAGTTCTTGTCTGCCCCTTAGACCACCCATTACTTAGCTATTTTTCGCATTCTTCGGTATGTCAAGGGTACTTTTTTTCACGAACTTCATTTCTCAGCTCAGTCTGCTCCTACTTTACAGGTTTATTCTGATGTCGATTGGTTGAAAATTCCACCAACCAACGATCAACTACTGGCTATTACTTCTTCTTGGACAACTCTCTCATTTCTTAGCACAGTAAGAAACAAATTATGGTTGCTCGTTCTAGCACTAAAGCTGAGTATCGTAGTATGGCTGATGCAACTCAATAACTATTTAGCTTCGGTGGCTACTCAATAATATGGGAATCACTTCTCCTACTGTCACTATTTTATACTATGACAATAGGAGTGTTACTCAGATTGCTCACAATGATGTCTTCCAAGAACGTATGAAACACATCGAGACTGATTGTCACTTCATACGTCATCACATTCTCCAGAATTCGATTCAACTACAATCCGTTAGTTCAGCCGATCAGACAACAGATATTTTCATTAAGGTTCATCCACCTAGACGGTTTCACTATTTGGTTTCCAAACTCAAGTTCACATCTCATTTGTCGCCTTGAGTTTGAAGGGGAGATGTTAATGTAATATATAGGCTTGGGTCACTTGGCCCATTAGGTCAAAACCCTAATCCTAGAATTTTTCACTTCTCCTATAAATATTCATATTGTATATCTCTGTAAAGTATATTATTTTCCTAAATATCAATACAATCGTTTCATGTTCACAATTTCATTTTTTAATTATTCTAACAATAACTATGTTCAATATCAATTATCAAAGTTTCCAATATTGATCTCAAATGCTTCATTACACTGCCATCTCTTCATTGTGTATTGTGCATGACTAAGTTGATGTTGCTTTATTCACTTTTTTAAGAAACATGCTAAGCGGCAACATATCGGAGTCAATCATGAAGGATGGAAGTAGTATGCATATTTTTATTCCAGTATGCTGGTGTTGATGGATGGAATCGGATACAATGATTACATGCAGTGATTTGTCCTACAACAATTTTACATTGCAAGACCCTGAGCAACATTCTTGTCGATCAAACTTGTTAGCATACTTCAATGTTTTTCTATCAACACTTTTCTCCTTTTGGTTTTCTGCTATGTGGCAAACTTGTGATTTCCATAGTCTTGATATTTAGCATTTCCATTGCAACTTACTAGGAATCTTTACATGAACTTGTTCAGAAGTTCTTCCTTGTAGTGCACCTTGTTAGTAATATTTTATTATATTAATGAATTTATATTTTAATTATTTCTTAGCTTGTCTATTTTAGGTAATTTAAGTTTATGACATTTGAATTTGCAGTATTCCATGTCTGGTGTTATTTTAAATTTAAAAAAAAAATTAATTAAATGGTTTTTAGAACACTCAAAAACATTTAAATTTGTAGTATTCGTTGTTTGGTGTAATTTTAAATTTAAAAAAAAAATGGTTTTTGGAACACTCAAAATTATCACGTAAACTACGTAAAAAATCTATATATCTATATATATATATATATATATATATATATATATATATATATATATATATATATATATAGATATAGATATTAAACCCTCTAATTATTAACTTATTTTTATGTAGTCCAATAAATTTTTTCGTTTCAGTTTAAACTTTCTAAATGTGCACTCAATTTTAAATGATCCTTCTGCTACATTTTTCATCCAATCTAACAGGAATTAGGGGTAAAACAGTCTTTTATTATTATTATTATTATTATTATTATTATTCTTTTCTTTCATTTTTTTTCTTCTTCACCTCTCTCTCTCTCTCTCTCTCTACCACTTAACCTCTCTCTCTCTCTTCCTTCCTCCCTCCCTCCCTCCCTCTACCCACTACCCCTCTGTTTGAAACAAAGGGTGCCCACCCTCAGTTTCAAATAGAGGGTTGACAGGGAGAGAGAGAGGGTTGAGCGGTAGAGAGAGAGATGTCAAGAAGAAAAAGAAAATAGAAAAGAAAAGAAGAACAAAATAATAAAACACTATTTTACTTCTTATTCTTGTTAAATTGGGTGAAAAATATAACAGAATGACTATTAAAAATTGAGTGTATACTTAGAGAGTATAACTGAAACAAAAAAATTTATTGGATTACATAGAAATGTGTTAATAGTTAGAGGGTTTAAATTGTATTTTACTCTAAAACAAATTTATGGGGACATTAAAAAGTGTCCTATAAGGCTCTCACATTAAAGCCTTTCTTCGCCATTCAAAGATTGGGAGGGACAACATGCATCCCAAACGAGATTAGTTTTACATTCTATGTGGGTGTGGGAACACTCGTGAGGTATACACCAAAAAAAAAAAAAAAAAAACGTCATTAGGGCATACATTACTGTTATAATATCAGTTTGTCACAATATTTTGTAGTGCCCTAATATATTTAATTTTAAAAAATTTAAAATGGTGTAACGTCAGTTTGTAATGCGTGAAAAATAGTTTTATACAATACCTATTTTTGCCTTCACAAGTTTAAATTAAAAGGACATTTTTGGTGTCCTAATGGGGCGACTGTTAATGAGGTACAAGTACAAGATGTCTCAATGTCACAATAAAACTTATATTGTGACACTTTATTCTATCCCCAAAAGCCAATTTTATTGTAGTAAGAACTTATTTCGAAAAAAGTATATTAAATAATTTGCGCTAACGAATAAGATTTTGTATTTTTTTAATATTTCAGCAAAAATAAAATAGTAACTTTCGATGAAAAAAATGGAACTTTCAGTGAAGAAGTTATATCTTCGGAGTTAAAAGTTGTGAAAATATTTCTCAATTGATTCCAAACCGTTCTATTCCTTCCAAAGCAAAGATAGAACGAGGGAGAGAGAGTACTTTGCCACCGATTAACATGTTGCAACGAGGGAGAGAGAGTAATGAAGAAAGATGGAACTACGTTGCCGTCGTGAAATGATGGTGAAAACGAGAGAGAAGAGAGAGTAATGGATTAAGAAAATAAGAGAAGAATGAGAGAAATAGAGTAACGAAAAAAAAAAATTGGAAAACGTCACTGGTTGAGCAAGTAAACTTAAAGCAGGTAAACTTAACCGGCTGATTTTTTTATTTTATTTTCTAATATTATTGTGATTTCAAGGCTCAAATAATTTCTTGATGAATATTTAGGATGGTGATGGCACCGGTACAACCAAAATATTTTGTTATACCAGAAGGTATCCCATTAAAATTTGAAAAATAGAGAAGTCAACTTGAATTACTTATTAATTATCATTTTAGCCAAATTTGTAGTCACTGATGAAGCACAAATTTGTTTCACCGTATCAAATGGACAAAACACAGGTAAATAGTACCAGTGAGTTTTTCGTGAAAAAAAATAAATTTGCGCACTCAAATTACTAATCCTTCATAGACCAAAGCTGAATGTTAAAGAGCTTGAGTTTGTACTTGTGTGCAAATAAATCTTCCTATCAATGATTTTAACTAAATAAGCTTTCCCTCATCACGAAACGGGCATTTGGTCTAGTGGTATGATTCTCGCTTAGGGTGCGAGAGGTCCCGAGTTCAATTCTCGGAATGCCCCAATTTCATTTTTCGGGTTTTAAAATATTCCATTATTCAACCATGTTTACCCGTCATGGACGGAGATAGGCCCAATGCGTCAAAAATCTCTTGTATTAAGGCTTGAATTGGATGGAATCATGCCGCCTGATCCAGTTAACTATGAACCAAGTTTTGAGAAATATGTTCAATAACAAACATTAATTAGGAACATATTCAATAACCGATATCAATTAGAATTTTATTACTTGACACCTCTAGAGGGCCTCTATACTCCCATGGGCTATGCCCTATCTCCTGCATCGTCCATGACCTCAAATCGTCAAATTGATGTGTCAAAAGGCAAGACCCAAAGGATTAATCAGGCCACATGCTACCTTGTTTGCCATGGGCCAGATTAGGCTAATAGTATGAGTTTAAAGCCCAAATTTTCTAGAGCTAATACAATCCCCTTGCCTATAAGCAACAAGGCATTTGATGCATCAGGTAAGGTAAATTCGGTCTGATACACTTGAACTCATATTCATCCTAAGCTCTTACTCTTATACTAGAGGAATTTCATTGGGCACACTGCAGTGGATCTTTGCAGTCTTAACTCGAACTCCGGATAAATTTGTTGGTCTAAATCTAACCAAGCTAGAGTGAATTAGGCAGGGCAAATAACTTAATCGATTTTATCTTTCTTTAAGAAACTCACACATCATATATTATATTCAATTTGATTAAGTGTGAAGTATGTGTATAGGAATATGCAAGATAACAATTAAATATAAGCACACAACCACAGAGTAAGGAGAAACTTGACACAAAATTTATAGTAGTTCAATAAAGGTCCCTCATTGCTTACGTCCACTATCCCAGGTTTCTTTGAGACTTTCTAATCCACTAACTCTACTCTTCTTCCGCAATGAAAACCAAATCGAATGCACCTGAGAGTAAAGTCCCTCTTTAACATTTTCTCAAAAATTCTCTAAATTAAACTAGCACCCAGGTTTGAGTTATAATTCACACCTTCACAACAATTTTCTTTTAGTTTTGTTTAATTTTTAATATTCGGAGCTTCTATTAATCACCTATAGCCCAATACACCATATAATGACTCACTAGGTGTAACAGAAACATTTACTATCAATCAAATGCAATTCTAGTACAAGTACAAGTACAAGAAATCTCATAATGCATATCTATATCTTATAATTAAAAGCAGAAGTTAGGTCTTCAAAATAAACCACAATCAATTATTTTTCATCTCTCCAATCCTATTCTCTTATTAAAACAAAAGGGCTAAATTAAGCATATCATTATATCATTAAAACATAACGATGTGTACTAAAAAACATAATTAATACATAATTTAATAACATATTTAATACATTATATTTTCAAGTATAATGACGGTGAAATATACTATTGCAAGAAAATGTACAATAAAATTTAAATACACATATTTAGATTACAATCTACTTAAGTTATAAATTATAAGTTAACAAAATAAACAATTTAAATTAAACAATAAATCATATGCATTAAAAAAAGTTGAATTTTGTAAAAATTCAATATTATGCGCATTGTGCGGATATAACCTAGTTCTCAGTTAAGCACATGTGATATATACGATAGGTGTAATTTACCTATCTATTTCCAAACCGAACTTGTTAGTTTTCGAATATGTTTATTATGTTTTAATCCGTTTGTATTCTTTTTGGTATAAATCAAATATGTGGGGTGAAAAGAGATTAAAATGGATCATAAACGATCAAATTGGATCAAGAACGGTAGAAGAAGGGTGGAAAAACAAGCATAAGGGCAAAATTCAGAACTGCAGCCTACCGCCGTTGCGACCAGACCGCCGCCGCGATGGTCAAGATACAGAGAAGAGCCTAACTTGCTAAAAACCCACCGCCGCAGCAGTGAGATCCACTACCGCGGCGGTGGAACAACGGAAAGGTCTGAACCCACCGACGTGTCCGAGGTCGTGACCCAGCCGACATACCCACCGCCACAGTGGTCACTCTGCACAACTACTGGAATTATTCAACAAGCTACAAAAGCTTGGGAGATAATTCCATCGTTTCGGAGCCATAGATTGACACCCCAGACTAATATGTTGAGTCTTCTCCCACATTGGAAACCATGTTTACTGATTTTATTGGGGAGACTTGAGCGTTTTGGAGGGAGACAAATGACAGGATCAACGAGCATGAGAATCATCTTGATAACATCAAGACGATTTGCAATGAAATCGATGTAACCGTAATGTCTTTACAGACGCAAATCGGTTAACTTATTTGCTTGATTGAGGCCGAGTCAGAGGCGATGGCACTGGGAGATACACAAGCCACATTTAGTGAAAGCCACCGTGAGGAGCCGGAAACGAGCGGAAGGAGCTTGGGAGGGTTCAACTATGCTTACTCATATGAAACGGGAACCCAAGTATGGATCGACGATTGTGATTCGTCACCATTGGAGATCAAAATCGTGATTCCACCATCGATCTCAGACACTCATATTTATGAGGATCCGATGTAGCTCACTTGTCCTTTGCGGCCAAAAGCAATGCTCTTTCATTCCCACCAAGCACATGAGCCGGTAGAGATTTTGTTGAAAGTTTGAGCCGATCAGAGCCATATTTCGCCAAGCTTGAGGGCGTAAACAACCAAGACCCATACATAGTGTTGTACCACACTTACTATGGGCGGAAGCTGCTCTTTAATGAGTCGTTCTCCATGTCAGGCCGAGGACAATAAACTACGCGCTTCTTGGGAGACAACCCAAGACAAAAATAAATTAGATCCATCACTGCCGAATTGATTCGGAAGTGAGATTCTCTCGCCTCCCAGGTACGTATTCTAAACCCCCATCTTCATTATAATGCTTTATGTTGTCATTGGGATCGCTGATGAGTAGTACACAAGTAACACGTAATCAGATTTTTCAATTAAAACATAGTTTAAAAGATTTTCAATAATTTAGTTCGAAAACGATTTTTCTCAAATATCTTATCTAAAGCAATTAATCAAAATAATATAAGAGAATATAATCAATAACTCAGAACAATCTCACCGAGATTCGTTGAAAATTATTAGAACAATTTGATAGCAAATCCCAGACTAGTGACAAAAATGACGAGCACCTTAGATCAAGGACTCAATGAATAATCTCACTTATAATTTTCAGTGTCAAAATCTCTCGTTAAAAGCAAAAATCAGATTGTTCTTGATAACTTGAACTTAATCCCGCAGGTTTCTTTAAATAGTCATAAAACTAGACTTCCAACGGCTAGTTACAAATGTCATAACTAAAAATGACATCTCAAGACCCTATATATCATATATATTCAAAAAGGATAATTTTTGTTTAAAAATATTCTTGAAAAAACTCATTTTGATCCTTCAAATGTTTTCAAATCGAAATCCATAGAAATAAGTAGTTTGTCAATTTAATTAAAAGAATAATTAAATATATGAACCAAATAAATAGGAAACATATAATATAATATATGATATATGTCTATAAGAAATATATTTAATTCCCTTGAAAATCTCACTCGAAATCATCAGAAATGAATAGATTTAACCCAAAAATCGAAATAGTCGAATTTAACTATTGACCCTGTCGGTTGACTGACCTTATCAGTCAGTTGACTGAACCCTATGTTAGTTGACTGAACATAATGGTAAGTCGACCGAATTGGTTAATAGATCACCCATTTCACCTCCTAAAGCTATTGTTTTGGTTAGTCGACCGACCCCTTTTATTGATTGACCGAATCGACTCAAAAACTCATAATTTTAAGCATTGGAACCAATTTTCAATTAGGACCTGAACCAAAATCATTTCACATACTTATAAAATTATGAGGCATACTTTAGACCCCTAAATTAATCATAACACATATAAGATTAATTCATTTTAAAGTGTCGTGCATGATCTTAATTCGGGCTACATTATGAGTATATAAATAAAGTGTTGTTTTCACCTAATTATCTTCAATATCTTCAAAACTTTTCACGTCTTTATCATTTCTATTTTGCACCCATTATATATTCTTTGACAATTTCTCTTCTTAACCAATTTTTTTTTCATTTCAACCTATAGAACTTTTAATATGAAACCACTCAATGAAAATTTTAGTTTCATAAAACATTAATAATTAATTATTCATCAAAATATTAGATTCAACAATAACATTAGAATTAGTATTCAATAAGTAGGAATTTGATAGAAGAGAAAATCCTACCAAAAAGGTTACATTTTAAGGGATGAAAAATAGAAACTCTGTAAAGCTCAATTGTCCCCTACATCTCTCTCTGTAATTCCTATAAAATTTTCAAACATAAGTTAAAATTTCTAATTGTAGTTCAGAAACATGTTTGAATTAATTAAGCCAACAAAGCGAATCCAATATTGAGTACGAAATCAACTAGGATTACAACTTTATGTAAATCTGTTGACCGATTGGGATATTTGGTTTACTGATATTCATAAAAACTAAGACTTTAGGGTTCTTGACAAATCAGTCGATTAGTTGATTGACCGAACCAATTTCTTAGGCCCGTTTGGTTAGTGTTCCCAACCAAACCAAACCCAACCCAACCCAACCTAACCCAAAAATTTTGAGTTTGATTTTTGGGAATGCGTTTGGCAAATACAAAACTCAACCCAACCCAACCCAAAAAATAGGAATTGATTCTCAAAATGTTAAAGAAATGAGAAATAAAAAAAAATTATTTTTTTTTTGTACCCAAAAAACTCAACCCAAAGTTCTTAACTCCGGCCACCATCTGACGACCACCCGCCGCCGTCCACTGTCGCTGGTCACCGTCCACCACCGTCTGCCGTCCGGTGACCGTCGCCGGCCACTTCCGGCGACCGTCTCCTGATACCTTGCGTCACCGTCCGTCCGCCGCCGCCAGCCACCGTCCGGCCACCACTGTCGTCGCCGGCGTCCGGCTGTCCAGCCACCGTCTGACACTACCGCCGCCGCCGCCAACCGCTACCAAACACAAAAACAAATTTCAAAAAAAAATTAGTTTTAGGATAAAATCATTACCAAACACGATTCTGTTCTCAGCACAAAACAAAATTGTCGTTACCAAGCACAATTATGTTCCCAAAATTCTCAACCCAACTCAATCCAACTCAACCTAACCCATTCCAGTTGGATTCAGAAAAGTGAGAACACTAACCAAACGCCACCTTATTTTTCTCATTTTCTTAACTTTCTGAAGCAGTCGGTTGACCAAATTAGGATTCGATCGACCGAATTATTCTGAGTTGAATTTTTATTAACCTACTTCTTAGTTCAGTTGATCGGATGTAGGGGGTCTATAGACCCGACTTTATCATTTTCTTATTTTTAATTCTTTTCGCAATTCGACTCTAGACCAAATTCGCTCCTAATATTTATACAATTATTTTGAGCATATTTAACTAGATGAAAAAAATATAGTGAACATAATCCAATGCCACCTAAACATGTTTGTGCATGTGTGTTTTCCTTGTTGAGTCAATTATGTATTGGAGTATAGGGATAAAATTTAATTTAAATTTCGATATGCATGACGGTTCATTAATTCTCCCCTCCTCTTGATCATTCTTCATTATTCATTCTTTGACTTGTATCTTCATCACAATCGTACTTGGTCTCATTTCTCCATCTTGATTCATTTTTCTTTGTCTTTTGTCTTGTTTCTTCCGTCTTGATCTTCTTTGTTTAATTCCATTTTGATTGTTTCTTTTTCTTCTTAAACTATTCTTACAATTAACACCCACATTAATATCAAAAATCACAAATACCTTATTATTATCAAAATTAATATGCTTATGGTAACAATCTCTCCCTTTTTACGATGACAACCTATTTGATGATTCTTTTAATAATTACAAACATATACGATGACAACCTATTTGACGATTCTTTTAATAATTACAAACATAACGCTAATCCTTACAATGGGAACAATATTTTAGAAAATTTAATAAAAAATAGAAAATTTTATTATAATCTTGATCAATATCACATGATTATTAACTAGATAATTATGAGACTACAATAAGATACTAATGAGACACCAATTGATGCATAGAACAACTATTTCATAAGTTTACAACATCAAATCACCTATCTTTCTCCTTTTGTTATCTCAAAAGGTGAAGGGAGAGGGAATTGTGATTTATATAGGGAATGTTGAATTCTTAAGATGTGATGATGAATTCCACAATGTCACGGAGTCAGAATGAAGAATAATATTGATTGGAGGGTTGAGCACTCAAATGCGACTCTCAACCAAGTGTAGGTGTCAACAAAAGTAGGCGTTCATTCGGAGTCAAGGTGTACCGACCTGGTTAAGTTCGAAGAATACGTCACTAGTTGTGGACTTGACAAAAGAAAAAGATGGTAGGCCTCCCCTGCACAAACTGGTCGGGAGTTGGAACCACTCTCCTGATGAGCCCAAGGCAGGGTGAAACCAGTCAGCATCCCAAAGAAGGCATGCTTGCCCCCGCGCTAGCGAATGCGCTGGAGGCGCTGTATGGCTAAAAAATTGCCGCTGCGAAAATGTGAGCTCGTGACTAGTGGTATCAGAGCTTCCAAGGTCGTTACTCGTTATGCTAAACCCCTTATCCCCGTTGATCTCATCTCTTGACCTCCGGAACCCTAGCCATAGAAGCGCAGGCTGTGAAATCGAACCTAGTTCTCATATTGGACTACCGTTCTTAATACACTCACCTCATAACCCATTGAGTCCGAAGCCTCTCCGTCTTCTCGTTCTGCATTTTCGGCACCTCCTCTGTCAAATCCATCTTCTACCTGAACCCGACCGTAATTATTTGGTGGCCCCCACTCGGTCTATGCCAATGAAGCTCCATGTTTTCCTCCTGGATTCATCGAATACATGGATTCCAATGGCATATTTGTGCTCGATGTATGCTACGGTTTACAGTTGATTGTGCAGAGGCTCGATGGGAAAGTTAGGGTTGGAGAAAAACAGGAGTATGGGAGGATGGAGATTACGGTGTATAATTTTTGTGGATTGCTTGGGAACAAAAGTGTTAAAGATCGGTAGATTGTGTGAATGAGTCATGATGATGAGACAGTGAAGCTGCCGGATGGGCAGGGAGTCATAATTCACTAAGCACTCAAGATAAGAAGGTAGAGTTTCACGGAGCATTACGTCGAAGCATGGATCGTGCGATCTGAGCACCTCACCAATTTTCTCTTTGTCGCACGAAGTACAGAGACACGACTAAGGGAAGGCATCAAGAGTTGTTTGAATCACAACGAGGACATTTGCGATATTAGATAGAAGAGAGTGTCACGGACCACTATTATTAAGGCGGTCAAAACGAATAATCATACTATCTAGAAGGTAGAACACTCAAACGCGGCTCTCAGCCAGGTGTAGGCGTCGACATAAGTAGGCGTCCATTCAGAGTCAAGGCATACTGACCCTGTTAAGTTCGGAGAATACGTCGTTGATCATGAACCTGACAAAAGAAGAAGGGGTTAGACCTTCCCTACAAAACTGGTCGGGAGTTGGAGCCGCTCTCTTGATGAGCCCAAGGAAGGGTGAAACTAGTCAACATCCTGGTAGGGCGTGAATACGCCGCTACTTTCACCCGCAAGTATATGAAGTCAAGTTTTAGTATAATGGATCTTGAAGATCAAGTATCGTGTCCACAGGGATTGGTTGTCGTTATTATCGAGTACCGTGTTTATCATAACCTAATTTTATCTAGGCGATAAAAAATGTATTTAATTTATATTAAGCTAAAATAATTAACTAAATTATCTATACTAATATAATAAGATGTTTTAGGAGAAAAAATTGTCTAGGGATTAACTTGGATTACAAATACGTGTTCGATCTCGTTTGACTTACATTTACGGTGTTCGACCTATTTGACAATCTCAGTTCGTAAACTCTTCCGCCACCTCTCCCAAGTGTAAGACGAGGGAATACGCGACTTCGTGTCAATGAATAAATCCCCATCAACATCTTAACAACCCTAGGTCACATGAGTCTCGCCCCAATGTCATTGATTGCACATAATCCAACTCTCTCCCGGGTTATTGGATTGTCACGTTATGTTTACCCTATCGACAATCTCAGTTCGTAAATTCCCTCACCACCTCTCCCAAGTGTAAGACGAGGGAATACGCTACTTCCTGTTAATAAAGAAGTCTTCATCAACGTCTTAACGACCATAGGTCACATGAGTCTTGCCCCAATGTCATCTATTTCACACAATCCAACTCCCTCCTAGGTTATTGGATCATCGCGTTGTGTTTACCCTAATCCGAATCCGGGGTTACCTCTTCTGAGTGTCAAACCCTAAATTCTTGATATATCTATCTAAGCATAATAAATATAACAATACGATAAACACAATTAAAATAGCAAAGAACAATCATAAACGAAACACCGAAATCATATGAATCACATATTTATAAATATATTGTTAATCCCTATACAATCCATGTTTAACTAACGGCCATAACCGTATTTACAATAAAGCACGAGCTAAACATGCTCACAAATTCCTAAGTTAAAGAAATAAAGGAAGAAATCGAAGAACTTAGCATAGTCCGAAGATTTGTCACTAAGAACTGTTCAACGATCGCTTCGCCGTCTTCTTCTTCTTCGGGATGTGAGCTCTCCCTCTAAAACCTCTCAACCTACCCCTAGATATGTTCTAAGGGGTTCTGGCCGGAGAGCATCAAATGAGAGGGGATTAAAAAGAGAAAATATCTTAAAAAATATCTAAATCTGTGCAAAGGTCACCGCCACGGCGGTAGAGTATGTCGATAAAGTGATCACCGCAACGGTGGAGACAGTGGTGGAATTGGTGACCATCTTGCAGTTTCACCGCTGCGGTGGTAGATGTCCAGTAAGAATTGGCCCTCTCTGTATTTTCATCGCCGCGACGGTGGGCTTCTTTTCAGAATATTGTCTCTTTACTCGTTTTTCCACCATTCTTCGACAGTTCTTGGTTCGATCTGATCGTTTACACTCCATTTTCCTACCTTTTCACCCCACACACTTGATTTATACAAAAAGAATAAAAATTAATTAAAACATAATAAAAATGCAATAAAAAATACTCTAAAACTAACAAAATCGGTTTGGAAATATATAGGTAGATCACACCTATCACATCCCAAAGAAGCAAGCTTACCCCTGCACTAGCGAATACGTTGGGGGCGCTGCATGGGCGAATGCCGCTACGAAAATCTGAGCCCTTGACAACAAGGTCAAAATAACCATAAACATCATATTTGATTATTTTTAAAGGATTTTTAATGTTTAGACCAAAATTCACACTCTGTCCTTAATAAACTGGTAGCAGAATATTACGTCGCTACTTTCACTGCAAGTGTACGAGTCAAGTTTTAGTAGAGTGGGAAGAATAGGGGTTGTCGTTTCCACAGGGATTGGATTAGATGGTCATTGAGTACCGCAGTTGTCGTAACCTAACTTTATCTAGGCGACTCAATTTATATTTTTGTTAATAAAATAATATACTAAACAAATTAACCAATTAAACTAATTAACCTAATATATCAATATTGACGTTTAAGGGTAAATTGTCTAGGGATTAACTTCGTTCATTTAAACGCATTCAATTCAATCAAGTTTACATTAACGGCATTCAAATTATCTGACAATCTAGGTATCAAAATCTTACCTACTACCTCTCCCGAGTGTAAAGTCAATGAATATGCGACTTCACGTCAATGCCGAAGTCCCCTTCGAGTGTCTATACGACACTTGATCACATGAGTCTCGCCCAAGCCTCACGGATTTCATACTTTCTAATGCCCTTCCAGGTTATTAGATCGTCACGTTGTATTTAAACTATAGTCCGAATTTGGGGTTACTTCTCCTTAGTGTCAAACCCCGTATTCTCAAACTAACCACAATACCAATACAAGCATATTATGGAAGTAATAAAACGGTAAACACAATTGGATAAACATGAATAACCATTAACGAAACATTGATTTATTTAAACAACGTTTTCATATACGAATCGCTCCCTAGATAATATATATTTAGTTTCTCATGGCCATAACCACATATACAACAAAACACAAACTAAACATATACAAAACTATCAATCAAAACTAAGAAATAAAGAGAGAAACAAAGAGACTAGCTGTTATCCGAAGAAGCAATGCTAAAAACGCTCCGAGAACGTTTTCTCTTCTTGCGTTTATGATCTTCTCTTGGTTGATAGGGTTTTGAGCTCTATTTTTAGTCCCAAAAACTCGCTAAGTGTTTGGGGAGAAAAGGGAACATATATGGGATCCAAAATATCTCAAAAATATCCCAAAATATTAATAAAATCTAGTGTCGGACCGCTACACCGATTGGAAGTCAGTAGAGATTCTGCAAGATGACCGCTGCAGCGGTGGAGCTACTATTGTAGCGGTAAGTTCACTATTGCAACAGTGGTCAAGTAGAAACATTATACTTGATCCTGTAATTTGACCGCTACAGCGATGGTTTCACCGCTGCAGCAGTGGGCAGCAATTGCAAGATGGCCTTTTTTGCTTACTTTTTCCACCGTTCTTCCGTTGACGCCCAACCGATTTGCTCGTTTATAAACCATTTTCATCATTTTTCATCCCAAACACCTAATTTATAATAAAATTAAAAAAAAACATATTAAAACACTATAATAACACTCAAAAACTACCAAAACCGACTTAAGAATATTTAGACAAATTCCACCTATCAAATACTCTCAAACTTAGAATTTTGCTAGTACTCGAGTAAAACACTATAAAAAATACAACGAAATAACTAACACAAAAACTAAACAATGAATAAAAACATAAACAACCTAAACATAACGATATGTGAATTTTGAATTCAACTATCGACCAAAACATTTTCCCTCAACAATCCCCAATCATATCGAGTTCAGGAGTAAAACGCGCCATGTGATATTCTAGAATTTCAATATTCAATAATGATAAATTCCATTCTAAATCCATTCAAAGTATGTACGCAAAACTCAATAATATAACTATCCAACAACGAGATTAGATTATCCACCAACAAAGCTCACGACTTAAACCGTAAAGGATGAGGATATTCATATGTCTAATTGGGTTCTACTCTCCACTAATGTAAGCTAAGCAGTTCATAAGATCAAAAGGGCTTGGTTCGATTTGGAACATGGCCAAGGGTATATCGAGAATATAAAATAGGTTAACGTGATTAACTTAACGATACCCAAGGCACAATGCTTGGCACACAATCATACTCGAACCCCCATAGATAAATTTGAAACAACTCTGAAGATCTATTTAATAATGTCGCACTCACTTATAAAAAAAAAAAAAAAAAAAAATTAACTATATTTACATATGGTTTTTTTTTTTCCCTCAACAACAACCATACCCCCAAATTTATTCAATTATTACAATTTCACGAGTGTGGTTAAAACGCAAAAAAAAAATGACAAATGAATACTTGAATACCGAACTAATCAAAAGTTCGCCCTAAACCCAACCGCTCACTTCAATTAGCATACACAAATGCTAATTTGATTCACTCAAATTGTGCCTTCGGTTTAGCGATATAGGTTTGGAAAAAGTTCAATTGGCCAGGGTATTTGTTACGTGTTTAGAATTGAAATAGCTAATTGGCTTCGATAGGGTAACGAGGGATAAACATATAGCAAGGTAAGCCTCAAAGGCTCAAATGAATGCCAAAATCACGTCTCCTGAACTACCTCGCCTAGGATTTCGCTTTAAGTTTCCCCCAATCAGATTCTAGAATCCTTAAAATTATCATGAATTTGGATAAATAATAATCAATCTCAAATCAATTGAATAGCTATACATTGAGTCTACGTGCTCGTGCAAATTAGGATCCACAATAATTTTTACCAAAACGATATGTCAAGCACACGGAACACACATGAATGGACATTACCCTTGACCTCGAAAAATAATTAGGGGATAATATCATTATCAAGTAATGGCCTAGATAAACGCAAAACTCAACACATCTACAAACATAAACACATACTACACTAAACAAATATGCATACAATAAAATAAAACTACACAACATTAACAATTAAACATACTAAACATCAGCCACAAACTTAAAATGGTTAGTGTTCACAATAACCCAATTATCGATCTCAATATTTAGCATGCAATATAATGATGAATGGGATTTAGAATATGTACCTGAGAGACGAGACAATCTCGTCTCTGAATAAAGTCGGCAGTGAAGTTCTAATTTATTTTGAACTTGGGTTGCCTCCCAAGAAGCGTTTGGTTTATTGTACTCAACCTAACACAGAGAATGGCTCATCAAAGAGCTGCTTCCGCCCATAGTATGTGTTATACAACACTACGTATGGGTCTTGGTTCAAAATGCCCTCAAGATTGGCGAGATGTGGCAATGTATGGCTTGAGCTCTCAACTTGATTCGGCTCCATCTCATGTAATTGGTTGCCCTGAATGAACGGAGTTAGAAGTGGGGAATGACAGGTAAGCCACATCGGATCCTCGTAGATATGATCGTCTTGGATCGGTGGTGGCATCACAATGTGGATCTTAAATGATGAAGAATCACAATCGTCGATCCACGCTTGGGTTCCCGTCTCATTAGAATCATCAACATCGCATGAACCCAAGTCCTCCTGCTTGTATTCAGTTCCACACGGTGACTTTCAATGCATGTGGCATGTGTGTGTCTTAGTGCCACCATTCTGACTCGACCTCAATGAAGCTAACAAGCTGACCGATTTGAGTCTCAAGAGACTTCAGGGTCTCATCAATTTCAGCGTAGATCATCTCAATTTTGTCAAGACGGTCCTCATGCTCATTGAGTTGGTCATTCGTTTCCCTCCAAAAAGCTTGAGCTTTCTCCATAAATTCAGCGAACATTTTTTCCAGGGTGGGGGAAGACTCCTCCTGTTAATCTGAGATGTCAATCCATGGCACCGAAACGGTGGAACTATCCTCCAAGTTTTGGTAGCTTGTTGAATAATTCCAACTCTGAAAATCAAGTTCCGTCATGTTTTCCAGTACCCAATAAGCTTTGTCCACGGTTAGTTGGTCGGAAAAGGTGGTACCGTATCCTCCTTCAACCTAACTTCTTGTTGCTGCTTGTAACCCATCGAGGAAGTTTAGTAGTTGACACTCCCTCGAAAAATGATGGTTTGGGAACCAGATGAGCAACTCCTTATATCGATCACAAGCACAATAAAATGGCTCGAAATCCCGCTGATAAAAATTTAAGAGGACTTGCTGACGCGCCATCTCCAAGTACCTCGAAAAACAAAACAAACTAAAAACAAAAATTATAAACAAAATAATTGACTAAATTAAAATCAAGTTACTTACTTACAATATCAACAACAATCTAAAAGCAAATCCCAAGCAACGGCGCCAAAAACTTGGTAGCGGAATATTATGTCGCTACTTTCACTACAAGTATACGGGTCAAGTTTTCGTAGAATAGGAAGAGTAGAGGTTGTCGTATCTACAGGTATTGGATTAAATGGTTATTGAGTACCGCAATTGTCATAACCTAACTTTATCTAGGCGAATCAATTTATATTTTTGTTAATGAAATAATATACTAAACTAATTAACTAATTAAACTAATTAACCTAATTTACTAATATTGACATTTAAGGGAGTAAATTGTCTAGGGATTAACTTCGTTCATTTAAACGTGTTCAATTCAATCTAGTTTACATTAACGACATTCACATTATCCGATAATCTAGGTATCGAAATCTCACTCACTACCTCTCCCGAGTGTAAAGTGAATGAATATATGACTTCATGTCAACTCTGAAGTCCCCCTCAAACGTGTATACGATACATGGTCACATGAGTCTAGCGCCAACTTCACGGATTACATACTTTCTAACGCCCTCCCGGGTCATTAGATTGTCACGTTGTATTTAAATCCTAGTCCGAATTCGGGGTTACCTCTCCTGAGTGTCAAATCTCGTATTCTCAAACCAACCACAATACCAATACAAGCATACTATGAAAGTAATAAAATGGTAAACACAAGTGGATAAACATGAATAACCATTAACGAAACATTGATTTATTCAAACAACGTTTTCATACACGAATCGCTCCCTAGACAATATATGTTTAGTTTCTCATGGCCATAACCACATATATAACAAAATACAAACTAAACATATATAAAACTATCAACCAAAACTAAGAAATAAAGAGAGAAACAAGGAGACTAGTCGTTATCCGAAGAAGCGACGCTAAAACCACTCCAAGAACGTTTCCTCTTCTTGACTTTATGATCTTGTCTTGGTTGATAAGGTTTGGAGCTCTATTTTCAGTCCCAAAAATGTGCTAAGTGTTTGGGAGGAGGAGGAAAGATATATGGGATCCAAAATATCTTTAAAATATTCCAAAATATCAATAAGATCTGGTGTCGGACCGCTGCAGCAGTGGGAAGTCAGTAGATATTATGTAGGATGACCGCTGCAGCTGTGGAAAGCACCACTGTAGCGATGAGTTCACCTCTGCAACGGTGGATTGTAGTTACAAGATGGCCTTTTTTGCTTGCTTTTTCGCTTGCTTTTTCCACCGCTCTTCCACCGACGCCTAACCAATTTGCTCGTTTATAGACGATTTTAATCTATTTTCGTCTCAAACACCTGATTTATAACAAAATAAAAAAAATATATATTAAAATATATTAAAATACTATAATAACACTCGAAAACTATCAAAATCGGTTTGGGAATATATAGACAAATTTCACCTATCATAAACCTTTCAAGCAAAAAGGTTATTATTTAGTTCTCTATTAAAATATTGTTAATATTTTATCATTCGCCTATAGTGAGGGGACATATTTTTCCTTCTATACATATAACTAAATAACCCAAACCCTAAAACCCAAATTCATTTGTTTTGAGAAAGCAACATCTCATCTTGCGGACTCGGGGAGTGCATCTGTAGGGTGATGAAATCGTCAGCAGCCACTGCCGCAGTTTTGCTGCCGTTGATTCCTTGAATCCTTGGGTGGATCAATTCGCCGGCACGAAAATCTGGCCGTGGATCGAGTTTTTTCTCTTTGTTGCCACTGTCTTCTTCTTCTTTATCGTCGGAGGAAGAGGAGGCGCCATTTTTGTACAACGATTTAAATTTTTTGGAAAAAAAAACGATCCATGTCAGAGAGGGTGGCGGAGTCGCCGTCTTCTTGCGGGGCCGCAATTTGGGTGAGATCGATGGCGATGGATTGTGTCCTAGGGTGCCCGCACCTTCTGAGCATCCAATTGGAGGAAGATTAGAGAGTTTTGGACGGCAATTTTGGTTCTTTAATTTTTGAGAGGGATAATTCATTCATCTTTGTCATTCGTCTTTGGCTTCGTTTTCGCCGAATCGAGTTCGTCCAACTCCAAATTTAGAAATTTTCAATCTAAAAATTTTCAGATCTAGAACAATCGCCACTATAGTGAATATTCACGGCGAATCTCTTTATTTGATTATTTTTTGTTTGTGAATGTTTTATTTAGAGTTGTGTTTTTTGCGAATATTAGTGTGATTTTTGGTGAAATGTTCATACTTGCTTGTCTTTCGTTGATCTTGGGTTTTTGTCACTAATTTTGATTCGATACTAATTTTTATTCCCTATTTTTTTTTTAATGTTCATTGTTTTGATTTTTGGTCCCAGGGTTGTTATTTTGGTGGAGTTTGATTTATTAATTGTGATTGTTCATGTTTAATCATTTTATTTTTTTGAAATGGTCTTTGTGAATGTTTATAGGTATGTTTTCGGTGTGTTTCAGTATTTTGATAAAAACACACATCGATGTGTTTTGTTAATTTTTACGAAATTTTTGTTTATTCACGAGAATGGTTTTTTGTTGATTCTGATTTTGTTCCTTTTGTGAATATTCATCTGATATATTTTCAAAGTGTTTTTGGTATTTTCCTAAAAATGAACATCTGTGTGTTCGTGTGAATATTCATATCGGTGTTATGGTAGTTTGGTGAAAATATATATCGGTGTATTTCATGAAAATTGTGGGTTTGTAAATTTGTTCACATAAAGAATAATGAACATTCATAATCACACAATCAGTGCTAAAATATATTAAAATATTTAAAAATAGAGAAATGGAAATGTGAATATTCACGGCTTGTTATTTTTACAGAATGACATTGTATTTAAATAATGAGAAAAAAATGGTGAAATAATATATAACTATTTTCTAAGAACTAAAAACTTTATTACAATCATGAAAGGTCCATTTTGTGAGTTGTGAATCTCTTAAGATCTAAACAATAAATTTTCCTATTTTTAACCACATGGACCAAGTGTTCAGAACAAATTTCTAAACACTTAAAGCATAATAACTTTTGAAATCCAAATTCATCCCTTAACACCCCCAATGATTTTTTATTATTATTATTATTATTATTATTATTATTATTAAAATAGCTTCAAAATTTGAACGATATATCAGAGTATGAAACACACATCTATGCAAGAATGTAAACACTTACTCGAGCATATGTCAACTTACCTAGCTATGCCCAAAACTGTAGACACACCATCTTGACCACCCAAAAAAGAACTTTAATTTTATTTTGAAATTTATTTTTATTTTTATTCTTTATTTTATTATAATTATTTTATTTTAGTTAAAAAAAATAAGAAGAAAGATAAACGAAATAATAATAATAATAATAATAATAATAATAAAAGAAAATATATATGACAATGGTAACATAAAAAAATAAAAATTAATAAAAAGGAGAAAAGAGAATAGATGAGAGGAAAAAAAAAAAAAAGGCAAACATAGAAGGAAAAGAGCACTCGCGTATTGCGCGTGGGAGTCAAGAAGAAAAAAAGAATTGGGACGTGTGGAGAGATATTACCTAGACAGTCGTCCTTGTGGTTGTCATATACAAGGTTAAAGATACAGAAAAATGGTGAAAAAAGTAAAGGCAGGGTTAGGATTTTAAAGGTTTTGAATGTTTTTCGTTTCCTATATTCCTTATAAATAGAGCTCTCGTTATCATTGTTTTAAGAGACAACTTTTAGAGAAAAACCCATTTGGGGAGCCACCTTTGAGAGAGAAAAACAAGTTTGCGAGAGATTTTTTTTAGGAAAGAAACATCTTTTAAAAATTAATCTTCTTGTTTTTTTTATTTATTTATTTTCTCTTCATCTCTTGGCAATTTTCTACGGTGTTCTTTCCTTTTGCACTAATATTTTTTCTCTTTAGTAGTCAGAATCACTTTGTAGATCCGACGAAATATCGTGAGAACACATTGCAACTAGAGCAGTCAAAATCACTTTGTAGATCCAAAAAGTATTATAACAATAAAATGATACCTGTGTAGTCGAAATCGGTTTGTAGATCTAATGAAATATCATAAAAAAGACACGGTGCTTGTGTAGTCAGAATCCATTTTCCCTATCCAACGAAAAAAAGAAGAACATGTTTTCTTGTAGGTAAAAGATATAATTTTTGTTGATTATATTTTCACCATTTTTTTTTTCTCATATTATTGTCTCTATCATAGAAAAATAAATAAATAAATAAATAATAATAATAATAATAATAATAATAATAAATAAATAAATAAATAAAAACTAGAAAAAAAAAAAAAAAAAAAGAATAAATAAATCTTGTTCATTCCCTTAAGCTTGAAAATAACAAGAACATTGTGTATTTTTTTATTTTATTTTTTGGCTTAAAACGCTAAGCATGGGAGTATTTTTCAAACCATTATTCTTGATGTCCCAACATGTGTGAAAATTTAAGACATCGGGTTTAGGAAGTCCATTAGTTGGATTTAAAATTTGGGTAAGTTGGCAAGGAAAAAATAAGAACAATAAACAAATAAATAAAAATCTTCTTTTTTTCTTTTTTTGGTATTCACATCAAGTTCATCAAGCTAACACTTTCCAAACTTTTGGCATAAAAAAATGTAAATCCTCAAAAATCGCGTTTGTGAAAAACAAACATTTTTCCCGAAATAAAGTCTTCAACTAAAATTATTTTGTTCTCTCGTAAAAAATCACTCTAAAAACAAAACAAATAAACAAAAACCATTAAAAATTATTTTTACCAAAAAAATCATTTCTAAAATAGGAGAGCCAAACCTTCAAAAATTATTTTTTTTCTCTTAAAAGATTATTTCTAAAACGATAGTCTTCAAATCTTTTCTTTTTGAAACTAACCTGGATTGGATCGTGAACTTAGTCTAACATTAAGATCATTCCATCAAATTCTCCCTGGGGATAATTGGTGGCGGAATATTATGTCGCCACTTTTACCGCATGTGTACGGGTCAAGTTTTAGTATAGATGGGAAGGAGTAGAGGTTGTCGTATCTACAGGCATTGGTTGAGATTATTATTGAGTTCCGCGATTGTCATAACTTAACTTTATCTAGGCGATAAAAATATAGTTTATAATTAATTAATACTAATACTAAGTTAATTTATCTAACTATACTAATATTATATTGAGATGTTTAGGGAAAAGATGGCCTAGGGATTAACTTCGTTTACAAAAACGTGTTTGGTCTTGTTTAGTTTGCAATAACGTCGTTCAACCTATCCGACAATCTTTATATCGTAAACTCACTTCCCACCTCTCCTGAGCGTAAGACAAATGAATATGCAATTTTGCATCAACGAATAAGTCCCCTTCAACATCTTAACGACACTAAATCACATGAGTCTTGCCCCAACGTCATTGATTGTACACTTTCTAACTCTCTCCCGGGTTATTAGATCGTCGCGTTGTGTTTACCCTATTCCAAATTCAGGGTTACCTCTTCCAAGTGTCAAATTATGTATTCTCTAATTATCTAAACAAGCATAATATCAAAGAATAACGGTAAACACAATCGAAATAGTGAAGAACAACCATTAACGAAACATAAACTTAAACAAACAACGATTTCATAAAATATATTGATCCCTAAACAAAATCCATTTAACTCATAACCATAACCAGTTATACAATGAAAACCGAGCTAAATAGGCTCAGTAACCTACCAAAGTTAAGAAAATAAAGAGAGAAATGGAATAACTTAGCCATAGTTCGAAGATTTGCCGCTAAAACTGTCCAACGATCACTTCTCCTTTATTGCAACGTGTTCTTCTCCTTCGGAATTGGTTGAGCACACCCCAAAATACTCTCAAAATATTAGGAACCCTAAGGAGTCTCCAATGGCCGGTGTAGAGAAAAGAAAGAGATGAGATGGGTTTAAATAGGGAGCAAAATATCTAAAAAACATCTAACAGTTATGCAAAGTGACTGCCCACCGCAGCGGTGGTGGGTATGTCGGTTAAGTCACAGCCTCGACAATGGGATCAGGGACCATCCTATTCTTTCACCACCTCGGCGTTGGGTTGTCAGTAATAATTGGTCCTTCTCTGCATATTGACCGTCGCGACGGTGTGTTGTTATGCCTCTATGCTTGTTTTCTCATCGTTCTTGATCTGATTTGATCGCTTATGATCCGTTTTCATGCATTTTCACCCCCACACACCTGATTTACACAAAAATACATAAAAATATTATTAAAGTGTAATAAACGTACTTGAAAACTAACAATTTCAGTTTGGAAATAGATAGGTAGATCACACATATCAATAATCCTTGTCAAGTCTTCAATATTTGATAAGATATCATACTGCGAAAACATTTTAAGTAATACCAAAAACTTGTTTCACCTAATTTCAAAGAAAAAATGAGAGAGATTCATAATAAAAATGAAAAATATTTCAAAAAATAAAGGATTTAGACTCAACTTAAGTCGACTTAATTGGACAAAATGTATTATTTTTAGACGGGTGTCTTAAAGTGCCTAGCACCTTCCCCGAGCATAATCGACTCCTAAATTCTTTTAAATGAATCTTTGGTTTAAACGTGTTTTTAAAGTCATAAATTTAATTAGGCATTTTTAATTGATTTCTAAAAATTCGGTGACCTAGCACACAAATTAAACCTAATTCTAGGTAGAAACTCATTTAAAAAAATAAAAAATAAAAATTGGCCTACGTACTGTTCTAAGAAAGCTGACAGTTTAAAAAATATCTTCTCTTTATGCTTTACTATTTCTTATGCTTTAAAAAAAAAAAATTAAAAAGGGCGCACCAGTTGGCAACTTCGCTCAGGAAAGTATTTTAAAGCTAGAGGGTCGAGCCTAAAATGTCCAAATAGTTCAAGCCCAAATGTCCTATTTTATTTTATCATCTTTTTACATTTCTTGTTTTGTAAATAAGCGTGAGTTGTGATAGGTTTTGTTTTCTATACATATATTTTTTCTCCTCCCCCATATTTCTTTTTGTACATATATCTATTTTTCCCTCGCCGTATTATTGTTTATATTGTACACTATTATGAGGAACGAGCACAATTGTATTGCATACACATTGTCCCAAATGATGATACCAGTTAGGAATACATAAAGGTTACCAGTAATGACAGGCCGCGTTGGTTTATTTGCTAAAACCTGTATCGAAAGTTCCTCGCTCAAATCACCAACTAGAGATGGTTGTTTAATCAGGATACAGGAGCTTTGAAGATCTGAGAACCAATGCTTTTTCCAAAATACGTTAGTTAGAAGACATGAGCCTCATATAGTAATCCTAAATCTAGGTGTTGACCGAACCCTAGAAGAGTACTTTATATATTATGTGTGGATTGATGATGTCATAGAGTGTATTAGAACCAAACAAATTTAAAGTTTTCAATACCGGTGAAAAATCAAGTGGTGAAATATTTTCCATAAGTCTCAACATGATTGATATCGAGTTGGTAATTTCATTTCAAGGATTGTACTTGATTGTTTCAAATTATATTGTAATGTTCCGAGCTGTAGTAAATTTTGATTCATTGGATATGGTTGTAATAGTATGAAGAATTCCTTTGGTAGATAATGTTTTGAGACGAATAGAATTTCTTTAGCCAAATAGCTATGTTTGTCTTAATAGTCATCATAAGAATTGGAAACTTCGAACTTGAATTGGTCTTAGGCCACCTTAGATTCATATAATCTGACAAATTTGACTTGGTTTAAATGCTTTGAAGAAAAATCAGTCCCAAAAATGTGATTTTTGTTCTCCTACTCCGAAGTACAATTTTTACTCGTAGTCAAGCCCAAAACCGTTGGCTTATAAAGGTAACCCCAAATATCCCGACGCTAACGTAATGGCTTGGGTGCAAGAGAATATCAACTTGCTTATGGAAATGGTTAAAGACCTCAACTAACAAGTTTCAGAGGCACCCGCCCCACCGTCTAGCAATACCCCTGTCACTCCGTCTAGTTTTGAATCCCCAAATAAAAATCCTTCTCCTAGTTCTTGAATAGAGAACCCATTGCCAAACCAGAACCCTATCATCTTGAGATTTTTATGTCGATTTACTATAGGTCAGATGCCGAACCTGATGGGCGCACATATTTGTTTTTGTATGTTACGCCACTGTATCCTACCCAGGGGCCCACCTATCAGGCCTCATCTGGAAACGTTGTTTTCTTCTTGTCGCAGATCTTTATTCATCCAGAAAGGTCATTGCTCTTCTCCTTGATCAGAATGCAAGTCAATCGGCGGCGCCCTCTAAGATTAAAGGAAAAATAAGAAAATGGGCCTTCCTAACATGGGTAAAAAAAAAGAAAGAATTGCAAAACACAATGGAAGAGCTAAAAGAAGAAATATTCAAATAGCGCAACTTACAAAGAGATGTCAACACCATCCCGAGTGGTGTATTTGAAAAACTTCATGATTCTGGAATTCAAGAAGTACGACGACATGGCCCTTCGAAATGGCATGTCGGTATCTACAAGGAGGAACTTGGGATCCACGTGCGAAATGAAGACCACTGTCTGAAACTGTTCCTTAGGTTATTGAAGAGATCAACCCTTAGCCGGTACATGACCTTAGACTTATCAAAGATAAACCCTTTGAAGATTTGGTGGAAGCCTTTTATGAGCAGATCACAGTACTTTGTAAAAGATTCTGAAGAAAAATGATGAAAGCTTTCGGAGATACACTTATCGATGGAGCGAAAAAGCTGTCAAAGTAGTTCCTTGATTGAGTGAGGAGGCTTAGCTCGAAATATTTAGAGCAATCCAGGCATCGCCATTCTACCACAGCCTGTTAAGTATAACGATGTTAACATTTGAAGTTGCAATAAAGCAAACAGAATTCATGGGAGAAGAAATAAGAAATTGGAAGATTGAAATAGCCTCAGTTGATTCGACCAATAGATTAGCTTTACAGAAGAAAAGAAAAGTAAGATGTCCATCAATGTAGCCCCTCCCCCCGGCAAACCCCTCACCAAAATAATCCCGAACCTTCTCACGCTTAAAACTACTCAAGCCAAAATAGATAATACCGCTGCTATCCTTCTCAGAATCATCAAAACCAAATTTTTCTAAGAACCAGTCATATTCTCGCTAAAATTACCCGTACTAACCACTTGCTCTAACTCCATATCAAAAGTCACCTCCTTCTCACACCAAAACTACCCTCTCCAATACCATCCTCATGCTTACTCGTAGTACTAGGCACCCGTTTACCAGGCACCTTCATATCAGCTAAACCACAATCCCCTACCTCAGATCCTTTATAATCCCCTAAAACTGGAAGCCTTATACTATCGTGATTATATGTCATATGCTGCTGGAGACAATTCTAGGATAAAGATAAAGAGTTGTTGAATCTTCTGGTCTATCTTACCAAGCTATCTCAACATTGTTTGAAATATGGGATGCTTATACCCTTGACCTTTTTTTAGTCTGAACCAGGAAAAAAGGTTGCTTGCTCAGATGCAGTCTGTGAATACAACTCGATTGTACTACACAATGTTACTCCTGAGAGGCAAGATCAAAGACTTCATAAGATTGTGAGCAATCACATTCCATTGCCAAAAAAATCCTTGCCCAAACATGCAACTTCGGGGAGCGATAAGTGTGATCCTTGTTCCCTCCTAGTTTGCTAGATGTTTTGATTAAATTCTTGTACTCACATTTCCATCCAGCTAGCCTTCATGGTGGAAAATGATTTTCTATGTAATGCCTTTTAATTTTTGTGAAATGCAACATCAGGGTAAAAAATTGTTTGCCATCATGTTAGCCCTCAATGCGTGTCATATACTTACTCCATATTGAGCATAACAATGATTCATATGATACTAAATAAATCGCAACGTCGCATAATGTTGAATATAACATATCAACAACACATTGTAGTCCTCGTTTGTATTATGCACGTTTATAAGAGTTGAATATAACAAGATATTATTCCATTAGAATCGCACCTCCCTTCATATTGAATGTGGCAGTGAATCATTGATGTACACAAAAAATAACTATAATAACTTTATGTCTTCTATTGACACAATGATAGTTCTTTATTTTGATTCTATCAATTGAACAATGCAAACATAATTAAAACATATTTTTAATGCAACGATACAATGATCAGCAATTGTTAAAGAACTATGAACATTTAAATGCCTATTCAATTGCAAAACAATGGAGACAAACATTGCGAACAACGAGGAACTAGATTTACATGATATTGCTTTGATCTTCACGGCAAGAAACGCAAATGATATTTACAAAATCGAAAGATACTTGATCTAATACCCACGGATTCAATAAGATTTAGAATACAAAATGAGTAGTAATAAAAAAATGAGTATGATATAGAATACAAAATGGAAATTCTCCACTGGGTTTATTTGCGGAAATTGATTTTTTTTTTGTTAATACAATTTAATAAAAAATCTTAATCATCTATTAAATTCTGCAAATTTGTGATTTGTATTTTAGTCATAAAATATTGGGGAAAGAGGTGGTGGTGGTAGGCTCACATCTCCCCCCACAGTTGGTGTGGGGGTCAAATCCTACCGGGTGCGTGTGCTGAGTGAGTGTGGATCAGATTTGTTGTTAACCTTGTGAAAATGCTAATTAGCTTTCCACACTCGTAGCTAAAGATCATGTCCCTTTCCACACATATTTAGGCGTGGGATTCTAATCTCATCTCTTCGAACTCGTAAGGCACATTAGAGGGTGAGTGTGTGAGTTATGAAAAAAAAAATGGTGACTTCTGAAAATAGGAATAATCATTTAAAAGGAAAGTCAACCCGATTAATTAATTTAATTGGTTTACTCCCGAGTGTTTGTGTTTGGTAAACATAGACTCAAAGGTAGATAAATGAGGGTGGCCCAAGTCAATGATTGGTGAGTGAAAGCAGCAGAGCATGACAACACCTGAGCCTGAGGTGAAGATGATGTCTCTTTCTCTCTCCAATTTGAAAACGCAAAGAAACAACCGGGAAAACTAAAATATTATTTTTAAATAAAAATTTTAAAACCAAATAAGGGTGGGAAAATTTTCAAAATGACGACGGGCCCTCGATTTAATGGATGCCGTACGGCAACAACAGCACCCAAACTTCTTACAATCCTTCAAGTTCACGCCCAAGTCACACCACCTCCCCAATTCTCTCGTTATATTGTCTGTCTTTTTTCGGATTCGATAATTGGCCTTATTTTGTCTTTAACAATAGCTTTTAATAAATAATAATAATTTCATATAAACAACTAAAAAATCATTCAAACTAATGATGATAAATTCGATTTTGGACCATCTAAATGAGTTTTTAGTAAGTTAGGATTCGAGTATGGTCAAAAAAAGATCATATCAAAAAGTCCAAACTCCCTCGATGGACCCAAGATTCCCACATTAGTGGACGAAGGTCCTGATTAAAGGCGAGTTAGGCCCATTAGCACCCAGCACCTGTGTTTGTCTTCGAGTCAAGTACATGATCGCCCAAGACCAATAGCATGACGTGATTAGAATGTTTGTTAGAAAAATCTTGTTGATCACTCCTAAGAATCCAAACATAATTATAAATACCTTTGATTCATGAGAAAAAATTATGTTCAATTCAATTTAAAATTATTTTCTTCTACAATATTGTCAGAGATTTTTCATCGAAATCAACTCTCCGAATTTATGCATCCATAACCAAAGAAATTGAGGATCACGAGGACAATGCAATACCAATTCTCGCTATCATCACAAACAAGACACCTATAGCCATTATTATTTGCTTTAAAAAATAACATGAAGAGGGTTGCGAAAACCCACACTTGCTACCATCTTCAACAAACCTATAAAGACAAAACTAGCACCCACTTTGCATTTATTGCATCACAAAACACACACCCTCCCCCATTCAATTCCTTACCAACCATTCCCCCTTCAAAACATTCAAACTACACTAGCTTTTACAAATCTTATTTTTCCTTCTTATCATATCTGACCACACTCCTTATACTTCAAATTGAATTTAAGAAGATAAAAAAAAAAAAAAAAAAAAAAAACCAAACACCATTCTTCTCTAGCACTAGATTTTCTCTATCTACCTTCTTATGTATGAGTCTAAACTGTTTGGCGAAATTAACTGATTTTGAATTTTAAGAACTGCAAAAGGTTCCGCCAAACAGGTTTTACTACAGAAAGAACCAAGTCAATAGGTCCATTCCTGAGGGAGACGAACTTCGTTATTGAAACCGCCTTCAGGCCACCTTCGCTCCATTAGGGCATCTGACCAAAGAACAAAATCATAAATGTTGATGACAAAAATAATCACATTTGCACATTCAAACTGAACATGGTTCAGTCAAATTCAACTGAAAAAATAAAACCCACAAAACAGAAATACCGTAGTCAGGGATGAAAGTGCCAGTAACCCGGGGTTGAGGCAGACGACCACCACCATGGGCTGCCGTTTGGTGGAGGTTCTTGTTTAGAGCACGAACTACTCTAGGTGGAATTTGAGCTGATCCGTAACCTGCATTTGAAGGAAGATTCCTTGCTGTGGGAAATTTCAAGATCTAAAAAAGCAAAATAGAAAAGTGAAAAGATCTAAGAGTGGCTTTTAGTGGATTTGTGACTCGATAGAACTAACCCTATTGGGTAAAAAGATGGAATAAATCAAAGAGCAGAAGAATCAAATAAAGGGTTATTGAAGATCAAATCACACAAGCAAATCCAAACGATGGCGGCATTCACAGGAGAAAGATCTTAAGATAAAAATCATGGAGAAGCTCAACTTTAGCCCAATTTTTGGGACCAAGAGACTACTTCCAGGACCAAAATTGTCCGGTCTCGGTCCTCTCTCAACCCCAAATGCTAGTTCAAGAAGCAAGTCTTTCTCTCACATTTATAAACTGACCACCAGCACTTCACCATCCAATGTTTGATAAATCCAACAATCTCCCCCTCAAACATAGGGCATTTCTCGGGTAATCCTCAATTAGTCTCTCTTTCTATGGCTATTGTGCCAAAATTGTTGTAAACTGGGCTCCGATACCAATGCAGGATGGTCTCACTTTCCCTCACACCTATAATAAGCTAACCACCAACCCGTTCCACATCCGAGCCCTTTCCCCATCCGATGCAAATAGACCCAACACACTCCCTCTCTCACACACACTACATAATTGAAAACCATTGTTTCTCAAACGCAAGAGAAATTCGCCAATTGAATCAGAAAGAGAGAAACCAAGAGACATTAGAACAAACTAAAGTCAGATTTAAGACTAAAAATTAGAGAAGCGGCTGTAGATATACCTGGTTTCTTGCGAGGTTCAGGAGTGTTTGTATATCTACGAGGCAAGAAGACGCCGGTACCGGCACACTCCCTCTTCACACCACCATCAGATCCCCCCATAAACACTGCCATTGTCCCCGAATCACCGTTATGAGGTTGATGATTTTGGTGCGGCTTGCTTCGAAATTGCAGAGGACATGCGGATTGAGCTAAGCCCATACGCCTGTTATTACACGCTCCATTACCGGCATACCGGAAAGGATCAATCGGACCTCTGATCTGGTAGAGTGGTTGCTGCGAGTTAAACCCCTGTTTACCCTGTTTTACCCAAGCAGAGAAACTGTGTTGCTTCATTAGCTCCTGCCGCGATCCTTGGAGCTGCAAATGCATAAAACCAGATTAGACAAATAACAATTAAATATTTGATTTCAATCCAAAAGTCGACAATAAATCCATAACGACATACATGAGTGTTCTGCGTGACGTTTCGAGAGAGACGTTGGTAACTGTCTAACCCTGAAAAGGGTTTTCTCAACGGCGCCGATGTTTGATGGACCGGAGCGAGGGGTCTAGGTGGAACTAGAGGCCCCCAGCCTTTGGGGGGTCCGACGGCGTTGATCTTCAACTTCGCAACTTGCCCTGCGGCTGCGTAAATCAATTCCCAAGCATCACCGTTAACATCAAACGGCGTTGTCGGAGGAGAAGAGACCTGGGAAGGCACGTTGCTCAACGGCGTGCTCCAGCCGGACTGGCAACTTCCCGACAAGTTCAGTGTCGATTGCGGCGAAACGGACAAGATCCATGGCTTCTGAATCCCAAAAACGACAAATCAGAAGACCAAACGGTAGACTAATTAAACCACAAAAAAAAAAAAAAAAAGGGTCGAACGCATACCTCGAAGCGCTGTTGATTCACGGCGATTTTCTGGGTTTCATGCAGGGTCGAGCGAGTTAGCTGTCGAGTGACTCGAGTCAACTCAGACATGCGCAAATCTTCCTCGTCGCTCTCTGTCTCGGTTGAACCAACAAGAGATTCAACCGGGGAATCAAGCCCAAATCCGGAGCAGAAACATTCAAAATCGATTGGGAACTCCGTCGGGAAGCTAATATTAGGGGTGAGTTCAGTGTTGAAGCCGTTTTTGTTGAAATTTTCTTTGTCCCTTAGTGTATCTTCTTCTGAGAGAAACTCAGAAGGTAGCCAAAACTCTGCCACATCCACAGTATCCGCCATGTCTCAACTTAACCTGCCCAAAGAAGAGAGGGAAAGAGGCGTTTGATGGAATTTGTGTGCTGTTGGAGAAGATTAAATAATGAGTGCCGGAGTGAGCTGTGTGCAGTGTTCAAAGCCAAAGGGGGGGAAGAGGATGAAGAAAAGGTAGGGCGAGTGGGGGTGGTAGGAGAATGTCGAGGAGGACAGGGGCTGCTTTTATGAAGGAATTGAGAGAGAGTCACCTTTGAGGGACAGTTCAAAAATCAAATGGATAATATAGTATGGATTTGGGGGGACGATGGGTTTGTGTGGTGGTGGGGACTGTGGAGAGAGAGAGAGCAAAACAGTGAAACACCTTGATATATGGGTAGCAGCACACTGGAAATATGGTCCAATTTGTCCTATTCAACATGTATTTGCCATTTGTTTACATGCTAAACCTTTTAGATGTTCTATGAGAGCATCTTTCATATTTTGGCCAAATTTAACGTTGCATTTATTTATGGTATACTAAGGTATCGTTTGATAACCGTTTCTATTTCAAAAATTTATATCTTATTCACAGATTTTTGAAAATTTTGTTTGAAAATAATATTTGATAATTTTTGTTTCCGTTTCCATTTCATTCTTATTTGAGAATTGTGCCCACTTTTTTCTTAAAAAATGAGATATAAAAAAAAGTTATTTCTCATTATTTTCATTCCATTCCCAAAACACATTGTCACTGATCACCCTCCGGCCATCTTCGGTGACCGTCGCCAGTCACCATCCGATCGGAAATTTTTCGGCCACTTTCGGTTGCCGGTCACTGTCACCCACCTGCCACCGTTGTCCGACCGTCGCCGGCGCCATTGCCTTCCGGCCGTCTCTGGCATTGGCACCACCGCTTCCGGCGGGAGCCACCGTCGTCCGCCGTCAGGCCAAAAAAAAAAAAAAAAATTAGGATAAAATCTTCACCAAACACAATTTTCTTCCCAAAACAAAAACAAAAAATATATATATATATATATATTATCGTTACCAAACGCGATTCTACTCCAAAAAAAAAAAAAAAAAATCTCATTCCATTCTCATCCCACTGCTAGAATGAAAACAGAAACGGTTACCAAACGCCACCTAATAATACTATGGCACATCTTAATTTGAGTTATGATAAATATAATGTAATATTTTTTAAATGTATTTTTATATTAAAATTAAAAATTATTTTTTAAAATTTTTTATTTTTAAATTTATTGTGTTTCATTTTTGAATTTTTAATATTATTATTTTTATTTATTTTGAATTTCAATTAATATTATGTATAATTTTTTTTCATGTAGTTTGAATTTAATGAATACATTTGATTGTGTAATTTAATTAAAAATTAATCAATTAATCTAACCTAATTCAAATAAAACATAAATAACAAACCAAACCTCGCCAAAAATTAATAAACTAACTCCGCCCTTTTTTGGTTAAGGGTGCAGCATGTGCCAAATATGGTTAAGATAGAGCATCTATGGCATTTTTACACAGATTATCCAACATCTGTTGAAACCATTTTTTGTTTCAAAAGTGTCAAAATAGAGGATGACAAAACATCTCCAACAGTTGTTGGAGATGCTCCGAGGATCTATAAGCCATGGCAAAAAATTTAATCACTAAATTGTTATTTTTCAATCAAAATTAAGATTCTAATAGGTGTATCATTTGTTGTGCCAAAATATTCTATTTGCTTTGAGTCAAATGATGTAACTACCATTTTGCATATCCAAATTTATAAATTTAAACTTCAACCAAAGAGTGATCACGCTATTTTTTTTACTTAATAGCCATCTCTCATGTCATTTCTACCTAAAATGGAGAGGTTAACTAAAAATTGGTAGAAAAATTACCAATTTGGCTATTCAACAACAATGTTATCTACTACAACTCATTGGATAAATGATTGTTTAGCCAAAGTTAAAATTGAAATATTGATAACTAATTCATTCGGCTTACAGGATTGGAATACAATTCTAAATTTTTTATTAACCAAAACACTATTCATAAGTCAATGTAGTATTTTAGCTAATACAAATGACTCTTTGGGAGGTTGCTCTAAGCCATATTCACTACAAGTGAAACATAATAGGAAATTTGACAGGTTGTTACTCCAACATTCATCAAACCAAAATTAAAAAAAATAAAATAATAATAATAGTTTGTTAATTTTATTTTATTTGAGTTGGATTAGTTTGTTAATTTTAATTTATTAATTAAGTTATGTTATAATTTTATTTGAGCTAATTTATTTAGTTTAATTTAGATTCAAATTGGCCTAATTTATTTAGTTTAATTTGATATAATAGATACGTAAACTAATCATTATAAATGTAAGTGCATAATACTAATTCAAATCCAAACTACATTAAAAAAATTAAAATTTTAAAAATAAATTAAAATTTGCAATTACTTTAAATTTTCCATTCAAGTCAATATTTATTTTTAATTTTAAAACTTAAATTTGCGATTATTTTAAATATTTTATTCAAGTCAATATTTATTTTTAATTTTGTTGGTGCATAAAACTGGGTCCTCCTACTGAGGTAGAGTCGTCAGTTAGAAATTTTTCGGGTGAGTTGTGCTGGTCCTGGAGGAACTGACTTACTATGTCCAGAGTCCTGCTCCTCAGGGAGTATACCTGCAGAAGGCTCAGATCGGAATTTGTCCTAGTGAAGTCCCTCCGGCGTGGTAATCAGTGCTCATAGAGAAAATGTACAATAATGTAGTAAGTCAAAAAATGAACTTGCACGTAATGTAAGTATATTCAAGCGTACCTCGAGCTTACATAGCCCCCGATATATATAGGCGTTGGAGATTATTAGTCGGGCCTAAATACGGTTAATTAGTCGAAACCCTGTGTTTAACCGATAATCCGGGGCATTTTGGAGATAATCGTTGGGCTTGGGCTTTTTGGCCTATTTGGCAAAACTCGCAGGCCTTTGTCAGGCTTGTGGCAATGAGCTGGTGGAGAAGAGTAGAGATCCGTAAAGTCCTGGAGAAGAAACAATGTGAAAGAGGGAGTCAATCGATGTGAACTGCTGAGTCCCTGAAACTGATCGCCTAGGGCACGGTGAGAGCTCAGAGAGACACATCCTTGTGGGGCTCCTTGCTCTTCCTTAGATGCAAATGATGTTCCAGGGAAAAGTCGTGGTCGGCGTATGCTCCAGCGTGGCGTTTGTGGATTTCGAAATGTATTCCTATCACTATAACAACAGACACGTGGCTCGGTCCCAAGTGCTGACTTAGAGGTGTCCAAAAATACCCTCATCAGTAACCCCCTAGCTCTGTGCCGCAAAGGAAGTGAGGCGGTCAAGGATATCAATTTCTGGCTAGAACAAGCGTCCTAGAGACTTCGAAACATGAGAAACACCTTTGACCGACATTTTTTCGAGAGTTAGTTTTCCCCTGTGGAGTTTATTTGAAATAGTCTCCATATGGTCAGGGTCCGGAGTTAAGTAGCATGGCAGGGCGATCTCAAATTTCTTCGATTTCTAGGGCGTCGCTTTTCCCACGATTAGAATTTTTTAGGAGCTAAACTGAAATAGGCTCTCATACGGCCGGGGTCTGGGGTCAGGTAGCACGGCAAGGTGGTCCCCAATTTTTTCGATTTCCAGGGCGTTATTTTTCCCACGATTAGAATTTTTTAGGAGCTAATCTGAAATAAATTGCCATACAGCCGGGGTCCGGGGTCAAGTAGCACGGCAGGTGGGCCCCTTAGGACGACACACGTTCACCATGAACAAGCCTTAAGCACAAACTGGTCATCACCGTAAAGAAAATTAAGGCGAGCCCGAAAGGAGGAGCACGCGCCGAGTGTACGAGAGGTTGAGTCGTGCCCAACAATACCGCTGGACGGGCTAGCCCCAAGGCGACCAGCGCCTGCTAGTCCCCCTTGGGGCCAGTTGGCGTGCATGCGCGCCTATGTGACGCACATGTACGCTTAGCACGCCTGGTGCGTCTATCGATGTATTCGTCGATCCAGGACTGATTTTCTTATAAATAGATAGAAAGAACCTCATTTAAATGCATTCGAGTTCTCTAGGCGCTTGTTTTCTAAGACGTTTTTTTGTACAGTATTCTTATTTTTAAAATGTTTTCTCATATTTCTAGCTCTGAATATTCTTCTTCCTCTGAGAGTAGCTCAGGGAGCAATTCAGGCTCCGGCATGTCGCAACGAGCTTCCTCTTCTATCGAGGCTGCCGGACGATGCACGGGTGCCCTGAACTCGTCTTCTTTTTCTCTGGCAGTTCGGACACCATCGCCTAGGTGAAAACCCTTCCTGGCTAACCTGGTGTCCGTGATCGGTTACCCTAACGAGCGCAGAGGAGAAGGATCCTCGCGGGAGCCCATTTTAGTCGTCATTCCGGAAGAGGAGGACCGTGTAACACAGACAGTGTTCCTCCAAGCGATTCCCCTGGTACCGTGGCACGTTTGCGGTCTAGGACCCAAAATTTTGCACTTCGTTATTCCCGTCCAGAGTCCCCTCTGGAATCTTCAGTCCAACGTAATTGAGAAGGACCTGGTGAAAGCTCATAGCCTATACACCTTCTTAGATTCTGTCGTGACGAGGAGGCCTTATGCTGACCAAAGGGCACATCAGCCACCCCCGGGCTTCATTACCGTGTTCCTCTACTAGTTGACTGCCGAACTTTGCTTTCCCATTCACCCCTGGGTCTGAGAAGTCTGCAAGGAGCTTAGTTTGTGTCTCTCACAACTGTCTCCGGTCAGTACAAAAATAGTAATAGCGACGTACATTATCTTCAAGGCGGAGAGGGTTGAGCCGAGCCTGGAACTTTTTCGTGCTTTCTTCTCTACCAAGTCTCTGCCGTTGTATACTAGGCTATGCTACGTGTCCTCCAGGTCGACGTTCCTAACTGACACGGAAGCCCGAGCGCCAAAGTGGAAGCTGAGGTATTTTTACCTTGGTGGCGACGGCTGGGAGTTTGGCCCTAACGAGGAGGACTACCCGAATCACATTCAGTGACACTAGGGACAAACTGGTAAGGAAATCTTGGGGGTGGCTAAGGGAACGGTGCCCTAGGCACTTTGCGCTTATTGGATTCCTGTCTTGTTTTTACAGAGTGCAAGAAACCGGGTAAGAAGTTTTACAAGGCACAAGAGTTACGTCTTGAGATCGTTGCGTAGAAAGAGAGGATCCTGAGGACACCATTCAACTAAGTAAACGAGTTGTTGAACTCAACTCTATACGATATCTACTTCTACCGAGCTCCGTCTCTGCCCTCTACTAAGCTCTCGTCAAGGCCTGAGAACAGCAAGAATTTTTCCTGATCATTTATTTTTTATGCCTAATATCCGATATTCTAAGTTGTGATTTCTTGGCAAGTATGGACAACCTTGTTTTGCTGAGGAAATTTGCTGCTAAGAGAAAGACTGGGGTCACAAAGAGCCCCATTGTTGAGTAGGGGCAATCATCCTAGGGTGGTGCTCCACTTTCCCAGCCTTTGACCCGCACCAAGGCGAAGACCAAAGAGTCTTGTCCCAACGCTTGAGGGGCAAACACCAGGGCGACTCCACAAGAGGGGGGCAAGCGCCCTGCCGGGGAGCCGACCAAGCAAGGCACAAAATAAAGAAGGCATATCTCAAAGCCAGCACTAGCTGCTCCTATCCCTCTTGAGGCTCGTCCCGATTTCTTCAAAGTCGGGAATACCGGGGTGGGGTCAACACTTACCTGCTGGACAACCCAACACTCGTACCGGGTTTCCTGGGTCAAGTGATCCCTCTGGCTGATATGAAAAAAAATCGTCAGTACCAGCCTTAAGCGACTTGCCAGAGACATCTACAAAGACCTGACGGGGGTAACTGTTTCACTTTTTCTCAGCACTTATATTCTTTGCAAATCATCTTGAGTTTCTCGAACATGTTCTCATCTAACCAACTTACTTCTCTCGATAGGCTGCCCTTCGGTACCACTGGTTGGCAGACCAAATCTTCTCTGAAGGCGGACTTCTTGCTGAGGTGGACTCTCAACGAGCCTCTCTAAAAAAAATGACGAGGTGGAGGCGAAACTCTTCACTGATCTGTTCGCCCTTTGAATGGAGAATCTTGGACTTCGGACTGATCAGCAAAATCTCAATTTGCGGATTGATAAACTCGAGGCCGAGTTAGCCTCATACAAACGACGCACTAAAGACCAGGAGCAGAAGTCCCAGGCCATCGCTGCCCAAGCCAGGGAGAAGGGCAAATTAGAGGCAGTGGAACAATGGAAGAAGGGCCCCGAGTATGAAGAGCTTCGGGAAAATATAGCCAACGACTTCTTGGAGGTTGGAAACAAGGCCACAATGAAAGCCATCCACCACTTGCGCCCTGACGTTTCTCATGTCCCTGTGGAGATGGAGTTCTCTGAGCTAAAAGACAATGCCAAGCATGAAGGCGCTGGGTAGGAAGATGCTGAGAGAGACGGTGCTATTGAGGGGGGCCCTAAAGAAGGTGAGCTTGACGTTTCTTCTCCCCTTCCGGACACTCCTCATTTTGAGGGCGGGGAGGACTAATCTCCAGACCGTTGCTTCCCCAACACTTCAGTTTTTGTAGACTTTTTACTTATTCTTTTTGCCGACTTGCATTGGGTGGACGATCTCCTTTTTTTGTAACGGGCTGATGACCATTTCTTGTACATCTTTTGAACATATGAATGTAAATTATTTTTTGTGTACTTCTGCAAGTCTGTTATTCTTCCCGACGTTTTTTCCATGTCATTCTCTGCCTCACATGTTTTTAGAGTTGTAAAATTTTGGAAGGTTGTAAAAAAATAAAAAAAAAAAAAAAAAAAAAAAAAACTAAATTTCTCTAAACTAAAACTTTAAGAGTTACTCGTCTCTGTCCAAGAGTTGTAAAAAAAAATTCTCTAAACAAAAATTTCAAGAGTCACTTATCCCTATATAGGGCCTTAGACCACTATCTCCCCAGTCCGGGACACAAGTTAATCTTGAGAAAATCGTGTCGCGGACTTAGAAGGATGGTTTCCTTGGGCGTCTGGTCCTCTCAATCCACAGAAATTCAACACGACGGTTGGTTTCGCGTGGCCAGTCATAAGCGAGTTCTCTCTAGTCGGATTCATTCTTGAACCTTTTCAAGTTATCTCATTTTTAGCTCATGTAGGAGCACCTTCCCCTTTAAAACATCGGACGTATCGTCGACTGGTGGGGAAAGGTACTTAGCTGCAGATCCTCAGACCTGATCAATGCCCCGCCCTTGATGGATGACCTTAGTCTTTCCCCAGGTACGGACCATTGACTTTCGGAGAGGGTTTGGTTATCACCCTTGACGTTGAGTGCTGGGATGAGTCTTGCAAAAAGTCCTCTGTGACGTTGATTGTCGGGAGGCCGTTTAGGGATAATCATCCGCGACCCTGTGGGCCAGGTCCTTCTATTGAGGTGGAGTCGTCAGTTTGAAATTCAACAGGTGAGATGTATTGGGTCCTAGAGGGACTGACCTGCTATATCTAGAGCCTTGCTCCTCAAAGAGTATACCTACAAAAGGCTTAAACTGGGATTTGTCCCGGTGAAACCCCTTCGGCGTGGTAATCAGTGCTCAGAAAGAAAAGGTACAATAATGCGGTAAGTAAACAAATGAACTCGTACGTAATGTAAGTGTATTTAAGCGTACCTTGCATTTACATAGCTCCCGATATATATAAGCGTTAGAGATGATTAGTCGGACCTAAACACGGTTAATTAGTCGAAACCCTTTGTTTAGCCGATAATCTGGAGCGTTTAGGAGATAATCGTTGGGCTTAGGCTTTTGGGCCCATTTGGCGAAGCCCGCGGACCTTTGTTAGGCCTACGATGGTGAGCTAGTGGAGGAGAGCGGAGATTCGTGAAGTCTTGAAGAAGAAACAACATAAAAAGGGGAGCCGGTCGAGGTGAACGGTTGAGCCCCTGAAACTGATTGCCTAGGGCATAGCACAGAGCTCAGAGTGGTACGTTCTTATGGGGCTTCTCGTTCTTCCCTGGATACAAATAAGATTCTAGGGAGGAGCCGTGGTCGGCGTATGCTCCAACGTGATGTTTGTGAATTTCGGAATGCGTTCCTGTCACTATAACGAGGAACACATGACTCAGTCCCAAGTGCTGACTCAGAGGTGTCCAAAAATACCCTAATCAAATTTCAATTCAAAACATATTTTAATGAAATAGCCATTGTTTTTGCCAAAATGTTGGACTACCCACCAAAAATCACAGGTGTAATACTACTATTCATGTTCCAAATTCAACAAATGCGACACCAAATTTGTCACATATTATGACCGATTCATATTTTAATTATAACTAAGGACGCCAAAATATCAACCAAATTTTTTTTCGGGTCACAGATTAATGGTTCAAGCGTCGGGTCATACGTGACATAATAATTATGTAATAATACTAATAATAAAATATTTATAAATAAGAAATACTAAATAAGAAATATATATTATACAACACCGGACACACATATGATCTCTAGACATTTCTCAATCGGCTGATGTCTTAGGGAACAAAGAACGGTCTAGATCAAAATAAAATATAACATAAATAAAAAATGTCTATTTATACTTAACCTCATATATCTTTTACATAATTGAGGAAATAATATATCAGAATAAGTTTTGTTTATAATTTATTTTGAGCACTATTTATAGAAACATTAAATTAGAATATAATTACATAATTGAGGAAATAATATATCAGAATAAGTTTTGTTTATAATTTATTTTGAGCACTATTTATAGAAACATTAAATTAGAATATAATATACTAAAAATATAGAAATAATATATCACATTAAATTTATGAAAATTGTAAAAGTAATATATGGATATTAAATTTAGTAACAATACTGAAATATTAAATTTATCAAAATTACATTAATATATGTAGAATTTTTTAATGGGCCTAACTCACTCTCGAAAGACGCCTTGTAAGAGGAGGATTGCCCTGAGCTTTATATATAGCTCAAGATCAGTTAACACAAGCGATGAGGGATTTAACACGCCCCCTCACGTGTAGGGTAGACTTTGACAAACCACTGCGAATGGATATTGGGGGTCCAACATCAATGTGGGATTCAACATGCCCCCTCACGCGCAGGGTGAACTTTGACAAACTATTCCGAACAGATATTGGGGGGCCCATCATTGATGTGGAATTTAACACGCTCAACATCAGGCAAAAGTTTGACTCTGATACCAAGAGTAAATAGGTATAAACAATAATTAACATTAAATTAGAATCGGTCTCTAATAAATTTGTTTTATAAGAGTCGGTTATAAAGGAGAAAGTAAGAGGGAACATTTAATTTTAGGAACTACTTAATTTGAGATATCAGTTGCCTGTCTGCTTTCTTAGACCTTCGCGAACTCTTTGTTCAGATTCAATTTTATATTTGATAGCTTGGTTATAATGTTTGAATCAAGGTGAGAGTTTAAAACTTTGAAGACCAAACTCTCAAAAGTCACGCGGGACATGAGATACTAGGGTTTGTTTTAATAGGTCAAGAATCTGAAATCCTAGACTTCATAATATACGAAAAATGATAAAAAAAAATAAAAAATGATTAAGATGATAATCTCAAATCATCGAGGTGGCGCTAAGACCATCCAAATGCTGATCACCGTTGTTTGAACAGTCTCCTAGCAATGAATAGATCGTCTGAACAACTAACCAAATCGTCCGGACAATAGTTCCACTACCCTGAACCGTCTGGACGCCTGTACAGCTTGTTTGGACACTTGTAACACCCATTTTTTGAAATCCTAGTTTTAAGTTAATTTCAACTTTGGAAAACATGATGACTTATTCAAGCGTTGCTAAATGTGTTTAGTGTTACCTTTTACATCGTAGGAATAAGACAGTGTTTGAAGATCTTCTTTGAAGGAGATGACAATATTCGACTTGAATTTTCGACGATAAAGAACACATTAACACCAATAAAGGTTACACAAAATGGAAAATACAAGTCGATGAAGCAATCCAATACAAATTACGACCTAACACTTTTAAATATTGTAAATGGTCCAATATAGTACGATGAATTATCTATGTGTTGTTGTAACTCACTACTCACTAGGACACACTAAAACAACTTTCAATTTGTGGAGGTGGTCGCTAGTCCTAACTCATTGATCAATCCAACAATCATATTCAAACACAGTTAAAGAATTTGTTGAGCTCAATATTTGACAAGACTAATTTAATCGAGCACCCAAACACAAACTATTGGGCAATGAAATTTTGTGAAGGGCTGGACTATTGTCGCTCTGGGATTCAGTTTGGCCCCCTTTTTAATGGTGTTTCTAATTTTCAAACTAGAAAACTAGTATAAATATGTTTGATAATATTTTTTTTTTAAAAAGAGTCATACGTGGACATCTATTTTTTGTACTGCTTTTAAAAGTCGTGAGAATGGTACATTTAAAAGCCAAAATGAACTTTTTTAATTGATAATTTTTTTTACAAGATTACCCTTATTTGAATTTCATTATTACGAAATAATATTTATTTTTTTATTTAATGATCTTTTTAGAGAAATTTATTGTTTAGTCCTCCAAAGATGAGTCAATTGTAAAAAAAAAAAACATTTGATTTAAACAATTAAGTTTATAGTCCTCAAAGAATTTATAGAAAAAAAGTTCTCAACAAATGTCCTCCCTATTTATTTTTATTTATGAAATGTGTCATTCTGACAATTGTGTGAATATTTACTCAATATTTCAAAATAATATTTTCAGTTCACTAAATTTCATTTTCACTCAATTTTCACTCAATTTGTTTTGCATGAATGTTCACTCAATAATTCAGAACGTTATTTCAGTTCGCTTAAATTTGTATTTATTCAATGTTTACTTAAAAATTTCAGAACAATAGTTTACTCAATGTTCACTCAACGAAAATAATTTACGCATTTGAGTCAATATTCACGTATACGTTTTTCAACGAAACATGTTTAAGTGGGGAATGAAATAAGTGTATGTAAAAGTTATTTCCTACAATGTTCACATATTCATGATTTTTACATAAATCTAAAACATATTCAAACATATTCAATTACCTGAATGATACTTGAATATTCACGTATCATATTTAAACCTAAGAAAAGGGATATAACACATTAATATTCACGCAAATCATGTGTTAACACATGTGTGAATATATTTTCCAAAACAATTAAAAAAAAAAAAAAAATCTAAGACAAGTGAAAACAATCGAAGTGAACATTTACTAAACCACGTATGAATATTTCATTAAAAATTAACAAAATGTAACACGAAGATCTGGTAGGGCGGCAATGGTGAGATTGACGTACAAGCAATGTTCCAACGGCGCGAAGAATACTGATGCATGAGCAACATTCCAGTTTGGATCTAAAGATTCTGGATGAAGCTAGAAATGGGCAATAGGTTGTATCTAAAGAGAGAGGAAGAGGGATAGAGAGAGATAGGTAGACGACAGAATTAAAAAAAAATATATATATATTCCTTTACCACCGACTATCGGTGACGAGATAGAGAGAGGCTCGGGTTTTGAACCCCATAATGCTTGACTGTTCGGCTGCAATTGAAGCTATTGTGGGTTGGTTGGTGGGAATATGAATTGAAGCCACTCACATTTAGGGTGGGAGTATGAATTGAAGTCACTCATATTCATGGTGGGAGTATGAATTTAAGGTGGGAGTATGAATTGCTAGAGATAGAGATTTAGAAATGCTACTGACATTTAGGGTGATGAGATAGAGAGAAATGCTATTGAACGCCATAATGCTTGATTAGAGAGAGAGGCTAGAGGAGAGAGGTGGCAATGAAATCTTGATTTATCAAATGTAGGGTTTTTCTCATTTATTCTAATTTATATAAAGGGTATAAATGTCAATTCTTTAAATTGGTCAATGATCAAAGGACTAAATACTAACAATATTTTAGAAAATGACCATATTACAACGTAACAGTTTAAAAATGTTTTTTTCTACTTGAACTCTTAAATAAGAGTTATTAAATAAAAACCTCTTTATTTTTTATTTTAAATATTTAAGATATTTAATTTTTTTTTTTCAACATGTGAGATTTTTTTATTTATAAATTTTTATATTAATCATAGGTTAATACAAGCAAATAATTCTTTTATACGTATTTTATTTTTTATATTTAGTTAATATAAAAAATAAATAAATATGTATAATATATGTGTATTTTAGTAATTTAATTATCATTTAATGCTATTACACAAATGTTTACAAAATGCTCATTGTTTGCTTCTCATTTTTAACAACAATTTTTTAACAAATTTACCAAACAATTCATAACACATTTTCAATAATTCCTTTAAAAAGGCACAAGGGGGCTAAACTAAGGCTAGTCCCGTTTGTTTAGTGTTTTCGCTCCCCAATTTTTATTCCTGTTTTCTAAATTTTGAAATTTAAGAACATACATATGTTTGGTTAATATGTTTTTAATCCCAAATATTCCTATAATATTGAGAAAACCAACTTATTCTCACTTAAAGGGCCAATATTATTATTTTAAAACTTCTTAACAACTTCTCCCCTTTGCTTCTTTCATTCATCAATTTAGGTCAAAGAGAAACACAATAAAATACTTTTTCATAATTAATTTATTTAGTTGTAATTAAGCAGAAAAAATAAAAAAAATCTTATATATGTATTTTAATTTTGCTATAATTTGTGCAACTTCATTGCTTGAAAAAAATATGTAAGTATTTAAAGTAAAAACAAAAACTATATTTATACATTTGAGAACTAAAGTTTGACCATCTCTTTTAAAGAGATGGACAACAATTGTAAACTAGATGAGATATAGGAATAATGGTTTAAGAAAGAAAATGTGATGACTATTTAATGAATGTTTTGTAACCTATATTGAGTATTTTTTTTTTTAGAATCCTACTTTTGAGGATTAAATAATAAAAAAAAAACATTTTATTTATCCCTTTTATTTTATTTTTAGTCTTTGAGTTATAATTAACTACTTATTTAATTCTTCCCTTAATATGAAAAAGACTTAAAAAATTCTTGATTTTAAAATTCCACTAATTATAAATTTTTTGTTTGGATAATTATTTTAGATGAAGAATTTAATTGTGTAATTTCATAATTTTCTTTTTTATATATGTAGAATTTTGAAATTCATTAAATTTTAATAATAGAAAATATGAAAATATACATAATAATATTTTTATTTTATTTTATTAATTTAATAATATATATTTTATGCCTCTTATAATAATAAAATTTTAGTAAGGTCATTTTTATTATACTATTTTTATACCTATTTATACTATTTTTATACGTATACCTATTACATAATTTTAATTATTATATTTTAATTATATTGTTTTTATACTTATTTTAATTATACTATTTTTACCTATTTTAATAATATAATTTTAGTAATATAATCTAACTATATTATTTTAATTATACTATTTTATACCTATTTTAATAATACAATTTTAATAATATCATTTTCGTAATATCATTTTAATTATAACTATTTAGATAAGTGAAATTTCTCTTTGGAGGGATTAGGAAATAACACCTATTTTGAAGGAATTTGAAAATTCCATTTCTTCTCTTTGAAAATCCATTTAACAAATTCAATGAATTTTACAAATAAGGAGTACACGAATAAAGAGTTTTAAAAAAGAATTTGTAAAATTCTTTTTCAAAGTAAAATCCTTAATGAAATACCATACCCAAACACAATCTAATTAAATTAAATGCTTAGTACTCTTAAGAGAGCTAGCATGGCTCCCATATCCTTAATTGAATTTACCAACGTCCTCAAATTAACACTTGTGATCGATCAAACAAAAAACAATGAAGTTCAAAATGCATCAAACTTCAACTACTTATTTATATTTCATCAATATTTAATGGTGATAAGGGTGGGATTTCCTCCCGTTAACTCTAAGGGTATTAAGAGATGCATCGAACAAGTCCTATAGTTGGGGGCAATAACCAAGTAATGGAATAACAGATAAACCAATCAACCCAATAAAACTTGGAAATAATAGTCAAGTCGAAAGAAGCTCGCCCACATGAATGACCTAAGCCTAGCCCACTAAATTTCTCGATCGGCCTAGGAAGTAGGAAAACCAACTGCACCTTGATGACCAACCCACGATAGACACTTTGAGCTGGTTATGGCAGTTTGGTAATATGGATAAATTGGAAAGTTTATTACTAGCCAACTTCGACCACGCTGCAAGAATCTAGGGGAATCAATAGGTAGACACAAGTATAAATACTGAAGGAAATCCTAATGATGGATATAACAAAACTTTCTACATACCTATAACATATTATCTTATTCTCAAGCTACATGTTATTTGGCTGATACCACACCAGTGCCATCTTAAGTCATTCGGCTGTTGTAGGTTATGGCGTTCAGGGAATACAATTCTTATTTATCGCATTTGGCACTGTTTGTGTAAAACTAACAAAAAACTCCTACATACTTTGTGACGCAGTTAAGATTGGGATTAGAAACTAGTTGACGTAAGGTGAAATACAAAAGCAAATGGCCTCCCCCTAGAGGATCACCTGACAGTTGTGGACTACACTTCCTGAACCCAACAAGTTAAAGAACTAAGGGCGTTGGTGGAACAATAGGTGAAAACCCTGAAAAAGTAGTTGAAAGTGTCTTCAACGAAAAATAGTGTTGATGAAAAGGCTAATTCTCCCGAATTGCCACCAAGGCCCCCATGAGCTACTCAAGGAAGTAAGTAAAATGACTTGAATTTATTGCCCCAAGAAAGGAGTTGAGGCACAAAGGAAAAAATGTAATAGAAGAACACCATCTAGATGACTTAGAGGTTCTCTTGGGGGCAACTGAGCGACCATTTACCTCGGCTTGATGGAGGAACTGTTCCCTCATAAGTTTGACCCTTTAAAGTTCGACAAATATACGGGAAAGTGCGACCCGACAAATAATGTACACCATTTTAGGCATGTAATGGCACTCTAAATCAAAGGACATTATGCGTTGTGCAGAGCTTTCACCACTACACTCGAATGTTTAGCTTTGGAATGGTTCCCTGGTCCACCACAATGCTCAATTTCATCATTTTTAGAGCTCAAAGTAAGCTTCATTAACTGCTTCATAACTTGCCAACATCTAAAAAAAGTAGCAAATAATATTTTGGCACTTCGCTAGTAAAAAAAAAAGACGATAAGATAGTATGTCACGCGTTTCAATGAAGAGTTGATCTGCATCAAATATTACAACTTAAATCTCATCATCAACGCTTTTACCCAGTGCTAAAAGCACGAACATTTCCAAGATTCATTGACAAGTCACTCGTTACAAAATATAACCGAATTGATGAAATGAACAAAGCCACATATGAAGCTCAAACATGTTAGGGCTACATGCAAAGGCAAGACCCCTAACAAGGATGTCTCTAGAAGGAATGAGAAGGATCATGCGAAACGTATGGTGGAAGTTCTAATTTTACAAAGAAGGGACTGAGAAACGTGGAAGGAAGATCGAGTTGACACTTCGAACATTTCCTTCCAAGACTGAGAAAGAATTCAACATAAGATCAAGTCATCTGAAAAAGTTATCTGGCCTACCAGGATCAATTTTAACCCGAACTGGACAGATAAACTAAAGTACTGTGATTTCCACAGAGATCACAGACAATGGCACCAATGATTGTAGGAATCTGAAGATGTAGATTAAGAGATTAGTGGAAAAATTCCACCACAATGGATCCCTTCAAGCGAATAGAGAGAAAAAGGGAGAAGGAAGACCACGATGCCAATGAATGTGACAAGAAGATGAGAGATGACAACACGAGCAAGAGTCAATACATAATCTATATGATCTATAGTAGTGGACTAGTGATGGGAGAGTCAAACCAAACCAAGAAGAGGAAGGTTCGAGAAGCGACCTTGGAGTGAAGCATCAAAGTGGTGCTTGTAGTGGCCCCTAGGATGGACCCACATCTAACCTTCAACAACGACGACCTCAGAGAAATATCACCCCGCATGGGGATGCTATAATAATCACTTTATGGATTTAGAACTTTCATGTTAGACGGATTCTACTAGGTAGTGGAAGATCAATCAATATTATTTTTGAAGAGACCTTTTGGTAGATGGGAGTTCCTAGGTCAGACATCTGTGTGACTCAAACTGTGATGGTAGAGTTCAATAGATAGTTGAGCTCGCCAAAAGGAAAATCACGCTATCGATCATCATTGGCAAGGACAATAGCAGAGTTACCAAGGGGGATAGCTTGTCCTTTGCCTCAAGTAACTCAGAGATAGCGAAGCAATGGGCAGACTCGAGGTGATAGTACAAAGCGTGGGCAGACTCAAACATAGGAAGACGAGGGTGTTCTTTGTTCTCAACTTTGGCATTATAAATAAGGGTATTAAAAAGGTATCAATTCTAGTTTTTTTTTTTTTTTTTGTAGCAGCTTCGATGGTATCATGAGTAGACATTTTTGCTCTGAAACATAAGTAAGAAAAAGTAGATAAACAAGGAAGAATTGGCTTGGTGTTGGGATAAAATGCACACAAGTTATAAATAGGGCAATAAAAAACAGTAAAACAACAACAAATAAGAAAATCATCAGTCAATGAATTGATGTCAAAGTCTTTTTTATTAGATAGCGTTGTCAGGCAACATGTTACAGGGAAAATAATAATTACAACTGCAACGAATAATGATTTTTCTCGGAAATACGTGACATTTGAAACAGCAATTACAAATATCAATGAGTCGTCTAATCTTCCATGTGGACTTCCACATCACAAATCGACACTTCATTCTATGGGAAGTCCAACTCTGCATCCAGGAAATTAAGATCCACATTGGGGAACTTGGAAGGCACGATGGATCAACAATGCTTGAAAGTGACGACCTAGATATTAATTCAAAGGTCATAAAGGATCGATATTCCTCCTTTTGGCGAGTGAACGCCTCGTCCTTTTTCTGGAAGTTACCGATAAGTTCATCGATCTTGGCAAAGAGTTTGGATGCCTTATTTTTAAGTTAAGACTCTTCTCTTTTCAGATCAAAAATTTGGGAGGTCATCTCTCCGATGATAACGTCCTTCTTCCTACTCAGAACGGCATGAGCTATCTTTTTTTGGTTTTCCGCCTCTACTAGAGCTACCGTCTTCGCCTCATCCTTAGCGGTCAACTCTCGCCTCAGCTCTTTGATATCCTTTTCAATATTCTCACGAGATGACCTATCAATTGCAAGGTCGGTTTTGACATTTTCTTTAGCTGATTTCTCAACTGCAAAATCCATCTCTAACACATTTTTCTCTGCACGAAGCCGCTCAAGTCCTCCTCGAGCTTTCCAGACTCATTGACTTGAAAATCTAGTTGGTCGTCCAACTCCACCATGGAATCAGAACTCCCAACTAGTGCTGAAAAGATATGGAAGCACTAAAGAAGACGTAGATGATTTGTATGAATAAGACGTATAGTTGATTTGTATGAGACAAGTGTGAGAAAGATATATACAATATAATGTGTATAAGATACCTAGAGGTATCTTATACACATGGCCACAATCCTAGGACTGCTCCATTAAGTTTGTCATGACCTCATCAATTTTTTTTTTTAGAATCTGGAAAGGATGAGCTCGGCACACTGAGGCTTTGGTGCATGGTGGTTCGGGACAATACTCTAATGGCTCATTTGGTTGGACGGAATGGAATGAAGATGAAATGGAATGAAATGGAAGAAGTAATGGAATGAGAGAATAAATGGAATGAAATGGAATTGTCAATAGAATCACCATTCTATTCACTTATTTGGTTGGTATGGAATGAGCGAAAGAATATAATACTAAAATATAATAAAATTTTCACTATTCTCTTATAATTAATAAAATTTTATTATATTTCACTATTCTATTTTTTCTCTCATTTTCTTATATTTCACTATTTCATTCAATTTTTAATTTCTATTCCCTAATTTCTGTTTCTATTCTCAATTTTCTGTTTCTATTATCAATTTTTAGTTATCTAATTTTCTATTTTTGTTCACATTTTTTTGTTTCTGTTCTCAATTTTTAATTTTTTGTTTTCAATTTTCAGTTCCTATTCTCAATTTTTTGTTTTTGTTCTCAATTTTTGGTTTATGTTCTACATTTGCTGTTCTTTAATTTCTAGATTGAGTTGGATCAACAATGGACTTTTTTGTAATTTTAGTTTTGATTTCATTGGGTTGAATTTGATTCCATCCCATTTCAAATGGAATAGAAATCGAGGGTGGAATGCAATTACATTTCGCCCCCAATTCTGTCCAACCAAACATGTCATAAGATTCTCGAGGCTGTCTTGAGATTTCTTTTAACATCAAGGAGCAGTAATTATTCATTGTGTGGTTACAACAATACCAGACCCTCGGCATACGACCTCTAAGCTACTTATCTCAATAGGAGACTGAGAAGGAGTACCTGAATTTTGTACGGAAATAACAACCACACCTTGTCTTCAATATGAGAGGGAACACTCCAATTCTAAGCCTTCAGGAAGAGGTAATGTGGGCTCGCTCTTGGATCCTGATGTTTGTGATAGATGAACTGGAGGGACCACCACGCTGCGACGAGGTTCGGACAAGGGGACAAGCCCAACAGGAGTTTTCGTTTTCTTCAAAGGGAGAGACAGAAAATGGTCCGTCTTGTTCTGAGATATTTTCTTGGATTTGGCTTGAAAAAGGACCAAGGTTAGTACTTTGTGAGAGAAGACTTTGGGAACCAGGAGTTTGTTCAGCTCAATAGCAGTAGTACGGCTAAGAGTATAGCTTTTGAGAGTCTCTTTTCCTAAAAATCAAAAGAAGAAAAACGACAGTCAGATTTCGGTAACAAATTAGATTTTCAAGAAATAGAAATTTTGAATGAAATCGTTACTTGGATTATTGAAACGATTCGGAACTACTGGGTCCGAACTCATCTCCTTGGGAGAAAATTCCCAGTCTCCACTAAAAAATAAGTAACAATTCTTCCAATTTTTAATTGACGAAGGGAGATCAGTATGGAATTGACACTTTGATGGGATGGATAGGTAAAATAGTCCCTTATCTTTTTTGAACTTCATAGAACAAACACACCAAACCATTTCAGGGGTTAGGGCTACATTATTAACACGACAAAGAGCTATTGCACCCATGATGTGATAGAACCTATTTGAAACCAATTGGGTATGACTGCTCTCTAACCAACTAAAAATTCCTCGAATAAATGAAGTAAAAAGGAGACAAAGGCTATACTTAAGAATCTACAAATAGAAACAAATTTCACCGTCTTTAGGATTGCAGGGGCACTCAGATTCACTAGGGACCCTAATAGTGACAAACTTGAGAATTCCATACTGACTATTCAGCTCAGGGATCAAATCTTCTAAGAAATTGGAAGGGTCATGATCTCCTAAACAATACGCATAATCGCGATGTGGCTAGGCTTTTTAGGAGCCAAATCATTCGATGGATTGATGTAAACCATACTACTGTCAAAACTACTCATAGGAAAATTTTCTATTGGAGGTGCGTGAATTTGGGAAATGTTAATATTCAGAAAGAAGAATGAAAAGAAAATGAAAAGAATGAAGTAGGAATGCAAGACGGAAGGTGAGAGAACTTACTAATGTTTTTTTTTTCAAGATTTGTCTGGTGACTTCTTGCCTTTATCTCCGAAATTAGTTAAGAAGTCAAGGAAAAAAATGATCACGTGGGATTCCCACCCATTACCTATTAGGATATTAACAGACGCAACGAATAGGCTCATCCGTTGGGCCCAATAGCCAAATACTGTGATAATCGATAAATGCATCAACCCAATAAACTTCATGAAGAATGGTGAAGTCCAAATAAGCTCACTCACTTAAATGACTCAAACTAGCCTATTAAATGTCTGGGTTGGCCTAGAAAGTAGGAAAACGAACTGCACCATTATGACCGACCCACAATGGCCTCCTTGAGCCAATTTCGACAAATTGGTAATGAAGTGGGAAGTTTATTACAATCCAACTTCGGCCACGATGCAAAAAACAAAGAAATCAACAAGTAAACACATATACAAAATACAGAAGGAAATTTTGATGATGGATATAACAAAACTTTTACATTCCCAGAACATATTAATTTATTGTCATGTAGGAAGTTTTTGGGCTTATAATACCACAGTTGTTTTATCTTAAATCATTCAATTATTGCAAATTTTGAGTTGCAGAGAGTGGAGTTCTTGTATACAAATATAAACGTGTGCACTGAAGCCTTGCTTAATGCCGTGATCTTACGTGTACATTGACAAAATGCAAATAATAGATTACTAACTTTTTAATCTAAATTGCACTTTTCATCTACGGTGTATACTTGTACTTTTATCACTGAGTTTTGATTACAATACATCACACTCTCACTCTTCCTTTAATATGGTGGAATGTAATAAAATAGAATAAAATAAATGAATATGATGGAATGAAATAAAATAGAATAAAATAAATAGATAATAGGATTCGAATTATTATAATAATAAAATAGAATGATTGTTATTATTCTTATATTTAGTGACAAAAAGAATTAGATTTGATATTAAAATGACCATTCTTATTCCAATGTTTTGTTAGTGTTGGAAATAAATAAAAAATAAATTACATTTGTACACTAAAGTCTTCACTTGAAAAATATATAATTTTTTAAAATAAAAAATATTGGAATGTAAACTAAATAAAGTTCAAAATAAGAGGTAAATGTATATACAAGTGTGTATATATATATATACAGAAGAGAGAGAAAAGAAGAAAAAGACGAAGAGGAAGAGGGAGACGGTGGATAGGGGGCCAGGGGCCGGTAGGGGGTGGTTGGTGGTGTTACCGGCTAGGGGTAGGGGTGGTGGTACTGAGGGGGTTGAGGGGTTAGTGGGAGAGAGAGAAGGGGAGGGAAGTATAACAAAATAAAAAATTAAGGGATATATTTGTTATAAATTTAAAGTGTTAAATAATAATTTAATAAAATTTTGAGGTAAAATAGTAATTTAATTAAATATCATTCCCATTCAAATATTTTGGTAGTGTTTAGGCGCGTTTTTTGACCAATGAAAGATTAAAACTTAATCTCATGTAATTAGGATTAACTAATATCAAATTTATGTTGTGATCGATTAATCCCATATATTTTTAGAAATAGAAAATTATTGGTAATGTGAATGAAATTAAATCTCAAGTGCCAAATATAAGAATAAAATGATTATTCTCATGATTATTTCAATCTCTTGTGTACGTAAAAGTTTATATATCAGTATTCGAAATTTCACATTGAACTTCCACGCAAAGACTAGAGTGAGTGATGAGTGCGAAATACTGTATTTGCAAATACTTATTAAACACCTTTTCAGAAAACATAAAATATATGGTTAGAATCGTTAACAAATATAAACAACATACAAATTCGGATAAATTGAGTTGAACGGAATTTTCAATTCTACTAAGGTATCAAGACTTCAAGTCTTGCTATAGCAAGAATTATATTATATTATATTTTTTAAAAGTCGATCTGTAATTTTTTGACAGATTGATCACTGAAGCTTGAGTTTGGAAAATATTATTTAATGTAATTTATTTTTTTGGAAAATAATTGCTGCTGAGATTGAGATTGAGATTGAGATTGATAGAAGTTAAAAACCAAAAGGATGTTGATTGGTTGGAACCCACAAATCGTTGAAATTTGCATGATCTTTTCATAACTACCCACCTAACTACCACTGTTTGTGGTCCCTAATATAAAGCACGGACATAATCATTTGGCATACGTCCTGTTGCTATGATTAGTGAATTTGGCATGGTCAAAATTTGAAAATGCGACCGTGCATTCCAAGTTTTGAATCAATTACATATAGTTAGGTCCCCTTTCTTTTCCGCGATTTTTATTCTTGCTCCTAATATTTTAATATTAATGTACAGAAACAAATTTAATAAATACGTCTTTGTTCATAAAATTTTATGAGTAATTAGAGACTATTTTCTAAATTTTTTTATCAAAAACAAAAAAAATACTAAATTCTATTAACTCTCACAAAATTATTTTTACTATCATCCCGTCAACCTACCACCACTCTGTCAACCAACATACATTTAACGAAAAAAGAAAGAAAGAACTAATGTCATACTCAAACATGTTTTTTTGTTTCTGTTCTCATAAATTAAAAGAAACAATTTCATAACAATATTTATTATCAAACATGTTTATATTTCTGGAATACTCCAGAACGGAAACATAATTCTCTTCCCATTTTATCTTATCCTAGTTATTGAAACCAAAATCAGAAAACACAGAAACACTAACCAAAGGCCACCTAAATTGCTACTTATAAGATATTGTTATGTTGTCATAATTTTGATAGGAAAATTCCTCTAAAGGTCTTATAAGTGTAAAATATTACTTATGTGAGTCTCATCCAATTGATCTTTTTACTTTTGGGATGAGATCTAGAAAGTGATATTTTTCACTTATAAGACCTCTCACCAAGTTAGCCATTTTGATATTAAAGATTGCATATATCACTATAGTCAAAATATTAATTTTATATAGACTGTGGTAGTGCCTCCCATGTTTATGAACATAGACAATTCATTCTAGCGTGTAGTGCTGAGGTTGTGTTTTTCGTATTACATTAGTTTTATGCCCGTGCTATACACACGAACTATTGAGTTTTATATTTATTTTGTGTTTGATTTATTTTTTATTTGAATTGTAATTTTAAAATACATGCAACTTAAAGTTAAGATATAATAACCAGGACTTTATACATTTTTTTTTAATATATATCAAATTTCTTTAGTTTTTTATTTATTTATTTATTTATTTATTTCTCTTGAATGGGCTATCTTAATGGCATTTTTCTAGTTTATTCATTAGTTTTTTTCTCCAATATGTCCTTAGAGCGTCTATTGTGGGTTAAGCAATCTATTATTCTAATTGTACTATTGATTATTATGACCAATTAGTTTATTTAGTATTTTTTGAAAAGTTTAGGTGTCATAAAAGGATAGGGCTTATTTTTTTTTTTATTGATGTCAGGCTTTTTCGTGGTAGAGGTTGAACAACCCATTTAAAATTACTTTCAATTTTAGTTTTTCTACGGTTACATGGATTTCTTTTTCACGCTACAATCATAAGACCCTAAAAATCGCTCCAAATTCTATCCAACATGCATCATTATTTCGGATTTCTTTAGCAAGTTACCAATATATGAAAATACCAAGATGATTTAGTTCACAATTTATGAGTTTTAAAGATTGTCCTAATTCCAAATGTATGACGACCTACAAAAGACAAATCGTGCAATTTTATGCTATGGTGTTCATTAATATCCATTATCCTTGAAACAAAATAAAATGACACTAGCAATAACAACTCTAAATTAATAAAAAAAAACAGAGAGAGAAAACTCAATTACTTCACACAGAAATCAAAAGGGAGTTACATGCAGAAGAACAAATAGAAATAAAAATGATGAATAAATTTCTCACATTTAGATCGGCAGATCAAATAATGATTGAGCTTTATCAGTCTCGACGTTGATCTTGATCTCGAAATCCCCATATCAAGAATTGGACATAACTTGAACTAAATGTTTTGCAATTGAATGAGAAGACATTGGAAAGTTCTTGACATATATATTTGCAAGGTATTGGAAAAATATATGGATATACATGATATTATTTCTGTACTTATCAAGTTCAAGTAGTAGCAAAAACTTGAAGAATAAACAAAAGAACATGAAAAAATTTAGACAGTTTTAAGGGAGTGTGTGCAATTATGGGGTGAAGAAGGAAGGATCTTTATAGAGTATTTTGTTGTTTTGTGGAGTCCTACCAAATTTTAACCATTGGGGCAATTATGTGAAATCGATGTATACATTTTAATGGAATATTATGACAATAATTATTTTTGGGTATACCCACAATTGTCCCTCTACCTACTCAAGATGAAACACTAACTCGTTCGAGGTGCGTGACTATCCTTCTCAAAAAATACTTTTCCGTAAGGTCGAACCCTTGACTTTGTAGAGGCTCCTCAATTAAGCTACACCTAATTAGTATATTATGACAATAAATGATTGAATACCTTCGAAATACTACTCTCACCTTGAAAGCATTGAATTGATAGAATTACGACAATGAAATCAATTGAGGAATACTCTTAGTAATTAAAATATACTCAAAATCATTAGAAATAAGAAAAATAAAGTTGGTGAGCTCTCATTCCACGTCACGTTGCTCAATTTTGTTAAAATGAAAAACAAGTTCTTGTAGTTACATGTTTCATATTTTTTTTGTGTTATTACTATCATTCTCAATCTTATTGATATTATTATTAAAAATATTAAATAAATAAAATAAAATTTATTTTATCTCCTTAAGTTGGAGAAGGACAAACAATATTCTTTTACTTCTTGGTAAATAGCTTAAACCTTGAGGGAGTATTTTCATACCATTATTTTGATTTCCCAAATAGAGTGAAGTCACAAAAACAACGGGTTGAGGAGGCACTTCCATAAGTTTGAATTTTAAGTTAGATTAAGTTGGTAAACATAAAAAAATAAATAAAAAAATAAATTTTATTCATCTTAATACATCATTTCCACCAAAATAAAATTTAATTTGGATTTCTTCCCATCCAGATACTTGAAATGCACAAAATGCCATGAAGAAATCTTTTCTACGAAATAATGATGTTTTGCCTAAAATAATTTTATTAGAAATGTTCCATATGACCATGTTTTAAAAAAGGTCTCCCAAAGGTCATATTTCATATAAAAAATAAAAATAATCAAGAAAATCATGTTTTTTCCAAAAATAAAAATAAAAAATCAAACTATGTTTCTAAAAATTTTGTTTCCAAGCCATCAAGTAGAAAAAAAAGAAAATAAAATAAAAAATCATATTTTGAAGAAATTATGTTTTTTTCTAAAAATAAAAAAAAAAAAAATCAATTCAAATTATATTTCTTAAATCATGTGCCCAAAAATTCTTATTTTTTCTTCTTCAAAATGTCTTTAAAAATGAGAGAAAAAAAAAAAAAAATCATATTTCCAAGAAATCAAGGTCCCCTCCTCCCAAACACCCCCCCCCCCCCCCCCCCCCAAAAAAAAAAAAATAAAAAAATAAAATCAAGATATAACGTTTCCAAGCAAACATATTTAAAATAACTACAACCAAAAAAAAATGATTCTTGCTCATTATTATCAAACCATGCTTTTTTAATCAAGATGGTCAGATATTTATTTTTTCGTTAATGGTAGGCCAAGTCCATATAATAATTAAAAATAATTATATGTCCAAAACATACATTCATCCTATACATCATTCTTACTAATAAATTTGGACTAAATTTCTAATTTAGTCTAACATTAAGACTCATTGCATCAACTCCCTCCATACAAACTTGCCAATTTCAAGAATAAATGAGAAACGGTTATACTCGGAGAATATTTAAAAATCTTAAAAAAAAAAAAGTTTTACCTCGTTCTAGAAACCAAAAACAAAAGTCCTGATTCATTTAGAAAGGAATTTAAAAGTTTTTGCATGGATAAAAACTAAAAAAAAAAATTGGACTAAGTGGCTACTAGGAATATCATATCCCAAACTTTTGAATCTTATTGTTTAGACATTTTTTCTGAGTTAAACTTTTAGTCCATTTCAATAAAAATAAAAAATAAAAATATTTTTAAAAATTTGGGTAATCTAGCATACCAATTCAACTCAATACTAGATCACAACTTCTTTCTTTTCTTTTCTTTTTTCCCAAATCCAAGCTGAACCATTTCATGAAAACCAACGCTTACAAATCCTCATCTTTCTTTTTCAAATAAATAAGACTTCAAAGAAAAAATATTTTCCAAAAGTGTTTGAAACAACACGCTTTTCACTCTCAATTTTTATATTGTGACATGTTTGTATTTTAAATAAATAAGATTGCAAAAAGGAAAAAAAAAAAAAAAAAATCTATTTGAAAAGTGTTTCAAATAATGCTTTGGTTATTTTTAAAATATTTTAGGGTGCGTCAGCTGGTGACTCAATTGGAGACAATTAGAGGGTGAGGCCTAAAATATCTAGTCCAAGTTTTTTTTTTTTTTTTTTTTAATTCTATCTATCCATTATTTTGTTATTCATTAGTCTTTTAAAGATTGTCTGTAATAAGGGTGTGTGAGTTGGGTTTACTTTATGCACTTACTTCCTTGTCTTTAAATTTCACATTTATTTATCTACTTTTACGTTCCATTCATATGTTGTGTTTATGATTACAACTCCTCCTAAGGCATGCACAATTTGCGTATGTATTCACATGATCACGATGACGAAATCTTTTAGGACTAGATAGAGGGATCATATGGATACGTCTTGCCATGTTGGTTTATCTGCTTAGAATGGCATTGAAAGCAACGTACTCGGATCACCTAGTTAAGATGTTTGTACCTACGGTTTATCTTTAAGGTTTCCGAACCACTTACACTAAGGGTTTGAAGATCTAGAGATCGAACTTTTCGTAGGATATGTAATAATTGAATCCATGAAAGTCACATTGTGATCTTAAGTTAAAGTACTGTCCAAATTCTTAGAAAACACCATGACCTAGGATATGGAAGAGAATTTCAATTGTCACATAATTGATGAATGGAATGTTTTAGGATGGAACCAAACTCGTTCCATCACCAGGATTTGAAAAACTTAATTCGGTGTACAAAAAAGAAAAATCAAAATACGCACAGACGCACAAATCTATCGACTTCCCCAAAAATATAAAAAATTCTGATGAGTTTGATTTGTCTTAAAAAGGGGGTTCTCAATTGCTGAATATGAGTCATATCCTAAAGTCTTGTAATCTAACCTAGTGAGTATATATTTAGTTTTCTTTGTGAAAGATGTAGAATTCAACTCTCTCCTAATTTATGTACTAAAAAAATTATGAGCCATGAAAGTTGGTGAATATCCCTATGATTTAAAATAAATCATAGATTTCGACTTAGAGATGTCATATTCTGTTAGATCCAATTTTTTTTATTTTTTTTAAAATTTAAACTGCTCAGATAAAAATATTCATTCAAGATAAAAATCTTAATCAAACGAGATGAAGATTCTAGATTTATGAAGAGCTAAGGCGAGATTAAAGGGAGGTTTCCGTTGATTTCAGAAAAACACAACGGGGCTTTAATTTTTAATTTACTGTTTACTTTTTGAGAATTAGATAGTTCCAAAATTCTCAAGACCCCTAAGAGGGAAATTGTTATTTTTGGCTTAAAATTTTACAAAAGATCTTTTACAATGGGAAATGCATTTTTCAAAACCAAAAAGATTAAGCGTCAATCGGCCATCCCAGGACGTACAATTGGGCTCAAATTTCGCAAAAGGTTGTATTTGGTAATTAATCAAAAATTCCGTTTGTACGTTCGATAGGCTTTAATTGGCTTCATATAACCAATTAAATTCTCTGAACAAGTACAAATCAAATATAGGGTTAAAACTGAAGAATACCTAGTGATATGGGAAAAACCCCGCTTACAACTGACATAAGTGTGGGAGCCTTAATGGGTCGGGTCGGGTCAGGTCAGAAATCCAACTGGAACTATGCATACCCGATGTGTTGTGTGGGCTGAGCATAATAAGCCCATCGGTGAAAGATCTTAACAATCCACTATATAAATCAGTTAGCCTCATGAGGAGGCTCATCAATGGGTAATCTGAACCCACGACAATCAAGCCAAATTATGAATAGGTCAGCCCATAATAACATTAACTCCTCTGCATACGGATGTTATAAGCTATTGACTGTAGCGGCCAGCATTTAGTGGAACATATTACAGAGATTATCTCCTGGATAAATAGAGAAGATCGTGATAGTGCTGTTAGGAGAAGATATAGTAACGGACGACCTCACCAATGAAACGACAAGTTAAACCGAGGCTATATAAGGGGAAGGTATTATTATTTATTTTTCACGATTGATCTGAGTATTCTAACTTTCTCCATAACCAGATTAACTTATTCTCACGCTGGAGATTCTTTGTCTGACACCACACCAGTGTCCCTACTTTAGAACTCTACGGTTTTGCAGGTTAAATGAGGAAGGTGAAGAGGTTTTTGGCACGTGAAAAACTGATTGCACGTGCTGAGAATTCTTGGCAACATCGGTTGACACCGTCTGTAGGAAATGCTAACAAAAAAACTTTTCGTCGCAATAATGAGGCAACTACGAGTAAGAGGAGCAACACCAAGCCAAAGCAGTGACTTTCCACCACCAGCTGACAATGAAGTTCCAGTAGGAAATGATGAGGAGGTTCATGCTGATCCTTCACCAATAATTCACAGCACAAATGCAAAGATTGATGCTTTGACTGGGAAGATATCAGAGATGATGGATATGATCAAGTATGTGGCAGAGATAATTGCCAATAACATACCGCAACTCCCAACTATCGATAACGGTCTGGGAGAAGAAGCAAAGTCTCTGGGGTCTACAGACCCATAACCCCAAGGGGAAAGAGTTGTCCAGGGGGATATCAATAATCAACAACAGGAGAGAAGGGTGTTCAGCTGAACTGAGACTGTTGATTCATGTCAATAACCTAGAAACAGGAAAGAGAGTGATCTACCCCTAGTTGAACTGGATATGCTATTAAAGGGCACTAAAATGCCATTCACCTAAGATATCCTAGTAGTTCTACTCTTTGAGAGGTTTGACCTCACGAAGTTTGAGAAGTATGATGGAAAAGCAGATCATGTGGACCACATCCGCCAGTTAAAGCATGTCATGAACTTATATGGAGCAAGTGACTTAGCATTTTGCAGGGCTTTCGCCACGATTTTGAAAGGTTCTACCTTTGAGTGGTTACAAAAGCTTCCATCTAACTCCATCCCATCGTTCAAAGACTTTGGAAAGATGTTCATCAATCGCTTCATAGCCTGTTAAAGGTTGATGAAGGGATTTGAATATTTGCTGGCCCTGCAACAAGAGAATAGAGAATCTTTGCACCAGTACATGAGCAAATTCAATGAAGAACTGATGTGCATTGAGGGGTGTAATGCAAACCTCATCATCAATGCATTTATGTTAGGGTTGCGCTATGGCAGGTTTCAAGACTCTCTTACCAAGAAGAATCCCAAGAGCATGTATGAGCTGATGAAAAAAAGCTAAGCCCTACATGAATCTGAAAGACGTTAAACTTGTGAGAGAAGAAATGGGATCAACCAAAGATCATCCCAAACAAAGCAAGAAGGACCACGACAGATCAAAGGGCAACAACTCAAATAAGCAGAAGGATCGTCCCAGGGGAACATATTCCAGATCGAATACACGTCAAGAGCCAAACCTCCCAGGCTTACGGATGTCAATCTCAAGGATTCTGTATGAAATCCGATCATCCGAGGTAGTCTAGTAGCCTTTCAAGCAGCATATTAAGTCTAACAGGAAGAACAAGTCAAAGTATTGTGATTTCTATAGGGACCATAGTCATGACACTAATGACTGTTGGGTGCTCAAAAACAAGATCAAGCAACTAATTGACATGGATTAGTTACATAGCTATTTACAAGAATGTTTAAGGAACAGAAAAAGGCTTAGAAATGAAGGTCGCCACGAAGAAAACCATGACAAGGAGCACAAATAAGATCGTTCTGAAGGATATCATAAAATTATCTTCATGATAAAAACTGCTAGACCTACAACAAGGTAATCCAAATGTGAGCAAAAGGGGAAGGTCCATGAGGCAACACTGGAATGTTGCTTTGGAGAAGTAATATCGATAACCACAAAATTAAGATTGGTCATCACTTTCTCGGATGAAGGTTGCAAGGGGATTGTGCACCCCCATGAAGACGCCCTGGTCATCACCCTCTAGATCTCCAGTTTCGAGGTAAGACGAATTTTAGTTGACACTGGCAGTTCTACTAATATTATTTTTGTGGACATGCTGAAGCAGATAGGAGTGCCCAGTTCAGACATTAGTTCATCCCAAACTGTCATGGTGGGTTTCAATGGGGACCTCAATTCTCCATGAGAGAAAATCATCCTGTCAGTCACTGTGAATAAAGAGGAAAAATGGTATACAAGGGCTACGGAGTTCATGGTGATGGACTCTTCCTCACCCTATAATGCAATACTGGGATGACGATGGCTATATGTGATGAAGGCAGTAGCATCAACATACCACCAGTGCATTAAATATGTGAATGATGGCTTGGAAGTAGTAATACGAGGTGACTAGATAGCATCAAGGCAATGCTTCGCAATGGCCATGAAGGCAAGAAAGAAGGCCTTATAGCAATTAAAGCTGGAGCAAGAAACAACTCCACGAAATAGCTTAGCCCATGAGATTGATGATTCCAGAGAACACACCAACGTTCTTTAACCTGCTGAGCAAATACGAGATATCACCTTCAATAAAGGAGCTCAGAAGATAATGATAAGGGGATCCCTAAGCCAGACTAACGCAGAGGAAATCAGGAAGTTGCTCAAAGAGAACCTAGATGTCTTCGCTTGGTCTCCAGAAGATATGAAGGGCATCAGCCCCGATATGAAAATCTACCGCCTTGATATTTTTCGATCTTATCCTCTAGTCAGGCAGAAGAGGAGAACATTCAGTCCTGAAAAGAAAAAGATGATCGAAGTTGAGGTGAATAGGTTGCTCTCAATTGGCCACATAAGGGAAGTGATATACCCAAAATGGTTGGCCAATCCAGTCCTCACCAAGAAGAAGTATGGAAAGTGGAGAATGTGCGTGGAATTCACTGACCTCAACCAGGCATGCCTAAAGGACTGCTACCCAATGCTGAGGATAGATCAGATGGTAGACGCATCAATAAGGCATCAACGGCTAACTATGATGGATGCGTATGCAGGCGACAATTAAATCCACATGGATAAGCACGATGAGGAAGAGATGTCGTTTGGAAGAACTATGGAGGTCTACATTGTCGATATGCTGGTTAAAAGCTTGAAGAATGAAGACCATCCGATGCAGTTGGTAGAGGCTTTTTCCATACTGAGGAAGTTCAACATGAAATTAAACCAAGAAAAATGTGCTTTTGATGTTGCATCCGACAAATTTTTGGTTTTCGTTGTGAACCAAACTGGTATCACAGTAGACTCAGGACAGATATAAGCTGTTCAAAATATGAAATCCCCTGCAACCATAAGATAAGTTTAAGTGCCAATGGGGATATTGATGGTCCGGAATATATTCATTTCCAAATTCACTGATAGGTGTGCCCCGTTCTTCAAAATCTTAAAGGGGAGGTAAACCTTTCAGTAAAATGAAGATTATGAGCAAGTGTTGCAATCTATCAAATACTACTTGGGCTCAGTTGAGATGCTAGCTAAAGTGGATCCAATGGAGGAGCTTTATCTCTATTTGGAGGTAACACCCGTGGTAGTAAGTGCAGCGCTGGTAAAAGATCACACAGGAGAGCAGAGGCTAGTTTACTACATCAGCAAATCATTGGTCCTAGCAGAAACTCGCTACACTGAACTGGAAAAGCTCGTCCTAACACTAGTGCCTGCAACACGGAAGCTCAAACAGTATTTTCAAGCGCATGAGGTCAATGTGCTGACCTCTTACCACCTTAGGGCTGTAATGCACAGACCATATGCTTCTAGGCGTCTCATGAAGTAGGTTATGGAACTTTGTGAATTCTTCATCAAGTACAAGCCTAGAATAACAATCAAAGGGTAAGCCTTGGCAGACTTTATTGCTGAGCTGACTCTTCCAGAAGAGATGGAGCGGAAGATGGAGAGTGCCCTGATTAGTCAACTACTCCTTGGAAGCTATGGGTAGATGGAGCCTCAAACATGAAAAGGTGCGGTGTAGGTATAGTCCTAGAAATACCTAAAAGAGATCAGCTTGAAAAAACAGTGCAACTCGACTTTTGAACCTCCAACAATGAAGCAGAATATGAAGCAGTAATCATTAGGTTGACTCTTGCCAAAGAGTTAGGAGCCCAATATTTGGAGGTAAGATTAGACTCCCAACTGGTGGTTAACTAGATAAATAGAGTATTCATGATAAATGAGAAAAGGTTACGCCTTTACGTTGAGAAGGTGAAGGAACTAGTCTCCCAACTTCCGAGTTGCAAGTTTGAAGCCATTCTAAGAACTAAAAACGAGAAAACGGATGCACTGTCAGTGTTAGTTCTACTTTTGGATTGGATCAATGATTTGAATTATTAGAGTTCCTCGAGCAGCCATCTATTGCAACCCTAGCTAACTATTGTGCATGCATAGGTCACCTAGATCTAGAAGAAGACTGGAGAACACCTCTGGTTCAGTATCTTAAGGAGGAAACTCTGCCAAAAGACAAGGATTCTTCTAGGAAGATCTTATACAAAGTGTCAAGGTATGTGCTGTCCAATGATAAACTGTATAGGAAATCTTTCTCCCAACCTTTGCTACCCTGTCTAGGACCAAAGGAAGCCACCTATGTCCTACAAGAAATGCATGAAGGGTTTTGCAAAAACCATCAAGAAGGAAGGACTTTGGTTCACAAAGCGCTAAGAGTGGGTTACTATTAGCTGACAATATGCACAGAGGCGCAAGAGTACGTTAAGAAATGTGATAAATGCCAACTGTTCTCCAATGATATTAAGGTCCCAGCTCAGCACCAGTTTCCAATAATCAGTCAATGGCCATTTACTCAATGGGGGATGGGGGATGGACATGTTAGAGCCGTTTACCCCAGCATCAGGAAACAAAAAGTACCTATTGGTGGTCATTTACTATTTCACCAAGTAGGTTGAAGCTAAAGCATTTGCAACGGTGGGAGTGAATGAAGTAAAGAAGTTCATTTGGAAGAATGTAATATGTCATTTTGGCATCCCAATGATACTCATATCTGATAACAGAACAGCTTTTACTGGCGATAAAGTTGCATGGATGTACAATAAATTGAATATTTAACACTGTACATCTAGTCCAGTGTACCCGCAAGCCAATGGACAAGCGAAGGAAATAAATCGATCTATTGAGGAGACACTCAAGAAAAGACTAATAACACCAAAGATGAGTGGGTAGAAGAATTACCAGGAGTGTTGTGGGCCTACCGAACTACTCCAACAACCACCATAGGGGAAACACTTTTCTCCATGACTTACGCGACTTAAGCTGTTATTTTAGTGGAGATTGGGTTGCTGTCTGGGCAAGATAGTAGAATCAACCTTATGGAGAATGAGGAAGCTATACAACAAAAGATGGATAAGCTGGAAGATAGACGTTATAGGGCATCAATGAGGATAGCAACTTACAAGTCAAGGATGTCACAAATGTTCAACCATGCAGTACGTCCATGACATTTTGTAATAAGATACCTACTACTCCGGAGGGTAATGCCTCATTACCCAGAAGCTCACTTCGGAAAGCTAGCTCCTAATTGGGAAGACCCCTACCAAGTTACCAAAGTAAACAGGCCAGGGGCCTACTAGTTGGAAGATCCTGATGGTGTGGCGATCCCCAAGCCTTGGAACATCTATCACTTGCGAATATACTTCGTATGAGTCTTCTGATCATTCTATGTCTATGTTTTTCATTGATTATTTTGAAGTTGCTATTTCTTTTTGTGAGAAACATTCTTTGAATAAAGCAAATAAATATTTTCTCTATCAATTTTGTGAAACACTTATTATTGTGATACTATGATTATGATCACTTGTACAACATTTAGTGAATTGAAACTAAGTGTATGCAGAACATTTGACATTGGAGTCAAGTGCAAAATAACTGAGCAGATCAACTTACTCATAAAATACTTAGCACAAAAAGCTTATGGAAATGAAAATCAGCGGTCAAATCATGCTTACTCCTCTCGGACTTCTTAAGTTCCTCCTTGAGTTCATGAAGATGTGAGATAGCGCAGAAATGGGTGCTTCCATAGTAGAAAAGATAGCATTGACATCTTCTAAAGCTTGAAGATAAGGGTAATCCTTAGTAGCAGTCTTAGCCTTTGTCATTAGGGCACAGAAGTTCTCACCGTCTCTCGAATTGAATCACCTCGAAAGAAGAAGGGGTAGGCAATGAGGAAGAAATGGTTGGCCGTGACATAGTTGCAGAAAAATGAGAAAGAAAAGAAAATATTTGAAGATGTAAGGAGAGAAAGTGTTCAGATTTATGAAGAATATCGACTCTTGGTTTGGATTTAAATAGCTAAACTAATTAAGAGAAAAATAAAAATGAAACGTCAAAAAAACGTGCATTAAATGTACGAGTGATGTGTGCTGACAAATTACGTACCATAATTATCACAGTGTATTTTCAAGAATTAATTGGTGGCTACTGTTTTAAGCAGGTCATGATGATAAGAAGAGTTATCATTAAAAAAAAATTAATTATAGATGTCAAAAAAGAAATTGAAAAGAAAAAAGGTCAGATTAGGGAATAGCACTCCAATCAGCAACATTTGGCTGATCAGAGGTCTGTAGACCGGCAGCATCAGTAAGCAGGCTGATCAGGATGGGTTGGAGCTGAGCTCTCCTCTGGTACCTCAATGAAAAGAGTGGGCAAGAGCTCTTCGACCTCTGCAATCTCTTTCTCATCACCAGTAACATTTTCCCCTTTTGGAGCATCCTTTAATTCAACCTCTAGAAAAAAGAGATCCAGGTCTAGATGTTCTTCCAACACTCTCTGCTAGTAGTAGCTGAAGCCCACCATATGTGTAAGACCTCGATTCATGCTTGTACTTCATTTAGTTTCATTTTAGAATAATTGAGAAAATTTGAAAAAAAATTGGGTAAATTTAAATTTCAATTAAAAGTTTAGGGATCTAATTGGAAATTTCTAAAAAATATTTAATTTAAAATTGTTGTAACTGATTTTCAAAATAAAACGTTTGGGGGAGAAATTATAATTTTTGAAAAGTTGAGAAAATTTAAGAAGATAATTTGGGCTAAAATAAAAATTCATATGAATAGAAGGGGAGGAAAGAGAAATTTATCTAAAGATATTATATATATATATATATATATATATAGGCATGTCTATTAGTCGGGATTCCCAAAGGTTTTAGAGAAAAATCGAAAGAGAGAAAGAGAGAAGAAACGGAGGAAGAGAAGTTAGTGATCGCCGGTAAAGGTTTTTCAGCGTGAAAGAGGTTGTTTGACATCTTATTGGGTGAAATAGGTAAGTGTGTCATCCTTTTGGTTTGTTTGAAAGTTTGGGAGTGTGTATGTGGTGGTGTGTGCTTCTTCTTTTTTTACTGTTTTGGGTTGTAATCGGTGTGTGTGGGGTGTTGTTTGGTGTGTGTTTTGGTTGGATTGAAGGGGATGAGGTTGGTAGAGTTAGTTGCTAGATTGGGGTGGTTGATCATGGAGGTGGAGTGGTGAATTTGGTGGTCGGAGTTGGTGACGAAAAAAGAGGAAAAGGAAAGGTTGTTCTGTCAAGAGGAAGAAGGTCAAAGACGAAGGCCATTTCGCCTAGGCAGTGGAAGTTTGCTTATGCGATAAAAGATCAGTGAGCAAGGAAAATCGCGTGTTCGCCTAGGTGGAGGAGTTCTCGCCTAGGCAGAAATCCGTCAGTGTGTTAACTGAGAAAATGAGGAGCAGGTTCGCCTAGGAGGTAGTAAGTTCGCCGAGGCGGTAGAAAACAGTGTGCAGGACAGAAGAAAAAAGGTGTGAGTTCGCCTAGGCGGAAAATTGTTCGCCTAAGCAGTGACTGTCAGTGTGTAATTCTGAACAGTAAAGGCACTTGTTCGCCTAGGCGATTGGTTTTCTCTTAGGCGGTAGGAAGCAAGATCATATATTAAGAAATTTCTAAGAGGATTGATAACCGTTTCGAAGCGGGTAATGTCTTTCATTAGCATTTATGATTTACTAAATTAGTTTTCTAGCCTTAAAATATCAAAATGAAGAAAATAAATATTGAGACCGTTTATATAAAACTTTAACGACACTAAAACTCGTTAAATCATATTTTCACATAACAAAACGTGGGGAATGGGAATTAATGAACGTAGGGCTTGCATCGCAGGATTAGGTTAATTTTCACTATCCTATTAATTTAGGCCCTGTCACAAATAGGCTCACGACTTCCGGAGAATCAGTAGTGGAGAGTCAGGAGAGCTTGTAAATATAGATTATCAGGTGAGTGTACTGTCTTCTTGCAAACCTATTTTTATATATATAATGAAAAATGTGTTTACTTAATATTGTATGATTTTATAAATGATATGGATCAAGTAGGTTTCAGGTGAGTTGGTAAAAATGGATTTTCGTTGAGTTATATTGGTTTTAAAAAGAAAGATTAAAAAAAATAATCTGTTGGATTTGGTGGTTTTAAAAGAGAGTGAAAAAAATGGTTTTTACTGAAATCAGTGGATATGTTTAAAAGAGAGTGAAAAACATGATTTTGGATATTTTTCCCGTAATTGGTGTGGATTTTTGACGATATTGTTGTGGATTATATTCTTCTCGTAAAGGGGTGTGAATTTTTTACGATATTGTTGATTTGGACGATACCATAGTTTTCTTTCTGAAAGGGATGTGGATATTCTTCCCGCAAGGGGTGTGGATTATATTTCTCCCCGTAAGGGGTATGAATTTATTCCCGTAAGGGATGTGGATATTTCTCCCCATAATGGGGGTATGGATTATACTGCGTAGTTTATTCCGCTAGGAAGGCATATCCTAACGGATGGTACGGTACCGTTGCAACTCCTAATTGTGAGGTTAAAATGATCACTATAGCTAGCCAGTGTGTGTTGTGGTAGAGTGGTGTTTTGAGATGTGATGTTTTACCTATATTTGGTGATTTATTTTTTATGGTGATTGGTCTTATTTTATACTAAATGGGTTTGAATGGAACTTATATATATTGATTTATTTTCACTACTTATATTATGGAAATTTTTACTAGATATATGATGTTTGGTCTACTTGTGCTTGATCCATTTAAATGTTGTAATCTTTAGAATGTATTATTATGTTTAAAATATTTTTACTAAGAAGGTAGTACACTCGCAGATGGAGTGAATAAGAGTCGGTTGGTCCTCTACTGGCGCTAGATAGAGTTGTGCGGGTCATGCATTGGAGTCATATGAGTGTCTATTGAGATGAGCTGTCAAAGATGAACCTAAGGAAGGTTCATGAGTTTTATTTTGTTATTCTTATAATTTTTGGGACAGGGGTATCCCTATAGTATGAAATTATGTATATGTTGTATCGATAAAAGTTTATACATTGTCGTATAGTTGGTTGATTAGTTGGTCAAGTGATGTCATGTTAACGTCACGCCGGCCCCATGGTGACGGGTGTCCGGGGTGGGGTGTGACAATTTTGGTATCGAAGCCTAGGTTATAGGTTCTGTAGACTTGTCAGTGGTCTTGTTAGTAGAAGACCATAAAATAGGGAGACATATCAGTCGTCTAGTTAGTAGGGGACATGAGATAGGGAGTCAATAAGTTAGTTTGGTACATGAGTGTTAGTTCTTTCATTACATTAGTTAGTGCATTGGCATAGTACCTAGAGGATTGTCTTGTTGGCAAGTAGTGATAGTGATATTACCAGTTGGCGAATTTGAGAGGTGTTGTGTTGTTGGTGGTGAAAAGGGGTGGATCGCAATTGTGGGAGTGCTAACAGTTGGAAATGTGGGATTTTAATTAAAAAACAACCATATGCATATTAGGTGGTGATGAGATAACTATCGGTAGCACCCAATAAGTTATCCAATAAGTCGTTATTAAAATAGTATATAGTATAGCAGAACACATTTAAGTTGGAATACGAAATAACATTCAAATAAGTATAACATCACCTTCTAGGCAATATAAAAGGCATCTTATAATGACATTAAAAAAAATAGTTATATTAGTTGGAAACTAAAGTTATGGGAAAACTGTGACGAGAAGGTAGTACGTTCTAGATTGACAGGAAGGTAGAGCAAAAATTTATATAACTTGTAGATATAACAAATGTAATAGAAAATGATATGTAGGAAGTAGCCGAAAATTGTGAGCCTGGGATGAAAATAAGTGCGCATATAAATAGAGTCCGTTTGTATGAGGTAGACTTAAATCTTAAAAGAATCAAAGGGTGTATTGTCAGGAAAGTGTAATTAGTACCCTAATTAGTTTAATAGTGGGTCTGGGAGGTTAGAAAAGTGTTAAAGAAAGGATATCAAAAATTCAGTACGTGGATGTTGGGCACCAAACAAAACAAGTTCAGACGGTGCATAATGTAGTAGCTAAAGATTTTCTCTAAGTAGTTCCGAGAACTGTTGAGGTGCTGGTAAGTGTGATTAATAATTGTGGTTGTTGTAAAATAAGTTCCATAATATTAAGAGGTGAACGTTCGACTCATTAAGTTGGCTAAATATAATTGTGTTGATAAGATGCGAGAAATTGGGATTTGGCATTATAACTTTGGGGATTTTAAAGGTGGTCTCCGTGGTGTTAGTAATTAAAAATTTGCCGAATAGTGGAAATATGAGTAAATTAATTTTTGGTTTAGGAAGTCTCTATAGGAAAAACCTTATGACGGCCCTGGGAAACCAGGTTGTTACAATAAATTAGACCATTAACTCATAATTAACATGGACCTGGTGTTTTATCCAGGAAGATCCAGTGTTGGTACTCATTCGTTAGAATGGGTGGTTTGTTAAATTGACTTGCAAAAGACCAGGATGTTAGATTGAAGGTATTATCAGTTGAATGTTAGAGACTTTGACGTGGTGAAAAACGGTGACTCGGTCGAGAGTAGAAAAGAGCCTGTAGAACATTTATAGAGTGTATTGCTAATGCTGAAAGAAAATCAATTGTATGCTAAATGCAATAAATATGAGTATTGGTTTGATCGAATGGTAAATTTGGGGTATGTGATTTTGGGAAATAATATTCACTTGAATCCACTGGAAATCGCAGTTGTGGTGTATTGGGAAGGCCAAAAGGTGTAACTGGAACTCAAAAACTTTTGGAGTTGGTAGTGATTATAATTGTTTTGATGTTTAGTGACATTTCCTATATGATGGGATTTGTGCTTTGTGTCGAAAATCGGGAACACGTGGTTGCGCATATTTGGGTTACTCATACTAATGTATGTGTCAAGTTGGGTTCTTTGTGAGTTTAGTGGGCAGTTGGTCAGATGACCATGCTAATTGAACTTTTAATGTGAAATCGATATTTATCAATTGTATGGTAGAAGCGCAGAAGTTAGATGTTCAGTAGGGAAATATTAGAGAGGAAGGGAATGGAAAATGGTCACAAGGTCGACTATCGTGTCAAAATAATGTTCAGTCATGCCATCTATTAGAATTTAGGAAAGGCCAATAGTAAAGCGAATATTTCGGGTCGGAAAATGGTAAGTTGATTGTTCATATTAATTTATGGGTTGAGTTGAGATCCTTGTAAGTTTAGTAGGCGGTTCGTCAGATGGCAACGCTGTTTGAAATTTTGATTTTGAAAGTGGCATTGATTGACCGTATTGTAGAAATGCAGAAGTCTGATGTCCAGCTAAGAAGGCTTAGCGATGCAGTGGGAATAGACTGTAGAGTTAACTAGCGTGTCAGAAATGATGATGAAGTTTTAAGAATTGAAAATAAAGTGTGTAGTTTTAATAATGCCAATAGACGGAATAATGCAAAATGACGGAAATGACCTTAAAAGAGGTGCATAGAACAATATGCAATGCCCAGGTAATACTAAACTATTGAGACTGCGTGAGTAGTAGTAGTAGATTAGAATGGAAATAGGAAAGCACAATATTTGTTGTTAGGTGATTTGTTTGGTAATAAAGTTGAGGTTGTGTAGTAATATCCAGGGTGGGCTATTGTAGCTTTTACCTATTCTAGATGGAAAAAGGGGAGAGTAGTTCGAGGAATGTTTTTCTTGATATATATGCCAAGTAGATATATATTGACAGCATTGTTTGGTCGCAAGAGGCACCGGTTCAATGCGAATGTTGAATAAAGTTGGGTTAAGATAACTATTTTAAATTTAAAAGTGAATATTAGATGTTGAATTATACGTTTGATAAGGAGTAGTGGCTCCTGAATTAAACATTTAGCATATGTTGATAAATTGACTTATTTGTATGCAAAACGCTAATGGATTTTTATTTATATATATTAAATTTGGTTGATCGGTTATTTGAAATTTTGAATTTGGAATTCTGAAATCATTAATGTTGTCGTCGTATTGTGACTTGGATGATAATTGTTATCAAAGCGAAGTAAGTCACCATTATATGAACAATCCGCGGAGGAACTTGAAAATGTAGTATTGAATGGTGATAACTTAAATCAGCACGTTATAAATATGGGAAATTAGGAAGTATTTTCATATAATAATCTTCAAACGGAGGAACTGTATATGAGGAACTGTAGTACCAGAATTTGATAATTATTTTGATGTTCTAGTCAAGTTTCCATATTGCTTTGGGTGTTAAGTTGAGAGTTCGTAACTCTTCTTAATTATAGATTAACGATCAATCGAGAGGTGCGATTCAGATATTAGAGGATATGTTGAGGGTTGCGTTTGGGAATTTTTGGTAGCAAGGAAGATCACGTGGCGCTAATGGAATGTGTTTAAACTAATAGATACCTTTTTGGTAATTAAGGTGGTACCGTATAAAGCGTTGTATGAGAAGGATGTATGATTTCAGTCAAATAGACTAAACTGAGATAGGAGAACGGAAAATTATCCAGAATTGGAGGCAGCCCAGTGTGGTTATTTTTAGAAAACGGAGTTGATAAAAAGGAACTCAATTAGATGTACTGATCTACTATTAATTCTTAGGGGAAGTCGGCATGTGGAGTCACTGGAATCTTTTGAAAGACGAATAATTTAAATTATCTCGAATGACCTTCTTGATGTCTTTAAATTTTGTAAATGAGAATATAGTTCGGTACTTTGATCCATATTTATATGTGTTTGAAACATGAGCGGGTAGAATAAAACATAATTGATGTGAGTGGCCTTGTCAGGGACTTGATTAAATGTGGAGGCATGAAATGATTTTTTATAGATGACCCATTTGATGTATTTTGTTACGTATCTACGTGGTTTGGATAGTGGTAATAGTTCTAGAACATTCATAAGAGTATTGAAGATCTGACGTAGATATTGAGGTTAATGATTTTTTTGGGGCTATCTGAGCTTATGAGATTGGTGGCGAGTGTTGTTGATTTAAATGTTGAATAGAGATATTAAGGCGAATTGAATGGATAAATGTTAGTTATGAGAAAAATTTCTAAGATCATGGACCTGTTGGAATTAAGGTTAACCCAATTCATTGAGACTACCGTGATAGTTAAGAATATATGGTATTATATTTTATTAATTGTAGTTTTATCAGAGTAGCGCAGTGGAAACGTTAGAGATATGAAACAGTTGGTTGTTGTGATAGGTGTTATCAATCAAAGTGCAGCCTGTTTATTGGTTGTTGGGTATAATGTTGACCACTGTGAGGGGACTTGTAGCGATGTTGCAACGGATATTGATAGTTACAAATTAGGGTGAGGGAAACTTTTAATTCTATTTGTTTATACGAAAATTTCGGGATGAAATTTCTTTTAGAAGGGAAGAGTTGTAAGACCCCGATTTATGTTTGTACGTCATTTAGTTGCATTTTAGAATAATTGAGAAAATTTGGAAAAAATTGGGTAAATTTAAATTTCAATTAAAAGTTTAGGGGTCCAATTGGAAATTTTCAAAAATATTTAATTTAAAATTGTTGTAACTGATTTTCAAAATAAAACGTTTGGGGGAGAAATTATAATTTTTTAAAAGTTGGAAAAATTTTAGAAGATAATTTGGGCTAAAATAAAAATTCATATGAATAGGAGGGGATGAAAGAGAAATTTATCTAAAGATATTATATATATATATATATGGGAAAAGTACAATTTAGACTCTCTAACTATTGACACATTTCTAAGTGGTCCCTCTACGTTTAAACGTTTCATTTTAAACCCTCTACGTATCATAACGTTTCAAAATGATCTATCTGTTAGAGATTCCATTAAAACTAACAGAATCTCAGGGGTAAAATGGTCTTTTCATGTTTTTAAATTTTTTTAATTATTTTTAATTAATTAATTTTTTTTAATTTTTTTTTTATCTCTTCCTCTTCTTCCTCTCTCTCTTTCTCCCGCTACCTCCCTCTCCTTCCTTCCCTCTCCCCGCCACCTCCCTCTCCCTCTTCCTCCCATTCCCCGCTCTCCCTCCCACCCCACCCCCTGCAACAGGGGGTGGCATCCCTTGTTTCAGGGGGTGCAACCACACCCTGTCCCCTGTTGCAAGGGGTGAACTCACCCCCCTGTTACGGGGGGTAAGTTCACCCCTTGCAACAGGGGGTGACACCCCCTGTTTCAGGGGGTGCAACCATCCTCTGTTTCCGGAGGTGATTCTACCCCCTGCAACAGAGGGTGGTTTCACCCTCTAAAACAGGGGGTGCCACCCCCTGTTGCAGGGGCTGAACTCACCCCCGTAACAGGGGGTGGGAGGGAGGGAGAGAGTGGAAGGAGAGGGAGAGGAAGAAGGAGGTGGCAGGAAGAGAAAATGAGGGAGAAGGAGGTGGCAGGAGAGATAAAGAGAGAGAGGAAAGGGAAGAAGAGAGAGAGAGAGAGATAAAAAAAATTAAAAAAATAATTAAAATGATTAAAAAATTTTAAAAACGTGAAAATACCATTTTGCCCCTAAATTTCATTAGTTTTAACTGATTTTCTAACGGAATGACCAATTTGAAGCGTTATGATACGTAGAGGGTTTGAAATGAAACGTTTAAACTTAGAGGGACCATTTAGTAATGTTTCAATAGTTAGAGGGTCTAAATTGTACTTTTCCCTATATATATATATATAGGCATGTCTGTTGATCGGGATTCCCAAAGGTTTTAGAGAACAACCGAAAGAGAGAAAGAGGAAGAGACAGAGAAGAAACGGATGAGAAGAAGTTGGTGATCGCCAGTGAAGGTTTTTCAGCATGAAAGATGTTGTTTGACATCTTGTTGGGTGAAATAGGTAAGTGTGTTGTCCTTTTGGTTCGTTTGAAAGCTTAGGAGTGCGTATGTGGTGGTGTGTGCTCTTTTTTGTTGTTTTGGGTTGCAACTGGTGTGGGGGGGGGGGGGGGGGGGGGGGGGGGTTTGTTTGGTGTGTGTTTTGGTTGGATTGAATGGGATAAGGTTGGTAGAGTTAGTTGCTAGATTGGGGTGGTTGATCGTAGAGGTGGAGTGGTGAATTTGGTGGTCGGAGCTGGTGACGAAAAATGAGGAAAATGAAAGGTTGTTCAGTCAAGAGGAAAAGTGTCAGGGACGAAGGGCATTTCGCCTAGGCGGTGGAAGTTTGCTTAGACGGTAAAATATCAGTAAGCAAGGAAAATCACGTGTTCGCCTAAGCAGAGGAGTTCTCGCCTAAGTGGAGATCCGTCAATGTGTTAACTGAGAAAAGGAAAAGCTGGTTCGCCTATGCAATGGTAAGTTCGCTAAGGCGGTGGAAAACAATATACAGGACAGAAGGAAAAAGGAGTGAGTTCGCCTAGGCGGAAAATTGTTCGCCTAAGCGGTGACCGTCAGTGTGTAATTCTGAACAGTGAAGGCACTTGTTCGCCTAGGCGGTTGGTTTTCGCTTAGGCGGTGGGGAGCAGGATCATATATTAGGAAATTCCTAAGAGGATTGACAACCATTTCGTAGCGGGTAACGTCTCTCATTAACTTTTATGATTTACTAAATTTGTTTTCTGGCCTTAAAATGTTAAAATGAAGAAAATAAATAATGAGACCGTTTATATAAAACTTTAACGGCACTAAAACTCGTAAATCATATTTTCACATAACAAAGCGTGGGGAATGGGAAATTAATGAACGTAGAGCTTGCATCGCACGATTAGGTTAATTTTCTCTATCATATTAATTTAGGCCATGTCATAAATAGGCTCACGACTTCCGAAAAATCAATAGCGGAGAGTTAGGGGAGCTTGTAAGTGCGGACCATCAGGTGAGTGTACTGTCTTCTTGCAAACCTATTTTTATATATATGATGAAAAATGTGTTTACTTAAAATTGTATGATTTTATAAATGATATGGATCAAGCAGGTTTCGGGTGAGTTGGTAAAAATGGATTTTCATTGAATTATGTTGGTTTTAAAAAGAAAGATTAAAAAAATGATTTGTTAGATTTGGTGGTTTTAAAAGAGAGTGAAAAAATAGTTTTTACTAAAATCAGTGATTATGTTTAAAAGAGAATGAAAAACATGATTTTGGATATTTTCCCCGTAAGGGGTGTGAATTATATTCTCCCCGTAAGGGGTATGGATTTTTGACGATATTGTTGATTTGAACGATGCCATAGTTTTCTTCCCGAAAGGTATGTGGATATTCTCCCCATAAGGGGTGTGGATTATATTTCTCCCCGTAAAGGGTGTGGATTATATTTCTCCCCGTAAAGGGTGTGGATTTCTTCCCGTAAGGGGTGTAGATTTCTTCCCGTAAGGGATGTGGATATTTTTCCCCATAATGGGGTGTGGATTATACTGCGCAGTTTGTTCCGTTAGGAAGGCATATCCTAACGGATGGTACGGTACTGTTGCAACTCCTGACCGTGAGGTTAAAATGATCACTATGGCTAGCCAGTGTGTGTTGTGGTAGAGTGGTGTTTGAGATGTGGTGTTTTATTTATATTTGGTGATTTATTATTTATGGTGATTGGTCTTATTTTATACTGAATGCGTTTGAATGGAACTTATATATATTGATTTATTTTTACCGCTTATATTATGGAAATTTTTACTAGATATGTGATCTTTAGTCTACTTATACTTGATCCATTTAAATGTTGTATTCTTTAGAATGTATTATTATTTTTAAAAATATTTTTACTAAGAAGGCAATACACTCGCAGGTGGAGCAAATAGGAGTCGGTCGGTCCCCTACTAGTGCTAGATAGAGTTATGCGGGTTATGCGTTGGAGTCATATAAGTGTCTAGTGAGATGAGCTGTCAAATGTGAACCTAAGAGAGGTTCATGAGATTTATTTTGTTATTCTTACAATTTTGGGACAAGGGTATCCCTATAGTATGAAATTATGTATATGTTGTATCGATGAAAGTTTGTACATTGTCAAGTAATGTCATGTCGACGTCACGTCGGCCCCATAGTAATGGGTTTCCAACGTGGAGTGTGATAATCTGGAGCTCCCTTGATCTCCTCTTGAATTCGGCCTAGAGGTCCTTAATCTTCTGCTCAAACTCCTTCGCTTTAGCTGTCAACTCTACTGTTAGCCTCTCTACCACTTGTGATTGAGCAACAGATTTCATCTCTTGATCTAGCTCAGTCAGGACACGATCTCTCTCACCTTGAAGTTGCTGGAGAGCATCCTCATTCACTTGGAGGGCGGCATCTTTGGCTTTAAGATCCGCACTTTGCTGGTTAATCACCAAGCATGCTGAACTAACCTCATCCGTCAAGGAGCAGACCTCGACCCTCAAAGTCGAGCTCTCGTCTCTCAAAAGTGAGCTTTCATCTCACAAGGTAGAGTTTTCCACTTGAAGTTTGTTGTTCCCTAGGCAGTAGAGATTGTTGCTTTTCTGCAATATTTCCTTTTGTTCGTTGGAAGAACGTAGCTCCAACTCATACCTTTCTTGAGAGGACCTCGCTAGTGCCAGTTCTGTCTCAAGAGTGACATTCAGCTCCTGTAAAGCATGGAGGCCCTCTTCTATCCTGCTGGACTTAGTAAGCTGGTGCATGAGTTGGGTATCCAACTCACCTGCATTATCAGCACTGCCAACCAGTGCAGAAGACACATGTATACTCTACAACAAGAACAAATAGTCATAAATTAGTAAGGATCTCAGGAAATCAAAGTGTTTGATAAAAACAATGGCGCTTACTTGAAGGAGAGCACATATGAGAATTCTAAACAACTCAACTTTGCTACGACCTCCAGTTTTTTAATTGCCTTTGCTTCAGGATTCCTCGTACAAAAATTTGATAGCATTACCAAAGACAACTTAGCGACCTAAAACTAAAGGCCCAACCTAATTGATCAACTGACACATTTGTTGCTTAGACATGCCACGCCCACTTAACGCCTCTTGGCTAGAAGCTGATGCTGGAGGAGGCTGGCGATTAACTGAAGAAGGCTCAGTAGTAGTGCGATTAAATGAAACATCATTTCTCATTGTGGTAAGTTCCAGCCTTCTATTCTCTATAGGGACAGGCGCTTGAAGTGTTGGGACCGTCATGGAGATCACTCTGCTTCTACGAATACTCAAGGGTTGGGAGTCGTCATTGGTAGCGATTATTTTGCTACACCGCAAATATACGGGTCAAGTTTTAATAGTATAGAATGAGTAGAGTGTCGTATCAACAAAGATTAGTTTAAATTGTTGCTAAATACCACGATTATCGTAACCTAACTTTATCTAGGTGACCAAATTTAGATATGGCTAAAAATAAAATAAAAACAAATATAAACATAAAGAAAACAAAATAAAATATGTATTTCCTATGCACAATTATTGTAGGGGCTTGATTTCATCTTGTAATTCCCATGTTATCCTATTAAGCAATTATTATTCAATTTCATTAATTCAATAATCAAGGTCACTCGTGCTCCCTTATTACTTCTCACTAGTGTTAAGTGAGAGAATATGTAAACACTTCAATACTGATATCTCTATCTAATATTTAGGTGAAAATATTCATTATTCCCAATCTTATAGATTACCCATGCCTTAAATATCTCCTGATCTATTAAAACTTACGTTATGCTTAACCTAAGTTCGAACCTAAAATTACCTCTCCGGAGTGTCAAATCCAAAGTTCTCAAATCAACTAAGATATCACATGGAATCATAAATTGGAAGCATTAATAAGGCAAGCACAATTGAATATAAATCTTAGTTGATAAATTTAGAACTTGATCACTTCTCGATCTCACAAGATCCTAAACTCCCAACTCAGGTATTGATCTTCTCCTGGTCTCACAACAACCTAAATTATGTACTCTCATTGTCAATCATGAACTCAATCTCTCTCGAGTATAAAATTCACAATCTAAAATCATCAAACTAATTGGCGGCATAAATCAAACGCATTAAACATAGAGAGGCATAAAAAGGAATTAAAACTGACAACTAAAAACATGTTCAAAACACGGTTCAAATAAGATTACATCAAGTCCTAGATTAAATGACTAACTCAACATAGAAAAATTCATAACTAATACTTTCAAGAAATCCGTAAATGTAAAATAATAAATACAAATTCAAGAAAGATTAGGGAGGAGAAAAGAAATACAAATCTGGTTTGTAGAGAAGTTCTGTGCCAAATCTACGATCTTCGCTCCTTCTCTTTGTCCTGTTCTCGTTTCTCTTAAATTTCTCTTCTCCTCACCTTAAAAAATAAGCCAAAATTCCCTTAAGATGTTTCATATCCGTACATTGGCTCTGTAATGTGTGTTGTCGTACTGCAGCGCGAAATTTATGAAAAAATGACCACAATTTTTTTCGTTCGAATTCCGATTTAGGTGATTTAAAATGATTTAGAAATATAAGAATAACATCTACAACTTTTATATTTTGAATTTTTCCAAAATCAGATTACATCATGGTAAAAAAAATAGACTTGAAATTCATCGAGCGGTGTTGCAGTGTGAATGGAACTTGCGCTACAACGCTATTTCTTTGGTGCTGCAGCGCCAAAAGGCACTGGTTGACCACGCTGCAACCCCAACATTCTGTTGGGTTTTACTTATTTTTATTACTCGTTTTCACGCTGTAGCCCCAAAGTTCTGTTGGGTTTTCATTAATTTTATTATTTCTTTTTGTGCTGTAGCCCCATTTTCCCATTGCAACTCCAACTTTCTGTTGGGCAGACCGAATTTCACAACGTTTTTCTATTTATTTATAATTCCTACAAAATAACACAAAATACATTAAGCTAACCAAAAATACTTGAAAACTCACAAATATTTGAATCTAAAAGTACTTGATTTGTTGGTAAATAAATCACTTATCAGTCATCAAATTTAGAGATTGCCGGGAGAACAGGCTGAGCTAGCTGGTTGGCTTCTAGTGGAGCAAGCTGAGGTTGAGAAGCTATAGGAGATTGAGTAGTAGGTTGAGCTAGTTGGCTGACCTTTAACGGATGAGAAAGCTCAGCAGTAGGGCGAGCTGCAGGTCTTGCAGCAGCATCGGCAGGTTGGGCTGATGATTGCCCAGCTAGTCTGGAAGACTTATTCACAAGCCTTTTCCTCTTTGTTCCAATCTGTAGCTCTACCAGTTCATTGAATTGGGATGCGTCCATCTCTGGTTGGATGAATGGGTGATGAGTCAAAATTTTGTTGCAATATTTTGCTGGGATCAACAATTTTTTCAACTCTTCTTCAATCTTGGCTATGAGTCCAGGACTTTTACGAGCTCTCTCACCTGTATCAGATATAAAAGAAAAAAAAATGACATCAAAATCATTGTTGAAGAATTTTTAAAATCGAATTGTAAACAAATCAGCAAGAAAATTACTTGGGGGAATTGAAGCATCTCGGCACAACAAAAGGTTTCCCCACTTCTTCATGAGAGAACTCCCAGTCACCCTTGAAGATAATAGACCATTTTTGTCAGTCTCCTTTCACCTTAACAGGAAGGTCAGTAAGGAAGTCAAATTTCTTGGGGAATGAGTAATAAAATCTTCCAAGATTAGAAATGAATTTGAGGGTTCCTATACTTTTAATTGTATTTATAGAAAGGAGTATTTCATTTGCATGAGAAAGAGCGATGACTCCCATGATTTGACGGAAGCCATTAGGGGTTAATTGGGCAGGGGTTATCTCTAATTAAAGGAAGAGGTTGCAGAGGAGAGAAGTAAAAAGAAGAGTGAGTCCATACTCAAATATCCATGTAAAGAGGCATATCTCATGCTCCTTAGCATTGTAATGACTTTCATCTTCAGACAGAACCCTAATTGACATGGATGGGAGAATGTTGTACTGTTCTCTAAATGGCGCAAGCCATTCCTATGGAACCTTGCTCGCACTATGATCTCCCTAGTTAATTGAAGGATTGGAAAGTTGAGTAGTCAAGGTGGTCATCGTCTACTCCGCAACAAGATTCGACGATGAACCAGCCTCAACAGAACTGTTTGATTGATTTAATGACATCTTAAAATAAAACAGGAAAAAATCGAAAGGAAGACTACAAAAGAAAGCAATGCAACCAAAAGATTTGGGGAAAATAAGAACTTACGGGAAATGGAAGTGATCTTTTGTCTCTCTTCTCTTGAATCATCATGAAAATCAGAAGGCAAATGATATAGGAAAACTCCCACTCGCAATTGACAAAGGCGTGGGAACCTTAATGGGTCGGATCGGGTCAGTAATTCAACCCGAACTATGTAAACCCGATGTATTGTGTGGGCTAAGCATAATAGGCCCATCGGTAAAAGACCTTAATAGTCCACTATATAAATCAGTTAGCCTCATGAGGAGGCTCATCAATAAGCAGTCTAAGCCCACGGTGATCAGGCCAAAGGATGAATAGGTCAACCCATAATAACGTTAACTCCTGTGTATGTGGATGTTATAAGCTATTGACTGTAAATGACCACATTTAGTGGAGCACGTTATAGAGATCATCTCCTGGATAAATGGAGATGATAGTGATAGTGCCATTAAAAGAAGATATGGTAACAGGCGACCTCACCAATGAAACGACAAAATTAAATTGAGTCTATAAAAGGGAAATGTATCATTGTTTATTTTTCACGATTGATCTTAGTATTCTAGATTTCTCCAAAACCAGATTAACTTATTCTCACGGCGGAGGTTCTTTGACTTACACCATACCGATGTCCTCTTTTAAAACTCTACAAATTTGGAAGTTAAGGAGGAAGGTGAAGAGATTTTTGGCACATAAGAAGCTAATTGCACGTGCCGAAAATTCTTGGCAACATCACCTAGGAAAAATCGAGAAAAGTTTTCAAAAACTGCTTTGGGTAACTGATCACCCAAGCATAAATTGGAAGTTCATTCACCAATCTAATGGAACAAGTCTGGCCATAAGGGCTTGGTTCTCACTAATCAAGCAACATAAATGAAAGAGGTGTGTTATGGGACAACTTACGCCATTATACAACTCAAAGTCAGGTATCCAAAAATGAGGTGGAATGGTGTTTGTTCTATGGTGCAGTCGAAAGGAGACAGGCAGACCATGGAGATAACTTGAGGGGCATCCTCATCTCATCTTTAAACTCATTTATCATCCTTAATGTTGTTCTATCCTATTTGTGACCATTGGGTGAATGGGATACATTGTGGGAGGGAGCATTATGGTTAAAAAGAACATGCGTGGTTCTCAACGGCTGTATCATATCAGTAGATTCCATCTCAAGAATATCAAATTTAATTGGGGTTTATTCAATTTTTTAATAAAACCCTAAGCAACTTGAATTTCGATTAATGCCCATAAAAAACTTAAAATTTGTAATGTGTGGTGATGTCATTAAATGACCACTACCTTAATTTTACCCTGTTGCCCTTACACCTCATAAACTCTTATTTTTACCATTAAAAATCATTTTTTTTTTTTTCATTTTCAACATGCTTTTAATGAAAAACTTTGAGAAAGAACTGGAAATTGCCAACTGCCCACATCCTACTATGGATTGGACAACTCGAGATTTCTTCTGGCCAACCAATTTGATTTTGGACACTTGGAAGATTTGTCCGCATCAAGAACTGCAGCCCCTTCCTATGGCCACATCAATTGATGCAGCCTAGGAAAAAATTTGGGGTATAAATAGTCAGTTTGTTCTGTGATGAAGAAAAGAGAAGGAAAAAAAAACTAAAGGAGAGAATTCTATGTGAAGTAGAGATTTGAAGGTCATAAGAAAGACTAGGAACCTTTACAGCCAGTACCGAACCTCTATCTGAATGAGGAATGCTCTGAAATTCCGAGCTAGGTATACTAATGATTCTTAACCTCATTTCATGTTATTCTTCTATATTTACCATATGTTTCCATTCCCACACTAAACGTTTCATATGTACGAATATATGACAGGATTAGTGCATTTACTTCTTAGACCAAGTCCGTGACATCGACACATAAGGGCTTAGAATGTCCCGGAACGTATTTTTATGCTATAGGATTTGTTTATTTTATCTCTATTTATGTTTTTTGTTTTTACATTAATAAATATTCATACATTGATGTTACTTTGCCGAAATTCAAACTAAAAATGTTTAAAATGTAGTTGTTATTTTGTTAAAATTGTTACAGAAAATAACAATTAAAAAAAATAGTTATTTCGCTAAAATCAGATTTAAAAACAAAGAAATAAAGTGTTTTTTTACTAATTGCGATTTTCGTTGATTTGGTTAAACCATTCCAAGATACGGAATCTCAGGAAGAGATTATTCGCTTATCATTCTTGGTTTATCAAAGGATAGAGATCATAAACGATTAATATGAGGGTTCAATCCTAGTGATACTTGTTCGGATAAGATTTAAACAAATATTTGTGGACCGTGTTTGCAAGAAAATACACTTCTATAGATTAAAAAAACTTCATTTATGAACTTGCATTCGCATCAAAATTGTTGCCTATTGTGCATTGATTTATGTACTGTTATATTTCGAATTAAACTTTCCACATAAAACAAAAGTTTTAACAATTAAATATATGGAAATTTTCTTTGCTTTGAGGTTTTTGAAAATAAGCCTTTAAAATTAATTATTCAGCACATCTTTGATGATGTAGGTTTTTGAAACTCCTTTAAATTCCCAAAAATATTTGAGTAAATTTTCAACATCTAAACAAACTCAAACATATTTTATTAAAGCATGTAAAATGTATATCGCAGGAAAAAAAATTAAAATATATGTTTTGTGTTGTTTCATTTAAAGCCAATTTAACAAAGTTCACGGTCCATTTTGTTCATAACAATTTTCTAGAAAATCCATGTTCCAAAAAACTTAGATCCATGTTTTTTCTAAGCAAACAACGATAAAGAATTTTTTTCCTAAAACAAGAATCATAGATCTCAATATAACAATTTAATTTATTTTTATTTTTTTTTTGAGTTTTTTCAACTGGAGTTTTTTAAATCATTATTTAGCAGTTTTTTTTGGTACATGCAACATCCCAAAAATTTTCTATTTTCAGGAACCTCAGCTAAATTTTATATCAAATAAAACAATTTCAAAATTATTCGAGAGTAAAACAAAACTTGTACCTTCAATATTAGCAAATATTTTTTGTATTTTGACTTTTCCCATCTAAGGTTGTCAGAACCAAGTTTTTAACGATTTTGGGTAAAACACTACATTCTGGAAATTTTTATTTCCTGAAATTTCTCACCTAAGTTTCAGGTTATGTACTTCTCCATTCAAAGTCATTAAGACCACGTTCTTGATGGATTTCAATAAAACGCTACTCTCCGGAATTTCTTGTATTCTAGAACTTTACTTTTTTCGAAATTAAAAAAAAAAAAAAAAATCAATTTTTTCACAATTAAAACAATCTCAATTCAAAAAAAATTCAGAACAGCTTTTGTAGAATTTTGTCTAGTTGATATTATTTTATTCTTTAACTATTACCATATGGGACCATCTTGATGGTGTTTTGCCTATAATTCTAAACCTACATTTTTCTCGCAATACCAAAAAAGGCTTTCATAACCACTGATAACCCTAAAAATTTCGTGAAATCTTTCTTCAACTTAGGTCCAAGTTCTATTTCAAAGATTTTAACCATAAAAAATGAATCCAAACCAACTTCCTAATCTTTTAATTGCATGTAGGTTTATGATTCACATTTGCACTTCAAATCCTTATTATACCTATAATAGCCCGGTTTTCCAAGGCTGCCACGCAATTTCTCCCATTGAAGAATTAATGTTGAAACCGAATGCCCGATAATTTATTCTATGACAATCTAGTAAATTTTATAACACGACGGTGACAAGTAATTAATAATTCGTTTTATAAAAATATTTTATTCTATAAGTCTGAGAAAACTTTACAATGCTACGGTGATAATTATAATTAATCATTCATAAATCTAATGTTATTATTATTATTACTAATTCTCTAAATGGGAACCAAACTAATCAATTCTTTAATTATTTGATAAATTATTACCACCTTAATTCAATAAAAATTCTTTAATGATATTCTTTATATAGTAGCAGTAACATTCTTTATTAAAACAGTAATTACAATAGTGGTTTTCACAAAATTCTTTATTAAAATTCTTCAATAAAATTATTAAATTACAACAGTAGTTTTTCGTGGCTCAACTGAAAAACTGATTCTTTAATAAATATAATTATTACAAATCAAATAGAAATTTAACTAAAATTCTTCTCTCCATTTCCTTCTCGCCGGACCTGCAATCAAAATTGTAAGATTGTGAGACAACGTTCAGTAAAACTCTAAACCCTCTAATACGTGCATTTAATTAACGCGACAAATAAAACACCTTGGTATAATTTTCACATAATCATAATTATTTCATAAAATTTAACAGTTATAAGTCACCGACAATAATAACACAAATTTCACAATGAAAAAATTAAATACATATATTAAAAGAATTAGAAATTCTACCTGAAATCCGAATCGAAATATTTTTTTTGTTACTAAAAATCATTTGGATTATATATTTATCATATATATGTAAATACTATTCATTTTCCCAAATTCCATTTCCAATTCCGTGGCTCCAGTCCTTATTATATAACGAGAATTATTATTATTATTATTATTATTATTATTATTATTATTATTATTATATGTGTCATATATATATATATATATATATATAACAATTTTCATAAATATCCCCTTAAAGTAAAAACAATATTAATTATATTCCAAAACTCTTAAAACTATATTTTAAATAACACATTAGTTCCAAAATTTCTAAAATCAATTTAAAATAATATTTAACTTCCAAAAATTATCAAATATTATTTATGCCTTAAATTCGCAAAACAGTCCCAAAAATATTAAACTTTTATATAAAATAATATTTTAAAAAAAATATAAATTTTCGGGATATTACAGTACCACCTTCACAGGTAATTCATAAAATCAAATCTAAGCATCCTCTAGGATAGGAATATTTGAAATCTCTCATATGAAATACATGTCACATAGATTAAAATCACCTTACATGTCGACGTGTCAAATTCAAATTCATGTTAAATTGCTTTCGTTTTGGATTATAACGTGAACGTTTATGCTTCAATAGTCATAGTAATGTTAAATTCATGTTAAGATAAACCTATGACATTTCCAACATGTAAGATTCATTCTTAATTCTCCACATACTTCACTAACGTATAAAATTCATGTTTAAACCGAACTTCACATATCATTTATCATGTACAATTCATATTAAATTTAAATGTCATAAACATGTTTAAACCCCTTGTATACTAAAAACTATAGGCTTACTACACACCTGTTGCACATAAGCACATTAGGGTTTCACTCGCCTTAACCTCGTTTCCAAAAATCACAAAATGCGTTTCATTCCCTTTATTTGCATTGGTTTGCTCCAGAATTTGCACACTATGTATTTTACCTTGAATGTTATATGCATGCATGTTAAATTTTGAAAGGTTCTTGTGCATATCATATGTGTATTTAATCCAATATATGTCATATACATATGTGTTACGTCTTGCATGTCATTTACATGCTGAAAGAGTTAAAAATCACCCTAACCCAATAAGGAATATCTTTAATGAAAGTCTTACCAAATCACTTAGGATTGAATGTAAAAATTGGACTAAGACTGATTAAGGTACTGTCCTCTAGGACGGACGTCTTAAGGTGTCTAACACCATATCCAAGCATAGTTTACCTCCAAACACTTTATAATAGAATCTCTGAAAAACATCTTTTAAAAGGGGCAACAAAATGTTTTTTGAAAAGGGCTGAAAATTTAATTTTCATTTAAACCCGATGACCTAGAACACTTATGAAACCAAATTCTAGGTGGAAACTCCTATATTTTATTTTTCAAAAATCGGTGCACAACAAAAGTCTTATACTTTTCTCAAAAGAGATATCAAGTGTTTTCTTTCAAACAGTTCCCCTCGCTTGATTTTAGAAAATCAAAGTGTTATTTCAAAGAAATCTTTCGAAAAGGATTTAAACAAACAACGAGGGAAAAAAAATATTTTTCTTACTTTAAATAAATACTTTTAAAAAACAAAGAAAATCTAATTTGCTCAGCTGACGACTTCATAGGGGATGCTACTAAAAAATATTTTCATAAAAGTCAATGGTCGAGCCAAATATAGCCAAACTTGGTCCAAATTATTTTGATATCTAATTTCTTAATCTACCACCTATAAAGAAAATCTGTGTTACATTAGCTGGCGACTTTGCTGGGGACGCTACCGAAAAGTATTTTCATTAAAATCGATGGTCGAGTCTAGTATAGTCAAAGTTAGTCCAAATTATTTTGATATCAAATTTCTTAATCTACCACCACCTTTAACTGTATTCCTTATCCATTTGCAAATATTGTTATGTATTAAGCATGTGTGTGCTCATTTTGTGTACGTATATCTATTCCCCCTTCCTCATTTTACTTGCTTTATTTACATTTATTTGTGTACAATTGTATTTCCTTCCAAAGCATGTGTATATTTTCATTTCATTAATTGGTCCTAAATATTAAAACCTTGTAAGTTGGAAACAGGGAACCCATAAGTATGTTTGGTCGCGATGGTTAAATTGCCAAGACCGATACTGAAATCACTTCACTTGGATCACCAACCTACGAAGGTTGTAGATTTGGTATACTAAAGGTTGAAAGATCTGTGAATCAACTTTTACTAGGTTGAAATAGACCAAATCTATAAGCCTCATATAGTTATTCCATGATGAAGTGATGCCCAAACTTTGATAGGGTACAATTAAACCAACAAATGGAAGGAAATCTCAATTGTGACGCTATCAGCAATCTAAACATCATGCCGTGCAGATTTGTTTTTGTTTGAAAATGAGGGTTTTATTTAAAATGTGTTTCGATCCCTAATATTTTTTTTATCTTATAATTTTATCGGTGAAAATCTTTTCCATATTTTTGGGGCTAATATATGATTTTTTTTTTTAAGGCTGAATCTAGACAAAAAATAGGCAGAATAAATTATCAAACTAGCCGATAGGCTTTTGGACTTAGGGTGAAAAATATTGGGAGAAATTTGTGGGGTTTCTTAACAAACTAGTCGTTGGAGTCTATCATTAAAAAAAACATATTTAATACCTACATTTTTCAGAATTTAACCATCAAGGAAAATCTGAATTTTTTAATGAAAAAACTATATTTTTCTAGAATATTTTTTAGGCAAAAAGATTTTGAAAATCTAGATCAGAAAAGTTTAAATTAGTTTGTGAAGATATTGTAAATAAAATTAACAATCCACTTAAAATTCCCTAACCAGATATTATCTTGATATTAAGTGAAAATGTGTAAAACTTGGTGCTCAACCAAATGCATAAAGATAGAGAAATTGACATGTTGATTTATAGTTGTTTAACAAGCTACTCTTGGCTACGTCCACTCCTTTGACCTTTTGTGGGGAATTTACAATCCATTAAGCATGATCCCTTTCCTAGGTTGAAACCAAAACCTTTAATACAATCATTTTCTTAGGCTTAGGATTAACTTAATTTGATTTCCCAAACTCAGAATCAAACCTATCTTTTTCTTGGGCGTAGGATTAGACTTTTTTTCTGATTATACAACATCCTTTTATGCCCAGTCCACTCTCATTTAGACCAGCTACGTTAGATCTAAGTTACAACTCACAAATATAAAAAAAAAATAACTTATTTTTTTTTTCTCGTAGGAACTTTTACCACGTTAATTCAAAATTAAACTCAATTTATATCCTAATAGGCTAGTAATAGAAATTGCATGGGATACAAAATTTGAATCTTAGTAATTAAAACACACATACTTTTTCAATCACATTTATAGGAAAAAGCCGTTCAAAGGAATTTCAAGATATTCAGCAATACAAATGATTTTCGTAACATAAGTATAACAGGCTCAAATACTAACACATACTACGGGTGGAAGCCGCTCTTTGACGAGCCCTTCTCCGTGTCAGGCCGAAGATAATAAACCAAGCGCTTCTTGGGAGGCAACCCAAGTTTTAAAATAAATTAGAGTATCACCGCCGACTTCACTCGGAGGCGAGATTGTCTTGCCTCCCAGGTATATGTTCTAAACTAAATTCGTTGACATACTATATTTTAATTGTTGAGATTGATAATTGGGTCATTATGGACACTGACCGTTTTAAGTTTGGGGGGATGTTTAGTTTGTTTAGTAAGTTTAATTGTGGTTAGTTGTGTTAGTTTAGTTTAATTGTATGCATGTTTGTTTGTGTAGTGTGTTTATGTTTGTAGTTGTTTTTATGTGTTGAGTTTTGTAGTTCTTCTGGGCCATTACCCGTTGATGATATTATCCCCTAGTTGTTTTCCGAGGTCAAGGATAATGCCCATTCATGTGTGTTCTGTGTGCTTGACATGTCGTTTTGGTAAAAGTTAATGTGGATCCTAATCTTCATTAGCACGTAGACTCAATGTATAGCTATTCAATTGATTTGAGGCCGATTATTCATTAGCCAAATTCATGATAACTTTAAGGATTCTAGAACCTAATTGGGGGAAACTTGAGGCAAAATCCTAGGTGAGGTAGTTCAGGAGACATGATTTAGGCATTTATTTTGATAGCTTAAGCCGTTGAAGCCGTCCATGCTATATGTTTTATCCATCGTTAACCTGTCGAAGCCTGTAAACCGTTTCAATTCTGAACACATAACAAATACCCTGGCCAATTGAATTATTTCCAAACCACTATTGTTTTCCCACACCCTTGAAATTGTACAAATCAAATACGTTTGGGGGTGTGGTATGTTTAAAAATAAATAAATAAAAAATGATATGTAAATATAGTTCTATTTTAGTTTCTTTTGACAAGTGAATACGACGTTCTTAAATGTTTATTCAGAGTTGTTTCAAATTGATCATAAAGGGGTTCGAGAGTGATTGAGTGTCAACGTTGTGCCTTGGGTATCATTGAGTTAATGACGTTAACCTATTTTATATTCCCAATATACCCTTGGCCATTTTCCAAAAACCGAACCAAGTCTTATTGATCTTTTTGAATTTTTAAGCCTACATTAGTAGAGCGTGGAACCCAATCGAAGTGGTGGAAGGCCCCCTGAGTCAAAGAGAGAGCTTCTGCACCTCTCTCCAAGAGATATGATTCGGTATCTGAATCGGCTGAAGGAGAGTGAAGAGGCGGCTGCTCTCCCAGCCCAGCCCACTGAAAACTGATGAAGATATATATTGTTGATCCTAAGATTTTGATGGACAATTAAAGGTTGATTTTTTAGCAGAACTAACGGTTTTATTGAGTATTTCAATTTATTAGTTCCAGTTATGAAAATGATTATGAAAATATTGTGGCAATACTAAAGATGATGAAGGATTAAGAGATTGAAGAATTTGAAGAACCTAGGAAAAATAACTTAGGTTAAATTTCAACTCATAATATCTCAATTAGAATCACACACGACACAAAAAGTTTTTTAAATAATTTTTATAAATATGTGTGTTTTTTATAGGATCCTAATTAGTTAAATTATTTACTCCTATGTGTAATTGAAAAAAAAATATTCCTAATTAATTAAAATTGAATTTAAGAATTTAGTGGAGCTAACTGAGAAAAGAAATCAGTTAAAGGGGCGAAAACGTCAATGAGAATGAATTCAAAACGAATTAAGGAGAGGATTCCAGCATTGGTAAGTCAATAGGTAAATCGACCGATGTATAGAATATAAGTTTCTGAATCTTTTGGTCGACAGGTAGGTCGACCTCAACTTAAATAGTAAACTCTCTAAATTGATAAGTCGACAGGGAGGTCGACTTGTAACCAGAAATGAAACTATCTGAATCTCTAGGTCGACAAATAGGTCGATCGATGGGCAAAGAATTCCTGACTTGGCTACATCCTGAATCGATCGGTCGACAGGTGACCCTTGGTCAGTCGACTTATGGCACAGTTTTAGAATTTTGTGAAATTCTGGATTTTATTCTAAAATTAGCTGTTACTATCCATTTTATGGTTAAGATTCACGAGATATATTAGGGATTTAATGTTTTATTCCCTTTTATATAGACCTGCGTTTCTTCATATTTAAGAGAGACATGAAGAGAATTATTGTGAGCTATTCAACTTTTGAGCTTTCTAAGAGTAATCATATTGATTGAGTTGTGAGATCTTTTCTGAGAGTTATTCTTGAGAAATATTTACTGTGGATTATTGTTACTACCGATCTAAAGTGTCATTGCCATTCTAAGTATTATTCTTTATTCGGTGGATATTTAGTGAGATTGTTCCAAGTTATTTGTTTATTTATTGTAATTATTATTTACTTAGAATTCGATCTTTGAAATTGTTTTCCAATTTTTTATTGAAAAATATTTTTGAAACAAATTCTTGAAGAAATCTGATTACGTACTCAATTACGTGTTACCCAATTTTTGTTTAAAATCAGATTTTGAATATCTCACTTTTTTATCACTAATTTTAGGATATTAATTGAGTTCTAATTTATCTGGGGTGGTAGAAGTTTCGAGTAAGAAAAATCACTTATCAATTTGTAATTGGTGAGTTGAGTGACAGATTAAATACTATTGGGAGTATTTAATCTAAGGGTAGCTGGTTTCAATCTCTTCTTGTAAAGAGATTAAAGTAGTAATTCTTCATTGATTGAATTGATTTGTGAGCAATTTTGTAACGATTCAATCCTTACCGGGTAAAATAATATTTGGAGTTTTTGTGAGGTTTTAATTCTTTAGTCTAAGGTGCAAAAAAAATTAGGTAATTCTTGAATTTGTAAAAAATAAAGGCTATTCCTGAGCATGAGAAAAAGAATTTGTAAAGGTTGATTATGAGCTTGTGAAAAGAATCTTTGTGAGAGTTTGGTTCCTACCTTTAAAGGAATCTTGAGTTTAGTGGGTGTGACTCTCCGTGGAGCTCGGGGGACTGGATTAGCCAAGAGTAATTTGGTAAATCAGTATAAATTTCTAGTGTGCTTCTATTTTTCATAATTTATTTTTGTTATTTGGTGTGCACCTAATTGATAATATATTTCCACTGTTATATAAAGATAATAATTAATTTATGATTAAAATTAATTATTTAATTTTTTGAAATATTTTTCTCTGATAATTTTTTATCTACCCAATTCACCCACTTCTTGGGTAGCTCATTGGGCCAACATACATATATATACATACACACACACACACACACACATTTAAACGATGTCATTTAAGGGTTATATTCGAGTGGGTCGAGCCAACCCGCGTCCAGGAATTGAATACCTGCGAACCACCCCGGCAATATGCGGCTTCCACCATTATCACTCGCACAATGCACGAGTTTCTTTAGGCTGGTTTTGTTTCGATGCAGGTGTTACGATTTTGGCAGGTTGATCCAACCAGCTACGCATGTAAGATCCAATTTTATATGTGCATATTTTTAGTTACATTTCGTAACATTTAGGAAGTATTTGAGTTTTGTATGTTATTTTAAAATTTCACTTTAAAAATATTTAGGGGTCGTTATGATATTAAAAAAAAAAAAAAAAAACCTTAATTTAAAGAATTTTGGAAGTTAGTATGTTAATTTAATTTTAATTTAATTTTAATTTGATTTTCAAAAGTTTTAGGGCTAATATGAAATTCAAGAATTTACTCTTAAGAGTTTAGAGTTGAATAAATATTTATAACATTGTCTTAGGGTTATATATGCAATTAGAATAAAATATCCTTAAACTCTTATCTAGTTGAATTAAGTGGCTTTGTTTAATGCTTATCGAAAAAAAAAATGATTTTATATAATTAAGACACCTCAACATCAATAAATGATGAAAAAGGTCATGCAAGCAAGTATCCACCGGTTTATATATATATATATATATATATATATATATATAGGGGAACAGATAAAATGCTTTATCCAAATTCTCAACTTTTTCGGTAATTTTGTTCAACAGGTATCCATTTTATTAGCTATTAGTTTATTATTATTATTATTATTATTATTATTATTATTATTGTATGAAGATAAGTAATAATTACTTGTATATATGTGTATGTATATATGCAAAATATATGTATGTGTGTGTGTCTACGCGCGTGTGTTATTATAGGTTTATAGTTATATATAGATATATTTAATTTATGAATAATTTAATTTATAGTAAAAATTCTAAATTTTATTAAATTGATAATTTTTTTTATTTCATTGACTAATAAATATTATTAATAGTTGGTTAATATTTTTCTGTTAGATTAAATTATTAGCAATTGGTTAATATTTTTCTATGTGTGTGAAATAAATATATTATAAGTTTATAGTTATATATAGATCTATTTAATTTGTGAATAATTTAATTTATAGTAAAAATTCTAAATTTTATTAAATACTAATAATTTTTAGTATTTCATTGATTAATAAATATTATTAACAGTTGATTAATACTCTTCATGTGGGTGTTCTATGCTTTATTTTCTACACACAGACGGTCCTAAGCTCGGGTAAAAAAGGAGGGTTGCGTTGGTAGTTGAAAGCCAGCGAAAAAATTTGTCCGAACTTAATGACATGAATCTGAATACATTAAATATTGGGGCGTTTCCTACTAGCGATGCGCTATATTTCCACCGCTCAGATGTAGTGAAAAATGAGCGTGGATGGGCTAGGGCATCGCCTAGAAGCGACGAGCCATATTTTTGCCCGGATACAGTGTCAAATGAGAATAGGCTTAGGTTGGCGATTTGGAATATAGGAACGCTGATGGGTAAGGTGTGTGCGTGTTGTAGGCGCATGGAGGTCGCCAGAGTTTTCGCCGGAAAAATTAGAAAGAGAAAGAACTGTACGTGTATGGTGGGTGGGACGGTCGGCAGTGCATGGAAGGGTGTAGGTTGTTCGATTGATGGTGCGTGTGTCCAGTCGGTGGGACGACGAGGCTTGATCGACGACGAGACGGCAGCGGCGGCGGCGCGACGGCAAGATGTCATCGACGACGGCGAGACGGCGTAACAGGAAGCATGAATACAGACCAGGAAAAGGAAAAAAAAAAACGAGAAGAAGAAAGAGAGAAGAAGAAAAGGAAAAAATTACGTAAACCCCCCCAATAAAAATCCAAATATCATTCTCAAGACTAACGGATGATTCGAAGCAAGTAAAATCTAAATCAATTACCATTATTATTAAATTGAAATAGTAGCAAACGGGATTATAATTTAGAGTCGTTAATTTTACTAATTTTGGTCACCATCCCTATTAACAAACGCGTACAATAATTATTAACGAAACGAAATTTACTGAATATCAATTATTCGTAATAAAAAGTGGGTACCAGGGGTGGGGGGGGATTACGGAATTTAGGGCCTGCATTGCATGATTTGGTTATTTACATAAAATATTAATTTAGGCTCTGTCGCTATTAGGTTCGCGGGCACCGGAGTACCGGTAGGAAATAAGCGGTTAAGTCTACAAAAATAGATATTAAGGTGAGTGTACTGTCTTCTTATCAAACTATTTTCTATGAATATACATGAGGAAACATATGATTATTTAAACTGTATGAATTTATAAATGATATGGATCAAGCAGTATTTGAGTGAGTGGGTAAACTGGATTTTTCGGAAGATTTCGATGATTTTCGGAAAAGAAGTTGAAAATAAATTTTTGTTGGTTTCGATGAAATCAGACGGTGTTTTTTTTTCTAACGGAAAGTAGAAAATATCTGTTTTTCTAAAAATGCCGGGTTTTCTATAAGTAAAAAGAGGAAAAAAGTGATTATGATAAAATTAGACGTTTTCTTTAAAAGAAGGTATGAAATATGATTTTTGGATTTAAATGTTGATATTGAGGAAAAGAGATAAACGTGGTAATTTGATGATGTTGAATAGACGATATTTATTGAGTTATGATTCGATGATACTGTATTTGATTTTGACGATGCCATAGCTGTTTCTCCCCGTAAGGGGTGTGGATTCTGTTTCTCCCCGTAAGGGGTATGGATTATGTTTCTCCCCGTAAGAGGTGTGGATTATATTCTCTCCAAAAAGGGGTGTGGATATTTCATAGAAAGGCATTTCTATGAATGTTACAGTACCGTTGCAACTCCCGATCGTGAGGTTAAAACGATCATTAGGGCTGGCCAGTGTGTGTGTGTTGGAGGTGTGTGTTTGAGATTGGTGCTTGAGATGTGGTGTTTTACGTATATTGGTATGATTTTATACTAAGCGGATTTGGATGGAACTTATCTGTATCACTTTATTTTCATTGCTTATATACTTATGTTTGATCCATACTAAATTGTGGAAATATTTAGAACATATTAATATTTTTTTAAAAACGTTTTACTAAGAAGGTAGTATACTCGCAGATACAACAGCTAGAAGTCGGTCCCTTACTGGCACTAGGTAGAGCTACGTGATGGAGTCGTATAGACGATTGAGAGAAGCTGTTAAAGGGAATAAAAATAAAAAGGTTCATGAATAACTACTTTTAGCCAGTATAATTTCGGGACGGGTATGTCCCTCTTAGTAGATGTTTGTATTATACCGTAGGTGTATATTATCATTCTTTTGGAAATTTGGGGATTGGTGATGTCATGTTGTAGTCACGCCAGTCTCGGAATGACGGGTGTCCGGGACGGGATATGACAAAAATTATGAATTCTGGCGACCAAATCAACCCAAGCTCACCGGCGAACAAAACCACAACCTCTGGGGAGCAAACCTAGTAAAGCCTATTGCCGAACAAATTAAGCCACGACCTCCGCCAATGCAACCAAAACCCATGATTTGGACTCTCTCCCCTTCACCTCATCTCTATATCCACCAAACAATACCACCACCGAACAACACCATCTCCATGGAGGTGGTCTGAATCGGAAAATAGAAGAGAGTAATCAACTTCTCTATCTGATCAGATAGATCTGGAATTTAAATCTGGAAATTTTTGTAAAATTCTCCCCAGATGTTCTCTTCAAGTATACAAATCATCAACTTTGATCGTCAAACATAGGAACAAGATCATTATCACAGTTCTATTCACGTATACAAATCATCAACTTCGATCGTGAAATACAAAGGAACAAGATCATTAAATAAATTTAACTTGCTTGTTCATTTCAGGGAAGAAAGCACATAATTGATTGATGAGAGCGGCGCCGAGTGGGGAGAAGTGGAAAACCGCACCGGAGAGGGGGGGAAGAAGAGCAATGAAGCCTCTTCGGTACAAGAGACAAGGCTGATGTCGGCGACGTTTGTACGTTTTCGAAGAAATATCTCTTGCCGCACACGATTGTAGACATTATTCAATCGATTCGTCCCCAAATTCGGTCTCAATTCGAATCAATTCAACTTTTTGTCTTGAAAATCATCCAATTTTCTTGTTTCCAATCGTGAATTATTCAAAACGAGAAATAGGGTTTTGTTTGGCTTGCAGTAATCGAGGAAGAAAAAAGAAAGGTTAAGAACATATTTGGACAAAGGAGAGTTCGGCGAAGACGGAGGAGAATGGCGAGGAGGAGGAACGAACGACGGTGAGCTTTGACCATAGGAATTTCGACGATGACGATGGAGAGCTTCAAGTAGAGAGAAGACGTCAACGATGGAGAAGTGGAGAAATGAAGATGAGCAGAGAGAAGACGATGTGCGAAAATAAAAATAAAAACTGAGCTCAATAGAAATCAAACGGTGGGTCTCATTAACATTTCAAAAAATGACGAGCGTATCCCTAAGTTGGGTTTAATTTTTTGAGCAAAAAAAAAATAATTTTTTTCTTTTTTATTTTCTTAAAATTTTGAGAATTAATTCTTAATTTTTGAATTGGGTTAAATTGAATTTTGTGTTTGCTAAATATATTTTTAAAAATTAATCTCAAATTTTTTAAATTAGGTTGGATTGACTTGGATTATCAACATTAACCTAAGTATTGCCACTAGCCCACTCCAGTCCATTTCTTAGGGGATGAGATCCGAGGGTAGAGAGGTGGGGTCTACGTTCACAAGGACATAGTGACAAAGATACAACTGGTGGGCCCTCTTTGCCTGCCTGTCACGCACTGAAATTGTTTTTTCATCTCCTACCTAACACTTCGCTATTTGCTTCGTTTCCCGCGAAATTCGTTTTTTAAATTTTTTCTCATTACTTTTAACTTTCCCGCCAAAATGCAATTGAGTAGGACCAGACGTTGACCCGAACATTTCCGAGAGGTTACCTAAATTTTGGTGCGTTTGATATATCATTTAAGTGGATATATTCTAGCCTCAGTTCAAACTCTTTTTTTTTTTTTTACAAATGATGTACCAAAAAAAATTTAGCCATTTAAGACACAACAATAATTGTATAATATATCTAGTTTAGTTCAAACTCTTTTTTTTTTTTTTTTTTACAAATTATGTACCAAAATTTTTTTAGCCATTTAAGACGCAACAATAATTGTATAATATATCTAGTTTAGGATGGATACTTTAATTGTGACAAAAATGTATTTTTTTTAAAATTTTAATGATTTAAAAATTTTAATGATAGGATTTTAAATTCATATGTATCAAATTAAACTAAATAAATCGAATCAACATGAATATAAATTATATCAAATTAAATTATAATATAATTTAATTATAAATTAAAATTAAAAAAAGCAAAATAAATTTAATGAAATATTCCAACCAAAATAAAATAAAATAAATATTTTTTTTAGTTTTGCTTCTTTGGAGAGTATTCTGATAATTGTTGGAATAATAATTACCTCCAACAGTCTTCCTTCCAATTTTTTTCATTAAATTTATGAATTGTGATAAATATGGTTTAGGCATGTCACATTTGTTACCCACTAATCTTCTTATGAGTTAAATAGTGTAACTATCATTTTACCTAATCAAATTTTAAAATTCAAGTTTTAACCCAAGAGCCATCACTTTAACTATCTTACCTAATATCATTTCAAGAGCCATTTGTGCATGAGGTGGTGGGATTAACTAAAAATTGGTGAAAATATTTAACTACCAATTTGCCTATTCAATAACAATATTATATATTTAATCCACTAGGTAAATTATTACTTAGTCAAAATTAAAATTAAAATACTAATAATTAATTAACTTGAGTAATATGGTTAGAGTACAATTACAAATATCTATTGAGTTCTTTACAAAATAAATATTTTTTTAAAAAAAAAAAATTCTGACAACACGCTATTTTGATCTTATTTTCCAACGCTGAGTATCCCGGTGTTGTGAACACCGGTGTTGATTCTAAGATTTTAATAGACAATTAAATGTTGATATTTTTTGTGAGATTAACGAATTTTGATGGACAATTAAGGCTTTGTATAGGCTCAAACAAGCTCCTAAAGATTGGTATGAGAGACTTAGCCGATATTTGATTGAAAATGATTTTCAAAAGGGTATTTGTGATATAACACTATTTGTTAAGCGAACTAATTCTGATATCCTATTAGTACAAGTTTATGTTGATGATATTAATTTTGGATCTACTAATGAGGATCTTTGTCAAGAGTTTGCCAAGATAATGCCGGTTGAATTTAAGATGAGCATGATGGGAGAATTGAATTTCTTTCTTGTGTTGCAAATTAAGCAAATCAAAGAAGGAATATTCATAAACCAAGCTAAATATACCAAGAAGCTGTTAAAGAAATATGGCTTGGATGGCGCTAAAGAGTACAAAACTCCCATGGCAACAACTACAAAGATAGACAAAGATGATACGGGTAAAAGTTTTAATGAAAAAATGTGTCGAGGTATGATTGATAACTTGTTGTACTTAACTGCTAGTAGACCTGACATTATGTATAGCATTTGTTTATGTGCTAGATTTTCAGTATTATCCTAAAGAATCGCACTTGACTGCGGATACAGAGAATTTTTTTATATTTAAAGGGGACGACTGACCTAGGATTATGGTATTTTAGGGGGAGTGATTTTAAATTAATAAGTTACTCCGACGCTGATTTTGTCGGTTGTAAAATCGAGAAAAAAAGCACAAGTACGTCATGTCATTTGTTAGGACATGCCTTGGTTTCTTGGTCAAGTAAGAAACATAATTCGATAGTATTTTCCACTATTGAGGCTGAGTATATGGCAGTTGGTAACTGTTGTGCTCAAATTTTGTATATTAAGCAACAGTTAAATGATTTTGGAATATATATAACGGAAGTCCCGATTTATTGTGATAATAAAAGTGTTATTTGTTTAAGTAAGAATCCTACATAGCACTCACAAACTAAGCACATAGAGATTAAATATCACTTTATTCGTGATCACATTCAGAAAATAGACATTGTTATTGAATATATTGATACCTCCAACCAGCTTGCTGATATTTTTACTAAACCTTTAGCGGAAGATCAGTTTGTGAAAATTATTCGCGGTTTGGGTATGGCTAGACATAATGATGTTTGCCTAAAGTAGTTGAGATGATTTGTGGTTCCCCTTCCTCACCTTTTGAGATGACAAAGGAGGAGGATATATTGATGTTTTGTTGAATATCTTAAGGGGGAGACCATAGTTTTGCTATAAATTAGTTTGCATTTTTGTAGGGGGAGTTTATGAATTATTTATTATTGAATTGATTTTGTGATTTGTTGAATATCATATGTATTTTTTAAATAATTCTTCATGATTGTGCTTTAATAAGTTAAAAACTTGTCCTCGGATTTAGGAGGAGTGTGGTTACATGTTATTTTGACAAAAATATCAAAGTTAATTGTCATCATCAAAAAGGGGAAGTGATCCTAAGATTTTGATGGACAATTAAATGTTAATGTTTTTTGTGAAATTAATGGATTTGTTGAGTGTTTCAGTTTATAGGTTTCATTGAAGGTATTATCATAAAGAAGTTGAGATGGATGATAAATGGATGCTAAAGAGACTAACAAAGAAGATGGATATTAAGAGACCGAAATTTTTGAAGAATCTATGAGAAAATAACTCAGGTTAATTTTTTACTCTTAATGTATCCTGATTAGAATCACACACAATACAAAAATATTTTTATAATTATGTATTTTTTTTATAGGATCCTAATTAGTTAAATATATTTGTTCCTATATGAAATTGAAGAAGAAATATTGATTTAAGAAAAATTAGAAATTAAAAAATTGATTTACGGAGTTAATCGATAAAAGAAATTGGTTAAAAGGGCAAAAACATCAAAGAAATTAAATTAAAAATGAATTAAGGATTAAGTATAGCAGGATCGGTCGACCTGCCTAAATCAATCAGTCCACCGATGCGAAAGTGCTCGAATTGTGTAGTCTTTGAATCGATAGGTTGACTTGTGGTGTATGATCAGTCGATCTATGGAAAATAGATGAACTCTTTGAATCATTCAGTCGATAGAGAGGTCGACCTATGACAATTAGATGAACTCTCTGAATCGTTAAGTCGATAAACAAAGACGGAGAGGTCAACCTAAGAAACTCTTTGGATCGTCTGGTCGACAGACGAAAGATCGGAGGTCGACCTATGGGCGAGAGTTTTTTTCTTAGGCTACATCCTGAATCGGGCGGTCGACTGGTGGGTTATGGTCGGTCAACCGATGGTCGATTTCATGATTCGAGAATTTCATGGTTTTAATCCAAAAAGTAGTCGTTACTAGCCGTTTTATGGTTAGGATATGAGATATATCTTAGGGATCTAATAGAATTTAAGATATATGGTTGATATTTTGTTATCCCTATAAATATGATTCATATATTTTGATTATTTATCAATTTGGATTATGTAATTCTTTCTATCCTATCTAATTGAGTTTAAGAAAATGTTTGAGAGACTTAATTGAACATTTTAAAGTTATAATTAAGTAAATTATACCAGAATTAAGTCATAATGATATAAGTGGTCTATTAGTGCAATTATTTGTTATGATATATGGGAACTAGCTGTTAGAGGGCTTATTCTAATTCTCTACAAATAAACCTGCGTTTTTATGACTTAAAAATCTTAATCAATCTTATTTCAAGAGTTCCTGAGTTTTCTAGGAGTGATCATTCTGATTTCATACTAAGAGTAATGTGAGGTCTATTCTTAAGAAACCTTACTGTGGATTATTGTTATTACCGATTTGGAAGTATCTTTGCTATTCATACTTTATTCGGTGAATACCTAGCGATATCGTTCCAAGTTTTTGCTATTATTTGTTGTGTGATATTATTATATTTTGATCTTTGAAATTGTTTTCTTGAACTTTAAATTACTTGAAAATTATTTTGAAACGATTTCTTGTGAAAGTCTGATTACGTGCTAAATTGTGTGCTACTCGTTTTTATTTAAAATCAGATTTTGAAATCCTCACTAAATTTTATCACTAGTATCGAGACATTAATTGAGTTCAAATTAATATGGGGTGGTAGAAGTTCTGAGTGGAAAAAGACTTATCAATTTTGAAATTGGTAAGTTGTGTATCGGTTTAGTTACTATTGGAAGTGTCTAATTAGAGGTAGCCTTGAGTTTCAATCTCTTCCGGTAAAGAGATTGAGGTTTTCATTTTCACCTAGAATACAAAAAAATTAAGGGCAATTCTTCCTTACTAGAATTATTTTTGAGTGAATTTATAACGGTTCAATTCTTATCGAGTAAAAGGATGTTTGGAGTGTTTTTGTGTGAGGTTTAATTCTTAACCTAAGTATAAAAGAATTAAGTTAATCTTTAACCTCAAAAAAATATAGATTTATTCATTAGCCTGTGAAAAGGAATTGTAAATGTTGATTTTGAGCTTGCGAAAAGAATCATTTATAAGGGTTTGTGTTGGCCTAGTGAAATACCCAAGAGGGGGGGTGAATTAGGTAGTTAAAAAAATTGTCAAAGAAAAAATATTTTAATAACCCAAATAATTAATTTTAATCCTAAATTAATTATTATTTTTATATCACAGCGGAAATATAAAATCAACTAGGTGCACACCAAATAATAAAAATAAATAATGTAAAGATTACAGTACACCAGAAATTTATCCTGGTTCACCAAGTTACTCTCGGCTAATCTAGTCCTCCGAGCCCTACGAAAAGTCGCACCCACTAAACTCAAAATTCCTTTAAAGGTAGGAATCAAACACTCACAAAGATTCTTTTACAAGCTCAGAATCAATATTTACAAAATTTTATTTTCACAGGCTTAGGAATAACCTCTACTTTTTACAGACTCAAGAATAATCTATTTTTTTTAACACAAAGGCTAAAGAATCAAAACCTTGCAAACACTCCAAATATCCTTTTACCCAGTAAGAATTGAACCGTTACAAAATTCATACAAAATAATTTAATTCAGGAAAAATTACTACCTCAATCTCTTTACAGGAAGAGATTGAACACCAGTTACCCTTAGATTAAATACTCCCAACAGTATTCAATCCGTCACTCAACTTACCAATTAAAAATTGACAAGTGATTTTTCTCACTCGGAGCTTCTACCACCCCAGATAAATTAAAACTCAATTAATATCTCAAAACTAGTGATAGAAAAGTAAGATATTCAATATCTAATTTTAAACAAAAATTGGTAGCACGTAATTTAGCACATAATCAGATTGATTCAAGAAATTATTTTAAAAAATATTTTTCAATAAAAATAAAATAAAATCTATTGATCAAATTCCAAAAAATAATTAAGCAATACTAAATAGAAAATTTTTTGGAAAGATCTCACCCAAAATCCACCGAAAGAATAATTATAGCGATGTTAATTCAAATTCGGTAGTAGCAATGATTCACAGCAAATAATTCTCAAGAATGACTCTTAGAAAATCTCTCACAATTCTCAATATGATTTCTCTTAGAAAAGCTCAATATAATCTCTTGATTTCTCTTAATTACATTTACTGATATGAAAAACGTAGGTCTATATAAATGAGATTAAAATAGGCTTTCTAAAGGCTAGTTCCTATTTGTTATGACACTTAATTGCTCTTATAGACCCCTTATATCATTAAGACTTCATTCTGATTCAAATTACTTAATTATAACTTTTAAACTTCTCAATTAAGTCCCCCAAATATTTCTTAATCACAATTAAATAGAATATACACAATTATATGTACTAAATTGAGAAATATTCAAATTTAATGAACCAAATCTATAGGGATATCATAATATGTGTTGCATATGTCAAATAATATTAAATCCCTAAAATCTCTCATGAATCCTAATAAAAAAATGGCTAGTAACGGCTACTTTCATAATAAAATCCGGAATTCCATAATATCTTGAAACAGACCTATAAATCGACCGACCAATATCAGCTGTCGACCGCTCGATTCAGGATGTAGCCAAGCCAAAGATTATGTGCCCATCGATTGACCTATCTGTCGACCTAGAGATTCAGAGAGTTTCATTTCTCTTCACTGATCGACCGTCCTGTCGACTTATAGAGAGTTCATATTTAAGCATAGGTCGATCTACTTTTCTTAAGAGTTGAAATTTAACCTGAGTTGTTTTCCCTAGGTTCTTCAAATTCTTCAATCTCTTAATTCTTCGTCATCTTTATTATCATATCTTCATAATTTGGAACTAATAAACTGAAACACTTAATCAAACCGTTAGTTCCACCAAAAACATCAATCTTTAATTGTCCATCAAAATCTTAGAGTCAACAATTTAGTTCCTACCTAGTTAAAGGGATCATAGTGATTAGTGGGTGCGACTCTCCGTGGATTTCAGATAACTGGATTAGCCAAGAATAGTTTGACAAATAAGTATAAATTTCTAGTGTACTGCTTTCTTTACTTTATTTATATTTTGTTGTTTAGTGTGCATCTAGTTATATATATATATATATATATATATATCCACTACTATAAAAATAATAATTAATTTAGGGTAAAATTAATTATTTGATTTTTGAAGTATTAATTATTTGATAATTTTTTATAACTACCCAATTTACCCCCCTCTTAGGTAGTTCACTGGGCTAACAACCGGGACTAAGATCCCGGTGTTTGCAACTCCGGGATCAAAATAAATTTTTTTAATTGAATGGTCCCGATGTTGTGAACACCAGGATTATTCAAAATTTTAACGGCACATCGCCGTTTCTTCAAAACGATAATGTGTCGTTTGTTGGTGAAACGGTACATTATACCGTTTGACCAGGAAGCTGCAGGTTGTGCAACTAGGCTGCACAACCTTTTGGTCTCGGTATTGACAACACTGGGACCTAAGGCTATATTTGCATATTTTTCTTCTTTCTCATTCATTTTGCACAACACTTCGGCACTTCGTTCCTCAATTGTTCCTTCCTCATTCATACTCTTCGGTTTTTCATCCTCCTTCCTCATTGAGAGTTCATTTACCTTCCTAAATATTTGCCTGATTTTCTTCTTCAAAATTTGACAAATTTCACAACTTCACAATTTCTTCCTCCTAATACTAAGGTAAGTTTATTTTACTTTTTTTATTTAATTTATTTGTTAGTTTGGTTAGTATATTTGTTACTTGTTTAATTATTTAGTTTATTTGTTATTTGTTAATTTGATTAATTTACTTGTTTTTTTACACATCATAATATATTGTTTAAAAAATAGTTAGTTAGTTAATTAATTAGTTTAGTTGTTAATTTATTTTTTTTAAAACATCAAAAAAGTATTAGATGTTAGTTTAATTTTAATTAGTATGTTTTTTACTTATTTAATTTATTAATGAGTTTGTTTGTTTTGTTAGTTAGTTAGTTTACTTGTTTAATTTGTTGGTTAGTTAGTTAATTTAATTTATTGGTTTAGTTGTTTAATTTGTTAGTTAGTTAGTTAGTTTAATTTTTTAATTTAGTTGTTAAATTAAAAATTGCACTTTGGCCCCTTTCACATGTGTAAAAAAATATAAATTAATATATTATTTAAAAAAATTGTTAGTTAGTTAGTTTAATTTTTGATTTTAGCTATTTAATTAAGAAATATGCACTTTGGCCCCTCAAAGTTTGACAATTAGAAAAATATAAATCTTCAATATATTGTTTTAAAATAAATTGTTAGTTAGTTTAATTTTTGAATTTAGTTAAAATTGTTAATTAGTTAGTTTAATTTTTTAATTTAGTTATTATTTAAAAAATATTTAATTAAAAATTGTGGACTTTGACCCCTCAAAGTTTGAAAAAATATAAATTAAAATATATTGGTTTAAAATAAATTATAAGTTAATTTGAGTTTAATTTTTTCATTTAGTTGTTTAATTAAAAAATATGCACTTTGGCCCCTCAAAATATGACAATTTGAAAAATATAAATTTTAATGTATTGTTTTAAAATAAATTGTTAGTTGGTTATTTTTGAATTTAATTAAAAGTGTTAATTAGTTAGTTTAATTTTTGAATTTAGTTGTTTAATTAAAAAAAAAAATATTTAATTAAAAATTGTGCACTTTGACCCCCTTAAAGTTTGAGACCCCTCAAAGTTTGACTAATTGGAAAAATATAAATCAAAATATATTGATTTAAAATAAATTGTAAGTTAATTTGAGTTTAATTTTTTAATTTAGTTGTTTAATTAAAAAATATGCACTTTGGCCCCTCAAAGTTTGATAACTTAGAAAAATATAAAATATTAAATTTACATAAAATAATATTTTTAAAATATAAATTTAATTTGTTAAGTATATATAACGAGTTTAATTTGTTACAAATACGTAACTGATGTAGGTTTTCAACTTCATCAATAATCGACTTTAATTTATCAAAATCAGGATACTAAAATATCTTCATTCTCATCTGAAACAATATATTGATTGTTGCAGATAAGAAAGAAGATATTTTGAAGCCTGATTTTGAAAAACTAAAGTCGATTATTTTTTAATTAAATAACTAAATTAAAAAATTAAACTCAAATTAACTAACAATTCATTTTAAAACAATATATTAAAATTTATATTTAATATTTGATGAAGTTGAAAAATCTGCATCGGCTACGTATTTTTAACAAATTGAACTCGTTTTATGTTTGAACAAATTACACATGTGTGGGAAAATAAAAATTAATATATTTTTTTAAAAAAACTTGTTAGTTACTTCAATTATTTAATTTACTTGGTTAATTAAAAAATGTGTAATTAAAAATTGTGCACTTTGGTCCCTCAAAGTTTGAGCAAATTGGAAAAAATAAATTAAAATATAATTTCAATATATTGTTTTAAAATAAATTGTAAGTTAATTTGAGTTTGATTTTTTTAATTTAGTTGTTTAATTAAAAAATATGCATTTTGGCCCCTAAAAGTTTGACAAATTAGAAAAATATAAAAAATTGAACTTATATAAAATAATATTTTTAAAATATAAATTTAATTTGTCAAGTATATATAACGAGTTTAATTTGTTATAAATATTATTTTATATAAATTTAACTTATCAACTTTATCAATAATAAACTTTAACTTATCAGAATCAGACTTGGAAATAATTTTTTTCTCATCTGCAACAATATATTGATTATTGTAAATGGGGAAGAAGATATTTTCAAGCATGATTATGATAAGTTAAAGTTAATTATTTTTTAATTAAACAAGTAAATTAAAAAATCAAACTTAAATTAAGCTTAAAAATATGTCCTTTAGCCCCTTAAAGTAAGACAATTAGATAAATATAAATTTTAATATATTGAATTTAGTTAAAATTGTTAATTAGTTAGATTATTTTTGAATTTAGTTAAAATTGTTAATTAGTTAGTTTAATTTTTGAATTTAGTTGTTTAATTATAAAATATTTAATTAAAAATTGTGTACTTTGACCCCTCAAAGTTTGAAAAATTGGAAAAATATAAATTAAAACTTGTTAGTTAGTTCAATTTTTTAATTTACTTGATTAATTAAAAAATGTGTAATTACAAATTGTGCACTTTGGTCTCTCAAATTAATTGAATCTATCGAGTTGATATTAACTCGATGTGGAATTTATATTCGATTTAGAGTTAAAGTTAAAATAATTATTGAATGAATTAAAAATAAGTAAAATGTTAAGGATTGAAAATAAATTACTCAAACCCATAAACAATGAACACTATAAACATTGGAATACGAACATACTTTTGTGATTGAGTTTTAGTTAACGATAATATTTTCTTATTTTGTTTTGCCTTGTGAAATAATAGCCGCTTGAAATGGATCACGTTCGGTTGTTATTGTATTGGAGTAGTAGAATATTAAAAGGTACCGAGTTCGGGGTTGGTTACAGTACATCAACTGTAAAATCTTTGATTGTCCGTAGGGAAACAACCTTAAATGAATTAATTGAGATGCTAAAACCGTGTGTTCTTGAGGATAGAGCTACTAGAAATTTGAAACTAAAGTGTAGGATGCCGATGACTCTTTTCAGGGTGAATTATAAATATACTTTGTTTTCTATTGGGGACGACTCATCATTAAACCAAGTGCTTGAGTTACCTCTTTACATACCTTCATTTTTTGCTGTTGAGGTGTATGTAGAGGTAGAACGAGCATTTGATGATGATCCAAAATTTTCTCCCAAAATGGTCATTTTACCAACTTAATGACTCAGAGTTTTAATCCGTATAGTACCCAATCTGATGGACAATTTTTCGGCTATAATATTCTCATGTCGTACCCTTAAGTAGTCCAGTCTAATTATACCGTCCCACCTCCTTACATTCCAGAATAATATCATTCCCTTAGTACTCCCAAGTCGCACCCCCAATTACTTGAGTCTAATTACACCGTCCCACCCCTATATTCCAGAACAAGATCATTCTCATAGTATGATCGATTGTGATCATGGCACCAACTCTGCTATTCCACATCACCATTATTCGCCGAGTAGTCCACCGCAAGACAACCCAAATAATTATGAAGGTGAGTTTGATACAATTGATAGTCGTCGCGGTGTGTCAGAAGAAGAGTTAGATGTGAATGATGTGTTTGAGCTAGACGAAGATTTAGATGCTGGGCCCTAGTGGGCAAGGAAGTTAGAATCAGCAATTGGAGTTGGATAGGGTTATTCTATTTTTCAATAACTTGGACTGGGGTGACGACAATGATATAGCGAAATATGAGCCGAAGTTGCAAAAGAATTTTTGGACACCAGAGATGGATGAATTTCGTATTGCTATAATCTTTAAGGACAAGGAACATGTCCAACAGGCCGTTAAATATCACCATGTCAAGAAGAACAAAGAGTTTTATGTGTTGGAAATGAATAAGAAGCTCTGGTTGGTTTATTATTTGCATGGATGTGGTTAGAGGTTGCGGGTGAATAGGAAAAAAAGCCATAATATGTTTTAGATTACGCAGTATAAGGGGCAACACACATATTTCTATAATCATACTGCTGTAGATCATAAAAATTTGGATTCTGGACTTATTTCGAACCTAATACTTGGACAAGTCAAACAGGATCCAAAATTGAAGATTGGTGTCATTGTGGCTTACGTCAAGGAGTCTCAAGAATTTACCATCTCCTACCAAAAAGCTTAGTTGGCTAGATCTAAAGCCATCAAGACCTTCTTCGAAGATTGGGATGAATCATATTGGAAGTTGCTGAAGTTTATAGTCGCATTGCAGCACTATAATTTGGGTACGATTGTCAAGTGGAGCACTGTATCGACTGATATGCCTGGCTAAAGGATGTTTGACATAGTATTTTGGGCATTCAAAACTTCAGTTAACGGATGGCGTTATTGTCGGCCCATGATTACGATTGATGGGACCCACTTGTATGGTAAATACAAGGGGAAGATCTTAATTACTATTGGAATGACGCCGTTCAATAAGTGTTATCCTTTGACTTTTGCCATCGTACCGACCGAGGACTACCACTGCTAGTGATGGTTTATCTATATGCTTAAGCGCCATATTGTCGATGATCATCCTGAGGTGACATTGATATTTGATAGATACGCCGGCATTACTAGTGCGGTTGACAGTCTCTGACTTAATCAACAGAACGAGCTCCCCCCGATATCACCAATTTTGTTTGCAACACCTTTGCAGCAATTTCAACAAGATTGCTAAAAATCAGCATCTGAAAGATCTTGCTTGGAATGCGGGTACTGCGATACAAATTCGAAAATATGATGCTATCATGGAGGAGATAAAAAAAAATAATGTTCGGGCTCATGCATAGTTAAACGATATTCTAGCTTACAAATGGACTAAGACACACGATGATGGTAAGCGTTGGGGAGTGATGGTGACCAATTACACAGAGGTATTTAACAACTGCCTAAAGAGTGCAAGAAATGTACCAATTACTGCATCCGTGAAGATTAAGTTTTGCCGGATGGTTAAATACCTTGATATTGGTCAACAAGAAACTCTAAAGGACTCAATCGACAGTTACCAATACGCTAAACACGTCATTCAAAAACTACAAAAATTTCAAGCCAAGTTTAAAACATACGAGATTCAAATATTTAATCGATAAATTAGTATTTATTATTTACCTTTTTTTTTTTTTTTTTCACGTTACATATAATTGTTGTCATACATATCTTAATTAAATATGATATTTTTTCTAGAGAGAATGCGATTTACCACGTGAAAATTAGAAAGACTCTCATTGGGAGTCTAATTGCTCACCAAGTCACATTGGGGGATAACGAAGATTGCACATGTGGGAAGTATAAAATTTGGCGATATCCACGCTCCCATATGCTTGCGGCCACCGAGTATGGTGGAGTTGATGCATTCCAGTATATTGCAGTTGAGTACACGATGACAAATCAATTGATGGCGTGGGAATCATCGTTCCAACTGATTATTCACGAGGACTATTGACCATAGACCAATTTTCCAAATTTGATTTCAGACCATAATAGACTTCGAGTTGTGCATCGTGGTCGACTAAATTCCACTCGCATTCAAAACGAGATAGATCAATTGTGAAGAACAATGACAAATCGGTGCAATTTATGTTCCCAGACTGGACATAATAGGCGAAGGTGTCCATCCCGACCCCTCTATACACCCAATTGATCTTGTCGGTTCATTGTAATGAATGTTTATGTTACTTTATTTGTTTGTTATGTCAGCTTTTATGAATTATAAATTCCATGCACTTGTCGCACACATTTCTTTGTAATGAATGTTATATTTTGTTTATAAATGTGATTAAATTTTAATTTCTTACTAACAAATTTGACACAAGTGTTGCAGAAAAAAAAATCAGCTATGTCCATCCCTAGGCCCATAGAGACTTCAGTTGTATACCTGTAGGCGGAGCATATGTCCGAAATAGTCTGGGTAGCACCGGTAAATATTTAAATTATTGCATTAATTTTTTTATTTTAGTTTTTTAAAACTTTAATGTTATTTATTGTGTCTTAAATAATGTTTCAAGATATTGGTTCTCTTAACTGTGTTGGATTTGATTAGGGGGATAGAGAGAAAACATCTGCCCTCGAGTTATAGAGTTAATAGAATCAGTCGGTTTGTACAACCTATACAAGTTGTGGTCGAAGCGGTTAGATAGGACTCTCATAAGAGCATTGGTAGAGAGACGGCGTTTGGAGACGCATACTTTCCATCTACTTGTTAAGGAGATAACTATCACACTACAGGATGTGGCCGTCTTGTTGGGGTTACCTGTGCATGGGGAACCGATTATTGGCCCTGATGACTCGTAGACATCTGGCAGACACTTTTCCTCGAGCTCCTCGGAGTGAAACCGCCAGTGGATCAGATTATGAATGGTTGTTTGAACCTCAAGTGGTTATGGAGATCCTTCACCCAAGTTCCTAAGGATGCCGACAAGGAGGTCATGCATTGCTATGCACGTGCGTATTGCTTGATTATACTTAGCCAGATGTTATTGCCTGATAAATCACATAATAGCGTCAAGTGAGCCTACCTCTCACTACTTGGTAACTTGACACCTACTGTTAAGTATAGCTGGGGAAGTGCCACACTAGCAGTCCTCTACCGCGAGCTATGTAAGGTGTCGAAGGCCAAGACGAAAGACATAGCCGGCTACCTATTTTTGTTGGAGTGTTGGGCTTGGGAGCAGTTGCCGAGACTTCAACCTGAAGTTGTCCTTTTCTCCCAGTATGATATTTCATATGGAGAGTTGGATTTTGGTGAGGGCTTGACGTTCCCAGCTGCTCTGAGGGATGCCTGGTAAGTAATTAGTATTTTTTTTTTTAATTTCATTTATCGTGTAATGGATATTTATTTATGAATATTTAACTTATGGTTTATATTTTTGGTGTACAGATGGACCCTTGAGTTCAATTTGGAAAACTTGCTGATGCGTGTTTTGGTGGTCTATCGCGATTAGTTAGATCGGTTGCGAAATAACGAGGTTAGTTATTTTGCTACATTGAAATTTTAATTTATTTATTTATTTATATTTTATTTTACAAGTAATTTGGATGCCCTATCTCTTTTCGGCTTTGCCTCTATATACTAGAGATGAAGAAGATATATAGATGGCAACGCTGCCCCTCATCTGCTACGAGATCGTTGAGTACACGTATCCCCTATGCGTGCTACGACAGTTTGGTTATCGGCAAGGGATTCCTTGGCCAGTAATTATAGATAAGAATTTGTACAAAATTACGAGACGAGGACACTTTCGTGTGGACTGGACTAAGAAGCACTATGCACATATACTTGCATGGAATAGCCGACGAGCACCAAATGTGGGAAGCTTGGAGCAAGAGATATAGATTGACCAAAAATACATGGGCTGGTATTGGAGTATCACATAAAATTTATTGGTCAACCTGGAGTACCGACCTGAGTTCGGGTATCTAGCAACAGAAAGACGAGCGATGCTAGAGGTATGATCACATTGAGTATACTATATGTTTAGTTATATTAGTTTTATTATCTTGTTATTATTCATGTATTAACTTAATGATTATATATGTTTTGTAGGATCCGGAGGTATCGCAGCTGATGTGACATGGTTCAGGGACGACGTGGATGCCACTCCAGGGATAATGCAATAGTTGTCCATGGAATGTACATAGTTAGTGAATATTTTTTTTTTTTTTTTTTGTAATGTTTGTAGATTTAGAAAGAATATAATATTGAAGGTGAAACAACTTAATATAATCATAAACATCATATTGAAATTAAATGCATTAACAAGTACAATTAATTATAAAAAGAAAAAAAATACATTACATAAATTAGAAACATGTTTAACGATATTTGTTACAAAACTCATAACAAAAACAATACATAAGAAATACAGTACATAACATCACGAAAATAGTGACAAAAAAAAAAAAAAAAAACACTTAACAAGACAATTAAACTGCTAAAAAATCTTTATTCTTCATTGGACATGTACCCCTTAGACAAATATTCATTATTATTTATCACGTTATGGTATTCGTTTGGAGAGAGTGCTCTGTTGCTTGCGGCAGCCATTTCATTGACTAGTTGTAGTAGATAATATATATTCCTGTGCAACAATATTCGATTATTCTCCAGGCGAATTTGTGTAATAGTATCTTTAATCTCGTTTGTGTCATCAATTATACATTGTCTAGGCATCTAAAGACTTTGACGATGCGGAACTGGTGCATTAAGATCTCTCAAACAAGATATAAGGTTGTTAGACTCATTCACCCTATATTCCCATTGTTGGTGTAGACCGACGTGAAACTCTATCGGGTTGGTATCTTGATCACTCCAGTAGTCATCATAATATGGTTGTAGAACCCAACATCTTTGGTGATCTCACGGTCCAGGCCAACCCCAAACACCATATGAGTTCTCCTTACTTGAAAAACCAAATGAGCTTTCTTCATTTAAATTAATATGTAAAGATATCACGAAAATTATAGGTTGAACAATTTCTTTACAAATATTATACTGCACATTATGAGTTTACAAAAAAAATAATTTTTTAAAATATAATTATTGAAAAATGATGTTTTAGAACTTATGTACACGAGACTTAACTAAAAAAAGCTAACCCAACACCATCTATCAATTGAAAAAGAGAAAGTCAACTGTTTGGTAGAAGTAACGTTATTATAATTTAACGTAGAAATGATACATTAGACTTCAAAAGAAATACATAGTTAAATTGCAATTCACCAACGCGAAAATATTAAACATTACTCTCATCATTAGACATTTCCATATCTGATTGATATTGAGATTTCCTTGCGCATCTCATGTAAAAACGCGCTTCGGCAACCAAACCTTCTTCGAGATGCTCATGTGTTGTCGTTTCAACCTGGTGTCGAAAAATTTGAATTTACATTCGGTTATTTTCTTTGCGGTAGCGATATAACATCACGAAAATTATAGGCTGAACAATTTCTTTACAAATATTATACTGCACATTATGAGTTTACAAAAAAATTAATTTTTTAAAATATAATTACTGAAAAATGATGTTTTAGAACTTATGTACATGAGACTTAACTAAAAAAAGCTAACCCAACACCATCTATCAATTGAAAAAGAGAAAGTCAACTATTTGGTAGAAGTAACGTTATTATAATTTAACGTAGAAATGATACATTAGACTTCAAAAGAAATACATGTTAAATTGCAATTCACCAACGCGAAAATATTAAACATTACTCTCATCATTAGACATTTCCATATCTGATTGATATTGAGATTTCCTTGCGCATCTCATGTAAGAACGCGCTTCAGCAATCAAACCTTCTTCGAGATGCTCATGTGTTGTCGTTTCAAGCTGGTGTCGAAAAATTTGAATTTAAATTCGGTTATTTTCTTTGCGGTAGCGATATAACATCATTTGAAGGTTATGCGGCGTGTCTATTGGTATTGTTCTGGCTAATTGACGCACTATTAGAATATTATATTGTTTGCATCCGTCCACCATAATCTTCGATTGGTTGACACGATAAATATATTCCTCCCGCATTCTTACAACCCACCGTGAAGAGTAACGAACTCTAGGATATAAAGAGTATGAGAATTCGTCCTCTAAAAGCCAGTGACATCCCATTGAACGATACAAGTCTCTCACCTTGTACATTTTTCAATCATTTTCATTTTATTTGTTTTTAAATTAGTAGATAATTTAATTAACTTTAACTTTCAATGGAATATAAATTTTTTCAAAAGCATTAAAAAAATAAACTAAGTAACTAACAATTTGTTTTTAAAAATAATCTATTATAATTTTTATTTCAATTTATATTTTTCCACATGTGTAATTTGTCAAAGTTTGAGGGGCCAAAGTGCACATTTTTTTATTACACAATTAAATTAAAAAATTAAACTAATTAACTAAATAATAATTTTAAAAAAAATAATATATTATAATTTATATTTTCTTACACATGTATAATTTACTCAAACTTTGAGGGGGTCAAAGTACATAGTTTTCAAATAAGCAACTAAATTAACAAATTAACTAAGAAATTAAATAACTAAACTAATAAATTAAATTAACCAACTAATTAACAAATTAAATAAGTAAACTAACTAACTAACAAATTAACTAAATAATTAAACAAGTAAAAAATATAGTAATCAAACTAACAAATAAATTAAACATAAATAAATAAATTAAATTTACTTTTATTTTTATATTTTCTCACATATATAATTAATCCAACTTTGAGGGGCCAAAGTGCACATTTTTTTAATTAAATAATTAAATTAAAAATTTTAACTAATTAATTAAATAATAATTTTTTTAAAAACAATATATTATAATTTATATTTCTTTTTATAATTTCTCACACATGTATAATTTACTCAAACTTTGAAAGGTCAAAGTTCATAGTTTTCAATTAAATAATTAAATTAACAAATTAAACTAACAAATTAACTAAGAATTTAAACAACAAAACTAATAAATTAAATTAACCAACCAATTAATAAATTAAATAAATAAATTAACTAATAGATTAACAAAATAATTAAACAAGTAAAAAATATAGTAACCAAACTAACAAATAAATTAAACTTATATTTTGTAATAGGAGGAAGACATTATTAAATTGTGAATTTTTTTATAAATAGACATTAGCAACAAGAAATATAAAGGAGGATTGAGGTAAATGTAAGTTCAGACAGGGAGGGAAGGAATTTACACAGATTTGGTTCTGGTGTTGTCAACACCGGGATCAACTGCACAGCTTGCAGCTGCCTAGTCAAACGATACAATATACCGTTTAACCAACACAATGCAAATCACCGTTTTGAAGAAACGACGATGTGCCATTAAAAATTTCGAATGGTCTCGGTGTTCACAACACCAAGACCATTCAATTAAAAAAAAAATTATTTTGATCCGAGTGTTTTGAACACCGGGATCTTAGTCCCGGTGTTCGCAATACCGAGATACTTAGACTTGGTAAATAAGATCAAACTAGCGTTTTGTCATTTTTTTTTTTAAATATTTATTATGCAAAGGACTTAATATCTATTAATCAAAGTACTATTCATAAAGAAAAATAGTATTTTAGTCGGTGTAAATATCTATTTGGCTCAGCGAGTTTTATTTTGACTGACAAATGTCATTAAAAATTTTAGTATTCGAGACATTCGTTTTCACTTTTCAGATTTCCGAGTTGGAGCAAAGTCAACCTCCCACAGTCTCACAAAGGAAATAACCCATAATATCTTGGATGAGTTTAAATTTGTGATCTCTCTCCTGAAAATAATAACAATAGTCTACGTGTACACTTTATTTTTTTATTTTTTTATTTTCTTTCATCTACAACATTTTTATTGATAAAAATATTTTTATAATATAATATTTATATTTTTTAATTTTAATTTTAATTTTCTATTTTATCTCTTTCACTTTATTTTTTATTTTTTATATACTTATAGAAAATAAAACAAATGAAAAATAAAAAATGAAAATCTAGAAATTTAAAAAGTATGAAAAAATCAAACATAAAAACAAAAAATAGGAATTCATAAACGAAAAACAAATGAATTTAAAAACCAAAAAAAAACTGAACTTTTAAAAAAATAAAATTAAAGTGCATTTTTTTAGTGTTTTCTAATTACTTTTGATTTCTTTTATTTTCTATAAGCAACATACAAAAAAAAAAAAAAAAGATATAAAATAAAATAAAAATTAAAATAATAATATGAAACTGTTGAAACAAATGAATTTTAATTAAATTTTTTTGAATAGAAAGTGCCAATTGTGAAATTTCCTCTAACCCTTTTATCCCACATTGGTTGGAAGAGGTGAAATTAATGTGGATATCTAGGGGTATGTGAGACTCTTGGGGTGTGCCTCAAGGGGTACCCACATTTTGTGGAGGGGAGAGGAGTTACATCCCTACCGGTTTATCACGCGCGCGCGCCGCCGCCGTCCGGCCGTGCCGAGTCGAGTCGCGCGTGTGATGAGGTGCCACTTATTTATTTTTTAGAAAATAGTTTATTTAAAAAAAAATTTACCGTTTGAATAAATAAAAAAAACCCCGTTTTGATTTTAAAAAAACGTTTGAACGTTAAATAAATAAAAAAAAAAAAACGTTTCATTTGTTAAAAAACGTTTTGATTAATAAATGTTTTAATAAATTAAACGTTTTATTAATTTCGGTTTTTAATTTTTTTTTAACGGCTTATTTTTTTCCTCTCCTATAAATACAAGTTTTTTTCCCCTCATTTAAAAAAAAGAACGAAAATAGTGTGTTCTGAACTGTTTCTGTTTCTGCACTGTTTCTGTTTTTATACTGTTTTGTTCTTCCGGAATTGTTCTGATCTGTTTTGGTACTGTTTCTTCAGTTCGATTTTGGTTTCCAAGCAGTTTGTTCGCTTTGCGAACAGTGTGTGGGGGTGTTTGGTTTTCGGGACTTCTACAGTGCAAAGAACGTCCTAGACAAAGAAGAATTCTGGGCTGTTTTATCCTGGGGACGACGGGCCTGATACACTGCTTGCACGTTCTTGGGTAGAGCCGCGAAACGTCTTAAAGAGAGCAATCTAGTCCGCGACTCATCCCAAGAAATTTTGGTAAACTCGTACTTTATTTATTTTCTGCAATAACAATTTTAAGACGTTCAATATCTGCTAAGATGTCTGCTGATCATGATTTTAAACAAGTAACTGTTGATCTCAACAAACCCTTTCGTTTCGAAGGGTTTCATTTTAAAAGATGGAGACAGAAAATGTTATTTTTTCTTACTATCGAAAAAGTAGCATATGTCTGTACAACCGAAAAACCTCAAGTTCCTACAGACGCTCAGATTCAAGAAGTTAAGTCTTGGGAGGAAAATGATTTCCGTTGTAAGAATTTTATTCTTAATGGTATGTCTGATGATCTGTATGATTATTACTGCTCTAACAAAACTACAAAGGAAGTTTGGGATGCTCTTTCGAAGAAATACGACACTCAGGAGGCTGGAAGTAAAAAATATGCTGTTAGTCGGTATCTGAAATACCAAATGACCGACGACAAATCAGTAGAGGTTCAGTCTCATGAACTTCAGAAAATCGCTCACGAAATAATTGCTAGAGGTATGTCCCTTGATGAACAATTTCAAGTTGTTGTTTTAATTGACAAATTACCTCTCTGTTGGAAAGATTTTAAGAATACTCTAAGGCATAAAACTAAAGAGTTTTCTTTAGAAAGTTTGATCACTCATCTTCGGATTGAGGAGGAGGCCCGAAAACAAAATCAGAAAGATGAAGTGTTTGTTATTTCTAACAACGCTCACAAAAAATCATCTTACGCAATTCTGAAACCTAAAGGGAAAAATATGAAAAATCAAAATCAGAATCGCAACCACAACAACCAGAACAGAAATGTGCATCAAAATCAGAATAGAATCAAACTCCCTTCAAGAAATAATTATGAATAGTTTACTTGTTATAACTGTGGGAAGGCGAGCCATTTAGCTCGGAACTGCCGGCAAAGACGTTGTCCTGTTCCACAAGCGAATCTTACCGAGGACCAACTTATAGCTATGATTTCTGAAATCAATATAGTTGGTGGATCCGAAGGGTGGTGGGTAGACACTGGTGCTTCACGTCATGTCTGCTATGATCGTTCCATGGGATTATTCATGAAAAAACTGCATCGTATTCTCCTGAAATGAATGGTAAGGCTGAAAGGAAAAATAGAACTTTTGCTGAATCAGTAGTTTCTATTTTACTTAATTCCGGTGCAACTTCTCACTGGTGGGGTGAAATTTTATTAACGGTTTGCTATGTACTTAATAGAGTTCCCAAATCGAAAAGTAAAATTTCACCTTATGAAGTTTTCAAAAATAAGAAACCAAATTTGTCTTATTTTAAAACTTGGGGTTGTTTGGCATATGTTCGAATTCCTAACCCTAAAAGAAGAAAACTTGCCAGTAGAGCTTATGAATGTGTTTTTATTGGTTATGCGGTAAATAGCAAAGCTTATAGATTTTATGATTTGAAAGATAAAGTTATCATTGAATCAAATGATGCTGATTTTTATGAATATAAATTTCCTTTCAAATTGAAGAATAGTGGGGGCTCGACTTCTAGTAATGAACCTATCATTAGGATTAATGAATCTAATAAGGAACTAGATATTGAACCTAGAAGGAGTAAACGACCTCGTATAGTTAAAGACTTTGGTTCGGATTTCTATGCATATACCTTAGAGGAGGATCCACTTACCCTCCAAGAGGCATTATCCTTTATAGATGCCAGTTTATGGCAAGAGGCTATAGATGACGAGTTATACTCTCTCGAGTCAAATAGAACTTGGCATTTGGTAGATTTACCTCTTGGTTGTAAAACAATAGGATGTAAATGGATTCTTAAGAAGAAATTGAATCCCGATGGAACCATTGATAAATATAAGGCTCGTCTTGTAGCCAAAGGGTTTAGACAAAGAGAAAATGTAGATTTCTTTAATACTTTCTCACCTGTCTCTAGAATTACATCTATTCGTGTACTTTTATCTCTTGCTGCAATTCATGATCTTATTGTGCACCAAATGGATGTTAAAACTGTTTTTTTGAATGGTGAATTAGAAGAAGAGATTTATATGGACCAACCTGAAGGATTTGTTATTCTTGGTCTAGAAAACAAAGTATGCAAATTAGATAAATCTCTTTATTGTTTGAAACAAGCACCTAAGCAATGGCATGAGAAATTTGATAATCTAGTCATTTCACATGGTTTTAAATCTGAAAATGATGTTTGCACTATTATATGTATTTATGTGGATGACTTGCTAATTTTTTGTTCCAATATTCATGTTGTGAATAATGTAAAATCCATGCTATGTGCTAATTTTGATATGAAAGATCTTAGTGAAGTAAGTGTAATCCTTGGTATTAAAATAACTAGGTCTAAACATGGAATTTCTTTGGATCAATCTCATTATATAGAGAAGATTCTAAAGAAATACAATTATTTTGATTGTAAACCAGCATGTACTCCTTATGACCCTAGTGTGAAGTTGTTCAAGAACACCAGTGACGGTGTTAGACAAACTGAGTATGCGAGCATCATAGGCAGTCTCCGATATGCCACTGACTGCACTAGGCCTGACATAGCGTATGCTGTGGGATTACTATGCAGGTTTACAAGTAGACCTAGTATTGAGCATTGGCATGCTATTGATAGGATTATGAGATATCTAAAGAGAACTATGAACCTTGGATTATATTATCAGAAGTTTCCCGTTGTTCTGGAAGGATATAGCGATGCTGATTGGAACACCTTTTCAGATGACTCCAAGGCAACTAGCGGTTATATATTTAGTATAGCTGGTGGAGCTGTTTCTTGGAAATCTAAGAAACAGACTATTTTGGCTCAATCTACTATGGAGTCTGAGATGATTGCACTAGCTTCGGCTAGCGAGAAAGCAGGGTGGTTAAGGAGCCTACTTTCTGATACCCCTTTCTGGGAGAGACCGATTCCAACTGTCTTGATCCATTGTGATAGTACCGCGGCTATTGCAAAGATTCAGAACCGTTATTATAACGGAAAAAAGTGACAAATACGTCGCAAACACAGCACTATTAGGGAGTATATCTCTACAGGGGCTGTGAGAGTGGATCATGTACGGTCTGATGATAACTTAGCCGATCCTTTGACGAAAGGATTAGCTCGAGAAAAGGTTTACAAAACCTCGAAAGGAATGGGACTCAAGCCCATAGATTGACGAGTCACTTGTGAGGGAAACCCAACCTATAGACTGGAGATCCCAAAAAATAGGTTCAAAGGATAATAACAACTCATGAAGTGATATGAGAAAAATCATGCTATAAATTTGAATTCTATTTCATAAATGTGCTGTTTGAAGCATGATATCTTGAAGCGATAGAAGGTTGAGTTTTTATTAAACTCTTAATGAGATCTATACTCTATTTTGGAGTGGAGTACCTAGCTACAAGAGTACTCTTGATAGATTCACCTATGTGAATGTAGAAGTGTGGCCGCTTCCTATGAAATTTTGGGCAAAATTCTCTAGAGCATTCACTATACTGGGATACACGTGCATGGCCGTAAAGCACGGGCTTTTGGACTACACCCTGATAGGGTTGTGTGTGTGATGTTGTTAGAGATAGAGTTCAAAACTACGAGTTACTCTAGTATAATCTAAAGCATCTTCACTATATAAAGGTTCAAATCGATAGACACCTTTTCTTATGCACAATCTTATATTGAATTATACTGCTCGATGAAAAAATTATTTTTAAAAATTCAAGTGGGGGATTGTTGAAACATTTTAATTAAATTTTTTTGAATAGAAAGTGCCAATTGTGAAATTTCCTCTAGCCCTTTTATCTCACATTGGTTGGGAGATGTAAAATTAATGTGGATATCTAGGGGTATGTGAGACTCTTGGGGTGTGCCCCAAGGGATACCCACATTTTGTGGAGGGGAGAGGAGTTATACCCCTACCGGTTTATCACACACGCGCGTGCGCCGCCGCCACCGTCCATTCGGCTGTGCCGTGCCGTGCCAAGCCGAGTCGAGTCACGCGTGTGATGAGGTGCCACTTATTTATTTTTTAGAAAATAGTTTATTTAAAAAACAATTACCGTTTGAATAAATAAAAAAAAAAAAAAAAAAAAAAAAAAAACCCGTTTTGATTTTAAAAAAATTAAAAAAACGTTTGAACGTTAAATAAAAAAAAAACATTTCATTTGTTAAAAAACGTTTTGATTAATAAACGTTTTAATAAATTAAACGTTTTATTAATTTCGGTTTTTAATTTTTTTTCACGGCTTATTTTTTTCCTCTCCTATAAATACAAGTTTTTTTTCCCTTATTTTAAAAAAAAAACGAAAATAGTGTGTTCTGAACTGTTTCTGTTTCTGCACTATTTCTGTTTTTACACTGTTTTGTTCTTCCGGAATTGTTCCGATCTGTTCCGGTACTGTTTCTTCAGTTCGATTTTGGTTTCCGAGCAGTTTGTTCGCTTTGCGAACAGTGTGTGGGGGTATTTGATTTTCAGGACTTTTACAATGCAAAAAACGTTCTAAACAGAGAAGAATTCTGGGCTGTTTTTTCCTGGGGATGACGGGTCTGATACACTGCTTGCACGTTCTTGGGCAGAGCCGCGAAACGTCTTAAACAGAGCGACCTAGTCCGCGACTCATCCCAAGAAATTTTGGTAAACTCGTACTTTATTTATTTTCTGCAACAACAGAAATAAAAATTGAAAAAATAAAATAAAAAACAAGGTAGAGAGAGGAGTAGAAAATAAAAAATATAAAATTTTATGTTACAAATGTATGGTTGTCAATAAAATGCGATAAATGATATCTCAAATATTATTAAAATTTAAAATGACAAAATATTCTTGATATTTATCAAAATTACAGAAGATGTCTTGTATTTAATCTCTATGTTCGATTTATTTTCTTAATTATGAAAATTGCATATACATGTTCAAGTCTTTAGTTACAAATAACAAAATGGTATTTAATTCAAGACTTGTAATTTAGTGGCAATTGTTGATTATTTCTCATAATCATAATAAAACGAAATTAAACAATAATTTAAAGCATACATGATTATTAGGATATAACAGTGAAGAGCGGTAATCCAAAGCTTATTTGTCTCTGCTATTGCAAGAGATTAAATCTATCGCAGCGGATTACTAACTAGATTTTCCTCTCTATGATCTAGATTTCATGATGGTGGCTCTCAATGGGAAGAAACCTTTAATCTAGGCTGGGGAAGGGACCTAGTTATATATATATACTAAGGTTTCTAGTTGGACTCTCTCATAACGGGTTTCAACGAAACCCTAAACCTACACTTTCCTAACTGGGTTTTTAGATAAAAGACACCACAGCTCAAATAAAAATATGATCACTGATTATTTGGGTTACTTAAATGATAGACTATCCATTAGCGTATTTTTGTAAAATAATTAATTCAATTAATATTAGCCCATAAAAAATATTCTAATATTCTCCTACTTGCGTTATATTAATTGAATAAATTTAATTTTGAAAATATGATCACTGATTATTTGGGCTACTTAAATGATAGACTATCCATTAGTCAATTTTTGTAAATAATTAATTCAATTAATAGTAGCCCATAAAAAATATTCTAACATTCTCCCACTTTGGTTATATTAATTGAATAAATTTAATTTTGAAAATAAGAATCTCGGGTTAATAATAGAAAAAAAAGTTTATTTTTGGTGTGGCCACACATTTTGTTTAAAGAAATGATAATCTATAAGTAATATCTTAATAAACTTATCCGGTCCAGTATGAACTTAATATTGGATTATGATAGTTTATATGTTAATTTCAACAAATATAAGACATTTCATACTCACAAATACTTATAACCATATCGACATGGATCGTAAGCCCAGTAGTGTAGTAAGAAGCCAATACCAACATGTGACCATTATCAATATACATTGTTTTTATTGATCCTCATTACAATTTCTCAACAAAATGAAATTGTTAATTGCAGTTTCTCAACAAAATGAAACTGTTGCAATTTCTTAACAAAATGACGTTGCTAATTCAGTTTCTCAACAAAATGAAACTGCTATATTTTCTTAACAATATAAAATTACTTAACTTTAACAAGTTATTTGTCACTAACAATACATCACGAGATCTCAAATTAGTGATTAGTGACAACCAAAAGTATACAACTGTAATTCTTAAGGCACAATATCTTAAGATACCATATTGTATAATCAATTCAAATAATATAATATGTGATAATATAATACGCAATAATGATGATAATCAAATAGATTTCAATTTGGAAAAATGCATAACAATATTGGTCACAACGTAATCATCGAAATAAAAGAAAATACAAAAGCTCCCACAAAATTAGAGAATCAAAAGACATAATGACATCCATATTCACAACATGTTCCTAGAACTCTATGTGTCTTAAAGCTTGATTTAGTATAATCTATTCAAATAATATAATACGCAACAATACAATGTGCAATAATGATGATTATCAAATAGAATTCAATTTTAAAAAATGCATAACAATATTGGTTACAACGTATCATAGAATTAAAGAAAAATACAAGAAAACTCTCACTAAATCGGAGAATCAAAATGCTCAAATAAGTATAAGTGACACAATACAAGAATCAATTGCATCATCATAAACAATTATTTTTTAAGTATGAAGATCAACAAAATAATGAAAATTTTATAGCAATAGTGATCAATGCTTACACGACACAATCATCGAAATAAAGAAAATTACAAAGATTTTCATTAATCAAATAATCAATTTAGAATTTCATTATGGCGTTATTGTTGTTCACAACAAAAAGAAATTGCTTTCATAAAAAATTACAACTAGATCAATTATGGGTAATGGGACAAAATGCTCAATTAAGTACATGCAATATAATATAAAAATCAGTTGTATTATCATAAATTTCTATTTGGATAGAGTCTATAATAAATTATTATTCTTTAATCACGAGGATCAACAAAATAAGAAAAATTTATAAATTTAAAAATTCATCCTATTTGGGTAGATTAGCTTTTAAATCTATATATTTTCTTCAAAATATAATGAAATAAATAATCTTTTAAAATTTATTCCTTTTGGCAAACAAATTTATCAAATAATTTATTTCATATAATATCCTCATGCAATTAAATTAATTTGTACAATAACTCCCTTTGGGCAGGTGAATGCACAAATTAATTTGAAATTTTTCCATCAACAATATAGGAACTTGAAAACTTATAAATTATGTTGGTTAAATCACTTTGGTAAAATAACCTCAATAATTCACAAGCAAACGTTCCAAATTGAAAAAATTAAGTTATAAAATTTATTCATCAACAAAATAGGAACTCGAAAACTTACAAATTATGTTGGTTAAGTCACTTTGGTAAAATAACTTCAACAATTTACAAGTAAACATTCCAAATTGAAAAAATTAAGTTATATTGCCCAACAATTAAATTTATCTGCATAATAACTTTCTTTGGGTAGGTGAATGTACAAATTAATCTAAAATTTTTTCCATCAATAAAATAGGAACTCGAAAACTTACAAATTATATTGGTTAAATCACTTTGATAAAATAACCTCAACAATTCACAAGTAACAATTCCAAAATGGAAAAATTAAATAATATTGTCCAACAATTAAATTAATCTGTATAATAACCCCCTTTAGACAAGTAAATGTACAAATTAATCTAAAATTTTTTCATCAATAAAATAGGAATTCGAAAACTTGCAAACTATATTGGTTAAATCACTTTGGTAAAATAACCTCAACAATTCACAAGCAACCATTCCAAATTGAGAAAATTAAACTATATTATCCAACAATTAAATTAATCTACATAATAACCCCCTTTGGGTATGTAAATGTACAAATTAATATAAAAAAATTCCATCAACAAAATAGAAACTTGAAAACTTGCAAATTATATTGGTTAAATCATTTTGGTAAAATAACCTCAACAATTCATAAGCAACCATTCCAAATTGAGAAAATTAAACTATATTATCCAATAATTAAATTAATCTACATAATAACCCCCTTTGGGTAGGTAAATGTACAAATTAATCTAAATTTTTTCCATCAATAAAATAAGAACTCAAAAACTTGCAAACTATGTTGGTTAAATCACTTTGATAAAATAACCTTAACAATTTATAAACAACCGTTCTAAATTGAAAAAATTAAACAATATTGTCCAACCACAACAGTATATATTAGCGACATATATACATATGATTAAAATAAAATGAAGTACGTTACAAAATATAATTTCAGTGATCAATGATCAATTATAGTTGCAAAAATTTGAGCAACAATTTTACTACACTCTGAAACTAATTATTAAATTAGTCTCTGTATAGAATAAAGAAAATTAAGGGTTTGAAAATTAAAAAACTATAATGAATCATAATTAGTGTTTTTATGGGCTCCTTAATATGAATCTTAAAGGCCGAAAGTTATAACTAAGAAAGTTCAGTTGGTTGAGATATTACGTAGGCCCAAACACAAAATCAATATCTATATAATGAGCCTAAATCTGGATCCTTATCAAGATATTTTAGTCACAGTGATAGTGTTTTCAATTCAAGGCCTTCTCATATATTCATGAATAATTTATCTATATTAGTAATTCTATCAGACTTGTTAATTAATAAATAATTAATGGCCCAACAGGCTCATCATAATATATGTATGACCCATTAAACACTTTAAGGTCTAGACAATACAAGAAGAAATCCATACGAAATTGTACAAAAATAACTCAGTACTTTTCTACCATTCCAAAACGCAAATATATTGCCCAAAATATAGTGCAAATTTAGAAAATGAAAGATCTCATTTTTGCAATAATCAAATTAGTTATTAACATCATACTTAAACCACTAAAAATTCTGAATACTTATCATACATTTGATTATCGACGACCACCTTTCAATAGTGCTCTATTTAATTTAGTTTCCATTAGGTTACCAAAACAAAACAAGGATATAACTATTTCAATCATGTCACTCATCATATAGATATTTCACAAAGACAACAAATAGAAAAATAAGGAGTCGATCTACTCTAGGATTCTTAACCATCAAATACATGAATAAAACAACCATATGGACAATAATCAAAACAATCAAATTTACATAACCTCTAAATTTTAGTGGTTAATTGTGTAATTAACCTTTCTTACTAGTTTCACTTCATTGCACTTCAAAAAAGGACATATAAAGTTAATAAAACATCTTATACGCTTAAATTGAAATTACTTGGAACAAGTGATATTCTAGTTAAATTTCTGGGGTACTTAGTGTCAAAACCCTTAATCCTAATTTCAATCCCTTTTGCCATACCACCTGAATGTCGCCACCAACTCGTCGCTGCCCTTTGACTCTATGATATGAATGTCGACATTCTTATCAGGGGCAAGGTAGACTTTTGATAAATTACTACGAACGGATATTGGGTGAAGACCCAACATCGATGTGGAATTCAACATGCTCAATATTAAATAAGAGTCCTAAAGTAAAAAACCTAATGGGCCTAACTTAGTCTCAAAGAAAATCTAAGCTCAGGATTAGGTGACACAAGTAATGTGGGATTCAACAAAGAATAATATCCCCAAAATGAAATAAACGCACATTTTATAACTCATTCTGTGAGCAATATATAACTACCTAATCATCTAATTTGAACTGGGGTCACATCTTCATGATCAATTGAAAAGTACTTAGGATATGAAGAAAACTTTGGGATGTTTTTTCATGAACCAAAATAATAAAACTCAAAGCATAAGTTGACTTCTTTGAGCTCTCATGTTTGCTCTTTAAAATAACAGAGACAAACCCCATTTTTTACACGGATAATAACTTATCATAATCTATTAATCGTATAACCAATCTAAGAAAAGGATATATGCATTATCCCTATAATGCTTACTCTACCCATTTACAATTAATAAGAACTACTCAAGTAGTATGGAGTTTATTGTATATAAATAGCAATGAACCAAGAAGGTGTATGGAAAAAAAAAAAAAAAACAATATCCAATTTCCTTTATAATTTCCATTATCAGAAATCAATTCAATTATCTAAAATGAGGCAACAATTAAAATAAAGTGAAATTTATCCACCTTCTACTAGAGGATTAACACTAATCAATAGTCAATAGATATATGCTCATAATTCATTTACAACAACAAAATAACTTCCTTATATATATATATCAATATATTGACTTATTAATGCCTAATTTTTAGTAGTCGGTCGCATTTCATATTCCTCTATTTAACTTTCAGTTTTGTACATTTCATATTCATCCATTTAACTTTCAGGTTTGTAGTAAGAGATTATGGTAGTAGAATGTAACCGTATCATATATTCTACTATCACAATCTCTAAATGTAATAAGTATTTAATGGAACAACTTGAAATGTAACTAAATGAAATTAGAGAGTAAATCAAAAGAATCGCAATATTACAATGTACTTAAGTTATGATACCATAATTTTTCTTAGTATAAATTTGAAAATTAAATGCAACAATTAGTAATTATAACTGATTATTAAAAATAATTGAATCATAATTGCTAAAATAATCCACCAAAAAAATTTGATATGCTCCAAGTGATATCAAGAAATCATGATTAGAAAAGTTAGACAATTCACGATCAATCGCAAAATAGAACTCCAATTCAATAGGAGGATTGTTTCCTAACTCACTTTTATTTCATATTAACCAAAAGGGAAAATGCTAAATGATATATAGAAAAGCTAAGAACAACAAATCTGGACAGTTAAAAAATAATAAGATATTCTAAGAAAAGTTCAGTGATGAATTAAACCACCATAGACAAGCTAAAATCACAAGAATTAAATCAAAATCCAAATCGGTTGCAATAGATCTGCACAAAATAATTTGTTAAACATGTTTCTATTTCTGGAATACTCTAGTATGGAAATATTATTCGCATCTCATCTCATCCCAGATTATGGGAAGTTCTCATATCATACTCCATTCAACCCAAAATCTAAGAAATTGGAACAACTGAAACTATTAAACTAGTTTTTTTTTGTGATTTAAAACTAATTAGGAGAGTACACATCAATAAATCTTAATTTAGGGAGAGTGAGTACAACAATCTTATTCTAAATCATCCAATATAATTTCTATAAAATTTTCAATGGAAAATCATGCTTAAAAATAATTTTAAGCTAATTAAATCATATAATAAGTAATAATTAACTAAAAAATATTTTTAATCCTCCAAAAATAAAATAAATTTTACAGAAAATTAGAGGGCATGAAAACAAGTGCATAGGAAAAAATGGGACACAAAACAGGTCCTAGAAAATGCCTCACGTGCCCCCACGCGCCTGTTGCCTACGTGGGGAAAGGCCGGACTAGCTGGACAACCTCCAGCCGGGTTTGAACCAGGTCATTTCGACCCGATTTTGGCGCGCTTTTGTAAAGCCCTAAAAACAATTGTTTTCTTCCAATATTTTTATGGGTTTATGTAGGTTTATGTTTTTCTAACACTTCTATAGCAATTAATTGAAAAAAAATTAAGATAAATATTACCAAAAATCAAGAACAAGTCGCGGTTTGAGATTTTCTCACTCCTCCATATCCAAAAACCTAAAACTCGATTTTAACCCTTATATCTATTGAATTTTATATGAGTTTGTACCTAATATTAGTTTAAAACCTTTATATGATGTTTAATTGTATCAAAATCGTGTCCATATTCGTTGATTTTAAAAATGAATCTTGGTTTCATTAGGGTTTCGAAGCCGAAAATTAAATCACGAAATACTTCTTAATTACACAACCAAATAACATGTGTAATATATCACATTAAAGCTTGAATCAAGAGGAATAAAAACCCTAAGTTTTTACATTTAATAGAAGCAAAACAATATATGAAATCATGGTCCCAAGTTTCGGTAGGAGTTTTCTAGGGTTCGTAGTTGAAACTTCAATGTTGAAATTCTCTCTGATTATACAACCAAATTGCACGTATAATATATCAATTAAAAGCATGAATTTGTGAGAATCAAATCCCTAATGTTTTACAGTTAATTAAAATAAAAAATCTCATAAAATCATGACCGTAAGTTTCGGTTTCGTGAATGAACAGAAACTAAAGAAAATTTCAAAAAACTAATTGTAGATTCTAAATCATGTATGTGAACTCTAATACCACATGTTGATTATTTCTCATAATCACAATAAAATGAAATTAAACAATAATTTAAAGTATACATGAATATTAGAACACAACAATGAAGAACGGTAATCGAAAACGTACCTGTCTCGACCATCGCAAGAGATTGAATCTGTCGCAGCGGATTACTAACTAAGTCTTCCTTTCTATGATCTAGATTTCGTGGTGGCGGCTCTCAATGGGAAGAAACCCTTAATTTAGATTAGGGAGGGGATATATATATATATATATATATATATATATATATATATATATATATATATATATATATATATATATATATATATATATATATATATATATTAGGGTTTCTCGTTGGGTCCTCCCATAACGGGTTTCAACTAAATCCTAATCCTACACTTATCATTTAATTGAACTTCTACATAAAAGACGCCACAACTCAAATCAAAATACGATCACTGATTATTTGAGCTGCTTAAATAATAGACTATTCATTAACCTGTTTTTGTAAAATAATTAAATTCAGTTAATGTTAATCCATAAAAAATATTCCAACGGTTATCTAATGTGTTTTTCTAATCGAAAGTTTAGTGTTCAAAATCTATTGTTAAAAAAAAAAAGTATGAAATAATTGCTTTGGATTATCAAATAAACACCTCCCTAATTTCACTCTTATTTTATGTTGTTAAATTAGGCCGGGACGGAAATTTGAAGAGAATGGAGGTAACCGTGGCCCACGAACATTTTTTTGAAAAAAAAGAAGAGAAATGAAAGGATTTTAGACATAATTTCATTTTGCACCCAAAAAATACACAAAGTTCACTACATATTGATCCCCCAATTGAAATACACCTGCAACTTTTTTTTGTTTTTTAAATATATTTCCAAAATAATCCTCTCAATTAGAAGTTTCAGTCCTATAGGGATAAAATTGTGCCTATAGTTTCCCAAATTTTATTGTGTTATTTTTTTTTAGTCCCAATTGATTTTTAGTATCAATTTTACCCCTATATTTCAACTAACTTACAATTATATATAGGGTCTTTCGGTAGCAAGTCCCTTAGCTTATCCTTAATTTTAAAAAAATCCCATGGGTAAAAAGAGTCCCTTAGTTATACATAGGGTTTTAGTCCTGCATATTAAAAAAGGCGGAACACTCAATATATGCACTTGCATTCTTGTAATTATATGTAATTAGTTTGTGGGTAAAATACTTGTTTGAAATAACAAATATTATTATAATTTGTAACATGTAACTAATTTGTATGTAAAAATTTGTTAGATGAACAAATATTACATAAATACATGTAATTTGTAATATGTAATTAATATTAAACTAATTTGTGTGTGTAATATTTATTAGATATCACAAATATTATACAAATACATGTAATTTATAACGTGTAAATAATATTATACAGATGCATATAACTAATATTACATAGATATATGTAATATAGTTAATTATTAAGTTGTAACGAATTTTAGTTATATTTAATTAATATTCACTATAATACAAATTTACTCACCAAGTTTTCTTTACATACTGCGTAATACGTTAGTACATGCGGGATTAATACACAAATAAAACTTTAAACCTGAGACTAAATCAAAACTTATATTTTAAAAGAGATTAATGACAAATTACCTCTGGGCACTACTATCCCTTATATATATGTGATTGCAATGGTTTTATACACGATTTCAAGTTACGAAGAAAGTTATATGCGATTGTAACTGTTGTGACCTAGCTATAGACTATAAAGTTGAATTACAACTGACAATTAATGTTTATTACTTTAATCCAGAATACATTGAGAATTGTCCCATCATTATGTAAACATCATCAAAGATGCACTAATTCAAGTTATCATAGGTAGATAACCGCTTATCCGGTCTATCAAATCGAGCGTCTATCTAAATGTTCTTGTCAATATGCATACCTTAGATGTCATCAATGATTTCAACATAATTCCTCGTTAAGCTCGACCCTTGATGACTCCAAGTAGCTGTACCGATGTTTTTCATAAAGTGTATCGATGTATTAATCGCAAATAGGATCCCTTCGGTTCAGTTGATCGGCAAATTCTTGATAATTTGAAGATCATTGATGTTTCTTGACCATCACCCATACGTTGTTCTGTAGCGCACAACCTAAGTAGGAAACATAAGAAACATGGATGTTGCAGTAAGTAACATATTTTTTCAGTCACATTTACGCTACGTATAGTACGTTGGAATGGAATGAAATGAAATGAGTGTAGTATTGAAATGAATGTGGTATTGAAATGGAATGGCCATTGCTATTCCTATATTTGGTAACAAACATGATTAAACATGGTATTAAAATGATCATTACCATTATTTTGTTTGGTTACAAAATACATTAAATATGGTATTAGAATGACCGATAAAAATATAAATATGAGAACAAAATCTGGGAACAAAAATAAAAATAGAAATATGGGAACAAAAACAGAAATCTGGGAACAAAACAAAAACAGAAATATGGGAACAAAAACAAAAACAAAAATCTGGTAACAAAAACAGAAATCGGGAAGAAAAACAAAAATTTGTTTTTGTTCCCAGATTTTTGTTTTTGTTTTGTTCCCTGATTTTTGTTTTTGTTATCATATTTCTGCTTTTCTTTCCGATTTCTGTTTTTGTTCCCAGATTTCTGTTTTTGTTCCCATATTTTTGTGTTTGTTTTGTTCCCATATTTCCGTTTTTGTTCCCATGTTTATGTTTTTCTTTTGTTCCCAGATTTCTATTTTTGTTCCTATATTTATGTTTTTGTTTTGTTCCCAGATTTCTACTTTTGTTTTTGTTCCCATATTTCGATTTCTGTTTTTGTTCTCATATTTCTGTTTTTGTTCCCGATTTCTGTTTTTGTTTTTGTTCCTAGATTTCGTTCCCATATTTTTGTTTCCGTTCCATGTTTTCTGGGAACAGAAATATAAAAGGAAGATCACCATATTTTTGTTTTCATTCTCAGAATTTTATTTCCTATTGTGAAAAATATGGAAACACAAGTATAGGTCATTCTTCTTACATAATACTTCATTTAATTTGAAATTAGGTAATTTCGAAATTACCTAATACCTCATTTCATTTGCGATTGACTAATCTCAAGAATTGTTAGATTAGTCATTATTTGGGAATGAGAATAAAAATCAATCCCATCAACCAAACATAGGAATGGAATAACCATTCCAATGATCATTCCAATCCCATGTTGAATCCCGCGTACCAAACGCCACATAAGTGTCCCACAAAGAGCCCGCCCTACTTATTTGGATGTCCAAAACGCACTATTAAAATGGTGCCCTTTCCATAATACATAACTTTGCCTAAATAATAGCAATATAAAACATTTTTTTATCTATTTAACCAGAAAATAAAAGTAAATGAAAATCAAGTTTAGAACAATTTTTTTTCAACGTTTTTAGTTTTGTTTTACCCACTTCTTTATTCTTTATTTAATTTTTCCCAGATGGCCCTTTATTAATGGGCCTGTTTTTCCTTTGTTTATTTATTTAAATTACAAATGGGCCGGCTTATGCATATGATGCCCCCTTAAAGTTTGGGTCCGAAAGCAATTGCTTTGGTTGCTTTGGGGCAGGACCGACCCTGGTCTCACTAATAGCAATACCGGAGTTATCATTTAGCCACTGAGAATTGTTTCGAAGCTTAACTTTTAATTGAGATAACTGAAGGATGGTTGCTGAAGTAGTGTAATTAGAAAAGATATCTAAACCAATAAGAAATATTACTTTCAACAATAGTATAAGCCTCGATAAGACCTTTAGAATCGACCCACTAGTTTGAATATTTTGATTCACGAAATTCTCGTTAGAATTTAAAGCATCTTTCTCCAAATTGAAATTGGTGATGTTGAATGTTGAATCTTCAAGGTAATCATCAATATGACAAACAGACAATTGATGTCATCAAAGAATCACAACAATCAAAATTAAGATCATAAACGTCAGATGTTGGCCACTAAAACTATTCTATTTGTTATATTGCCGGTTTTTTTTTTTTTTTTTTTTTTTTTTTTTTCCTTATAGGGTAAAATTTACCTTTTCTTTGTTCATTGGGCTTGAGGACTTATGACATGTTTGATAAAAAAAATTAACTGTTTAAAACTGATTATATTAAATACTTAATTAATTAAGTTTGTTTGATAAACATAATTAATATCACTTAATTAATTAAGTTAACTTAAAAATTAAGTCAAAATGTGAATAAAAAATTAAGTCACGATCTCTTTACTTATTTCATTTTGCTTAAAGCACTCCATTATTTTTCACTTAAAAATAATTATGTTTTGACCATTTTACCCTTAATCCTCTATAGGATTTAATTAGAGTTAGGATTAATGATAATTGAATTAATTTTGGATTATTTTATGATTTTAATTTTATTTTATATTTAGATTATTGTTATAATTTAATTTAAGCAATCAAACTACATAAAAAAAAAATATATAATATTTATTTTTACTTTTCCTTTTAATAAATTTTTTTTTAAAAAAAAATGGCACCCTGATTTTATTATTTTGTTCTCAATTTTTTTTTTCCCACATTATTTTGATTCAAATGTAGTTATGTAAATTAAACAATTTTCAGCATACAAACTTTGTACTTATCAAACAAATAAAAAAAATTCAGTACTTAAATTTTCAGTACAATTTTATCAAACAACCTTTTTAAATTTTCAGCACTTAAAATATTAGCACTTCATTTTCAGCACTTAAATTTTCAGCACTTAAAAATTAAGTTGTTATCAAACAAGCCCTTAATTTCCCAACTGCCCGCACTTACAGAAAGTGTTATTTAAAATCGCGTTTGCACGCTTGAAAATCCTATGTGAAGTAATGTTTTCTATTTCAAAATATGGATATATGCCATTGACTTCCTCTATCATTTTGCACTATATTAGATATTTTTTTTTGTCATTTTTCAAATACCATAGACCTCTTCTGTGTTTTTGCTCAAACACCACTTATCTCCTTTTGAACAAAATTGTCCTTAGATTATTTTTTTTAAAAATTCATTAGCACCCATATATTTTTAAAATTATATTTTTTACCCTTAACTTTTTAAATAATAATATTTACCTCCCACCACCCACCGCCACCTCCTACCGCCGCCACCACCTACCACCCTCCCGCCGCCACCTCCCACCACCTTCCGTCACCTACCGCCCAACTCCCCCGCCACCACCCATTGTCGCCACCACTACCCACTACCGCCACTACCAACCCCCCCCCCCCCCACCACCACCACGAGAGAGAGAGAGAGAGAGAGAGAGAGAGAGAGAGAGAGAGAGAGTTAATGAAATGGTTATTATTATTATTATTATTATTTTTTTTAATGAAATGGTTAAAAAAAAATATATTTTTTAAAATGGGGGTGGATAGTGGCGGTGGGAGGTGGTGGGTGGCGGCGGAGGGTGGTAGGTGGTGGCGACGGTAGGAAGTGGCGGTAGGAGGTGGTGGAGGGTGGCGGCTACGGCGGGAGGTGGCAACGAGTGGTGGGAGGTGGTAGCAGTAGGAGGCGGCGGCGGCGGTGGGTGTGGTGGTAGGAGGTGACGATGAATATATATAAATTAAAAGATTATTTATGTATTTTATTTTTTTATTATTTAATTATTTTTTAAATAATCAAGGGTAAAATTGGTATTATACTAAAATTTTTATTATTTTTTAATCAATAAAGGAAGTAAGTGGTGTTTGAGAAAAATATAGGAGAGATTTCTAGTATTTACAAAATAATAGAGAAAATATCTGATATAGTACAAAATGATAGAAGAGGTCAATGATATATACCTTTCAAATTATTTCTATTTTTTTTTTTTTTTGAGAAAATGCTATTACAAATAGCGTTTCACATTTTATCTATCTATCTATCTATCTCTATATATATATATAAACACACACAAAAAAAAAATAAAAAAATTGTTGAGAAGTGTCCATTTAAAAAATTACACTTTTAAAACCAACACTACCCGTCGTACTTATTATAAATTAGAAAACCAACTTTTTTTTTTTTAAACATCATATGTAAAAAAATTGGTGAAGAATTTTGAAGAAATCATTCCGTTATCCAATTTTTAAAACACCAACTTTGAAGAATTTTTAAAAAATCATCCTGTTAACCATTTTAATAAATCGCTAACTTTGAATAATTTTAAAAAATCAATCTGTTATACATTTTTATTGTTTTAAACGGCGCTATGTAGAGATATAAACAGTTAACATGCCAAAAAAAGAAGAAGAAAAAGAATGAAAAATTTTGGTTACATATCGACCTCCGTCATGGGGTCCAAAGTAGGTGAAATAAGGCGTTCTGTCAGAAATAAATAAATTATTTTGCCAACTTTGGAGAATTTTTAAAAACCATTTCGTAATCCAATTTCCATTTTCTGAGCGTTGTGGCAGAGAGATATGAGTAGTTTATATACCAAAAAAAAAAAAATACAATTTTTTTTGGTACATATCGACCTCTGTTGGAGGGTCCAAAGTCTGTGAATTAGTCGTTTTGTCAAAAAAATAAATTATTGGGAAAATTTTGGAGATTTTCAAACAACCATTTTGTAATCCATTATCTTTGTTTTGAATGTCGTTGCAGAGAGATATAAACTGTTAACACGCCAAAAAAATACGAGAATGTTGGTTACACATCGACCTCCGTCCGAGGGTCCAAAGTGGATGAAAGAAGCTGTTTTGTCAGGAAAAAATAAATTATTTCGACAAATTTGGAGATTTTTAAAACATCATTTAATAATCCATTTTGATTGTTTGGAGCATTGTTACATACAGTTAAGGTATCAAAAAATGTGTTAAATTTTGGTTACATATCGACCTCTGTTGGAGGGTCCAAAGTTAGCGAATAGGTCTTTTTTGTTAGAAAAATAAATTATTTCGCCAACTTTGGCCTTTTTTTTTTTAATCATTTAGTAATCCACTATCATTGTTTTGAGCGTTGTTCCAGAGAGATATGAACAGTTAATATGCCAAAAAAAAAAAGGGAAATTTTTGTTACATATCAATCTCCGAGAGAGAGTCCAAAGTTGACGAATAAGTTGTTTCGATAGAAAAATAAATTATTTTACCAACTTCGGAGTTTTTTTTTAAAAAAATATTTCGTAATCTATTTTGATGGTTTTGAGCATCTTTGTGGAGAGATATAAATAGTTAACACACTAAAAAAATACATGAATTTTGGTTACATATTGACCTCTGTCGGAGGGTTCAAAGTCGACGAAATAAGGTGTTTTGTCAAAAAAATAAATTATTTCGTCAACTTTTGAGATTTTTAAAAAATCATTTTGTAATCCATTTTTGTTGTTGAGTGTTGTTGCATAGAGATATAAACTATTAACATGTTAAAAAAATATGGAAAATTTTAGTTACATATTGATCTCCGTTGGAGGGTCCGAAATCGACGAAAAACATCTTTTTGTCAGGAAAAATAAAATACTTTACCAACTTTGAGATTTTTAAATAATCATTTCGTAATCCATTTTTTATTGTTTTGAGTGCAATTGCAGAGAGATATAAACAATTAATATGGCAAAAGATAGAATTTTTTTTGGTTATATATCAACCTCCGTCGGAGGGTCCAAAATCGGCTAAATAAGCTAATTTGTCAAAAAAAAAAAAAAATCTTTCGCATAATTTAGATATTACTAAAAAATTATTTAGTATTTCATTTTCATTGTTTAAGCATCGTAGTAGAGATATAAATAATTAAAATGGAAAAAAAATTCAGTTGCATATCGGTCTCCATCAGAGGGTCCAAAGTCAATGAGCTAAATTGTTTTGTGTGATAAAATAATTATTTCACCAACTTTGGATATTTAAAAAAAAAAAAACATTTCATAATCCATTTTCATTGTTTTGAACATTTTTACAGAGAGAAATATTTAACATGTGAAAAAAATAGAAATTTTTTAGTTACATATGGGCTTTTGTCCGATAGTCCAATGTCGACAAAATAAATTGTGGAATAAAACCCTCTTCTACTGTTGACCAAGGGAGAACTCACATTTTATGCAAAAATAATATATAACATGAGTTAAGTGTATTTTAATTTTTAGTTTAAATTCAATATTTAAAAATAATAGAAGGAAAAAAGTATGTGGTCTCTGAGTTTTTTTTTTTTTTTTATAAAACTACGACTAGGGTTTTAGAGAGAGAAACTCTCTGTACATATGGCTTCCTCATCGCGTGAAAATGAAGCGTCAGTTCTTGGGCATTCCAAAGAAAAGGACGATTGTCTCGCTCGCATTACAAAGAAAATCAAACATGATCCAGCCTCATCGTCTATTGAAAATTCGGAGATGGAAATGGATCTCGCAGGCTCGAAAGACCTCCCTGAAGGCATGCATGATACTGAGATAACTCACGAGTCTCCTCTTGATGCCAATGATGCGATGATGGGAAGAGGTGAGATCAATACTGGGCTTCGCATGAAAAAGCATATGGAATTTGAAAAAGGCCCTTTACAAAAGTCTTTCAAGGATGCTCTAAAGGGTGACCGAAATGACTCTACTAACAAGATAAAAGATGTTTACTTCGATCTGGATGAAGATCCTATGATGGAAGCGATGCCTTGCTCTAAGGATCCTTCAAACCCCCATTGTAAAGATATATTTCCTAGCTTTGACGTCCCTCCCCATATGCTGGAAATCATACGGGAAAAATGGCGTGATACACTTATTATCAGGCTTCTAGGTAAGAATATTGGCTACAAACTCCTCCTATCTACAGTGAAACCCAAGAGACATTTTTTGGTTAAATTTGATAGAATTTCTGACGCGCAGAAGGTTCTCATTGAGGGTCTCTGGATTATACTAGATCACTATCTAACTGTGCGCAAATGGGAATCAAGATTCCATCTGGAACAAGCTTGGGAAGCCAAAACTGCCATGTGGGTTAGGTTTCCTAGGGTTACCGATGGACTATTATGAACTACCTTTTCTTTTTTCTATCGCGAAAGCCCCAAGAAATCCTGTTAAAATGGATGGTAATACTGCTGCCTTTGTAAGGGGTAAATTTTCTAGAGTTTGTGTGGAAATTGATCTTAATCAACCTATTGTTCCCAAGTATAGAATAGATGGAAGATGGTATAGGTTTGAGTTTGAAAGTCTTCATACAATTTGTTATGCTTGTGGTAGAATCACACACAGGACAGAGCACTGCCCTTTTGGGGTCGGAGATGTCCATAACCCATCCCTAGCATCCAAAGGTCTGCCGAGTACTCCACCGGTGCAAAACCCTAACATCATTATTAAGTTTGGCAGTAACAATAGACTGTTGGCTACCAGCTTTACTAATGTTGGTGGAAGCAACTTTACTCCCGTCGAAGGACAAGGTATAGTGGACACTCATGAGAACTCTAATTGTGGGCCATGGCTCTTTGTTAAAAAAAAAGTAGAAAATCAAACCAGAATAAAATTAAGCCCATTGTAATATCTACAAAATTAATTAAGCCCATTGTAATACTTAGAAAATAAGTTTAATATTTTTGGGTTTATTTTGTAAATTTATGGTATAAATAATATTTAATAAATTTTTAAGATTAAATATTAATTTTAAATTGACTTTTAAAGTTTTAAGATTATTGTGTTATTTAAAATATACTTTTAAGAATTTTGAAATATAATTAATATTTTTCTTATCTTAAGGAATATTTGTGTAAATAAATAAATTAATTACTTAATAAAAGGTTGAAAGCGTTACCTTCTTAAACTCATTAGGACCCCAAACATATATAAGAGATGTCTAATTGTCACGTGTAATGTAAAACAATTATGATTATGGATAGATCATGAGCCTTTATATATATTTATATATGTATATAGATATACACAGGCATATTAGGTGTTTTTGTTGTTTGGGCAAGAAAAAAAAAAAGATAAGAAATCAAGTAGAAAAATAAAATTATACCGTGGCGATCCCGATTTGAATTTTGGCTTCAGATTTTAGGTAGAATGTCTAACTTTTTTAATATATGAATTTGATTTCTCTATTGTGAAATTTATATTATTATTGTTATTGAATTATGGTTGTTAATTTTTGTGAAATAATTAGGATTATGTGAAAATTATGTGAAAATCATCCCTATGTGTTTTATTTGTTATATTAATTAAATGCACGTATTAGAAGGGTTGAAATTTTACTGAGTGTTGGCTCATAACCCTACAGTTTTAATTGCAGGGCAAGTGGGAATGTAGCTGCGCAGAGAATTTTACTTGAATTTGTAATTAATATTGGTAATAATTGTATTTATAATTTTACCGTTGTAAAATAAATGGTACTAATTTAAATAAACCTTGACCGTTTGCTAACAATACACAATGATTATCTTGTGTATATACCATAAGGCTGATATTAGTAATAACCATAGGTTAATCAACTACGGTGTATCAATTAATCAACATAATTGATTAAATTTCCTGTAATACACCATATGCTATTTTTCTTTAACTGTGGCCCATTACTAATAGTATTACTAATACTATTTACTGTTGTAACTGTAGTGAGCCACAGTTTATACAAGATATTTGGCTTACAACACCATTTTCCAGTCGATTAATTTTCACCACGTATTGTACTATTTGAATTTCTATTTAATTTGTAATAGTTGTATTTATTATTTACTATTGTAAAATTGATTCGATAAATTGACAAATTATAATTGTCGCTACCGCATTATAAAATTTCTCAGATTTATGAAAGGAAATATTAGTCGTTCATTTCTAGTTTTAATTATTCGAATAGGAGAAACTAAGTGTCGGTATTGGAAAATTGGGTCGTTACACTCACTGCCCAAAATAGGCTGGTCAAGCCCAATAACAAATTTGTTCATCTCTATGGAGATATTGAGTTACCTGAGAATAGGGGAAAGAAAAATAATAGAAGTGAAAATTTATTTAATGAGAATCCTAGACTTAGTGTCTCAAAGTCCAAAATAAATCTCCCTCAAGCCTGTAAAAACATAAATAGAAACAAAGGTAAAAATACCCTTGTGGAGAAAAATCAACGGGCTTTTTCGAGAGAGGTGGGAAAAAAATAATATTTTTCAATCAGATTAATGATGTCTGCAGAGATTCTCTACAGACTTTCAGCAGAGAATCTCTGTTGCTCTTGCAATAATTGATGCTCCTATTTGGGGGCTATTCCCACTAGGCCAGCTAGTACCATCATGATCCCTACACAATCGGACAAACACACGAGTAATAATGGCACCTTGGGAACCTCACCTCTCTTGGAAATTTGCAAAATACAATATGCTTTTCCTTCTCTGGTCCTATTATCTTATCTTAGTCCACCCTCATCCTATTTATCCATTGCAACCTCCCCCAATTCTATCAAGACCCCAGTCCTTTCTACCCTGTCTTTCCTCTACCAGTGATAAATCTTAGGTTGGATTATGGAAAGTTTAAAGGCGAACCTTCTAACTACAAACCTTTTGTCTCGCTTTCTCGTACAGAAAGGGGAACTGACCCAGATGGTGGAGGTACTTTGGGTGGTGGATCGAATCAGGCTGGCAGTGAGTGCACTGGGTTTGGAGTTAGCCCAACCACTCTTGTTGCAGGTGAGATTGAAATCGATCAAAGCTTGGGATCCAAGTCTAAGGAAATAGAGATGCCAACTGGGATCCCATCGGCTTGAGTCTTTGTCTTATTTTTCTGACTTAAGATCAGTGAAGATTATTTAGTGGAATTGTAGAGGTGCCAGTAATTCTAACTTTAGAGTTATGTTTAAAGATATCACTATTTCTTATCACCCTGCTATTTTTATTCTTCTTGAAACGAAAGTGGGGATTTTGTCTTTGGTAATTTCCTTAGTGGCCTTGGCTTTACAGCCTCATGTTATATTGACCCTCATGGGCGTGTGAAGGGAATTAGGAATCTCTGACTTCCTGACAAAATTAATATTCAAGATATTTCTATAAAAAATCCAAGCTATTCATGCCATTGTTAGCCATTGGAATTATGAGGATTGGTTGTTAATTGCTGTTTATGCTAACCCTAACCCTATTCTCATAAATGAGCTTTGGAATGACATGAATAAGGTCTCAGATAGAAACTTGATTCCCTGGATGGTGACTGGAGATTTCAACGATATTGCCTCCCTGACAGAGAAAACGGGCCCGTACAGTCCTGTTGATGTTGCCTGTATCAACACATTTAGTAACAATTTGAATGCGTGTCGTCTTATGTATTTGGGCTATTACGGCCCAAAAATGACATGGACTGGTACAGTCAGAGGTGGGATCAGGTTAGGAAAGCGTCTAGATAGGGCCCTGGTGAATGAGAAGTGGAATGCTATTTACCCAAATGCTAGTGTTGATACCTTACCACATATGTATTCAGATAATTATCCAATTCTTATTTCCTATTTAGGCGCTACCCCTGCCCTTATTTCTAGACCGTTTCGCTTTGAAGCTATGTGGCTTACCCACAGTAGCTTCAAAGATCTTGTTAAAAATAACTGGGTTAATGATGATTTATCCTTAAATCTGAAACTGGCAAAATTCACTGCCATTGTTAAGGAGTGGAATTCTAGTACCTTTGGAAACATTTTTAAAAAGAAAAAAACTAATCAATGCCAGAATTAAAGGGATTAAAAAAACTCAAGATAAAGGATTATTTATTTATTTATTTATTTTTTCATAATTTGAATATTCTTGAAAAGCACCTTCAAAAGCAATATCAAGATATCCTTGCCCAAGAAGAATTCCATCGGTTTAAAAAATCACGAATCTAATGGATGCAACTGGGAATAAGAATATTAAATTCTTTCATGTTATGGCTTTGCATAGAAGAAGGAAAAATACAATTTTCATGCTAAAACAAGACAACTCCTAGATTTCAGACAAAGGAGAACTTAAAAATATTGTTATAAATTTTTACATTAATCCATTCTCTATTGACTATAATATCCTGAATAACCACTGCTCTAATACTTTATGTCCCAAGATGGACAGTAACTTGCACAATGACCTTTTCTCGGAACCGTTAGACCCTGAAATATAGACTACCTTAAAAGGCATGAAAGACCTCAAGGCCCATGGGCCGAATAGGTTTCAATATCTGGTTTTTAAGAGTAATTGGGATATTGTTGGCCCAAACTTGTGCAATTTTGTGAAGGAATGCTTCTATGCCTAACATTATTAAGAAAATCTTAATTACGTTAATTTTTAAAGTTGATAAGCCTGAAATCATAAATCAGTTTAGGCCTATTAGCTTATGCAACACTTCGTATAAAATTGTTACAAAATTAATAGTTGCCAAACCTAGGCCTTTACCTGATAAGTTGGTTGGTCCCTATCGGAGTAGTTTTATTCCTGGACGTATGACTACTGATAATGTGATAATTTCTCAAGAAATTATACACATTATTAGTTGGGATAAAGTTTGTCAAGATCGGGATATTGGGGGTCTAGGGCTTAGGATGGCGAGGAAAAATAATAGAGCATTTCTTGCCAAACTCGGTTGGAAAATTGCTAATAATGATCAAAGTCTATCGGCTAGGGTGATAAAAAATAAATATAATCTTGATAATAACCCCAACTCTTGGAAGTATAAACATAGAGAGTCTCATATCTGGAGATGAATTTGTGGCTCCAAGAGTATCCTCCAAAATGGCATTAAATGTGAAATTGGTAAAGGTAACTTAGACAACCTATGGACCGATTGGTGGTGTGGAAATGAGCTTTTAGGTAATCAAGATATTCAAAATGCTTATGATCTCAAATTCTCGGATATTGTTGATAATGATGGTAATTGATATCTTAATCCTATCCTTTATCTTACTAGTGAGGAAACGAAAAATCTTATTCTGAATTTGGCCCCTCCAGATTTTAATAAGGAAGACAAACCTCTTTGGATGGTGGAAAATTCTAAATGTTTTTCTATCAAACCCGCTTATTCTCTATTGTAAAAGGATAATTTGAATGATAATTTTATTAGTAAATTTAGTTGGATATGGAGATTAAAAGCCCCGAATATGATTAAATTTTTCACGCGGACCATTTTCCATAGGAAGTTGGTTACGAATTCCCTTAGGGATTCTCGATGTATTGATGTTTCTAGCATTTTTCAAAGGTGTAATGAGGAAGTTGAGGACAAAGAACTTACCATTTGAATGTGTTCGAAAGTTAGAGTTGGTTGGGACCATTTTGCTTGCTTTTATTTCAGGTACCTAGCTTCACATTGCAAACTACCATCGTGACCTCTCTAAATCTTTCATAGAACCAAATATCCTAAATAGCCTTACCTTTCCCAAACTTACTTGGTCCTTTCTAGTGGCAGGCTATCTAAAACTTAATATGAATTAGAGTGCTAAAGGTAATCTAGGAAAATCCGGCATAAGAGAGTTGCTCAGAGATGACATAGGAAATTGAAAAATGGGTTACTACGGTTATCTGAACAGCTGCACTGCCTTGGAAACGGAATTGAAGAGTCCCACTCTGGGCATTAAAGTAGTAGCTGCTAGGAATTATGCTCGGGTTAAAGTGGAGACAGATTTAGCAGATGTCGTGTCTTTGATCCCAAACCTGTGTCTTGAGGAGCACAGGTTTAAGGACTTGATTGAAGAATGTAGAAGGATTTTGATTCAGCATGATTACATTTTGCAATTTGCCCCCAAAGAAGCTAACCGGTGTACGGACACCCTGGCTAGAAAATGAGCAGAAGGGGACTGCTTCTTAAAAGTCATTGAGACCTCAATTGCAGACATAAAGGACTTCTGATAGAGAAAATGGGGAATATGGCCCCTAATATGTGCCCTATTCAGTTGTCCTGTTTGTGTTTTGTTTTATGAATTACCAAGAAAAAAGAAAGAAAGAAAAGGTGATTTCTTTCTCTCTTTCTTTTTCTATTTTTGTTTTATTTTTAATTAAAATATGAAATGAAAATAAAATGGTGGTTTTGTCTATTTTCTTTTAAAATTTAGATGAGATATTTAATTTCATCAATTTTTTTTTACATATTATGTTAAGTTAAAAAAAAATTAGTTTTTGACTTTTTTATAAGTACAAAGGGTAAAGAGTAGGTTTTCAAAGTATAGGGGACAAAATGAAATAAAATCAAAATAAAAGGAGTATAAGGCAATTAACCTTGAAGGTTAAGTGGTTGGGGCAATTGTCTTGGGAAAATGGGTCTTCTAAATGTTTTATTTTTTTGTGTGTATTTAAAATGGAAAAAACATAATTAAAAAAAATTGTCAAAATATTATTTATGATACTGTTTTCTCAATTTTGTTTTTAATAATTTAAAATAGAAAATGTTATTTGAAATAGCGTTTTCAATTATGAAAATGCTATTTCAAATAATATTTTTTTCAAGTCTAGTGCTTCAGAAAATAAATCCCCAAATCCCCTAAATAAGAAAAAGGTACGTCTTTCTTAGAAGAAAAAAAAATCGTTACCTGCAACATATGTCTTATTAAGCTATAATAGTTGTTATAAATTATTGTAATCCCCTAATAATTGGTTGAAACTATAGAGTTAAATTTTGAATTTTAAAGGTCTAAGATTTCAATATACACGAGTTACATTTTAGTGTAAAGACACTACAAATATCATAATTTTGAAGGAGTGTATTACAATCTATTATAAGTTAATAAGAACATATTCATATAAATTGGGAGCTAATTTAATAGATTCACTCATTCAAATGAGACATGGTCTACTATTAATTATTAACCTAAGATTTGTAACCTAACAGTCATTTAGTGTGCTTCCTTACTGAGAGGTCTAATGTTAAAAACTCCTTCCCCATCCATTTGTACAAAAATAAAAATTAAAAAATAACCACTATAATTTGGGGAGTAGTTTGAAACATTTATAAAGATCAACTGCTTACATGTATCAATTTTGTTTTTTTTAAATTTGTTTTTTTGGATAATTCAGCTAAGTAAATTAAAATTTTATGTGTTCACTTGAAGATTGACAAGAATATCTCTAAACATTTAGGGTGTTTTTTTTTTTAATTGTATTTTATTGTTAGAATAATTGAGGGACAAAATATTGAGAGAAAATATGAGATAATTGTATGGATATGTGTAAAAGCTATAGTATACAGGGATGTACAAAAGATCTATGCATAGATTATGATTAAGATTTACCCTAGTGGGCCTAGAGTTTGATCTAATGGGCCATGGCCCAGATACATGTATTAACACTCTCTCAAATTCAAGGTGGTAACGTAAACGTGAACTTGAGTTTGGAAACCAAAGTATGAAAGAGTCCGAATGAATATGCCTTAGAAAAAATATTTGTTGTTTGATTGGCGGAACTAACAGAGTATAGACGAATAATATTTTGGAGAATGTGGTGACAGTGAAGTGACCATTAATCTCGACGTGTTTGGTGCGTTTATAGAAAATATCATTGTGGGAGATTTGAATAACATTTCAATTCTCACAATTTAGATTAATGGCAGTAGGGGAAGAGACTCCAACGTCAGCAAGGAGCCAATGAAGCCAAAGTGGTTATTGTGTTACGTTAGTGATAACACAATACTCAACTTTATCACTGGAGCAAGTAACCATGATTTGTTTTTTACTACAATAGAAAATGAGGGAGTTTTCCAGGAAGAAACAATAACAAGTGGTAGAACGTCTGTCAGTGAGATCACTGGTTCAATCGATATCAGAATAAGCCTGTAAGGTGGAAGTGGACTGGGTTGACAAATGAAATATGTGAAACAATGTACTTTTTACAAACCAAAGAATGCGAAGAACAACTGAGTAGTGAGTGGTTCGAGGAATTGTCAGAAACTAGTTGAGTTGATGGACAACATAGGTAATGTTTGTGTGAGTAACGATGAGGTGTAATGAACTTTCTACTAGTTGGTGATAGAGAGTGATTGTAGGGAGAAGAGAGCCTTCTGGTCGAGTAAGTATGATAATCGGCTCTATATGAGTGTTCGTGGTGGAGTAAGTGATACTAGCCTTGGAAAATATATTAGAGACATATTTGGCTTGAGGGAGAAAGTATGAACTAGATAAAATTTGGAGACCAAGAAAATAGGTAAGCACGCCAAGGTCTTTCATCTCGAATTTACTACTGAGAAAAATTTTGAGTTTTGAGATATCGCATAGATTATCCCATGTAATGATTATGTCATCCACAACAGTAAAAGAAAGATAATATCATTATTAGTTTGGTGAAGAAATATGAAAGAATCATGAGCATTGGATGTGAACCCCAACTGGTTGATGGTGGTGCTAAATTTTGCGAACTAAGCATGTGGAGCTTGTTTGAGGCCATATAAGACATGACAAAGGAGACAAACTTTGTGCCGATGAATAGTTAGGTCAAGAAGGGTATGCCTATAAAGTTCCTCAAGGAGGTCATCGTTGAGGAAGGTGTTCTTGATATCCATTTGAAAAATGGTTCATTTGTGAATGACATCGATGACAAGGAGATCACAAACATATATGAGTCTAACTACTGAAGTCTCTTCATAATCAATGCCATATTCTAGGTGAATAATTTGCAACAAATTGGGCTTTATGGCCTTTAACGGAGATATCGAAAAGTGTCTTGATTTTGAAAATTCACTTGCATTCAATAGGAATTTTTATAGGAGGGAGGTCAATAAGATCCCAAGTATGAGCTTTGGAAAAGACATAAAGTTTATCATATATTGCTTTCTACTAAAGAGAATTAGTACTCATTTCCTTATAGGATTAGGGCTCATGTCGATTAATTATGGTTAAAAAAATAATAAAAATCACGAATATATAAGGAGGTTGTTGTTGGCCCAAAGATCTACCAAAAAGGAGAGTGAATTGGATAGTTATGAAAATTTAAGTATTTTAATTCAAAGACAAATAACCAATTTTCCTAAATCGATTGTTATCTTTTTACGCAGTGGAAATGTGTTTATCTATATGCACACCCAAACAATCAGAATAATAATAAAGCAACACACGAGAATTTATCCTAATTCGACAAACTAGTCTTACCTACGTCCAGTTCTCCGAGCTCCATAGAGATTCACAATCTACTAAACCTTGATTATTTTCTTAGGAAGGAACCAAATGCTTACAATCTCGATTATTTTCACAGGCTCAAAATCAACCTTTATAACCCTAATTCTTTTTACAGGCTAAGAATTAATCTATCACTCTTTTACTATTACACTTATCATTTTCATAAGCTTAGGAAGAATCTTTACAACAATCCAATTCAATTACAGGAAGAATTTAAAACCTAATCTTTTTGCAAGGTAAAGATCAAACCTTAATTTTTTTTCAAGGCAAAGATTAAACCCCAATTTGTTTCACAGGCTATAGATTAAAACTTAGCTACCCTGATTAGACACCAACTCAAACACGTCTAATCCACTCAAACTTGTAAATACAAAAGATTTACTAGTTTCTTCCTACAAGGAACTTTTACCACCTCAAAACAGTTGTACTCAATTAATATCTCGAAATTTCCACGTGATAGATTCAATGTGAGACAAAAAAATGATCTAAATAATTTATCACACAAATAGCAAGTAATCAGGTATCACAAATAAAAATCGTTTTAAAAGATTTTTTAAGAAAATAGATTTGAAAATGATTTTTTCACAAATAAATTATCTAAGTGAATAATCAAATAATTTAAGAAAACAAACAACACCTACCTTGGAAAGATCTCACCGGGATTCGTTGAAAACGATTATGATAACTCGATAGCAAAACTTAAATTGATGACAAGAACATTGAGTGCCTTAGATCAAGAACTTTATGAATAAACTCACTTATGAATTTCAATATCAAAGTCTCTCTTAGAAAGCCAAAATCTAAATGTTGTTTAGTTAAGTTTTCTCAATCTTGCAGGTCTATATTAATAGACCTAGAACTAGGCCTTCAACGGCTAATTTCAAATGTCATGAATCTAAATGATATCCTAAGACCCCATATAACTTATATATTCAAAATAAGTATGTTTTTTGAAGACAAATCTCTTGGAAAAGATCAATTTGGTCCTTAAAACGTTTTTAAATTAGAATCCATAAAGATAGAAAGTATTTTAACAATTAAATTAAGAGAATAAATAAACATATGTACCAATTAAATATGAATAATTTTATATATGATATATTTAAAAAATACACTTAATTCCTTTGAAACACTCCCTTGAAATCATTAAAACCGATGTGTATTGACCAAAAAACAAATCAATTAAAGAATTAACTACAGCCGTCAGTTGACCGGCCAAACCCGCCAGTTGACCGACCTCTCACAACGGTCACAATTTTAACCGTTGTGCTCATCTGGTCGGTTAACCGATTGGACTAGTAGGTCCTTCATCTTTTTCTAATTTCGGCTACTAGATTGGTTAGTCGATTGACCCAACTTGTCGGTTGACCAAATTAACCAATATATTACCCTTTACTCGTCCTAAACTCACTGCTTTGTATAGTCGATCGACCCCTTTCATTGATTGACTGAATTTACCCGAGAAACCACCATTTTAAGTGTTAAAACCATTTTTTCAATTAGGCCCTTAACAAAAAATATTTTTATGACTAATGTAAGGCCTAACTTTTGTATTTTTCAACATTTAGAAAAATAATGTGGTTCATTTTGTTATTTGAATTTTACTTTAAAATTTTTAGGGGTTATTGTGGTATTTACAAGTTTGACTTTAAAACCTTTAGGGGCTAATATGTTAATTTTAATTTTGACTTTTAAAAGTTTTGAGATATAATTAATATTTTATTTATTTCAATAAGGATAATTAGTATAAATAAATTAATTAAAAATAAAATAAATGTGTGGTGATATTTGTTTCCTTCTCAAGAAAGGAGACAAATTATCACCACTTGTCTTTCGTAAAAAAAAAAAAAACAACATAAATAAAATTGGGAAAAGGGGGGTTGAGGCGGTGGATGTCCTCCTTTAATCTTTTTTTCACATGTATAGATATAAGAAGAAGAAAAAAATGTATCCTCCCATTAGTTTTCTCACTCATTACTCTCTCCCTCTCTTTCTCTCTCTACACTTTTATTCTTAACACATGTGGGTATGAAAGTCTAGGTAATACTCTTTATTTTTATTCCTTATTTTATCTGTACTATGTACATATATATATGCTATACAAGTTAAAGTACACAATATATATATATATATATATATATATATATATATATATATATATGCACGGATCATATATGTATATTTGTGTATATGTATATAGATATTGAATTTATATGTTAATTGTAAAATTTTTTAATCAAACAAAAAAGAAAATTATTATTATTATTATTATATATTTTATTAGAATGATATTTTTGGGTGTTTCATTACCTAGTAATAATGTTAATATTTTTATTTGTAGATAAATTAATTGATAAATTTTATAAACATAATTGTAATGTTATAGTTGTAAAATTTATATATTGGATTGAGAAAATAAAATGTTTAATCTTAATAAATTTCATATAATCAATGGGACTAGCAAAAATTACATTTTAGTGTCACGTATTGTATATTAGAGTTATTTAGTCAAAATCTTAGTTTAGGCGCTGTCGTTGTTAAGTTCACAGGCGACGCTGATTACGTTAGTATTTCGGCAATAGCAAAATAGCGGTGCAAATATCGAGATGACTGTACTGTCTTCTATATAAATTGTCAAATTATATTTTTGTAAGAAAATGTGAAAAAAAAGATTTATTAAAATGGATTATTTTATAACGTGATGCGGATTAAGTAAATTTTTAAATTCGAAAAGTGATTTTATTATCCGACTATGCCATAATGTGATCCCTATAGTAGGGTATGTCCTGCGGGATGTTATTGGTCCTAACTGGAGGGCATGTCCTGTAGGACGTTATATTGTGACCTGATAGGAGGGCAAGTCTTGCAGCTAGTTGATATCTATTGTTGTTGTTGTTGTTGTTGACGATGATGGTTATCATCATGATATGGTGGTTTATATCACGTGTTGGCTCCTACAATTGGAGATATTAAATGGCCTTGACACTGATGGCAACCTTAAATTACACAGTTGTACTGGTTATGGTACCGTCATAACTCCCGATCGTGAGGTAAAACAATCCTATGGTTAGTAGGAAAATATGTGTGCGGTATTTTATTATATATCAAAATAATCTGATTGGTTAATTTAATGCATTATTTTATTATGATTATAGTTGTGGAGTTTTATTTCGGCTCAGTGTGCAGTTATCTTTATATTATGTTTTAGAAAGTGGTGTTTGATAAATATACGTGATCTATAAATTATTTTTATATTATGAAGACAGTACACCGATAACATATTTTGTCTTAGGTTCCCCAAGTAGAGACGGGTCCATTACTGGCGTTAGATAGGGTCAGAGATTGGTGCTGCTTTTGAGGCAGTCAGGGTAGTTTTGGGTAATCAGGAGTTCAAATTTTTGTACTGATAGTTGCATTTTAAATTAGTAAATATTAATATTTGTGTCAGTTTATAGTTAGTTATATTTATTATTGTTTGGATAATAGCAAGTCGAGGTCATGTCTATTATTATTTTATTTATTAGAGTAACGTAGTGGTGTAATGGTCTTGTCTTTTTGTTATATTTCTTCGTAAAAATAAAAAGGGAGAAACCGAGTGGCGACCCTGGGAAATCGAGTCATTACAACTTAAGTAATTATAAAAAATACATATTATAACCCTAAAATTATCACTACACACATAATATTAATTCATTTTAAAGTGTCGTACATGATCCTAATTCGGGTTGAATTAATAGTATAAATGCAATGAGTTGTTTTCACCTAATTGTCTTCAATGTCTTCAATATTATTCATACCTCTATTGCCTTCATTTCGCACCCACTATAGAATCTTCAATGATTCTCTTTCGCAATTAAATATATGGAACTTAAATCTAAACTTACTCAATAAAATATTAGTTCCATAAAATATCAATATTTAATTGTTCATCAAAATATTGGGTTTAACAATTGTGTTACTATTCTAGAACAATAGGGATTGTCTAGGACAAGCTTAATTGGTACAATATCTGAAGTCATTGGGACACTCTCTAGAGAGTCATGCTTAGGATCCATAAACGGGACATGAATGTCAGTGGGGGTCAGTGAGGCTAGCTGGCGGATCTATTTAATGCTTAGTGATATTTGGTGCTTGGATAATCAGGAAAGAGGTGTGTTGGCGCACAAATCTACCCAAGAGGGGGGATGAATTAGATACTTATAAAACTTTAAACAAATAAATTATCAATCAAACAATCAACAATTTCCCTATCTGGTAATTATCTTGAGTTGTAGTGAAATCGTATTTAACTAGATGTACAACCAAACAAGTAGAGATGAAGAATATGAACACGCAGATTTATCCTGGTTCGAGAAGCTACTCTTGCTTATGTCCAGTTCACTTAGCCCCCAAAAGGATTTTGCAATCTACTAACCTTGATTAATTTCCTAGGTATGAACCAAACCGTTACAATCCATTTCAAGGGTTCACGGCTAACATAATTCTTTTCCGAGGCTCAGAATCAAACCTTTACAATTTTTCTTTTAGTAGACTTAGGAAGAACCTAATTCTTTTGCAAGCTAAGAATCAAACCTATTTATCTTTTTACTAGGCTAAAGACTAGCCTAATCATTTTACAGGAAAGAATCAAACTTGATCATTTTACAAATTAAGAATCAAAACTAAACCTTGATTAGACACTAGCCCAATATATCTAATTCTTTCACATTCACCAAAGACAAAAAATAATATGTTTTTTCCCATAAGAACTTCTACCTCCTCAATACAAGATATGGTCAATTAATATCCCAATAAACTATGTGAGAATAAGAATCTAATTATACTTAATTAAAGCACAGGGATTATGTAAATCAAATTTCTTAGGCAAAAATCGTTTCATAAGATATGCATGATATTCAAATATAGAAAATCATTTTTTATTAATACAAAATTACTATGGGCTCACTTGAATATTTAAATCAGGTAAATCATAGAATACTGCTGACATAAAGTATTTGAAAAGATCTCACCAGAATTTCTTTGAGAACAATAGAGACAAAAGTGTAGCACAAAAAACGGTGGCAAAAACGATGCACACCTTAATCAGTAACTTTTTCAATATACTCTCTCAAATATAATTTTCGCAAAATGATTTTCTCTTATTAGAAAAGGCTAATTTGAAACTCCTTGATTGCATTTATAAATATCATAGGACCATATATATAGATTTCAAATTATGCCTATAACGGATAGTTTTTAAAAGATAAGACCATAAATGTCATATATAAACCCCATATAAGATATTACTTTAAATCTAAAATGTTTGACCCAAAAATACTCTTTCAAAACACTCAATTTAGTCCCCAAAAGATTTTGATTCAAATCTCTTAAAAATAGAAAGTAGTTTTCCGAATAAATCTCATAGAACCAAATAACGTAAGGACTAAATAATAAGATCATCAAAATATATAGTAGATATATGAAATATAGTCAAAACCCCTGAAAATCAGATTTTATAACGTTCAAAATTTAAGATTTGGGTTGAAGAACTCAAAAATCGAAATTGGTCAAACAATCCAAAAAATACCTACTCAGTTAACCGGCCATGCCAATGGTGGATTGGTTGCCCTTCAATGGCTCATTTTCCAACCGTTGAGAACTAGTCGGTTGATCATTTTAGGCTTTGAATCTACTGTCAACCCTGTCGGTTATTCGATATGCCTAAAACTCTGAAAATATCCAACCTGAATCTCCCAGTTGATCGGTCTCCACGACGGTCAACTGTTAGGCCAAAAATAAAAAAACACCTTACTTGAATCTCCAAGTCGACCCCTTACACTACCGGTTGACTATTCAAGCCTAAAAACTCATTTTTTCCATTTTTATAATATTTTCTTAAGGGATACTTTTAGTAAATACGTTTATACACTTGAATTTATCACTTCTAACAATAACTCACATAATTCAAATAATTTTATAAGTGTCATGCGTGATCTTAATCATGTTGCATTAAACGCATAAAAAATATTGAGTTGTCTTTACCTTGAAATACAAAAATCTTTTCTACTTGAAAAATATTCAATATATTCATTGCAACGATATTGAATCTTTTATCAAATGTTATCTTGAAATCCATCATTTTTCTTATTTTCACAATTGGAACTTAAATCTGCACCCACTCAAAGAAATTATTAGTCCCATAAAAATATCCACGTTAAATTGCTCATAAAACATATAGGGACAACAAAGTCTATGGATGGATTAGTGAAATGTGGATGGTTGTTATAGATATTGATGAGGGTGTTTTTGGGCATCACCAAGTCAACATCAAGGCCTAAGCCACACGTCCACCATCACCGTGACATGACCACATTTAGGAATCCAAAATACTACACAGGAGCATGTGTCGAACAAGGCTCCTTCCTTGGAATCTCTTTTGTATCCAGGAAGGTGCAATGTGCCTTGTAGGGACACTGCCGCCAAGAACTCTGTGTTGTGCCTTTGAACGACCAACTATAGGGAGTTAGCTATTTGTCACAATCGGTACACTATTTTAGTCCGTTTCTCCTCCAAAACACCACAAATCTTTGAGTTTCTCCACCATCTCATCTCCACAAGCCTAACAGAGGCCCGCAGACTTCTCTAAATGGGTCTAGAAGCCCAAGTCCAGTGATCTCCTAAATGCCCCGGATTGTTGGCTAAACACATGATTTTTCCTAATTAACCATGTTTAGGCCCAATTAGGTAAAACTAATCATCTCCAACACCTATAAATACTAGGGGCTATGCAAGCCCAAGGTAACCCCGAACGCTTAATGCTTATTTACATATTTGACGCGTTTCTGTACCTCTTTCTCTCTGAGCTCTTATTCTCACACCCGATGGGATTAGCCAGGATAAATCTCGGCCAGGCTTTATGTAGGTATAGATCGTTGAAGGACAGGACTCTGGACTGCAGCTAGCAATCCCCAGACAATTAATTACAGTCTACCTGGAGAATTTTTATTCCCGTTCTGACTCAATAACTCCACCTCAGTAGGAGGACCCACTTGTCACCTCACTGGACCATACTGTTGGTATTTACCAATTCTTGACACCAACAGTTTGGTTCCCTCTGTGGGAAGCGCACAAGAAGTCTTCCTCCGATCGTAAGCTATTTGAAAGGCTAAAACTTGATGATCACAAGGTCTGGTCCGATAATCAAGCAGAGAGATCAACTTCTTGCAGTGAATAGGAACTTGAATGTTTAACTCTACAGAGATATGTAGTAAGCTCTGAGGCCACACCCCTCAGCTCCCACTAACGAGGATAATTAGCCCCTAGGACTAGGCATAGCTATCTACCTTGCCCTCTAGGTCATTTGTGAGACAGACCTCAGGAATTGTGGAAGCCTCTCTGGCTAATCTCCTTGAGCACCAGATAGGCTAGTTCAAGTCGTGTGAGTAATTTTTCCTCGCGCGTCTTTCATTGCTCCCCGTCGAAGGTGGACCAGCTTTCTACATCGTAGGGCCCGAAGAGTGACCTCAGGACCACGACGCTTGTGTGGCATTTTTAAAGGGGTACGTGCCTGGGGATTACCCTTCGCCTCGCCACTACAAGCCTGTAGGACCAGATAGGGCTCTCCCCCGATACGTCAAGATTCATTCCTCAGCGAAGATGTGGTTCCAAGAACTGACCAGGGTTACTCTTTGGCTTAGCTTCTAACCACGCAACGAGGACTTACATGAGGGCCTGTTGTGGGTAAGGGACAAACATTTATTCACTGCCTAATGCCACTGCAATATCCAAGCAACGACCAATTGTGAGCGAGCAGGTCCCAGGAAAGAACCCGTCATAGCATATCGCCTTACCAATATGGAAATGCACCTGCAAGAGATACAAAGTGGAGGAAGAAAAGTTGAGCTCCATACCAAGGTGAAGTCTCCTTTTGTGGACGAGGTCTTGGATGAGGTACTGCCTAGACATTTTGCACACTCCCAGATAAACCCCTATGACGGAACCCCTCTATCGTTCTGCCCCTACTTGCCAAACACCTATAGGAAGACCCTTGGGCATTTATCTAGACTCCATCCTATCGGCCTTGTGGTGAGCTCAGCATTCTATTTTTCTTTTAGTCCTCTAGGCTAAAGAGCTTTTCGTCACGACAATCCTACTCCATGGAGATTTGTGGGAACTTTTTGGGTAATGACCAAGTGTTGAGTTGTACTATAACTGAGGACATACCACAGAGGAGTGCTTTGAGTCGAGGAACGAGCGCAACTCAAAGGAAGAGCTGAGCAACCCTCTATCATACTAGAGACAGGGATGAGCCGCACTCCAGCCTATATCCAAGTAGAGCTCAAAGGCGAAGGCGAGCAGCTCTTCGTCCCATAAGAGGCAGAGAGGAGAGCCTTCCAGCCTATCTCCAAACGAGGCTCAAAGGCGAAGATGAACAGCCCCTCCGTCACACTAGAGATGGGGACGAGCTGCCATCTAGCCAATCTCCAAGCGGGGCTCAAAGGAGGAGACGAACAACCTTATATCCCAATAGATTCAGAGACGAGTACCTCCATCTTATCTCTAAGTGAGGCTCAGAAGCAGAGATGAGTAGTTCTCTATCATACTAGAGATGAGGAAAAACTTACTTCTAGCCTATCTCCAAGAGATGCTCAAAGACATAGATGGACAATCCTTCATCCCACTAGATTCAGAGATAAGCGCCCTCCATCTTATCTCCAAGTGAGGCTCAGAGGCGAATACGAACAGCTATTCGTCTAACCAGTGATGAAGGCAGGCAACCTCCAGCTTGTCGACAAGTAAAGCTCGAGGGCAAAGACAGTCAGCCCTGCATCCTACCATAAACGAGGAAAAATAACCCTCCAACTTATCTACAAGCACAGCTTGATAGTGTAGCCGAGTAACCTTCTACCCCACCATAGACAAAGCTAGGTGGCCCTCACAACTCCATGAGGGACTGACTGTTGTGCTATGATCAATCTCCAAAACAACGACATCTTGACCCTCAGATTCATGGATGATTCTCCAACAACGGTATCCTAACTCTCAGAGTCATGGATGATTCTCTAGAATAGCATCCTAATCCTCAGAGTCACAGATCATTCTCTAGAATGGAATTCTGACGCTTAACATTGCTGGTGATTCTCTACAAGAAGCGATATCCCAACGCTTACTATTGAGGGTGATAACCGGACCCTCCCTATAGGTCAATAATTTGTACCTAGGGAAAGATCAAGGTCATCCACCAAGGGCAGGGCATCGACCGGATCTAAGGGCCTGCGGCTAAGTAACTCTCCCCACCAGTTGACTATAAGTTTAGTGTTCTAAAGGGAAAAATGTTTCTGCATGGACTAAATTGGGATAATTTGAAAGGGTTTAGGAATTAACCTAACTACGGAGTACCTATTGATGACTGGCTACGAGGAACCAGCAGCCGCGTTGTATTCCTAGGAGGGCTAGTAATCCATGATCTTGGGCAAATATAAGAAATTTTCCAAAATTTTACAACTCTGAAGACGTTACCAAGCAAAGAGCAACTTGGTAAAAACATCAGGAATATGGGATAGACTCTAAGGATATGTCGCACAGAAGTTCACACGCTCGGGTACAGAAAAACAGGAATACATAAAAAATGACTTGCATTGATATGTTCAAAAGAAGGTATACATGTGGGTGTTACAAGCCCATTACAAGTCGACAAAAAGAATAAGTGAAAAAGGCAACAAAATCCTAAGTGCTGAGAAAGTGAAGGCTCGGAGCTAGTCATCCTTGCCCTTATCCTAAGTGGCATCCTCACGAGAGAAATGAGCATCAATCTTGCCCTCCTTTGCGCCCTCCTCGTCAGCACTATCCTCTCCGATATCTTCCTTTAGTGTGGCCCGATTTCCTGCCTCCAAAAAGTCATTAGCCATTTTCTCCTGGAGATTTAGATATTCGGGGCATTTCTTCTACTGTTCTATCACCTCCAATATGGCATTATCCTTGACTCGGTCAACGGCATCCCGCCACTTCTACTCTTGGCCTTTCACACACCGCTTATAGTTGGCAAATTCGATTTCGATCATGTCAATCCAAGACTTGAGGTTCTGGCAGTTAGAGCGGAGTCCAAGGTTCTCGGTTCGAACAATAGATAGGTCGACAAGTAGACTTGTCTCAACCTTATCATTCTTCTGAATTGTAGCTCGGAAAGAGTCTAGTGTGGTGAGAAGTACGCTCTCCGAGAAAAGCTTGTTCGCAAGGCCATTGACTTGAATGACAACCTGTCGATCAAATCAAGTTGAGAAGAAAAGACGAAGATTCAGAAAAATTAAAGAGATTTTCAAAATAATACACAAAACCTTAAGTGGAGCAAAGTGTCGGAACAATGGCTAAGACTAAGGGGTGAAAAGTTGTTAAGGTAATGCTTAAAGCCTCAGGGGTACTAAGTTGTCAAAGTAATACTCTAAAGGGGGTGCAAAGTGCAAAAATCCTTTTAGTTCTTCTTTTGTGGAATGTATAATATCGGATTGAATGGTGAAAAGTGTGAAAAATTGTCAGGTTTCATTGTCATGCTTCTCTGATTCAGTCTGCAAGAACCCACTGCCCAATGCAGTCTAGCACTCTACCCAAGGTGCTTATCTCCAAATATTTCTAGTGAATATATTATCATGAAAAAAATGAATGCTGAAGAGACTGACAAAGATGATAGATGTTAAGAGATCGAAGAAATTAAAGAACCTAGGAAAAACAACTCAAGTTAAATTTTTACTCTTAATGTATCCCGATTAGGATCACACACGACATAAAATATTTTCATGATTATGTGTATTTTTAATAAGATACTAATTAGCTAACATATTTTCTCTTATGTGAAATTTGAAAAGAAACATTATTTTAAGAAAGATAATTGATTAAAATTGAATTTAAGGATTTAGTGGAGCTAACCGAAAAAAGAAATCGGTTAAAGGGCGAAAATGTCGAAGAAATTGAATGAAAATTAATTAAGGAAAGGTGTTCTAGCAATGGTTAGTCAACAGATCAGTTGACCTATGGAAATTAGCTAAACTCTCTGAATCAGTCGATCGACATGTAGGTCGACCTGTGGTTATAAGGTGACGTCTCTGGATCTTACGGTCGACAGGTAAGTCAACCTGTAAATGTCTCTGAATCGTCCGGTCGACAGATGGATAAGTACGGTCGGCTTATGGGCAAGGAATTTTGACTTGGGTTACGTCTTGAATTAGGCGATCGACCGATGGGTATTGGTCGGTCAACCGATGGTCAGTTTCAGGTTTTGTGGAATTTTGGGATTTATTCAAAAACTAGCCGTTAACAAGCCGTTATTTGTTACTTGATTGAGAGATCTTAGGGATATAGATATATTTAAGATATGATACTCCTAGTTGAACATCCCTATAGATATGGCTCAAATATTTTTGTTATATCTCAATTTTGTACACATAATTCTTTCTATCATATCTAATTGAGTTTGAGAAAATGTTTGGGGGACTTAATTGAATATTCTAAACGATATTATTGAGTGAATTATACCAGGATTAAGTCATCATGATATATGGGGTCTATAAGTATTTTTTAGATACTTATTATTTGAAAACTAGTTGTTGGAAGGCTTGTTCTAATTCCTTATATATTGACCTGCGTATTTCACATTACAAGATGACAACACACACAATATCAAGAACCATTCAGTTCCTAAGCTTTTCTAAGAGTCATAATTCTGATATTATTTTGAGAGATCAATTGTGAGATTGATTATTGAGAAGTTCTTGAGTTAAAGAGTTATTTGAGTTAGCGTCACTAATCTAAACTCTCTTGCGATACTACATGCATTTTATTTGATGTTTTCCTGGTCAGATCGTTCCAAGCTTATTCCTTATTGAGTATTTTATTATTTATTATTTGTTTGGTGAATTAATCTTTTTGAGAAATTGTTTTTGAACTTTAAAAGCATAAAAATCTTTTTAAAAAAGATTTGTGGTTTATCTGATTACGTGCTTAAGTGAGCTACCCGCATTCTTTATTATAATAAGATTTTGTTTCCTCACTTTATTTCTATTACTAGTATAGGGATATTAACTGTGTATTAATTAATCTGGGGTGGTAGAAGCTCTAGGTGGGAAAAAGCTTATCAATTCTATAATTAGTGAGTTGTGTGTAGATTAGATAATATTGGGAATATCTAATCAGGGGTAACTTTGGGTTTCAATCTTTTCCTGTAAAGAGATTAAGGTTTGATCTTTACCTAGAGAACAAAAATGTTAGGTTATTCTTTTCCCTTGAAAAGATTTTAGGTGTAATTCTTCATGATTAGGATCAATTGTGAGTGAATTGTAAATGTTCCATCTTGACTTGGGAAAAAGATACTTGGAGTGTTTGTGAGCTTTAATTCTTGAGCCTAAGGTATAAAAGGAATTATGTCGTTATTCTCCCTATAATAGATTTAGGTTAATCTTTAGCCTATAAAAAGATAAGATTATTTTTTATCCTGGAAAAAAAGAGAGTTATTCCTGAGCCTTGGAAAAAGAATTTGTAAAGGTTGATTCTGAGCCAATGAAAAGAATTACTTTTGTAAAGGTTTAGTTTCTACCTGTTTAAAGGAATCTTTATGATTAGTAGGTGTGAATTTCAGTGAGGCTAGGAGGACTGGATTAGTCAAGATTAACTTGGTGAACTAGGATATATTGGTGTACTGCATTATTTATTTTTTTTACTTTATTTTGTGTTGTTTGGTGTGCATCTAGAGTTTATCACACTTATCCGCTGCTATAAAGAGATAATAATTAATTTAGAATAAAACAAATTATTTGATTTTTGAAGTATTAATATTTGGATTAATTTTTATCTACCTAATTCACCTTTCTCTTGGGTAGTTCACTGGGCCAACAATCAAAGTTGGTTTTAGCTTGATTAGGCTTAACATCCTAATTAAATCGGTCACGTGCACACACTATGGATGATATATTTTGTGTATTCTCTCTTGATGGTTATAGATCCTTATATGACAATGTGATGTATGATTCCTGTGATTTTAGTAGTAGTGATGGAGATGATGATAATGAAAATGTCCATATTGTTATGGAAAAATTACTTTCTTTCACACTACTTTTTGCTAAAGAGAGTTTGAGTTTAAAAAGAAAAATCGATTCTTTTGAAAATGGTGAAAAAAGTGTTCGAAATTCTAAAGTGCATTTGGATGATTATTGTGGTACAAACGAAATTTCGAATGTTGTTTTTGAAATTAATAATTGCTCTATAAAGTGGATTCTCTTGAAAAGGAAAACAGAGTTTTAAAAAATAATTTTGATATGATTTACTGGTAAATGTCAAATTTTGTTTCTAAAATCGATTTACTTAAGAAAAATTTTGAAAAATCAAAATTCGACCTTAAGACTGTTTCAAGAGATTCTGAGAATGATTTTTCTTGGCAAAGTGGATATGTTTCATCGTCTCATCCTTCATCACAAGCTGGTGATAGTTTTGTTGATATTGTTAGAAATGATTCTTATTTTACATCTCGTGCTTTCTATGATAAATTGGATTTGAGATATTATTATTGTAATAGGGTTGGGCATTTTAAAGTATCATGTCCGTTTCGGAACCTTAAGTTTATGTCTAACAAGGACGAATCCAAAATGAAATGGATACCGAAGAGAACTATTGAAATGTCTTGTGTAGAATTACATAATGTTGAAAGTGGACCTGAAGTAGAAAATAAAGAAGTTATGTCAAAGTTAAAACAAGAAGTCACCAAAGATCCACAAGCAACTCGTGCAAAGCAAAAAGATGCACCAAAGATAGAATGTGAAATTACAAAGAAGCCACAAGCAAAACGTGCAATTAGAAAAGGATTGTCAAAGCCAAGATGGGATATCACCAGGAAGCCATAAGTGACATGAGAAAATGAAAGTATCAGTGAATCAAATAACAAAAATCAAAGGCTGAGAGGAGACAGACAAGTCAAAAAGAATGATGCATCCAAAGCAATCATGAGTACAAATGCGGTAAAAAAGTAAAGTTGTTCTGAAAGATATAAAAGGTACTCCTAATCCCTCGCGGTTTAAATTTATTAAATTTGTTAAATAGGGAGATTCCCGACTTGCCAAATTGGTAAGTTGGTAATAGTTTCTAAGACTTATTTTAAATGATGCGTTACTTGTTGTCTTAGAAACATTACATGGTGATTATGGGAATCATATTTAGTTAAAGTGTATTAATATATTTTTATAATATGCTTATATCGAGTAGTTATCATGTGTTTGATTTAGAAATATGTTACGTGATTTAGAAAAGAAATTAAGTTGAATTGAGCTTACCTTGAATTATTAAAATGCATGAAAGTGTATAATGATTTATTTGATCTGGACTAATCATGCTCTGATTATATGCCTATGTGGAATTATATTGTTAGCTAATACTGGTTTATTGATGAAATATTTATCACTAAGAAATGCTTGATAAAATCTGTATTAATCATGATCTTACCAGTCGGCATCCCATATGAATTTAAGCTTACATGATTGGTATCATTTTATGAGATCGCATTAATTGACTTTTGATACCATAAATACGATCACCAAAATATATATGACATTTTAATCTGTTGTATGTGGGTATATGGGCATTAAATGTTTGACATACAACTAATATCTTTTGTTCTGTAAAATAATTATTATTCTAAAAGAGAATTGGAATTTTATGAGATAAATATGCACTTATCCATATTTATGCATGCACTAGATTTATGTTGATAAATTTTCATTGAGATATGCTTCCCATTCTAGTGCATTAAAGATTATATGGCTTGATTCTATCTAATAGGAAGACATTTTTTGGTATCATGAGTAAGGCATATGGACTTAACTGAAACTATGTGATTGCATGCTATATTGTTGAAATATTTTGATTGCCTCAGAATTATTCTCCTATACATGAATTTACTTGTTTACAATTATTTAAGAGGAGAAATTTTTTTAAGTGGGGTAATAATGTGTTATTTTTGGAAAAGATGATATTGAATATTATGGTACCTTTTCTACTAGGCCAAACAAAAAAGAATATTATGATACCATCGATTAGCTTGTTGATGTATTCACTAAACCTCTAGCAGAAGATTAAAAATCATTCGAGGTTTAGGCATAATGATGTATGTTTAGAGTGATGTTTTTGGCTCCCCTTCCCCACTTTTTGAGATGACAAAAGGGGATAATTTATTGATGTTTTATTGAATATCTTAAGGGGGAGCTTGAATTATTTCGATAAAGATCTTAAGGGAGAGTTTATTATATTTTGAAATTTGTGCTTTATTGAATATCTTATGATTATCTTCATTACTACGCTTTAATGAGTTATAAAACCCGTCCTCGAATTTAGGGGGAGTATGATTACATATTGTTTTGAAGAAAATATCAAAATTAATTGTCATCATAAAAAATGGGGAGATTGTTGATCCTCAGATTTCGATGAACAATTAAATATTGATGTTTTTTGTAGAACTAATGGATTTATTGAGTGTTTCAGCTTATACGTTCTAGTAATGATATTATCATGAAGAAAATGAATGCTAAAAGAGACTGTTAAAGATGATGGACGTTAAAAGATCGAAGAAATTAAAGAACCTAGGAAAAAAAACTCAAGTTAAATTTTTGCTCTTAATTATCCCGATTAAGATTACACACAACACAAAATATTTTTATGATTTTGTGTGTTTTTAATAGGATCCTAATTAGCTAACATATTCGCTCCTATGTGCAATTCAAAAAGAAACATTGTTTTAAGAATGATAATTGATTAAAATTGAATTTAAGGATTTGGTGGAGCTAACCGAAAAAAGAAATCGGTTAAAGGGGCGAAAATGTTGAAGAAATTGAATGAAAATTAATTAAGGAAAGATGGTCCAATAATGGTCGGTCAACAAATAAGTCGACCAATGGAAATTAGCTGAACTCTCTAAATCAGCCGGTCGACAGGTAGGTCGACCTGTGGTTATAAGGCGAAGTCTCTGGATCTTACGGTCCACAGGTAAGTTAACCTGTGAATGTCTCTGAATTGTCCGGTTGAGAGATGGATAAGTAGCGGTCGACTTATGGGCGAGGAATTTTAGCTTGGGCTACGTTCTGAATTGGGCGGTCGACCGATGGGTGTTGGTCAGTCAATTGATGGTCAGCTTTAAGTTTTGTGGAATTTTGGGATTTATTAAAAAACTAGTTGTTAACTAGCCATTATTTGTTTACTTGATTGAGAGATCGTAGGGATATGAATATATTTAAGATATGATACTCCTAATTGAATATCCCTATATATATAGTTCAAGTATTTTTGATATATCTCAATTTGGTACATGTAATTCTATCTATCTTATCTAATTGAGTTTGAGAAAATATATGAGGGACTTAACTAAATATTCTAAAAGATATTATTGAGTGAATTATACCAGAATTAAGTTATAATTATATATGGGGTCTATAAGTGCTTTTTAGATACTTATTATTTGAAAACTAGCAGTGGAAGGCTTGTTCTAATTCCTTATATATAGACCTGTGGATTTCACATAACAAGATGACAATACATATAATATCAAGAACCATTCAGTTCCTAAGCTTTTCTAAAAGTCATTATTCTGATATTATTTTGAGAGATCAATTGTGAGATCGATTATTGAGAAGTTCTTGAGTTAAAGAGCTATTTCAGTTAACGTCACCGATCTAAGCTGTCTTGCGATATACTACGTACAATCTATTCGATGTTTTCCTGGAGATTGTTCCAAGCTTATTCTTTAGTTGAGTATTTTATTATTATTATTTGCTTGGTGAATTGATCTTTTTGAGAAATCATTTTTGAACTTTAAAAGCATAAAAATCTTTTAAAAATGATTTGTGTGTTAATCTGATTACGTGCTTAAGTGTGCTACCCACATTCTTTATTCTAATCATATTTTGTTTTCTCACTTTATTTCTATCACTAGTATTGACACATTAATTGAGTATTAATTAATCTGGGGTGGTAGAAACTTTGAGTGGAAAAATGCTTATCAATTCTGTAATTGGTGAGTTGTGTGCGGATTAGATATTATTGGAAATATCTAATTAGGGGTAGATTTGGGTTTCAATATCTTTCTGTAAAGAGATTGAGGTTTGATCTTTACTTAGAGTACAAAAAGGTTAGGTTACTCTTTTCCCTTGAAAAATGCTTAGGTGTCATTCTTCTCGATTAGAATCAATTGTGAGTGAATTGTAAAGATTTCATCCTTACCTAGGAAAAAGTTACTTGGAGTGTTTGTGAGATTTAATTCTTGAGCCTAAGGTATAAAAATAATTAAGTCGTGATTCTCCCTGTAATAGAATTAGGTTAATCTGTAGCCTATAAAATGATAAGGTTATTTTTTAGCTTGGAAGAAAGAAGAGGTTATTCCTAAGCTTGGGAAAAAGAATTTGTAAACGTTGATTATGAGCTTGTGAAAAGAATCATTTTTATAAAGGTTTGGTTCCTACCTATTTAAAGGAATCTTAGTTATTAGTGGGTGCGAATTTCCGTAGGGCTCGGAGGACTGGATTAACCAAGATTAGCACCAGGATATATCAGTGTGTACTGTATTATTTATTTTCTTTACTTTATTTTGTGTTGTTTGGTGCGAACCTAGAGTTTATCACATTTATCCGCTGCTATAAAGATATAATAATTAATTTAGGTTAAAATTAATTATTTAATTTTTGAAGTATTATTATTTGAATTAATTTTTATCTACTCAATTCACCCCTTCTTGGGTAGTTTACTGGGTCAACAATAAAAAATTAAACAAATAAATCTTTTAACACTTAATTATCAAATAATCAATTTTTTCTAAATCAATTATTTTATTCGTTACGCAGCGGATAATTGTTTAATTCTAGGTGCACACTCAAACACAATGAAATAAAAGTAAAGAATGCATCACACTATGATATATCCTGATTCAACAAGTTAGCCTTGCCTAATCTAGTCCCCCGAGATCCACATAGATTCGCAACCTCTAAACCCTGATTCCTTTATTAGGTGGGAGCCAAACCCTTATAATATGTCTTTTCCCAAGTTAAGGAAGAACCCGATCTTTTTACCAGACTAAAGACTAACCTAATTCGATTATAAGAAGAATCAAAACCTAATACTCTTACAGGCTAAAGATTAAACCTCACAACTCTCACAAGTATCTATTTCACAGGTAAGGATGAAACCTTCACAATTCACTCAATTCAATTAAGGGAGAATCAAGACCTAATTTTTTTAAAGGGAAAAGAATAACCTAACCTTTTTCTACTTAGGGCAAAGATCAAACCCTAATATTTTTTCCAAGAAAAGATAAAAACCTAGTTACCCTGACTTGACATCGGCCCAACCATGTCTAATACGCTCAAACTCATAAATACAAAAAATATGAGTTTTTTCCCATAAGGAACTTCCACCACCTCAATACAGATATACTTGATTAATATCCCAAAATTTACTATGTGATAGATACAATGTGAGGCAAATTAATATCTGATTAATAAACAAGTATATGTAGCACAAATTAAAGCACGTAATCAGATAATCATACCAAATCGTTTTAAAAATATTTTTCAGGCTTTTAGATTTGAAAACAATTTTCTAACGATCTTAACAACCAAGAAAATAACAAGTCGGTGACACCAATTCAACAGCGCTTTAGATCAAGAACTTCACACGAATATCACACAAAAATCTCAGCAAAATAATTTCTCTTAGAAAAGCTTAGAAATGATTGTTCTTAACGTATTTAACCTCAATCCCACAAGTCTAAATATATAGACCAATATCAAGCCTTTCAATAGCTATTTTTTAAAAGATATGCCTCTAAAAGATATTCTTAGACCTCATATAACATCATCATTCAATTCTGGAGTATTCTATATTAAATTAACTTTCTCAATATCTCAAATAAGCTCATAAAATATTTCTCATTTAACAACCATAAAGATAAGAAGTATTTAGCTATTTAAATTGAGAGAATCATTAATTATGTGAACCAAATCAATAGGGATATAAAATATATATATACCATATCTTTAATAAGATTAAATCCCCCGAAATTCTCCCATGGAATCATAAAAAACGATTAGTTTTTGACTGAGAGACTAAGTTCCTCAAAATCTCAACCGAAATAGTCGATTGACCGATTCTTGGTAGTCAGTTGACCATTCGATACAGCGTTAAAACTAGGCCAATCAAAAATGTCAGTCGGTTGACCGATACCTCTTCCGTTGGTTAATCGATTGATGGAGAGAGTTTCTCGTACCAAATTTTTACCCATTCAGTTGACCGATTGCTCCACAATTAATTGACCAATTGTTTTAGAGACTTCATCTACCAGATCCTTAAGCCCATCGGTTGATCGATATTCTTTGGTCGGTGGACCGATTGATGCAGGGATTACTTTTACTCTGAAAATCTCACGGTTTCAAAATGGTTGACCTATCCCTTCTGATCAGTTGACCGATTGATGCTGGGTAGTCATTTCCTTTATCAATTCTGCTCCAAAACTCATTGTTTGATTTAATTAACCGATTTTTTTTCTCGGTTAACTAAATTGACCCTAAACTTCAACTATTTATACTTTAATCATGATTTCCAATTAGGTCAATTTTTATTTTCCATTTCACATAAGGAGCATATATTAAATCAATAATTATGATCCTAAATTCTTATCATATGAACACATGAAAGGATAACTCATTTAATTGTGTCATGTGTAAACCTAATTCTGGTTGCATTAAGAGTATAACTGTATAAAGTTGTTTTCACCTAATTTCTTCAAGATCTTTACAACTCTTCATTTCTTCAATGCGTCCATCTTTGCACCCTTAACATTTTCTTCATGATATCTTTAACACGATCAACATTATGGAACTCTTTTATGAAATACTCAACAACCACATTAGTTCCACCAAAGATATCAACCTTTAATGGTTCATCAAAATCTAGGGATCAATATAGCAGATTAGAATTCTACCCATGAGGGGTTGTTGTCCATAATTTATTCGCTCAGAAGATTATTTGCTATTGGTTTGAAAAACATTATTCAAAATTCTGCCCGTCAGGGGTTGTCGCTTAGAATTTTTTTGCTCAGAAGATTGTTTGCTAACGGTTCTAAAAGTTTCATTCAGAATTCTGCCTAGCAAAGGTTGTCACCCAGAATTTCTTTACTCAAAATATCGTCGACCCTAAGCTCGACAAAATTGAAAAACTTTCCCACTGGGCTGGAGGGGCATATGGGGGCCCTCTTCAAATTTGCCCCCCCCCAAGAAAATAGTCATATCATGGTTCATCAACCAGATGTTCGCCGCTCAGAAAAAGGGTGCAATAGGAGTACTTTCCAGGGGGTCACCAATCTTTCTACTAATCTCACCCAAGCACGCTTAACTACAGAATTCTGATAGGATCAGCTGCATTAGTGCATCTAAAAAGGGTCACCTTGAAATCTGTCAGAATCATTCACCTAGGAATCTGTCCTCCAGGAGCTTGACCTCTGCGAGCCAGAAGCTTGATCTCCATAAGCCAGTAGCTTCACCTCCAAGAGCCAGGATCTTGACTTCTTGGAGCCAGTTGCTTGACCTCCAGAGTATACCCTCCAGAAGCTTGACCTTTAGGGATTTTTTCTCAAGGGGACGACCGACCAGGGTTCCGCCTGTTAGGAGATCATCTCTAAAAATTTCGTTGCTCAGGAAATTGCAGACCATAAGCCAAACAAAAGTTGAAAAAAAATCCCAACTGGCTGATGTGCTACCTCTACTTAGTAGGGGGCATATGAGAACCCTCTTTAAAAAAAAGGTTACCCAGAAGGTATAACGACTTGAGGAACACAATTTTATAAATTGTTTCCTCCAATTTGACATGCTACCTCTGGCTGTAAAGGGGGCATGAAAGACTTTTCGAAATTGGCCGACATGAAGAACCGCCCGCCTCCCAAGAGCTCTGCCGACCTAGAGGTCGACACTGTAGGAATCAGATTTCGCCGTCCAGGAGGATTGGCCTTTAATAAGCGGAAAGATCCAGAGAACCATCCAAGGATTTTGTTTTTCGTGTTTTGAAGCCTCTGGGATGCCCGTTCTAGTTGGAAATTGGTATCCTAACCTTTTTGCTTTCCTCGAAGCCCAGGGCTAGGGGAAAACTAAATAAGGTGTTTTTGGGTGTACCGTGTCCGCACCAGAGCCCCAACCATGTGTCCACCATAGCCGTGACGTGGCCACATTCAGGAATCTAAAGTGTCATGCAAGAGCATGCGCTAATCAAGGCTTCTTCCTTGGAATCTCTTTTGTACCTAGGAAAGAGCAGTGTGCCTTGTAGAGATGCTACTACCTAGAACTCTATGCCATGCCTTTAGATGACGAACTTTAGGGACTTAGCCATTTGTCTCAACCAGCATACTATTTTAGTCTGTTTCTCCTCCAGAACTCCATAGATTTTCGAGCTTCTTTACATGCTTGACAAAGGTCCGTAGGCTTCTCTAAATGGGCCCAGAAGCCCAAGACAAGTGATTATCCCATAAACGCCCCAAATTATTGGCTAAAGACATGATTTCACTTAATTAACCTTGTTTAGGTCCGATTAGGTAAAGCTAATCATCTCCAACGCCTATAAATACTTTGGGCTATGAAAGCGTAAGTCAACCCTGAACGCTTAATGCTTATTTACATACTTGACGTGTTTCTATACCTCTTTCTTTCTGAGCTCTTACTCTCACACCAGAGGTGCTTTACCGGGAAAAATCCCGGCCAGACCTTATGTAGGTACAACTTCCTAAAGAGCAAGACTCTAGACTCCAGCTTGCCAATCCCCAGACAGTTAGTTACAGTCCACCTGGAGAATTTTTGGATTCTTGCTCTGACTCTGTAACTCCACTTCAGCAAGAAGACCCACTATCACCAAACCTGACCATACTATTGGCACTTACAAATTCTTGACACCAATAGATGTTAAATGAAACTCGGATATAGAGGAAAATATCTTATATTTTCAGAAGGTGACATGACGAAGAATACGGAGACGATTAGAAATGGGATCCCAAAGTCAATATTCTTTGTGTTCAATTCCATACCCGAGGAAACTACATACTTGAGTCTGAGGTTTAAGTTTTGTATGTTTATGAGGTTGTAAGAGGAAAAAGAAGTCACACCCAAAGACTTTCAAGATGTTGTAACTAGGAAACATTGTATGGAACTTCTCATAAGGCCAAAGATTATCGATAAGGGTATGTCGACGTTTACGTTCAATTTGATCATTTTGGGTAGAAGTTCTAAGACAAGATCTATGAGAAAGTGTACTATATTTTTGAATAATGATAATGAAAGACTTTTCATTGTCTTCTATAGCGTTATTAGATTTGAATATTTTGATATTACAAGAAATTTGAGTTTGAACCTTGGCGACAAATTTTGAATAGATTTAAGGTAATTCAGAAAGCTTATGCACGAGGTACAACCGGGTGTATCAAGAGTAGTCGTCTACAAATATGATAAAGTATTTGCATTCCCCCCATTGTGTTAGAAGATGAGGGTCACCAAACATCAGAGTGGACTAGGTCGAAGGGATTATGAGAGACCAGGCCACAAGTAGAAGAACTTAACACGTGTTATTTAGCTTGTTAACATATACGCCAATTGATATGTTTGATAGAGACAAACACTAATTTCTCACTAGAGGTTAAAGTACAGATACATACAGTAGATTCATAATCAAACCAGGAATGCCAAAGACTGAGAGATGATGAATTAGGTGATGCCGAAGAGAATACTACTGGTGGTGGTAATTAGGATGATAAGTATGATGGTGATAATAATGAGAAAGATGATGGTAAAGATGAATCAACTTTAATCACTGACAATACCAAGAATACGAAGGGCTTGAACATCAATAAAATCTATCAATAGTTCAAAATCGAGCATCAAAATTTGGCACCGAATTGTCCCCCCCCAAAAAAAAAAAGGGTCGCAGAAGCCGCCAACAAGAACATCAAGAAGATCCTGCGAAAGATAATCTAAAATTATAAGGAATTGGATGTTATGATTCCATATGCTTTGATGGCCTATCAAACCTTGGTTCAAACCTCAACAAGAATAACTTCTTACTCTCTAGTCAATGGAATAGAAACGGTGATACCAACAAAAGTAAAATTCCCTCTTTGTGGGTAATCATGGAAGTCGATCTTGATGAAACAGAATGGGTGCAGTAGAGGGTGAAACAAATCAGCCTAATTGATGAAAAACTGCTTACCACAATTTTCCATGGGCAGTGCTATAGGGAGATAATTACCCGAGCTCATGACAAAACGGTCCACCTCAAAATCTTTAGAGATGACAAACTTGTGTTAAAGAACATATTCTTGTTCCAAGAAGAAGCCAAAGGAAAATTCACGCACAACTTGAAGGCCCTTTCATTGTTCATAAAGCCTTTAATTAGTGGAGCGTTGATTCTTCAAGAGATGGATGGTAACGGCTTTCCCAAGTCTATAAACTCGGACTCTTTAAAGAAATACTTAGCCTAATAAAATAAAATATTTTTTTTAATGAATCGTTGCGTGTTTGATCATCTATTTTCTAAAAAGATCCCAGACTATGAGCTTTAAAAGGATGAGGACAAAAGAAGGAAAAACAAAATAGTGCGACTTGAAGATAGCGAAAACTCAAAAGAGCAGGATGAAAAAGTTTTAAAAATAGTTGCAAGATACAAAACCACCAACAATGTGAAAAAAGTATGGGTGCAAACGTGTGGAAATAAAAAATAAAATAAAATAAAAAGGGTGACAGATCAATTCATTCAGGAATTCTTTTTCGTAATTTCACTTCAGGTCAATTTTTGTTAACTAATGACGACCTCCGTGATAAAACTTGATGAATTTGAATAGAGTTGCAATATATGGAAAGAAACATAGGACATAGTCCCGGATTGTATTGAAATCATGCTCATCAACAATTAAATTTAGAATCTAGCAAAAATCATATATGATAAAAAGATATACGTTTTAGTAAAGTTTTAGACATTTGGCTAAATCAATATTTGTAGGATTGAGAAATATAGAGCATGAAGGAGTACAGAATACTAAGCAACAAAGGTGCCTAGTGGTTGGAAGTAAACAAGAGTCTAGTAGATCGAGCAAACGTAATTGTTAATAAAAAGTTTTGTTTCGATATCAAGCTCTGCCTTCGAGTTCAGGAGAAAGCCTCTGAATTTGAGATATTACCTTTTGGTTTTCTTAAAGAAAAAGAAGATAAAAGGTCTACCCAATATCTCTCCAAGAATGTTCAAGCATAGTTAACCGAGCAAGTGCAATAGATCCCATCGCCCAGGGTAGAAGCTCAAGTTATTGGAAATAGACGAAATAGAATCGAAAGTGGCCAAATTGTGACCAATTTTCTCTCATTTTAAATTCATATTTTGGAAATATGGTGTTGACTATTTGCAAGAACATCAAAGACTAGAATGCATGGATTTTATCGTTTGCCTAAATGGCCTGATGATGAACGTAAACTTTTTCTTTATGATACTTGCTAACCTAATAGGTCTCCCCTTAGAGGGTTATGTCTGAATAGTGTCAGCTTCAACCACAAGTTGGAACACATTTTTTCGTAAATTTACCATTTCAATATTATAGTAAATTTAATATATTTCATCTTTTATACAATTTATTTAATTTAACTTTCGTAAATTTAATGTTTTTGTATTATTACTAAATTTAATATCCATATATAATTTATATGGATATTGTTGATGCGTAAATCTAGTACACACCTCGAGTATGGTTCAGTCGGATGACAGATGGATCCTCTTATTGAGATGGAGTCGTCAGTTAAAAATTCTTTACGTGAGTTGTGCTGGGTCCTAGGAGGACTGACTTGCTATGTCTAAAATCTTGCTCCTTAGGGAGTGTACCTGCAGAAGGCTTTGATTGGGATTTTCCTGGTGAAGCCCCTCAAGTGTGGTAATCAATGTTCAGAGAGAAAATGTACAGTAATGCAGTAAGTAAACCAATGAACTCGCGTATAATCTAAAGCATCCTTCGAGCTTGCATAACCCCCGATATATATAAGAGTTTGAGATGATTAATCGGGTCTAAAATAGTTAATTAGTTGAAACCCTATGTTTAGCTGATAATCTGGGGCGTTTAGGAGATAATCGCTGAGCTTGGGTTTTTAGGTCCATTTAGCGAAGCCCACTGGCCATTGTCAGGCCTGTGATGGTAAGCTGGTGGAGGAAAGCAAAAATCTGTGGAGTCCTGAACAAGAAACAAGCTGAATTAAGGAGTTGGTCGAGGTAAACGGATGAGTCTCTAAAATTAATCGTCCAGAGCACGACATAAAGCTTAGAGAGACATATCCCTACAGGGCTCATTGCGCTTCCCTGGGTGCAAATGAGATTCCAAGGAGGAGCCGTGGTCGGTGTATGCTCTAGCGTGACGTTGTGGATTCTGGAATATGTCTTTGTCACTACGAGGACGGACACGTGGCTGGGTTCCAAGTGTTGACTTAGAGATGCCAAAAATTACCCTCATCAGTTGCCCCCCAAGCCTTGTGCGGCGAAGGAAGTGAGGCAATCAGGGATATCAATTCATGGCTGAACGGGTGTCCTAGAGAATTCGAAGCGTGAGAAACACCTCTGATCAACATTTTTCTAAGAGTTAGTTTTTTCTTGAGGAGCTTATTTGAAATATGACTCTGTACGGTCGGGATCCGGGGTTAGGTAATACGGTAGGGCGATCCCAAATTTCTTCGATTTTCAAGACAACAATTTTTCAAGAGTTGATTTTTTCTGGGGAGCAATTTTGATATAGGCCGCCATATGGTCGGGGTTCGAGGTTAGGTAGCACGGCAAGGCGACCTTGAATTTTTTTAATTTTTAGGGTGTCGCTTTTTTCACTGTTAGTTTTTTCTGAGTAGCTAATTTCAAATAGGCTCCCAAATGACCAGGGTCCAGAGTCAGGTAGCACGACAAGGTAACCTTGAATTTATTTGATTATCAAGGTGACACATGTTCACCGTGAATAAGCCTTGAGTACAAACATTCCTTAACTGCGAAAAAAATAAAGATGAGCCCATGGGGGGAAGCACGCGACGAGGGCACAAGGGGTTGAGTTGTGCCAACCTCTGCGGGCAACAGAAAACTTTGCCGGTTGTCAAGAAGGAATCGCTACTGGCCCAAGGCTGGGCCTACTTACCCTAGGGCTTGCATGGGGCCACGCTGGCCCCAAAAAGGACCAGTGCTAGCCCCCCCCAAAGAGTTCAGCGTTGTGCTGGACCCCCATGTCTGGGTAGCGCATATGCGTGCCCAGCGAGTGTTCCGACGTGCTTGTTGATCCAGGATATTTTTTTATATAAATAGAAAGTTAATGCCTTATTCAAACATATTTAAGTCCTTTGGGCATTCTCTCAGAGAGATTTCTTTGCACGGCATTTTTATTTCTAGTTTTGAATATTCTTTTTCCTCCGAGAGCAGTTTAGGCTCCAGTACGTCGGAGCGAGGCTCCCTTACTCCCAGAGGCACGAGACGATGCGCGGGTGCCCTAAGCTCGCCTTCTTCTTCTCTAGCGGTTCAGACACCATCGCTTAGGGAAAAACCCTCCTTGGCCGATTTGGTGATCGTGGTCAACTACTCTAATGTGTGCAAAGAGGAAGGTTCCTCATGGGAGCCCATCTTCATCACCATTCTGGAGGAGGAGGACCACGTAACTGAGACGATATTCCTCTGGGCGGTTCCCCTGGTGCCGTGGCTTGTTTGTGATCCAAGGCCTGAGATTCTGTACTCTGCTGTTCTCATCCGGAGTCCCCTCTAGGACCTTTAGTCTAACTTAACCGAGTAGGACTTAGTGTCCGTCATAGCTGGCTCCGGGTAGTATGAAGATAGTGATAGCGGCCTACATTATCTTCAAGAGGGAAGGGGTTGAGCCACGCCTGGAGCTTTTTCGTGCTCTTTTCTCTGCCAAGTCTCTGTCATCGGGCGCTGGGTGGTGCTATGTGTCCTCTAGGTCAACATTCCTAACTGACACGGAAGCTTGCGTGCCAAAATAGAAACCGAGGTACTTCTACCTTAGTGGTGACGGTTAGGAGTTCAGCCCCGACGAGGAAGATCACTCAGTTCCCGTTCAGCGACACTGGGGATAAATTGGTAAGAAAATCTCTGGAGTGGTTGAGAGAATGGCTCCCTAGACACTTTACACTTACAGAGTTCCTGTCTCACTTTTATAGAGAGTAAGAAATCGGGTAAGAAGTCGCACAAGGCATTGGAGTTGCATCTTGAAATCACTGCACTGAGAGAGAAGATCCTGAGGACACCCTTCAACCAGGTAAATGAGTTGCTAAGCTCGACTCTATATGATATTCACTTTTACCGAGCTCCATATCTACCCCCTGTTGAGCTCTCGTTGAGGCTCGAAAATAGTAAGAATATTTTTTGATCGACCATTTTTCATGTCATGTTCGATATTCTGAGTCATGATTTCCTGCCAGGTATGGACAACGTTACTTTGTTAAGGAAGATCGCTGCCAAGAGAAAGGTTGGGGCTATAGGGAGCCCAACTATTGTGTAGGGACAAACTTCCCAAGGTGATGACCTACCTTCCCAGCCTCCAAATCGCACTAGGGAAAAAACCAGAGAGTCTGGTCCAAGCGCATAGGGGCCGAACACCAAGGTGACTTCACAAGAGAGGGGAAAACACCCTACTGGGGAGCCAACTAAGCAAGGCGTACAAAAGGGCAAGCGTCCCTCAAAACCAGCATTAGCCGCCCCTATGCCCCTAGAGGCTCGTCCTAATTTCTTCGGAGTCTAGAATACCGGGGTGGAGGTCAACACTCACCTACTGGACAACCCAGAGCTTGCACCGGGGTTCTTGGGTCAGGTGACCCCTCCGGCTGATATGAAAAAGATATCAAGCACTAGCCTTGAGCGACTTACCGAAGACGTCCACAGAGACCTAACGGGGGTAAGTACGTTACTTTTTCTTAGCGCTTAGATTATTTGAAAATCATTTTGAATTTCTCGAACACGTTCTCATCTACCCAACTTACTTCTCTTCACAGGCTGCCCTTCAGTATCACTAGCTGGCAAACCAAATCTTTTTTGAGGGCGGACTCCTTGCCCAACTGGATTCCCATCAAACCTCCATGAAAAAAAGTGACGAGGTAGAGGCTAGACTCCATGCCGATCTGTTTGCTCTTCGGGTAGAAAATCTTGGACTTCGGACAAATCAACACAATCTCAAGTCACAGATTGGTAAACTTGAGGCCGAGTTAGATTCCTATAAGCGGCATGCGAAAGATGAGGAGCATAAGTCACAGGCCACTGCTTTCTAGTCTAAGGAGAAGGGTAGATCAGAGGCAGTGGAACAATGGAAGGAGGGTCCCAAATACAAGAAACTTTTGGAGAAGATGGCTAACGACTTTCTGGAAGCTGGGAACAAGGCCAAAATGAAAGCCATCTATTGCTTGTATCTTGACTTCTCCCTTGTCTATGTGGAGATGTAGTTCTTAGAGCTGGAGGACGGTGGCGAGAACAAAGGTACCAAGTAGAGAGATTCTGATGGGGACGACACTAACAAGAGGGCCCCCAAAGAGGGCGAGCTCAACGTTTCTTCTCCCTCCTGAGCACTCCTCATTTTGAGGGCGGGGATGACTGATCTATGGGCTTTCTCTTTCTCAGCACTTAGGTTTTTGTAGAAGTTTTGCTTATTCTTTTTGTCAACTTGCATTAGGTGGACGATCCCATCTTTTTGCAAGGGGCTGATGAACCTCTCTTTTCGTAATGGGCTGATGACCCTTCTTGTACATCTTCTGAACATATGAATGCAAATTATTTTTTCTGTATTTGTGTGAGTCTATTCTTCTTCCTGACATTTTTGCCAAGTCATTTTTTGCTCGGCATGGTTTTTAGAGTTGTAATATTTTGACAAGTTTACAAAAGTTTCTCTTAACAAAAACTTTTCGTTTCTGTCTAGAGCCATAGTCCACTACCCCCCAATTCGGGACACAAGTTGACTATAAGGAAATTGTGTCGTAGACTTAGAATGAGGGTTTCCTAGGATGCCTGGTCCTCTCAGTCCGTAGGGATTCGATGTGGCGATTGGTTCTCCATGGCCGGTTATTGGTAAGTTTTCCGTAGTCAGGTTAATTCCTAAACTTTTTTTGGTTATCTTAATTTAGTCCATGTAGGAGCACTTTCCTCTTTAAAACAATGAACTTATCGTCGACTAGTAGGGAAAGGTACTTAGTTGCAGGTCCTCAAACCTGATCAATGCCCGCCCTTGGTGGATGACCTTAGTCTTTCCTCGAGTACATATTATTGACCTCCGGAGATAATCTGGTTGTCACCCTCGACGCTGGGCACCGAGATGAGGCTTGTAGAGAGTCCTCTGTAATGTTGAGTATCGGGAGGCCCTTTTTGGAGATTAATCCTCGACTTGAGTATCGGGATGTCATTTACTTGGGGAAGTATAAGGCTCATTGCACAAAACACTTTCTTTATTTTGATAAGAAAAAACCATTACACTGTACAAACTAGAAGTTATTGACAAAGATAGATCTTCCTCACAGAAGTAGCACTTCAGATGGTTGGCATTCCACAGGTGCCAGAGTGGCACACTTTCCTTTGTCTTAATATCGTAGGTGCCCAGATGTGTGATCCCAGTGACTTTGTACGACCCTTCCTAGGCGGTGGCTAGCTTTTCAGTGCTTTGTTCTTTGGTGGCTAGAGTGACCTTTCTGAGAACAAGGTCACTGATGTCGAAGGAACGAGGGAGGACTCGTCGGTCATAGTATCTCACTACCCTCTGTTGGAAGGCAACTTGCCGAACCTGGGCTTGTTCCCTTCGTTCTTTGATGAGGTCATGGTTCGATGACAACGTCGCGTCATTCCTGACTTAATCAAGGGCCTCGGTAGTTCTAAGAGTCTGCACACTTATTTCTATGAGGATGACGACTTAAGAGCCGAAGGGCATCACAAAAGGTGTTTCTCCGGTAGGAGTTCTTGGAATAGTGTGGTATACCCAGAGGACAGAGTAGACATCTTCCACCCACCATCCTTTTGATTTGTCAAGTCTTGTCTTTAACCCGTGCATGATGGTCCTGTTTGTGACCTCCACCTGGCCATTTGATTGACGGTGGCCAGGGGACGCGAAGTTCACCCTGATCTCTCGTTTGGCATAGAAGGTGATGAAGAGGGAGTTATCGAATTGTGTGCTAATGTCGGATACAATTTCTCTTGGGACCCCAAAATGGCATACAATGTTCTTCCACGCAAAGTCAAGGATTTTTTCCTTGGTGATTCAGGCTAATGGCTCAGCCTCGACCCACTTTGTAAAATAGTTAATGGCGACGACCAGGAATTTTCTCTGCCCATTTCCCTGGGAAAAGTGTCCGAGCAAGTCAATGCCCTACTGGGCAAAAAGCCACGAACTAGTCATTGTAATCAGTACGGCTAGAAGAGCTCAAGGATATGGAGGCAAATCTCTGACACTTATCACATTTTTTCACGAATTACAGGGCATCCTTATGCATTTTAGTACAGAAATATCCCTGATAGAGTAGCTTTCCAGCGAGGGGCCTGCCTCTTGAGTAGTTGTCGCACAATCCTTTGTGAGTGTCACTCAGGACATATTTGGCTTCTTCTGGACGGAGACACTTGGAATAGGAGCCCAATAATGACCTCCGGTACAAAAATCCTTCAATGACAGTGTACCTTGCTACATGATAATGTATCATCTTGGCCTCCGTACGATCCCTTAAGAGGGCACCCTGCTCCAGGTACTATTTGATTAGGTCTATCCAAGTTGCCTGGTCGGTGAGTTCGCAGATGGTATCCACTAGATTTTGAGGCTGCAATGCTCTGAGTGTCAAGGTACTCCACATGGATGCTTTTCTTCAGAGTCCACTCCACCGTCGAGGCGTGATTCGCTAGGGCGTCAATGTGCGTGTTCTCTTCCTACGCGATTTGGGACACTTGGATTTTTTCAAAATTTTTCATCAGCGCTTTGAACCTTTCTAAGTATGCCGACATACTCGGATCCTTTTCTATTTAGTTTCCATTCACCTGGTTGACCACACTTTGCGAGTCACAGAAGTCTAAGAGAGCTTGCGCATTAAATTCTCTTGCTAGGTGAAGACCAGCGAGCAAGGCTTCATACTCAGCTTTATTGTCAGCCCTGAACCCGAGTTGAAAAGCTTATTCAACAACTTCTTTGTCAGGGGCTACCAGAATCTTACCCAGCCCACAACTGCTCATATTAGACGATCCATCTGTGTAGAGCTGCCACGCTGTCGGGTCGAGGCTACATGGGCTGGAAGAGGTTCCGGGTCCCACGAGGATACAGGTCCCTGTTAATTTACTTGACCCTGATCTTCCAAGAAGGTGAGTTCTGCGATGAATTCAACGAGGACTTAGCATTTGATGGCCATTCTCTGCCGATATTCAATATAAAACTATCCTAGTTCAAAGTTGTACTTCATTAGCCTTCCCGAGACATCGGGAGAATGCAAGATCTGCTTCAGAGGTTGGTCGATTAGAACCACATTGGTATGTGCCTGAAAATATTTTCGGAGTTTTCTAGAAGCGATGAGTAGGGTATAGGCTAACTTTTCGAATTTTGAGTATTTGGACTCCGCATCTAGGAACACCCTATTGGAGTAATATACCGGGTTTTGAACACCATTTTTCCCCTTCATCAAGGTCATGCTCACCACGGTTGAGGAAGCAAAAATGTATAAAAATAACTCCTCTCCCACCTTGAAAGTGCTGAGTAGGAGAGCTAAGGAGAAGTAACATTTCAGATCACAAAATACAGCTTCAAACTCGCTTGTCCAGGTGAAGTCTTTGTTGCCACGAAGCACTTTGAAAAAGGGTAAACACCGCTCTAAAGACTTAGAGATGAACTGGTTCAGGGCTGCAAGCCTACCGATCAACTTTTGAATCTCTTTCTTTGAGCGGGGCGAAGACATGCCAAGTATAGTGGTGATCTAATTAGGGTAGGCATCAATCCCGCGCTGCAAGACCATATAACTGAGGAACTTTCTAGCAGAGACGACGAAGATGCAATTAGTGGGGTTGAGCTTCATCCGGTGGGTTCTTAGCGTATTAAAACATCTTTAGAGGTGTGCTAGGTGATTGGGGGCTTGTGACCTTTTCACGGGCATGTCATCAATGTAAATTTCCATGGTCTTGCCAATCTCATTCTTAAATATTTTATTGACCAACCTCTAGTAGGTGGCTCCGACGTTGCCCAAGCTGAAGGGCATTACCTTGTAGCAATACGTTCCTTAGTTCGTGATGAAGGATATCTTGCTCTTGTCAAGGGGAATTGGAGGATTTGATTGTAGTCGACATAAGCATCCAGAAAGCTAAGGAGCTTGTGACCCGCTGTGGCGTCAATGATTAAATCAATCCTCGATAGAGAAAATAAGTCTTTGAGAGAAGACTTTGTAGAGGTCCTTAATGTCAACGTAGAGTTTCTAGTTACCTTCGGCTTTAGGGGAGAGCACGACATTGGACAACTTGTCCAAAAATGTTTCATTTTCCACAACACCAGACTTGATCAATTTCTGTATTTCTTCCTCGATGATTTTTTGGCAGTCAGGGTAGAACTTCCTCATCTTTTACATGATTGAAGGGTGGTGCGAATCTGCGTAGAGCGTATGCATGGTTACTTTTGGAACAATTTTGGGGAGCTCATCATGGGACCAGGCGAACACATCAACATTCTTTCGTGGTAGCGTTGTGAGCTTAACCTGTTGTTCTAGTATGAGATTGGCTCCTACTCTGACAGGTCTTCCTTCAAGAGTTGGGTGAATCGAAACTTCAACCAAATCTTCATGTGGGTGAGGGCCTGGCTCCTTTTTCATGGGGTCATCAATTGGTACCAAGACTTCTTTAGCATCTAGGGCCATGAGCTCAGGAGTTGGCAGCTCAAACCCTTGGGGCCCAGGCCCCTCTACTGGTTACTACTTCATTTGATTCAGTGCCTTTCGGGCACAAGCACGTAACACCTCCTGGTCACCCATTATCTCTCTGATCCCCTTATTAGATGAGATTTTCATGACTTGATGATACAAAGAGAAAACGACCTTGAATGCTGAGACAGTCAGTCACCCCATGATAGCATTATAAGAAGATGGTTAGTCCACAATTAAGAACTTGGCCCATACCATAACAGACCTTGGGTTTGTCCCAACCGTGACGAACAAAGAGACCCATTTGAGGAAGTTGACCACGTCCACCCCAAAACCAACTAGGGGAGACATAGTGGGCTGCAGAGTATCAACCTCTGTCTTCAGTTTATTAAAGGCCTATTTAAAGATGATGTCAGCTGAATTCCCTCTGTCAACTAGGATGCACCTCATCCTAAAACAATTGATCAGGACAGTAATGATTAAGGCATCATCGTGGGGCATATGTACTCCCCAAAGGTCAGCCTCACTGAATGAGATAATATTATGTGAGGCAGCATCAACCATGCTTACTTCATACATGTCCTCCTCCACTTTTTGTTTGGCCCTCTGCTCCTGCCTCTTCCTAAAAAATGATGTTTCACCTCCGAAGCCGAGTCCTCCGTAGATGACGTTGATCTCTCCATCCATGTGTTGTTGATTGTCTCCGGCCTCTGTCCTCTGGGATTATAAATAGGGGCAGTTCTCCCATCTCCTATGAGCCTAAGGCTCTACTGGCGGTTCTTTCTTGGTAGGGCACTCCTGATTTTCTCTTTGGATGTAGTTCCCAAGATATCATCTTCAGATAAGAGTTTCGATTTATTGGCCGAGCTGCCAATAATCTTAAGTAAAGTGCCCTCGGTCCCGGTGGAATGCATAGTATTTGGTTATTGCCCTTCTAGCCGGCTTGCTTCTCAGGGGTGGTGGAGGAGGAAAGAAGTTCCACCCTAAATTCTCCACGATGATTGTGGCAACTAAACTTGTGAGTAGGGTAAACTCTTGCTGGCAGCGCCCCGGGAGGAGAAAGTATTCTCTTTTCCCTGGGCATAGGCCTTAATCTCCTTTCTACCTACAATCTTCATGAGCCTTAGGTTTGATTTGAACCCCTATTTCCTAGTTCCCTTGGCTTGTTTACTCTTTCACTCTCTCTCCTGGTCGCAGTATAGATCTATTCACCATGGAACCTAGCTTCATAGTCCAGAGCTTGATCGAGAGTGGAAGCATAGGTAGAGCAAAGGTCGTAAGAGAACCTCTGATGCTGGAGCCCATCGACAAAGGCATTCAGTGCTATAATCTCAGGGAGGTCGTCACATGCATTCGTTTCTTGGTTGAAGCACTCAATATAGTCTCCCAAATATTCAGAGGGCTTCTGCCAAAGAGCAAGGATGTGAGCTATAGTCTTCAGCCTTCGCCGAGAGCGACAGAAATGAGCCAGGAACAACTGTTCGAGCTTCCTAAAGGTAGAGATGGATACTAGCCTTAGACCCTGGAATGAGGACCTCACTGCATCTGTGAGAATGATAGGAAATGATCAGTAGCATAAAGCTATAGAGGCCACTTGCATGTCCATATGAGACTTGAACATAGACAGGTGGTCAACGGGACATTAATTAAGTTTAAATTGATTTGAGGTGGTAGAAGCTCCGAATGAAAAGAAATTATCAATTTTATTGTAATTGATGAGTTGTGTGTCGGAATAGATACTATTGAGAGTGTCTAATTAGGGGTAGCTTTGGGTTTCAATATCTTCCGGTAAAGAGAATGAGGTTTGATCTTTGCCTAAGTACAAAAAGGTTAGGTTACTCTTTTCCCTTGAAAATAGTTAGGTATGATTATTTCTGATTAGGATCAATAGTGAGTGAATTGTAAAGGTTCTATCCTTACTTGGGAAAAGGATACTTGGAGTGATTGTGAGGTTTAATTCTTAGCCTGAGGTATAAAAGAATTAGGTTTGATCGTTAACTTGTGAAAGAATTAAGTTAGTCTTGAACCTAAAAAATATAAGGTTATTCTTGAGCTTGGAAAAAAGAATTGGTTATTCCTGAGCCTAGAAAAAGAAAGTTGTAAAGGTTGATTCTGAGCCTGGGTAAAGAATCATTGTGTAAAGGTTTGGTTTCTTCCTATTTAAAGAAATCTTAGTGATTTGTGGGTGTGACTCTCCGTGGAGCTCGAGGGGACTGGATTAGCCAAGGATAACTTGGTGAACCAATATAAATTTCTAGTGTACTGTTTTATTTATTTTATTTATATTTTGCTGTTTTGTGTGTACCTAGTTGAATATATATATATATATATATATATATATATATATATCCGCTGCTATAAAGATAATAATTAATTTATGATAAAATTAATTATTTGATTTTTTGAAGTGTTGTTATTTAATTAATTTTTATTATTACTCAATCCGCCCCCTCTTGGGTAGCTTACTGTGCCAACAATTGGTATCAGAGCTGGTTTTAGCTCGATTAGGCTTAATATTCTAGCTAAATCAGTCATATGCACACACCCTGGATGATGTTTTTTGTGTATTTTCTCTTGATGGTGATAGATCTTTATATGATAATGTCATGTATGACTCTTTTGGTATTAGTGGTAGTAATGGAGATGATGATAATGAAAATGTCTATATTGTTACTATTTTTTGCTAAAAAGAGCTTGAGTTTAAGAAGAAAAATCAATTCTTTTGAAAATGGTGGCAAAAATGTTCAAAAATCTAAAATATATTTGGATTATTATTGTGGTACAAAAGAATTTTGAGACGTTTTTTTTGAAATTAATAATTTGCTCTCTAAAATGGATTTTCTTGAAAAGGAAAACATGGTTTAAAAAATAATCTTGACATGATTTCCTAGCAAAGGTCATATTTTGTTTCTAAAATCGATTTACTTAAGAAAAATTTTGAAAAATCAAAATTCGATCTTAAGTCTGTTTCGAGAGATTCTGAAAATATTTGTTCTAGGCAAAGTGGATATGCTTCATTGTCTCATCCTTCATCACAAGCTAGCGACAGTTTTGTTGATATTATTAGAAATGATTCTTATTCTACATCTCATACTTTCTATGATAATCGATCAAACTTGAGATGTTATTATTGTAATAGGGTTGGACATTTTAAAGTATCGTGTCCATTCAGGAACCCTAAGTTTATGTCTAACAAGGACGGATCCAAAATGAAATAGATACCAAAGAAAACTGTTAAAATGTCTTATGCAGAACTACATAATGTCGGAAGTGGACTCGAAGGAACAAGCAAAGAAGTTATATCAAATCCAAAACAGGAAGTCACAAAAAATCCACAAGCGACGTGTGCAAAGCGAAAAGATGCACCAAAGACAGAATGTGAAACTACAAAGAAGCCACAAGCGAAACGTGCAATTAGAAAAGAATTATCAAAGCCAAGATGAGATATCAGCAGGAAGCCACAAGTGACATGTGCAAATGGAAGTATCAGAAAATCAAATGACAATAATCAAAGGTTGAGATAATATAAACAAGCTAAGAGAAATGGTGCACCCAAAGCAATCATTTGTACAAATGAGGTAAAGAGTAAAGTTGCCCCAAAAAATATAAAAGGTACTCCTAACCCCTTGCAATTTACATTTATTAAATTTGTTAAAGAGGGATATTCCCAACTTGCCAAGTAGGTAAGTTGGTGATGATTTCTAAGACCTATTTTATATGATATGTTCACTTACTGTCTTAGAAACTTTGTATGGTGATTCTGGGAATCACATTTAGTTAAGACTTATTAACATGATTTTATGTGTTTATATCAAGTAGTTATCATGTGTTTAATTCTAAAACATGTTAAGTGAATTAGAAAATGAATCAAGTGTTTGTGATCTCACAAAGTGTTATAAATGACTTGTTGCATGTTAATAAGACCATTTGTATAATGTGTTCTTACTCATGAATATATCTTTTATACAAATGGGTTGAATTGAGCAAATATGTTATGCATCCTGAAATGACTTGGTATTATTTGGTATCATGAGAAAGATATACTAACTAAATTTAGTAATTTGTGGATTTTGATGAACTGAGTAGACTTGATTATATAAATATTTATCTATAATGATGATCCACATAAGTGTTGATGTTTTGTGATTAAAAGATGATTTATTGAATATGGTTTTCGAAAGGGTACTTGCGATATAAAGCTATTTGTTAAGCAAACTTATTTTGATATCCTATTAGTACAAGTTTATGTTGATGATATTATTTTTGGATTTACTAATGAGGATCTTTGCCAAGAGTTTTCCAAGATAATACAAGTTGAATTTAAGATGATCATGATGAGAGAGTTGAATTTCTTTCTTGGGTTGCAAATTAAGCAAACCAAATAAGGGATATTCATAAACCAAGCTAAATACACCGAGGAGCTGTTAAAGAAATATGACTTGAATAGCACTAAAAAGTACAAAACTCCCATAGCAGTAGCTACAAATATAGACAAAGATGATATTGGTAAAAGCGTTAATGAAAAAAATGTATTGAGGTATGATTGGTAGCTTGTTGTACTTAACTGCTAGTAGACCTGACATTATGTACAGTGCTTGTTTATGTGCTAGATTTCAGTGTTGTCCTAAAGAATTGCATTAAACAGTACAAAACGCCCATAGCAATAGCTACAAAGATAGACAAAGATGATATTGGTAAAAGCGTTAATGAAAAAAATATATCGAGGTATGATTGGTAGCTTGTTGTACTTAATTGCTAATAGACCTGACATTATGTATAACGTTTGTTTATGTGCTAGATTTCAGTCTTGTCCTAAAGAATTGCACTTGACTGTGGTTAAGCGAATTTTTCGATTTTGAAAAAGGACAACTGACCTAGGATTATGGTATCCTAGGGGGAGTGATTTTAAATTAATAAGTTACTCTGACGCTGATTTTGCCGATTGCAAAGTTGAGCGAAACAGCACAAGTGGGTCATGTCATTTGCTAGGACATGCCTTAGTTTCTTGGTCAAGCAAGAAACAAAATCCGATAGCCTTATCCACTACTGAGGCTAAGCATATGGCAACTGGTAACTTTTGTGCTCAAATTTTGTATATTAAACAATAGTTAAGTGATTTTGGAATATGTATGGAGGAAGTCTCGATTTATTGTGATAGTAAAAGTGCTATTTGAATAAAGTAAGAATCCTACATAACACTCACGAACTAAGCACATAGATATTATACATCACTTTATTCGTGATCACATTTAGAAAAGAGACATTGTTATTGAATATATTGATACCTCCGACCAACTTGCTGATATTTTTACCAAACCATTAATGGAAGATTAGTTTATGAAAATCATTAGCGGTTTGGGTATGGCTAGGCATAATGATGTTTGCCTAAAGTAGTTGAGATTTCTCTTGTGGTTCCATTTCCCTACGTTTTGTGATGATAAAGGGGGAGAATTGATGTTTTATTGAATAGATTAAAGGGGAAACCATGTTTGTGCTTAAAATGAGTTAGTTAATGTTTAGATTTTGTTTGCCTAAGCATTACACTGTTATAGGGGGAGAACTATGTTGATATGATCATATTGCTTTATCGAATATCTTATGAGTTTATTATGTTATCTTCATAATTATGCTTTAACGAGTTAAAGAATCCGTCCTCGGATTTAGAGAGAGTGTGGTTACATTATTATTTTGAAGAAAATATCAAAATTAATTATCATCATAAAAAATGGGGAGATTGTTGATCCTAAGATTTTGATGGATAATTAAATGTTGATATTTTTAGTGAAACTAACGGATTTATTGAGTGTTTCAGTTTATAAGTTCCATTGAAGATATTATCATGAAAAAGTTAAGATAAATGCTAAATAGATGCTAAAGAGACTGACGAAAATGATGGATATTAAGAGACCAAAGATCTTGAAGAATTTAGGGAAAAACAACTCAGGTCAAATTTTTACTCTAAATGTATCCCGATTAGGATCACACACGACACAAAATGAATTTACAATTATGTATGTTTTTTAATAAGATCCTAATTAGCTAACATATTTGTTCCCATGTGAAATTAAAGAAGAAATATTATTTTAAGAAAGATTAGAAATTAAAAATTAATTTAAGGAGTTAATCGAGAAAAGAAATCGATTAAAGGGGCAAAAACGTCGAAGAAATTAAAATTAAAAATGAATTAAGAAAGAAGCACAGATCGATCGATCGACCAACAAAAAAGGTCCGGTCAACCAATGAGAAGGTGATGAAATTGTGCAGTTTCTGAATTGTTAGGTAAATATGTAGTGTGTGAGAGTTCGACCTATTTCAATTAAAGGAACTCCTTGAATCATTAGGTTGACTCATAGGTCGACCTATGGCCAAAAGACAAACTCTCTGAATCATTAGGTTGACAGACAGAAGTGAGAAGTCGATTGGTCAAACTATCTGAATCGTTAGGTCGACAGACAAAGAATCGTTGGTCAACCTATGGGCGAAGAGTTTTTGCCTTGGGCTACATCCTGAATCGGGAGGTCGACCTACGCCTTCTGGTAGGTCAACCTATGGTTAAGTTTCAAGATTTGTGGAATTTCGGAAATTATTCAAAAACTAGCCATTAACTAGCCATTTTTTGTTTACTTGATTGAGATATCTTAGGGATATAGATATATTAAAGATATAACACTCCTATTTGAATATCCCTATAGATTTGGTATATGAAATTAAAGTGTTTTTCAAATTGGTCCTTTTAATACTTTCTATCTTATCAATTTGAGTTTGAATTTTTTTTAGGGGCTCAATTGAATGTTTTGAAAGATTTATTTAATTAAATTATGCCTAAAATGAAATATAATGATATATGGGGTCTATAAGTGCTTTTTAGATACTTATCATTTGAAAACTAGCCGTTGGAAGGCTTATTTTAATTCTCTATACATAGACCTGCAAATTTCACATAAAAATGAGATGATATCAAGAACTATTCAGTTCCTAAGATTTTCTAAGCATCATCATTCTGATATTATTTTGAGAGATCAAATTGTGAGATCAAATGTTGAGAAGTTCTTGAGTTAAAGTGTTGATTGTGTTAGCGTTACCGAGTTGAGTTGTCTAGCATTTCAATCTATAATTCTTAGGTGTTATCCTGGTGAGATATTTCCATGTTATTAATCTTTATTGCGTATTTATTTCTCTATATTTATTTGGTTGATAAGATCTTGATAAAAATAATTTTCTGAACCTTAAATTACATAAAAAAAATATTTTAAAATATTTTTTGGTGAAAATCTGATTACATACTTATTTGTGTCCTACCTATATCTATAATATACAAATTTTTATGTTTTCTTGGTGAAAGTGTTCCAAGCTTATTCTTAATTGAGTTTATTATTGTTATTATCACTTGCTTGAATAATTGATCTTGTGAAATCGTTTCTGAACTTTAAAAGTATAAAAAAAAACTTTTAAAACGATTTGTGTGATGATCTGATTACGTGCTCAATTTTGTGTTACTCGTATTATTTTTATAATCAGATTTTTGTTTCCTCACTTAATTCTATCACTAGTAATTATCGGGACATTAATTGAGTTTAAATTTATTTGAGGTGATAGAAGCTCCGAGTGGGAAGAACTTATCAATTTTATTGTAATTGGTAAGTTGTGTGTCAGATTAGATACTATTGGGAGTGTCTAATCAGGGGTAGCTTTGGGTTTAAATCTTTTCTGGTAAAGAGATTGAGGTTTGATTTTTGTCTAAATACAAAAAGGTTAGGTTACACTTTTCCTTTGAAAAGAGTTATGTGTGATTCTTTCTGATTAGGATCAATTGTGAGTGAATTGTAAAGGTTACATCCTTACCTGGGAAAATGATACTTGGAGTGATTGTGAAGTTTAATTCTTAGCCTAAGGTATAAAAGAATTAGGTTTGATCCTTAGTTGTGAAAGGATTAGGTTAGTCTTGAGCTTGAAAAAGATAAGGTTATTCTTGAGCCTAGAAAAAAGAATAGGTTATTTCTGAGCCTGAGAAAAGTAAGTTGTAAAGGTTGATTCTGGGCCTGGGAAAAGTAAGTTGTAAAAGTTGATTCTGAGCCTGAGAAAAGAATCATTGAATAAAGGTTTAGTTCCTACTTGTTTAAAGGAATCTTAGTGATTAGTAGGTGCCACTCTCCGTGGAGCTCGGAGGACTGAATTAATCAAGAATAGTTTAGTGAACCAGTATAAATTTCTGGTGTGCTATTTTATTTACTTTATTTATATTTTGTTATTTGGTGTGCACCTAATTGAATATATATATCCACTTCTATAAACATAATAATTAATTTAGGATAAAATTAATTATTTGATTTTGTGAAGTGTTATTGTTTGATTAATTTTTATTACTACCTAATTCACCCCCGTCTTGGGTAGCTAACTGGGCCAACAAAATACATATTTTATGTTTACGTTAATTTTTTGGTTTAATCTGAATCATTTTCTATCTTATGAGATAAAGAACGACAGAAATTTATCTAAAGGGTTTATATTTATATTGATTTATTATATATATTACCTCATGACTCGTGCCTGAAGACATGAGTGTAAATTAAAAAAAAATATCGAATCTAATTTAATAATTTTTTAATTTAATTTTTATAAATTTAATATTTCTGTATTATTACTAAATTTAATGTCTACATATTATTTCTATAATTTTCGTCAATATAATGTCCATAATTTTTCTATTTCCTCTATTATGTTATTTCTTTTTCAAAAATCTAATTTTTCTGTATTATTAATAAATTTAATATCCATATATTATTTTTATAATTTCTATAAATTTAATGTTAATAATTTTTGTGTATTATATTTCCTCTTTCATATCATTCCTTTAATTTAATTTATGTAAATTTAATGTTTTAGTATTATTATCAAATTTAATGTCCATATATTATTTCTATAATTTTTACAAATTTAATGTCTTCTATATATTATATTTCAATAATATCTGTCTATTATATTTCATCTTTCATATTATTCCTTTAATTTCTGTAAAATTAATGTTTGAATATTATTAGTAGATTTAATGTCCATATATAATTTTTATAGATTTATATATATCGAAAAAAAAATATTCTCTCTCATGAATTATAAAAACATATATTTTCTCTATATCAAGTTAAATATAAATACACATGTTATATTTAGAGATTTTTATTATTTAGCCCATATCTAAATGTCTTTATAGTAGATTACCCAAAACAACAGTTATGTTGTAAAATCATCCAAGCCGTATAATACACTTATTTTTTTTATCCTTTACCGTCGAAACTTTACCATAGATTGTCGTGTATACCCTTTGTGTTATTCGCGCTAATCTCGTGATAATCACGACGTCGCTGATGAACGAGGGCGTTAGGGATGGTAAGCCGTGAGATCAATTTCATTTATGGTAAGCTACGAATCATTTTATTTTTGGAAGATAGCATTTACGCGTTCAATGATTATGGTAAACGAATTGCTCGATATGAAACCCTTTCAACTAAAGCGATTGATGCGCTCAATTTGTATTGGTGGATTGAAAATAAGAGATCTGCGAAGAAGAAGAGTTGCGAAGCTGAGAACACCGACCGGGAAGGACTAATTCCCATCCTTTGCCACAGTACCTGGTCTGAACACGATTTTCATTACGGTGAGTGTCTATTTTTGTGTGTTGTTATATGAAAGGAGGTATGACGGACGCGCATAAATGTTTTACGCAGTATAAAAATATTAACATTTATGCATGTACATTAGAAGTTCACATACGCATATAATTGCATGCTTGCGAATGATATGTTCTGTCTATCAGTTATTACATATATTTTTTGAATAAATTCAGAGCGCGAACAGTGCAGATAGGTAATAAAAAACGTTAACATTTATACATGTACATCAAAAGTAATATTCACGTGCATTTATCATGAGTCCATAATGCGCTAAACCGAGGTAGTCAAAATAACATTAACATTCATGCATGCATTTTTGAAATAAATTCAGAGCGCGAACAATATAGATAGTTAAAAAAAATAATAATAAATTAACATTTATGCATGTATATCAAAAGTTAACATTCGTGTACATTTGGCATGAATTCATAACGCAAACAACCAAAGTAGTCAAAAGAATGTTAATATTCATGCATGTCCACTATAAAGTTAACATTCACGTATATTTGACATAAATCCATATTGCGAACAACTAAGGTAGTTAAAATAATGTTAACATTTATGCATGTCCATCATAAGTTAACATTCGCGTATATTTTGTACAATGTGAACTATTTGTTCATTCCATCAGTTACTACACGTGTTTCTCATTTGCGAGATGCAGAACACACAATGATTGTGCTTGTGGTGTTGATGTGCAAGTATGATGGGTACTCCTTGGGAGTAAAGGTTAACGTAGATTTCACATACGATATGTTAATTCAAAGATTGATAGCGAGGTGGGATATTTTGAGGGACGAATAATTTGAGTTAAAATATTCGTTACCGGGGCACGAAATGTGCTTGATGACGTGTCAAGACGATTTAGAAGTGATTGTTTGCCTTGCTTGTTCGATGAGACTGGAGTATGTTAGCGTGGACATCAAATTATGCGATAGTGGAAGTGGGTCTGGGGGCAGCAGGCAAATCATGGTTGTTAAACAGTTGAGGGGACGTGGTAGTAGAGGCGGTACGGACATGGATGAGGATATGCTACCTATTTTTTGCCCTGTACCGCAAAAAGCATTACTGTCTGATCATTGGGGTGACAGAATAAAAGAAGTAGGACAGAGTTTTAAGGGTGGAGTACACAAATTTAGGGAGATACTAAGAAAATACACTGTACAGGTAGGTTTTACCTTCAAATATAAAAAGAACGACAAACAGAGGGTGACGATTGAATATGCATTGAAGGAAGAGACATAATGTGTGTGGAGAGTACGCGGAAGAGTAGATGAAAGGAATGAGTTTTTTTTTTTACATATGGGAGCTGGTAAGGGATCATTCTTGCTCTGTTGTTTTGCAGACAACAAAAAATGACAACATGGACTGTAATGTTTTCAAATCTTGTTTGGTGGATTTGGTTTGCAACACACCAGGCACTCGTTCGATTAATGTCGTCTACACATTCAAGAATGATTATGGCATCGAGATTCCATACGACATCGCATGGAATAGAGTTGAAAAGGCTCGGGATGACTTGTACGGCAACCACAAATCCTCATACGATCAACTACGTTGGTACATGGATGCTTGTTTGCGCACGAACCCCGGGAGTCACTTGGTTCTGGATTATGATCAAGAATCTGGATACTTTAGAAGATTGTTCATTGCATTTAATGCATCAATCCACGGTTTCAAATACTGTTGACCAATGTTATTCCTTGACGGAACATTTTTGGGTGGCAGATACAAAGGATGCTTGATGGCAGCTAACATGAAAGATGGAAACAATGGTAATTTTTTATTTGTATTCATTTTTTATCAACCCCCATTTCACATTTGGTTGACATGCATTGTGTAATGCCCCAATTTTTATTTTTTATTTTTGCTCCCTATATAATGTGTTAACATCCATATAACAAAAAGTTGTATAGTCCAAAGTGAATGTTAACGCACACACATATTTCAATTTGATATGTTTTTGGTGATGTTTTGTATGTACAGGGATGTTCCCATTTGCTTTCGTGATGGTCGACGCGGAGAACGATGATAATTGGTATTGGTTTATGGAAAATCTGGTACAAATTGTCCCCCCTGAAAGTGTGTTAACATTCATATCAAACAGACACAGCGGGATTCACGAAGGCATCCGTAGAATATTGACGAAATATTTCCACTCTTTTTGCTTGAATCACTTGAAGAACATTTTGAGAGACAAGTTAGCTGGTATGAAACAAGGATTTAAAGAGAAGTTGGTTTATAAATACACTTGTATGGCGCATGTGACAACGATGGAAACGTTTTATCAGATGTTGGGGGAAGTAAAGGCTGAAGGTTTTGGTTGGGTAGACAATTTCCTGTCAAACGTGCCGTTTGAAAATTTCTGCAATATGTTTTTCATAGGTAAAAGATACGGTAAGATGTCTTCCAATTTAGCGGAGTCTTTTAATGCTTGGATTCGTGAGTATCAACGTTTGCCTATCATAATTATGATCGACAAGATTAGGTACAAGTTAATGTCTCATTTGTCAGTTAGACGTGCAGAATCGTTGTCGATGTCTACTATTTTATGCCCTGTTCGCGAGCAGAATCTTGGACAGATGATCAGAGATGATCGAACTTGGACTGTGGTGGAGTGTGCGAGCAACATCTTCGAAATACACTCGAACCCAACCGTAAATGTGGATATGATAAAGAGAACGTGCACTTATTTTAACTGGAAGGGGAATGGATTCCGTTGTGCACACGCTTGTGCGGCCATTCAACACAATGGTTATAATATATACAGTTTCATAGAGCCATTTTTTTCGGTTGACTATTATCGTAAATGTTATTCGAAAGGTATATACGGAGTCTCGATGCTCGAGAAACTAAAGTGAGATGAATCGAAAGCCGTTATTATCCCTCCAATCACAAAAAAACAACCTAGTCGGTCAAGGAAATAACGGATTCCATCGAGGGGAGAGGTTGATAAGATAAAGTGTGGTAGGTGCGACAAATACGGACACTACAACCAAAAATCATGCACCGTGCCAATATATTTTTTTTTTTTCATAAGTTTGCTTCGCTTCTTGTTAGACTATTTTTGACATTGTCGTTTTTAGATGGTTATGGCCACTTTATGTTGTTAGACTTTGTTCTTTTTTTTCCCCCGGGAAAAAACTTATGGTGATCTACTTGTTTTATTTTTAGATATATTTTTCCTGTTTACGTAACATTTCTTTGCTTTGCATTAACATCCACATGACAAAGAACTTGGGAACTTGGGAAACAAGGTTGAGTCTTCGGTAATATTCACTCATAGATCAACAACTACATGACAAAACATGACATGACCATCAAATAAATGTTACCGCACATATATAATCTAGATTAATATGTTTGGTTGAATCTTCGTTAGCATTCACTCAGATATGAATAGTGCATATTTATGTTAACATCCACAGAACAAAAAGGTACATCTTAAAAGTGAATGTCAACACACATGCACATTCCACTTTTGATATTGTTTGGTTGAGTTGTTTGTTAACATTCAATCATACACAACCATACTTAGAACGAATACAGTTTATTTAAGTATATATTACAACAGACATATTACGTTAACATTAACTTTTGAAACATATCAGGTAGCCGAACAAAACACCAAAAAAATTCATTCATCGTAATTAAACAGCGGATTTGTTTCAATATACACACACAAACTAATATATGTAAACTCACCAATGGGACGTTAACATTCAATCATTAACAATCACACGTGTCAAATATGTCAAATCTATTCCTAATATGTTCGGTAAGAATCTCATGTGCACTGACCGGAAAAAAAAAAAAAAAAAAAAAAAAAAAAAAAAAAAAAAAAAAAAAAAAAAAAAAAAAAAACAGATAGCAATGTATAGAGCAAAAATATTGCAACTGAGGCGCAGCTACAGATCAGTTTGTGGGCGGGTGGCTTTTCTTGACTCGGGACAATGATAATAGCCAACTTTTGATTGGATCATTAAGAAGATAATGTATGATGTTCTTGCGCAGCTACTGTACATCACCCGCCCCCAACTTTTCTCTTACTGCACTATTTTCAGCATACTGCTTCATGATATACATAACGTGTATCCCGCATTCAATCTTGTAAAAATTGTAGATAAGATAGATTACCTTTTGGTCAGTAAGAGTACACTCCAAATCTTTACACATTATAAGTTTCTTAGTATACACAGGATGATATGTAATGTTACTTACGCTCCTCGTTGCTGCGGACATTTAAGACATGGCTCGATCGGTGCGACCCCCCAACCAGGGAGTATATTTGAATTGATATATTTCTCAACAAATATTTTCTGTCAACTACAAATTATTAGGTACAAACAGAGACGGCAAATCTAGAAAAAAAAATACCTATAATTATCGGTGAACGCATCTTTGATTGTTTCATAGATGTTGCGCAAAAGAATACCATGCCCCCCTTGATAACGGTCTGTCAGATACGAGAATAGATGTTAATTTAAAAACAATCTTGTACTGTATAAATGCACACGACATACTCATATCTGCGCAATAGCAAACTTTGTTTGATCTAAAATAACATCAGACGTCATGCTCCGGTGATCGTTGGATGATTGCATCTTGCATTCAAGATATTCACCAAAAGTATCGATGACTTTCAAAGTACAAAAATATTAGTGCGAGTTTTATTCGTCACAGCCCATTTAAGTTATTAATCACCATAACAGAGATATGTTTACACTGATTAAAAAATAAAAAAAATATTAATTTTTGAAGTGTTTTATAATGCTTACGTTGTCCGCAATTTGTCGATCTTTCATGATGCATATAATATCCCTGCAAGTTACTGTGGCGAGTGGTTTTTCCCCGCTATATATGAATGCCCCAGCCCCATCTTTAGAATGTATTACCTACTGCTTTTCCCAGTCAGCATCGCTAAGCATCGCTGCAACCTTACATTTCTTTCGGTTTGGCATCTTAGCGTTGTCCTCATATTCACGCGCGGGCAGAGTATCGACATCTATGGGCCCCTGATTGCTCTTTTTTTTCCCTTCCCTTTTGCCATTGTGTAGACATACTCACTGAGTGCTTGGCCGGTTGCCTCACTTTGATCTTTAGTCGGTTAACCATAAAGCTAACTTTTGGTGTCCTCCGTTTTTGGACATGGGATGGGGGAACAGATGGAGGCGCGGTCTGATATGTAGGAATTTCGCCAGGCATAACAACATATATGGGTGTCATGTCCCGTATCACGAGATCGGTGCAAGTATTTTTCGGTGTTTGGGAATGTGCACGCGCTGTGCCCCCAGGGGCGATGCATTAGCTGGCTGAACGGGGGTTTGGCGTGGCGATGTGGCAGCGACGGGAGTACTATAGGATGTAGAACACGTGCAACCTTCAACCTTAGTATGCAAGTTTTGGATTTCCAGTTTCAACCCGTTGATAACCCCCATGTATGCATTGGCAGTAGCAATTTTTTCCTAATGCAACACTTTGATTGTTATTTTTGACTCCTCCAATTCACTGGAGAAATCATTGCATTTCTTTTTTAAATATTCATTCTCTTGATGAAATGGAGGATCTCGGTGTTGTTGGGTGATATTGTGCACACTCATCTCTTCCAACAATTGTCCCTTCTCGCTTTCTGTTTTCGTCAATCTCTTGGTGAGATCACTTACAACCTTTTCATAATGTCCTTTTTGCGATGTGTATGCAGACTTCCACTCGTTAATTTCTGTCTAGAGGTTGATATTTCTAGCTATAATGTTGCCAAGAATCATTCTCAAAGCCGTTATCGTCTCATCTTCCTATATTTTCTTCCTATAGAATTCCTCTTGCATTTCGTCCAAAGCACAATATATGTCACCAACGACGATGTCGTGCGTGCTCGGACTGAGGGCTGTCATATTTAGCTGTATAAACAATTCACCCAAGTCAGGTGTCAGAGATGCGTGATCGGCTGACGGTTGACTAAGGAAGGGGGATAAATACTTTTCAATCATGTTGTTTATCATTGAGTCATTTTCAGGATCGTCATCGATAACAAGACGCTTTCCCTTATCTATTTGCCCAACCCCCTCCGACGTGACTTGCGCTCTCGGAAGTTCTTCAGTTGGGGTTTCCTTTACAGCTTCAACGCCGTCATCGTCGACGATACCCAATTGCATTTCTTGCAATGTCCATTCAATTCCATGCTCTTTCACCTGACAAGCAAACTACCTCATCAATACAGGTAGAATACATTTTTTGAAAACAGCTATAGGAGCGTGGTTATACTTCAATAATACCTGGCCGCTCAGGATTTGATTGATGGGTATGGACCTGATTGCAGAGGCATGCGCAGTCAAGCACCAACGCTGCATACGTAGGACAGTAAATTCCTTGCTTTCCATTAGCGGCGCCAAAGTGGTGTGTTTGCAAATCCAATACTGACACAAACAAACAAAATATGCTAAGAAATACGTCAAAATATCGAGATACACAACGAAATATTAACGTAAAGTATAAATAGAACAATCAACTAGCAAAATTGTCTAGACAAAATTAGATTGCCTGCAGTGCTAGTACGCAACCTGTTATAGACCTTGGGGCGGTGTATGTTCATTTAAGACTTTTTTTCAAGTTTGTAAAAATTGCCTTTGGCCAATTATAGCTGGACATGCTATCAATATCCTCCACATACCGCACCAAGAACTTGGGAACTTGCTGTCCCGTTGTTGTGAAGAAGCAGGTGGCTAGCAAGTGCAGACATAATAGATGGACAACATCCCTAACAGATTCTCCATCCATATTGTTGATCTCATTCTCCACCAATGATCTCAAGAATGCAACACTAAAATGCTGCGGCCCATAGGTGAACTTGTTAAGAAATGGGGAGTCAGTCTTTGTGTATCTGCTCGGTACTATTTTAATTTCACCGACTGGCATCCCAAAGATCAATTGCAAGTCCATAGCAGTCATCTTCCCAAATTTGTTGCCGTCCATGAATGCTGATCGCGGAGGATTGTAATTTCTGATTATTTTTTCTATTAACTTATCGTTTTTATGTATATTTTCAAGCAACAGTTACTGATTATAGAGCTTCTCGAACAAAAGTCCAAACGGTGTTTTTGCCGGCAATGTCTTGTGTTGGTCCTTAAGTTTGCACTCCTTGAGAAGTTCATATGTCTGTTTCAAGTTGCTGCGGTACAAAAAAAACCTCTGTTGAGGTTGAGACTTTCCACATTTCCGTTGTTTTCTGGCCTTTGGGGCTGCATCAATGAAAAGTTAATTGAAATAACAAGGATTAACATTCACGTGAGTCCATTAAACGAAAAACCCTTTTACGGGAGTGGATGACAACAACACGTGAACAATAATGAACTCGATAGACACATAGTCTGTTCACGTTAACATCCACTTAATACAATATGAGTTAACATACACACAATATAGAGTAAAAATTAAATCGAATGGACTATTGAATATAATGAGTTAACATGCACTTTATGGGAGTGGACATGCATATAATACACTATGAGTTAACATGCACACAAATACAGAGTAACAAGATAAACGATTGTTACATCGAATATAACGAGTTAACATACACACAAACGCAAACAATGATTATTTTCTCTTACAAATCGCAAAATATAGAGTTAACATACACGCAATAGAAATTACGGGGGATTCTCCCTAATGAGCAGAAATTATCACGTTAATATACACACTAAAGGCACCGACGAACAATCATCTCATAACGCAGGGCAAGGTATCAGCAAAAATCGAGAACGTGGACTCAATCGACAAATGGACTCATAAAATATTTTGTTCATAGCCACTAAAAATCCTAATATAGTTCGCAAACTTACTAGAAGGACTTTTGCTACCCCGTTTTCTAGACAAAGATTGGCTGGATTCCCTGGTCTTCGCCATTCGCAACCACCAGATGGGGGAGTGTGTGTGGTCTTTCTAGGGTTTTCAGGGAGAAAGCAAACGCTAATAGAATGCGACTAGTGGAGTTTTGGGGAAGTGGCGGAATTAATGGTGTTTTAATGGAGAGTTATTTTCGGAAACAAGGTACGAACGTCGGAATCCGATCGGTCACCACATTGCGTTAATGTTCACGTTACACGAAATCTTGTCAAAAAATTAAAATTAAAATATCATTTTGTAGAGATTTTCATGACCGATAATTAGGTGTGATTATTTTCTTCGGTCGATTTGATGTCTGCCTGTGTTTTGTGGTTTTTTCAACTGATTTGATGTTCTATTTCCATTCACGTAAATGGCAAGTGCAGGGGTGACAGAGTGGCATAGGTTGTAATTGTGTGTCAATATGAGGGGCAAACATAAAGGACTATACATTAAACATTCTTTGAGGACTAAAAACTTAAATATAAAAGTCAAATGACTATTTTCTAGTTTATACATTTCTAAATGACTAAAAAATTAATTACTCTTATATTTATGTTAATTTTTTGGATTAATTTGAATAATTTTTTATGTGGAAGATAAAGAGCGATTGTGGTTTATCTAGAGAGTTTATGTATTGGAAATCATAAGCATATGTTAAGAAAGTTAACATGTTTAGTCTTGAAATCACATTTTTCATCACATTTTACCCACTCTGCACTTAGTTTAAAATGACATTTAGAATAATTCTTTTAACAAAAATGTAATTTGTTAATTAATTTAGATCTCTAATTTATTCATACAAATATCATTTTTATTGGCATTCTTAACGCTAAATCGTTTATTCTCGATTTGATAATTTTGATAATTACATTAATTTGATAATTTTTAAGATTAATCTTGTTTGAGATGTGTTATAGTTTAATAGATTTTTAGCCTGAACAAAGATGAACACGGAGCCAAACCTAACCAGAATAAGGCATCATCAATGTTAACAATTCAACACATGAGAGTGAGACATCACTAGTATACAACTACCTCACGGTTCTGTCACATTTGTGAAATTTAAGTAGGACAATAAGTAAATGGCCCCCGCTGATGTTACTTTGCTTTTATGAGACAACGGCTTTAGACAGCTGTGACTTCATATTTGTTGTTTTTGTTTCCGACCTCATTGCCTAATATCACCAATAAGGTGACTGTTGGCTATTTCTTTCTTTTACCTCATAAAATAAAATATGGAATAGAAAAATAAAAATAAAATAAATATTTCTATTATGTTATCATATTATTAGGACAAACATTCCAACCAGAACATTTATATTTTTTTGGTTTTTGTAATTATGGTTTTCTTCTAATTGTTATGGATGTTAAAATAAAATAACAGAATGTAAGCACTGGCGAATTTCACTAGCCATTCTCTCTTGACATAATTCTTCAAGAAAATGGAGGCAAGTGTTAGCATGGATATAAATACGCGTGTTGTGCCAATATAACTACATGGTGAAGAAAAAGTAGAGATACGTCTAGAACACGCCTAGCTAATATGTATAAATTTTTTTCAGATTTTTTTTTTATATTACCTAATGTAGGTGTCAAAAACTGGCAAAAAAACCCACAACTCCTTCGGTTAGAGTTCACATGGAATTTATTTTTTTTGCTGAGGTGGCAATCTTGAGTATGGTGTCATCCACCAAGTGAACGGTCATCAATCGATGTATTCAGAACCCAATCAAGTACCTGCACAAAGACTCGCATGGTATGCCTAGCAAAGTCTCTTCGGCGTTAGAGTAAGAGCTCAAGGAAAAATGGAGTTCAAGTGTGTTAAGTAAAAATTCTTGCGTACTTAGTGCAATTATTTTCCCGTTATTTATAGAAAAGTGGTTAGATTAGTCCCGGAAAAATAGGGCCCTGAGCGTGGTTAATTAGCATAATCCGGTGCATGACCAATGAGTAGGCGCGTGGCAAGACTTAGGAACATGAGCCTTGTGTTTTGGCCCATCAAGAGGAGCCCATAGGCTGATCCAAAAGATTAGGAGGTCATGCTCAGTCCATGGTCATGTAGGAGCCCAAGTGGTGCCCTAATGGTCTTGGTTGGTGACCACTGGGCGAATGCCGGACCGGAGCTCGTGGTGGAGGATCCCTGAGCTTTGGTCGTTTGGAGGGGGGTGGTCGGCATGGAGGAGGTCGGCGACATCTTAACTTTGATTGTTGGGTGGTGGTCGCCACAAAGGAGGTTGGTGATGCCCTAGCTTTTGTCATTATATGTAGAGAGAAATAGATGTGAGAAAAAGAAGAAGATGAGGAGGAGGGACGGCGAGACAGGGATCGTCAAAGGGAATGGTTGGCAATTTGTAGCGTGGGCGGAGGAGGTAGGGTGGCACCGAAAGTTACAAGGTGAAGGGGTTGAGTGTGGAGTATCGAGTGAGGGGGTTGACGCTAGAAGGTTGCTAGTGTGATTTCACTTTTTTAATGTATTATTTTTTATTTTTGCCACAGAGAGAGAATTGTTGGAGTCGTCACCAACGACTGCGCGAACAATGGTTTTTTGCTAAAAAATAAGGGGAAGAAAAGAAGTAGGGAAAATGTAAAATAAAAAATTCATAGGGAAATATGTAAAATTAATTTTAAATGTAAAATGGGGAATATAGATCACATTGAAACCAATTTAATAGTTTATGGACTAATTGTATCGAGTGTTAAACATTAGGGGCCACTTAAACACTCACCCCAAACTTGTAGTACCAAAAATGTCATTTTTCTTTCTCAAAATATGAATGCAAAATATATAACCAAAAATATAGTTTTCATATTTACATATAATTTATTTTAATTAATAAATTATTAATGAATAAAAATTATTTCTATCATTATTAATTTAATTGATTTTTTTTTTAATAATTTCTAAAAATATGGAGGCAAAATATGCAAGTAAAAATATATTTTTCATATTGAAATATAATTAATTTTAATTATTAACTTATTAAAAAAAAAATCTATCATTATTAATTTAATCACAATTTCTTTAAATAGTTCGTCAAAAGTAGTTATCTTTCCTTAATTAATATTGATGTTACCAAAAACTGGTAACACAGTAAATTTGTTAAAGGTCCTCACGGTCCTTCACTCTTTGCTCCATTTACCCTACACAAATTCTAACACCAAGAGATTGTGTCCCAGTGAAAAACATCCGTGCATGAGAGTAAGTATTTTCTAAGAATATAATGCAACACTGAATGTTTATTGACATTGAGTCCCCTTACCTCACACCCAACCTCAAGTATTTATAGTCCTTCCTCTGATGGGAAATATGAGAGAGGGATACGCAATCACGAACCTAATTTGAGGGCACACTCAGAGCGTGTTCAGACTCCCTAGAAAAATCAGTGTGATTCCTCTAATGAACACTCTACCCGATTAGCTTTAGGACCCGACCCCTTCGGAGATTTTGGTGTTGGGTGCCCATGAGTCCAATCTGGGTACACTACCCATTTAAAGGGATTCGCACCATAAATCGTGGAGATTCTTGGCCTTTCCAAGTCACAAAGGCCCTAGGCCTATCTAGGGTTGCTTAGGCTTTTCCAATATCTTTCTACCGTGGCTCCACTTTAAGCCTAATTTTATAGAAGTTTGCTAGAGTGGCCCATGACCAAATTTACCATCATAAAAATTTAAGATATATAAGATTAAATATAAATAAATATTTCTTCTTTCCTTTTATTTTTATTTAATTTGGACCGTTTTTTATCTTCTCAAATATTAGATGACTAAGAAATATCTAGAGTTCTTATATCCATCATTTTTTTATATAATATAATGTTTATTAGTAAGTGTTTTTTACTTGGTAGCTCGCATATCTCAATCTTTTTATTGGATGATATTATTTTTCCAAAAACCAATATTTTTTTTGGGAATTTTATTATTTAAACGTTATTTAAGAGTTACTATAGTAAAATAACCAATCAAACAATTATGTCATCATAAAGACCTTCCATACAAAAATGATAAGAAAATTGTCTTCAACGGTTGATAAAATTCATTGAACAGACAATATTACCTTAGCATAAATTATATACAATTCTAATGGAAACTTTATTATTTACTATATATATCCATTTTTTACGCCTTAATTGTCTCTGTATATCTCTCCTCAAGATCCCACCACCACCGCTCTTCTATCTCTCCTCAACTTCCTACGACCACCATTGCCTGTTGATAATATCATACTTCTAGAGAGGGGGAGATGACTGCATCAGAGAGGGAGAAAGAAAGAACTAGGATACCTAGATCTTGGAGGGGGTGTGAATCAAAGTCGTTGAAAATGGGGATGGGGGTGAACGGATCTACTAATCGTCGACCAATCTTGAACAACAACGACAACGCTCAAACCCTATTGATGGCCACTAATGCCGATATGATGAAATAAAACATCTCTTTCTCTCCCTTAATCTCTATCTTCACTGCCACATCTGACGCATAGAGAATCGACGACGCTGCAGATCTACTGCTCGCTAACGACGTGACGGATCTACTGCTTGCGGCTGAGCTTGAATAGTGATGATAATGCTCAAGTGTTGAGATAGTGGCGTCGTCGGTGTCAGCAGTGGTTATTTGTGGTATACAAGTAAACAGTCCAAGGGTTTGTCTAAAGACCTATCAACTGCTGGATGTGTTGGGTTTTATTTAGGGACAATCGATGGAATGTCCTCTATTTAAGCTTTAATTGGTCAAAAGTTCTACATGCGGTAAAAACTTTTGATTTAGTCTCATCTGTTTTAAAAAGACAAAAACTTTGCTCACATGATAACCACGTGTCAGTTACATGTAACTACTTTGTGTGTAATATTATTGTATTAGTTACAGGTGACTAATTTTTTTTATTTTTTTTTCAGTAACATATTTTAATAATATATAACTTTTTAATTACATGTCTCTGATTGTAATTAAAAAATTTGATATTTTTCAGTTACATATTTCAATAATATGTAACTTTTTAGTTACATATTTTTTATATGTAACTAAAAAATTTGATATTTTCTTAGTTACGTCACAAAATATTATACATATATATGTAATTATAACATGTAACTAATATTATATAAGCACATGTAATTAAAAATACCCAAATATGTGTGAAAAGTAACAATTATGAAATTGTAACTAACATTAGTTATATATAACAGAATTCACTATAAAAACTTAATGTACTCACTAAAAGACTCCCTACAATCCCTGCAATATCCCTATAATTTCTGCAATATGGGATTAAAACACAAGTGAAATATAATTTAAAGGACTAAATTAAAACCTAATAACACAAAAATACTTTTCACCAATTAGATTTTAAAAAAAAAAATGATATTTCACCGATTTTCCCTTTTATTTAAGGGGGTGCTGACCATTCACTCCCATTTTGTTATGAAAACTACCAATTCGTTTCCTGTGCACCGATAAGTCCTATAATTTTGCAGACTAATTTATCCCTCTGAAATGAGTCCATATCTTCCTTATATTCGCTGCATCCCTAAAAATGCAAAACAAAATATGGTAATAACCTACTGGTGAAACTGAACATGAAATCTATAATTTCTCCTAATCGTGATTGTTGTTCAATGATTTTTTTTTCCACCACAATGATCTTCAAAATAAGATATTAATATTTTTTTTGGAGTTTTGGATTAGTATGAATGTGAATGTTATGTAATAGCCCTGAAATTTATATTTTTTATTATAATAAATACAATTTGAACAAAAAATTAAATTGAATTTCTGGTACCCCAACTTATAAATGCAATATTGGGAGTATAATTATAATAAAATTTCTGGGGTATTACATGTTATATATAACATTAACTATGATGTTAATATTATATATAACATCGCTACAATTTGTGTGTCCCCATGAGTGTTGAATATAATATCTAATGTAATAGAAGTAACATCAATTAATGTTGCTAATAACACAAATTATATGCGTATTGAATGTAACACGACTTACTAATAAAGGTGATTTAGATATTGAATGTAACACTCAACTGTATTTTGATAATGTGTAAAACCGTATTAATTGTAACACGAATATAAAAATTGAAAATTATAAAATATCATGTTGAATGTAATATGAATGTGAAAATTAAAAATTCTTGAAGTATCATGTTGAATATAATACGAATATGAAACTAATAAAAAAAATAGTGAATGTGATATCATTTTGAAGATCTTATTCAGACGAATTTGAATGTATATAATTAGATCTAAAAAAATGTGTACAAAAAATGTTTTTTTGATTTTAATAAATAATTTTATGTGAAACCGTTAAGTATGAAATATTTCAATCCTGCGAATCATGCATGAACAAATTAATAATGCCAAATTTTGCGTGTTTTTTGAAATTGAGACAAAACGATTCATACAATTTGTAAAATGGGAGTATTTGATTCATTTTAAAATAGTTGGCATCAGTTGATAATTTGATGCCTAAGTTAAGCTTAGTTGATAATTTTTCCTTTATTCAATTCATGTTTGTGGTGCCTTCAGAGTCCCAAATGTTTGGGCAAACAAAAAAATATTACTAAGATATTATTTTAGGTTAATATCAAAAAAGAAAAAAACATATTTAATTAGTAGCATATTCTATTGAGATTTGTATTATTAAACTGGTTAACTAAGAGATCTCTCTCCTAATTGCTCGCTTCGCCGCCGCTTCTGACGATTAGGGACACGACAACAACCCCTAGTACCAAGAGATTTTTATTAAATTTTATATTTTCTTTCCTGAACATTTACAATAATACACATAGTAGTGTGAATATTTAGAATGATCATCCTAATTAAATTTGGTGCGAGATATATGTTTCGCATTTGTGTGAACATTTATAACAGTTACAAAGGGGTGAATCATCACATTGATAATCTTAAATTTATTGCGATACAAGTTATTATTTCGTGATAGTGTGGATATTCACAATAACACAAATAATATTATAAATGTTTCGCATTGACAATATGTGTGTAAGTGTGAATGTTCACACCATTTCAAAATAACAATTCTTAAAATCCGAGACTATTTTACTAGGGTGAATGTTCACATAATTTCAAAAACAATAACGTATACAATAGCATATGTGAGCATTAACATTGTTATTGTTCATATGTGAACATTCACACTGCTGCAGTTTGAATATTCAAAAATCTATATTTTTTGTACCATATGAATATAAAAATGAAGAACATGAGTTGTATATTAAAATGATTTTATTTTTACGTTGGCAATATTCATAATTTTAATTTTTTTAGTTTTGTTCCTTGATAAATATAAAATTTTTGGAGAATGCAGGGAAAATTAAGGTAAAAGACTCAAAAAACAAAAAATTTGTTATATCTAGGTTGGATGTATATTCTTGATTATTTGACTAGGAAAGAGAATAAGACTAGAATTATCCATAAAGTCTCTTAGAAATAATCAAATGCAAGGCGGACAACTGTTTTAATCCAAAATTGTAATGATGATAATGACTTGGACTGTAGTAGGATAATTAGGAAATTTTAAGGTGTTATATGTTCAAATTGAAACAGGAAAAACCAAATTAAAATTTTAGTCAAACTTCAGGGGTAGAAAGTATCAAAACCTCTCAAATAAATTTCTATTAGGACCACGTTTTTGGTCGTACGGTATGAAGGTGCCGACAAAATCGTTGTCCTCAAGTTCAGAACTTGCCGCTCAAAGTAGCGAACCTCCTCTTTAAATTCGTAAAAATTTCACCGAACGAGTCCGCAGGAAAACAAAATGGAAAACCTAGGCCAAACAGAGATTCCGATCCAGCAAAATAACTGCCGGCACCAGCGCAGGCGGGTGGTTCTATTTCCGTTACCGCTGCAGGGCCATATAAACCCCATGCTTCAACTCGCCAACATCTTATACTCCAAAGGCTTCCAAATCTCCATAGTTCACACCCACTTCAATTCCCCCAGCCGATTGAAATACCCCCACTTCACCTTCCACCAAATCTCCGACGGCTTGTCGGAAACCGAAGCTTCCACAGAAGATATAATTGCTCTTCTCTCTCTCCTCAATAAGAACTGTGTCGGCCCGTTTCGCGATTGCTTGACTCGGTTATTATCAGACGACTCATCGGATCCCATTGCCTGCTTGATCACCGACGCAATTTGGCACTTCAGTCAGGCGGTGGCTGACGGCCTTAAGCTCCGGCGACTTGTTCTCCGGACGAGTAACGTCTGTTCTTTTCTCGCTTATGCGGCTTTGGATATTATGAGAGACGAAGGGTACCTCCCGAAGCAAGGTTCGCAATCTATCTCAGAGGCCCACCTTAAACGTCTTTCAAAAATTAAGGACATTGCACTTTTTTTAATTGATCTCAAATTTATACTAAAATGTTCGTGACTTTCTCTAAAACCCACTTTTTTTTTTTCCAATGACAAAACCCAAAATTAGAATGGTCGATAGAGGAAAATAGTAGCCCTCTCAGCACTTATATATATATATATATTATTGTTTGTTATTGAAATAAATTTGTAATCCTTAATTAACATCAAACAAATTAAAGGTATTTGCCACTTACTTCTCAAGTTATTTTATCTAAAATTACAAACTCCTTTATCATTGACTAAAAACGAGTCTGATTTTTTGTTTAAATAAACAAAAATACATTTACTATTATTTTAAAAAAAAAAAATCCATTTTTTTTATTTAAAAAAAAAAATCATTAAACACCCATATTTAAAAAAAAAAAATATTTTTCAACTTGAAAAAAAAAAAAATGAAAAAGAAAAAAGACTTGAAAGGCCTCCACCCCCTATTGGCACCTTGGAGGATTTCTTCTTCTTCCTTCTCATTTTTTTTTTTTCTTCTTCTTCTTCTCCTTGTTTTTTCTTCTTTCACTTCTTTCCTGTCGGATCTGTACAAATCCGGACTTGCGGCTGTCAAACCTCTTCAAATCCGACCGCATGAGGCTGACTCTGTACAGTTTCGGCTGCACGTGGCCTGATGTGCAGAGATCTGGCCGCCGCAAGGCCGTATCTATACAATACAAGGCCAGATCGACAAAATATTGCCTTACAACGTCGGGGAGTGCAAGAGAAAGAAGGAGGAGGAGAAAGAAGGAAGAAGAAGAAGAAGAAATTAAAGAGAGGGAAAAAAGTCGTTGGCTGGAGAAGAAGTCGCCAAAGAAGAAGAAGAGGGGAGGAGGGAGAAAAAAAAAATTAAAGGAGATATTTATTTATTTTAATTTTTTATTATTTAATTATTTTAAAATTGTTAAGAGTAAAATTTGTTATTACAATTTAAATTTCAATAATTCTTTTACTTAGAGGAGAACCAAATAGTGTTTGATAAAAATAATAACTGATTGACTACTATTTAGTATATAAATGATAAGAGATATAACAAAAGAGATAAGTAGTAAATATCTATAAGTTGAATATATGATTTAATTTTATTTAGATTGTGTTAATGCATGTACATGGGTCTTCGCCCCACTAGATTAAACATATGCCCATTAGGTTGGACCATAATTCATGTCTATATATAAGCATGTTTGTAGATCTCTATATATTTTACTTTTTACACATATTAATAAATCGTCTCATATTCTCTCTCAATACCTAACCTCTCAATTATTTTTGAAATTTATTTTTAATATAATAATTAATGTTAACAAATATATTAATAATGCTAAAACATGAAATAAGTATAAATTAATAAAGAATAAAAAAAAAATTATTTTCTAAATAAAATAAGATAAAGATACAAATAAAAAGTAAAAGGATATAATAAGAACCCCTAGTTTAAATTGGCATCTAGACGCTACAAATTAGTTCACATAATTCTCTTGTCTATGTTCCATTTAAAATCTCTTTTTGGATGCTGAATGCATTAGGCTAATGTGGGAAAGTGAGCCCTTCATATTATCCAGTGAGATGATTAATCGAGATGCACGTAAGCTAACTCGAACATATCTTACCGAAAAATAGAAAAAAAAAAAAAAAAAAACTCTCTTTGGAAATGCCTAACCAATGATGCTTAGCCACGGCTAGTCCGTGGGTCGGATCCAAATTGAACCATTTCCATGCAATTTCCTGGAGGATATCAGCGGGAGGAAGGGCTGAACAGTCGAGGGTTTGAATTTTGCATTAGATTCTTAGATCGCAAGCTAATTCGAACATAGTTTGGATCCATGTTTGAGAAGTATTGGTCATCCGAGGAGTCATGGTTGTCAAGTGGGCACCACGCAAAAAAAAAAATTAAAAAAAAATGGCTTAGGAAGGAAAGCCAAATACAAATTAGCTTGCGAAAAGGAAGGGAAGTAAGAAACTGGAAAAGACATCTCTGTGGGTTTGGGTTTAGGCGACTCTCTCTTTCTAGGATTTGGGACTTTTGGTTGTAGACAACGGTATGGAAAAAAGTTTGATGGAAGGTTTGTTAAGGATATGATATATTTGTCCTAGAAAACGGTTTTGTTTTATGGTTGGGTAAGCAAACCAAATCCCAATCTCCCTTAATTCATAGTCCGTCAAATCATGAGTGCCTCTACTAATCATTTTTCCGAACGATTTTAAGGGCGTACCCTCAACATTAACCTCATAGATTCAAGATTTTATTTCTAGAATGTTTTTTAGAGGATTGAACCCTGGTTAACAAGGAAAACGATGATTATACTAAAAAAAAAAAAAAAAAAAAAAAGAGCAATTTTTTTAAAACTACTATAAAAATAAACTCGTTAAAAAATCCAGTGCTAAATTTTAAGATTGAAATACCCTTATAAAAATCCTCTGATTCTCTTTTCCTTCCTTATATTTAAAAAAAAAAAAAAAAAAAAAACAATACAAGAAAGTAAACATGTTAATAATAGAACTCTAGGAAAGGTCAAAAAGAAAAGGTACACAAGAAATATGTAGAGTTTCTTCTCTAGCAATAGGCTCGGTAGAAAAAGTGAGTAATCTAGATTAGGGGTGGGCACAGACCAAACTCTATCTAGGGTATTATTAAAATTTATTAGGCCGGAGCAAAGGCCAACCCTATCATTGGGCCCTATGATCCTGCCCCCGCCCACTGCAAAATTTCTCAAACTCAAGTCCGACCCTACAATTATTAAAAAATAATTACTAAAATAGCTAAAAAAATTATGAAATATATTCATTTCAATATTAGGTTCTTCCAAATATAGGTATTGTTGAGAATGGAAATAAAATGAAAATTAGGATTAATTTCTTTTATGTGTGTGAGTATATATATTTTAATATATAGTCAGGTGCTGGACCTAAACAAATATGTCCATCGTCCATGCCAGACCCTAAAAATGAACATGCCCAAAATCTTGAGGTCCTAGCCATGTCCATGGGCATAAAAATCAAGTCCAAATCTTAAAAAATAATTTATAGACTTGGCCAGTTGGGTTGGACTCTGCCCCCACGACCATTGGTGGCCGCAATTTAAGCGTTGCCACTTTCACCGCAAGCGTACGGATCAAGTTTTAGTATAATGGAGCTTTCGGTTGGGTATCGTATTCACAGGGATTGGTTGAGATTACTATCGTGTACCGCGATTGTCATAACCTAATTTTATCTAGGCGCTAAAAATGTAATTTAATTATTATTACTAATACTAAACTAAAATACTAATTAAGTTAACTATACTATAAATACTATATTGAGATTGTTTTGGGGAGTAGATTGTCTAGGGATTAACTTTATGTACTTAAATGCGTTTGATTTCATTTTAGTTAACATTAACGGCGTTCGGCGTATTCGACAATCTCGATTCGTAAACTCCCTCGTCACCTCTCCTGAGTGTAAGACAGGAGAATACGTGATTTCGTGTCAAAGAAAAAATCCCCCTCAACGTCTTAACGACTCTAGGTCACGTGAGTCTTGCCCTAATAACATCGATTGCATACTTTTTAATGCCCTCCCAGGTCGTTAGATTGTCCGGTTGTGTGTACCTTAGTCCGAATTCAGGATTACCTCTCCCGAGTGTCAAATCTCGTATTCTCAATATATCTAAACTAGCATATAATCATAGAAAATATGGCAACACAATTGAAATTATAAGGAACAACCATAAACGACACATAAATTCAACCAAATCACATTTTTATAAATAATACGTTAATCCCTCAAATAATCCATGTTTAACTCATGGTCATAACCGGTTATACATTAAAAACTGAGCTAAACAAGCTCAACAATCTACCAAAGTTAAGAAAATAAAGAGAGAAAAGGAAGAACTTAGCCGTAATCTGAAGATTCGGCGCTAAAACCGTCCAATGATCGCTTCTCCTTTATTGCAACGTGTTCTTCTCCTTCGAAATTGGTTGAGCACATCCCGACATACTCTCAAAATCATAAGAACCCTAAGTAGTCTCCTATGGCCGGGTGGTGGAAGATGAGAGAAAAAAAGAGGGGATTAAATAAGCAAAATATCCTAAAAAATATCTATTCTGGTGCAAAACTGACAGCCTAGGCGGTAGGTATGTCGGTTTAATGTTCGCCGCGGCGATAGAGAAGGCGGTGGATTCAGGAACCATCCTACAGTTTCACCGCCTAGGCGATGAATCTCATCGCCTAGGCAGTGAGTGTCCAGCAAGAATTAGGCCCTTTTTGTATTTTCACCGCCTAGGCGGTGGGCTACTGTTTTGATTATCTTGCCTCCTTGCTTGTTTTTTTACCGTTTTCTGACCGTTTTTTGTCTGAATTGATCGTTTGCACTCTGATTTCATACTTTTTTACCCATACACCTGTTTTAATACAAAAAGAATAAAAACATATTAAAACTTAATAAAAACGTACTAAACGTACTCGAAAACTAACAATTTCGCTTTGGAAATATATAGGTAATTTATACTTATCAAATATCCCCAAACATGGAATTTTGCTAGTCCTCGAGCAAAACACCCACATAATACAATAAAATATAAATACTAATTACGAAATTGAAAACTAAAAACGAAAATAGTAAAAAAAAAAAATGTGGAAGTTTTGATTATCATCTACCGGCCGAAAGATTTTCCTTCATCGGCCCCCAATTCTATCAAGTTCAAGTATAAATCACACCATATGGTGTTATAGAATTTCAACGTTCAAAAATAGTAAGCGTCATTCTAGATCTTATTGAAGTGTGTGTGTGTGATTAAACTCAAATATACAACTATTAATTGATTAGATGGGATTATCCCTCAATATAGGTCATGACTAAAACCTTTAAGGTATAGGGAATTCATACGCCTGACTCAGGATCTATTCTCCACTAATGTCGGCTAGGAGGTTCAAAAAGATCAATAGGGTTTGGATCGATTTTGGAAAAATGACCTAGGGTAAATTTGAATAGAAAATGGGTTAACGTCGTTAACTTAACGTTACCCAAGGCACATCACTGGCACTCTCACACTCGAACCCCCATAGAAAAATTGTAAACAATCCCAAACAATTATTTTAGACCAACGTATTCACTTGTCAAAAGAAACATAATTTTTTTTTGAAATACACCCCTAAACTCATTCGAATTTCTACAATTTAAGAAGTGTACAAAAAATGATTAAGTAACACACCCCCAAACGTATTCGAATTTTTATAGTTTTAGAAGTGTGAAAAAATTATTAAGAAAATGACAAGTGAATACACTAATACCGAACCAATCTGAATTTTGCCCTAAACCCAACTGCTCACATCAAGTAGCATATATGAATGCTAACTTGATTCACTCAATTGTTCCTTTAATTCGGCGATACAGGTTTGGACAAAAATCAATTGGCCAAGGAATTTGTTCATATGTTTAGAATTGAATTGGCATTTAGGTTTCGACAGGGTAACGAGGGATAATGAGATTGCATAGTAGGCTTGAAAAGGCTCAAGCAATCAAATGAATGCCTAAATCATATCTCCTAAACAACATTGCCTAGGATTTTACCTCGAATTTCCTCCAAATCAAGTTCTAGAATCCCTATTGTCATGAAATTAAGTGAAGGATAATTGGTTTCAAATCAATTAGATAGTGCTATATTGAGTTTACGTGCTCGTGCATTTAGGATCTACAATAACTTTTACTAAGACGATACGTTAAGCACACAGAACACACATGAATGAGCTTTACACTCGACCTCAATAAACAATCAGGAGACAGACTCAACATTGGATAAAGGCTAAGATGACGTCAAAACTCAGCACAAAATAATAACTAAACTAAACAAGCATGCACACGTAAAACAAAACACAAACTACAACTAAACATATAATACTATACTAACACATCACACCCGACTTAAACAGGCAATGATCACAATAACCTTATCAGCGATCCCAATGACAGTTTATAGCATGATAATGAAGACAGGAGTTTAGAACACGTACCTGGAAGGCGAGAGAATCTCGCCTCCGAATTAAGTCGGCAGTGACGGATTTAACTTATTCTTGCCTTGGGTTGCCTCCCAAGAAGCACTTGGTTTATTGTTCTCGGCCCGACACATGCCCTCAAGACTGGCAAAATGTTGCAATGAAATAAACACAAGAGTACCTATCGATTTAACATCTTCAAGTATCCTGCAGGAAAACAAAAACAAAACTACAAAACAAAAATTATAAACACTAAAAAATGCCTAAATTAAAATCAAGTTATTTACTCATAATATTAATAATAATATAAAACACAATCCCCGACAATCGTTACCAAAAACTTGGTGGTGATCGCCGAAGACTGAATTCGATAAACCAATCCCTGACAACGGCGCCAAAAACTTGGTGGCCGCAATTTAAGCATTGTCACTTTCACCACAAACATACGGATCAAGTTTTAGTATAATGGACCTTTCGATCAGGTATCATATCCATAGGGATTGGTTGAGATTACTATCGAGTACCGCGATTGTCATAACCTAATTTTATCTAGGCGCTAAAAATGTAATTTAATTATTATTACTAATACTAAACTAAAATACTAATTAAGTTAACTATACTATAAATACTATATTGAGATTGTTTTGGGGAGTAGATTGCCTAGGGATTAACTTTATTTATTTAAATGCGTTTGATTTTGTTTTAGTTAACATTAACGAGGTTCGTCGTATCCGACAATCTCGGTTCGTAAACTCCCTCGCCACCTCTTCCGAGTGTAAGACGGGGGAATACGTGACTTTGTGTCAACGAAAAAGTCCCCCTCAACGTCTCAACAACTCTAAGTCACGTGAGTCTCGCTCCAACGTCATCGATTGCACACTTTCTAACGCCCTCCCGGGTTGTTATATTGTCGTGTTGTGTTTACCCTAATCCGAATCCGGTGTTACTTCGCCCGAGTATCAAACCCCGTATTCTTAATATATCTAAACTAGCATATAATCATAGAAAATATACAATCGAAATTATAAGGAACAACTATAAATGAAACATAAATTCAACCAAATCACATTTTTATAAATAATACGTTAATCCCTAAAATAATCCATGTTTAACTCATGGTCATAACTGGTTATACATTAAAAACCGAGCTAAACATGCTCAACAATCTACCAAAGTTAAAAAAATAAATAGAGAAACGGAAGAACTTAGCCGTAGTCCGAAGATTCGGCGCTAAAACCGTCCAATGATCGTTTCTCCTTTATTGCAACGCGTTCTTCTCCTTTAGAATTGGTTGAGCACACCCCGAAACACTCTCAAAATCATAGGAACCCTAAGGGGTCTCCTATGGCCGGGTGGTGGAAAATGAGAGGAAAAGAGAGGGGATTAGATAAACAAAAGATCCTAAAAAAATATCTATTCTGGTGCAGAGCTGACCGCCTAGGCGGTGGATATGTCGGTTTAATGTTCGCCGCGACGGTTGAAAAGGCGGTGGATTTAGGGACCATCCTGCAGTTTCACCCCCTAGGCGGTGAGTGTCTAGTAAGAATTAGGCCCTCTCTGCATTTTCACTACCTAGGCTGTGGTCTGGATGCCTAGGCGGTGGGCTGTTGTTTTGATTATCTTGCCTTCTTGCTTGTTTTTCTACCGTTCTCCGACCGTTTTTAGTCCGAATTGATTGTTTGCGCTCCGATTTCATACTTTTTTTTACCAATACACCTTTTTTAATACAAAAAGAATAAAAACATATTAAAACTTAATAAAAATATACTAAACGTACTCGAAAGCTAACCATTTCGGTTTGAAAATATATAGGTAATTTACACCTATCAACCATCCGTACTAACATTTGAAAAATTAAAATTTAAAATGAAAGTAAATTGTAGTTGTTGTCATCCGATTTGAAACACATTTTTCATGTAATCCTTTAATTTTAGCGGGCGATATTTCTGTCTCTAATTTTAGGTAAAATTTTAATTGGTACTTTTGTTACTTTTTGACGTTAAAGTGAATAAAAACGTTATAAATTTAGAAGGATAAATTTCATTTCTTACGTCTGAAGTTTAAGTTTATTACAAGTAAAACCCCATCCTCTTATTAAATAACAATAATCTCCCTTAAATTAATTGTTTCATTCTAACCACTCTCTAGCCCCACCACCCCTCTTTCTAGTTACACCTCCATCTTGTTTCTCTCATGAACTTATTTAACTATGTTTAAATACAAGGTAAATTCACAATTGTGCAACGTGTAATCTAATTCAAACTATCTAAATGTATGAGTATATACACAAATAATACATATCTACATATGTTCACAATAAAACACAAATCAACCAAGTTTCAAACTCAGAGAAATATAAGTAATTTAATAGAGCGAGAAAAATGGAACCGACTTGTCAGATTTGAGATGTTGACTACGTTATGATTTACTAGAATGACCAAATTTTAGCTTTCAATTAAAAGTAGAACCGCAGAGATATCGAAGATTTAAGCTTTGTAGGTTTACTCCAGGTTTCTCACAATTTGGACGAAACTCTTTTGAATTTGGTAGCGTTAATAAACACTATATAACTCAATAAAGATTGAGTGTTGTCTAAAAATGTATAAGTGATTATTAGTAATTTTAAAGTTTATTTCTCGCAAAATTGAGCAAAATAGTGGTATATATAGGATATGGAAAAAAAACGATTGTTGCACCAATTTGGCTTCGGTTTTGGGAGATGATGTAGTGTAATTAGGCTTATGAACAGTAGATGTATATAATCTGACTTAAAATTCCTCACTTACAACATATGAATTTGGTCGGCTTAAGTAAGAATTGGCCGGGAGACAATATCCCAAAATAAAGGCTACACATGTTAGGAATTGGAAAAAAAAAGAAATTTTATATTTCACAACTAAACCCTAGATTCTGATCAAAATTCATATAATTTGATTTAAATAAAGTTAATTTATGCAATTGAAATTTGAAACATGTTTGAATCAATTTGGTAAAGAATGTGTGCACAATTTGAATTTAAAATAGAAATGACTTTCATGTCAGCGTAAATTGATTGACTGATCAAGCCATTCGGCTGACCAATATTCATAAGTTCTAAAACCTTTCAGTCTTTGGTCCAATCAATCGATTAAACAATTGATGGAGCCAAGGGATCCTAATTCCCTGGTCTAATCAGTTGATCAATTGTTACATTCAATTGCTCAATGGTGTAGGTGTTGAGATATTTTACTTCTTGAATATCTGTCACTTTTAGATCCCATGCTTTAGAAAGAGATCTCAAAATCTTTCGGACTTTCTTTGACATAGAGTATGATTTCTTGAGGGCATTGAGACTACTGTAGATGTTTGTGAAGCTCATGTACATGTCCTGAATTGATTCCAATTCACCCACTTTGAAAAGCTTAAATTGATGAATCAACACATTGATTTTTTATTCTTTGACTTGATTTGTTCCCCTGTTCATGATTTCTAGAGTGTCCCATATTTCTTTAGTCGATGAGAAACTTGATATTCAGTTATATCCATTGACATCTAATCTACAAAACAATTTAATGGCTAGGGCATTAATCGATAAAAGTTTATAATCATTCTCGTCTTACTTATCCTCCTTTTTATGAATGCCAATAGTTGAAGGAACATGCGGACTATTTTTAATAATAAGCCATGAATCATAGTTAGTAACTTGTAAAAACATTGTCATTTTTACTTCTCAGAAGACGTAGTCGTTTCCAATAAAAAGTGATGGCCTGTGCATAGATTGACCCAAGCGAGACTAGTGCCCAAGTGATGTGCCATGTGATCGATTAGTTAGCTTGTTATACCAAATAAGCTGGGTTAGCTCTGGTACCAATTGTTGGCCAAAAGTACTACACAAGAGGAGTGTGAATTGGGTAGTTTAAAATTAATCTAAGTGTTCTGAACCTTTTTAAATTTTTATCTAATTTTGTCTCACTTAGATTTTCAGCGAAAACGTATTAACCAAGCACACAAACACACAACAAAACAAAGAAGTAATAGAAACAGTGACACATAAGATTTTATTGTAGTTAAGACAAGCTAATGTCACCTATATTTACTCATCTAAGCTCTTGTAAGGAATTTAATTTACTAAATCTGATTCACTTCTCTAGTGAGAATCAAACCCTTACACATAGTTTGAGTGAGTTATCCTTACACTCAAACAAACCCTTACTTGGAGTAATTACATTTAAGTCCAAGTTACATATTCTTGAAAATACAAAAAATATCTTATAGAGTTTCTAACAATACTTATGAATATCAATCATAATTCAACTCGACTAAATGTGATAGAAGTGAACACGATATACAAATATTCAGATATATAATTTCATCTTAATTTATATGGTTAATCAAACTGAGAGCGTGGACAAATAATCTAGATAAAATCAATTAAATCGTTTAACTCGATTAATAAATAGATCAAATTTAAAGAAGCAAGTTCATATAACAATTTGTAACACTTCAGTAATCTAGATAAGATAATTTCCAATTCAATAAAGATTATTGATAAATCACCAGAGTTATACTCAAATAAAAATATTTCTTATTCAAATCTTGAGTATTTTTAATAAGAAATTTTATCACAGATAATAGCAAATACTGTTAGATCATAGATATATACAATTAAATTCTAAATTAGATCTTAATGAATAAAATATGGAATGATCGCACCAGGATAGGAAGAATAACAATACAAGTGTGAACTTCAGCCCGGATAGTACTCAACGCAAAAGCTTCTAATTAATCTCATAATATTATGCTCTCAAAGATGAATCACAAGGAGATTAATTTTCAGATTTTCCCAAATATTTTCACTTTTTTCTTGTTATTTTTTGGTGAGTTTTCGTGATATTTAATGGATTATTTTTCAAATACTCCCAGTAGTCACAAAATCAAATTTTCTTCCCTAAAACTTAGTCCATTGACCAAAAACTTTGAACCTCTTAATTCATCTCAAAAATATTTGAATTTTGCCATATATTTGGACACTAAATAGCTCAAATACATTAGTAATCATTTAAAAAATGTGCAACTATTAATCTAGAATTCAAAGGAGTCAAGAATCACGAGCAGGGTCTTGAAAATTGGAGCTTTAAGGACTAAAGTAGAATATCATAAAAACCCATTTTCAAAAAATCTTTAATACATTCTCTTTCAAAATATTTCTAATAATAAGTATATAATTTAAGAAAATTAGAAAAATATTTTAGAAATAATTTTTGTTAAAAACAATGCAAACAGATTCTGAAAAATGTTTGTAATTGATACAAATTTGATGAAATTCATTCGACTGCCTATACCAAACAGTTGACTAGATTGTTTTACACATAGGCCATTCTTGTCGTTTTGTTGAAAATGGCTGATTGCCCTAAAGAACCAATCGAGTGATTTAGTCAAGTTTTAACATTTTGATCCTATGACCCAAACCGGTCGACCGACCTATCAAAACGGTCGACCGTTTTGCCTCTTTTCTTAAAGATTCACTACAGTTTCCAATTGGTTGACCGCCCTAGTCTACCAATCAACTAGATTTCAACAATTTTGAATATTAGTTACATTCAGCTAATTGTTTTAACCCCTTGGTTGATTGTTTTGAACACTATACCACTTAATTATGCATGAATATTGATGTAAGACATATATATTTGGTACCTTGCAAAACTAAGGGTTAATAGACAACATTTAGCAATTTTAACATGTTCAATATGACGTGTGTGATCTTATTCAAGTGGAATAATCAATAGACAAGTATAAGTGCTATTTTTACCTATTATGTATAAAAAAATCAGCTCTTCGAAAAAATATTGATTGTCCAATCCATTGCTTCTCATTAGTCTCGAGCTCTTCTTCATCATTTCTTGTTTTGATTTAAACTCCTTAAGTCTGTCACATTCCTCAACGAGTGAATTAGTCCAAAAAACCATCAAGTTATTGTAATCATCACTAAGGGATTAAACTCTTTAGGGTTAACAATACTTTTGTTACTAAGTGAATTTTTAAACCTATTAATATTTTGATCTAATTATATCTCGGATGCTAATTTTAGTATTAAAAGTTGATTTCTCTGTTTTAGGGGTCAAGATGACCATAAATAAAAAATCATTGGGGGTCTCTTAGTCTCTGAAAAAATTGAGAATATTTGAAATAGTACATATTAACATTCATTTTATCTTTTCAAAACACTAATATCGTTTTTTCTGAGTCTTTAATATAATTGAATGATTTTTTTCTCACACAATTGAATTGTTGGTAATACTAACAAAGTAACATCATTTCATGGTTATTTAGTATAAGAAAAATAACTTTTGTTGTCATTTAGACAATTTTTTAACATTTCCTTAATATTATAAATTGGTTGAAGGAAATGTCGTCTGTATTTTGGAGCTTGATATCCCTTCCAATGATTATTCAGTTGGGAACATTATTCTAAAAAAATGGGAGATAAATGCAGAATCATTTTTAATAATGGAGGGTAGAAGGGGTAGGGGTAGGCGAGGGTTGGGGTAGGAGGGTTAGTGTGTGTGTGTGTGTGGGGGGGGGGGGGGGGGGGGGGGGTAAGCCTCCCTCCCTTCCTCCCCCTAACCCCTCCCTTCTTGCCCACCTCCCCACCTCCCTTGTACCTCCTCCCTACCCCTTCCTCCTACTCCTCCACCCTCTCCCCTTTCTCTTACCCCTTGCCTCCTACCCAATGGTCTAATCCATAATTATTCCATTTTAATTTTAAATTTAGTATTAATCCATTAATTATATTTTGTCTTATATTTTAGTCTTATGATCAATGTTTCCGTATATATCCAATACTTCCAATTAATATTTGAATCGTCACCCAGTGACACCACTGTTGTACTTAAGTTCGCCAAAATCCCGCCCTCGAAATTTAATTTAGCTACATGTAAATATTATTTTTGTGTACTTTTTGATTACATGTAACCATTTATTTAGTGTATTTTTTTAATTATATGTAACTATTTTTTTTAATATAATTTTAATTACATTTTAATGTATTTTTGGTATATTTTTAGTGTATTTTTTTTTAGTTATATTCATGTAATTTTTTGTTGATCGACAATCAAAAAATTAGTTCAATGAAAAAGTATACTAAACAATTATTCAAATGTAACTAAAAAAAAAATCGGTGATTGACGTCTAGAGTTTTGATAACTCGCAGTCAGTGGTGGTCGTAATTCAGCGTTCAAAGACGATGGGATAGCGGATAGCGACGCAATCCTAATTGGAATATTAATATTTTTATGAACTCTAATAAATAAGATTAAAATTAAAATTACTTATTTGGTTCGAGATTTTTTACTAATTTTGTCCCATTTGTAGGACTTCCATCCCAAGATTCAACCATGAAAGAATTAATTAATTTCCACCCCAAAGTTTCTTAATTTCTATAACACCTATATTGCAATTTTTTGGTTTGACAAAACACAAAATTTAAATAGTTTTTTTTTTTGTTTTTAATCTAGATAATATATGTTGATTCTTGTACGCTATTCTTCAAAATCTCTCGATTTCTTTTGGCTCAGATTCTCAATTGGAAGAAATTGTTCCAAAGCTTTTGCCACTCAAAGTGAAGGACCTTCCATTTATCAAGACGAAAAATGAAGAAGATTTCTACCATTTAATAGGAGGCATGATAGGGAAAACTAGAGAATCTTCAGGGATCATCCTGAATTCTTTCAAAGAACTAGAAGAATCTTCACTGTCAATTCTCGAGCACGAGTTTTCGATCCCAAATTTCCCGATCGGATCTTTCCATAAATATTTTCCGGCCACCTCAAGCAGCCTACTAGAACACGACAAAAGCTCCGTCTCTTGGCTTGATACCCAGAAACCCAATTCAGTAATATACGTGAGTTTCGGGAGCATTGCAACAATTGAAGAAACAGAGTTCCTAGAAATAGCTCACGGATTGGTCAACAGCAATCAACCTTTCCTATGGGTGGTTCGGCCCAGATTAGTCTGCGGGTCAGATTGGATCGAATTCTTGCCCAACGGGTTAATAGAACATATTAATCGGAGGGGACACATAGTGAAATGGGCCCCACAACAGGAAGTATTGGCCCATCCTGCTACAAGTGGGTTTTGGACTCACTGCGGGTGGAATTCAACTCTGGAGAGCATATGCGAAGGCGTTCCGATGATTTGTTCACCTTGTTTTGGCGATCAATTGGTGAACTCAAGGTATATAAGTGATGTTTGGAAGATTGGAGTGGAACTGGAGGATGGTTTAAAGAGAGAAGACATCAATAGGGCTATTAGGAGAGTAATGGTGGAGAGAGAAGGGGAAGACATGAGATTCAGAATCATGGAACTCAAAGAGAAGGTAGATTGCAGTCTAAAAGAAGGAGGATCCTCAACGGGATCATTACAAAGTTTGATTGATTACATTTTGTCATTGTAATGCTACTATTTACTATTTTGTCTGTAGTTCTATATCTTTAACCAGACGCTCCAACGATTATTTGTGGGGATGTTGCATCGGTGCAACAACATCTTCAACCCTTGATTTTAGGAGCATGCACCATTTAGTCTCAAAATACAAAAGAAATTATCAATTATTTCCATCACTTTTTTTTTTTGTACCAATAAGTTCTTTTGTCTTTTTCTAACCAAAATACTCCTAATATGGATATTGAATGTAACATCAAAATTATTAATTTTTTTTTTTTTTTTTATGTTATTTTTTTCTAACCAAATGCTCCTCATGTGGATATTGAATGTAACATCAAAATTATTAATTTTTTTTTATGTTATTTTTTTCTAACCAAATGCTCCTCATGTGGATATTGAATATAACATCAATTATTCTCTTGTTTTGCATTACGTTTAGTAACGATTTTATCCTAAAATCAAGATTTTTTTTTTTTTTTTTGGAAAATATAAAAAGTAACAAAAAGTCATAAAGTTTGGGGTGAAAGCTGTAATTTATGGCGGCGGCGACCGGCAACCAACGGCGACGACGGCTGCTGACAGCGGTGGTGCACCAATTTGACGACCTTTTTTCTCGATGTGAAACTCACGGGAGGGTATTTCAGTAAATTCAATCCTCACCATTTTTGAAAATGAGACTAATTGATGCAAGAAAATGTGTTGATGGGACTAATTGGTGCAAGAAAAAAATGTTGATGGGACTAATCGGTGTAAATAAAAGTCAATAGGAATAGATGGTAAATAATTTCGTTTTTTGAAATTAATAGGTAATTTTCCCTTGATTTTGTTCCCCCCCCCCCCCCCCCCCCAAAAAAAAAAAAAAAAATGATCTAAAATCATCCGGTTAAGAATATCGGCACAACCGGTTAGGAATCGGTGATTCCTAATTGCATTGTGCACCTATGTAGTTTTATTGATGTATCAGTTTATATTATTCGAATTCAATTACATAAGTGCCTACAAATTTTTTATTAGTTATTTGAATTGAGTCCCTAATCTTTTTGAAATGGTCATCGTTTAGTCAACGCAGTCCAATTAATGACCACGTAAACAGCTTAATTATAGAATAAAATTGTAAATTCCATTGAAGTGCTTGATATTTACAATTTAGCCGCTAACTATTTTTACATAATTCCCAATAGAAGAAGCTAATCCATCAGACCATATTTATTCATCCTAAATCGTTCAATTAATCTTCGAATTGAATACTTCAATTTGTAAATTACTTGATTGATTTGTCATGTTATCACAAAGAAGTTCCTATATTCTGATTGAAGAAGTTCACCATTTAGAATTAAACCATAATTGGACCACATAGTTCCTATTTTCTCAAGATCCTCTAATTAATCGTTTAATTAACCATGTTTACTTATAAGTCATGTAAGTTGTTGGCCCAACTACCCAAGAGGGGATAAATTTGGTAGTTTAAAACATAAAAGTGATTGTGCCCCTTTTTAAAATTTCTTATCAGATTTTATCTTTGTTAGCCGAAGCGTATAAAAGTAAGCACACGCAAACACAACCAAACAGAGTAGAGATAGAGATATTGACACGCTGAATTATATAGTAATCCATCAAACACTCTTTCCTACGCCTGTTTCCTTGAGCTCTGGCAGGAAATTTAATTCATTAAATTTTGATCCTCTTCCCGGGTGAAAATACAACCAATTTGAGTAAATTCCCCTTATATTAAAACACTCTTTTAGTTGGGCAATTTACACTTAAGTTCAACCTTCAAATCTCATAGATATAAAAAATTCACACAGAATTTCTACAAACACTTATAAATATCAATTATAATTACAATCCGACTAAGTGTGATAGAAGTGACGATGAACAAATATTCAAATTTTTAATTTTGTGTTAATTTATATGGTTAATCAATTGAGCAAGTATACATAATCCAAATAAAATTAATTAAATCATTTCACTCGATAAGCAATAAAGTTTATATTATAATCTTAGTGAATAAGGAAAGATATCATCGGGATTAGAAGATATAGATCAGTGCAAATGAAATTTAATCGGGACACAAAAATCAGCATAAGCATTTTTCAGTTGTCTCATAAAATTTTGCTCTCAAAGTAGAATTTCAAGAAGATAATTTTTCAGATTTTTTGCCAATATTTTTCTCTATCTTCTTGTTTATTTTGAATGAGTTTTTGAGATATTTTATTCCTGATTTTTCATTATCCTCCAATAGTAAAAAGAAAATCATATTTTTTCCTAATAGTTAGGCCATTGGTGGTAGACTTTGACCCCCTTACTCAAGAAAAGTAGAGTTTTCTTAATGAACATGGACAATAAATAGGTACAGATTCAATTCAAAGATCAACAATTAATCTTGACTTGCCAAAAAGTCATACGGGAAGATTTACAAAATCTAAAAAAATAGGGACAAAAATAGAAAATGAATAAAGTCTTTATTTTAAAAAATTTAATACATAAAATTCTTTCAAAATATATATCATGTAAAACTATTTTAAAAATATTTTCTGTTAAAAACAGTGCAAAAATATTTTTAAAAAACGTTCATGAAAATTCAAATCTGAAGCAATTCAGTCGACTGGATGGCCTATTCGATCAATCCATCGATTCAAAACTTATGCATTTTTGGCCTACTACTTTCACCGATCGACGACTTCTTAAGTCGGTTGATCAACTTAGTTTTTCAGCCCATTCACCTTTTAGCTTTAACGCCTTCCAACATATTCGATCTACTTTCAACGATCGATGACTTGTCAACTCGGTTAATCGACTTAATCAATTTTTCAAGACATTCACCTTTCAACTTTAACTGATTGATCATCTAACATATTTGGTTCACCGTTTGACATTAATTTTTATCAGTTCAACTCTCTGTAAAATCCGGTCGACTGACCCATTAATTTGGTCGACCGTTTTGACCAAAAATTTCAACTTTTGAAATACAGTTGCAATCAATTGACCGTTTTATCAATTTGATTGACCGTTTTGAACTTAAAAATACCTATTTATGCATCAAAATAAACTAAGTACGTTTATATTCATAACCATGCATAACTGGTGATAAAAACACACAAAATAAAGGGTTTTAAAGCATGATTAGTATTTTTGTGAGATCCTAATCTAGTTGAAATTAAACTGATAAATATAAGTGTTGTTTACCTATAAGATACAAAAAAAAAAAAAAAAAAAAAATGTTTGGAAAAAAATCTTGATTGTCTATTTGATTTCCTTTTTTTGCTCCAAGTTCATCTCGATTCAGATTAAAATCCACTCAACTATAACACATCTCAAACAATAGGATTACTCCAGAAAATTATCAAGTTAATGTAATCATCAAAATCATCAAATAGGGGTTAAACCCTTTAAGGTTAACCTATGTTAAGATAATTGAGAGACAGAATGTTGAGAGAATATGAAGTGATAAAAAAGGGCAATCAGGTGCTACAAAACTTTCGCTATGTGCAGGGTCTGGGGAAGGGTCGAACCACTTAAGTCTATTGTACACAACCTTACCTTACTTCTTTTGCAAGACGTTGTTTCCACGACTCGAACCCGTGACCTCCAAGGTCATATGGCGACAACTTCTACCATTGCGTTGAGGCTTCCCTTCAGAATATGGAGTGATACATATTGATATTATGGAGAAGTACAAAGACGAAGATTTACAATGGAAATACATATAGGAGACTAAGGAAACCCAAGGGTTTGAATTTTAACATAATGGGCCAAGCCCGTGTACATATATTAGCATCCTCCTTCAAACTCAAGGAAGTAAATGAGACGTGAACTTGAGTTTGGAAATTAGAGTGTGAAAGCGTCCAGGTGGATAAGTCTTTATAAAAATATCTGTTGTCTGATCGGCTGAACTAATGGATTGTAGACGAATAGTATTTTGAAGAGTATGGTGACGGATGAAGTGGCAATAAGTCTCAATGTGTTTTGTACGCTCGTGGAATACATCATTGTGGGCGATTTGAATAGCAATAATATTGTCACAATATAAATCAATTGTAGAAGGAGAGGAGATTCCCATGTTAGTGAGAAGCCAGCGAAGCCAAAGTAGTTCTTGTGACGTATCAATGATGATATGGTATTCAGCTTCAGTACAAGAGCGAGTAATCACAATTTATTTTTTACTGCGCAAATAAATGAGAGAGTTGCCCAAGAAGAAATAATAACTAGTGGTTGAGCATCTGTTAGTGGGATCTCTAGACCAATCGGTAACAGAATACAACTGTAAGATGAGTGGACTGGACTGATAAATGAAGTCCGTGAAACAAGGTACCATTGACATATTAAAGAATGCGAAAGATAACCGAGTAATCAGTGGTCTGAGAAGTGAACAAGAACTGACTTGATGGATGGTATAGGTGATGTCTGGGTGAATGATAGTAAGGTATACCAAACTTCGAACCAATTGGCGAAATAGAGTAGTATCTGAAAGAGGTGAACCATCTAGTGAATTGAGTCTGATATTCTGCACTAGAGGAGGAGTGATAGTGGTAGAGTTAGTGATGTCAGCCTTGGAAATAAGATTCGAGGCATATTTTTCATGAGAGATAATATCAATCTGAACTAGATAAGACTTTGAGGCCAAGAAAATTGGTAAGTATACCAAAATCTTTCATCTTGAATTATCCACTGAGAAACTTTTTGAGTTCAGAGATACTGCATAAGGATAACACTATTAATGGGCCACTATTGTCAGTGTGGCGAAGAAGTAGGCCAAATTATGAGCACTGGATGTGAACCAAAACTGATGAATGGTAGTGTTGAATGTTATGATCCAGGCATGTGGAACTTGTTTCAAACGATATAAGACATGACTAAGGTGACAAACTTTAAATGGATGAGCAACTTGTCTAGTAGAGTTATTCATGTAAATTTTCTCAAGAAGATCGCCATTGGGAAATGTATTTTTTACATCCATCTAAAAGAGAGTTTATTTTCGAATGACGGCAATCGTAAGAAAAGTACGAACAGATGTGAGCCTCACTACTAGAACAAATATCTCTTCGTTATCAATTTCATATTCTGGAGAAAATCCCTTGGTAACAAGTCGATCTTTATGGTGTTCAACAGAACCATCAAAAAGTTTTTTAATCTTAGACACCCACTTGCATCCAATAGGAGTTTCCCCAAGGAAAAGGTCAACAAGATCCCTAGTGTGAGTTTTGGCTAGGGCTTGAAGTTCTTTGTCTATTGCTTTCTATCAAAGAGAATTCGTACTAGCCTACTCATAGAATTGAGGCCCACGCGATTAAGTATAGTGGAAAATCAACGATAATCAGCGAGATAAGGGGATGATAAGTTACTCTGGTAGAGCAGCGAGAGTAATCTGGAGGATGACTCTCAAAGGGAGTCGGTGTAGAGTCATTAGTCATAGGAAGAGCCTCGGGCACTAACGATTAAGCCAGAGGGGTGAGACCAGTTGGTGGTTCTAGAGTTGGAGGGGTGAGATTAGCTGGTGGATCTGAGATAGGCTCAACAGTACCTGAAATTATATCTTCAGGAAACAACTTAATAGATGGATCAATAAAGAATCTGAAGTTAGTAATGGTTGAAATATCAAATGACCGTAAGAAAAAAAACATTTTGTGTTCCCAAAAAATGATATGACGAGAGACATGAAGAGTTTTAGAGATGGGGTCCCAACATCGGTACTCTTTATATTCAATGTCCTATCCCAGAAAACAACACACGTGAGCCCTTGGTTCCAGTTTGTTGTGTTAATGTGGTTTGAGAAGAATAAAACAAGCACAACCAAAAACTTTGAGTTTGGAGTATGTGGGAAGGTTGTCGAAAGACGCTCAAATAGAAACTGAGGCTGGATTGTAGCGGAAAGGACATTGTTTATTGTGTATACTGCAATTAAGGTAGCTTCACCCAAAAAACGCTCAAGACAGGATAAATAAATTATGAGTAAAAGAAATGTGTCAAGAATGTGTATATGTTTGCATTCAGCTCATCCATTTTGTCGGAAGGTTCCGAGACACGAGCAGTGGGAGAGCATGCCATTTTTGTGAAACAAGTTTTGAAAAGCACAATCCTTGTATTCCATTACATTATTTGAACAAAAAACTTTGATATTTTGAGAAAATTGATTTTGAACCATAGGAAAAAAACTCATAATATATTTGGAATAATTCATATTTATTTTTCATGAGAAATAACCATGTATATTGAGAGTAGTCATCCACAAATTTAACAAAAATAACTAGAACCACCCATTGTTGCATAAGGAGAAGGCCCTTAAATATCATAATGCACTAAAGTAAAGGGTGCAAGGGAAACATATTGACTCTCATTAAAAGGTAAAGTTGATTATTTTGCAAGTTGACAATGAATACAATGAAAAGACTCATGCTAAATCGAACCTAACAGACCACTTGAAATAAGATATTGGAGACGATTGGATAAACTGTGACCTAACCGAGAGTGCCACAATTCCATAGGTATGAGTGCTGGGATGGAGTGTCACACCCCTCCCCGGGCCCTCCATTGTCCGCGGTTAGACGTGACACCGACTTGACGTTACCTGACTAATTAACTATATATATATATATATATATATATATATATATATATATATATATATATATATATATATATATATATATATATATATATATATACATGCTATATTTATTTATTTTTTGCAAAAATATATTTACCCATTTCAAAATTTGGGAATACACCTGTCCCAAATATTAACAAAAAAAACCACAACAAAACTACTGAACCATCTACGGTTCACACCTGTCCGACCAACTCTCCCAAAACGCCATTATCTCCTGACTCTACCTAGTGCCAATAGTGGACCCGACTCTAGCTGCGGCACCTGAATCAAATATTTTATTAGTGTACTGTCTTCATAATAAAAATAATTTATGGATCAAACATAATTATCAAATACCACTTTTAAAAATATAATACAATATAACCGCATACCATGTCAGAATAAAATTCCACTATCATTATTGCAATAAGATAATATATTTAAATCAATCAATCCAAATATTTCGACATATAATAAAATACCGCACTCATATTTTCCTACTAACCATAGGATCGTTTCACCTCACGATCGGGAGTTACGACGGTACCGTAACCTATACAACTGTGTCATCTAAAGTGACTATCAGTGTTAGAGCCATTTAATATCCCTAATGGTAGCGGCAGCCACCTGCAGGACTTGTACTCCTAATAGGTCCATATATATCCACCCTGCAGGACTTGCTCGACATGTAACAACAAATATCCACCCTGCAAGTCTTACCTGACAGGTAACAAATTATATTCACCTTGCAGGATTTGCCTAACAAGTAACAACAAATATCCACCATACAGGTCTTGTCTGACAGGTAATCCACATCTTGCAGGACATACCCTCCTGACGAGAAGACAACTATGACATAGTCGGATAATAAACCATTTTCCACATTTAAAAATTTACTTGATCCGCATAACGTCATAAAATAATCCCTTTTAATAAAACTATTTTTTTTTTCCACATTTTAGTACGAAAATATAAGTTGACAATTTACGTAGAAGATAGTATACTCACCTCGATTTTTGCGCTACCAAAAACACTATTGCCAGAATGTTAAGAATGCTATATGGGCGGCGACGCCTGTGAGCCTAGCAGCGATAGGGCCTAAATTAATAATTTATTTAAAATAAACCTAATATGTAATACGTGGCCCTAAAATGTATCATTTTCCATTCCCCAAATTTTGATTATACGAAATTACAATACGCCCGCTTTCCTATGTCAAGATTAACTGTACGAACAAAATACTATTACTACAGTTATCATTTTAAAGCAATTGACAATATTTCACTTTAAACTAATTTTTTTTCCCACAAAATAAATAAACTTAAACCCAGTACATTTTTTTTTTCCAAACCTATATATATATGTGTGTGTGTGTATATGTGTGCGTATATACATATATGTATGTATATTTATATATATTTATGTATATGCTGTTTGAAAACCAAATAAATAAAATACCCAAACAATTAATAAAATAAAACAAAGGAAGAGTCTTACCTCAAGTTTCAAGTGGTCATTATCCAAAAGGGAAAAGAAAATGGGTTTAAAAAATGGAGAAATGGAATGAGCCAACTTCTATCAACACACATAAAGAGTGAGAGAAATAGTTTTGTTCATTGCCTTGCCTTGGTCGTTTTCCCTTCTTGTTCTTTACCAAGTGTGGCCACATGGGACCCATGCATGTTTGATATCCCTTATTGTTGTGACTAATAAAATAAATTACATACATCTCCCTCCACTTAATCTTTAAATATCATATAAATCTGAAATTAAAATTAACATTTTAAAATAGCAATTGATCCCCATATTTTTAAAAGTCAAAAATTGAAATTAACATATTAACCCCTTAATTTTTTGGAAAAAGTACAATTTAGACCCTCTAACTATTAACAAATTTCTAAGTGGTCCCTCTAAGTTTCGGCGTTTCATTTCAAACCATCTACGTATCGAAACGGCTTTAATTGGTCCTTCCGTCAGAGATTCTGTTAAAACTAACAGAATCTCAGGGGTAAATGCATCACGTTTTTTAAATTTTTAATTATTTTTTAATATATATGTGTGTATATATATATATATATATATATTGAGATTTCTCTCTCTTCTTCCCCTTCCTCTTTCTCTTTCTCCTTCTCCCTCTCTCCTTCTCTCTTCCTCTCTTTCCTTCCCTCTTCTCCCCGTCATCTCCCTGTTGCAAGGGTAGAACTCACCCTCTGTTTCGGGGGTGGATCACCCCCGCAACAGGGGGTGAAACCACCCCTTGTTGCAGGGGGTGGAACTCACCTCCATGTATTCGGTGATCTCTCTCTTATCCCTCTCTCCCCGCCATTGTTCGTCTCCCCCTTTTCTCTTTCTAAAACCTTACCCGTGTATCATGTGATGACCACATACCCATGATTCTATGTCCATGTTGCATGGCTCTCTCTACACGATTGCATGTAACACTCTTTCTCTACCTCACCCACGTTTGATAAATGTGATGTTTGTTCTTACCCACATCATCCATATATGCCTACCTACGTCTCTCTGTCTCCACAAAATCTCTCGTTTCTCTTTCTACCATGTTTCCACCACTCCCATGCACCAACCCATCTATTTCTCTCTCATCCATGCAAGTCTCTATTTTACTTTCTCTATCTACTCTCCCTCTCTCCGCCACCTTCCTCCCTCCCCCATAACAAGGGGTGAAAACACCCCCTATTACAGGGGTGAGTTCCACCCCTTATAACAGGGGGTGGAATACCCTGGATGTTCTCATCGTCAGCAGAAAATCCAACGGCGACAGTGATGTCACTCCTATTCTCCTTGCCCCACAGCCATACAAATCCTAATAATTAATAAAAAAAATGAAAACCCAAAAAAACCCAAAAGAGAAAAATTAACATTTTTTTTGGCAACCGAACCTTAATGAAGCTGGTGAATATGTTGGTGAGGTATGAAGAGTGCTGATCGGGGGTGTAGACTTTGTAAGGAAAAGGGTCGACGTAGTAGTTTTGAAGGAAATCGCTGCTGTAGGCGCCGGCTAAATATAATGCGTCTTTGAGTATCGACGCCGCTTTTTGGCTGCTGGCGACATTTGCTAATTTGGATTGGTATTCTTTGTAGTACTGGAACTGTTGAGATAGCGGAATTGCATGCTGTAATGAAATTCAAAAGGCAAAAACTATAATTTAGTGGACTGTTTGGTTGGATTCATTGGTACCCAAAAGCCAATTTTGAAATTAGATTAAAGATTTCTTATGTTTAGGACTGCTGTTTTGTCATCGTAGTCGGAGGTGGCGGAGGCGAAATTAGCTCCGATGAGAAGGTTTTTGCCGGAGTCTTGTGGGCTTAGATACGCCAGCGGGTAAGTAATAAAAACTTTACCGGTGATATCAGTGGCTAATTTGCCATTGCAGAACCTTCTGGTAGCTCTGTGATTGACGAAATCTCTTCCGTAGGGTGGGTAATCGGCCTTGAAAAGAGTCGGAACATAGTCATTGTTCCCCACGTCGACGGCCGAGTCTCCAAACGTAATGATCACCGGAACGAGTTGAGTGGTGCCATTTCTGGATACCAATGCAGATGCCAAAAACAGAGCAAGAACTCTCCATAAACCAATACCCATTTTGCACAAGTTTGGTTTATGCAAATTGCAATTGAATAACAGAAATTTTCAGCTATTTAAGGTGATCATTCAACTACTAAATAAGGAGCAGTGGGAAGTGGTTGGGGAGATCATAAATGGTGGTGGAATCGGCCATTGGGGGAGGGGCACGGCTATGACAGGGCGGGATCACATTTTAAAAAAATAAAAAAAATCATTTGATCCCGCCCTTGTGAAGGGCGGGATCAAATAAAAAAAAAAAAAAAAAAAAAATTACTGATCCCGCTTTTGTGAAGGGTGGGATCAAATTAAATTAATTTTTTTTGATTCCGCCGCTCACAAGCGCGGGATCAAAAAAAAAAAAAATTCGATTTCGCCCTTCACAAGGGCAAAATGCATTACTCCCGTAATTAAGTTAAAACATCAATGCTTTCAGTATTTTTTTTTTTAATATTTAATAGGTAAACAACTCGGAAATAAAAAAGAAAAAAATATTAAAAAAATTTAAAAACAGTAAAAATACCATTTTGCCCCAAGATTCTGTTAGTCTTAACAGATTTTCTAATGGAATGACCATTTAAAAACGTTATAATACGTAGAGGGTTTAAAATGAAACGCCGAAATTTAGAGGGACCACTTAGAAATATGTCAATAGTTAGATGGTCTAAATTATACTTTTCTTTAATTTTTTTTTAAGGTAAAATTTAAATGACGTAATGGACCCTATTATTTCTAAAATATTCTAAAATGCAACTAAAAATTATGCAAGTGCAAAACTCAAGTCTTACAATCCTTCTCTCCTAAAAGAAATTTCGTCCCAAAATTCTAGTTATCTTGAATGAATAAATGTGGATATCTATTCCTCATCTCATCATTTTGTTCCCATGTCACTTCCTCCATCGATTGACTGCGCCAGAGCACCTTCACCTAGGGATGTCACTGGTTCAGTTTTGGTCCGATTTCATATAAAACCAAAACCACTAGAAATATATCAAGCCAAAACCAAAACCGTCGGTTCGGTTTTAAAACCAAACCATTTAAATTTACACAAAACCAAAACCAAGACCGTGAACCGCAAAATCATTTAAGATATTTTAATTTTATAACAAGAAAAAATAAAACCAAAATCACAAATCGTTGTTTTTTTATATATAAACAAAAACATAGTTAAAATATCAAACATAAGTTCTTAAAAAAAAAAACACACACACACACAAAATAATCATAATTAAAATTTTCAACCAGTAACCATAATTAAAGTTTCTAAACAATAACCATGATTAAAATATAATAGTAGGCCACAACAATGTTGTTTTGGTTTGGCACCAAGAACAAAACGACGTTGTTTTGTCAAAAACGACGTCGTTTCTAAGGATGATTTTTTTTTTATCTTTTTTTTTTTCAATTCATTTTATTATATCTATTAGGACACTATTAATTGACCTTTAATTTCAATATTAATATTTTTTTTAATTTATTTTATTATATGTATTAAGACACAATTAATTGACCTATAATTAAATTATTCAATTACAATAAGACACAAAATTGTGTCCTAATATAATTTTTGTTTTTAGGTCACTATTTGTTGTCCCTTTATATTATATATAGAATATTAATATTTTTTCACTAATTTAATTTTATCGGGCCACTACTTTTTGCCCTTTAAACAATTGATTATATATTAGTTTTTAATAAAATAATAAAAATCAATATTAAAAATATCAAATTTACTTTTATGCAATACTTTCAATTGTGTGCCTCGAAAAGCACCTTTATAGGGCACGCCACATATAGTGTCCTAATAAAAGTGTCCTAATAGACAATTTTTGTTGTAGTGAGAGGGGTTAAAAGTGCAAATAAATAAAGATATATATATGAATTAAATATATATAAAAAATAAGAGTATATATGAATTAAAATATTTTTAAGATATCAGTTTAACGATTTCACAGTTTGGTTTGTGGTTCGGTTTCACAGTTTCTATCCCAAAACCAAACCCAAAACTAAAACCACTTCGGTTGCTAATTTCAAAACCAAAACCACAACCAAACCATTTAGTCAATTTTAAAACCGGACCATTCGGTTTGGTTTTTCTCGGTTACCCATCGGTTCGGTTTTTTGTGGCATTCCTACTTTCACCAATGGAATCGTTTTTGTCCGTAACACTTGATCTTTACGGTTCAGAATTTGGACTGACTCCTCAACGTATGTCAGATCTTCTTTCAATTTGATTGGTTGAGAAGTCAACACATGCGAATGGTCTCACACATATTTCCTGAACATCGACATGTGAAAAACATCATGTAATTTGGATAATTCTAGCGGTAGGGCTAGACGATAGGCAACCATGCCAACACGTTCTAGAATCTCTTACGGCCCGATATACCTCGGACTTAGCTTTTCCTTCTTCCCGAATCTCATTATGCCATTCCACGAGAATATACGCAAAAACACATGATCACTCACTTCAAATTCCAACTCCCGCCTATGTTTGTTAGCATAGCTCTTCTGCCGACTCTAAGCAGTCTTCAGTCTTTCCTGAATCACTTTTACCTTATCTGCCGTCATCTGGGCTAAATCCGGTATCAATAATTTTCGTTCTCCCACTTCAGTCCAACAGACTAAAGTTCTGCATCTCCTACCATACAATGCTTCATATAGTGTCATCTCGATTGTCGAATGATAATTGTTATTATAGGAAACTCCATCAACGTCAAATGATCATCTCAACTACCAGGAAATTCTAGAACACAACCCCTCAACATATCTTTCAACGTTTAAATCGTACGCTTTGATTGGCCATTAGTCTGAGAATAGAAGGATGTGCTGAATTTTAACTTGGTACCCATAGCAGCTTGAAGACTCGGCTAGAACTTCAAAGTAAATCTCGGATCTCTATCAAACATTATGGAAACCAGCGCCGTGCAATCGGACAATCTCATCAAGATACAATTTTACGTACTTATCCAAGGATTACGTTGTCTTTACGACCAAAAAATGAGCAGACTTGGTGAGCCTATTAACAATCACCAAAATGGAATTATGTCCCTTTTGAGTGCGAGGTAATCTCGAAACGAAATCCATCGTGATATGTTCCTATTCGCACTTTGGGATAGGTAGAGTCTACAATAATCAACCTAGACGTTGGTGCTCAATCTTGACTTGCTGGCAAACGAGACACCTGGCAACAAATTCAGCAATTTTCCATTTTATTCCATTCCATCAATAGTGTTCTTGCAAATCCCGATACATTTTAGTATTGCATGGGTACATTGTGTATGCTGAGTTATGCGTTTCCTCCAAGATATCTTTCTTCAGATTAGCATTATTAGGCACACACAATCTATTTTCAAACATCAAAGCTTCATCGTTATCCAGGACATGATAGTCGGCTCTTTGACCATTCTTCACTTCATCTCTGATCTTTCCCGATTGGCCATCCGATTTCTGTGCCTCTATAATATGGTTGATTAATGTTGGTCTCAAAGTCAAAATCGCAAGCAACGCTGCCATCTGACCAACCGCCAACTAGATACGCAGATATCTCAACTCAGCATATAAATTAGCTTGAACAACTTGAAGATGTGCAATTGAACCTGCCGATTTGTGACTCAACGCATCTGTTACAACATTGCCCTTTCCAAGACGATAGTAAATAGTGCAGTCATAATCCTTGATTAACTCTATCCAACGTCACTGCCTCAGATTTAGTGCCTTCTGAGTAAATAAATATTTCAAACTATTGTGGTCAGTGTATATCTTGTATGTCTCGCCATACAGATAATGTCTATAGAGTTTCAGGGCAAACACAATCGCCGCCAATTCCAAATCCTGCGTTGGGTAGTTAGGCTCATGATTCTTTAATTACCGAGAGGCATATGCAATCACGTGACCATGTTTCATCAGTACACACCATAGCCCCTGGTGTGAAGCATCACTGTAGATCACAAAGTCACCACCTTCTGTCGGGAGAGAAAGTATTGGCGCAGATATCAGTCTATTTTTTAACTCCTAGAAACTTTATTCATATTTGTCACTCCACTCAAATTTAGATTCCTTGCGGGTTAATCGATTTAATGGGGCAGCTATAACAGAAAATCCATATACAAACCGACGATAATAACCCGCTAATCTCAAGAAGTTTCGAACTTCAGTAACACTTTTCGCCCTTTCCCATTAAACAACGGCTTTGAATTTCTTTGAATCAACTTGAATACCATCTCCTGAGATAACATGCCCCAAGAATACAACTTTATCCAACAAAAACTCACATTTACTGAATTTGGTTACAAATGCTTCTCTCGCAAAATCTGTAACACAATCTTGAGATGCTCTGCATTTTCTTCTTTATTTTGGGAATAGATCAATATATCATCAATGAACACGATAATAAACTGATCTAAGTAAGGCTGGAAGATTCGATTCATCAAATCCATAAAGGCAACAGGGGCATTCGTCAATCCAAACGGCATAACTAGAAATTCATAATGGTCATACCTCGTACGGAACGCCGTTTTCGACACATCACTATCTTTGACTTTTAGCTGAAAGATCTATTTTGGAAAACACCCTATCCTGCTGAAATTGGTCGAACATATAATCAATTCTAGGCAACGGGTATTTATTACGAACCGTAACCTTATTCAACTGCTTGTAATCAATACATATCCTCAGCGTGCCATCCTTCTTCTTTACGAATAACATTGGAGCTCCCCATGGAGATATACTAGGTCTGATAAACCCGTGATCTAATAGATCTTGCAACTTAATCTTCAATTTCTTTAGCTCGGTAGGAGCCATATGATAGGGTAGAATTGATATAGAAGAAGTTCCTAGGAGTAACTCGATAGTGAATTCAATTTCCCTATCCACTGGCAACCTTGACAATTCTTTTGGAAATACATCGATAAAATGCTCGACCACTGGAATATTTGTCACCTACACCTCATTCCCACTGGTGTCAATCACACGCGCGAGGTATCCCTAGCATCCCTTCTTTAAAAATTTTATAGCCTCTAGAACTGAGATCAAACTGACAAGGATAATGATTCGATCCCCCGAAAGTATGAACTCCGGCTCACCTGTGACTCGAAAAGTAACTTCCTTTTTAAAACAGTCCACTGTGGCATGATAATCGGATAGTAAATCCATACTTAGTATTACATCAAAATCGTGAATACTCAGGGGTATAGATCCACCAACAATTCTCTATTACCAATACGAAGCGAACTGTCTTTATACGCACTATCTATCAACACGAACTCGCCCATAGGAGTAGAGATAATAATATTATGTGACAGATAAGTGGGAAATTTGTGTACATGCATCATAAAGGTCGCCGAAATAAATGAATGAGTAGAACTGAGATCAATAAGTATACGTGCATCTATATTATATAAAGACATAATACATATAACCACATCCGGGGTAGTTTGGGAATCCTACCTCGTAGTAGGAAATACACGACCTTGAGTCGAAGGTCTACCGGTTGATCCTCTACTACACCCCTAAACACTACTAAGGCCAGCGCCACCCACACTGCTCGCAGAGGGTACAAATGTAACAACAGAGTTTGGACAATTCGGAGATATGTGACTCAGCTCATGACAATGAAAACATATTGGGCCTCCCGTGGGATAGTCCCTAGCGAAATGATCCGGTGATCCACATTGATAGCATACTAGTATCTCGGCTCGATTAACTATCTGGCTCTTACCCTGTCGTTACTGACCGAAACTCCGTCCGGATACATTCTGCTGTCGCCTAGAATAGGATTGTCCTGGACCTCGACTCCTCGCAGATTGGTCGCTTGTGGGGGCCTGAGTAAATGGTGGTCGCACTACAGCTCCTCGGGAAGTGCCACTTGAATATCTGTTAGGTGACTCGAATCTACTCTTCTTATACTGCTCACGGTTCTCGGCTGCTTCTCGGACATCATTCTCTATTAATTTCGTCATGTTTACCAATTCCGCATAACTTTTGATTTGCCTGCCCATCAACCTGGAATGTATTTCTAGATCAAATTCTTTCTAGAATTGTCTACATCTTGCCTCTTCTGTTTTTACCAAATCAGGAGCAAATCAGGGCAGGGCATCGAATCTGATTTCATACTGCAAAACGATCATCTTCCCCTGTTTCAGTGATATGAATTCCTCCTCCATCTGGAACCGATAGGATTCAGGAAAATATTTTTCATTAAACATTGCAACGAATCGATCCCAAGAAATCTCCTCGCTTGGAACTGAAATTAACCTCTTCATTTTCTCCCACTAATGTTCGGCCTCTCCTTTCAATTGGAAGGTGGAAAGAAGAACTTGGCTGTCATCGGTAATTCCCATTACCTTGAATATGTGCCCTACGCTCCTCAACCAATTTTCAACATCAGCAGTTCCCGTAAAAGCCGGGGGGTCCAATTCCTTGAATTTCTTCACAAGTACTACCTGGAAAATAGCTGCTTCGGTTTAGGCCTTCTGGCATTCCATCATCTTTGCCTACTGCTCTGTCAGTTGTGCAGCAGCCTGTAAAATTCGCTCAACTGCATCTAAACTTTCTTGCGTCCTATCCCTCTTCCTCTGGGATCCAATACTCCTAGTACTCTCATTTTCCAGCTCCATACTCAAAATCTGAAATAAGATTTAATAAGCAATAGGGCTAACACAGCAAATGACAGTGCATGATATAAATATGTTATTTAATCTAGTAAAATAACTACCACTCACGTACCAAATTCACCTATCGACACCTTATCTCATGGTCCACTACTGGCTAGACAATCTGACATGTTTACAGAACCTATAACCTAAGTTCTGATACTAAAAAATGTCACACCCTTCTCCGGGCCCCCCATCGCCCGAGGTCGGACGTGACACCAACTTGACGTTACCTGACCGATCAACAAATATACACATATATATACATGCACTTTTTTTTTTTTTCAAAAATATATTTACCGATTTCAAAATTTGGCAATACACCTGTCCCAAATATTAACAACAAAACCACAAAAAAACTACTGAACCATCTACGGTTCACACCTGTCCGACCAACTCTCCCAAAACGCTACCACCTCCTGACTCTACCTAGCATGAGTAGTGAACCAGTCTCTAGCTGCGGCACCTGAAACCAAATATTTTATTGGTGTACTATTTTCATAATAAAAATGATATATGGATCAAGCATAATTATCAAATACCACTTTTAAAAATACAATACAATATAACCGCATACCATGTCAGAATAAAATCCTTGTCACCATTGCAATAACATAATGTATTTAAATCAACCAATCTAAACATTTTGACATATAATAAAATACCGCACTCATATTTTCCTACTAGCCATACGATCATTTCACCTCATGATCGGGAGTTACGACGGTATCGTAACTTATACAACTGTGTCATCTAAAGTAACTATCAGTGTCAGGGCCATTTAATATCCCCAATGGTAGCGGCAGCCACCCGTAGGATTTGTACTCCTGACAGGTCTACATATATCAACCCTACAGGACTTTTCTGACAAGTAACAACAAATATCCACCCTGCAGGTCTTGCCTGACAGGTAATTCACATCTCACAGGACATGCCCTCCTGACGAGAAGACAACTATGGCATAGTCGGATAATAAATCATTTTTCATATTTAAAAATTTACTTAATCCGCATAACATCATAAAATAATCCCTTTTAATAAAACTCTTTTTTTTTTTCCACATTTTAGTACGAAAATATAATTTGTCAATTTACATAGACGACAGTACACTCACCTCGATTGTTGCGCTACCAAAAATACTATCGCCTAAATGCTACGTGGGCGGTGGCGCCTGTGAGCCTAACAACGATAGGACCTAAATTAATAATTTATTTAAAATAAACCTAATATGTAATGCGTGGCCCTAAAATGCATCATTTTTCATTCCCCAAATTTTGATTTTACAAAATTACTACACGCCCGCTTTCCTATGTCAATATTAATTGGACGAACGAAAAACTATTACTACAATTACCATTTTAAACAAATTGACAATATTTCACTTTAAATTAATTTTTTTTCCCACAAAATAAATAAACTCAAACCTAGTACTTTTTTTTTTCCAAACCTATATATATGTGTGTGTGTGTGTGTATATTTGTGCGTATATACATATATGTATGTATATCTATATATATTTATGTATATGCTGTTTGAAAACCAAATAAATAAAATACCCAAACAATTAATGAAAGAAAACAAAGGAAAAGTCTTACCTCAAGTTTCAAGTGGTCATTATCCCAAAGGGAAAAGAAAATGGGTTTAAAAATTGGAGAAATGGAATAAACCAACTTCTATCAACACACATAAAGAGTGAGTGAAATGGTTTTGTTCATTGCCTTGCCTTGATCGTGGCGATTTATTTCCCTTCTTGTTCTTTGCCAAGTGTGGCCACGTGTGACCCATGCATGTTTCATATCCCTTATTGTGGTGACTAATAAAATAAATTACATACATCTCCCCCCACTTAATCTTTAAATATCATATAAATCCAAAAATTAAAATTAACATTTTAAAATAGCAATTGATCCCCCATATTTTTAAAGTCAAAAATTGAAATTAACATATTAACCCTTTAATATTTTTTAAGGTAAAATTTAAATGATTTAATGGACCCTATTATTTTCAAAATGTTCTAAAATGCAACTAAAAATTATGCAAGTGCAAAACTCGAGTCTTACATGGAGGCTGGTGATTGATTTGGTGATGATGAAGATGTGACTTGGAGGTGCGTGAGCCCAAAGAGGCGTCTGACTTTATGACCGTCCCTAAATAGTTTTCTTGTCTGAGGGTCCTACACATGACAACCAGTAGAAGAACAATGCAAATCAAATCTAAGATCACATAGTTGTCCAGCGGATATAAGATTAAGGGCAAGATTAGGGACCAAATGTGAATTAGGAAGAGATAAATGAGATCTGTCAACATGTCTAGTATGGCTAACTGACATATTTGATCTATTAGCAGTGCATGCTCATCATGGGTTTTAGAGAAAAAAGGTAAAGACATAAGATGTTATGTGATTGCAACAAGCAGAATCAAATTACCATCGAGATGTACCTGGTGTAGCTAATATGGCTATATTGTTACCAGTTTTAGATAGAGCCTAGGTAAGCATGGTACAGAAGCCACCAAATAAAATGAAGAGTTTGTTGAAGTTGGGACATCATTAGTGGCTGCAGTGGCAAAGTTCTTTGACTTAGGGTAAGACAGTTTGCGAGAGCCTTGAGAGCGAGACTGATTTCAGTTTGATTGGTTTCCAGATGATGATGTTGGAAGTTTAGGGAAGTCATCATCTATAAACCTTACAAAGGCGAGAAAGACATTTGATTTATTCGTGTCCTTGTAAATGACAATACATGCAGTATAAGGGTTTTTGAGATGAGTTCGGCTTGGTAGCTAGTGGCAAGAGTAACATCGGTATTTAATCCATGTAGTATCGTAAGGCGTGTTTCATCTCTTAGTAGATCAGAAACAATATCGTCAAGGAAAGATATCTTGCTCCGATGTAGGATTAAGGATCGTACATGCTCAAATTATAATCTCAATGCCATCAGGAATTACATAAGGTGCATCTCATTTTGGTAGCTAGTGTGAAGAATAATGTCTTTTGTGCATTCCCAGATTGGTTCAAAGATAGCCAACTGATCCCACAAAGCCGTCATCCGAGATAAAAAATTGTTGATACACTGTTTAGGTTCTTAGCGCATACCGTGGAGAATGAAAATAAGTTGATACCGGTGTGATAGGTCTGCCTTAGTGTAGTGGAACTTGAGAAAATCCCAAACTTCTTTAGTTGTATCGAGTCTACCAAATTATAGCTTGATAGATAGGATGATAGTAGAATGGAAACATGTGAGAATCTATTAATTTTTGCTATCCATTCTTCTAAACGTTCAACAAAATTTTCAACATCTTCGTTGTCTTTCTTCTTGGGCTCAATAGTGTCTCCAGTCACGAGATGCCACAGTTTTCATCCATATAGAAAACTAGACATCTCTTGAGCCCATAATACATAATTTGATTCATCCAGAACAATGGGGATAACCTGTGATGAGTCTGAGTTTTCCATAGGTGCAAAAAACAGTGCAAACTGATACAGAAACTACGCGAATATAAAGAGAAGTATATTCTGTAAGTCTCAAATCACAAAACAGAGGCCTGAAATAGAATCATAACCTCTAAAAACCCTAGAAACCTGTCCAACTTTGCAAAACACCGATCAAAAAGTGCCTGAACTGGTCAATGGAAAGTTATCTCAGTGAATTGGTGACGTGGCAGCAAGGATGAAGTCAATTGTTGACTTGACGCTGACTGAGGGCTGACGTGGTGCTGGCTATGAGCCAACATGGTGATGATGTATCGTTGAGTTGGCATGTGACATTGCACGATCAACTGCTGACGTGGCACACTCAATGGATATCGTGGCCCTAACATGGAGAGAAAGGCTTGGTGGCGTGTAGATCTGAGCAGTGACTGTTCTAAGAGCGCGTTAGGGCGTGTCAGATCAAAAAAGGTTGCAGTTTATCACGTTGGAATTGTCTCATCGAGACAGTTATGATAGTATGGTCGGTTATGAGTTTGGAGCCCTGCTTATTGCGGTAGAGCCCAAAATCAGTGACGGTTGGTAGTAGTGTTACTACTAGAGTTTGGTGGCACATGGAAACTTCTGTGGTTGTGGTTCTGATGACGTTGTGCTAGTATCTTCGAGACGAATGTGGTGATGTGATAAGATTTGATATTTAAGTGGTGGTAAAACCTTTAGCAGTTAATAGATATCACATGAAAAATGAGAAAAACGACGTGGCAGAAGGCTTGTTAGGGTTAGGGTTTTCTAACATTTTAGTAGGAATTAGGCTAGGAATAATTAGCTCTTGATACCATGTTAAGATAATTGTGAAACGGACTATTGGGAGAATATGAAGTGATATATATTGATATTTAGGAAAAGTACAACGACAGAGATTTACAATAGAGATATGTATAAGACACTGGGGAAACCCTAAAATTAGGGTTTTAACCTAAAAGGTCAAGACAATATACATATATTAACTTAATAAGCCAAACCCATATACATATATTAACAACCTAAATGAATTTTGAAACAATAAAAAATGCACTTAATTTAAACCAATTAAATAAATTGGTTTTTCAAATTATCCCCAAATATTTTCAAATGTGTCCTAATTCATGAAGATACACCAATTCATACTGTAATTGGTCATGTCAATTGATAATTTACATAATCGACTTGTGAAATATCTCGACTGTCATCCGGTAATATTAAATGATGATGTTGTTTTTCACAAATTAGTTTCTAATTTTTAGAACAACCTCTAATTCGTAGAGATAATCTATTTAGTCCTCAAATTGAACAAATTGGTCATCCAATATTATGCACCATCAGTGGCTTTATAATTCCTAATTTATGTACATATATTCTTGAATTAATTTTTCAATTGACCATATTTAATCATAAGTTACTTAACGAAATGCAAAATGACGAAAAAATACAACTAATTTACTGCCAATTGAAACAATTAGTGTTTGTTTTTTTTTTTTTTTTTTTTTTAGAAATTAACACCCTATAGTTTTCAACGTGTCATTATTTCAGAAGATATTTCAATTCATATTGTAATTGATCATGTCAATTGCTGAGTTATGTAATCGAATTGTAAAATCAACAAGTCACACATTCGGTAATATTAAATTAAAGAATTTATTATTTATAAATTAACCCTTAATCTTTCAATTAACCCCTAATTCGTAGAGATAATCTAATTATTTTTATAATTGGACACATCAATTGCTAAAGTACATGACCATATCACAATTATAGTTTATCTATTAATCCCAATTGGAAAAACAAAAAATTATAAACTATTTCGTATTTTTTCTACTCAATCAAACTTTTGGATACAACAGTTGCAGCAACTAAACCTTTGTCCCATTTAAATAAGGTCGGCTACATGAATCCGTTTATGCCATAATAAACAATCAATGGCCACACCCTCAATCAAATTCAATGTCATCAAATCAATTCTAATAGTCTTGTCTCAAGTCTTTTTAGACCTACCTCTCCCTTAAGTAGCCTCCCACACTTGAAGTAAATCGCATTTTCTCATTAGTGTTTCGATGGGTCTTCTATGCACATGTCCAAATCACCGTAAATTTTTTAGATACATATTTTATTATATCTACCAATTGAACCAGACATTGATAAATTGCATCCACTAATTGAAAAATTATCACGAAAAACTAATTCGATTACAAGTTTAGTTTCTCCAAAATTAGACCAGAATTGTTTTATAATAAGTAAGAAAATCCTAAAATTATCAGAAAGGAAAAGATATAATGTGATACTAATAAATATACTATTTGTAATGTATATATCCCAATATTTCAGGCAAGTAGGTAACCCATAATTTATATACATATTCCAAATAATATAATTATTCTTAGAATTAGTGTAATTAATCTTTCTTTTAATCCAAAGTAACACATTGTAATCCAATCTTATTTACCGATTCCACTAGATTATTAAAACGGTGTCACTATTATTTTTCATCTTGTAACTACTTTACATATCATCTTATAAATTCATTTAGTAAAATTGTAACTACTTTTCAATTCAAATTAAAAAATAGAACTTGTAACTTTGCTGGAAATTTTGTAATTTTATTGGTGACTACCTATCTGTGGGTGGAAAACCACCTAGAAAATATAACTTTGACTTTTATAAATGTGAACGATTAGGCATCAACATGAGATTTGGCCACTGGGCACTTAAAGAGACATGAATGATTGAGATTCCCCTCTTTTATTATTATTATTATTATTATTATTATTATTATTATTATTATTTTTTTTTTTTTATTGTTTTTAATGTTATCTTAAGATTAATTTTACAGGCTCAAAATAATACATAATCAGATAAAAATATAGCACAGAATTTGAGCATATAAATGATAATTGAAACAATGTCACTGAGAATCTTTCAACCAATGATTTTAAAATGAATGCAATATATACTTCTCGGTTTCGTAGGATAATTAGAGTGTCTTCAACAAAATTTTTGTCGATCAAATTTGCATTATCTCAATCTAGATTTTCACAAGTATTTTCGAAAATATATTTTATCACTTTCAAAAGTCAGATTTTCTAGATGAATAAAAGTCTAAAAAACCCAGTCAATATATAAGAATTTTCAAAGATACAATCCAACGACTATTTTTTAAATATTTTGCCTAAAATTTATCACTTAGACCCTTAAGATTTGATCAAACCGATAACGGCTAGCATGATCGTGTATTTAGCCAAAATAAGGTCTAGATTTCAGCCTCAAAATAATTCATATATGAATCCCAAAATATATGAAAATAAGTTTTAACCTATGAGACAATAAAGATAGGGGATCAAAATGTGTTTTCAAAAACATCTTCATGAAATTTTTTTCCAACCATTTAAAAATATTTTAAACATTTTTAAAACAATTTAGAAATATTTAAACACGAATATTGAGGCAAAAATATCGAGGGATAATATTTAAAATGTTAGAAAAAATATTAACCAATTTGGTCGACCGTTCCCTTAATCAATCAACCATTTAAAGCATAACGTTTGAAATATTCAAGATCTCAAGATGTTTCGGTTGACCGTATCCCAATGTCAGTCGATTGATTTCAATCCTGTATATATCATTTGACCTATCAATCAATCATTTTCCATTTTTTGTCAAATCTATGGGAATCTGTTTCTATCGATCGACCTTTTCCCTTCCCAGTCGACATTTCATCTATTTTTATTTTTTAACCAATTTTTTAAAATGCAGTTATAATTATTTGACCGATTTTTCAAATCAACTGAACCACTCTAACTACCCTTTTCTTAAAAACCCTTTTAAAAACATGTTTTAAACATTTCTAGCCACATAATCAATTACATATAAGCAGATAAGTTCATTTTGATGTACAGTGAGTGATAGTAATCGGGTTATATTAAGAGTTTATAAAGGTTAACATTGTTTTACCTTGGAATACAAAAAGATCTTTCATGAATCATTCTTCATCATCTTCCATTGTTATTATCTTTAAAACATTCTCTTAAATACTAGTAGTGGCGACATACAACAATTGGCCTCCATAGTGGAAGCCATAGAGAAAAGGGCACAAACTGATTTCTCATTTCTGTCTTTAAAACATCCTGGCTAATCTCTATAATCACATCTTCAATAAAATCATTAGTCCAACAAAACATTCAAGTTAATTGTGTCATCAAAACCATCAAATGTCTTTAGGGTTAACAATTTGTATTGATTTACATCTTCTAAACCCCGTGAGATCTTTTTTTTATTTTTATTTTTTTTAAAGATCGTGTTACAAACTTGATTATTTAACTATTGATCTTCTTGAATTATATTTGTATTTATTCCGTGATAAATTCTCAGTTTTTGAAATACTCAAGATTTAATCGAAAATATTTTAATTTGATTATTATCCCGAAATTAATCATTGAATATTTATAAATCGTTATCTGAACTCATATGCTCTGAAATTGATCTCCTTATTGTAAATCGAGTTAAACGGTTTAATTAATTTTATCCAATTTATTTGTTTACATGCTTACATTAATTGACTAGATAAATTAACACAAATTTGAAAATTTTAATATCTATACACTTTGTTCACTTCTATCACACTTAATCAGGTTGAGATTGTAATTGATTTTTATTATCGTTGGTAGAAGTTGTGAGTGGATTTATTTTGTATATGTGAGAGTTGTTGCTTCGACTTAAATGTAATTAGTTCAAACGTGAGTGTATTTGAGTAAAAGAGGAAATTACGCAAACTTGGTATAAGGGTTCAATTCTAACCGGGAAATTAGTGAATTAAATTTTCTACGAGAGCTTAGGGGAGCGAACTTAGGCAAGAGTTGCTTTCCTAACTACCATAAAATCCAGCGTGTTAATATCTCCATCCTTGCTCTGTTTGGCAGTGTTTCTGTAGGGATACTTTGAAACAATTTTGTTTTTGCTAAGAAAGATAAATCTGGTAAAAATTGAATAGGTCATAACACTTAGATCTAATTTTTAAACTACTCAATTCACCTATCTTTGCCTCTTTGATAGTACATTGGGTCAACGTGCATTTGTTTAAATCAAATCATTTTTCATAAAGAAAACCATAGAAAAACTAAAAATGTGTTGTTTTGTTTTTCGGATTTGCATTAATTAGGGAATTTCATCATAAAATGAGTATGTTCTTGCATAACTCAAAATAGGAATTCCTACATAATGATTTTAGGTATATGATGTCAAACTTTCATTACATTTTATGCACATTTGCTAATTTTAATGTCTTTCATTTAGTTGCTCATTTGCAAATATGAGTTGCTTTTTAAGCATTTCATAATGTAGTTTCCTTTAACTTAGCTTATTTCTTCACATTTTACCGCACCCCTATATCTTACCATCATTTAGGATTTGATAGACAATGACAATATTCATTTTTCAGGATGGAATTAAGGCCACGTAATTCCATCTCAGACAAGTTAGGTTGAAGATTAAGATTAGGTCATACCTTGCTAGTTTAGCCTCATTTTGTTATGTCTTGCATCATTTGCATTCATCTTCATTAGACTACCATAATCCACCTAAATTAATTTGCCAATTTTGAGTTGAGGAAGCCCATTGTATCTGTTAATGTGATAATGGACCTACCCCACTTAGGCCCATTAGGGCACAACCCTAACCCCATTTTCCTATAAATACCTGTGTAAATGTTGTATTCTTTAATCTCTTCTTCATATGTATTCTAGTATCCATTTATACTATCAATATAATACTTCTCAATTCTCTCAACATGATATCAAGAGCAAGTTTTTCCTAGATCTATTCTCAATAAAACTTCCGCAACCCTAACTCTGTCGCCGCCGCCCTTAATTTCCCGAGACTTTCGTCGCTACTATAGGTTTCATCTCTACTCCGATATCAACAATTATCACACCACCGTCATCGTCTTACAGAGACAAACACAAAGCCATCAAAATCACCACCATCGGAGTCCAAACGCGCCCTCACGTTCCTCCAACAGCCAGTAACGCCACCACCCTTCACCGTCTCGGATTTTGGGCTCTACTGCCTCCACCAGGTCTCTAAATTCATCTTAAAATATACCATCAGAACCGTCTCAACGAGTAGATTCCGACGCCGCAAAAATTAGCCCCATACAACAGTACACGCCCTCTCACGCGCCTAAAAATTGTGGCGCGTCAAATCTACTCGCAGGCATAGCATTCAGAGCCACGTCAGCATCTAGTCAGTGTCACGTCAGCACCCAGTCAACGACATGTCTGCGTTGATCAGTGCACATCAGCGTTGACTGAGTTCCACATCATTGCCACGTTAGTATCACAATCAACGCCACGTTAGCTTTGACTCTTCCCACGTCAGCGTTGACCAAGCCACGTCAGCATCACAATCAGTGCCACATTAGTTTTGACTCTTGCCACATCATCATTGATCATTGCCACGTCAGAACCTGTGTCAACCCCTTGCCACGTCATCGGTTCAGCACATAATTTATTTTTGGACCGATTTCTGAGGTTTTTCGACGTTCTGATTCTGTTTCCAGCCTCCGTTTTATGATTTGAAATTCACAAAATATACTTTCTTTTATATTCGTAGGGTTTCTACGTCGGTTCACCCATTTTTTGCCCGGTTTTTGGAGATTTCATATCGGTTCATGGATACTTTTGGCATTCTAAATCCATCAGTGACAACAGCTTCTCCAGGTTCAACAGCGATGCCTATGGGTTTTTCGCTCATTTTTAATGCCAAAGAGGGTTCAGACCCTACCTCTTCTACTGTCACCATGTCTATTGCAGATTTGGCCTCATTTCTCCTTCAAATATTCTCCAAAATTGGTACTGGTACAAATCTTTCCCCTGCTCTCTCACTTACTACAGGTAATTCTTCTTGGTTCTTTGATTCTTCCTGTTGTAATCACATGACATCTGATTCCAATATTTTTTCAACCAAACTATCAGCTATGAATATCCCTAGTATTCATATTGCAGATGGTTCTAAAATGCCTATTACACATACCGGTCAGGTTTCTACTTCCCATCTTTCTATTTCTGACACGTACTTGATTCCAAACCTTACCTTAAATTTCTTATCTGTTGGACAATTTTGTGAATTGGGATTTGAAGTCATATTTTCTAATAGTGGTTGTCATGTGCAGGATCCCCGGACAGGAGAAACTTTTGGGACTGGTCGTAAAGTTGGATGTCTATTTGAACTTACTAGTTTACACCTTTCATCTCCAACTCCACCATCACTACAACCAAATATCCTTTCATCAACCTGTGCAACCTCATTACCACTGCCAGTATCCTCTTCATCATTATCTCCACAACCACCAGTGTCTCTCTCACCATCCCAACTTTGGCATGCTCGTTTAGGCCACACTTCATCTAATCGACTTCAATCGCTTATCTCTAGCGGTCAGCTAGGTTCAGTTCAGCATGAGTCCTTTAAATGTATTCATTGCTAACTTACAAAACAACCAGCCCTATATTTCAAAGAGTCAGTCTATTTCTCTTGCACCCTTTGATCTAATTCATTCTGATATTTGGGGACCGTCTCCTCATGCCTCGATGAGTGGTTGTCGTTACTTTGTTATCTTTGTGGACGACTAATCTCGATATACATGATTGTTTCTTATGAAACATTGATCCGAACTATTCCAAATATATTCTGAGTTTTCTTCTATGGTTCAAACCCAATTTTCTAAAAATATCAAAGTTTTCCGCTCAGATAATACAATGGAATACAAGGATCGTGCTTTTCTTAACCTGCTTCACAAAAATGGCACTCTTCTCCATCGCTTATGCCCTAGTACATCCCATCAAAATAGACGAGCCGAACGCAAACATAGACATATTCTTGACATAGTTCGTGCTCTCCTTATTTCTTCATCATGTCCTGAGCGTTTTTGAGGAGATGTTGCATTCATGGCCATCTACACCATAAACTATATCCTTTCTACTACAATCCAAAACCAGTCTCCATTTGAGCGCTTTTTTGGTAAACCTCCCGATTACTCTGAACTTAGAGTCTTTGGTTGCGCCTGCTTTGTTCTTCTCAAACCACATGAACACAACAAGCTGGAACCAAGGGCTCGCCTGTGTTGTTTTATTGGATATGGCATTGAACATAAAGGGTATCGGTGTTGGGACCCCATTTCTAAAACCCTTCGTATTTCGCGACATATCGTTTTTTGGGAACATCAAATGTTTTCTTCCTTATGGTCATTTGACATGTCAACCCTCACCAACTACAGATTTTTCATTGATCCACCCATTGAGTTATTTCCAGATGATCCTGTTCCAGTTACTGTTGAGTTCATCCCAGCACCACTAGTTGAGTCTAGCCTTGCACCATATGCTGAACCCATCCCAGAACCACCAGCTGAACCTACTCCAGAACTATTAACTGATCTCACCCTTCCAACTCCAGTGACCTTGCCTGAGACTTCTCCTGTGGTCGATGATCCTATGTCGCCTTCCGTTGACACCCACACCCCAGATCACCATCGCCGCTCTACCAGGGTAACTCATCATCCACATTATCTTTCTGATTTCCATTGTTTTTCCACTATACTCCATCTGCATGAGCCTCAATCCTATAAGGAGGCTAGTACTAATCCTCTTTGGCAGAAAGCAATGGACGAAGAACTTCAAGCCCTCGCCAAAACTCATACCTGGGATATTGTTGATTTGCCCCCTGGAAAGACTCCCATTGGGTGCAAATGGGTGTTTAAGATCAAGACACTTTCTGATGGTTCTATTGAACGATATAAAGCCCGACTTGTTGCCAAGGGATTTGCTCAGGAATATGGCATTGACTATAAAGAGACATTTGCTCCTGTGGCAAGGATAGCATCTGTCCGTACACTTCTTGTCGTCGCCGCCATTCGAAAATAGACTCTTTTTCAAATGGATGTCAAAAATGCATTTTTCAATGGCGATATTCTTGAGGAAGTATATATGCATACCCTTCCTGGCCTGGCTACTCCTCAAAATAAAGTTTGTCGCCTTTGTCGTGCTCTATATGGTTTGAAACAAGCTCCACAAGATTGGTTTGCAAAATTCAGCACTACTATTCATCAGTTTGGGTTCACACCAAGTGCTCATGATTCAACTCTGTTTATTCGTCATACTGCCAATGGTATTATCTTTCTTTTACTGTACGTGAACGATATGGTTATCATTGGAGATGATATACGCGGTATTTCTGAACTCAAAAAGTTTCTAAGTGGCCAATTCGAGATGAAAGACCTTGGCGTGCTCACTTATTTTCTTGGCCTTGAAGTCTAATTGGGTTTTGATGGATATTTTCTTTCTCAGACCAAATATGCCTCGGATCTTCTTTTCAAAGCTAGGATCACTGACTCAACCACTGCCACCACTCCTCTTGAACCGAATGTCAGACTTACCCCACTTGATAGTTCACCTCTTCAGGATGCCACTCTATATCGTCAACTGGTTGGAAGTCTTGTATACCTTACTGTTACTCGCCCTGACATTGCTTATGCCGTTCATCAGGTCAGCCAGTTCTTGTCCGCTCCTCGGACCACCCATTACTCGGATGTTCTTCACATTCTTCGGTATGTCAAGGGTACATTATTTCATGGGCTTCATTTCTTAGCTCAGTTTGCTCCCGTCTTACAAGCATATTCTGATGCCGATTAGGCCGGAGACCCCACCGACAGACGTTCAACCACTAGTTACTGTTTCTTTTTGGGCAATTCTCTCATTTCCTGGCGTAGTAAGAAACAATCTGTAGTTACTCGCTCCAATACTGAAGCTAAATATCGTGCCATGACTGATGCAACTCAAGAACTTCTCTGCCTTCGATGGCTCCTTGCTGACATGGGCATCTCTTCTCCTGCTGCCACTACCTTACACTGTGACAACATGAGTGCTATTCAGATCGCTCACAATGATGTATTCCACGAGCGTACAAAATATATCGAGGCTGATTGTCACTTCATCCGTCATCACATTCTCCAGAATACGGTCTGTCTACAATCTGTCAGTTTAGCCGATCAGACAACAGATATTTTCGCTAAGGCCTATCCACCCGGACGCTTTCACTCTTTAGTTTCCAAACTCAAGTTCACTTCCCACTTACCACCTTGAGTTTGAGGGAGGATGTTAATGTGATAATGGGCCTAGCCCACTTAGGCCCATTAAGGCACAACCCTAGCCCCATCTTCCTATAAATACATGTGTAAATATTGTATTCTTTAATCTCTTCTTCATATGTATTCTAGTATCCATTTATACTATCAATATAATACTTCTCAATTCTCTCAATAGTATCCAAGATAAAACTTCCCCAGAATCATCCTTGTCAAATTTCCAAATATTTGATAAGAGGAAATTTGACAAGAGATCAAACTAGGGAGAAAATTTCAAGAAATAGAAAAACATGTCTCACCTTGAGTTGAAAAGCAAAAGAAAAAAGGATTTTAATAATAAAAATGAAAAGATTTCAAAATAAAATGAAACATTTAGATTTAAATTTAATTAGATTTAGTTAGACATATGGTATCATTTTCGGACGGACATATTTGGATGTCTGATACCTTCCTCGAGTATAACTGACCACTAAACACTTCTTAAAAATAAATCCCTAGTTGGACCATACTTTTGGAATCCCAATTCTACTTATGCCCATTTCTAAATCATTTTCTTAAAAATAAGGTGATCTAATCCACTATTTAAATTCAATGCTAGGTAGCGATTCGTTTTCTGAGAAAATCAGCGTATTTAAAGACCCCTCTCTCTACTTGTGTTCTAAAAAACGCTTAATCGTTTTTATATTCTTCGAACGAAAATTCGAACGAAAAGTCAGAAGCATCAGTTGCAACAAATTGAGTAGAAATGTCGTTACTTTTGTTTTTCCTGTAGCAAATTGAGTTGGAATGAGGTGCAATTTGAGTTCGCGAGTGACGTGTGGGGTTAGAAGTCTGAGCACATTTCAGAGGTAGGGTTTTGCGAATGGCAAGATTTGTAAATTAGCAACTATTGGAAATCAATATTAATATTTTCTAGGGTTTCCGGGTATCCATACATCACAGTCGATGGAGACTAATCCCTCGAGATACTGTTGAGCGCAGAAGCGGACATCTCTCCCAACAGAGCACTTTTCATACACAATCCCCAAGGTTCGATTTCTGGAAGTGTTGTTTAAGGAGCCCAAACCCCTTTCGTTTGTACCAACTCGTGTTGGTGGAAAGCAATATTAATATTGATCTACTGTTTTTAAGTACTTTAGGCTTGGTTGTTAGTGTGTGTCTATATATATATATATATTCCTACTATATGAGCCCAAAAAATCCCAAAAACTAGTAGAGTGATTATGTCGGTTTGGATCAAGAATATCATAAATTTCACTTCCCATCCCAAACCTAACGACATTATCAATGTCAACAATTCAATGTATGAGAGTGAGAAATTACAAGTATACAACTACCTCAAGGTTGTCACACTTGTGAAATTTAAGTAGGACAATAAATAATTGGTCCACGCAATGTTACTTTGCTTTTATGAGAGAGAACGGCTATAGACAACCATGACCTCATAGAAGAACGGAAAGTAAACGTCATGCTTGCAAAATTCACTAACAATTTTAACTTGACATAATTCTTAATGAAAACGGAGATAAATGTTAGCATGGATACAATTACGGCTGTCGTGTCCGACAAGATATAAGCACGATGAAGAAAAAACAGAGATACGTGCAAAACACACCTAAAATATGTAATTATTTTTAGATTTTTTTATATATTACATATTCTAAAATAAAAATAATCGTGAAAAATATGTAAGAGTTAAATAAAAGAAATTAAAAAGAGAAAAGTAATGCAACAATTATATAGAAGAGTTAATGCCTGAGACACCCCTTATTTATTTTGCTTTATACTAATGACATTTCTTATAATTTGAATATATTTAAAATGTCCTTTATCGCATTTTGTTGACAAAAATACGTTAAAATGCAAGTCTCGTTTTAATTTTTCTCCCTTTTGTTTCCTTATTACAGCTAATTGTTTAAACTTAATTTAGGGTACTGAATGTAGGTGTGAATATGATGGTATCACATATGGCTAATGGAAAGAGTTGGGCCACGAAAAAATGAGTATATGCGGTCAACAATTCAAAGTATTAGGGTGGGGTATGGCCCTAATTTTGGTAAAATTGCTGACCAGAAGCCTGGAACAATTTTCGGTAGCCCTTTATTTTTTATTTTTTTATATGGACTCTTGGATGACAAAATTTCTTTAAAATTATTTAAATTAGGTCAACTTATTGGTCCTTGTGAGTTAAATGGGACCCAAGACCCATTCAAGTTTGAAATTTCTATTTCCAGTGATGACTACTCAAACAAACAAAGCAAATGGGCGAAAGAATTTCCATTTGTCTGAAAATTACGGTCCAAATTGAAGGAATTGCAATCATATCGGATGAGACTTATGGAAATTCTTTTATCACGCAATGCTTTACGGGTATTGGAAACTTTAAACTCATTTGGTTCTAGGATTTCCTGAAAACTCATCTATTCATGCATAACATTCAAAGTCTTCTTCCATGTCTTACATCACAGTGTCCTATAGGGTTTGGGCAACACCTAGACCTAGGATGACTATATGAGACTCACATATTGCAACTAATGCATCCTATAAAGACATGGTTTCTAGATCTTCAAACCTCCGGCGTCCCGAAAGAACATTTCATCTTTAGTTGGTGAACCGTGCGAGGTAAGTTTCAAAATTCGGTCTTGAAAGATGAACCACGTGGCCGTGTGAGGTAAGTTTCAAAAATTCGGAGTGAGAAACAGATATCTGTACGAGACCAAAAAAATATAGGGGAGGAAAAATATATATGTACAACAAAGAAAAATCCATCACAACTCACGCTTATTTACAAAATGGAAGGAAAATATAATAAAATAAAGTACAACATTTTGACTTAGATTAATTGAACTTATTTGAACATTTTAGGCTCGACTCTCTACCTATTCCCAATGGAGTCACCAGCTAAAGCGACCCGATTTTTTGAAAGGTCAAAAAAATATAAGATGGTAAAATATAAAGAGAATGAGTTTTTTGAAGTGTCAGTTTCCTCATAAAAGTACTTAGACCATTTTAAAAGAAGAAGTCGCTACCTAGTATTTGGTTTAGTTAATGTGCTCTGTCACCGAATGTTTTAGAAAAACAATTTAAAAAGTTTAAGTAAATTTGACTCTAAAAGCATGGTCAAACCAAAAATTTACTTCAAAGAGTTCAGTGGGCCAATTATGCTCGGGGAAAGTGTTAGACATCTCAACACGTGCCGTCCAAAAACAGTATATTTTGTGCAATTAATTTCAATTAGTTTAAGTTTGAATATTTTAGTTTACTTTTTAAAATCTTTTACCTTTAATTCTGAAAACTCTTTTTTGATATTTTTCAAATTAAGGTGGGATAATTTTTGGTATTTTGAACTGTTCTCCTAGTATGACTTTCTATTAAATATTAAGGTATTTGACAAGGATGATCTTCAAGAAATTTAATGTGATGAATCTTAATATTAGGTTTAGTTGGAAATTTAATCTAGGTTAGGTTTAAGAAATAAAATATTTTTTAGTAGAAAAAGATTTTTGGGGCCCTTTTTTATTTTTTTTTGGAAAGATCCTTCCATTTTTTATTTAAGAAAAAACGATTTAAAGGCTCTCTTTTATTTTATAATATTTTTAAAATAAAAGGTTTAAAAAATTCTCATTTATAATTTTTCTAAGAAAATATTTTAAAATAAAAGGTTTAAAAAAAATTTAGACAAAAGATTTAAAACAATCTTTATTTTATTTTGAAAAAGGAAAAATATTGGAAGACGTTTTTTTAGAAATAATTTTTTTTAAATAAAAAAACAATTCGAAAACTTTCTTTTGTTTTTTTGTTTTCCTTTTTCTTTTGGAAAAAAAAAATTGAAGACTCTTTTCTAGAAATATTTTTTTTTAAAAAAAATATAATAATTATGAAGATTATTTTTAGTAAGCTCTTTTTTTGGGAAAGAACAAAATCATTTTCATTTTAAAAGGTATTTTTTTTTATTTTTTTTAAAAGAAAAAAAGTGTTTTATTCTCACAAACATTATTTTGAAAGGTTTAGATTTTTTTATGTCTAAAATTGAGAAAATATTAACTTGATGAAATATGACATGAATAAAAAAAAAAAATTATTCATTTTTTTTTTTTGCCAAGCTAACCTTAATTAAGATCCAATTAAGAGAAGTATCATTGTCTTATAATTTCACGCATGTTGAAAAATCAAGGAAAATTGTATGGAAAATACTTCCATACCTTAGGGTCTTAAGCCACTTTTTTTTTTTTTTTTTTTAATTTCTTTTTTAAAAAAAGAATTTTGGAAATATATCCCCTAACTACTACATTTTTTTTCTTTTTTTTTAATCTCCTTTTTATTTGTTTTATTTAATATAGACAAGACTTGAAAAAAGAAAGAAACATGGCATAAAAAAATGTGTGCGAATGATAAATGTTTGCAAAGTCAAAGAAAAAATTAATATATTTTCTTTTTCAGGTGCATGCCCATGAATGGAGAAGTCTACAATAAATTTTGGCGTCCTTACGGTATTCATCAGATCTATAGAGGAGATCTACTTATTGCAACAAGAACGTCTATTATTTTTTTAACGCATGAAAAAAAAATCTTACCGCAAAACTTTTTGCGGCACTTTCATCCACGAATGAACAAGTCTGTGACAACCTTTTACGTTCTTACGGTATACATTAGTTCTATGGAGCATATCTTTTTTTTTATTCAAGAACATTTGTTATTATTTAAAAAAAAAAAAAAATTAGTACAAAAGAGGAGAATGGTCGTGAAAAGGCCCGAGAGATGAAGAGTATAACAAAATAAAACCAAAAATGAAGAGATTAAATATCTGGAAAACGTACCTTTCCCCTCAAAATATTCTCTTCGAATTTTCTCTAGAATTTCTCTCAAAAAACTCTCAAAGTTTCTCTTTCAATGACCCCTAACAAGTGACGATGAATGTCCAATTTATAGGATAATGTCGGTGGAAAAAAACTCTCAAAACCCTAAAAATCCCACCCTAGCCGTCATTTTTTTCGTTTTTTTTTTCTTCTGGTTTTTCGACCTGCCACCTGTTACTGCACTCACATTTTTTTATTTATTTTTTATTTTTTATTTTTTATGTGTGTTTAATGCAATAAGTGTATATAAATATGCTTAAATTGCAGGGACAATAACCTTTTTGGTTCTTCACAAATGCAGTCGGTACTTAATTGACCCCTCGTATTTCGAAATAAACACATTTGATACCTGACATTTCATTTTCGTTTCTAATTGACTGTTTTGCTAGGTCAATGTTAACGGTCAACAGATAGGTAAGGGTGTTTTAGTGATTTTATGTTAAAAAATAAGGATAATTTCGTCATTTTATTCAGACTAATTTAATAGGATCTATTTGTAAATTATTCTGAATTTAGGGGCCAAAGTGTATGTTTTCTTTTTTCATAACATGTTCTTCCCTGCACCTTTCAAACTTGAAGGATTTTGCCCACCACCATCCCTCCATCTTCTATCACCATTGATCTAACCACTACCACCACCGCATCAATGGCAAACCAATACCACCAACACATATACAACATCTCTCTCTCTCTCTCTTTCTCTCTCTCTCATGGTGTGTAAAAAAAAAAAACACCGTTCTATCATGGTGTGTAAAAAAGAAAAGAAAAACAACATCTCTTGATACTGTAATTGTCTTTATAAAACAAAATTTAAGCAACACAACCAGTTATTTCAAAGCAATTTTACACGCCTCTGTGTGTAAATTGTAATACTTGTTATTGTTAGTAGAATTACCACTACAAAACTAGCTAGCAGATCATCCAAACCCGTTGAGATTGAAATTTTCATATGTAACGCCACCTTCCGGCTTTCCCTAAAATTTCCCAAGAAGATCATCAAATTGATCACCTTACTCGCGCGGTTGAGAAGACCTCGAATCAAAGGCATCATCCTCAAACATAGCCGTGGTCGTGGACATAGATTTTCTTTTCAACCTGGGCAAATGCAATCCATCAAAAACTTCATCATCACACGTCAGTTTATCGTGAATCGGCATCGCCAAAGTGATATTACTCTTCATATCACTCTTCCCGGCACCCTTCAAAATTGAATTTTAGTCGAAATCACTCATCGATAATGGCCTACTATGGTACTAGCTCCCGGTTTTGGTGGGCCACCGAAGACATCGTCGAAGAACATCCTGTTGCAATTGTGATTGCCGATGAACTAATCGCACCGCATTTGTGCGATTTTATAGCTCTAAACTTAGGTTTGTTAATCGTTCAAATGGTATAAAATATTATAAATAAAGTTATTTTAGTTATTTTTGTAAGTTAATGAAAATGGAGCAAAAAGACCTTAAGATGGGGCAAACAGGATTAAAAATGAGTAATCCAAAGCAATCCGAACAAAAGTCGAATAAAAATAAAATAAACTGGAATGAATTGTTTGATCCCTTAAAAATATTAAAAAAAAAAAGAATTATTTTATAGGGTTTTGTAGGTTTTTTAAAATCTAATAAAATCGCGTTAATTTAGAGTGAATCAGATAAAAAACGAGCAAACTACGGCAAGCCGAACAAAAGCCGAACTCGTCGGAACAGCAGACAAGCCAGCAAGCCGCGGCTCAAACAGCTCGGACCAGCTGCTACAATGAGAGGAGCCAAGCCAGAGGCACAACTTCCGCCTTTTGGAAGCTTGGCTTCCCCACTTGGCCACTTGAGGCCCTCCAACTTTGACCAGCTGACATTTTTGACCCCTAATATTTTCCAGGCTGTTTTGAATGTCGCTTTCGCCTCCTCTTGGTTTCGATTTTTGACCATTTTACCCCCCAAGGCTTCTTTTGGTGCCTATAAATATAACTTGAGGTTGGACACAATGGGATACACATTTTCTTAGTTCATTTTCAAGCTATTTTGGACATCAAGGAGTCTTAGAGAGGATGTCAATTTCTAATAAGGTTTTTTTTTTTTTTTTTTTTTTTTTCTATGTATTTCTAATTTTTCTTATATTAAGATTGAGGATGAAATCATGTATAATTAATTAAGTTATTGTATTGTTTTGATTCCAAACATTTTGTAATGAAATGTTTAAGGTTTTTATTTCAATTAAATAAACGATTTCATCTTTAATATCATGTATTATAAATTGTTATGAATTATTTAATGTCTGAATTTGTATTGTGAAATAAGTAATATCTTTTGATTATACGTTTTCCATTAAATTGTATACATATAAAAATTAAGAATTACAATTTTTAAAGCAAAGAAAAACCAACTTGAGATTTATGTCGGGCTTCATTTCTAAAACTATCACTAAAAATTTGGAGTCAAAACAATAATAAGAATTAATTAATTATATATTGATGGATTCTGAAATCTTAGTATCTCTCCATCTTCAATCAAGTTAAACTAGTTATTTAATTGTTTATTTAGTTTTTCATTTCTTAAATCACAAAACAAAATCATATTAAACTAGATTATAATTAAATTAAATTGGATTGATTGAGTTTTTCTATAAAACAAATCCTCGTGGGATCGACCTCACTTCCGTTAACCTTTGCTACAATTTATTTGTGCGCTTGTGAGTATTTTGAAAACAAGACAGAACAAGTTTTTGTCACAAACAAGTTTTTGGCATTGTTGCTCCCACAGGCCAATGCATTTCATTCTTATGGAAAATCAGGCCAATGCACTCCATGCTTATGGAAAATCATCTGATGGCCCATTTGCTCCCACATATAATCCAAATTGGAAAAACTATCTAGATTTTTCATGGAGGCATAATCAATCTACAATGAACCAATCAACGCCTCAAGTTAACACCCACAACCAAAACTTTCATTATTCCAATCTGTCATACCCTCCAAGAAAACCATCTTTAGAGGAAACCTTACAACAGTTCATGTAGTTAACCCAACAATCTATTTCTAAAATTGAAATGCAATTGGGTCAACTAGCAACTGATGTAGGAGAGAGAGAAAAATGAAAGTTTCCAAGTCAACCCATCCCAAATCCAAAAGGTCAATATGAGGTAGGATCATTGAACCCTGATAAGGAGGTTAAATCCATTACTACTCTTAGGTCGGGAAAACTTATTGTTAACCCTAATCACTTACCTGAACTTGAGAAAGAGAACCCTAAGAGTCAACCTAAAAATTCTGAATCCAACGACTTAATTGAAAATCAATCATTGTCTTACCTTCCAAAAGCTCCATTTCTACAAAGATTTGTTCCAAAAGAGAAAGGTACAAAATATAGTGACAGTTTAGAGGTGTTTAAGCAAGTTCGCATTAACATCCCCTACCTTGATGCTATAAAACAAATGTCTACCTATTCAATATTCTTGAAAGATCTTTGTACTATGAAAAGGAAAACCAATGTTCCAAAAAAAACATTCTTGACTGAATAAGTGAGCTCCATAATCAAGCACAAAACTCTTGCCAAATACAAATATCCTGGTTGTCCAACAATATCATGTGTAATTGGCGATCAAAAGATTAGTCGAGCTTTACTTGATTTGGGTGCGAGTGTGAATTTGTTTCCATATTCAATTTATGAGCAACTCGGTCTAGGAGAGTTGAAAACCATATCTATGACACTCCAATTAGCTGATAGATCTGTAAAAGTTTCGAGAGGTGTCATAGAAGATATTTTAATCAAGGTTGATAAATTCTATTTTCTTGTGGATTTCGTTGTTCTTGATACTCAACCTGTTGAAAACTTGAATACTCAAATTCCTATCATCCTGGGTAGACCATTCTTGGCTACTTCTAATGCAATTATCAATTGTCGTAATAGTGTCTTGAAGTTATCATTTGGAAATATGACTATTGAATTAAATGTATTTAATGTTGCAAATAAATGTGTGGATCTGGATGATTTGTGTGAAGTGAATATGATTGAGACTGCTACCCATGATTTATTCCTGCAAATAAATGGAAATGACTCTTTTGAAAAATGTTTGAAACAATTTGACATGAACATAGATGTTGAAAGTTCAATTAATGGTGTAAATTCTTTGTTAGAATCTACACTATTAATGGATATTGATGAATGGAAAGACAAAATTAAACATGTTACACCCACTGAGTCTATCAATTCAAATTCTGAGTCACCACAGTTGGACCTTAAGCCCTTATCCGATACCCTAAAATATGTGTTCTTGGGACCATTAGAAACCTTGCCTATTATCATAGCATCCGACTTAGATAACGAATAGGAAGATAAATTGATCAATGTCCTCAAAGATCATAAAGAATCCACAAGGTGGACAATTGGAGACATTAAGGGTATTAGTCCATCAGTGTGCATGCATAGAATTCATTTGGAAGATAATGTCAGGCGTAGTCGTGAGTTCCAAAGACGATTAAATCCAAACATGAAAGAGGTTGTTAGAGCTGAAGTGATTAAACTTTTAGATACAGGTATCATTTACCCTATTTCTGTTAGTTTGTGGGTTAGCCATGTTCAGGTAGTTCCTAAGAAATCTAGTATAACAGTAGTAAAAAACGATGAAAATGAATTAGTCCCTACCTCAGTGCAAACTGGGTGGCGTGTTTGTATTGACTATAGGAAACTGAATGCTGCCACCCGAAAATATCACTTTTCACTTCCCTTCATTGATCAAATGCTTGAGAGATTGGCAGGTCATTACTACTACTGTTTTCTTGATGGTTATTCCAGTTATAACCAAATTTCTATTGCCCCTGAAAACCAAGAAAAAACTACTTTCACTTGTCCGTTCAGAACCTTCGCCTACTGACATATGCCCTTTAGCTTATTTAATACTCCAGGTACTTTTCAATGATACATGATGAGTATTTTCTCTGATATGGTAGAGCGTTTTCTTGAAATTTTCATAGATGATTTTTTCGTGTTTGGTTCTAGTTTTGATGAGTGTCTGTACCATTTGAAATTAGTGTTAGTTAGATGCAAAATGAAAAATCTTGTGTTGGGAAAAATGTCATTTCATGGTTAAGAAATGGATTGTTCTAGGTAATGTTGTTTAAAAATATGGAATAGAAGTTGGTAAAGCTAAAGTTGATATAATTTCTAATCTTCCACCTGCACGAACAATAAAAGAAATTCGATCATTTTTAGGTCATGCTGGGTTTTATCGTAGGTTCATCAAAGATTTTAGTAAGGTTTCTCAACCTTTGTGTAGTTTCTTTGCAAAAGACACCCCTTTCGTCTTTGATGATTCCTGGTTTCATGTATTTGAGAAACTGAAACAATAGTGTTGACTTTTGCTTCGATCATTCGACCTCCTGATTGGAACCTCCCTTTTGAAATCATGTGTGATACATCTAATTATGCTATAGGTGTTGTTTTGAGCCAATGTGTAAATAGGTTACAACATGTGATCTATTATGCCAATAAAACTCTCATTGATGCACAACTAAATTACTCCACCACTGAAAAAGAATTACTTGTTGTTGTGTTAGCCCTAGACAAGTTTCGATCCTACTGGATCGGTTCTAAAATCATTGTTTATTTTGATCACACTGCATTAAAATACCTTCTTTCCAATAAGGATTCTAAAGCTCATTTGATTAGGTGGATTTTATTGTCACAAGAATTTTATTTAGAAATTTGTGATAAGAAATGATCTAAAAATCTTGTTGCTGATCACTTGTCTAGGTTGATAGTAGAATCTGATGATGAAAATTTGTCAATCAAAGAAACTTTTCCTGATGAACAGCTCATGTCTATATCCCAATTGCCTTGGTTTGCTGATATAATTAATTATCTTGTGACTGGTCATATGCCTAATCATTGGAGTCACTAAGATAAAATTAAATTTTTTACTGAGGTAAATAAATTCTTTTGGGATGATCATTATCTGTTTAAATATTACCCTGATCAAATCATTAGGAGATGTATTCCTGACAGAGAACAACCAAATGTTATTTCATTTTGCCATGATCATGCATGTGGAGGTCATTTTTTCACAAAGAAAACCGTTGCAAAAATTCTACAAAGCGGATTTTATTGGCCTACTCTTTTGAAAGACACTCATGTGTATTGTCGCTCCTGTGACCAATGTCAAATATTATGAAGTATTTCTCGTAGGAATATGATGTCCTTGAATCCAATTCTTATTGTTGAGTTATTTGATGTTTGGGGTATCGATTTCATGGGTCCGTTTCCTAACTCTTATGGTAACCTGTACATTCTTGTTGCTGTGGACTATGTGTCAAATTGGGTAGAATCCATTGTTTGTAAAATGAATGATCATAAGGTTGTGGTGAAATTTTTAAAATGAAATATTTTTTCCTGATTTGGTACACCACGTGCTATCATAAGTGATGGGGGAAACATTTTTGTTACAGGTATTTCAAAATTTTGGTAAAGAAATATGGCATTACTAATAAAGTTTCTACTCCTTATCATCCTCAAACAAGTGGTCAAGTGGAAATTTCAAATAGGAAAATTAAGCACATTCTTGAAAAAACAGTTAACCTTACAAGAAAATATTGGTCTTTAAAACTACCTGATGCATTGTGGGCTTACCGAACTGCTTTTGAAACCCTATTGGAATATCACCTTATCGACTTGTTTACGGTAAAGAATGTCACTTACCTGTTGAGTTAGAGCATAGAGAATATTGGGTTATCAAACAATTAAATATTTCTCTAAACTAAGCAGGTATTTAGAGGAAACTCCAATTAAATGAGTTAGAGGATATTAGGAGTGATTCATACAACTTGGGAAAACGATATAAGGATCAAGTGAAAAAATTTCATGGCAAAAACATTTTGAGAAAATATTTCTTTCCAGGTCAAAAGGTCCTTCTATACAATTCTCGTCTACATCTATTCCCAGGTAAGTTGCGTTCTCGATGGTCTGGTCCACATGTCATTCATACTGTTTCCCCCTACGAAGTTGTCGAAATTGAAAATTCAAAAAATTGTGATGTTTTCAAAGTTAATGGCCAAAGGTTAAAACTATTTTTGGAGTTAAAAACTCCCGAAGTGGAAGAAACAATCCTTGAAGATCCCATTTATCAAGATTAGTCCTTCTCCTAATATAAAACGTCTGGCTGAAGACGTTAAACTTAGCACTGAGTGGGAGGCAACCCACTGTTGTTTAAAAAAAATATTATGGTTTTAACTTTTATTTTGCTAAGTTTCCATGAGTTTTGTAGCAGACAGGTACAAGCATTGAGACCATATAATTCAGTTACACCAGATAGTATATTTCATTGCCAATTAAATTTTGTACCTTACTTATTGAGGACAATGTGAGATTTAGGTTTGGGGGGGATAAATGCTTGTATTCCTTCTGTAATTTTATTTTGTAGTTAGTTTTATCAAACGATCCTATTGATAGGTGTGAGCTACCTATATATTTCTAAACCGAAATTGTTAGTTTTTTAGTACGTTTATTACATTTTAATACATTTTAATTTGTTTTTATTCTTTTTGTATTAAATCAGGTGTGTGAGGTGAAACGGTATGAAAACGGATGCTAAACGATGAAATTGGATGAAGAACGGTGGAAAAACAAGCACGAAGGCAATATTCTGAAAGGCAGCCCACTGCCTCGGCGTCCAAACCACTGCCGAGGCGGTGAAAATGCAGAGAAGAGCCTAAGTTGCTATAAACTCACCACCGCAGCAGTGAGAGCCACCACTGCGGCGGTGAAACTGCAGAGAGGTCCTAAATCCACCGCCTTCTACACCACTGTGGCGAAGATCAAACCGACATACCCACCGCCTAGGCTATCACCGCTGCACAGATTTAGATATTTTTTAGGATAGTTTTGCTATTTAATCCCCTCCCCTCTCTCCATTTTCGAGCCCTTGGATATCTAACACCCCTACAACACTTAGAACATATTTAGGGTGGATATTAGAGTGTTTTTTAGGGAGAGCTCACAATCCGAAGAATGAGAAGTTGAAGGAAGCGATAGTTCTACGGCATAGTCTTCGGACTAGACTAAGTTCTTTCGTTTTCTCTTTTATTTCTTTAACTTAGGCATTTGTTGAGCATGTTTAGCTCATTCTTTATTGTAAATACGATTATGGCTGTTAGCTAAATGTGGATTATTTAGGGATTAACAATACATTTATAAATATGTGGTTATTTTGATTTCGGTGTTTCATTAATGTGAGTTCTTTATAATTTTGATTGTGTTTACTGTTATTCTTTGATATTATGCTTGTTTAGATAATTAGAGAATATGGGGTTTGACAATAGGGATAGGTAACCCCAAATTTGGATTGGGTTTAAACACAATACGACAATCTAACGACCCAAAATGGAGTTAGAAAGTGTGCAATCAATAATATTGGGGCGATACTTACGTAACCTAGTGTCGTTAAGATGTTGAGGGGGACTTTTTCATTGACGCGGAGTCAGGTATTCACTCGTCTTACACTTGGGAGAGATGGAGAGTGAGTTTACGAACCGAGATTGTCGGATATGCGAACACCATTAATGTAAGTCAAACGAGATCGAACACGTATTTGTAAACAATGTTAATCCCTAGACAATTCTTTCCTCGAAAACATCTCATTATATTAGTATAGATCATTTAGTTAATTAGTTTAGTTTAATATAAATTTTACACATTCTTTTTTCACCTAGATAAAGTTAGGTCATGATAAACACGGTACTCAATAATAGTCTCAACCAATCCCCATTAACACGATACCCTTACTCTCCCTACCTATACTAAAACTTGACCCGTATACTTGTGGTGAAAGTAACAACGTATTTACGCTCTACCACCTATGATAACATATATGTCAAATAAAAACTTGAGTTTGCTAAATAATTATTGGACCATAGCACTGATTTTTAAAAAATATTTCATTTTTTGATTCTTGCATAAATACTAACTTTCTCTTACTTTAAATTTAGTACATGAATTGATTTGCTAAATTTTGACATGATAATAACATATCCCTGCAATTTAAATAAAATAATGAAAATAATAAAATAAATTAAAAAATCTATTTTTGCGTTAAAAAAAAAAAAAAATTCAATCTTAATAATGAACTTTCGCTAAGTAACCAAACTTCTTGCCTCAGTAAACTTCGAGTGTTCGCGTCAAAAGGGGGAAACAAATTGTTAAGTCAATAAGTGGCTTGTTAGCTTCGAAGCCTAAGTTGTTCAAGTTATTAAGTCTGAATAGTGCCTCAACACCTAATGTCCCTAGCCAACTGGATTGGGATCATTAGCCCAACGCTCACTACATGGACATCTTAAAAAGTCCAGTAGGGTTAACATTGCACAAGTCATTTATTTAAAAAAAAAATTATATATATATATATATAAAAGATATACTCAAAAATATTTTTATTTCAGGGAAAACATTATTTGATTGTTTAAAATCAGTTGACTAGTTACTTGTACTAAATTCATTATAAAAAAAAAGTTAGATGTATGTTATGGGTATAAAAGTAGATATTGTTAAAAATCACGTAATATGAATTCAAGAATTATTTTAGTAACTCTTGTATGATCTCAACTTAATATGTTAACATTTAACTGGATTGATAAATTTTTTAAAGGAATAGAAATAACAAATTTGGATGTTTGTGTGTAACATCTCTGTAAACTCTCACGAGACTATACTCGTCCACTAGGGATAACCTAGGGGTTTAAAGACTTGTTGCATATATTAAATGCAATCGTGTTTCCTATGAAAGTAGTTTTTTTTTTTTTATTTATTTAATTATTATATTAGTTTTGCTCGAGGACTAGCAAAAGTTAGGTTTTGGGAGATTTTGACATAAAGCACATACCTCAGTTTTACAATTCATGCTTTGGCTCAAGACTAATGCGTCAACTTTTCTAGTCAAATTGGCTAAACTGGTTTTTACATCATTATTATCTCTCACCTCATAAATTTCTTCTCTCTTCTGTGCATTGGGTTTGACCCTAGAATCTAGACAGTTCCATTGTTGAGAGTTGACAAGCAGTGTTTCAAGAGATTCCCAAGCTTCCTACCCACTGCAACAATTTTCCACCATGCATAGATTGTATCATTTGACGATTTAATGGGGTTAAACCGTCATAAAAATACCTCACAAGCCTCCAGATTTCAAAACCGTGGTGGGGACACTTTAATGTTATATCATTAAATCTTTCCCAACATTCATAAAATTCTTCACCATATTTTTGGTAAAATTTAGATATTTCTCTCCTAAGGTGATCAGTTTTTGACATGGGGAAGAATTTAGATAGGAATTTGTTAATAAGTTGGTCCCAACTGATAATTGTTCTCGAGGAAAGAGTGTTCAACCAGGATTTTACTTTATTTTTTAAAGAGAATGGAAAAAGTCTAAGTCGGACAGATTCATTAGAAAAATTTTGGAATCAGAATGTGAAGCATATCTCAAGAAATTCCTTAACATGCATGTATGGATCTTCTCTTTCTAACCCATAAGGAGATGGAAAAAGTTGGATGATGGACGGTTTCAGCTCAAAGTGGGAAGCAATTGTTTGTGGTAAAACTATACAGGAGGGAGAGTTGGCTGAAATGGGAGAAAAATATTCAAGAAGAGTTTTCTCTAGTACTAGTGGATTTGCAAGTCTTTCTGGGTTCTCAACATGTTCTTCCATTTTTATTAAAGTTTCACATGCAATTCCACTTAAAGATAGTCTTATCCTAATCAAACAATTCTTTGAATCTCGCTCCTAAGCATACATAAAAAAAACCTGTAACAAATTTTATAATAAGGTTTTTAATTAAATAATTTTTTTATGTTTTTTTTTATTAAAAAACATAAAAAGAATAAGAGTGGTGGTCTAGCCATCCGATCCTAATGGTAATAAATAAATAAATAAAAGAGGTAGGTGGCTCAGCCTGCCGATTCTCAATAGAAAATAAAGACAATAAAATAAAAGAGGTAGGCGGCTAAGCCTGCCGATTCTCAACAGAAAATAAAGACAATAAAATAAAAGAAGTAGGTGGGTCAGCCTACCGATTCTCAATAGAAAATAAAGACAATAAAATAAAAGAAATAGGTGACTCAGCCTGCCGATTCTCAACAAAAAATAAATACAATAAAATAAAGAGTAAGTCGCTTAGTGTCCTGTCCAACAGAAATAAAGAAAATAAAATAAAGAGTAGATGGCTTAGCCTCCTGCCCAACAGAAATAAAAATACTAGTAGTAGTAATAATAATAATAAAACTAGTAGAAGAATTAAATTAACTTGGATTCCAAAACTTTTCACTGTCAAATCTCATGGAAGCAGATTTACCCTGTGTCATGAAATCAGTCCCTTGCCAAGATGTCGAGGTCATCCATATTAGGGTAATTACGAGTTAGAATCTGAAAATTCGAAGCAATAGGAGGGATGGTAGGGCGTGAAATACGCCCCTACTTACTCTCGCAAGTATACAAAGTCTAAGTTTTAATATAATAGATCTTTGAAGATCGGATATCGTTCTCACAGGGAAAAGTATGAATAATTGAATACCGCAATTTACGTAGTCTCATGTTATCCTAACGATTAAAGAAATGATTTAAAATTAAACTAAGCTAAACTACAATTAGTGGGTTAATCCTAACTAACTTGATTAACTAGGGATTGATTTCGTTCACTTAATACATGTTTGATTTCGTTTAGTTATCAATAACGGAATTTAGGTATCCGACAATCTCGGTTTGTAAACTCCTCCGTCACCTCTTCCGAGTGTAAGACGAGGGAATACGTGACTTCGTGTCAACGACGAGGTCCCCCTCAATGTCTTAACGACTCTAGGCCGCGTGAGTCTTGACCCAACGTCATCGATTGCATACTAACTAATGCCCTCCCGGGTCGTTTAATCGTAACGATGTGTCTACCCTAGTCCGAATCTAGGGTTACCTCTCTCGAATGTCAAACCCCGTATTCTTAGTTTATCAATACAAGCATAATATCAAGAATAACGGTAAACACAATCAAATTTAAAGGCAACAATCGTTAAAGAAACATATATTTAACCAAATGAGTATTTACATGAATTACATCTAACCCTAACTAATCTTTAATTAAACTAACATGATCTTAGCCATTACAATATTAAATCAAGAGGATATCATCAATATCAATAATAAACATTAAGTACAAAGATGGAAACAAGGGAACAAAAATCAAATCTCAAAGTGGAGTAGTCCACTTTCGCCAAAGAACAATTCTCCCAAGTTTCCTCTTCTCCATTGATGAACTTCATCTTTTAGCTCTTCAAGAATTGACCAAGAACACTTCTAAAAACTAATGTACTCTACTCCTAACTATGGTGAAAGGATCTCTCAAAATATCCTTTCGGCCTTCTTAAGAATTGGGACAGAAAAGGGTTAAAAAGTAAGGTTTGGAAAATATCTTCAAAATATCTAAAAACAGATATTTCAGTGCAGAGTGTCACCGCCTAGGCGGTGGTTGAATCGGTTAAGCTTCTGTCGGATCTTCGCCTAGGCGGTGGTTTCTCCGCCTAGGCGGTGGCTGCTGGCACAATATTCTGATGTTATTTCGCCTAGGCGGTGGTTCAGCACTTCAGCACTCTAACTTTCTACCTTTTTTCCGCTTAGGCGGTGGTCTTCATGCACCGAAACCCTGTTCTTCATGTTTTGTTCACCGTTTCTCTACCGTTTTCGCTTATTTGTCGCTCGTTAATGTCCCTTCACTTGTTTTACACTCAAACAAACTAAAACGAAATTAAATATAACTAATACGCTAAAAAACTAACAAATTTAGTTTTGAAATAGATAGGTATTTTACACCTATCAATACCCCCAAATTTCGAATTTTGCTAGTCCTCGAGCAAAACAGTAACACTAAACTAAACTAACTAATGAACTAACCAACTAAAAATGAAAAACTTAAACACAAAAGAAGTATATGCATGTAAATATAAAGTTCAATTGAAAGGACCAATTTGTTCCTCCCTCAATATCCCTAAATCTAATCAAGTTCAGGAAGTAACCCACATTAAGTGGTGTTCTAGAATTTCAACGATCAATATCAATAAAAATAATTCTAGATCCATTTGAAGTGTGTGTGAGAACTCAAATGTGTAACTATTCAAATACCGGATTGGATTATTCAATCGTTAAACTCATAACTTAAACCGTTGAAGGATTCAGAAAAACCATATGCTTGATTGGAGTCTACTATCCACTAATATAGGCTCTGATATTCACAGATATCAATAGGACTTGGTTTGGATTTGGAGAACGACCACGGATATCACTGGAATTGAAAATAGATAATCGTTTTAATTGAACGATACCCGAGGTAAAATTGTTTGTCGCTATCCTCTCTCATGACCCTCACATTCTTAGAATACAACTCTGAATAAGAAACAAATATCGTGTGTATTCACTTGTCAAAATAAACGAGAATAAAAACTATATTCACATAGTTTTTTTTTTATTTTTAAAGACACATTCCTAAATTAATTCGAATTATTACAGTTTTAGGAGCATGAAAAAAGAAGTTAGAGAAACACACCCCCAAGCTTATTCAAATTTATAAAATTTTAGGAATATGTAAAAAGAAATGATAGAAACACACCCCCAAACTTGTTTTAAGAGCATGCAAAAATAAATACGAAAGTGACAAGTGAATACACTAATACCGAATTAATAAAAATTTATTAGAAACCCGACCACTCACTTGATTTCACTCAATTTTGAAAATTAGGCTTAGCGACATTGGGTTAGGAAAAATTTAAATGAAAAGAGTATTTGAACGTTTTCAAAATTGATTACGTTATCGGCTTCGACATGGGAAATAAAGAATAAAAATATTCAGGTTAGCTACAACGGTTCAAGCAAAAAAAATGACGGCCTAAATCACGTCTCCGGAATTACCTTACCTAGGATTCCGCCTCAAGTTTCCCCCAAATCAAGTTCTAGTTTCCTCATTTTCTATCATGAGCTTAATATTGAATAATAAACATCTAATTGTTTAGATTATTATACATTGAGTCCGAATGTTGTGTGATTTTAGGATCGAGATAATATTTACCCAATCGACATGTTAAGCATACAAAACACACAAGGAAGGCATTACCCCCGACCTCAATATGTAATTAGGGGATAATTCTCATCATCGGGACTTGGCCCAAATGAACTCAACAACTAAACATGCAAATACAACTTCATACATACACAATTATAAACTAAATCTAATACTAACATACATTAATTAATCTAACACTAAACATGCAAAAACAAAAATTAAACTAAACTACGGTAAAAATTTAAAAACTAAAGCATTCATTAAAATAATAAAATACATACATAAACATAATTTTGTACATAAAACATTTTGCATTTTGTTCAAAAAATAATAATGCTTCATCATTTTCTACAAAAAAATAAAAATAAAAATGGATGAACATCCACTAAACTAATATCCATTCCATACTAAAACATGCTCGAACAAAAGAAGTGTTCCAAAATCAGTGAACCCAATAAACATATAGCATTAATGTAAACAAAATGGGTTAAACACATACCTAGGGAATAAGACTTATTCCCTATTGCTCACCTGACGAGGAGTCATCACCGTCATCTTGTTGGAAATGAGAGTGTGGTTTCTGTAGCAGATGTGGCGGCATGGATGGCATCGGAGGGTAATCGCGCATCTCAATGCCAAGGCCTTCGCAAATCATCCGTTGGACTTGATCTTACTGCCTCGAATATTGGTTTAGGAAAGAACCGATCTCATATTGGTTTTGGAGGACGATCTGAAGCTTATTATATACCCTCTCCTAGGAGTTTTCATTTTGGGCTTCGGAAGGTCCCTCCATCTCGTTGGTTGGCTCTTCCCCTTCCTCAGGCTCGGGCTCGGCTGCCTCTTGCACCCCAATCTTCCACAAACGGTTTATCTTTGATAAATCTAGTGGAATTATAGGGTGTCATAGGTTTTTCCCTGATACCGTCACTCCAGCTAGTCGAAAAATGTGGGTAAAAAATGATGGAAACGGGAGCCCACCCTTTACCGAATTCGCAGCATGCATGATCGATGAGTAGATCAGGAATCCAATGTTGATTGCTTTTCTGGTTTGAATTTTGTAAATCAAAAAGGCCCTGTCCTTTGAGACATCTGAAAGATGTGACGTCGGTAGGAGGCTTCCACAAATGAAATGGTGCCAGATTTTTGGAATTGGATTTAGGTATTTCACTGAGAAAGTAGCGACATTCAGTCCCTGGTGTTTCCACTTGACTTTGCCGGATGTGATGTTTTTAATGACCCTATACAAAGTTAGTTCTTGGCTTCTAGTGGACCTCGGTGCCGATAGTCCAAAGAGATCATTGATAAAATCAGGATTGAAGATGATTGTCCGATTTCAAACTCTTGCTTGGTAGTCTATAGTCTCCATAGCATTAGCGTAAAATTCCTTTACCAAAGCTACTTCGCCCCGAGGTAGCGATTTACAGAATTGCTCTAATTGGTGGCTTCGAATTTCTTGTTGAAATTCCGCCAGGAAATCCTCTATCGAACCGAAACCATGTTGGTGTATGCATGTTTCAAAGATTTCATGTCTGTTGTAATGCTCCTCCGCTAGTTTTGACACAAAAAGGTTGGCATCATAGTCAACTTCGGTCGGCACCCCGGGTTGTGAACTTGACCCTTCTCCTATCACCCTCTTCTTACCTACCCTCTTCGACATTTCCTAACAATCACAATCACAAAAACCAATACAACCTCATCATATATGAACAATTGAAAAACATAAACCTCCCAAATCACTTTATCAAGAACACATATATCTCAAAACAAACACCGATTTGAACTTTTCAACCAAATTTCACAAATGTGACATACTATCTTAGTTCACATACTTAACCAATCCATTTAGCTCATCACCAAGAATCAAACCAAAAACCCAAAGAACTTTGAAATCGCGAAAATAGGGTTAATGAGTTTTGGGCAAAACTTCAAAATCTAATGATTTTTGACATAATCATGAAAACCAACCAATAATTTCAACAACTAGACTAAATGTAAGATAAAAGAAACTTACTTGTTGAGAATTTATGGTCCAATCGAAAGAGAATGAATAAAACGCACCGTTCACGCAAAAAACCCTAAAATTTCGGAAATAGGGGTGGAGATCCGATTCTTGGTGGTTGATTCGTGATGGAAATGACTAATTTTGGTAATGGTAGGATGATTTTTGAGTATTGGAACAGTTTGGAAGTAAGGTTTTAGAGAGAAGGTGGAGGTTTTTGGGGAAGGAGCCTTGCGATATCAATTTTGAACGAACGGGTTTGTTTTAACTGCAGAAGGTCCATCGCTTAAGCAGTGGACCGTTTTGCAGAAAAACACGCAACTAGTAGTTTTACTGCCTAGGCGGAATCCACCGCTTAGGCGGTAGGCCTGCAGCTCCTTCTTTATGTTTTTTTCAAATTTTCAAAATACGGCTCCACCCCGTACGTTTCTACTTTGCTTGTTCAACGTGTTTAAACGTGAAACACTTCCCCAAGCGTCCACACTCCTGAATTCACTTCCGAACACGTTCCGAAGCCACGTCGGCTTCCAAAAAGAATAAATAATAAAATAAATAGTAACAAAAATCGGGTGATTTGATACCCTGAGTTTCATTTCAAAAACACATATAGCGCTTGCTTTACCGTCCCCAACTGAACTTTCGTGTTACTAAGTATTTTTCACAAAAATTCCCCATAGACAAGGAATTTGGGCTCAAATGCTCAGTCGGATCAAGATCATGAATTAAAGTTGGTTTCACCTCTCTGTCCTTATAATTTGTAATATAAGCTCGATCTCGAGATTGAGAATTAAGAATTTCAATATTCTTCATCGTTTCTTGCACGGTTTGATCACATTAACACAATAAAACAAAAATTAAAATTAAAAACAAAACAAAATAAATGTCAGGATTAACAATCGACCACTTAGTCGCAATATCAACTTAAAATTCACACAAATCCCTGGCAACGATGCCAAAAACTTGGTAAGGCGTGAAATACGCCGCTACTTACTCTCGCAAGTGTACGAGGTCTAAGTTTTAATATAATGTATCTTTGAAGATCGGATGTCGTTCCCACAGAGAAAAGTGTGAATAATTGAATACCGCAATTTACGTAGTCTCATGTTATCCTAACGATTAAAGAAATGATTTAGAATTAAACTAAGCTAAACTATAATTAGTGGGTTAATCCTAACTAAGTTGATTAATTAGGGATTGATTTCGTTCACTTAATATATGTTTGATTTCGTTTAGTTAACAATAACGGAGTTTAGGTATCCAACAATCTCGGTTTGTAAACTCCTCCGTCACCTCTTCCGAGTGTAAGACGAGGGAATACACGACTTCGTGTCAAAAAAGAGGTCTCCCTCAATGTCTTAACGACTCTAGGCCGCGTGAGTCTTGACCCAACGTCATCGATTGCACACTAACTAACGCCCTCTCGGGTCGTTAAATCGTAACAATGTGTTTACCCTAGTCTGAATCTAGGGTTACCTTTCTCGAGTGTCAAACCCCATATTCTCAGTTTATCAATACAAGCATAATATCAAGAATAATGGTAAACATAATTGGATTTAAAAGCAAAAACCGTTAAAGAAACATATATTAAACCAAACAAGTATTTACATGAATTACATCTAACCCTAACTAATCTCTAATTAAACTAACACGATCTTAGCCATTACAATATTAAATCAAGAGGATATCATCAATATCAATAATAAACATTAAGTACAAAGATGGAAACAAGGGAAGAAAAATCAAATCTCAAAGTGGAGTAGTCCACTTTCGCCAAAGAACAATCCTCCCGAGCTTCCTCTTCTCCATTGATGAATTTCCTCTTTTAGCTCTTCAAGAATTGGCCAAGAACACTTCCTAAAACTAATCTAATCTACTCCTAACTAAGGTGAAAGGAGCTCTCACAATATCTTTTCGGCCTTCTCAAGAATTGGGGGAGAAAATGGTTAAAAAGCAAGGTTTGGAAAATATCTTCAAAATATCTAAAAACAGATATTTCTGTGCAGAGTGTCACTCTCTAGGCGGTGGTTCACTGCCTAGACGGTGGTTGAGTCGGTTAAGCTTCTGTCGGATCTTCGCCTAGACGGTGGTTTCTCCGCCTAGGCGGTGGTTGCTGGCACATCATTCTGACATTATTTCACCTAGGCGGTGGTTTTCTCGCCTAGGCGGTGGTTTAGTACTTCAGCACTCCAACCTCCTGCCTCTTTTCCGCCTAGGCGGTGGAATTTCCACCTAAGCGGTGGTCTTCATGCAACGAAACCATGTTCTTCACGTTTTGTTCACCGTTTCTCCACCGTTTTCACTTGTTTATCGCTCATTAACGTCCCTTCACCTGTTTTACACTAAAACAAACTAAAACAAAATTAAATGTAACTAATACGCTCAAAAACTAACAAATTCAGTTTCGAAATAGATAGGTATTTTACACCAATCAAGGGACAAAGATGAGCAAATGAAGGCAATTAAATATCGGGAAAGTATGATTCGGGATGAATTATCATTGTCTAAACCACAGCCTACCTACTAGTCGTTAATGATAACTTAGTTCTTTATGAATTTTGTTTTCAAGTTACATGTTTTGTTTAATATTTTGCTTAAATTTGGTTTTGAACTTAAATGGGTATTGTGATAGAGAAATAGTTGTAGGTTTGGGGGTTTGAGTAGAGAAAGAGAGAGGGGGATGGGAAGAGAAAGATCGGAGATGGTGGTGGTCATCGATGATGAATGGTCGTCGATGGTATGCTGAGGGAGGTGGTAGCCATCGTTTTGGTTGAGGAAGAGGATGATGCATACTATCTAAAATACAAATTTGACCCTTAAATTTTATATGAAAAATAAAATGACCCCAATTAAAAATTTTAAAAGGTGTAAATGTAATTTAACAGTAAGAGAAAACTTAACTAAAGGGCTAATTTGAAACGAAAATGAAATGTTAGGTAGCAAAGGTGTCTATTTTTAAATACGAGGGGCCAATTAAGCACTGACTGTATTTGTGAGGGACCAAAAAAGTCATTATACCTAAATTGTAGCACTTGTTTTTGGTCAGGTAGTAAGGTACACTATAATTTTTGAAGTGTCTAGATTCAATTTCTCTAAGCTTTAATATTTTTTTTTATTTATTTTTTTTTTCTCTTTTTCTATTCTTTTTTTATTTTATTTTTTTGTATTCTGTCTTCTTTTCTCTTCTCTCTTTTTTCAACTCTTTTTTTTTTTCTTTTTTTTTCTCTTAAATTATACAAAACAAATATATTTTTCCTCAATTAGGTATAAGATATATAATGTTGAATATAAATACATATTTTATATTCAACATTATATATCTTATTATCTCCTAAGATATCAGACGGTTGAGAAATATCTAAAAAAAATATGTATGTCATGTATTTTATAAGAGACTAGCCTATAACCCGTTTCTGGAAGCGTGGACTAAAAAAGGATGACCTTAATATGAAAACAAAAAATAACATTAGTATTTGATGTTGCCAAGTTCACTGGACACGTCACTTTATCATCTAGAATATTGAATGCCTCCCAGCTTAACTCTATTTCCTTCAGGTTAGGTTCCAACAAAACAATACATCACGGGTGGATCTATCATCGTTGCATCTCTGGTGTAAAAATCAATCGAGGATTTCTCTGTAGACTTTTGGTAGGGTGGTGGCTAAAAACACGTGTGCGTACCTGGTCAGAACCAATTGTGGGTATTTATAGGTGTGTGGGTACTTGAAGTTTCCCCACTGAAATTATCAGTAGGAAAGTTATTAGCTCAAGTCAAAGGTAGCGAGATTCCTCCCCGTTCAACACATAGCTAACGTAGTAAACAAGTATTTAAACTCATTGTCCTTCAAATATGAGCATCAACCTCAAAATGGTAGATGACGCCGTCAGGTAGATAATCATTTCTTGCCTAGGCTTTAGGGTAGTGAGTATAGGTGGCTCCGAGATGTACTTTTTAAGGGCTTTGAAAGCTTATTCACATTCGTTGATCTATTCCAAACTCTTGTTGCCCCGTGGAGTTTTGAAGGACAGTACGAATTTATTCGATGCTCGATAAGTAAAATGATTCAAAGCTACTACTCACCTAGTCAAGCTTTTTACCTCCTTGATTGTTTTTAGGGATGTCATGTTTAAGATCGCCTTGACCTACACTAAGCTGACTTCAATTACCCTTCTTATTACTCGATGGCTGAGAAATTTCTCGATACTGACCCCGAATACTCATTTACTTATGTTTATCTTTATCCCATGCTTCTTCACCATGTTCAAGAATTCCTCTAGATTGGCCAGGTGGTTTCCAACCACTTTACTCTTGACCAGAATGTCGTCAATATAAACCTCCACGGTCTTTTCGAGTAAATCAACAAACATATTGTTCATCAATCTCTAGAATGTCACTCTGTCATTTTTCAGCCTAAACTGCATCACTCTGTAGTAGCACATGTCCTTGTCAATGATGAAGGTTATTTTTCCTTTACCAAGTGGATACATACTAATCTGGTTATACCCTGAGAAGGCGTCGAGAAAACTGAGCGACTCATGATCGATAGTAGCGTCTGTAATTACATCCATCTTTTGCAATGAAAAATAGTCCTTCGAATAGGCCTTGTTGAGGTCAGTAAAGTCCACAGACATACTCTACTTCCCCGTCTTTTTATTATTAGACCACGTTCACTAGCCAGAGGGGGAAGTTAATTTGTTCGACTATACCTGCATCACGTAACTTCTTGGTTTTCTCCTTGATCATGGCCTGTCGTTCTGGCTCAAAATTCTATGGATTCTATCATACTGGGGGGGGGGAAAGAGGAGTTACGCTGGATCAGTATACAGTCGGTACAGGGAGATGCTTAGGTCTATCCTAGAGAGATCCGCATGCGACCAAACAAACATGTTATGATTGGATTTGAGAAGTTTGATCAGTTTCTCCTTTTTTTGTCTCTCTGGCTCTAAGAAGTTCGATCAGTTGCTTATTTTTGTCTCCTTAGAAGGCCATTTCGATCTGGATAGTTCTATCCAAATTGGTTAAGTGTCTTCGGACATCCTTTAGCTTTTAGTCATGACAATGTCGTGGTTAACTTGGTTGCTCTATCCAAGGGCCCAAGATGTCCCAATACATTGAATTGTGCATTAACCATCGAGTGCTTCGGATCTGTACCTGCCATGATATGAAGTGTGATCCATCCAAGTGGCTTCACTATTTTCCCGTCGAAACCTACCAAGGGGTAATTATCTATTTTAGTTGATCTTAATCAATTCCCATATTGTTGAATGTAGTCAAGCAGATTATTTCCACCGAGCTGCCATTGTTGATTAGTACTCACCCAATGCTATATTTGGCGACATGTAAGGTGACCACAAGATCATTGTCGTGGGGCGTGTAAACCCCTCACAAGTCCTCCTTACTAAAGGTGATAGATTCTCTCTCTACGAAGGATAATTTGACACTTGGAATACATATTCCTCAAGTAGGTGCTTGCCTTGTTGAGCATGCGCCTTGTGCTCAGACTTGCTCAGTCCTTTCAAGGTAAATCCAACATGGATCATGTGGATGTTCCCTCAAGCCTCGAGTCTTTTTTTCTCCTCCTTGGGATGTTGGTCGTCCCGATCTCTATCAATCTTGAATCTCTTGAGGTGGCCCTTTGATAGGTGTAATTTATCTTTTTATTCCCAATCCAATTTTGGTAGTTCTCGAGTATTTTTATAGTGTTTTAATACGTTTTTATTCTTTTGTTATAAATCAGGTGTGTGGGGTAAAAAATGATGTAAACGGATTACAAATGATTAAATCGGATCAAGAACAGTGGGAAAACAAGCAAAAGAGCAAAATTCAGAACCTGCAGCCCACCGCCGCGGCGGTCAAAACACAGAGAAAGGCCTAAACTTCTTACAAATCCACCGCCGCAGCGATGAGATCCACCGACACAGTGGTGAAACATCAGAATGTTTCTACCCTACCGCTGCATCCATCGCCACAGTCATGACCACTACTACCGCCGCAATCACTCTGCACAGATTTTAGATTATTTTTTTTTAGATATTTTGCTCCCTATTTCTTCCTCCTTCCTTTCCATTTGGACATTAGAGATCTCTTAGGGTTAGTATAGATTAAAGAGTGTTTTGGGGAGTGCTCAACCAAATCCGAAGGAGAAGAACACATTGCGAAGAAGGAGAAGCGATCGTTGAACGGTTTTAAAGCCAAATCTTCGATAACGGCTAAGTCTTTCTTTCATTTATTAACTTCAGCAGTTTGTTGAGCATGTTTAGCTCGTTTTTCATTGTATAAATGGTTATGGCCATGAGCTAAACAGATTTTGTCTAGGGATTAATAATATTTATGAAAATGTCATTTGTTTGAATTATGTTTCTTTAATAATTGTTCTTCGCTCTTTGATTGTGTTTAACATTCTTGTATTTCCATTATATGCTTCTTTAGGTATACTAAGAATACGGGGTTTGACACTAGGGAGAGATAACCCCGAATTCGGATTAGGGTAAACACAACGCGACGATATAATAACCCGGAAGAAAGTTAGAAAATGTGTAATCCATGATGTTGGGGTAAAACTCATGTGACCTAGTGTCGTTAAGACGTTGAGGGAGACTTCTTCGTTGACGCAAAATTGCATATTCACTCATCTTACACTCAGGAGATATGGTGAGTAAGTTTATGATATAGAGATTGTCGGATAGGTTGAACATCGTTATTGTAAACCAAATGATATCAAATACATTTAAGTAAATGAAGTTAATCCCTAGATAATCCATCTCCCTAAAACATCTCAATATAATATATATATAGTTTAATTAGTATAATTAGTATTTTAGTATTAATATATTTAATTATAAAACTACAATTTTTATCGCCTAGATAAAATTAGGTTATGATAATTATAGTACTCAACAATAATCTCAATCAATCCCTGTAGATACGACAACCCTAACTCTTCCCATTATATTAAAACTTGATCCGTACATTTGCGGTGAAAGTGGCGACATAATATTCCACCACCAAGTTTTTGGTGCTGTTGCCGGGGATTGTGTTTTAGATTATTGTTGATATTGTGAGTAAATGACCTGATTTTAATTTAGGCATTGTTTAGTAATTATAATTTTTTTCTTTTTAGTTTTGTTTTTGTTTTCCTGTAAGGTACTTGACGATGTTAGATCAACAAGTGTTTTTGCATTTCTTTCAATGAGATCTCGAGCCATTTTATAGTGCTTGGGACCGATACAAGGAATTGTTGTTCCTGTTTTCGAGCCATCGTTTCCCGAGGAAGTGTCAACTACTGAACTTCCTCGATAGGTTACTAGCCGCTACTAGAAATTGGGTTGAATAAGGAAACGGTGCCACTTCTTTCAACCAACTAACTGCGGACGAAGCCTATCGATTGTTGGAAGCCATGGCCGAGTATGATTTTCACTATTGGAATTATTCAACAAGCTATCAAAGCTTGGGGGATAGTTCCCCCGCTTTGGAGCCATGGATTGACACCCCGGACTAATATATGAAGTCTTCCCCCGCATTGGAAATCATGTTCGCTGAAATTATGGGGGAGACTCAAGCATTTTGGAGGGAAACAAATGACCGGATGAATGAGCACGAGGATCGTCTCAACAATATCGAGACAGTCTGCGCCAAAATCGATGCAACTGTAACGTCTTTACAGAAGCAAATCGGTCATCTTATCTGCTTGATTGAGGTCGAGTCAGATGTGGTGGCACTAGGAGATACAAACACCACATGCATTGAAAGCCACCATGAAGAACTAGAAATGAGCGGGAGGAGCTTGGGAGATTTCAACTATGCTTACTCGAATGAGACAGGAACCCAAGCTTGGATCGAATTAGCTAACATAATCATTTTTTTGATATCAAATTTCCCTATTGAAGTCATTGTTATGGAAAATTATTTTTTTACGCCTACTAATTCTTTCCTTTCTATTTTTTTTTTTTTTTTTTTTGTTTTATTTAATTTCAATTTTTATTTTATTTTGTTTTATTTTTTCCTTTATAATATAACCTTTTTGTTTACTTTTTTCATATTTTAAATTGTTTTCTTTATTATTTTTATTTTAGTATCTTTTTTCTATTTTAGTATCTTTTTATCTTTTTTGTCACTAGTTTGGGTTCAAAAAATATAATATATAAAAACAAAATAAATCAAAAGTAAAAAATTGGAAACCAATAAATATATATATATATATATAACAGCCAAATAAAATAAATTATAAAAAATAAAAAATAATTGAAAAAAAAAAAAGTAAAAATATTAAGAGAAAAAAAAATTGGTTAATACGAAATTAAAAACAAATATGTTAAGCCCAAAGCAATTTGATGGTTTTGGTGATCCAATTAACTTGGATGATTAGTTAAACTAATATTTTATTGAAGATGAGTTTACATGAAATTAGTGAGTACCAAAAGATGATCAAATTATCAAGGTGAAAAAATGAGAAACATCAATAAATGATCAAGATAATATCAATGGAAATGAAGAACTATCTTCTTAATTTTATTTTTTTTTTTTTTTTTTTTTTTTTTTTTGTATTTCTAAGGTAAAACAATGTTGACTTTCATAAACTCTTAATATAACCCGACAAGGATCATTCACTACATATAAAAATGATCCTTACATGTCTAGATGTGTTTAATTATGTGTTTAGGAGTGATTAAATAATATTTTAAAAGAGTTTTTATAAGGAAAAAAGGTAGTTAAAATCAGTCGAGTGATTTAAAAAATTAGTCAACTGATTGTAACTGTATTTTTTTTTTTTTAAAAAAAAAAAGGAAAACACTCAAGCAGTTGACTGAAAGGTGATTCGGTTGACCGAACATTACAGGTTCCCAAAGATTTAAGAAATGAGGGAATTAGTCGATCGGTCGGTCAACGGAAAGATACAAGTTCCCAGAAATCATGAAATAGTCGACTAAAATGGTGAAGCAGTTGATCGAATGATATTTCAAATTTTTGAAAATTGGTTACAAATGGTCAACTAATAGAGGGATCAGTTAATCGATGGCTTGAAATTTTTAAAACTTTCTAAGCATTATTTTGAGACATTTTTTCTTCCGTATTTACGATTAAATATTTTAAAATCATTTTTAAATGGTCTAATATATTTTAAAATATTTGGAAAATATTTTTTCATTTGAAAATGAGATTTTTACTAAAAATATGTTTGGCTCCCTAAACTTTCCAATCTCAGTCTTTCAATCCCTAAAATATTTTTGCATAATCTTTGGGGCTAATCTTTGAAATATTTTGGTGGATGAATTTGGAGTTAGAATGACTAGAATTCACTATCAAAGAATCCATTATTGGTTGGATCAAACTTTGATAGTTTAAGGGAGAAGATTTAGAGTACATCTCACTCAACCAGCTGTTGGAGTCTCTCTTCAAAATTCCTTAAATAGACCTTCATTTTTTAGAGTTTAATCATCAAGGAAAATCATATTTTTTTAAGATCAATAGGATATATTTTTTGAAATAGTTTTGAGGCAAAAAGTTCTTGAAAATCGAGATCAAAAGTCTGTGAGAAAATTGTGAGAAAAAACTTTATTCTTTTGAAGACAACATGGTCATCTTTAGAAACCGATATTATTGCATTCTTTCTCATATCATTCTAGGAGAAATTATCGGTGAGATATTTTTAATTATTATATATGTATGCTCAATTTTGTGTTTAAACGTTATCTGAATATGTATCCTATTTTAAGCCCGTTTTAAAGATCTATTTGAAATTGTGTTGAAAAATCGTTTTTGAGAAAATCTTTGAATCTCTTTATTGAAAATATTTTTTGTTGAAATAAATGAATTTTAATTTAATTTTTAGAATAGAAAGTGCCAAATGTGTCAAATTGGTTTTTCCCTCAAAACCTTTTGTCCCACATTGGTTGGGAGAGGTAAAATTAAAGTGGATATCTAGGGGTATGTGAGACACTTGGGGTGTGCCCCAAGGGGTACCCACATTTTGTGGAGAGGAGAGGAGTTACATCCCTACCGGTTTACCGCGCGCGCGCGCCCCGGCCGTGCCGTGCCTAGTCGAGTCGCGTGTGTGATGAGGTGGCAATTATTTACTTTTAGAAAATATTTTTTTAAAAACAGTTTAATTAAAAAAAAAATTATTAACGTTTTTTAATTAAAACCTTCTAACGTTTTTTTTTTTTAAGTTTCGGTTTCAAAAAAAATTTCAAACGGTTTGATTGAATTTTTTTTTTTTTTCCCTATAAATACCAATTTCTTTTCTTCAATTTTAAGAGAAAAAAAAATAGAGAACACTGTTTCTGCTGTTTCTGAACTGTTTCTGTTTCGGCTTTGTTTCAGTTTCTGTTTCAGCTTTGTTTCTGTTTCTGTTTCGGCTTTGTTTCTGTTTCTGTTTCTGTTCCGAAACATTTTCGGTTTGTTCTTTCGAAATTGTTCCGATCTGTTCCGGTACTGTTTTTACAGTTCGATTTTGGATTCCGAGCAGTTTGTTCGTTTTGTGAACAGTGTGTGGGGGTGTTTGGTTTTCGGGACTTCTAGAGTGCAAAGAACGTCCTAGACAGAGGAGAATTCTGGGCTGTTTTATCCTGGAGACGACGGGGCTGATACACTGCTTGCACGTTCTTGGGCAGAACCGCGAAACGTCTTAAAGAGAGCGACCTAGTCTGCGACTCATCCTAAGAAATTTTGGTAAACTCGTTCTTTATTTATTTTCTGCAACAACAATTTTAAGACGTTCAATATCTGTTAAGATGTCTGCTGATCACGATTTTAAACAAGTAACTGTTGATCTCAATAAACTCTTTCGTTTCGAAGGATTTCATTTTAAAAGATGGAGACAGAAAATGTTATTTTTTCTTACTATCGAAAAAGTAGCATATGTCTGTACAACCGAAAAACCTCAATTACCTCAAGTTCCTACAGACGCTCAGATTCAAGAAGTTAAGTCTTGGGAGGAAAATGATTTCCGTTGTAAGAATTTTATTCTTAATGGTATGTCTGATGATCTGTATGATTATTACTGCTCTAACAAAACTGCAAAGGAAGTTTGGGATGCTCTTTCGAAGAAATACGACACTGAGGAGGCTGGAAGTAAAAAATATGCTGTTAGTCGGTATCTGAAATACCAAATGACCGACGACAAATCAGTGGAGGTTCAGTCTCATGAACTTCAGAAAATCGCTCACGAAATAATTGCTGAAGGTATGTCCCTTGATGAACAATTTCAAATTGCTGTTTTAATTGACAAATTACTCCCCTCTTGGAAAGATTTTAAGAATACTCTAAGGCATAAAACTAAAGAGTTTTCTTTAGAAAGTTTGATCACTCATCTTCGGATTGAGAAGGAGGCCCGAAAACAAGATCAGAAAGATGAAGTGCTTGTTGTTACTAACAACGCTCACAAAAAATCATCTTACGCTATTCTGAAACCTAAAGGGAAAAATATGAAAAACCAAAATCAGAATCGCAACCACAACAACCAGAACAGAAATGTGCATCAAAATCAGAATAGAAACAAACTCCCTTTAAGAAATAATTCTGAACAGTTTATTTGTTATAACTGTGGGAAGGCGGGCCATTTGACTCGGAACTGTCGGCAAGACGTCGTCCTGTTTCACAGGCGAATCTTACCGAGGACCAACTTATAGCTATGATTTCTGAAATCAATATAGTTGGTGGATCCGAAGGGTGGTGGGTAGACACTGGTGCTTCACACCATGTCTGCTATGATCGTACCATGTTCAAATCTTATTCTGAAAGTGAAGACAAGAAAGTGTTGCTGGGTGATTCCCACTCCACTATAACCTAAACGGTTTCGGGTTCAAATCTTGAAAACAGTTTCACTGCAAACAAGGGTAAAGTTGCGTACATCTAACCCTGTTCAAACTATGCAATAGCGGGAGACTTCGTGCACTGGGCCGCCTAAATAGTTTCTCAAAGGGAAAATAATTTTTTTAGTCCTTCAAGTTTGGGATGGATGGTTAAGTGGCCCCTGATATTTGACACTTAACACATTTGATCCCCAAACTATTAAATTATTTTCAATATGGTCCAAATTTCCTATTTTACCCTTAAAATTAATCACATATTTCTCTACGGACTTTTTATTTTATAATTTTCTCATCCTTCCTCCCTGACGAAAACCATTGTCGGTGTGGCCGTAGGTGATAGCTCTGGCAACTCTTCCTCTCTCTCTCTCCCCATAAAAAAAATAAATATATATAAATGAAATTACATTAACAAAACCCACCTTCAACCCTCTCACCCTGCAACTTCAAGCCACCGCCCCCACCTTGCAACTTCCAGCCGCCACCCCACCTCCTCCACCCCTGCTGCAACCGCTGGCCATCCCTAGACATATTTTTTTCTTCTTCTTCATCTCTTTTTTGGGAAAATGTATTGCACCAAAAATTACCATTAGGCCCCCACCTACGAATAATTTTTTTTTTTTTTTAAAACATATCACAAGATAAACTTTTTTTCTTTTATATTATTGACTAGATTTTAGCATGTCGTGTTTATTTCTCTTTATGCCACTTGTAAATTTTTATTTGTTAAAAAGAAGAAACACTAATCTTAAAGAAATTTGTATGGGATTGGTAGGTGATAACAATTGGATCAGGTGTTTACATCCCATCTAATTTTGATGGACCAGAGAGGTATTTATGGTGATTTATTGCATGTTGGATGTTATATTGAACCAATATAAACACTTTAATTGGCCAAGCTCTGTTACGGGGGTTTTATTGCCTACAAGCCAAGAAAACTTTGAAAAATATTTAGATCCCCATTAGTTTTGGTTACCTAATTTTGATTAGTGATTCTATTCCCGAAAAACTTGGAACATAAACTGATATCTGAGAGGATTTTGTTCTATTTCTAGGACAGAAACAGAAATTTAAAAACAAAATATGATGTAGATTTTAGAACATATTTTAGGGAACGTTATATAATTTTTAGAACAAAATATGCATATATGTATATATATATATGGAGAGAGAAATAGGTGTGAGAAGAAGAAGAAGGAGGGACAGAGGAACAAGGATGGGCGACGGTTGCAGTGGTGCCGAAGGACATGGGTTGGCGCCGAAAGTTGCAAGAAGAGAGGGTTGAGGGTGGGGGTTTTTTAGTGTGATTTTACTTTTTTTAATGTATTATGTTTCTTTTTTAGAGAGAGAGAGAGCACAAACGGCCACGTCGGCGGTGTTTTTCGCCGGAAAAGATGGAGAAAAAGAAAGCAGAAAATGTAAAATAAAAAATTATAGGAAAATATATGTAATTGATTTTAAGGATAAAATAGGGAATTTGGATTATATTATAAACCAATTTAATAGTTTAGGAACTAAATGTATAGAATACTAAACATCATGAGTCACATAAATACTAACCTTAAACTTGAAGGATCAAAAAAATCTTTTTCCCTTTCTCAAAATATAAACGCAAAATAAATTGCCAAAAATATAGTTTCTATATTTACATATAATTAATTTTAATTAATAAATTATTAATGAATAAAAATTCTTTGTATCGCTATTAATTTTATTTTATTTTTTATAAATAGTTTCTCAAAATACAGAGACAAAATATGTAAAAAAATAAATAAATAAATTCACACACACACACACACACACACACACATATATATATATATATATATATATATATATATATATATATATATATATATATAATTGATTTTAATAAATAAATTTATAAATAATAACAATTATTTATTTTTATTAATAAATTATTAAATAATAAAAAAGAATTTCTAATAAAAAGAATTTTTATTATTATTTATATAATAAGATTTTTTATTTTTTTTTAAATAGGTCGTTTATTTCTCTTATATTATATTTTTATTTAATTTAAATTGTTCTTTGTCTATTACGCATTAAGGTGTGTTTGGTTGGATAAAAAATGAATTGCAAAGAAAATGAAAAAAAAAAAAAACAATCATGTTTGGTTGGATGAAAAATAGAAGAGAAAAAAAAATAGGATAGATAAAACACATTTTTTGAGATAATTTTTTTTCCTCACAATTTTGGAAGGAAAATGAGATTTTTTTAATTTATTTTTGTAATATATGAAAGCAAAATAGTAAATTACATTAAAGTGAATTATTATTATTTTTTTCAAATAAACAATATTAAAAAAAATAATTTTATTTTCATAATAAATAAAAATATTATATATATATTTTTTTTACTCTCTTTTTTTTATTCTTCCAAACCAAACACACCTAAACGGCTCGTAAATATTTAGAGTTAAATAGATATACTCGATAGGAGTGCCACTAACTCGCGTGGTAGCTCGCATATCTCTGTCTCTATATTTAGATGATATTACCTGCCCGAAAATCAATTATTTATTTTTTGGTGCCTTCCAGAATAAACATGTGCAATAAAATAAAGGAGTTTTGACAATTACATACCTAAAGTTTAACTAATATTTCGATTTGGTTCTTATGGCTATGATTTAAACCCATAACACCCTAAAGTTTCATAATCATCCCACTTAAGTTAAAATCAATAACCTCGTTATAATTTTGGACGATAAACGGTCAACAATCTTGCGTCCAGCTATTTTTAAAGGGACTTTATAGACATTTTTAACATCTTTCGTTCTCCATGCAAATTTTTTAACATACACACACACATACTTAGATGTATATTTTTTAATATTTAACTGGAAAGGAGAATAGGAGAAAGGGATGAGACATGAATTATTTATAAAGTCTCTTAGAAATAGTCAGATGCATGGTAGATAACTGTTTTTAATCCAAAATTGCAAATAGTGATAATGACTTCAATTAGAGTAGGATGATTAAGAAACTTCAACGATGCGTTTGGTACACGAAATTCGGCACGGGATTGGAATGGTCATGAGAATGACCATTCTATTCCTATATTTGGTATATGGGATTAAATTCTTTTCACAGTACCAAAGATTTTATAATCTCACAAAACATGAGATTAATCAATTTCAAGATAAACTTGGTATTAGTTAATTCTAATTACATGGGATTAAGTTTTAATCCTTTATTGCCAAAAAGACACCAAACACTAACTAAATATTAGAATTGCAATGAAATTTAATTAAGTTCAGCTAAATTATTATATTAGCCTTTGAAACTTTAATTAAATTATTATTTTACTTTTTGAATTTCTAACAAATATATCTTTCAATTTTTATTTTTTTAAATACTTCTCTTCCCCTCCTTTCTTCTTCTCCATACAATCTTCTTCTGCGAGAGTTCGACGCCGGCAGTCGGTCTCTCTCTCTCTCTCTCTCTCTCATTAACCTCTTAAGTCCCCATTGGTACCCCTACCCCAATCTTGGCAGGTAACACCACCACCCACCTTCCATCGATCTCCCACCCCTTGTCCTTTGCTTCCCTTTTCTTCTTCTTATTCCTCTTTCTATCTCTCTTCTACACACACACACATCTTATTTTGAATTTCATTTGGTTTATATTTGAACATTCTTTATTTAAAAAAAATTGTATGTTTTTCATGTGCAGACTTTATTGTACAAATATATTTCATTCCTGATTTATCCCCAACAATAATAAAATAATGGAATGACAATTATCATTCCAATACCACATCTAATTCTTTTTCTCAGCAAATTTAAAATAATAGTAATGATCATTTCATTATATTAACATACTAATTTCAAACATATTGTCATTCCATTACATTCAACCTTACCAAATGCAGCATAAGGGGTTATATATTAAAATTGAAACTGCAAAAACCAAATTAAAACTTTTGTCAAACTTCAGGGGTAAAAAGTGTCAACACTTCTCAAATAAAATTCTATTAGGAGCACGATTTTGGTCGTACCATATGAAGATGCCGACATAATTCGTTGTCCTCGAGTTCAGAACTTGCCGTTCAAAGTAGCGAACCTCCTCTTTAGATACATAAAAATTTCACCCAACAAGTCTGCTCTGGGGGAAAAAAAAAAGGGAATGGAAAATCTAGGCCAAACAGAGATTCCGATCCAGCAAAATAACTGCCGGCACCAGCGCAGGCGGGTGGTTCTATTTCCGTTACCGCTGCAGGGCCATATAAACCCATGGTTCAACTCGCCAACATATTATACTCCAAAGGCTTCCAAATCTCCATAGTTCACACCCACTTCAATTGCCCCAGCCGATTGAAATACCCCCACTTCACCTTCCACCAAATCTCCGACGGCCTGTCGGAAACTGAAGCTTCCACAGAGGATATCATCGCTCTTGTCTCCCTCCTCAATAAGAAATGTGTCGGCCCGTTTCGCGATTGCTTGATTCAGTTATTATTGGACGACTCTTCGGATCCCATTGCCTGCTTGATCACCGACGCAATTTGGCACTTCAGTCAAGCTGTGGCCGAGGGACTTAAGCTCCGGCGACTTGTTCTCCGGACGAGTAGCGTCTGTTCTTTTCTCGCTTTTGCGGCCTTGAATCTTATGAGAGACAAAGGGTACCTCCCAAAGCAAGGTTCGTTATCTTTCTCAGAGGTCCACCACGAACGCCCTTAAGAAATTAAGGATATTGCACTTTTTTAGACTAAAATGTTTGCGACTTGCTCTAAAAAACCAATCTTTTCGTAATCTCTTCGGTTGACAAAACCTAAAAATTAGAGAAAATTAGTAGAATCTCTCTCAAATAAGTCATTTATGTCCGGAAAATTCACTGATTATTTAGATTTTATTTTTATTTTTATATGATATTAACTAACATAAAAATAAGGGACATGCACCATTTAGTCCTAAAATACAAAAGAAATTACCAAATACTCCTATCACTTTTTTTTTTGTACCAATAAGTCATTTTGTCTTTTTATAACTAAAATACCCCTCACATGGACGTTGAATGTAACATCAAAATTATTAATTTTTTTTTTTTTTTTGTTTTTTTTTTTTTTATGCTATTTTTTTCTGACCAAAATACCCTTAATGTGGATGTTGAATGTAACATTCGGTGTTGAATATAACATCAATTGTTTGTTTTTTTTTTTAATGCTATTTTTTTCTGATCAAAATGTCCCTCATGTGGATGTTGAATGTAACATTTAACACCTGTGAGTGTTGAATGTAACATCAACTGTGTTTTTTTTTTTTTTCTTTTTAATGTTATTTTTTTCTGACCAAAATGCCCCTCATGTGGATGTTGAATGTCCCTCATGTGGATGTTGAATGTAACATTCAACACCTGTGGATGTTGAATATAACATCAACTGTGTTTTTTTTTTAATGTTATTTTTTTCTGACCAAAATGCCCCTAATGTGGATGTTGAATGCCCCTTATGTGGATGTTGAATGTAACATTCAACACCTGTGGATGTTGAATATAACATCAACTGTTTTTTTTTTTTTTTTTTAATGTTATTTTTTTCTAACCAAAATACCCCTAATGTGGATGTTGAATGTAACATCAACTGTGTTTTTTTTTTTAATATTATTTTTTTCTAACCAAAATGCCCCTCATATGGATGTTGAATGCCCCTCATGTGGATATTGAATATAACTTTCAACACCTGTGGATGTTGAATGTAACATCAACTGTTTTTTTTTTTTTTTTAATATTATTTTTTTCTAACCAAAATACCCCTCATGTGGATGTTGAATGTAACATCTATTATTCTCTTATTTTTGTATGCAGAGTAAAATACATATGATATTACATTGAACACCTATAAATGTTGAATATAACATCAATTGTTCTCTTATTTTACATTACGTTTAGTAACGATTTTATCCTAAAATTAAGATTTTTTTTTTTTTTGAAACATATAAAAGCGACAAAAAGTGATAAAGTTTAGGGGTAAATCTGTAATTTTATGGTGGCGGTGACCGGCGACCGGCGACCGGCGGCGGCTGGCGGCTGACAAAGGTGGTACACCAATTTGACGATCTTGCTTCTCAATGTGAAACTCATGGGAGGGTATTTCGGTAAACTCAATTCTCACCATTTTTTAAAATGGGACTAATTGGTGCAAAGAAAGGTGTTGATGGGACTAATTGGTACAAGAAAAACGTGTTAACGGCACTAATCGGTGCAAAGAAAAATCGATGGGTGTAGGTGGTAAATAATTTATTTTTTTGGGATTAATAGGTAATTTTCCCTAAAAATAAATAATAAATAAAACAAAAGACACAATTTTTACGTGGAACATTTTAAGGCAAGGAAAAAATCGCCGAAATCCGATCTTAATTTCCACTATCACAAAAATAACAAAATTACAATCGTTCACACGTTCAAGAGAAAAAACTTTTGGATCATCAAATAAACATCACCAAAAACGATAGATACAATAAGAAACGTTAATACTAGTTTAGAGATGAATATCGAATCATCATCAATTGGAATAGGGTTACAAAATATGTCTCTCTCTCTTCTCTTCCTTTTCTCTCTACCCACTGTTGTGTCTAATCCTTTCCCCTTTTTTTCTCTGCCCAAAAGTTGATGTCCGTGTGTTCTTATTCAACTGCCGCATGGAGTCTTATTATGCCTTATATAATTGATCATTCTTTCAATCCGAAATGGGCTTCTATTCATTTTTTTTTCTTTTGTTTATTTTATTTAGAAAATTCAAATGGATCCCAACTTTTATTTTCTCACTTAAGTTAAGACTTAAGCCCAATAGGACTTTGGGCTAGGTCCATTTCCACATGGGTTAGACCCACCCAACAAATCTCTCCCTCCAACTCATGTGGCGAAATACAGGAGACATGCTCTCTCTGCAACTCTCAATCTTTTGTGCCCGAAGAACTTTTGTCATCACATCTGAACCATTATTATTTTTGTGTAACAACTTCATATCCAACACATCACAAAACCAATGATACTACGGACGAGATTTATTCTCTTCAATTTTCGATTTGCAAACTCATTTATTCTTCAAACTTCTCTTTCCTTTAGGAAGTTGTACCAAGTCATAAGTACAGTTCTCATACAAACATTTTATCTTTTTTTACATGGCATTGCTCCACTCATTTTTATTTTCACTCGACATGATTTCTTCATAGCTTTTTAGTTCTCTCTCACATATAAGCATCACAGAATCATTAGATCGATATTTTGAAGAAATTTTATGATCCCTGTTAGACATTCTCAACTGAATATCATCTGGAGGAGGTGGGCTCCAATACTAGTATAGGGTGGTATTGGGCCTCTCTTAACCCTAAAAAACTAACTTATGAGGTAAGGTTTTCCCTTATACTTATAACCTGACCATTATTCCCTTCAACATCCGATGTAAGATAAACACAACAATCCTCCCTCACAAATCGGACCCTTGGTCGATTGACCCTCAACTAGTCCTTCCCTTTGTGGCTATTAAGTTAAAGTTATTGTAACTTAGACTCTGATAGTAGTATAGGAGTGGTCTTTGATACCAGTGTAGGATGGTCTTAGATCTCTCTCAATCCCGAAAATTTATTTATGGGGTGAGATTTTCCCTCTTACTTATAACCAAACCACTATCATCTTCCACATCCAATGTGAAATAAACCCAATAATTTTCTCCTCACAAATCAGGCCTTGGTCGACTAACCCTCGATCAGTCTCTCCCTTTGTGACTATTGAGTCAGAGTTATTGTAACCGGAATTTTGATACTAGTGTAGGGTTGAGCTCTGATATCAGTGTAGGTTGGTCTTGGGTGTCTCTCAACCCGAAAAGCTAACTCATGGGTGAGGCTTTCCCTCACACTTATAATGTTTTATTTTTTTATTGTTCTTAATAAGAATAATTTTTTAATCTTTCAATTAACATCAAATAAATTGAAGAATAATTGTCACTTAATTCTCCTGTCATTTTATCTAAAATGACAAAATTTTCATATCATTTGTAAATAGGAAAAAAAAAATGTATTTACTACTTTTTTTAAAAAAAATATGTTTCCTTTTATCTTCAAAAAATTCATTAAATTATCTTACTTAATATATATATATATATATATTAGTTTGAGAAAAGATAAGCATAAGTCCTCCACCCCTGGTGGCCCTCTGCCGGATTTTTTCTTCTTCTTTCTAACTCCCCCCGAACGCAACTTACAACTTTCATTGTATTGTGATCTCCAACGAGCAACTCCTCTCACAATCTCACTGAAAAAGTGCTTGGTTGGAATTCCATTCTAACTAAGGATTTTTATGGTTTTCTATTCCTCCTTGTTTCTTCTTCTTTCACTTCTCCGTAGTTACATCTCTACACATTCAGCCACCCCATGTCGAATCTTTACAGATTTGGCCTTGCGGCAATTATACTTCTTCAGATCCATCTGCTTGAGGCCAAAATAGTATAGATCCGACCTCGTGTGGATGGATATGCAGAGATCCGACCGCTACAAGGCCTAATCTATACCGAATTCATCCTGCTAGTGTCGGGGGAGTGAAAAAAGAAGAAGAAGAAGAAGAAGAAGAAGAAGAAATAGAAGAATGAGAATGAAGGGAAAAAAAAAAAAAAAAGATAAAAAATTCATCGGCCAGATTTCTTGAAAGCACTTCAATTAAGAAATCATTTTAACTAACTAGGAAAGATCTCACCGGGATTTCTTGAAAACAATTGCGATAACTCAATGTAGAACAAAGACCGATGATCAAAACTTTTTCGCGCCTCGATCTAGAAAACTTTCAATAATATTCTCTTATAAATTTCTCACCATCAATCACTCTCTTTTAATAGCAAAGGCTGATTGTTCTTGATTCATTAATTTGAAAAACTTAACTGTCAATATATAGACTTCTAATTAAACCTTTAACGGTTAGTTTTCAAATTACCAGACCTAAATTGTCTCTTTATGACCCCATATATCATATACTATCAAAATAGATATATTTCATTAGAAAAGCTCAATTTGGTCTTCAAAATGTTTTAGACTCAAAACTCTTAAATATAGGAAGTAATTTTACCAATTTACTTCAAAGATTAATTTTATATATGAAGCAAATAGATATGATATTAATAATATATGATATATAATAGTAAAATACCTAAATCTCATAAAAATCTCTTTTAAAAACGTTCAAAACAATGTGATTTGGATAAAAAAAACCGAAACAGTCAAATGTTGACTGTCTGACTCCATCAGCCGACCGGCCCATTTTTGGTCGACTGCCCCTGCAACAGTCAGTTTTCTGACCATTTCACCAACTGCCGTCAGTTGACCGACCTCCCTGTCGATTGACCGATTTTCCCAGTGAGTTTTTTCTCGTTTCTTCGTTTTAGCTACTAAATTTGTTAGTCGACCGACCTAACTTGTTGGTTGACCGAATTGGTCAGTAGGTTTACCCTTTCAACTCCCTCCAAGTACTATTTTTGTTAGTCGACCGACCCATTTTGTCGGTTGACCGAGTTGACAAGAAAAATCATTATTTTATGTGTTAAAACCATTTTTTTCACTTAAATATTTTATCAAAAATATTTTTATGATTTAACACTTTATAAAAATCATTTAGGATCTTAAATTTATCGCTTTTGTCCATGACACATAAATTTGTCCATTTTTAAAGTGTCGTACGTGATCTTAATTCGGGTTGCATCAAGAGTATAAAAGTAATGAGTTGTTTTCACATAATTGTCTTCCATGCTCTAAAAATCTTTGTTATCTTAATCTTGCACCTAAAAATCATTTAGGATCTTAAATTTATCGCTTTTTTCCATGACACATATAAATTTATTAATTTTTAAAGTGTCGTACGTGATCCTAATTCGGGTTGCATCAAAAGCATAAAAGTAATGAGTTGTTTTCACCTAAATGTCTTTAATGTCTTCCATGCTCTAAAAATCTTTGTCATCTTAATCTTGCACCCATCTTGAATTTCTTCATAAATTATTCGTCTTGTAAATATTCAACAATTAAAATCTTTTCAACTCATTTTTTTTTTCATTTAAACATAAAGAACTTTTAATCAAAAATCACTCAATAAAACCTTTAGTTTCATAAAAGATTAACATTTAATTGTCTGTCAAAACATTAGGTTCAACTCATATCAATACAATCATCTTATATTCTCTCTTAATATTTCATCTCTCAATTATTCCAACGGATTCAAATTTGACTGAAACATAAAATAAAGAATAAAAACATAAAATAAAATAAAAAAAATTAATAAAGACTAATAGAAAATTTATTTTATAAATAAAATAGATAAAGATATTGTTGGATTATGGAGTGGGTTAGGTTGACCCGTGGAGCATCCACATAGGCCCCATATTTCATGGAGAGTCACTATGTGAATTGGTGCACCTCTTGATCTTAAGAATCACATCTTTTCAATAGACACCTATTGGAACGAACATACATTTTCGGTATGTACCCGTTGGAACAGGCACATCATTTGGAATTTTCTCTATAAATATGCGTTGATATCTCTATGGTCTCTATCCCATCAGATTATAGATAATTTGAGTAGCCTTGGTTATTGAGTGTGTGGATATTTTCGAAAAATACTCTAGTAGTATTTTTCTTGCCGATAAGAGAAGAAACGAGGAACAGGTTGTAAATGAGTCTTCCGAATCCAAAAGGTACGCTTCTATTTTTATGCTTTTGCATTATTCTACATTGGTATCAGAGTTAGGTAGACTCGTTTCTCCATATCATGTTTTTCGTGGGAGAAAAATCATTTTTTCTTGTTCATGGCCGAATTTTATTTTTTATTTTTTTGAAAAGTTTGATATTTCTAGAAAAATTTTATACATAAAAATTCTACGTCTCATTACGATTTCAACGATATAAATTTCATAAAATTTGGATGTACGGTTGATTTAAATTCATTTACAGACATGTGTACTGAAACGACATGTTGGTCAGTTGGCACCTCTTTGAACCATGGGTGTTTTTGATGTGTTGGGTCTAGGGATTGAATCCTGGTAGGATAGTTTATATTTTTTCAATTAATATTTAATATGACAAAAAAAAAATTGCTTTAATGTATGAGCCTAAAGGGATTTGAACTTATAATCTTCCACCAATAATAATGGCCTAACAACCGTTGTGATAATTCAACACTTTGTTTCTGTTGTGCATTTATTTATTTATATATTTTATGACAGTGTTCGAATTACTTGCATGACATGAAATTTTATCCTTACTACTTGTCAGCATGAATTATATGTGAAATCTTTCATATTATTTAATTTGATATACATATCATGTTCATTTAGAAAAACATGAAATTAGAATTGTGAGATACAATGAGTTTAAATATGTTGTCCTCTTTTTTGTTTTGTGCATAATGTATCTAGAAATGATATTTGAATATATAAATGCATGAGATGATTATGAGTATAGCAAAATTTCCGATCTTGTACTATAAAGATATGTATTATTTTTTAGATTCGATTATTGCGGCAAATAATTGGTGTGAGCTAATATCCTAAATGTGCATAAACTGTAGTGAAATAGATTTAATGAATATAGTAGCAAATCTTGCTAAAGTTGAGAAAGTGGATGAGAATAACTACGATATTTGGCATCGTAAGATCCAGTATCTCCTAAATGAGCAAGAAGTTCTGGAAACACTGACACATAACATAGAATCACCTTCTGAAGGTAATTCTACCCAACTCAAAATTAGGCTAAGAAATATCGTAGTGCAAGATTCACTATGTTAAGCAATATGCACGATGATCAAACTGGTGATTATGAAAGTTACGCCACTACACTAGAGATGTAGAATGCCTTGAAGTTGACATTTGCCGGTACATCAGCAATTAGGTTGCGAGCCTTGACATTTAAGTTTAAAACTTATAAGATGTCTCCCAAAACAATGATAGTTGAGCATCTTCGAAAAATGTCGGCTCTGATACGCGACCTAAAGGCAGCTGGTAACAACTTATCGAATGAGCAACAGATCCTAGTTGTGCTTTGCTCTTTGCCTGATTCTTGAGAGCAAATGGACCTCACAATAACGCACAATGAAAATATCAAAACTTTTACCCAATTACAATGTCATTTAGAATTGGAGGCAGAGAGGTTGGAGTCACAAGGTAATACTTTTATGTTTGTCGCTGAGTCTAGCCATCGCTAGATATTTGGGTCCAAGCGAAAGTGGCAGGATAAAGCATGACAAGGAGGAATAGGAGAATCTGCTTATATAAAGAGAAAAGACAGAAAGTATAAAAAAAGCAAGCGTGGAGAAAAGAATGACAAGTCTAAAGCTGAAGTGTTACAAGTATAATAAACTTAATCACTTCGCTCGTGAATTCACTGAGCCGAAGAAGGTACAAACCAACTTTATCTTTCAAAATGATGCCTATGCGTGCAGTCATGTCTTAGTTGCTCATTCATTTCCTAATTGGATTGTAGATACTGGAGAAACAAGACACGTCACAAAAGATCAAGTAGGGTTAATTGAGTATCGTAGAATTCTAATTGGGAGTCAACGTATTTACATAGCGAATAACACTAGCAAAGATGGGATAGGAATTAGAACCGATTAATTAAAGATACGTTCTAGATGCACCATGCTTCCCTATGATGTTGTCTATGTTCTTGGAGTTCGACGAAACTTAATATCTATTGCAGCCATAGCTAAACTAGGTTTTTCTTTCAATTTCACTATAGACTCTGTTCAATTTTATTTAGACTCCGTGTTTTATGGTAGTGGACACATAGTAGATGCATTTTATGTACTAGATGTTGATGATTCTTTATATTTTGATACATATTTAACTTCTAGTAATAATAATTCTATTACATCCACATCTGTTACATAGCATGAAAGACTTGGTCATATTGGGCAAGAAAGAATGATAAAGTTTGCTCGAGAATGACTTTTAGGTCCACTCTCTAGAGTTAACTTACCTGTCTGTGAATCTTATTTGGCTAGAAAGGCCATAAGAAAGCCTTTTGGTAAGGCTAGAAGGGCTACATCTCCCTTAGAGTTAGTTCATTCTGATATTTACAGACCTATGAATATTAGGGCAAGACATGGTGCTAATTATTTTATCACATTCATTGATGATTACTCACATTTTGGTTATGTTTATCTCATTTCTCACAAATCAAAGGCATTGAAATGCTTTCAAAGATTTGTTCATTTAGTTGAGAATCAAAGAGGTAAAAATCTTAAGATTTTACGTACTGACCGAGGATGTGAGTATTTGTTCGAACAATTCAAGGACTTACGTGATAATAGAGACATAATTAGACAATTGACGATTCCCGGTACTCCACAGTAAAATGAAGTAGTTGAGCGTAAGAATCGAACTTTATTGGATATGGTTAGGTCAATAATGTCACATGCTAATCTACCAATCAATTTCTGGGGAGATGCTTTATTGACAACAACCTATATCCTTAATAGAGTGCCCTCTAAGTCAGTACCATCGACACCATATGAGTTATGAACTGGTTTTAAACAATAATTAGAACGCTTGCGACCATGGGGATCTGCAGGTTATGTTCGCATTACGTCACATGCGCATGAAAAATTGGGTCGTCGAACTCAAAAGTACACATTCTTAGATATCTTGATAACTCCAAAGGATATGTGATGTTACATGAACGTTTTGATGGCGTACTGACTGAGATTAAGTCATGCAATATCGAATTTATAGAAAATAAATTTCCAAGCAGAGGTGAACTAAGAGGTAGTAAAAAACTTTATGAGCTGAATGAGTCAAATGATAACTCAAGACCATCACTCGGCGATGGTGGGAAAATTAATCTTCGTTCTTTCACAAGTATGCCAATGATCGCCGATGACAGTGGGAGAGATTTAGAGAATAATAAGAGTATACCACAAAATAATTCGCAAACTCTTTAGTTGCGTAGGAGTCAATGTGGAAATATTCCTCGATGTCTATTTGGGATTGATGAGGAATTTTTCATATGTTCTTCACTAGAGGAAGACGAGCTTTCCTCTGATCAAAAGGCCTTATCATCGCCTGCTACTAAAAAATGGATAACTGCAAAGGAATATGAGATTAGTTCTATGCAAAAGAATCAAGTATGGGAACTAGTTGATCTTCCGCCTGGACAAAAATCTACTGGAAACAAATGGGTTTTAAAGATTAAATGTCAGGCAGATGAATCTATTGATAGGTATAAAGCCCGTCTCATGGCAAAAGGTTACACTCAAAAAGAGGGTATAGACTATGAGGAAACTTTTTCACCTATTGTTAGGTTTGCCTCCATTCGCCTAATCCTAGCCATCGTCACCCATTTGGATCTAAAACTTTTTCAAATGGATGTTAAGACTGTTTTTCTCAATGGAGAATTAGATGAGGAGATCTACATAGATTAACCTATTGGTTTTGTGTCCAAGGGACAAGAGCACAAAGTGTGCAAGCTAAAACGTTCCATTTATGGTCTAAAACAATCATCTAGACAATGGTACCTCAAATTTCATCAAACCATAATTACTTTTGGCTTTATCATGATTGAGGAAGATTATTGTGTTTATATAAAGCGATCGAAAAAGGGTTTCATTATCCTTACTCTATATGTAGACGATATTTTATTGGTAGGAAATGACATAGGGATGATTGTCTTCACTAAAGAGTGGTTGTCCTTTACTTTTGATATGAAGGACATGAGTGAAGCAAATTATGTACTTGGTGTTAAAATTATTCGAGACCATTCTAAGAAACGTCTTTCTTCGTCTCAAGAGACTTATATCAAAAAGATACTTGAACGATTTCGAATGCATAATGCTAAGCCTATAGACACTCCTGTTGAAAAGGGTAGTACCTTGAGTCTTAATCTTTGTCCTAGAACTAATGCTGAAAAAGAAGAGATGTCCCGTATATCATATGCAAGTGCAATTGGAAGCCTAATGTATGCCATAATGTATACACGACCAGACATATGTTATGCTACAGGGTTGGTTAGTCGTTTCCAGAACAATCCAAGAATTGTTCATTGGAGAACAGTTAAAAATATCTTGTGGTGCCTTCGTGGAAATGCAGACTAAATGCTTTGCTATCGTGGTGGAAATATACATTTGCAAGGATATAGTGATGCAGATTCGAGTGGTGACTTGGACGAACGTAAGTCAACATCAGGATATGCTTTTATACTCAGCAATGGTTCTATTTCGTGGTCTAGTAAAAAGCAATCCTGCATAGCATTATTCACTATGGAAGCAAAATATGTTGCTTGTGCTTCAGTGGTTCAAAAGGTTGTTTGGTTAAAAAGATTTTTAGAAAATCTTGAGATAGTACCACATTCTGCAGATCCTATAACCATACATTATGATAGTATGGCTACTCTCGCATATGTCAAGGATCCTAAGTATCATGGAAAGACGAAGCATATTCAAACTCGGTATCACTACATCCGAGAGAGAGTCTCACATGGAGAAGTGGTACTCAAGCATATTTCTATGAGTAAAATAGTGGTTGATCCTTAACTAAACCAATTTCTAGAGATTTGTTCCAATCTCATGTAAGGTCTTTGGGTCTTCGTGAATTGTAAAAAATATGCTCGATTTATTGACTTTATATATTTGTACCATAATGCACATTTACAATTTCATACTTTATTTTCATTTATTAAAAGTATGATAAATGATTTAGGATATTTGCTATAACACACATTTTACCATGATGGTAGATGTCACTAGGCTAAATGGTTAACTACTCATACAGTAACTAGCCTCGATATTGAGATAGCAGCGAGGTGAGACTTTAGAATTTTGAAGATTGAGTTAGAGAATTCTTTACAATGTCACCTTGGATGACCCAAGATGAGGTTTATGAAAAACCAAACATAAAAATTTCCCACACTTCATGTAGCGTGAGAATAGCCGAATGTGAGATTTAAAGTGAATACTTAAGGAGATACTAGTTTGAAGTTCTCGAGTCAATCACTTATGTAGTGATTGGGCTTAGATTCGTACGGTAATTTAGATTGACATCTTCATTTTATTTTGTGAGTATAATACCGTAGCATATAAATCATACTACATGTGCTTTAAGATGACCACATAGGGAGTGAGAAATAGATATCTGTTTTCTTACTATGTGAGCCCTATATATGTAGATCATTAATAATGATCTAATTGTGCCCTTGTGAATTTGAACTATGTTACGATTCATAAATTTGATGTTGCTACTTTAGCTTGTTATCCTATGGCCATGAGTGACGCTGTCTAAAGGAACATATCTAGAAAAGCAGTCAAATAGAAGTTGAGTAACATGAAAATCAAAGAAAGACAATTTAGTGACACATCTTGTTAAAGTTGTAGTGTACGGTGTTTAATGGTGGCCACCACATATAAAGCTATTTTTCTAAAATTATATTATATATATTATATTTTTTTGAAAATAAGCATGTTACTGCAAAATAGATTAAGCATATTCTTAGTTTTAAACACTAGAGGGGTTAGAAATGCTTAATTTAATGTGACTAAAATGGTCTGGGGGCATAGACGAGTATTTTTATTTTGCAGCAGGATGTTGCCATGTTAGTTTGATAGAAATTGAAAATGGTATTCCCACATTGTTTAAAGATACTTGTTGGTCGCACACACCACTAACTTGTATGAAGAAAATATAATGCATGAGTTTAAAGAGATAAACACATTTGATGCCCATTGTGTCCGAGTGGGAGATGTTGGATTACTCGTGGAATGTCAACATGGGCCCTATATTTCATAGAGAGTCACCATGTGAATGGGTGCACCTCTTGGTCTTAAGGATCACATCTTTTTGATAGACACCTATTGGAACGGACATACTTTTTCGGTACGTACCCATTGAAACGAACACATCATTTAGGATTTTCTCTATAAATATGCGTTGATACCTCTAGGGTCTCTATCCCATTAGATTACAGATAATTTGAGTGACCTTGGCTAGTGAGTGTGTGAATATTATCAAACAATACTTTAGTACTAATTTTCTTGCCGATGAGAGAAGAAACGAGGAACGGGTTGTAAATGAGTCTTCCAATCCGAAAGGTATGCTTTCGTTTTTATACTTCTGTATTATACTACAAATACAAATAAAAAGTAAAAGACAATAATAAGAACCCCTAGTTTAAATTGGTATCTAGACGCTACAAATTGGTTTAGATACCTAATTCTCTTATTCGTGTTTCATTTAAAAGCATTCTTTCAAAATGCAAACGAAGGATGTTCAACAAAGACTAGTCTACGGGTTGGATCAAGTTGAATCATTTCTATATGATTTCTTGGAGGATATTAGTGGGAGGTCGTAGGGATGTCAATAGTCCAGGTTTGGTTCGATTTCATACAAAAACAAACAGTTAAACATATATAAATCAAAACGAAAATCAAAACTGCCGATTTTTTTTTAAATGATTTTAAAACTGGAACATTTAATTTTAACTAAAACTACGAAACTGTTTGAGATTTTTAAATTTTATGAAAAACCAAAATCAAACCAAAGCCAAAACCAAAACCGGGAAAGCGCGGACCATTATTTCTTATATATGAACAAGAACATAACTAAAATATAAAACATAAATTCCAAAAACAAAAATCAAATCACAAAACTATTAATTGCAAACATTTCTAACGATAAATAAAAAACAATAATAACCACATATATATACTAGGGTTAAAAATATAAATAAAAAAAATAGGTTAAACTGTAAATACTAAATAAATAAAAGACACACACACACACACACACACACACACACACATATATATATATATATATATATATATATATCGGTTACATGGTTCGGTTCATAGTTCAGGTCATGTGGTTCAGTTACTCGATTACTGTTCTAAAACCAAAACCAAAACTGTTCCGATTGCTAAATTTAAAACCAAAATCACGACCAAAACCATTTAGTCAATTTCAAAATCAGACCGCTCAGTTCAGTTTCGTGCGATTACCCATTGGCTCGATTTTAATTGCCATCCCTAGGAGGTAGGTTGAATGAACAAGCGGTTTGAATTTTGCGTCAAACCGCAAACCAATTCGAACATATTTTAGGTCTATTGATAGGTAAAATTTATCAATCTATTTTCAAACCGAATTTAATAATTTTCGAGTATTCTTGTAATATTTTAATTTGTTTTAATTTATTTTTGTTCAAAGTAGGGGTTGGGAGCAAAAACGGTCGAAAAGTAAGAAAATCGGTGGAAAAATGATCAAGAGGATCAAAATATTAAGCAACAGCTTCACCGTTGCAGCGGTGTGATCCACCGTTGCAGCGGTGAAACAACAAAAAGATCAAAAAGTTTCTGATCACTCACCGCTACAGCGGTGAGATCCACCGCTGCACCGGTGAAAGAGCAGAATACCACTGACTTCCCACCGCTGCAACGATGATCTTGCTGACATCCCCATCGCAGCAACGGTGTTTTTGACCGCTATAGTGGTGAAGCCCCTAGCTATAAAGTGTTTTAGGATATTTTTCTAGATATTTTGTTTTTGTTCCTAGTTCATTCCCACTTTTGTTGAACACTTTGGGAGTATTTTTGAGAGCTCTCAACTAACCAAAAAGGAGGAACACAATTGGAGAAGAGAAAACCAGATCGGAGCGATTTTACGGATGCCACCTTCTGATAACGGTTATTCTCCCTTGTTTCTCTCTTTATTCTTAACTCGCTTTTGGTTGTTTGATCATGTATATATGGATTATTGTTGAATATATGGTTATGTCCAAGAGCTAAACGTCGATTATCTATGGGGATTGATGTAGTTTACTAATATACGTTGTTTGTTTGAATCCGTATTTCGTTAACAGTTGTTCTTGCCAATTCGATTGTGTTTACTGTTCTTTCACTTCATTTATATGCTTGTTAAGATATATTGAGAAATCGTAGTTTGACACTTGGGAGAGGTAACCCCGAATTCGAACTAGGGTTTAAACACAACACGACGATCTAATGACCCGGGAGGGTGTTAGAAAGTGTGCAATCCGTGAGGTTGGGACAAGACTCATATGACCAAGTGTCGTATAGACGCTCGAGGAGGATTTCGGCGTTGACGTGAAGTCGCATATTCATTCACTTTACACTCGGGAGAAATAGTGAGTAAGTTTTTGATACCTAGATTGTCGAATATATTTGAATACCGTTAATGTAAACTAGATTGGATCAAACATGTATAAGTAAATGAAGTTAATCCCTAAATAATCTATTCTCATATACTATATTTAGTATTATAGTTTAATTAATTGTTAATTTAGTATATTATTTATAAAAACAAAAATCTATTTTTTATCGCCTAAATAAAGTTCGGTTATGATAATTGCGGTACTCAACGACCATCTAATCCAATCCTTGTGGATACGACAACCTTTCTCATTCACTATTCTATAAAACTTGACCCGTACACTTGCATTGAAAGTAGCGACATAATATTCCGCTACCAAGTTTTTGGCGCCATTACCGGGAATTGGTTTTTAGATTATTGTTGATATTGTGAGTAAGTAACTTAATTTTAATTTAGGCATCTATTTTGTTTATAATTTTTGTTTTTAGTTTTATTTTTCATGCAGTGTACTTGAAAATGTTAGATCAACAAGTACTGTTGCATTTCCTTTAACGAGATTCCGAGTTGTTTTATTGTGCTTGGGATCGATACAAGGAGTTGTTGTTCTGGTTCCCAAACCATCATTTTCTGAGGGAATGTCAACTACTGAACTTTCTCGATGGTTTACTAGACGCAACAACAAATTGGGTTGAAGAAGGAAACGACACCACCTCTTTCGACCAACTAACTGCAGATGAAGCCTATCGGTTGTTGGAAGACATGGCAGAGCTTGATTTTTAGAGTTGGGATTACAAGCTACCAAAGTTTGGGGGGACAGTTCCACTGTTTCGGTGCCATGGATTGACATCCCAGACCAACAGGAGAAATGTTCCCCTACCTTGGAAGAAATGTTCGCTAAACTTATGGGGGAGACTCAGGCTTTCTGGAGGGAGATGAATTATCGTCTCAATGAGTATGAGGTTTGTCTTAACAATATTAAGATGACCTACGCTGAAATTGATGCGACCGTAACGTCTATTCAGACTCAAATCAGTCAGCTCATTTGCTTCATTGAGATCGAGTCAGATGCGGTGGCACTGAGAGACACAAACACCAAATGCATTGAAAGCCACCGTGAGAAGACGGAAACAAACAGGAGGAACTTGGGTCAGTTCGAAGACAATGAAAAATCACAAGATAACACTTGTGATTATCCTCTATTTGAGATCCACCAAGTGTTGCCACCACCGATCCAATACAATCACATTTATGAGGATCCGATGTGGCTCACTTGTTTTCCATCGCTTCTAGCACCTTTCGTTCAAGCTTCCCAAGCACACTATACAACAACTAATCGAGTTGAAAGTGCATGCCAAATAATGCCAAATCTCGCTAGTCATGAGGGCGTTCTGAATCAAGACCCATTTGTGGTGTTGTATGACACTTACTATGGGCGAAAACTGCTCTTTAACGAGCCATTCTCTGTATCAGGCCGAGGACAATAAACCAAGCGCTTCTTGGGAGGCAACCCAAGGTTTCAGAATAAATTAGATACATCACCGCCGACTTCATTCGGAGGCGAGATTGTCTCGCCTTCTAGGTACGTGTTCTAAACCCTTTTCGTCAGCGTGCTATATTTCAATTGTTGAGAACGATAATTGGGTCACTGTGGACACTGCCCGTTTTAACTTTAGGGGTGATGTGTAGTACGTTAGTATATTTTCTTGTTGTTAGTTGTATAGTTTAAGTTAATTTATTGTTTAATTGTATGCATACTTGTTTACTTTAGTTAGTATGTTATTGTTTGTAGTAGTTGTTGTGTGTGCTAAGTTTTGTAGTTCATTTGGGCCATTACCTTATGATGATATAATCCCCTAGTTGTTTTTCGAGGTCAAGGGTAATGTCCATTTATGTGTGCTTTGCGTGCTTGACAATTCATTGTGGTAAAAGTTATTATGAATCTTAACATGCACGAGCACTTAAACTTAATGTACTAGTTATCCAATTGATTTTACGTTGATTATCCGTTAGCCAAGTTCATGACAATAGGAATTCTAGAACTTGATTTGGGAAAAATTCGAGGCGAAATCCTAGGCGAGGTACTTTAGGAAATATGATTTAGGCATTCATTTTGATCTCTTGAGCCTTTAAAGCTTACCTTGTTATATGTTTATCCCTCATTACCCTGTCGAAGCCTGTAAGTCATTTCAATTCTGAACATGTAACAAATATCCTGGCCAATTAAAACTTTTCCAAACCTTTATCGCTAAACCTAAGGCACAATTTGAGTGAAATCAAGTTAGCATTTGTTTATGCTACTTAAAGTGAGCGGTTGGGTTTTGGACGAACTATTGATTGGTTCGCTATTCGTGTACTCACTTGTATTTTTCTATCATATTTCCACACACGTCAAATTGTAACAAATCAAATAAGTTTGGGGGTGTGTTTCGTGAAATAAATAAATAAATAAATAAATATAGTTTTTATTTTTGTTTTGTCTTGACAAGTGAGTACTACGTTTTCAAATATAAGTTCAGGGTTATTTCAAATTAATCTAAATGGGGTTATGAGTGTCATTGAGCCAAGTGTTGCACCTTGGGTATCGTTAAGTTAATAATGTTAACCTCTTTTTATATTCCTAATATACCCTGGGCTATTTTCCAAAAACCGAACCAAGTCCTTTCGATCATTTTGAATTTCCAAGCCTATATTAGTGGAAAGTGAAACCCAGTCTGGTATATGGATTTCCTACACCTTTTGGTTTTAGTCATGAACTCTGTTGGTGGATAATCCAATCCCGTCTATGGATGGTTTTATGATTGAGTTTTCGCACACACACTTGAACAGGATCTAGAATGACACTTATTGCTATTGAATATTGAAATTTTAGAACACCACATGGTGCGTTTTACTCTTGAAATTGATAAGATTGGGGGCTGATGGGGGAAAACGTTTTGGTCGTTAGATGAATTTCAAAACTTACACGTTATTTTTTTTAGTTCATTTATGTTTTTCGTTTTTAGTAATTAAATTCGTTAATTGTTGTGGTAGTTTATTTTATTGCGTGGGTGTTTTGCTCGAGAACTAGCAAATTCCAAGTTTTGGGGTATTTAATAGGTGAAATTTATCTATCTATTTATAAATCGAATTTGGTAGTTTTTGAGTATTCTTGTAATATTTTTATTTATTTTTGTTCAAAATAGGGGTTAGGAGCGAAAACGGTTGAAAAGTAAAGAAAACAATAGAAAAATGATCAAGAGGATCAAAAGATTAAGCAGCAGCTTCACTGCTGCAGCAGTAAGATCCACCGCTACAGCGGTGAAACAACAAAGAGATTATAAAGTTTTTGATCGCTCACCGCTACAGCGGTGAGATCCACCTCTGTAGCGGTGAAAGAGCAGAATGCCACTAACTCCCCACCGTTATAGCGGTCAATCCCATCGCTACAGCGATGAGCTTGCCGACATCCCTACTGTTGCAACGGTGCTGTTGACTACTACAGCGGTGAAGCCGTTAGCTGTAAAGTGTTTTAGGATATTTTTCTAGATATTTTGTTTTTGTTCCCTTTTCTTCCTGGTTCGTTCCCACTTTTGTAGAACACTTTGGGAGGGTTTTTGAGATCTCTCGACCAACCAAAGAAAAGGAACACAATTCGAGAAAACGAAACAAGATCGAAGCGGTTTTTACGGATGCCACCTTTAGATAACGGCTATTCTCACTTGTTTATCTCTTTATTCTTAACTCGTTTGTTCAATCTGTGAGGTTGGGGCAAGACTCATGTGATCAAGTGTCGTATAGACGCTTGAGGGGGACTTCGGCGTCAACGCGATGTCGTATTTTCATTCGTTTTACACTCGGGAGAGGTAGTGAGTGAGTTTTTGATACCTAGATTGTTGGATATATTTGAATACCGTTAATGTAAACTAGATTAGATCAAACACGTATAAGTAAACGAAGTTAATCCCTAAATAATCTATTTTCATATAATATATTTAGTATTATAGTTTAATTAATTGTTAATTTAGTATATTATTTATAAAAATAAAAACTCATTTTTTATCGCCTAAATAAAGTTCGGTTATGATAATCGCGGTACTCAACGACCATCTAATCCAATCCATGTGGATACAACAACCCTTCTCATTCACTATTCTATAAAACTTGACTCGTACACTTGCGGTGAAAGTAGCAACGTAATATTCCGCTACCATCTATGTTCGAGAATTGTCTGACGGATTAAGACGGGTTCGAGTAAATCAAATTCTTCTATGTCTCTTCTTATTTAGATTTTGTATGCCTATATTCATGTGGATTTTTCAAACTGGTAAACCGGAAAAAACATCTCTGTAGGTTTGGGTTGTTGGGTGGCTCTCTCTTTCTGGGGTTTGGGTGTTTTAGCTGTAGACACAGTATGGAAAAGATTGTGATGGAGGGTTTAAGGATATGTATATATTTGTCCCAGAAAATGTTATTTTTTTGTGGTTGGATAAGTAAACCAAATTCCAATCTCCCTTAATCCACAGTTCATCAAATCACATGCGTCTCGACTAATCATTTTTTTAACGATCTTAAGGGCGCACCTCTCACACCAGCCTGATGCATTATAAATTTTATTCGTGGAGGCTTCTCTAGAGGATCGAATTCAAGTTGACAAATAAAAAAAGCTACTTCACCATTAAATCAAAAAATAACATAAAAATAAATGGACTAGTTGTTAAGCTAATAGTAGCTCTCTTCCTTTGCTTCCTAGCTTCACCCACTATTGACCGATGCTCTATACGTCAACCTCTTCTGGAACTATTTCAACAGCTTGACTACCTTGGACTGGTATACTTTTCCTCTTTGCTAGATTTCATCTTCTCTAATGCATATGAAATGTCGCTTGCATCCCTTTTCTAGCTCCTTGTTAAAAAATCTAGTTTTAACTTTTAAGATTGAAATACCACTATAAAAATCCTCTTATTCTCTTTCCCTTTTCTATACAAAGGAAAATAATTCAAGAAAGTAAACTTGTTAATTACATAACCCTAAAAGGGGCAAAGGGATAAACTACATCACAAATAGTTTGATTTTGCTTCTCTGGAAATTGGCTCAGAGTGATAGAAAAGTAATTAGTCTTGATAGGGGAAATCGAAGCCAAATCCAAGTCATTGCCAAGTGTCCACTAAGCACGTGTCATGCACAAGAAGTTACAAAGCCTTTGACACCAAATAACATCGCTACCCCCTGAGAATAGGCTATTCGCACGACCACCACTTTTCTCAAGGCGAGATTGCTCCCTACATCACCCTATCGACGGAAGGCAGACCTTCGGCTCTGAACCTGTATCCCGATCAGGGACAGAAACCTCGAGAGTCTTCCTCGCCATTTTTTCTAGTCGATGGCAATTATAACATCCTCCACCTAATAGGGAAATGGTCGTTATTACTCCCCAAATAACGGTCTAGTACTCAATATCCTGCCAAATATGCCACATTAATGGTAATAGGCTGAGATTTAGAAAAGAATTTCCAAACAAGTCTTCCATCGTCTACAAATACCAGAAGGAGGATTTCACTAGGTACATATAATTTTTCGTAGCAAATACTCTACCAAATTTATTTCAGAACATTCTACTTATTCTCACACCGGAGGTGCAACACCAGTAGGCCCACCTATGGTGCATTGTTTTGCAAGAACCTAAGATAGGAGAATCACCTTATTCCTAATCCAAAGTCCCTATCTGACGAATCAGATTTTAGTTTCATTAAAATTGGAGCGGTTTGTTGGAAACGACCAATAGTATTTATCATCATTTTTTATAAGAAGTTTATGGTTATTTTAGGTCAGGATAATGGAAAACTCCCATGAAGATAAGAGTAACTGCTCTGCACGACTGATCCTGGTGCTAGTCCATATGAGGGATCATATTTACTCCTTATAGAGTTCATAAGAGAGATGTGTGATCTCTCTTATAATGTGCAACAATTTGCTCGCCAGAGAGATATGTGATCTCTCCCAGCAACCTGATATTCGGTTATATTTGTTGGTGCCCGAAAGTGGTCAATAACTTGAGTATTGTCCCGTTAGGTGACAGATCGGTCCTCTTGCTGAGGTAGAGTTGCTGAGTTGAAGTTGGAGTTGGAAATTCTTCGAGCTAACTATAATCGTCGTCCTGGGGGACTAACTAACTGAAATCCAGAGTTAATACTTGCACAAGGCTGAGTCAAAATTTGTCTTGGCAAAACCCTTTCAGTGTGAAAGTTAGAGCTCAGAGAGGAAAGGTACAGAAATGCATCAAGTATGCAAATAGAGCGTTAGCATATTTCGGCGTGTCTCGGGCTTGCATAGAAACTAGTATATATAGGCGTTAGAGATGATAGACTTTACCTAATTAGGCCTAAACATGGTTAATTAGGCGAAACCATGTATTAAGCCGATAATCTGGAATGTTTAAGAGATAATCATTGGGCTTGCGCTTTCGAACCTGTTTAGAGAAGTCTGCGGCCTTTGTCAAGCCCGTGGAGATGAGTTGGTAGAGGAGCTCAGAGATCCTTGGAGTTCTGGAAGAGAAACGGACTGAAATAGCGTGTCATTCGAGACAAGTGGCTAAGTCCCTAAGGTTGGCAGTCCAAAGGCACAATACAGAGTTTTGGGCATCATCGTCCCTCCGGGGCACATTGCTTATTCCTGGATACAAATGAGATTTCAAGGAAAAAGCCTTAATTGTCGTATGCTCCTGCGTGGCACTTTAAATTCCTAAATGCATCCACGTTATGGTGATGGTGGACACTTGGCTAGGGCCCTAGTGCTAATTTGGTGATGCCCAAAAAACCCTCATCAGTTATCTGCTAGCCTTGGGCGGCGAGGGAAGCGAGACGGTCAGGGGTATCAACCTTTAGCTGGAACGGGCATCCCAGAGGTTTCGAAACACAAGAAACATCTTTAGTCGATATTTTAGAGCTTTCTACCGTCTAGAGGCCAGTTTTCCTGGCTGGTAGGCCTTGAGTCCTACAGCGCCGTCCTCTAGGTTAACAGAGCTCCTAGGAGGCAGACACGTCTTTTGGGTGACCTTACTGACGGAAAAAATTATGAATGGTACTTCTTGAACTATTAACATATTCTGGGTAACCAATTTGGGATAGGCCACCATGAGGCTGTACACCGGGCAGAGATAGCCAGTGGGAAGACCACAAATTTTCTTAATTTTTTGGAGCTCAAGCCGTCACGTCTTCTGGGTGGCTCTCCTGACGGGCAAAATTCTAAAAGGCATTTCTTGAACCGTTAACATATTCTGGGGGACCAATTTGGGATATGCCCTTACGTGGCCGTGCACCAGGCAGTGATAGCACGACAGGGCGTCAATAATTTTTTTTAATTTTTTAGAGCTTAAACCGTCACGTCTTCTAGGAAGCTTTCTTGACGGGCAGAATTTCATTTGGCATTTCTCGAACTCTTAACAAATCCCAGGATCTAAGCGATACTCTTTTGAGCGGCGAGATCTGAGTGGCGCACTTCTAAGTGTTTTTTAGACCGTTAACCTCTAAACAGCACAAAACTCAACTTGTACAACCTCACAGCACATGTCACTTCAACCATCCATTACCTAAGTCGTGTACAACTTTTAGTAGAGAATAGAGTAGAGACCTCAGACACTGGAGAACTCTGGTCGGAGACTAAAGAATGGAGACCTAGACGCCTTCCACGGAGCTTTAGTCGGAGGCTATAGAGCAGAATTTTGAGCAGCGATCTCTCGTTAACGTTTTTTGAATGACGCATGTCTGATCGTTGAACTCTGAACCCCGTGTTGTCGACATCTCGGCACTTAGAATTGTTTTGAGTTTTAGATTTCTGATCCTCCACTTTTTTCTCCCAACTTATTTTCATTGGGCTAGTGAATCAGCTTTTCTCAAACTGCGGACTTCGCGCCGAGTTGGATTCTCACCAAGCCACAATTCAGAAAAATAACATGGGGAGGCCAATCTCCGTGCCGACCTATTTGTTGTTCGGATCGAGAACCTTGAACTCCGCGCTGAGGCCAGAACCTCAAGTGTCGAATTAACACGATCAAAGCTGATTTCGCCAGTTACAAGCGACGCTGGAGTAGAAGTGGCGGGGCACCATTAACTGGGCCAGGAAAAAGCCTAGATCAGAGACAGTTGAACAGTGGAAGAAAGGCCTTGGATATCTTGGGCTTTAGAATAAAATGGATAATGACTTCTTGGAGATAGAGAAGCAGGCCACCATGAAAGCTATCCACTGCCAGCCCTGTGGAGATGGAGTTTTCAAATCCAAAGGACCGTGTCGAGCACAAAGGCATCGGGCAGAAAGATTTTAGGGAGAATACTACTGACGAGGCCCCCCCAAGGAGAGCAAGATTGACACTTCGTTTCCTTGCACGGACGCCTCTCAGAACGAAGGCAGAGAGGACTGAGCTCTGGGTCATCGTTGCTTACTTATTCTTTTTTTTCTGCGCACAAGTGTGTAAGCTTCTAAGCGACACAGCCAGGGTACTTCAAAGTATATTCCATCCTCCTGACATTTTTGTCAGATTACTTTATGCTCAGTAACTTCTTTAGAGTTGTAAAATTCTGAAAAAATTACGTTCCTGCCTAGGACCATGGACCATTAGCCACCTAGTCTGGGACACGAGTTGATTGTAAGAAAATCATGTCATGAACTTAGGAGGAGGGTTTTCCAAGGTACCTAGTCCTCTCGGTCCGCAAGGGCTCAACGTAGCGGTTGGTCCCCCGTGGCCAATTATCGGGGAGTTCTCCATAGTCAGGTTCATTCAAGAACCCTTCTAGGTTATCTCCGTTTAGTCCATGTAGGAGCATCTCCCCCTTTAGAACGTTAGACTTATAGTTGACTGGAGGGGAGAGGTACTTAGATGTAAGCCCTCAGACCTGATCAATGCTCTGCCCTTGGTGGATGACTTGGTCTTTTCCTTGGGTACAAACTATTGACCTCTAGATAGAGTCTGGTTGTCACCCTCGATGCTGAGCGCCCGGATGAGGCTTGTAGAAAATCATCCGCGATGCTAAGCGTCGGGATGCCTTTATGTTGGAGATTCATCCATGACTCTAAGGGTCGGGATATCGCTATGGAGATTTATCCGCGACTCTGAAGGCTAAGATGTCGCTTTGGAGATTCATCCGCTACTCTAAGGGTCGGGATGTCTCTTTGGAGATTCATCCACAAAGTTTTAGGGCGGGATGTTTCTTTGGAGAATCATCCATGATTCTGGAGGTCAAAATACCATTGTTATAGTATCATCCGCGACTCTGAGGCTCAGGATATTATTTTAGAGAATCACCTGCCATCTTAGGTGTCAAGACACTGTTGTTGGAGAATTGTCCGTGACTCCGAGGGTCGAGATGTTGTTTTGGAGAATCACCTACAACCCTGGGTGTTGAGACACCGTTGTAGGAGAATCATCCGTGACTCTGAGGGTCGGGATGTAGTTTTGGAAAAAGGAATGCTATTCACTGTCTCTAATGTGATGGAGGGCTACTCAACTCTGCCTTTGAGCTTTGCTTAGAGATAGGCTAGAGGGTACTCGTCTCTGTCTCTGGTAGGATAGAGAGTTGCTCATCTCTACATTCGAATTTTACTTGGAGATGCCCTGGAAGGCACTCGTCTCCATCTCTGGTGTGACAAAAGACTGCTCATCTTTGACTTTAAGCCTCGCTTGGAGGTAGACTAGAGGGCGCTCATCTTCACTTCCAGTAGGATGGAGAGAAACTCGTCTCCACCTTTGAACTCCGCTTAGATATAGGCTAGAGGGCGGCTCGTCTCTATCTCTAGTATGATGGAGGAATGATCGTCTTCACCCTTAAGCCTCATTTAGAGATACGTTGGAGGGCACTCGTCTCTGCCTCTAGTAGGACGAAGGGTTGCACAACTCTATCTTTCAACTCCACTTGGAGATAGGATGGAGGACTACTCGTCCCCCATCTCTAGTGTGATGGAGGGTTTCTCGGCTTCGTCTTTCAGTTGCGTTCGCTCCTTGACTAGAAGCACTCATTTGTGGCAAATCCTAAAATGTGGTAGAACTCAACACTTGGTCATTTCCAAGAAAGTTTGCAAAAATCTTCGCAAAACTGAATTACCGTGATGAAGAGCTCTTCAGCCTAGATGGCTGGGAGAAAAACGAAGTGTTAAGCTCACCACAAGCCTGATAGGACGGATCCTGGATGAATGTCCAATGGTCTTCCCCTTGTTGTTTGGCAAGTAGGAGCGGAATGGTAGATGAGTTCCATCGTAGGGGTTTATCTGGGGGTATAAAAAATGTCTGGGTACTACCTTACCTAAGACCTCATCCACGAAAGGAGACCTCACCCTGGTACGGAGATCAACTGTTCTTCCTCCGCTTTGTATCTCTTGTACGAGCCTTTCCATATTGGCAAGACGATTTTTTATGACAGCTTCTCTCTAGTGCGCTGCCCAAGCACGGTTAGCCGCTGCTTGGATATCGTGATGGCGTGAGGGCAGTGAATAGGCTTCTTCCCCTCGCCCACTGACTTTAGAGTGTGGTATAGTTTGCGAAAGTGCCCCTTGCCCACGACGGGCCATTAGGTTTGTCTATGTTGCGTGGTTGCGAGTTAAGCCAAGGGGTAACCCTAGTCGGTTCTTGGCACCATGTTTTCACAGATGAGAAGATCTCAACGTTGCCGGAGGAGGGCCATCTCCAGTCTTGTAGACTTGTGGTCATAAGGCGAAGGGCGGACCCAGGGTGCGTACCTCTTCGAAGATGCTACACGAGCTTCAAGGTCTTGAGGTCGTTTCTTGGGCCCTACAGTCTAGAGGGCTAAACCCCCTAGATGGGGAATAGTGGCAGGCGTGCGAGGAGAAGTTGTACATATGACTTAAACTCATCTTTCTAGTTCTGAAGGAAATTAATCCAAGATGCCTCTGCAACTCCCGAGGTTTGTCCCGCAAAAGTCCCGGAGGACAGGTTAGAAGACTCTGCCTAATTCTGGGAGAGGTAGTTATCCTCGTTGGTGGGACCTGAAGGGTTATCCCTCGGAGCTTTCGACATATCTCTGGAGAGTTGACCGCTCAGGTTGCTATCCATCACAAAAAGTTAATCTCCTTACCTGATTATCTGACTCGACCTTATGATCATCAAGTCTTCACTTTCCAGGGAGCTGACGATTAGAGGAAAGCTTCTTATACGCTTCCCATAGACAGTACCAAACTGTTGGTATCCCAAAGTAGTCAATACCTCGAATATGGTCCAGCCAGGTAATAGATGAGTCATCTTGAGGTGGAGTTACTGAGTTGGAGTTGGAGTTGAAAATTCTTTGAGTCAACTATAGTCGTTCGGAGGGACTGACTAGGTGGAATCCAGAGTCTTGTCCATCATGGAGCGATACCTGCATAAGGCTAAGCTGGGACTTATCCCGGGAAAAACCCTTTGGCGTGAGAGTAAGAGCCTAGAGAGAAAAGGTACAGAAACGCGTTAAGTATATAAATAGCGATTAGCCTAAAGAACTACCCAAGATAGGGGTTGAATTGGGTAGTTACCAAATTTGAACAATTAATTCTTTTAAACACAAATAATCAATTTTCCTAAATAGATTATTATCTTTATACACAACGGATATGCGTTTAATATTAAGTGCACACCCAAACACAAGATAGAAAATAAATTAATGTAGCACATAAGAATTTATCATGATTCGGTCAAGCAAGTCTTGCCTACATCCAGTACCCCGAGCTCCATAAAGATTCGCAATCCACTAAACCCTTGATTCATTTACCAAGTAGAAACCAATCTCTTATAACTCACGATTCTTTTACAGATACAGAATCAACCTTTACAATTTACCCATTTCATAGGTCAATGATAAACCCTATCTTTTTACTAGGCTTAAGAATAACTTAACTCCCCCTCACTTATCCTTTTTCACTGGGAATGATGAATCGTTACAAATAACTAAAAAAATAATTAAATTGCAGAATGAATCAAAACCTAATTCTTTTCAAGGGAAAATAATAGCTTAATCTTTTTACCAGGACAAAAATCAGACCCTAATATATTTCACAGGAAAAATATTAAAACCTAGCTGCCTTGACTAGACACCGTCCCAAATATATCTAATCACAAATACAAAAAATGTAAGTTTCTTCCCATAAGGAGCTTCTACCACCTCAATACGAATATACTCAATTAATGTTTCGAATAATTACTACATGATAGATACAATATAAGGTAATTCAAATCTGATTAACAAATAACATAGGTAGCACAAATTTATCACGTAATCAAATAAACAGGCAAAAATCTCTTGAAATATTTTTCAGAATTTTAAGTTCAAAAAAAGATTTTTCTAACAATTTTAAACCAAGTAATCAAGATAAATATAATTTTAAAATAAATAATATAAATTGGAAGGATCTCACCGAAAAAATACTGAAGACAGTGATTGAATATCAATTAGAACCCAAATTGGTGATGCCAAACAATTAGCGCTTTAGATTAAGAACTTGATAAAATCTCTCAAAAAAATCTCAACAAAAATCTCACTCTTAAAAAAGCTCAAACTGATTGTTCTTAATGTACTCAACTCAATTCCCACAGGTCTATATTAATAGACCAACAACTAGCCCTAAAACGGCTAGTTTTATAAATATATGCCATAAAATGACACTCTAAGACCCCATATATGATTACATTTCATTTCTGGTGTAAAATAGTTGACTTAAAAATAATTGTCAATTCTCTTATTTAAGTCCATAAAGCTATTCTTAATTTAAAAGCATAGAAAAAAATAAGTATTAACTATATAAATTAGAAGAATCTCAAAATAGATAGACCATATCAATAGGGAAAACATAATAGATTGTTACTACTTCAATTAAGTTCAAATCACCCAAATCCCTTTCTTGGAATCATAAAAAACGGATAGTTTTTTACTAAGAGATCAAATCACCCAAAATCCAAACTAAATCAGTTGGTTGACCGATTATGGGACAATTAGTCAACCGACTGTGGCGTGGTTTGGTTTGGAAAACATCCTAAACCAATCGATCAACCGACCGTGGGAGGTTCGGTCAACTGACTGCCTATATGGTTTGGCCTGGTTTGCAAACTGAATTAATTGGTCAACCGCCAATGCAGGATTCAGTTAACTGACTGTTTCAGTTGAGATCTTGAGGAACTTGGACTTTTGGTCAAGAACTAGCCTTTTTTATGGTTCCAAGTGAGAGATTCAGGGGATCTAATATTATGGAAGATATGGTCCATATGTTTTTAATAGTTACTGATTTGGTTCACATACTGAACGATTTTCGCAATTTGGTTTATTAAATACTTCTTATCTTCATGATTAGTGATTGATAAATAATTTATGGACTTAATTAAGAGTTTTAAAGGTTGTTTTTAAGTGAAATGTACCAGGATTGAATAAATATAATATACGGGGTCTATAAATGCCTTTTAAAGGCCTATCATTTGAAAACTAGTCATTAAAGAGCTTGTTCTAGATCTTTTTAAATAGACATGCGAATTTATATAACAATACATCAAGAACTATCAAGTTCCTAAGTTTTCTAAGAGTTATCATTATCTTGAGATTATTTTCGAGAGACTATTTGTGTGAAATGTTCTTGAGCTAAAGCACTATTGAATTGGTGTCACCGATCTCTGCTATCTTGTAATCTTGTTTACATTATTCGGTGTTTTCCTAGTGAGATCTTTCCAAGTTATTATTCTTAAATTAGATTTAATATTATTGTTTATTACTTGGATTTAAGATCGTTGGAAAATCGTTTTCAAACTTAGGAGCATAAAAATTCTTTTTATGACAATTTTGTGATATTATTTGATTATGTACTTAATTTTGTGTTACCCACACTTGTTATTAATCATATATTAATTTGCCTTACGTTAATTCTATCACGTAGTACATTTTGGGACATTAATCGAGTATAACTGTTTTGAGATGGTAGAAGCTACGAATGGGAAGAAACTTATAATTTTTTGTGTTTGTAAGTGTGAGCGAATTAGACACGGTTGGGTCGATATCTAGTCAAGGTAGTTAGGTTTCAATCTTTTTCAGAAAAAAGGTTGAGGTTTGATCTTTTCCTAAGGTATAAAAATGTTAGGTTATTCTTTTCCCTTGAAAAGAATTAGGTTATGATTCTTCCTTAAATGAATTGTGTGAATTGTGACAGTTCCATCCTTACCAGTGAAAAGAATACTTGGAGAGTTGTGAGGCTTGATCTTTAGCCTATAAAAGGATTAGGTTTGATCTTTAACCTGTGAAAGGCTTAGATGGTGATTCTTCTTGTAATAGAATTAGGTTAGTCTTTAACTTGGTAAAAAGATAAGGTTCTTCCTTAGCCTGGAAACAAGAAAATTGTAAAGGTTGATTCTGAGCTTGGGAAAAGAATCATTATAAGGGTTTGGTTTCTACTGTTAATAAAATCAGGCGTTTAGAGGTTGCGAATCTCTGTGGAGCTTAGGGGATTGGATTAGGCAAGGCTAGCTTGCTGAGTCAAGATATATCTTGGTGTGTTGCATTATCTATTTTCTTTATGTTTTATTTGGTTGTGCACTTAGAATATGAACACTTATCCGCTGCATAACGAAGATAATAATTGATTTAAGATAAATTGATTATTTGATTAATTAAGTGTTAAAAGTTTTAATTGTTTAAATTTTTATAATTACACAATTCAACCTTTTTCTTGGGTAGCTCACTAGGCCAACAGCTTGCAATTTTAGAAAATGTAGAAAATTATCTTAATGCCATTCTAATTTTAAGCACACAGAAATACTTATCAAGTTATCCACAAATCGTAAACGAGATTGCGAATTGGCTGCTAGGGGTGAACCTGAAGAGAATCAAATTGAAACGCCACCAATTGAAATCAATTGAAATAAAAAATCAACAAAAAAGTGCATAAATATTTGATTCAAAATTCAAGAGAATATGTCAAATGTTTCCACAAAAATTGAAGAAATTTGATTTCTTTACGCGATTGCATGATTCGATGGAAGAATGAGTGAATAATGGCTGAACAATTATAGTATTTAATTATTTTCAATGACAATGAACATTTAAATTAAAACCTCGAAGTAGAAATTAAATTTCAAAATGAGGAGCTTACGACAATGGAGTTCGGCATCCTGATTTGAAGTCATGGATTGAACCACGAAGCACGAACTGCGGCAAATCTAAGGTAGCATTTATAAAAGATGACGATAGTGATGGCCAGAAAAAAGAGAACGAAGTGAAGGCTAAAGATGACGATGGCGAGGAAGGTTGGAGGCTTTGCTACGGCGATGACAACGGTGATGGAGAAATCTCAACGATTTCGATAAAGGAACGTTGAATCAAGAAATCTTGGTGATTTCGAGATCGAGAGAGAGAGACTTCAATTGAGAGAGAGGCTTCAATTGAAATAAGCATAACGACTGTTAGGGTTGATGAAGAACGATGGAAGCAAGAAATCTCAGTGATTTCGAGATCGAGAGAGACATCGAGAGAGAGAGAAAGACTACTAGGGGTTGGGAACTGCTAGGTTTGATGAAACTACAAGAATGAATCCAAAAGATGATTTCAACGGGGACCGGGTACACGAAATTTCCATATACCTTTTTTTTTTTTTGGGTTAAGTTCAACACAACTTTACATTAAACACCAATTAATCTCACTTATAAATAATAATTGTGATAAAACCTACAACTTATTATCACAATTTATTAAAATAGTGAAATAAAAAATAATTTTTATCACATAATAAGTTTTTAGATGAGATTATATCTCATTCATAGTGTTCCAATCACGTTTATTTAAAAAACGAGATGAATTATATTTACCAAACATGATAAAAAAAAAAAAAAAAAAAAAAAAAAAAAAAAAAAAAAACATTTTTTTCTTGTATTGTGGTTGTTAATAGCTCAATTAAGTTCAAATCCCCCAAATCTCTCTCTTGGAATCATAAAAACGGATAATTTTAGACCAAGAGACCAAATCACCCAAAATCCTAAATGAATCAGTTGGTTAACCAATTCCTACAGGTTAGTTGACCAACCTGTCCTGCTCCAATATAATCGTTGGCACAAAGCCAATCGGTTGAGCGATTAGATCAGTATTATCTATTTTTCCCACAAATTCATCTACTAACTCAAATGGTTAACTGACCCTCTTCGTTCGGTTGACCAATTAGATCAGTGTGCTCATTTTCTTTACCAATTCAGCTATTATATCAAATGGTTGACCGACCAATTTCATTTGATTGATTGACTGGATCAGTAACACCTCGTTTTAACTCCAAAATTCACTATTTGATTCAATTGACCGATTGTTTTCTCGGTTGGCCGAATTGACTTGAAAACTTAAGTTTTTATACTTTACAACATATTTTCCAAGTAGAGCAATTATCAAATTCATTTCACATAAGGAGCACATATAATATCTCATTTTAGGATCTTAAATTTATCACCTTTTATCATGACACACATAGAATTAACTTATTTTAAATGTCATGTGTGATCGTAATTCGGATTGCATTTAGAATATATAAGTAAATAATTGTTTTCACTTTTTTTTTTCTTCAAGGTCCTCAAAACTCTACACATCTTCATTACGTCTATCCTACACCCTTTATGTTTTCTTCATAAAGTCTTCTTCTTAATCACATGTATGAAACCATAAATCTGAAATACTCGATAAAATCATTAATTCCACCAAAAATATCAATATTTAATTGTTCATCATAACCTTGGATTCAACAATAGCGATTGAGCATAGCGTATTTCGGCGTACCTCGGGCTTGCATAGCCCCTAGTATATAAAGGCATTAGAGATGATTAGCTTTACCTAATCGAGCATAAAAACGGTTAATTAGACAAAAATTTGTGTTTAGCCGATAATTTGAGGGCGTTTAGGAGATAATCATTGGGTTTGGGCTTTCAAGCCCATTTGGAGAAACCCGTGGGCCTCTGTCAGGCTTGTAGAGGTGAGATAGTAGTGGAGCTCGGAGATCCGTGGAGTTCTGGAGGAAAAATAGATTGAAATGGTGTGTCAATTGAGACAAGCAGTTAAATCCTTAAGGTTAGTTATCTAGAGGCACGGCATAGAGTTCTGGGCGGCAGCGTCTCTATTGGGCACATTGCTCCTTCCGGGTGCAAAAGAATACCCTCATCAATATTCATTAACATCTAATCCACAAAACAACATGCTAATAGCTTGAGTATTAATGGGTAAAAGTTTATAATCATCCTCATTTATCTTTCTTTTTTAAGAATGCCAATAATATAATAAACATGCGGACCATTTTGATTACAAGCCATGTGTCATACTTGGTAGTTTGCAAAAGCACTGTTATTCTGGCTTTCTAGAAGACATAGTTGTTACAGGTTAAGAGTGGTGGCATGTGCGTAGACTAACTCTCAACGAGAGTAGTGCCCAAGTGATGTATCATTTGATCAATTAGCTAGCCAAGATAGAGGTGAATAGGGTAGTTTAAAATTAATCTAAGTGTTCATGACCTTTTTAATTATTTTTATTATTTTATCTTCATTAGATTTACAGCAGAAGCATATTAACCAAATACTAACTCACAACTAAACAGAAAAAGAAAAGAGACAATAGCTACACAAGATTTTATAGTGGTTCGACAAGCTACTTTTGCCTACGTTTACTCCTAGGAGCTCAATATACATTAATAATCATTTAAAAAATGTGCACCTGGCAATCCAAAATTCAAAGGAGTCAAGAATCACTAAGGAAGATCTAGAAAATATGAAACTTTAAGGACTTAAGTAGAATATCATAAAAACTCATTTTTAAAAAATATTTAATGCATAAATATCTTTCAAAAATATTTCTAATCAATTAAGGATACTAGAAAAATATTTTAGAAAGACTATTTGTTAAAAACAATGCAAAATGATTCCCAAAAACATTCACGATTCATACAAACTTAAAGCAATTGGGTCGACGGCCTATACGAAATGGTCAATTGGATTGTGTTCAGACAAACCATCTTGGCTATTCTACTAAAAACAGTTACTGCCCTAAGGAATCGATATTGATTTAGTCTGGTTTTAATTTTTTGATTTTATTGTCGATACAGTTCGACCAACCTATCCCAAAGTTCAATCGTTTTGTATCTTTTATAAATGATTCACTATACTTTCAAATTAATTTGATCAGCCTAGTCTACCAGTCAACCAGATCAACTTCATTTCAATAATTTTGAATTTAATTTACATTCAGCCGACCATTTAAACCTCTCATTGACCATTTTGAACACTATACCACTTAATTATGCATGAATATCAGTTATATTTGGTACCATGAAAAATTAAGGGTTAACACACAAGATTTAGCAATTTTTAACATGTTTAATGTGAGGTGTGTGATCATAATCGAGTAGAATAGTGAAAAAAAAACAAGAATATGTGTTGTTTTTACCTCATTAGTCTCGATTTCATACCACTTGCTTCCTCATTAGTCTCGATTTCATCTTCATCATTTCTCATTTTGACTTAAAATCCCTTAATTTGTCATATTTCTCATTTAGTAGATTAGTTCAGAAAACCATCAAGTTGTTGTAATCATCATTACGGGATTAAACCCTTTATGGATAAAAATACTATTGTTATTAAACCTATTAATATTTTGATCCAATTATATCTATGATGTTAATTTGGACATTAAAAGTTGATTTCTTTCTTTTAGGGATCATGATCACTGTAACTAGAAAATCATTGGGGGGTCTTTTAAGCTCTGAAATTAAGAGTGAAAATCATTGGGGGTCTTTTAATCTCTAAAAATTGGGAGTGTTTGAAATACAATGTGTTAACATTTATTTCGTCTTTTCAAAGCCCTAAAACCACTTTTTTGAGTCATTAATATAGGAACACTCAAAATTCGTTAATGTGTTGTAGATTTCAATTTAATTGTATTATTGTTTGCTCACACAATTAAATTGTTGGCTGGTTATGAATACTAAAAAAGTAACACGGGCTATCATAGATTGAGAGCCCAAAATAGATATCATAATGAGGATGTGCCCAGAGGTCCAAACTCCTTCGTTGGAACCACATCCTTACATCCTTGGGCTAAGCCCAAACCAAAAGTTTGCCTGTGGATCAAGTCCATGGGCATGCGGCTCTAGATCCTAGACCGGTTGGAATGTTAGTTAAGGAGTTATGTTGATCACGCTTAAGATCTAGGGACGCCATGGACGTGTTCCCCAAATAAATTCATGGTCGTATACTCTTTCTTTCTCCCTTCTCCCATCCAATAAAGAACCATAAATAGAGATAATTTCATATTTGTATACATTGAGTTAAAAAAAACTTCTTAACTAAGATTGGGATAATTGGTCAAGATTCAAAGAATAATTAGTCAATAGTTCAAATTAGATCGGGAGAAGGGGGGGATAGGGAGTACAAATAAGATATGTGGAAGAAGGGATATGGAGGGAAGGTAGGGGGGACATAGAGGGGGATTAGGTAGGCGATTAGGGGGTAAGGAGGAGGTACGTAAGGAGGGGGTAGGAGGGAAGAGGGGATGGAGGGGGTAGGAGGTCGAAATGAGGGGTAGGGGTAGGCAAGGGTGTAATACAAGGGGTAGGGGATAGGAATTATGAGTAGGGGATAGGGTAAGAGAAAGTGATAAAAGGTAGGGTAATGAGATAGGAAGTACGAGTAGGGAATACGATAAGAGAAAATGATAGAAGGTAGGGTAGGAAGATAGGGAGTAGGAGGAGGATCAGATGTAGGGGTGGTAAGAGGGTAGGATGGGGTATGTGTATGGGTAGGGGATAAGGGGTAAGGGTAGTAGAAAGGGTAGGTGGATAAGGGTAGAGGGTAAAGATGGGGGAGGTAGGTAAAGAGAGGGGTAGAAGGGGGGTTGAGGGGAGGGTAGATGGTCAAGGGTAGGCCTCTCTCCCTACTATTTTCCTACCCCATCCTACCATCTCCTACTCATTCATTCTCTTATTCCCCCTCCTATCATTTATCCTTTTCCCTACCCCATACCCACTACTCCCTACTGCCTACCGCTTCCAACCTGCTACCCCCATCCTTCTTTCCCTCTCCTACCCCTTTCCCCTACGTCCTACCCCTCCACCCTCCCTCCATCCTGATGGTCTAATTCATAGTTTAGTATTAATTGCTTAATTATATTTTGCCTTGTGTGTTTTCTCACGATCAATATTTTATTATATCTTCAATACTTCTAATTAAGGTTTTCATCGTCGAATATCGACGCGCCCACGCGCCGCCAAACCTCAAACCTCTGGTCATCAAAATTTGACCACTGAAATTTAATTTAGTTACATGTAACTATTTTTTATTGCATTTTTTAAATTACATTTAACTAATATTTTAATGTACATTTTTAAGTGTATTTTTAGTTACATTTTTACCATTTTTTAGTGCATTTTTTGTTACATTCATGTAATTTCCTGCAGGCGAGTAATCAAAAAAATAATTGAATGTAATTAAAAATTATACTAAAAAATTAATTGAATGTAACTAAAAAAATCCATTGACCAACAACCAGAGTTTTGAAAATTGGCGGTTTACAGTAGCCGGAATCCGACGTTCAGAGTCTAGTGGCCAGCGTTATGGGACAGCAAATGTCAACACAACCCTAATTGAAACATTAGTATTTTCATTAACTCTAATAGATGAGATTAAAATTAAAGTACTTATTTGGTTCAAGATCTTTTATTCATTTTGTGTTATTTTTAGAATTCCCACCAACTATCCCAAGATTCAACCATTGAAGAGTTAGTTAATTTTCACCCCATAGTTTCTTAATTGCAATTTTTTTTTTTTTTGGGCAACACAAAATTTAAATAGTTTTTTTTTTTTTAATCTAGATAATATATGTTGATTCTTGAATGTTCTTCGTTGAAAATCTCTCTATTTCTTTTGGCTCAGATTCCCGATTGGAAGAAATTGTTCCAAAGCTTCCGCTACTCAAAATGAAAGACCTTTCATTCATCAAAACCAAAAACCCAGAAGATCTCTACCATTCAGTAGGAGGCATGATAACCAACACTAGGGAATCTTCAGGGATCATCCTAAATTCTTTCAAAGAATTGGAAGAATCTTCACTTTCGATTCTCAAGCATGATTTTCCGATCCCAAATTTCCCAATTGGATCTTTCCACAAATATTTTTCAGCAACCTCGAGCAACCTACTAGAACAAGACCGAAGATCTATCTCTTGGCTCGACACCCAAAAACCCAATTCAGTAATTTATGTGAGTTTCAGGAGCATTGCAACAATAGAAGAAACAGAATTCCTCGAAATTGCTCACGGATTAGTCAACAGCAACCAACCTTTCCTATGGGTAGTTCAATTGAAATTAGTCCGCAGGTCGGATTGGGTCGAACTGTTACCTGACGGGTTAATAGAATGTATTAATCGGAGGGAACACATAGTTAAATGGGCCCCATAACAGGAAGTACTGGCCCATCCTACTACAAGAGGATTCTGGACTCACTGCGGGTGGAATTCAACTCTGGAGAGCATATGCGAAGGCGTTCCAATGATTTGTTCGCCGTGTTTTGGCGATCAATTTGTGAACTCAAGGTATATAAGTGATGTTTGGAAGATTGGGGTGGAATTGAAGAATGTTTGGAGAAAGAAGACATCAAAAGGGCTATTAGGAGAGTAATGGTGGAGAAAGAATGGGAAGACATGAGATTCAGAATCATGGAACTCAAAGAGAAGGTAGATTGCAGTATAAAAGGAGGATCCTCAACAGAATCATTACAAAGTTTAATTAATTACATTTTGTCATTGTAATGCTAATATTTTGTCATTAGTTCTATATCCTTGAGCAAACACTCAAACCTTCTTTAAATTGTAATACGAAACGAAAATAAGGACAACGTATCATGCGTTTTCCTTCGTAGATTGCTTCTAAAGTTGAATTCGACCCACTACGGGTTCCTACACCCACTACCCTATCCCCGTGATTATTTGTCGGGACGGTTGTACTGGTGCAACTACATCTCCAACCCTTGATTTTATCTAAGAAAAGATTTCAGCCCTTGATTTGAAAACCAAAATTCACCGTCATCTTTTTTTTTCTAGAAAAAAAGATCAACCGATTAAAAATTGGGGAAAATACCAAATAATACCTTTAAAAGGCTAAATCTACAACATAGTCCGGCTATTTTTTTTTTGCACAAGATAATCCTTCCAAAAACCCTGGTTTACACAGGATGGTCCTAAATTTTTTAAAATGACGATTTTGCCCTTTCTGCCCCTTCTTTTTCCCTTCTCTTTTTTCATTCCGTCGTTGCTCCCTCTTTCATCTCTGTCTATTTAGCTCTTCCATTTGAAACAGAGTCATCATAGTTACAAAATCTATGATTGTAATCAACTATAAATCAATGAGTTCAGACTCATGTTCCTCTATATCCACCGGTAATCTCAGAAGAAATCGTTGAGAACGGAAGCTCGTAAATGGCGTTGGAAGCTCCAAAATTGGCGATGAAACGAGAAGCTCTTAAGCCTCCGCCCCTAGCACCGATGGCGAAGAGGTCGAAGTCGTAGTTGTGAGACGATTCAGAGCCATTGGTGGACAGGTATCAAGTGGAGAAGCAACGGCGGAGAGTGGAAGACAAAGGCACCCTGTCGTTCTCCGCCGTCGACACCACCAAATTCAGATTCGAGAAGGACCCTTCTTCGAAACCCCAAATTACTGGGGAATCCAGAGGAAACGAACCAAGATCAAGTGCAATAGTTGTGGTGATGTACTAGGCTACGTCTTCTGAAATTTGAACTATTCGTCGATTTTGAAAGGATTTTTCGCGATGAGGAAAGAGTTCACGATCGACCGCCTATGCCCTTCCTGCCTTTACCGACGAAGTTTTTGCCTTCTCCGACGCTGAACTTGGACAAATCTCCACCTTCACCGAACAGATTTGCCTACCGTTGGCGACTTATGTTGGTTGTTGTTCTGGCTTCGATTACGCCATAGCTGTGGAGCTTCGAAGACAGTGATTTGTCTGTGCATGTTGAATGGATTAGAGCTTCAATTAACTGGTGATTGTCTGTGCATGTTGAATGGATTAAACCAGTTATTGGATGTGCATGTTGAATTGGATTGATTTGGTTGATTTGTTTGGATTCATTTGGTTTGAATGAATTGTGAATTTGATATACAAATATGTATGTAGGATTTAGGGTTCTTGATTGTATAGATTTGGTTTGTATGACGGTGAAAGTAGAATATAACACGATCTTGTGTTATATTCAACATGAGATCGTATTGAATATAACACGAGATTACCAATTTGAATGAAAAAAATTGGAATGTAACACGACCTCGTGTTATATTCAACACGAGACCGAGTTGAATGTAACACGATATGAGATTGTGTTGAATATAACACATTTTGAGATTATATTAAATATAACACGACCCTCGCGTTGAATATAACACGAGGGATAAAATCGTCACAAAAAGGCAAAATGACTATTTTGTAACATATTTTTAAAAAATTTGTATTTGGTAGTTTTGTCATCACGAGGACTTCTTGGTAACTGATTGGTGATTCTTTTTTTTTTTTTATACACCTATGTAGTTGAATTTGTGCTTCACTTTATATCATCCTAATTTAATTACATTAGTGTAGATAAAACTTCCATTAGTTGTTTTAATTTAATCCTTAATTTTTTCGAAATGACCATCAATTAGTTAGTCACTACATTCCAATTTATCTTGCAATTGACCCATAAACAACTTAATTATGGTTTTTTATTCATTTTTTTTCTTTTTTCTTTTTCTTTTTAGAGTCTTTTATTATTTAGTCTCCATTAGAGATCATTGAGAAAAAAGACATTTTCCAATTGTTCATCTATAATTCAAACATAAAAGTACAACTAATTAAGTTTTTAATCCTTTAGCAAAAAAGTAATATATAAAAAGACATATATACCCCTAAATACATTAACAACTTAAACAAGACCCTCACATTAACATCACTCTAAATGATCTCTCTCTTTCTCTCTCTCTCTCTTTATTTTTCTCTTTCTAAACCTAACTAGCAGCACAATCATCGAACTAGGAAGAAGACAATCTCCATCTCTCTCTCTAAACCTAACAGACCATCTCCATCGGTAGATCTTCTCAGTAAGGATTCCGACTACCGGAGTGGCAAAAGCAAAGAACGAACCCTCGAACCAAGAAGAAGACCAAGAATGACACCCATCTCCTCCACCGTCGATTCACCCTGGTTCTCCTAAGCAAATCATTGAACATCTTGAGGACGATTTGCACCCATCTTCTCCACCAGATCCGACCACCAAAGCCACATCCACTTGATCCAACAACTGAATGCCACCACCATCCCAGATCGGACAACCGTCAACCACCACTAGCTAGATCCGATAATCACCGCCGGCCACCAGCCAGATACGGACCTCCCCCACTCTCATTCTCTCTCTCTCTCTAGTTCATGGTATTTCTTATTTGTTTTTTTTTTAGTTTTTTTTCTGGTTTTGATGCTCAATTCAGCGGTGTTGTTCGTTTTGGTGGTGTTCTTCAGCAATGTTAATGCTTAATTCGGCGGTGTTATTTGGTGGTAGTGATGTTCATTTTCGATTCAGACAACCATCGGCCACCACTAGCCAGATCCAGCAACCACCACCAGTTTGGTTACAGTCCATACCGATTCTTCGATCGTCCTGTCTTTATCTATGAGTTTATTTTCATTTCTTTACTGAATTTCGCATCACTTTTGCAGGAGCCGAATCATCAAAGTTGCGTTTATTCGTCTCTAGCATTGCGTTCATGCACAAATGTTTTCGTAGTGATTTTCTCTCGATATTCACTGCTCAAAACCCTAGATCGTTTTTCAAACTTATGAACTCTGATGTTCATTACTGAATGTGCGTTTTTATTTTTGTCTCAGGATATTAATTTTTGTGGTGGAAGTAGATGGGGTATTATTTTTTTTATTTTTTTTTTTACGTTAACGTTAGTGGTTGTGCGATTTTTTTCACATATATTTTCTGGGACAACGTGAATGTATTAACGTTAACACAGAAAAAGGCCCCAAAAAATGTGCATTAACATTAACGTAAACATGACCCAAACACACATTTAGATCTGAAATAGAAACTTTCTTATGGTCTGTTTGGTTCTTGATTTTTTTTAGGAAATTTTTAGATCTGAATTGGATTTTTGTTGTGGCTATGAATGGTGGTGGAGGTGGAGGGGTGTTATTTTTATGTTAACATTGATGTGTTTACGTGATTTTTTTCCTCACATATTTTCTGAATAACATTAAATGCGTTAACGTTAACACACAAAGAAGTAACAAAATGTGTATTAACAATAACGCAAACCCAACTCAAACACACATTCAACTCAAAAAGACAAAACACCACATATGGAGGTTAACATTAACGCACTCCAATTTTCATTTTTTGTACACATGTTTTTCTGGATAATGTTTGACATGTTAACGTTAACACAAACAAAACCCCAAAAAATGTATATTTAATGCTAACATCAGTGTGTGTTTTTTTTTTTTCATTTCTCACGTATGATTTTTTTTTCCAGACAACATGAATGCATTACTGTTTAACGCCAAAAGAGCCACCCAAAAAATGTACATTAACGTTAACATCAGTGTTTTATTTTTTATTTTCGCATATATGGTTTTCTCGATAACATAAATACGTTAACGTTAACACAAGAGACTCTCAGAAAAAAATGTATATTAACATTAATACAAATTCAATTCAAATACACATTCAGCCCAAATGACAAAATACCACATATGGTAGTTAACGTTAACGCACACAAGACAAAAGTATGTGATTGAACGTTAACGTAAATATTCAAGCAAAATATGTCAATACACAGAACTTCTAAAAAATAAAATATGTTAAACATTAAAACCTATAACCCGATGGTAAAAAATACGTTAAAGTTTAATGCACACAAACAGATGAAGAAGGATGCAGTAACACGAAACACACATAAAAAAAAAAATGAAAATGCGTTAACATTAATGCACACAAAAAATGAGTTAACGCACACAAAATAAGTAAACTTTAGCGCACACAAAAATGGGTTAACACCCACAAAAAAAAAAAAAACACAAGAAGAGTGTTTGCTAAAAATGAGTAAACGTTAACGCACACAAAAATGAATTAACGTTAACGCAACACACACAAAATAGATGAGAAATAGCAAAAAAAATTAATACAAATAACGTTAACCTGAATTCAAAATGTAAATTTGTAATATAGGCAATTGGTATTTACTTGAAGTGTTTACGTTAACGTTAACATGTTAGTGCCCATTTTTGTCTTTTTGTATATGACAAAATAGCATATTTGTAAATCCTTGTGAACAAAATGATCAAAATTCAGCGACTTTTTCTTAAAAGAACCTTGGGTCTGAAAACGTAATTGACAATGTCAAGATGTCTTATTTCTCTGTGGCCTATCACTAAATAATAAAATCCTTTTCTTTTTCTTTTTTTGTTTTATTCTTCTCCTTTGTTTGTCACTAATATGGACTCCACCAATCACCACCGCCGAATCCACAACTGGTTGTTCGAAGATGTAGAAGAAGGGTATGCCTTGTTCGTGTTCAGATTTGAGAAACAGGGGTCCAATTACGAGGAATACGATAGCTTGAGCCTAATCGGGGGAGCATCAATTGGTCGAACCAGTCTTGTGGGTTCGATTTTGAGACGAAAAAGATGAAAAAAGGCGTGTGGAGGAATATAAGAAGTTCGTCCTCATCATCGTCGACGTCGTCAAGCTGCAGCTTTGTAATGGAGTGGGCAAGCCTTGAAGAGAATGAATTGAAGAATCCTTACAGGTTTTTCTCTGCTGATTTATGCCTGGAAGTGATTAAGAAAATGGATATTGAAGGCACAAATTCGAGTTTGAGCTGCTTAATCAATTCCGGCCCACTTCACTGTTCAGTTCCATGTTGATTTCTCTCTGTTCACATCTAATATATATATATACAAAAAAAACTATTAATTTTTTTTTTCGAGTTAATTTTGCTTGTATTAGTTTGAATTTTGAACCCTTATTTTTGTCAATTCTCATTAATCCAATCTGAAATTGTAGACTATAACGACTTAATTTTTAAGTATTGAAAATTAAATACTTAAATTTTAAGTGCCGAAAAATTAAGAAGGTTATAAAATTATGCTGAAAATTTAAGTATTGAAATTTTTTTATTTGTTTGATAAGTACAAAATTTGAATGCTGAAAATTATTAATTTACATAATTATCCTTGAATCAAGAAGATACAAAAAAAAAAAAAAATAGAAAACAAAACAATAAAATAAAAACACTAATAATATACTAAAAAATTCAAATATATAAATTATCATAAGTCAACAATAACATAGAATTCAACCAAAAAAATAAAAAAATCCGGGAATTAAACAATTCAATTGCAATTCTCTCTCTCAAGTTAATCATATATGTTTGATCTGCTTGCTTGCTTTCCCTTCTAGTTTCAATTTCTAAAGTAATTATTTCATCATCAAATGATTCATTTTCTTCATAGCCTTCAATAAATTGGTCGAAAAAATTATCAGTCACAATTGTTTTTCGAAGATAGTTATGAATAATTACACAAGCAATAACAATATTTCTCTGCACTCTAAATGTATATGATGCCATCAACTTCAAGATTGAAAAACGCATTTTCAAAACCTGAAAGCTTGTTCAATTACATTCCATAATTTGGCGTAACCATGGTTGAAAAGTTCTTCTTTCATTCTAGGACCGTTGTTCCTAAAGTCAGACAACCAATACCGTACATTACGATAGGGCGCCATAAATCCCCTTATATGCATATATGCAGTATCACATAAATAATAGTTATATGTACCATTAGTATGTAGAAATATTATTCAATTGTATAACTCATAAATGTACTAAATTGTATTATACAATTAAATTAATATGAAAAATAATATAAAAAGAACTTACCGGATAAAGGAAGTGGAAAATTGTTTGTGGGGTCATTCATAGTTTCTGATAATACTCTTGAGTCATATGCAACACATTCCTAACCAGCGCATAAAAATATAAAAATCATATTGCAGTCACATATGGCAAGCACATTTTGATAACACTATCATCTCCCTATTCTTCTAAATGGAACTTGCTTATCAGGAGAAATAACCGTATGAATAAGAGTTCCATCAAGTGCCCCTACAGCAGCCTTTAAAAAGAATCGGTGAATTCAAGCAAAATACCAAAATCAACTACTAAACAAACAATTTAGATATTTTACCTGATATATTTGCCTTAAGGCATTGATGGTGTTGATTTGAACTCTCATTGCTTGTTGTCGGGATAATCATTTCTTTAGAAAAATATATCATTGCATCCAATACCTCATGAAAATTTTTATGTATAGTTTGAGTTGAATGGTTGAATCTTCTCTTCACACAACGAATTCTTGAATTGTGACTTAAAATTAAGAGAAATATTACCATTTTCTCCTTATTTTTTTCATTAATAGAAGAACTGCAACTTTCTTCAAGACGATATTTGAACTCTTTATTTTCATTCTATAATAAAAATAAAGTACTTAATTTCATTGAAATAAAAAGTCAATATCACATATATATAAAACCTGAAAAAAACAAATACATAATGAGTCACATATTAAAACCACTAAGCAAATACTCAAATACTTATAAATCCAAATACTACATTAACATAAAAAATCATAATTGAAGTTCAACAAAAGATAATTCAAAATCCGCTACATTCAAAGAAATCATAATTTCTTCGCATTCATCTTTAGCCTATTGATTCTAACTTCTTCGGGTTTTCGAACTAATGTCATCCATTGCTCTCGATGTGATTAACTCTCACAGAAGATACTTAGCGCCGCAATATATAAAGGGTCACCCATTTGGAGTATTGTCATACTATCCAAAGCTCCATTACACTTTTCCATGGTAGGTCCATCCGATTTCTCTAAGCTTTGCAAAACAACTTGTAGTTGTTTATCGATATCATCACTTTATTCTTCTTCTGATGCTTAGTTTTTGAAGATAAAGGTATAGAATCACTCTCTAGGCCAATTTATACGCGTCCGATAAATTAAGATGTTGATGAGTACTGGACATCATCATAACGTAACCATATCCTAGACGAACCCCATGATGTTTCCCCTGTCGTTGTTATACCATCAAATAACGCCTTCATTTCATCAGCATATTGCAGACCAACATATCAAAATTGTTTAGCTTCAGGATTGTCCTGTAAGGCATCACATTTTTCATTTATAAGTTATTATTTTATTGTGTAATTTAAATAAATATTTGATAAATAATATCATACATCGTGTTACCTTTAAGTATGTGTTCCATTGTTCGGCACTCCAATTCTTCGTATTTGTCAATGGATCATCTCCATGACCGGTATTTTTCATTAGTTTGATCCATGTTTAATATTTCTTCTTCATATAGTCCCATTGATTTTTTATTTGCTTTTGAGTTAAGACAAAAAAACAATATTCTCGACAATCTTCTTTGCTATATTATTCCACGCTTCTTTCCTAAGAGTCCTACTAGATTGCTTGTTATGATTTGCCTCTTCAAGACATAAATTTAGAAAAAGATTATATTGATCTCGATCCTTCCAACTAGATCTAGTATCATTAGCCGACGTACCTATACTGCTTTGATTGAAAAAATAGAGTACAAGTGTAAATTAAAAAACAAAGCAACTTGATGTTTTACCCCAAATCAACGCATTTATATCTTTCTTTGTTTATTATCTGTTATACTTTGTAATGGGTTGTAATTTGAAGTTATGTTATACGATGTTTGTCATGTAATGTAATATGAAGATGCAATATCAACATTTGCAAGTTAATAAACTAAATAGTCTTCTGTATTTCAGTGACTCGAAAACTATTCGCTTTCAAGCAAAAATTTCATTCAAACAAATCAACCCATTCAAACAAAAGAAAAAATTTCAGATTTTTCTACTGTCGCCTTCAATCAACACAATAAAACAACTAAGTTAATTTGTCTTTGATTCTACCAATATTTACACCCCTGATATTTACCTTAAGATACAGTGGCATTTAGCCATTCAACACTAATCTCAAATGACAAATTTAAATGGGTTTTGTTAGATCTGGAAAAAAAAAAAAAAAAAAAAAGGTTAGGATTTGGATTCCTATGAAAAAGAATAATGAAGGAGGTATGAGGAAGAAGACCAACTTCTCAAAACCAAGGACAAACTACTCCAGCAGTTTATTTTTAGAACAAGAATATCAACCAAGAACAAGGATCCGATTCACATATATAAACCAAAAACGAAAGCGATTCTAATCGGCCGTTCTTCAGGATCTGGAAACACTTCAGATAAGAACAAGGATAAACATGGAATTAAGGCGGTTTCCATAATAAGCAATTACAGAGAACTTGTTTCAGCTTTTTCTGCTTTCGATTCTTATTTTAATTCATGAAGGGTATTCTTGTTCTTGCAAGAACAAGAATCTCATATTTCAAGAACAAAAATACCCTTAATTTTTAAACGCTCTTAAGTTCGGAAGGTACTGCAAAAACAAGAATATCATATTTCAAGCAAAAAAAATCAGATTTAAAAATAGGAAAACAGATATACGCTGAACAATTTATGAAGAACGATTTCTGAGAACGATTTCTGAACAATGATTTCAAGCAAAAATAAATTTCAGATTTCAAAATCTGAAAAACATATATACATCCATTTCAAATATCTAAATTATCACAAGAACATACCTTATTGAAGTCATCCCTGCCACCCCTGTCTCTCTTCTCAAATCACTTCCATCTCCATCGCCTCGACGCTTGCAGTCGCAGCTCTGGACAAACCCGAAACGAAACCTATCAAATGAACAAGTTGAAGAAGAAACCCTATATCCCTAAGGGCAAAACGGTCAAATTTTTTTTTTTTTTTAATTTGAAAAATTGCTAAGCGCTTTCGGCAAAAACAAAAATAAGTAAGGGGAGCTTTGTTGAATTTTTAACTTAATATTTCACTTAATTTTTAAGCTAGCTTAATTAATTAAGTAATTTTCATTACATTTGTCCAACACACTTAATTAATTAAGTGCTTAATTTACTCAATTTGAAGTGTTTTTTTTTTTTTTTTTTTTTTTTATCAAGCATGCCCTAATTTAGCTATGGCATCGTTGAAGTCGTCACGGTTAAGGTCACCCATGGGAACTCCTTTCACGGGTAATGCCAAGGACACCAGCACCAGGCTTTCCAACACCGTGATCTTCCCCAAACTCGTTAAGATCTGGCCGGAGAGAAAGAGCAAAAAATAGAAATGATATAAGAGGTAAAGCTTAAAGAAGAAGAAAGAAAAAGGAAATTTTCTCTTATAAATACACAAATTAATAATTAGGGCAAATTACATTTCAAACCTTCTAACTATTGACAGATTTCTAAATAGTTCTCCTAAGTTTTTGCCTTTTATTTTAAGCCATCTACATGTGAATACAATTTTAAAAGTTCATTTTATTATATTTTCCATTCAAACTAACAGAATGAATGGACAAAATAATATTTTATTTATTTTTTTTCATTTTTTAATCATTTTTTCTCTTTTTCTTTTTCTTTTTCTTATTCTTTTTTTCTTTTTCTTTTTTTCTTTTTTCTCTTCCTCCATCTTCAACCCCCCATCTCTCTCTCTCTCCACCTCCCTTCTCTCTCCACCTCCCTCTCTCCACCACCGACGCAGCTGCCACCCCACAACCACCAATGCCGCCGACAAATAGTTCACCCCCTGAACAAGGGGTGGTTCCCCCGTTACGGGGGTTCACCCCCAGTTATGGGGCGAAACACCCCCTGTTCAAGGGGCGAAACCAACCCCTAAACAGGGGGTAGTTCAACCCCTAAATAGGGGGTGGTTCACCTGCTATTACAGGGGTGGTTCACCCGCTGTTTGAGGGTGGTTCATCCCGTCGATAACATTGGTGGTGATGGGGCGGCGATTGCCTCTGTGGGGGCGGTATCGATGGTGGTGGCGGCGGAAGAAGGTGGTGGAGAGAGAGAAAGGTTGAAGATAGAGGAAAAAAATACAAAATTTATTAAAAAATAGAAAATTACTATTTTACCTCTTCATTCTGTTAGTTTAAATAGAAAATTTCACAGAATGACCTTTTAAAACTGTGTTAACATGTTGAGGGTTTAAAATAAAACGCAAAAATTTAAGACTACTTAAAAATCAATCAATTGTTAAAGGGTGTAATATGTAATTTATCCTAATAATTAATTAAAACAAAAAGGCATAATTTCATATAAATTCCAAATTTCGACATAAATATTGCACATAAACCCTAAATTTCATATTTTACCAAATAGGACACAATTCAAGACATGTTGGAAATACATTTACACCAAATTACATAATTAACAATCAATTAAAAAACAGCACAATTTCATGTAAACCCCCAATTTCCACAAAACATTGCACAAAAACTCAAAATCTCATATTTTACCAAATTTAGCACAATTCAAGAAAAATGAAAATATATGTACATAATATCATCATAATATCACACTAATAGCGTTTCAACCGTTTAATAGAAGCATAAAATAAAAATGAAAAAATGAAGATTTTTTTTTAAAAATCAAAAAATGAAGATTTTTTAAAAAAAAAAAAAAAAAAATCGGGGTTTTGAGAACTTACCAAAAACATGAACAAATGTTGACAATGGGAAGAGTGATCTACGAAGACGTGAAGATCAATTATTGTTGGCAGCTATGAAAGTGGGGTCAGGGTGGCATTGGGAAGAAGAATGAGAAGAAGATAGAGATGAAGGAAAATGGCTAAAGAAGCTATTATGTCCTGGGATACGGTCACTAATTATAAGATGATGAAAACGTTATACCTAATAGGGTGCGTTGGCCCACAGATTTACCCAAGAAAAATGATGAATTGGATATTATAAAAATTTAAACAATTTAATCTTCGAACACAAAAACTTGAGTCTATTTGCATGCTTATAGCATTTGCATGGTCACATAACTTTAAACTTTTTTAAATGGACGGCAAAAGTACTGTTGATTATAAGATTTTGATGGACAATTAAGTGTTGATGTTTTTTGTACAACTAATATTTTTATTGAGCGTTTCAGTTCAAAGAGTTCCAATCAAGATAACATCATGAAGTAATTATGAAGGATGCAAAAACGGACATTAAGAGATTGAAGATTCTGAAGAATCTAGGTGAAAAAAACACTCAAATTATTTTTACTCTTAATGTATCCCGATTAAGATCACATACGACACAAAAATGATTTATATTTATGTGTGTTTAAATTAAGATCCTAATAATTGTTCAAATATTTGCTCCAATGTGAAATTGAAAAATAAAATTTGACTTAAGCAAGATTAGTGTTTAAAATTGATTATTAGTGTCAATTTAATTAACCGAGAAAATAAATCGGTTAAAGGGTTGAAAATGTCAAAGTTTGGAGTTGAAATATATTAAGAGGGATATTATTCCAGCAATAATCGGTCAACTGACCACAGAGTTTGGTTAACCGATGGGCAAGGACTAAAAAATGGAGAGTCTCTGAATTGATCAATCAATCGACCAAGAGAGATCAATCAACCGATGACCGAAAGCTAAACTTCTTGTATCGATCGGTTAACCGACCCACTAGGGATCGATCAACCGAGCATTATTTGCTGCAAGGGTTGGGATACATCCTATATCTATCGGTCGACCAATGGGCAGAGGTCAGTGAACCGACTATGCTATTTTAGATTTTGGAGATTTTTGGGATTTAATCAAAATTAGCCGTTACTAGCCATTTTTTGGCAGATCGTTTGGAGATATCTTAAGCATTTGAATATATTAATAATATGTTACTCCTCTTTAGATATCCCTATAGATATAATACATAAAATATTGGTATTTCTCAATTTAGTTCATTTAATGCTTTCTACCTATTTGTTTTGAGATTGAGGATTAATTTGGGGACTTAATTTATGATCAAGACATTTACTTTCATCAAGAACTAACTGTTCCTGAGCTTTCTAAGAGTCGTTATTCTGATATTTTCTTCAGAGATCATTTTGTGAGAAAAGTTCTTGAGAAATAGGGCTAAGTGTTTTGGCATTACCGATCTATGCTGTTTTGCGATTCATATTCAATCTTTCGGTGGTTATCTTGGTGAGATCGTTCGAAGTTTTTGTTCTTAATTGTGACTTTATATTATTATTACTTTCTTGGATATAAGATTTTTATGAAATCTTTTTTGAACTTTAAAGAGCATAAAAATTATTTTCAAACGATTTTATTGATAATCTGATTACGTGCTTATTTTTGTACTACTCATAACTATTATAATCAGACTTTGAATTCCTCACATAAAATTCTATCACTAGTAAATTCGAGACATTAATCGAGTTAAATTGATTTGAGATGGTAGAAGTTTCGAGTGAGAAGAAATTCATTAATTTTTATAATTGGTGAGTTTGTGTGAATTAGTTACTATTAGGAGTATCTAGTCAGGGGTAGCTTGGGTTTCGATCTCTTCCGGTAAAGAAATTGAAGTTTAATCTTTACCTATTGTATAAAAAAAAATAGGTTATTCTTTTTCCTTGAAAAGAGTTAGGCTTGATTCTTCCTGATTAGAATTAAATTTGAGTGATTTGGAACAGTTCCATCCTTACCAATGAAAAGGATACTTTGAGTGTTTTGTAAAGTTTGATTCTTAGCCTAGTAAAAGAATTAGGTTAGTCTTAAAAAAAAAATAAAAAAAATATATATATATATATAAATAAAAAAAAAAAAAGTTTTTCCTTAATCTGTGAAAAATGAATTGTAAAGATTGCTTCTAAGCTTATAAAAGAATCATTATGTAAAGGTTTGGTTCCTATCTGTTAGAGGAATCAAATGGTTTTGTGGGTATGAATCTCCGTGTGGCTTGAAGGACTGGATTAGCCAAAAGTAGCTTGGTAAACCAAGATATATCCTTGTATGCTGCTTTCTTTACTTTATTTATTTCTTGTTGTTTGGGTGTGCACCTTAAATAAATAACACTTATCTGTTCCATTACAAGGATAATAATTGATTTAGGATTAAATTAATTATTTGATTATTTAAGTATTAAAAGATAAGAATTTGCTTAAATTTTTGTAACTACCCAATTCACCCTCCTCTTAGGTATATCACTGGGCTAACACATACTTTTTAAAATGATTTTATATATGAAGAAACTTATGTTGAGCAAACACCCAGTTTTGACAATGACAAATGTAAGACCTGATTTTGTGTGTGCATATTTTTAATTTCATTTTAAAACAATTAGAAAATAATAGGGTCCATTGTGACATTTAAATTTTACTTTAAAAATTTTTAGAGGTCATTTGATATTTAAAAATATGGTTTTAAAAACTTTGAGAGTTAAATGTTAATTTTAATTTTGACTTCATAAATTTTGGGGACAAATTGCTATTTTTAGAATATTAATTTTGGGTCTAAATATCAAGTTAAAATTAGTAAGGGGAGATTAGTATAATAAAAATAAAGAAATAAATAAAAAGACGTAGTTGACAAGCGCACAAGTGTCCTTGCCAATAATTAACCACCAATATAATATTGATAACTAAGCCGAAAAAACAAATCACGTTCCTCTCTCTCAATATATATATATATCCTCTTTTCAAAAATCATTCACAATTTGAGAATGATTAGGCACAATGATGTTTATTTAGAATAATTTGGATATTATGCTTTTCAAAAAATCATCATAAAACGTCTCTTTATAAAACATGCACAATCTTTTGGCTTTATTTAGAAAATTCGCATATAAGATGACATATGCATTGATTTAAAAAATAATTCTCTTCGAGTATTTGCATAATTATTCTACTTACACTGCTATGAGGTTTTCAAATTAAACTCATGGATTACTGATAAATTGATCAATTCTCTATGTGAATTTAGTCAGATCAAAAATCCAACATTCCTATTTTAAAATTCCCCAACTTTTTTAGATAACAAAAGAGGATAGGGTATTTGATCTTTTTATTTTTCACATGATTTTTTAGATCATCATCATTCATTTGAGTGCTATTATAGTTCATCTTGATAAATTAACTAATGTTAAAATGTGTTATTTATGGTTCTAAATGATAAAAGAACTGTTCTCATATTCAGGGAGAGCGTGTTTATATTTTTGAAATGATAAAACATCATGTAAATTATCATCGTCAAAAAAGGAATATTGTTAACCCTAAAGGGTTTAATCCCGATTTAATGATTTTGATTATTACATTAACTTGACGATTTTGTAGAAAAATCCTATTGTTTGTAATGTGTTACATTTTAGTGGATTTTAATTTGAATCAAGATGTACTTGGAGTGAAAAGAGAAATGCAAATCAAATGGATGATCTAGTGTTTTTTCAAAGACAAAATATTTTATTTTATTTTGTATCTTATAAGGTAAACAACACTTATATTTAATAGTTTCATTCAACCCAATTATGATCTCACACAATATTCAAATGTGCTTTAAAATGTCTTATTTTATGTTTTTATCATAAGTCATGCATGTGCATATAGATACCGCATTTTGTCCTACCCGATTTTGCATAATAAAAATCTCACGGGTCTAAAGTGAAAATTCGGACAAACTTTAACCAGATGTTTAAGGAAATGAATTTGTGCCTTATACTCCATGTTTAAATTTTGGTAGTGTTTTAATATAAATAAAAATAAAATATAATCAGCAATTCTGATGAATTTTGGCGAGAATAAAAGTTTCGGGTCAAAATTAAAATTTATAAAAGTTATTCTAGGACTAAATTGATTAAATTAAAACCAGTTTTCAAATTAATATCACTTTTAAGATAACGGATTTTGGTTTCCGCCCACCAATTTCAAGAAACTTCACTTTTTGCACATATTTTTCATTTTAACCCCAAAAGGTGTAGTTTTCACCGATTTCGTCAAATTGACAACCAATTGCACTTCATTTTTCAAAATTAAACATTCCAAACGTTTGATTAATGTTTTAGTTTCATTATTTGCATTTTAATTTCAATTAAAAAAACTAAAAACAATATATTTATTTAATAAAGGGTGCCAGAAACACAAAAAATTACATCATTACAAGGGCTGTAGAAGTTGCAAATAACTCAGATGCCTACGAAATAGAGATCTTGTTTAAGCAGGCATTGACCTGTCTTACCCCCTTATGTTTGTCACAACCTGGTCCCTTCATTTCCCCATAAACTATCGACGATGGTATTTTTTTTAATTCCATTTTTATAGAAAAATTGAAATCTACAGGCAAAGTAGCTGAGCAACATCAACATAGCCTGTGATTTTTGCAATCACGGTTAGCCCAAGCTCAATTTCTTTCTATCCACTGACTAAGACGAATGATTGATACCTTTTCAGGAGTTGTGATGTACATTTTTTAGCATTCCTAGGTCACTTCTATAAAATGAAAGACTAAATTTAGCGGGTTTTGAATGTCAAACACGCCATACCATAAATAAGGGCTAAAGAATAATTTACACGAAATAGGGGGTAAGCCCCATCAATCGCCCTCAAGCCCCATCCAAGGGGTCTGTGCACTCAAGAATGCACAAAGCTCTGGTAATATATATAGGGGGCTTTACCCTTCCCCCCCACCCCCCACCCCGCCCCCCAGCCATTACTCCTGCCCTTCACCCCCCAACACTCACAAGATCAAACTCTCTCTTGTTTTTCTTGGATCGCCACGAGGTAGGAGAAGATCTGATAAAAATAATGTAACCAATAGTAGATCTATGTGTCATCGAACAACTTGCCCAATCTACATCACAATATGCTTGCAACAACAATAAACTATCTGAAGGAAGCACGATACAATATGAACAGGCTAAGAATATGCACTGCATAGCTGATGTCTGGATGAATGATGGTGAGATAAAGTAACTAACCTACTAGGCGATAATACTACCCAAGGTCAGTACAACTTCACCAGAGTCAAGTGAAAGTTGGTGTTTTGTTGCTCCATGGGAAATAAAGTTAGCTTGCAACCTGTGAGACCACTCTCGGTTAATATATAACGAACATACTTGCGTTGGCTTAATGCGATCCCAGTCTTGGAACGTGCCACTTTAATTCCAAGAAAATACTTGAGTCTGCCAAGATCCTACATGTGAAATTTCTCATCCTAGTAGCGTAGTTTAGAAATTTGGGTGGAGTCTATTCCTATTACTATAACATCATTAACATATATGAGAACTACAACAAAAGATCCTCCACACGATAAGATGATCAAAGAGTAATCTGCTACCGATTTCTCAAAACCAATTGCAAAAAGGGAATAAGTGAATTTGTGATACCAATTTCTAGATGCTTTGATGAAGTCCATATAGGGATGTTTGTAATCGGCATACTCGTTGCTTCCCCTGTTTGGCAAACCCCTGCGGGATTTTAATATAAACTTCTTTGTCTAAGTTTTCATGAAAGAAGACGTTATTCACATCCAATTGGTGTAACTCCCTGTGCTTAATTGAAGCAACATCCAATAAACAATGTATTGTGAGTAATTTGGCGACTAGGCCAAAAGTCTCATGGAAATCAACACCCTTAATCTAAGTGTCACCTTTGGCGATAAGACGCGCCTTTTAGTGCTCGATATTTGACTTTGTAAACCCATTTACAATCAATAGGCTTTTTCAAAGAGGCAAAGGTTGCAAGTCCAAGTGTGATTTGCTTCCAAAACGGAAATTTCTTTGGCCATGGTATCCCTCTAATGCACATATTTGACAGCCTGAAAGAATGATCTCGACTCATCGATGGTCAAGATGGCGGTTAAGAAAGAACAATGAATGGGAAAATTTTGAAATAAGAAATAGAGTGAGAGAGGAAATGTACCATCGAGTTGGCTGAAGGAGTAGATGATGGCGATATGACACTTGTAGTAGCAAGGGAGGGGGCAGAACATAATTATAGCCAGATAAGGATCGAGAAACCTTCCGTTGTCTATTGGCAAGTAGAATTGGAACTACTGAAACCTTTCTATATGGCGCATTAACCCAATAAGGATCAATTGGATCAGGAGATGAAGTTGTAACTGCTAATAAATTGGATCAAATGGACTCAGACCTAGACGAGGTAGGTAGAAATTACTCAAGTGGAAATGTTTGGAGTGTAGACCCTAGTGTAGTAGATCCATGCACAATTGCTAGCAATGTGGGTTCAACTCGTGTAGGTTCATGCATGTTAGGCACGGGCTCAATTGGGTTATCAGATGATCTAATACCTCTCGGCGATTCACCATTTTAAAAGTCGGTGTTATTGGGTGTCGTTGAAGTACATGGACAATCCAATGGAGTAGTCTGACCAAAATCAATTTGATGAACAGTATCTGCTGCTGGAGAGTTAGCAAAGGCAAACACATCATCCAAAAAGTTAACATCACGTGAAATGTAAATAATTTTGTATCCCTTTTGTTCTCTATGATATCCAACAAAGACACCTGGTTTGGCACATGGAGCAAACTTCTTACGCGACCTTTTATTTACATGTCCATAGTAAAGGTGTCACACCCCCACCCCAGGCCCGCAACGTCTGAGGCTAGGCATGACGTCAACTTGATATTACCCGACCATCCAACAATTACACAAACATGTACTGATAAAAAAAAAAAAAAAAAAAAATTGAAAAATATTTATCAACTTCAAAATTCAGGCATACACATGTCCCATATATTCACAACCCAAACTACAAAAAGAAATTGAGCCTTTCACGATTCACACCAGTCCTGCAAATCCTCCAAAAACGATATCATACTTTTACTCTATCTAGTATTAGTAGCAGACCCGTTTCTAGCTGCGGTACCTGAGACCAAATATTTTATCGGTGTACTGTCTTCATAATATAAAAATAATTTATATGGATCAAGCATAATTATCAAACACCATTTTTCAAAATACAACAGCTAACCGCACACTGAACTGAAATAAAATTTCACAACTATCATTGCAATAAAATAAAACATTATTGTAATACCCCAAAAATTTATATTTTTAAAAAATATTATTTTATATAAGTTTAATATTTTTGGGATTATTTTATAAATTTATGGTATAAATAAATATTTGATAATTTTTTGGGAGATAAGTGTAATTATTGGGTTTAATATGAATTACTTTATAATTATGAGGTGTTAAATGTAATTTTTTCAAAATCTTAACAATTAAAGAAACCATTTGCAGCCCAAAAAAAAAAAATGGGCCACATATTGATCCTAATCATATATATATATATATGCCACATGTAAGTTTGATGGGAAAGCAGATGAATATAATAATAATACTAACATTAATGAATAAATAAGGATCCTACTAAACTTAAGGAGTTGAGCTTACACTTTGCATGAATATATATACGTATATGTATATATGTTAAAAGAAAAAGGTGTAGTTTATTGAATAGTTTTTTTTAGCGATAAAACTATTTTGGTTCGAATTTCAGGTAGAATTTTAACTCTTTTAATATATGTATTTAATTTCTCTATTATGAAGTTTACGTTATTATTGTTGTCAAATTATAGTTGATAATTTCTATGAAATAATTATGATAATGTGAAAATCATACCTAGATGGTTCATTTGCTGTGTTAATTAGATACACGTATTAGATGGATTGAAATTCTACTAAGCGTTGGCTCACAACTCCATAGTTTTGATTGCAGGGCTAGTGAGAATGTAGTTGAGCAAGAAATTTTATTTGAATTTGTTTTTAATATTTGTAATGATTGTATTTATTATTTATGTTGTAAAATGGACTCGATAGATCAATAACTAAAATTATTGCCGTAGTTAGAAAAATCTCTCGGATTTTATTAATGAAATATTGGATATTCGATTTTAGTATTATTTCTCCAAGGGGAGAAATCTAGTGGCGATCTTGGGAAACCGGACCGTTACGAAAGGCATCCGAAGCTTCTCAAGTGTTCATATGTCGGAATCTTCCCAAGTAGAACCTCATAGAGGGTTCAATTTTATAGGGCTGAAAGCAGCATACAGTTGATTAAGTATATGGCAGTAAGAACGCATTCGCCCCAAAATTCAATGGGAATATTTGCTTCGAATCGCAATGCACGTGCAACTTCTAGAAGGTATCTATGCTTGCACTTTACAACTCTATTCTGCAGTAGTGTATTCGTATAGCTAGTTTGATGTTCCATTCCATGATCAAAATAATGAGTATTTAAATCATCATGAGTAAATTCTATTCCATTATTTGTTTGCAGAAGTTTAATTTGCGTATTAAACATTGTATGGACCCAGTAAAAAATTACAATAGATACATCTTAGTTTCTGACTTGTATTTCATGGGAAATACCCATGTTACTCAATTGAAATCATCCACTATTGTTAGAAAGTAATGACAACCAAAAAATGATTTCGTTTTGCACGGGCCCCAAATGTCACAACGAAGTAAATCAAAAGCGTGCATAGTCTTATTCATACTGATAGGAAAAAGTGATCGTGTTTGTTTTTCCTTGTAACAAGCATTACAAACTAGAGTCTTCTTACAATCAAAATAAACATCTATACTTGGAATTAGAAAGATGCAATGCAAAGGTAGGTGCCCCAAGCGATGATGCCACAAACTTGTAGTAACTAATTTGCTTGTCTCTAATGCCTTCACCATTCCCATCTGCTCCAAGTAGTAAAGGCCATTCCACTCTTTACCCACTCTAATCAGCCTCCTCGAGTGTAAGTCCTAAATCACAAAACAAATCCCAACCAAAAGGTTAGCGTACAATTCAAATCATGTGTCAGTTTACTAACAGACAGTAAATTGAAACAAAAACCAGGGACCCCAAGAATTAGTTCAATAATCAATCTTTTTCCCAAATCCACTCGACCTAAAGCATAAATTGTTATTGTTTTGCCATTACGAATCTATACTGGAGGTATATCAAGTCGAGATTTTTCATTCAATAAGGATTCGATATTATGGGTCATGTGATTCGTGGACTTGTATCAACTACCCATTTATTTTCTATCTTACCCGAGAAATTGGAGGATACCATATTCGCTGATGGATTACCCCCTAAATCTCCATATTCACCTAGCAAATTCAAGAGCTCCTGATATTGTTCAGCTGTCAGACCTAGAATTGGAGATCTAACATAATCCATGGTTGTGGCAAAAGCAACACCCAAAGATACAGATGTTGTAACGCTTTTATCCCACTAATTTCCATGTGATAGCAGTTGATCGTCGCTACGATCTCTTTGCAGACTGATCTATTTTCCAATTTTCTTTCTAGGTTTACACCAGTATGGTAGGTACCAGATCACCTCGTAACAATATTATTGGCCATGGTTGGACTTTCCACAATGTACACAAGGTGGGAATTGATTACGATATCCATTGTCATTCCTTTTCGGTCGTGATTCATTTCGTTTAGTCAATAAGGCAGTAGCTTCAACGATAAGGGCACGATTCATGGTGACTGAAGGTTGTTTCTCCTCATGTGAGCCAATGGCATAGGCCCTTCCGAGATTCGACAATGGATATATGCTTAATATTTGGGACCCTACAGTTGTATATGTTTCATTCAGTCCCATTAAAAAATTGAAAACCTTCTCCTCCTCATGCATGGCCAGTATCTTCTTCGTTGTACCACAAGCATATTCACATGTGCATATTGGTTCCAGATTAAGGGCATGTAACTCGCCCCAGACAATTTTTAGTTTGCCACAATAGGACACGGTCGAGGACTTCTCTTGCTACAAAAAGGCTATGGCTCGCTTCAACTCGTAGATTCTGGGAGCTATTCCTTGAGTGAACTTTTCTTCTAAATCTCTCCATATTTCCGTCGCCATTTCAATATAAACCGCGTTGTGTTGAAGTTCCTTAGCAAGTGAATTTGTAAGCCAGGAAATTACCATTGCATTGCATTGGATCCATGGTTGTAAATCCGAGGAACCAACATTTGGTTTTTCAATCTTTCCATCCACAAAACTTGCTTTGTTTATGGAATGGAGAGCGTTCATAAAATTGCGCCTCCACGTGAAGTAGTTGTCTCCACTTTCACTGAGAGGATGTGTCATGAAAATCAGGTCTGGATGATTAGACGGATGCAAGTAGTATGGAGAAATGGTATCAATCATTCTACTTTGATTATTCGCTACCAAATCCCCAGTGATATGTGGAATTTATCTATATATTCCCAAGCCGATTTTGGTAGTTTTCGAGTGTTATTGTAATGTTTTAATATGTTTTAATTCGTTTTTATTTGTTTTTGTATAAATCAAATGTTTGGGATGAAAAGGGATAAAAACGATTGAAAATCGAGCAAATTGGTGGGACGTCGATAGAGAAAATAGCAAAAAGGCCAAGTTCAAAAATTGCAACTCCACTACAACAGCAATCAATCAAACAGAAATATTTTACCCAACCACCGCTGCAGCGGTGAAATTCGCCGCTACAGCGATGACCTCCACCACTTCAGCAGTCAAATGGTAGTGGCCTATTGACTTCCCACCGCTGTAGCAGTGGGAACCACTGCTACAGCGGTCCGACACCACCTGGCAAAGATATTTTGGAATATTCTCTTTGATATTTTTTATCCCTACTTGATGCCTTCTTTCTCAACACCCTTAGGACGTTTTTGGGACTCCCTTGAGAGATCCAAGGCATACCAACAAGGATCATCCATTTGAAGAGGAGAAATAAAGATCGGAATGGAAATCACGGACGCGGAACCGTCAATTCTTCAGATAACGGCTATTCTCCTTTGTTTCTCTCTTTATTTCTTAAACCCTTGTTGGTATTTGATGTTGTTTAGCTTGTTTATAATTAAATATTGGGTTATGTCCATGTGTAGGTAAACATATATTGTCTAGGGTTTGATTGAGTTCATAAAAACGTTGTTTGTATAAATCTATGTTTCGTTAATGGTTGTTCATGTATATTCGACTGTGTTTACCATTTTATTACTTTCATAGTATGTTTGTTATGATATTATGATTTGTTTGAGAAATCGAGATTTGACACTCGGGAGAGGTAATCCCAGATTCATACTAGGGTTTAAATACAACGCGATGATCTAATGACTCGGGAAAGTAATAGAAAGTGTACAATCTGTGAGATTGGGTCGAGACTAATGTGATAAGTGTCATTAGACGCTAGATGGGGACATCGGCGTTGACACGAAGTTGCATATTCATTCATTTTACACTCAGGAGAGATTGTAAGTGAGTTTTCGATACCTAGATTGTCCAATAATTTGAATACCATTAACATAAACGAGACTAAAACGAACACGTTTAAGTTAAAAAAGTTAATCCCTAGACAATATATTCCCATTAACGTTACTATTAGTATTTTAGTTTAATTAATTTAGTTTAGTATTATTTCTATAAAAATCTAAATTTGAGTCGCCTAAATAAAGTTCAGTTATGACAATCGCGGTACTTAGCGACAACGTAATCCAATCCCTGTAGATACGACAACCCTTCTCATTCACTATTCTATAAAACTTGACGAGAATACTTGCGGTAAAAGTAGCGACTTAATATTCCGCTACAACCCAGCACTCTTGTCATTGTCTCTACTCAAATCATTCCCAGCCATGTTTCTAGAGAATATGAAGTAGGGTTTCGTAACCTTGCTCTGGTACCATAAAGAGAAAAACATCTCAAATGGGTTTGAGTTTTACTAATGGTGGGTGTAACAATATATACAACCAAGATGTCAATCTAGATCCTAACTGTTGGCCTAGTGAGCTACCCAAGAGGGGGTTAAATTGGGTAGATAAAAAATTATCAGAGAAAATACTTCAAAAATCCAAATAATTAATTTTAATCCTAAATTAATTATTATCTTTATATCACAGTGGAAATATAAAATCAACTAGGTGCACACCAACCAACAAAAATAAATAATGAAAAATAACAGTACACTAGAAATTTATACTGGTTCACCAAGCTACTCTTGACTAATCCAGTCCTCCAAGCTCTATGGAGAGTCGCACCCACTAAACTCAAGATTCCTTTAAAGGTAGGAACCAAACCCTCACAAAGATTCTTTTCACAGGCTCAAAATCAACCATTACAAATTCCGTTTTCCAGGCTTAGGAATAATCTCTACTTTTTACAGCCTAAAAAATAACCTAATTCTTTTTATATCTTAGGCTAAAGAATCAAAACCTCACAAACACTCCAAATATCTTTTTACCCTGTAAGGATTGAACCGTTACAAAATTACTTACAAATCAATTCAAGTAAGGAAATATTACTACCTCAATCTCCTTACAGGAAGAAATTGAAACCATCTACCCTTAGATTAAATACTCCTAATAGTATTCAATCCGACATTCAACTCATCAATTAAAAATTGATAAGTGATTTTTCTCATTCGGAACTTCTACTACCCCCAAATAAATTAGAACTCAATTAATATTCCAAAACTAGTGATAGAAAATTGAGATATTTAAAATCTGATTTAAACAAAAATAGAGTAGCACGTAATCAGATTTCTTCAAGAAATTGTTTCAAAAATATTTTTTCAATAAAAAATCGAAAAACAAATTCAAAGATCAAATTCCAAATATAATTAAGCAATTAATCAATAGAAAGTAATTTGAAAAAATCTCACCCGGAATCCACTAAAAGAATAATGATAGCAAATAAACTTTAGATCTGTAGCAGCAATAATCCATAGCAAATAATTCTCAAGAATACTCTCAGAAAAGATCTTACAACTCAATCAATATAATTACTCTTAGAAAGCTCAATGTATTTCTCTTGATGTCTCTCTCTAATATGAAAAACGCAGGTCTACATAAAAGGGAATGAAATAAGCTCTTTAACGGCTAGTTCCCATTTGTTATGACATTTAATTACTCTTATAACCCCTTATATTATTAAGACTTCATCCTGGTTCAAATCACTTAATTATAGCTTTTAAACTTCTCAATTAAGTCCCCCAAATATTTCTCAATCAGAATTAAATAGGATAGAAAGAATTACATGTACCAAATTGAGAAATATTCAAATTTAATAAATCAAATCTATAGGGATATCATAATATATGTTGCATATCTCAAAGAACATTAAATCTCTAATATATCTCGTGAATCCTAACCATAAAACGGCTAGTAATGGCTACTTTTAGAATAAAATTCAGAATTCCACAATATCTTAAAACAGTGCCATAAGTCGACTTACCAAGAATCATCGGTCGACCGCTCGATTCAGGATGTAGCCAAGCCAAAAATCCATCGCCCATCGATCGATCTATCTGTTGACCTAGAGACTCAGAGAGTTACATTTCTAGTCACAGGTCAACCTCTTTGTTGACTTATCAATTCAGAGAGTTCATATTTAAGCTCAGGTCGACCTATCTGTCAACCGAGAGATTTAGAGACTTTTCATTCTATACTCCAGTTAACTTACCTGTCGACATACCAATGTTGGAATCTCTTCTAAATTCGTTTTTAATTCATTTTCATCGACATTTTCGCCCCTTTAACCGATTTCTTTTCTCGGTTAGCTCCACTAAATACTTAAGTTCAATTTTAATTAATTATCAATATTTTTTTTTCTATTTCACATAGGAGCAAATAATTCAACTAATTAGGATACTATCAAAAACACACATATTTATAAAAATAATTTAAAAAACTTTTTGTGTCGTGTGTGATCCTAATTAGGATATTAAGAGTTTAAATTTAACCTAAGTTGTTTTTCCTAGGTTCTTCAAATCCTTCAACCTCTTAATCCTTCATGATCTTTGTCATCATCTTTTAGCATCCATTCATTACTTGTCCTAATATCTTCATCATTGGAACTAATAAACTGAAACACTCAATTGTCCATAAAAATCTTAGGATCAACACTAACATTATGCTATCATAATTAATTTAGATCCTAACATTGTGCTATCACAATCAATTACAATTAATCATAATATTCAAATTAAGATAACTATACCTATAATTGTGTGTATGAGAATAAGTCAATGGTGAGTTATATCTTGGACTTAAGTGTAATTAGTCTAACTGAGAGTGTGTTTGAGTTTAAGAAAAATTTATTTAAACTCAATGTAATGTTTGATTCTAACCTGGGAAGAAGATCTGAAATTAGTGGATTTAATTCCCTACAAGAGTTCAGGGGAGTAGACATAGGCAAGAGTGTTGAAAATGTAGTTTAAAAATTAATTAAATAATTAAATTATTAATTATGTGATTAATTAAAAAGAAGAATTTAAGAAATAAAAATTAAACATATCAAAATTATTTCTTACGTAAACACTCCAATCTAACAGCTTACAACATAAAATAACAAAATTCAAGTATGTATTGAAATGTGTTTAATAATAAAGGGAAAACAAGAACAAGATACATATTGTTTTATCGAATTGAAACAAACATGAAATACCAGACAAAAGGAGATCGAGACAATTATTTGAAGATTTCTCATTAAAGTAGATTTTACCCCCACTATAGTACTTACTATTCGAATGAGAATTTACCTTCCATAATTCAACAATCAACAGCTACTGATACTAACACTAAAAACCAAAAGCTCAGTAAACTAAAAATTATTGATCTCCCTAAAAAACTCTTAAGAACAATTAAATCTCTCAAACACTTTGAAGAAAAACATGAATGCAATCTTATGTGTTGATGCCTATATTTTGAGGAAAGACTATCATTTTATAGGGAGAAAAAGTAATAACTGAAGAAAATGAAGAGGCTCTTGCAAGTCTCAAATTAAGAAGCACGAGTTAATATCTATAACTCTTTACAGTTACACACATGAACAGTTTTCAAATTTGTAACTCTTAGCAGTTACAAACCTGGATTTGTCTAAATTGATACCAATACAAAGTTAAGCATTCACCAAGGCCCAAATTTCATAAGCACAAGCACAAGAACAAGTACAGGACCTAAGACCCAGACCCGGACCTAGACCAGACCTAGGTCCGAGCTCGAGCTTGGCCTTGCCGGGCGAGAGGGCGACTGCGAAGGCAATGCACGCGTGTGTTGCTTTATTTATGTCATGGCCTTTAGCTTACTTTATGTCTATATCAGTTCAACTCCCTAGGGGGGTCACCTTCAAGAGGCAACCCAAGCAGTAATAAATTCTTGTTTATGTTTTTTAGTGACCAATGTGGAATAACCCTCATGACACATCAATCAATAATTTCAAGTATGCATTTTAAGAAACAAATTTAATTCACATCTAAATAATTTTTTCACAGATAAATATAACACATTCATTTTCCTACCAAGAAGAATATATTGGTATATTGATTTTTCCCAATTTATGATTGGACCTCAAAAATAATTGGGTCAAAAAATACCCAAAATCGTTTTTATATAACACAGAGTAGCTTGTCGAACTAGTATAAAATTTAGCGTGTCAATTCTACTATGTTAGGCTATGTTTGTATGTGCATACATTGAAACATTCCGACTAAGAAAGATAAAATCTGGTGACAATTTTGAATAGGTCACGAACTCTTAGATCTAATATTTTAAACTACCCAATTCATCCCCCTCTTGGCTAGTACTTTGGGCCAACAAAATGGATCTTGAATCTAATAATTATTTAACTAAACTTCCTAATACACCCTAGGAAAGAAAAATATATTTATTTGTTTTTGAAAATGCATTTCTTCCCGTTCATTTTCGAAAGATGACTTATATTTTCGAAATGCTTTTGGATAAGATTATTTGGGCCTTTTTTTTTATTAAAAATGGAGCCACCATCTTGCATTAAGTTAAATAGTGTGTTAGGTCACCAGGATTTTGAAAAAAATCATTTTTATCTTTTGAAATGAACGAACACTTGGCTTAAAAAAAAATTAGGTCTTAACTAGATAATTCTTGAAGGCTTAGGGGTCAATTATGCTCGGGGAAGGTGTTAGGCACCCCCAAGACACCCGTCCACAGATGATACTTTTGTTTAAATAAATCTTTTTAATGAAAACAAGTCCAACTACTTTTTTCGGTTTGGTTAACATAATAATTCTCCTAATTTTTAATGCATTAAAACTTAAAATCAAGATGAAAATAAAATAAAAGACATAATATTTTCTCTTTTAGACCACCTGTCGATTATAGATAGAATTGACATGTTTGGCCCGGGGGGATTTTGTTTCTTCTTTTTTTTTTTTATTATTTTTTTTTAGTTTAGATTATCTTGGCAAAAATAAAATACTATATGCATGCAAAGAGGAGAAAAAAATAGAAGTCAAAATGTAAAGCATATTTTTTTAATAGCTTGGTATCAAGAAATCCAAAAAAAAAATTAATTTTAGAAACATAAAAGAAGACATTTTTTAAGATTTTGATGATGAAAAATCCCTGGGTAAAATAAAACAAAGAAAAATATTTGGAAAATCATATAATGAAGAAAAATCGACTTAAATAAAAAGGGTTTGACGATCCTTGAAATACTCAAGGAATTAAAGACAATTTTTTATAAAAAATTTATTATGAAGAAATTCCAATATTAAACTTAAATTAACATTTTTTAGGATCCTTGAAATTCTCAAGAAAGTAAAAACAAATTCTTTTTGGAAAGACTTATTATGAATAAATTTTGATATTAAAATTAATAATTTTAGAAAAAAAAAATTATGAAGAAGTTTCAGGAATTAAATTTTAAAAAAAAAAAAAAAAGGGATAATTTTTAAGAGTTATTATTATGAAGAATCTTTGAAAAATAACAAAATAATTTAGAAAAATATTTTTATAAAGAAATTTCATTATTTAAAATAAAATATAATTTTTTCGAATTTCCTTGTTATGTAGAAAACCTTCGGAAAGTAAGAAAACAGTTTTGAAAAATCTTTTTACGACGAAGTTTCTTTGGTTAAAGTAATAATATACAATTTTGTTTAGGATTTCTTATTATGAAGAAAATCTTAGGTAAGAAAATATGTTTTTGAAAAATTCAGAAAGTAAAGCATAATTTGAACATTCTTGTTATAAAGAAATTTCGCAAAGTAAAGTTAAAACATTTTTTGGAAGAATTATAAAGAAATACTTTGAAAAATAAAATTTTAAAGTTTCTTATTATGAGGAAAATTCTTTTAGAAGTAAAACAAACAACTTCTTTTGGAAAATCTTAATATGAAAGGATCCTTGTTTAAAAATAAATAAATAAATTGAAAAATGGAAGGGTCTAACTTTACCCGTCATTTAAAGTTGCACACAAAATCAAAAAACCTAAAAATGGGGTATAGGAAACTCTCCCCCTTTTCAACCTTTGGTTAAGATAACTTTTTGTTTATTTTTGTTTTTACTCTTTTTTCTTATATTATGTAGATAGAAAGTAACATATTGAAATATAAAGTAAAAGAAAATTTAAAAGCACAGAAAGGCACATAGCGAGAAAAGTAAAGTACTTAAAATTAAATGACAAAATTAGAAATGTAGAAATGTAAAGTGTGGAAAGGTGCAAAGCGGAAAAATAAATGACAAATATTTAAATGCAAGAAAGTAAATGTGCAACAACAACAAAAACAACTTATTGCTTGCTACTATGCTTTTCCATTCTGATTTGAATAATCAGACAAAATTTGACGGAAAGTAAATATGATAAAAATAAACTGATTTAAAGTGTTCTCTTAGGGATGTCCTCTTGGGTTTTTATCGTTTTTTAGGTCCTCCTTTAAAGCGATAAACAAAAAAAATAACAGTTTTAGGAGGTTTTAGGGTTGGACTTAGCTTACTTAAGGAGGAAGTCTTTTCCTTTGGGTTTTCGTCTTCCTCCTCCTTCTTCTTCTTCTTCTTTTATTTTTCTTTTCTTTCTTTGTTTTTTAATTTATTTAAAAAAAAAAATTAGAGAGTTTTTTGTGTAGAAACAAGCAAAGCCGATAGAGTACTTGGGAGTGAGAGAGAAAGAATATTAGTGTTGTGTGTGTTTGGGGGACAAGAAGGCCCCTTATTTATACTACTCTGGGTCTGCACACACATGAGTGTGCAGAACCCCTGGATTTGGCCTGATGGCTATTGATCAAGGCTACCACCTATTTTGTAAAATTTACTCTTTAACCCCCTTTAAATGGTGTTGCATGGTTGACCTTTAAAATCCACCCATTAAGTCTTTCCACTAATGGAAATGACCTAGGGCTGTTAAAAAATGGTTATTGCAACTCTCAAGAAGGTATCAAACTTTCATCTTATTCCCCGGGGGTGTGCGCGAAGTAAAATTGGTCTTTTGGACACACTGTATTAATAAAACGCTATTTTTTTTTTAAATTAAAATAATGAAATTAAAACATCCCTCATATATTTTGAATGTTCAATTTTAAAAAATGAAATACAATTGGCCGTGAATTTGACTAAATCGATGAAAACCACAGTTTTGGGGGTCAAAATAAAAAGTATATGCAAATAGTGAAATTTCTTGAAATTGGTGGTTAGAAACTGAAATTAATTATCTTAAAAGTAATATTAATTTGAAAAAACACAGTTAATTTGATCAATTTGGCCCCAAAATAACTTTCATAAAATCCAATTTTTGACTCAAAACATTATGCAAAATTAATTATGGAAGATAAGGCCAAAATTCATCTCTTTAAACATTAGTTTAAAATTTGCTCAAATTCACTTTAGACCCGAAACTTTTATTTAAGCAAAAATGGGCGGGACAAAATGCGGTGTGTGCACTTCGTTTGGACGATTTTTCAAACTTTTATCAAGAACCACTAATTATAATGTTGAACCAATCCCCCAAAATCCAAATACAATGAGATCAGCAAGTAAGACGTCACAAAAAGCAAAAAAATTCACCATTAACGAAGATATTCTTATTGTGTCCAGTTGGACAAACACAAGTAAAGATCTGATCGCCGGTAGTGGTCAACAATACAATTCACTTTGAAAGGAATATATGAATACTTTAACTCGAATGGATGAGCTTATTCTGATTGCAGTCAAGCATCTATTATGAGTCAATAGCAAGAAATAAATACGAGATGTGCTAAGTTTGTTGATTTAATAGTTTGGTTCAAAGAATTTATCAAAGTGGTCATATTGACCAAAGTAGGATAATCAATTTTATATACAATTATAAATTTAGAGGTTTTATGTTTTTAGATAGTAATGTTAGTTTTGTGACTTTTCAGCTTCTTAAAGCAAAAGAGATGTATGTTATAGAATTCAACAAGCCATTTGTGCCTGAGCATTGTTAGAAAATATTGAAAAAATAAGCACAAATGGACTAAGAATATATCAAATAGTAGTAAAAAGAAAAAAGTCACTCAAGTACAAGTCTTGCTTCATCTTCCGCTGCAAATTCATGTTAATTTAGGAGATGATAGTGAAATTAGTGTAAGTCAAGAAAGGTATCTTGGCAAAAAAGCCTCAAAGAAACAACTTAAAAAAATCCAAGGGCATTACTGAAGATACGGCTTCGACGAAAGTTTTAGATAAATTTTGAGAAGGTAAACTAAAAAGTGAAGAAACTAGAGTCAAACGACATCAACATGCATTAGATAAACATGTAGGCCAGTTACAAATCGAAGCCGACAAATTGAAATTAGAGACAAATCTTTACGAGGATCGAATAATGCAAATCCCATCTCTGCTAAATATCTTGGTGTTCTAAAAATGAAAATCATTTCAATATTTCAAATAGAATTTTTTTAATTTGTAAGCTAATTTTTATTTTTCATTGTATGATTGTATAGTCTATGTATTCTATATTAATGTTAGTTTTGTTTAATTAAAGTACTCAATCAAATGTATTCATTAGATTCAAACTAAATAATATATATATATATATATATATATATATATATATATATATATGAATTCAAACTAAATAAATATATATGTATATATAATACTAATTCAAATTAAAATTAAATAAAAAAATAATATTAAAAAAATTTAAAATGAAAACAAATTAAATTTTAAAATTTAAGAACTTAAAAAAATAACTTTTAATTTTTTATTTTAATTCAAAATATATTTAAAAAATGACACAACATTTTACCACAATGTTTACCCTAATCTACGTATGTGTTAGCCCCTAACCAAGTTGGAGGACCAATGAGCATAGAGTTGGTCCACTTTGCTACCAGATGTGGTGCATGGGGCACAAACAAAGACGTTGGTAACAAAGGAACCAACTTGGTACATATGGCTAACTAAACATGACGCATGCACGTGAAACAACGAGGTTGGCATGGATTATGCACAAAGGTTGACTCAAGTTCAAGAGTAAACAAATGTTGGGCAAAGGGTAGGCACAATGTCAGCACGGTGGTGAGTGCCAAATTGGGGTAATGTCGCACAAAACGTGGGCGTATGGCTAAACCAAGGAGTCAACCGTGCGCAGTGGCTCATTATTAACTCCATTATGCCTCCTGAGACAATTTTATGTCTATTGTTGTCATTCTAGTTATTTTGCTTAAAGTATTATAAGGGGGTGTCCCTCCCTCCAAACCCAAGGCAAGGATGGACCCTATATGCGTCAAGGGGCGTCGGTACGGCAAGTCAATGGGTATCCTAAAACGTAGGCAAAAAGAGAAGATATGGGTAAGATGTACCCAACATTCTTAGCACAAATAAAAACGAGATGCGGTAAGCGTCGACGAAATGGGGCGTCACGGGTCAATGCTAGTGAGCATTGAGTGACGTCAAGGTAAGACACAAGGTGATCCTAAGCACACGACTAGGATCAAAGTTCATGGGTAGCGGCATGCGATTGCATGCGTGGACACACAAAGGCGTCATTTGACGATGTGGGTAGACATCAACGTCGCTAAGACAAGGCATGGTGATCATAGGTATAATGCTATGATCAACATTCTTGGAGATAACGTGAAGGCAAGCATGAGCACAAGGTCAAACTAACTAGTCTGAACATGGGTGTAAGACACGTTGTGGCCACACAAGCTATATGGTGAGGCATCAACAATTGTTGGCATGACTAAGGGGAATAAAATGGCAACAGGGCAGCATGTTCGCACAATGTTGAACAAGCAAATACGCTGGGATAAAGTCCTAGCTCATGGTTGACTGAAGTAATTGGAAGTTACAAGGCATGTGCAAGGCATATATGGTTAGTTATTGGGCAGTTGTGAACAGATGATGAAGAAAACTGTCATGTTGTGGGTTGCACAAGTGTTGAACATATGTCAAGTTTTTGCCTAGACAGTTGGGGTTGTCAACTATCATTGTTCTCTATAAATAGTTATATGTATGTCTAAATTAGGCAGTGAAAGTGTGCTTGCGAATTTTCAAACCAAAATTATAAAACTGGTTCCTTGTTTCCTGAGTTATAAATACAAGGCTGGGGTTTGCCAATAAGTTGTGTTATGTTTTTGTGTGGGTACTTTTTAAGTTATATTCGGTGCGGTTGCATTTCGTTGCAGGGATTTCAAGCGATTAACTAGTTATAGTGACAACTAGGTCATCACTCGGTTTGAATTTCGAATTTGAAAAATTAACCTTGTGACAGTGGGTATCAGAGTAGAGCTACAAGATGGCCTCCGCATCAAGTGTGAACAGTCGACTTGAAGCCCCGGAAGACTATGTCGGTGCGCCAACGATGGTCAACAAGGTAAACTTATCAGTCTAGAATGCTGATATCAGAGTTGACATTGCAAATCTTCGAGCCTCCTTTGAAGAATTCTATAGTGATACAACGGCCATAATTAAGTTTATGGCAGAGGACATGATCTTGTTGGCTGATGTCTTGAAAAATAACCTTAAGCACATTGAGGAAGAAGTTGATACGCTGAAGAAAACCATTGTCGGGAAAGGCACGTTAAGGGACGGACCAGCGCAGGTGAAGGTACCAGACCTGAAGGCAATTTCTAGAATGCAAAGTGCTAAGGAATTGGGGAATTTTTTGTGGGACATGAAGCAATATTTTCATATTACTCATATTTCTGAAGACGAGCAAGTGTCCATGTATAGCATGTATATGGCCGGTAACACTAAACTATGGTGGCGGACTTATATGGAGGATAGTGCACGGCTAGAAATCAAGACGTAGGATGACTTGAAGAAATAGTTGAAAGAGAAATTCATACTGACGAACTCTAGTTGGGTCGCTCAAGATCGGTTGCAAAGACTCAAACACACTGATTCAGTGCATAAGTGTGTCAAGGAATTTATGTTCTTGATGTTGGATGTGAAGAACATGTCAGAAGAAAATTAGCTCTTTAATTTCACCTCTGGCTTGCAAGCGTGGGAGCAGTCTGAAATGAGGCGGCAAGGCATACATAACCTATAAACTGTTGTGGCAGCGGCAGACAGACTTACTAATTATAACCTAATGAAGGAAGGTTGTGGTTCTGACCGAAAATCAAAGAGGAAAGACAAAGGGAAAATAAACGGGGGGAACGAAGGAATGAAAGAAAAAATGCGGGGAGACCAATGTTTGTGAATGTTCCTCTTCAATATCCCAACCCAAGATGGCTACTAGCAAGAGCCGAGGTTGTTTTATATACGACGGTCCTCACCAAATGAAGAACTTTCCAAAAAATGAGAAAAGAAATCAGAGGATGAAGGCTTTAAAGGTAAGATGGCACGCATTAACACAATGTTGTTGGTGGACAACGAATAGACTGGGTGCGGTCTGAAATCAGGTAAGTGATGAAACTGATTTGGGACATAGGGTATCAAAAACCATCATATGTTCCGCGATAAAGCATAACCAGAGGTGGCTGGTTATCGAGGAGTTTCCAAACAAGATTGTTATGGTAGCAACATGATGGTGGTCAGTCCGTTCACAAAGGTGTTTTGTGGAAAACCATTGCAATCAGTTGCAACGGACTAGAGATAAGGTTGCAAACATATTGAAATGAATATGGCAACAACGTTAGCGTAGGTGTATGCCAAAATTAGAGGGTCGAGCTGCGATCGATACGACGAAGGTGTTAGATTCTTTTGGTGGGGGTGGTTTGTTTGCATTTAATGAATCTAGACCAATTGGCGCGGACTTGGTGCACTTTTCTACTGGACGTGGTGCATGCGGTACGAACAAAGGTGTTGGCAACAAAGGCACCACCTTGGTGCATATCGCTAACCAAACATAGCGTATGCATGCCAAACAAGAGGGTTGGCATGGAGTATGTCCAGAGGTTGACTCAAGTTCAAAAGTAAACAAATGTTGGGTAGCGGTTTGGCACAATATTGGCATAGTGGTGCCAAATTGGGGTAACGTGGCATAAAACGTGGGCGTACGGCTAAATCAAGGAGTCAACCGTGGGCAAGGGCTCACTGTTAACTCTATTATGCCTCCTCAGATAATTCCATGCCTACTGTTATCACTCCAATTATTTTGCTTAAAGTATTATAAGGGAGTTGTCCCTCCTAACAGACCCAAGGCAAGACTAGACCCTATATGCATCAAGGAGCATCGGCACGACATGGCATGGCAAAGCAAGGTGTATCCTAAGAAGTAGGCATTAGGGGAAGATGTGGGTAAGGCGCACTCATGATTCTTGGCACGGGTGAAAATGGAATGTAGTAAGCATCGACAAAATGGGGCACTCTGGGTCAATGCTAGTGGGCATCGGGTGACGTCGAGGTAAGACACAAGTTGATCGTAGGCACACGGCTAGAATCAAGGTTCATGGGCAGTGGCGTGTTGGCATACATAGGCACACAAGCGCGTCGCTGTACAATACGGGTAGACATCGGGCATCGCTAAGACAAGGCACAGTGATCCTAGGCACAATGCTAAGATCGGCATTTATGGATACAACATGAAAGTAAGCTTGAGCACGAGGTAAAGCTAACAAGCCCGAACGTGGGCACAAGACACGTTCTGGTCATGCAGGCAGCATAGCGAAGTATCGATGAATGTCAGAATGACTAAGGGAACGAGATGAAAACCGGGCAATGTGTTGCCACAATGTTGAGCAAGCAAATACACTGGGATGAAGTCCTAGCTCGTGGTAGACTGAAGCAACTAGAAGTTACCAAGGCATGTATGGTCAGTTGTTGGGCAGTTGTGGATAGATAATATTTGAAAAATTGTCACGTTGTAGGCTGAACAAGTGTTAAACAGGTGTCAAGTTTCTACCTAGACAGTTGGGGTTGTCAACTATCATTGTTATCTATAAATAGTCATGTGTATGTCTGAATTAGGCAGTGAAAGTGTTCCTGCGAATTTTCAGACCGAAATTGTAAAACTAGTTCCTTATTTCCTGAGTTACAAATACAAGGTTGGGTTTTACCTATAAACTGTGTTGTATCTGTGTGTGGGTGCATTTTATATTCTATTTCGGTGTGGTTGTGTTGCGTTGCAAGGATTTCACACGGCTAACTAGTTGTGGCGACAACTAGCCTATCACTCTGTTAGAATTTTGAATTTGAAAAATTAGCCTCGTGACTGATGGGATAAATTAACTTACTCAAAAAAAATTAATCGAATAAGAATGCGCAACAAAAATAAAGTTTATCCCGTTCTTATGTGAACCAGTAGGAATTAAATTTGAGTAATACATGAATCAACACACCACAAACACAATTACACAAGGCAACCAATTTTAACGCGGAAACTCTCCTCAAGGTGAAGAGTAAAAACCACGAGACCGAAATCCACCCAAAATCTCCACTATCACAAAATAATAGGAATACAGTCATCTCTAGTTGCAACTATAGGTACACAACCACAATTACTTTAAGATCAAAAATAATTTTGGCATTGGAACAAGATACACAAGAGCAAAACAGAGAGATCTCACCAAATCGAGGGTTTAAACACAACTCAAAACAGTCCCACCGAAACAGTAGCTGTCGACCTTAGAATTTGATCCCCACCGTTCAGATTGTAGAGCACTAAGCCGCGAACCTGTTCTCCAAATTTCTTCCCGATCGAACGGTGGATCGTCCTCCAATCAGCGTTTTATCGGAACAATGCGCAAGGTTTCAAAGCAGCTTTCTTTTCCTCTCTCTTTGTGTTGTGTGGCTGTTTTTTTCTTGTTCCCACTTTCACACACTGACCAAATTCAGCACAATAAGGTTTGAGAAATAAACTCAAATATGAAAAAACTATTTTACCCTTGGACATTTTCATGGGCCTAAACAAGAATGTTTGGCCACTTTACATGTTGATAAAAATAAGCCCAACATATCTCCCAATTTCCAACTATGTGGAGAGATTAACCATTCCAACGATTGAGCAACAAGCTTCAAGCTTTCCTTTTGCTAAAACCTTTGTTAACATATCTGCACCATTATCATCCGTGTGGATCTTCTCAAGTTTTAACAACTTTTTGTTAAGAGTTTCTCTTATCCAATAGTACTTGACATCAATATGCTTCGACATCGAATGAATTGTAGAGTTCTTCACCAAATGGATAGCATTTTAACTATAGCAAAATAACACATATTGGTCCTGGTTGAAGCCAAGTTTTGTTAAGAACTTCTTCATCCATAGCAACTCCTAACAGGCTTCTATAGTTACAATGTTCTCTACCTCTGTTGTAGAAAGAGCAGCGCATTTTTGCAATCTTAACTGCCATGAAACAGCCCCACCTGCGAAAGTAATCAAATAACCCAAAGTAGATCAACGGGCACCCACATCTCCTATCATATCTGCATTTGTGTAGCCAACTAGCACCGGCTTTCCATTTCCAAAACTGAGTCTCAACTTGGAAGTTCCTCGAAGATACCTCATTATCCATTTTACCACATCCCAATGCTCTCTTCCCGGATTTGAAAAGAATCGGTTGACTACACCAACTACATGAACTAGATCTGGCCTCGTACAAACTATTACATACATCAAACTTCCAACTACTAAGGCGTATGGAACTCTTTCCATATCTTCCTTCTCTTTGTCTGTAGAACAACACTGCTTAGTGTTTAGCTTAAAGTGAGTAACTAGAGAGGAACTAATCACTTTAGCCTTATTCATATTTGTTGATCCTAATATTTTGATGAACAATTAAATGTTGATGTTTTGGTGGAATTAATGTTTTAATTGAGTGTTTTAATGATCTAAGTTCCAGTGATGAAGATGATGCAAATTAAATGGATGTTAAACCATGATGTTGAAGATATTGAAGAATTAAGAGTTTGAAGAAATTAGGGAAAACAACTCAAGTGAATTTCAACTCTTAATATCCCAATTAAAAATACACATTGCATAAAAAGTATTTTATTATTTATGTGTATTTTAATTAAGTGAAATTATTTGCTTCAATATGTGATTTGAAAAGAAATATTTATAAATGGTTAAAATGAAATTTGAGAAAGTTAGTGGAGCTAATTGAGAAAAGAAATTAGTTAAAGGGGTAAAAATGTAAAAGAGAAAGAGTTTAAAACGAATTTAGAAAAGGTTCCAGCATTGGTGAGTCGACTGGTAAGTCGACCGAAGCGTAAGAATGGAACTCTCTGTATCTAGCAGTCGACGGGTAGGTCGACCGGTGAGAATAAATGAAACTCTCTAAAAGAATGAGTCGACCGATGGGCGACGGATTTTTAGGCTTGGCTACATCCTAAATGGATCGGTCGACTGGTGGGATTTGTCGGTCGACTGGTGGAAACTGTTCCAGGATATTTGGGATTCCGAATTTATATCTAACAGTAGCCGTTTATGGTTAAGATATGCAAGATATCTTAGGGATCTGTACTTAATTGAGATATGGTCTATATAATTTATTATCCCTATTAATTTGGTCTATTTAATTAAATGTTCTTTTAATTAAAGTGTTTTGATACTTTCTATTTTGATGAATTTCAATTTAAAAATGTTTAAGGACCAAAATGAGATTTTCCAAGAATATTTAAAAAAAAAATCCATTTTGATTATATATGATGTATGGGATCTTGGAGTGTCATTTAATGACATAATATTTGAAAAGAAATTATTATAAGATATATTTGATATTCCTATACTTAAAGCTGCGAATTTTGAATTTAAAATATTGTTATTTTGGTAGAGAATATTTGGGCAAAAAATATGGGAGAGATTTAAGAGATTTATTTTGATCTTATGATTTAGTCCATATACTTATATATAATTCTTTCTATTTTTTTATTGATTAAGATCAAATTCTTTTGAGGGACTAAATTGAATATTTTGAAAGCTATTATTAAGTGAAATATACCTTAAATGAAAGGTATCATTATATGGGGTCTATTGGTGATTTTAAAAGACATATCTTGTGGAAACTAGTCGTTATAGGGCTTGTTTTAAATGCCTATAGAAAGACCTGCGGATTTTACATTGAGTAACACAATATCAAGAACTATTCAATTTATAAGCTTTTATAAGAGTCATCATTCTGATATTTATTTTGAGGGATCAAATTGTGATATTAATTATTGAGGTGTTCTTGAGTTAAAGCACTGGTTGAGTAAGCGTCACCGATTTGAGTTGTCCAACGTTTCAATCTATTATTCTTCGATGTTATCCGGGTGAGATCTTTCCATTTATATTCTTTCATTGTATTATTTGATTATTGTTTGGAAATCGATCTTAGAAATTGTTTCTAATTTTTTAAGAAAATATTTTTTACAAACAATTTCTTGAATCTAATTACGTGCTCCAATTTGCTTCTCATATCTTGTTGAAATCAAATTTTTGTATCTCACGTATTTCTATCATTAGTTGGGATATTAATTGAGTTTTTATTTATCTGGGGTGGTAGAAACTCCGAGTGAGATTTACTACTTATCAATTTGTGTATTGGTGAGTTGTGACGAATTAAATATTATTGAGGATATTTAATCAAGGGTAGTTGGGTTTCAGTCTCTTCCTGTAAAAAGATTGAGCTAGTGATTCTTCCTGGATAAGAATTGTGTATTTTTAGTGATTTTGTAACGGTCCAATCCTTACCGGGTAAAAGGATATTTAGAGTGTTTTGGTGAGATTTTGATTATTGAGCCTTAATGTTAAAAAGAATTAGGTTATTCTTTAACCTGTAAAAAGTAGAGGTTCTTCCTTAGCTTGAGAAAAAGATATTGTAAAGGTTGATTCTGAGCATGTAAAAGAATCGGTGTGTAGGTTTGGTTCCTACCTTTAAAGGGATCTTGGTTTTAGTGGGTGCGACCTCCGTGGAGCTCGTGGGATTGGATTAGCCAAGAGTAACTTGGTGAACCAGTATAAATCTTTTGTGTGTTACATTACTACTTTGCTATTTTTGTTGTTTAGGTGTGCACTTAAATTGATAATATTATTCCGCTATGTTATAAGATAATAATTAATTTAGGTATAAAATTAATTATTTGATTTATTTAATTTTATTCTGATTATTTTTTAATTATCCAATTCACCCTCCTCTTAGGTATTCTACTGGGCCAACAATATTGAACATTTCAAGCACTTTTTCAATGTATCGTTCCTATGACATAAACAAATTCTTCTTTTTTCTATCTCGATAAATTCGAATACTAAGAATCTATTTTGCGGGTTGTACGACGAGGATTTAATCACTAGCGTATTGACTACTCACAAGTATACGAAAGTCTAGTTTAAATATAGTGATCGTGAGATCGGATATCGTTCCACTGGAAATGGTGTAATTTAGTTGAATATGGTGATTCGTATAGTCTCATATTATCTTGACTTTTCAAGAATTGTTTGTATTTTAATTAACAACTAAGATAAATGAAAACTATTAGTTAGTTCTAATTACATTAATTACCTAGGTATTTATTTCTTTCACATAATACTTATTTGATTTCGTTTAGTTAGCTATAACGGTGTTTATCTATTCCGACATCTACAACTCCTCCGCTATCTCTCCCGAGTGTAAGATGGGGGATTACACGACTTCGTGTCAATGAAGAAGTCCCCTTCAACACCTTAATGACCCTAGGTCGCGTGAGTTTTGAGCCAACGTCATGGATTGCACACGTTCTAACGCCCTCCCGGGTCATTAGAACGTCACTTTGTGTTTAACCCTAGTCCGAATCCGGGGTTACCTCTCCCGAGTGTCAAACTCCGTATTCTCGATTTATCAATACAAGCATAATATCAAGAATAACGGTAAACACAATCGGATTTAGACAAACATTCATTAAAGTAACATTAATTCATTCAAACTAGCAACATGATTTCAACAACACCTAAGTAATATTTATCTACTACTACATGATCTTAGTCATATACCATACAAAATAAGAGTGGTTCAATATCATTAGATATGGAAAAGTAGTTACAAAGATAAAAACAAGATAAGAACGATCAAATCTAAGAATAGAACGGTCCACTGTCGCTAAAGATCGCTCCGCAAATGATTCCTCTTTGTCCGAATGATGAACCTCTTCCTTGATCTCTCAAGAACGGCTTAAGAACACTATATTAGGGTTAGGAACCTTGAACAACCTTTAAAATACGTGGGAGAGTGGTATTTATAGGCCTAAGGTTTCAAAAATATCTAAAAATATCTTTTCTTCTGTGCAGAGCTTACCGCCGTGGCGGTGAGTAAGTCGGTTTAACTTTCGCCGCTGCGATGGAACAGTTCCAAAACTCTCTGATCTTTTGCCGCCGCGGCAGTGGGGCTTTGCTCAATTTTAGCACTCTCTGGACTTTCACCGCCGCGGCGGTGGCTCTTGTGATCTTGAAACTTTATTTCTTCATCATTTCTTTACTATTTTCCCACCGTTTTCACTCGTTTATCGCTTATTTGCGTCCCTATACCTGAATTATATAAAAACTAACAAAAACACAATTAAATATAACTAATTCACTCGAAAACTATTAATCCGGCTAAGAAGTAGATAGGTATTTTCTACCTATCACGGGCCCCAAGTCCTTCATAGAAAATGATCTACTTTATTGCTTCTTCAATTTATCAATTCTCGAATAATTCTTGCCAACAATCAACATGTCATCGACATAGAGTAATAAGATGATAAAATCATCATCACTGAAGTTTTGCACAAATACACAATGATCTGAAGTGGTCTTCGTGTAGCTTTGCTCTCCCATAACTAAATCAAATTTCTTGTACCATTGTCTAGGTGCCTGTTTCAAACCATAAAGACTTTTCTTCAGCCGACACACATGATCATCTTTTCCTTTTGCCTTGAATCCATCTGGTTGCTCTATATAAATCTCTTCCTCCAAGTAACCATGAATAAAAGTAGTTTTCACATCCATTTGCTCAATCTCTAAGTCTAGGCTAGCTGCTAAGCCAAAAACAACACGAACAGAAGACATTTTCAGAACTGGAGAAAAAATCTCTTCAAAATCAATGTCTTTCCTCTGGTTGAATCCTTTGACAATTAGTCTAGCTTTGTATCGTGACTGTGAAGTATGTTCATATTGCTTTACCCTGTAAACCCACCTATTTTTCAAAGCTCTTTTGTTCTTAAGCGGCTTCACCAATTCAAAAGTGTGGTTGTTATACAATGACTGCATCTCATCTTGTATGGCTTCAATTCTCTCTTATGTTCATCTTCCATGGTTTCATCATAACACTCGGATTCTCCCCCGTCAGTTAACAACACATACTCATCTGCAGAATACCGAGTGAAAGAATTCCCGTCTCTGATAGACCTCTTGAGTGGAATTTCTGGTGGTGTTTGTAGTACTTGCGGCTGATCAGGAGACATTAGTCTTATCCTCTAACAAAGTATCGGCGTCACCTGGACTCAACTGATTGTCCTGGATATTATCACTAATCAATGTCGACAATTGTGCTAGAGGAATTGAATCTAAGTCAACTAAGTCATCATAGTTTTTATGCATCGTTTCATATGTCTTCTCGATATCTCGTATTGTCTGGTCTTCCATAAACATAATATCTCAGCTTCTTACAAGTTTTTTCTACACCTGATCATAAAACCTAACCGAACTCATCTTGGCCATATCCAATAAATACGCATTGTCGCGTTTTAACATCAAGTTTGGACCTCTCATCTTTGGGAATATGCACAAAAGCCTTGCATGCAAAGACGTGTAAAACTTTATTTCCTGACTAAACTTTATCTGGATCATCAAACTCCAAGATAACACATGGTGTAAGGTTCAGCACATGTACAACTGTGCTCAAAGCCTCACCCCAAAAAAATCTTAGCAACTAGGCTTACGAAAGTAAACACCTCACCCTTTCAACGAGCGTTATGTTCATTCTCTCTGCCAAGCCATTCAACTGAGGAGTCTTTAGAGATGTCTTTTGGTAACGAATGCCTTGTTCTCTGCAGTAGTTATCAAAGGGGCCCGAATACTCACCCCCATTATCTATTCTAATACACTTCAGCTTCTTCCCTGTTTGTTTCTCAACTATGGCCTGAAATTGTTTGAATATATTCAGCACCTGATCTTTAGTCTTCAAGGTATACACCCACGACTTCCTTGAGTGATCATCTATGAAAGTCACAAAATATAGAGCACCACCAAGAGGTTTTGTTTTCATAAGACCACAAACATCGGAATATACTAAATCAAGTATACCCTGTTTTCTTGAAGAAGATGACTACTTGAAAGCGACTTTGGTCTACTTTCCCGCCAAGCAATGAGCACACTTTTTCAAATGTGCTTTCTTCATTTCGGAGAGGAGATTCTTCTCAACCAAAACCATCAACCATTTCTCACTCATGTGACAAAGCTTCTTGTGTCAAAACTCAATTGTACCTTCATTTTCCACCGCATTGATGTTGTAATTCCAGATCTTTGCTTGCATGAAGTACAAGGAAGAACATTTTTTCCCTCTAACCACAACCATAGAACCTTTAGTAAGCTTCCATTGACTATCACCAAAGGTGTTGCAAAACCCTTCATCATCAAGCTTGCCTGTAGAAATCAAATTCAAGCGGATATCCGGAATGTGTTTAACATTTTTCAAGACCAACATTGTACCATTATTAGTCTCCAAGCACACATCTCCAATGCTAATGTTTTTTGTCAAACCATCATTCCCCATCTTCACTGTCCCAAAGTCACCGGCGGTATAGAAAATGAAGAAATCCTTTCGAGATGTAGTATGAATAGAAGTGGCACTATCAATGACCCAATTGGTCTCATGACATGCTAGATTAATAACATCGTCATTGCAAACAACGAGAAAGTCTTCAAAAGTAGTAGTGGCGGCAACCCGATCATCCTCATTTCCTTCATTATTCTTTTTCTCATTCCATTTCTCCTTGTTCTCTTTCTTAAATTTTTTGTTGTATTTTTATATGCCCCTTTAAGCCACAATGATGGCACTCTACATTAGCGAACTTGTTGGACTTGCTTCTTCCTTAATATCTATTCTTTGGACCTCTGCTCTTGCTCCTCCCCCTATTTTCTGTAACCAAGATGTCTAACTCTGAAGAAGAATCATGTGATTTTCTTCTCATCTCTTCGTTCAAAATATTGCTCTTGGCAAAGTTCGTATTGATTATGTCATTGGAAGCTGAATTACAAATCAATGTTTTGAACGTTTCCTAAGAGCTCGGCAAAGTACCGAGTAACCATAACCCACGAATCTCTTTATCGAACTTGATGCCCATTCTATCCAGTTGATTAATTAATCCCTGAAATGTGTTCAAGTGATCTGTCAGTGGAATTTCGTCTTGGTATCTCAGACACATGAATTTATGCATCAAATACATTTTATTGTTTCCCGTCTTCTTGGCATACAACTCCTCAAGTTTAGTCCAAAGTGTACGGGCATGTTTCTCCCCATCAATGTGGTTCAAAACATTATCATCCACCCATTGTCTAATGTATCCACATATTTTCAACGTAGCAAATTTTACTCTTCATCGAATTTATTTTCAGGCTTTTCAGTGGCAAACACCGATAAGTGAAGTCCATTCACATAACGATAATCTTTCATTTTTCCTCTCCAAGTGTGATAATTAGAGCCATTCAAAGTAATCATTCTCCTCAAATTTGCTTACATTGTTTAACACAAGATATTCGACAAAATCACTCTTGCTCTAGATACCAATTTGATGGGATAAATCAACTTACTCGAAAAAATTAATCGAATAAGAACGCGAAACAGAAATCAAGTTTATCCTATTCTTGTGTAAACCAGTAGGAATTAAATTTGAGTAATACATGAATCAACACACTACAAACACAATCACACAAGGTAACAAATTTTAGCGTGAAAAACCTCCCCAAGGTAAGGAGTAAAAACCACGGGACCGAAGTCCACCTAAAATCTCCACTATCACAAAATAATAAGAATACAATCCTCTCTAGTGGCAACTAGAGGTACACAACCACAATTACTTCAAGATTAAAAACAATATTGGCAATGGAACAAGATACACGAGCAAAACGGAGAAATCTCACCAAAACGCGGGTTTAAACACAACCCAAAACAGTCCCGCCGAAACAGTAGTTGCTGACCCCAGAATCCGATTTCCACCGTTCAGATTGTAGAGCACTGAGTTGCGAACCTGCTGTCCAAATTTTAGCTTGATCAAACGGTGGATCGTCCTCCAATCGGCATTTGACCGAAACAATGCACAAGGTTTCAAGACAACTCTCTCTTCCTCTCGCTCTCTCTTGTGCGGCTGTTTTTTTCTTGTTCTCACTTTCACACAGTGACCAAATTCAGCACAATAAGCTTTGAGAAATAAACTCAAACATGAAAAGATTGTTTTACCCAAGCCCAACAGTGACGATCTGTCATATTGGTATTGGTATGTTACATGTGATAAATGACATCAAATTTGACAAAATTATTGAAGATACTCCAATAATATTATTGGATATACTTCAATGCTCACATTTCATCATTAGTTCTATATCCTTAACCAAATTCTCCAAGCTTTTGTACGATGAACCACCCGCTTTGAAGCATTCATTAGCCAATTTAGCAATCTGATCGGCATTTTGTTTGTACCCATCTCCTCTCTCATCCATAAGATCTCTCACCATTTTCTCAATTACAACTCTATCACAAATATCTTTCATGTCAACCCCCAGTCCCCAAACTTTCTCCACGAACCTACTGTTCACCTGCTGGTCCAAAAAATAAGGCCAACAGATCATGGGTTTGCCTTCGTAGATTGCTTCTAAAGTTGAATTCCACCCACTGTGAGTCAGAAACGCACCAACAGATGCATGCGATAGAACCTCTTCCTGTGGAGCCCATCCTACTATGTACCCACGATTATTTGTGTCCGCCGGAATCAGGCCTTCGCCTGCGCCGGAGTCCGGCCTTATAACCCAGAGGAATCTTTGGCCGCTGTTGACTAGCCCGTGCCGGAATTCCAGGAGCTGGTCTTTTGACATTACCGCTAGGCTTCCGAAGCTGACGTAGACAACGGACTTCGGCGGCTGGACATCAAGCCACGCCAAGCAGCTCCGATCTTCTTCCCAGAGGCTGTTCGAAGATGCCGGCGCCAGAGATCTTAAGGCGGCGAGCTTTGTCTTCAGGTGGGCGTGCAACGGTCCGATTGTGTACAGATTTGGACAGAGGGTCCGGATTTGAGAGAGAATCGGACCTTCCAAATCTTCAAATGTATTGAGAATGAGCCCATGGGCTCGGGGATTCTCTTGCGACTCCGACAAGTAAACCTGGACATTTGGGCCGGCCACGTTGCCGGAGCGACAAAAAGATGGAAGATCGCGGCGCCGGAGATAGCCTTCCATCCCAGGCACACTCCTAATTGGCACGTCCAGATCGTTTCCTAAAGCAAATAAAATACCCTTTCTGAATTCAAATTTAATTAATTGGATTATTGTTTGATTTTCTTTGGAGTTTAGAATTTTCTCATTGACAAAACAGAGTTTCAAACGGTAAGAAAAATAATGAACACCACGCACCTTGGAAGGGAATCTCTCCGACTTCAATGAGTTTGGGAAGACAGAAAAAAACCCAGAGACAGCAAGCGCTGACCGTGCGTGCATAAATAATCGGAATTCGGAACTCGTTCGCGACATCACAGGTAAAACCCATGATCCCATCGGCTATAATACAAGTTATGGGACGGCAATTACCGGAGATCAGGCGGCCGGAGTTCAGCAACTCCCTGAAAAGCTTCTTAGTTTCGGTTTTCAGAGAATCGAACAGCTCCATGAGTCGGTCTCCAGAGCGAGGGTGTTCTTCGGAAAGGCCATCGGAGATGGTTTCCAGGCGGAAACCGGGGTATTTTTCGAATCGGGATTTAATATCGGTGTGCTGAAGGAGGCGGCGATGGATGTGGTCGGTGACGAGGAAGGTGATGTGGAAACGGGAGGAGATGGAGAGGAGCTCGGCTAGCTTTAACATGGAGTTCACTGGGCCTTGCAACGGTAGAGGGAAGATGAGGACATGAGGAGGTAGAGTCGTTTCCTGATCCATCGGAGTTTACTGTTAATGGACTAGGTTTTTCAGACAGCTTTCAAGGATGTGGAGATAGGGATTGGGCGATAATTTCGTAGGTAGAGATTTAAGGTAATTTTGTGCACAAACTTTTAATAGAAATTGCATTTTTTACTCTTATAGTTTGTATTGTGTTTTCATGTACTTCTATGATTTTTAAAACACTAACAGCTCGTTTGGTTGGACGGAATAGAATGGTGGTAGAATAAAATGAAAGAAGCAATGGAATGGAATTGTCAATAAAATCATTATTTCATTCTCCTGTTTAGTTGGTATAAAATAAGGGAATGAATGGAATTGTGAAATATAGTAAAATTCTCATTATACCCTTTTTAAAGTATTATAATATTCTCTTATTTGGTTGGTATGAAATGAGTGAATGAATTAAATGAAATATAATAAAATTCTCATTATACCCTTATTACAAAATTTTATTATATTTCACTATTTCATTCCTTCTCTCATTTTATTATATTTCACTATTACATTCAATTTTAAGTTTTTGTTCTCTAATTTATGTTTCTGTTCTCAAATTTCAGTTTCTATTCTCTAATTTTTGTTTCTGTTTGCAATTTTCAGTTTCCGTTCTTAATTTTTCGTTATCTAATTTTCTGTTTTTGTTCTCAATTTTCAGTTTATGTTCTCAATTTTTTGTTTATATTCTCAATTTTCTATTTCTGTTCATAATTTTCGGTGTTTGTTCTCAATTTTCAGTTTTCGTTCTCAATTTTCTGTTCTCTAAGGTGATGTTTGGTAACCGTTTCTGTTTCCATTCCAGTAGTGAGATGGGAATAGGATGAGATAGGAATTTTGTTTCCTTCTTGGGAGTAGAATCGCGTTTGGTAACGATAATTTTTTTTGGTTTTGGGAAGAGAATCACATTTGGTAACAATTTTATCCTAAAATCAAAAAAAAATTGAGAATTTTTTTTTTGTTTTGGCCGGACGGCGACGGCGACTGGCGGGTGGGTGACGGTGGCGGACGACCGGCGGCAGGCTGCGCCGAAAGTTGTCAGGTGGGCGACGGCGGCGATAACAGGGCGGTGATGCCGGAGGTGACCAGCGGACGGCAGTGGTCAACCGGCCGATGAACAGTGAAATTGGTTTTAGAAATGGAATGGGAATTATAAGAAACAACTTTTTTTTTTTTATTTTGTTTCTCATTTCTTAAGAAAAAAATGGACACAATTCTCAAATAAGAATGGAATGGAAACGAAAACAAAAATTACCAAACGTTATTCCCAAACAGAATTCCCAAAAATCCGGGAATGAAATAGGAAATTCTGGAATGGAAACAGTTACCAAACAGGGCTTAAATTTCTATTTGTGTTCTCAATATTTAGTTTATGTTCTTAATTTTCTGTTATCAATGTTTTGTTTTTGTTCTTAATTTTCATTTTTTTTTTTCTCAATTTTCAGTTTCCGATCTCAATTTTATGTTTTTGTTCTCAATTTTCAGTTTCTGTTCTCAATTTTTTGTTCTCAATTTTCTGTTTTTATTCTCAATTTTCTGTTCTCTAATTTCTATTTAAATTCTCTAATTTTTGTTTCTGTTCTTAATTTTTAATTTTTGTTCTCAATTTTCAAGGGCTTAAATACAGGGCTATTATGTAATTTAGGATATTGATTCCATTGACTTGGAATCTCATTCCACCTCATCTCAAATGGAATCTCATTCCACCCTATTTCATTCCAATGAAATTACAAAAATAATTCCATTGAAGAACCAAACAACGGAATAGGAATCGAGAAAGGAATGCGATTCCATTCCGCCCCTGATTCTGTCCAACCAAATATGCCGTAAATTTAGTCTCAAAAATATTTTGATTCAAAACTGATAAGGATCGATGGAATTTTATCATGCATAAGTTACAAAATCAAGAAATGTATGGACTAAATAATAAGATCTTCAAAATGTATGATATATCTTTGAAAACTAGTCTAAATCCATCAAAATATAATATTCTAATATTCAAAAGCTTAAAAAATTGGGTGGCACGTCGGTCGACCGGTTCATATAGCAGTCGACTCGTTAGTCCTCGACATCTAGTTTTATAGCGGTTGTAGCATAGGTCAGTCGACCGTTTGAGGCCCTGAATCAACCATTCAACCTATCAGTTGACTGTTTAGCCTAAAATTCTATTTTCTAGTATCATGAATTTGGCGATCGACCAGTTGCTTGGTCAGTCAATCGTCCTAGTTTTTCAAACTATTTCTTGATCAAGTACTTAAGAAAATATATATCTCACACCAATTTACCAATTATGACCACTTAAAAAAATATTTTAAGTTAACTTCAAGTGTCATGTATGGTCCTAATTGGGTTGCATGGACTGTTTAAGAAGATTTTAAGTTGCTTACCTAATAATACAAAAAATATATATATTTTTTCTCAAAAAGCCTTCAATGTCTTAATTGCAACCATCTCGATCTTCGTTATTCTTTTTCATAAGATAAATCTTTTTATCATTTAAGTACCGAAACTAAAATTTGAAATACTCAATAAACACATTAGTTTCTTAAAACATTCAAGCTTATTGGTTCTTCAAAATATCTAAGGTCAACAGGGTCACGAAATTGGAAAACTTAGGTGGCGTTTGGTTAGTGTTCCCATTTTTCTCAACCCAACTGGGATGGATTGGGTTGAGTTGAGTTGAGAATTCTGTTTCCAACTGGGTACAGAATTGCATTTAGTAACGAGAAAATTTTGTTTTATACTGGGAACAGAATCACGTTTGGTAACATATAATTTTGTTTCTTACTGGGAACAGAATTGCGTTTGGTAATGAATAATTCTAGAATTATTTCCTTAATTCTTTCACAATGTTATATTTTAATTAAGAATTTAAAACTTTTTAAAGTTTGTTGGGATATATAAAATAATATCAATTCTTCCACAAGTTGGAATATATATATCATTATATATATAAAAAAAAAAAAAAAAACTTGACAAAAATTACAAAAATTATATCCTTAATTGTTTTCTTCAAGATTACAAAATTTACAACTTGAACTTCACAAAAACATCAGCGGCTCAACTAGAACTTTCCACTAGGCTCATTGCTGCAAAAAAAAAAAAAATAGAATAAAAGAGTGTGTTAAAAGTCCATAGATAAATTTGTTGTAATCTAAATAAAGAAAATATTTAAACTTATTTAATTTATACACATCCGATTTGAAACATGCCAAAGTTGTTCGGCAATTAAATCCCTATTTAATCCCATTTCGATGACACTCTGATTACTCGTTCTGATCGCAACTGGAGCATGTTGTTGGCGTTGTCCCTCTTCCTCTTCTACATATTCCTCCCCACTCCACCGTTCAAAGAGGTTGTCATTTAAATCATGCAATCTTATAAAATTATGAAACGCACAACACGCAAGTGGAATATATTTTTGCATGCACACTGGATAGAAAGGCATTTTCTTGAGTATTTTGAATCTAGCTTTAAGCACACCAAAACACCGTTCTATAACATTTCAGAGAGACGAATGGCACTGATTGAACTTCTCTTCTATTCTAGTTGGATGTATACCTCTAAAATCTTTCAAGTGATACCTCTCCCCCCTGTATGGTGCCAAGAAACCATGTGTATTCGTGTAGCCCGAATTCACAAGATGATACTTTCCTGCATGTGCAATATTTATAAATAACTAAGGCCCATAAATCTACAAATAAAAACATTATATATGTATGTGTGTGTATTTATACCTGGGGGAGGTGCCGGAAATAAATTTCCCAAGTTAGTGACGCATTCGGAAAATATTCTAGAGTCATTAGCCGTTCCTTCCTAGCCAGTATATACGTAAGTAAAAATCATATTGAATGTACATACGCACATGACATTCTGAGTTGTCTCTGTTTTACGACCCCGATACGGAATTTGATCTTCTAATGGGACTGATGCATTAACATGAGTCTCATCAATTGCCCCCACACAATCCTATTACATAAATACCCAACTAAGGATTAATAAAATTATAAATGTATGTATTTTAAGTAATTACTCTTTTCATATTTAAAAAAAAAAAAAAAAAAAAAAAACTTTACCTTAAAATAAGGGTAGAACCTCAGATTGTTTCTTATTTCCGGAGGGCATTCGTTTAAATTCGGAGGTGCAATCAACTCAATGCCCAATTTACATACGGCATTCAACACACGATGGAAATAACGCGATACAATCTCCGTAGAGTGTTGGAAGCAATCCACGGTTAGTCGCATAGAGTCATTTTGTGAGACGATATACAAAAACATTCTCACTTGCTCTTGCACACTAACGTTCCTAGAGTGGTCGAGGTAACCTTTAGATATTAAAACATCACAAAGCATCTTAAACGTAACTTGGTGCATCCTGAACATATCGTAACAACGTCCATCATGCCCTTCTAAAATTTCTTTCATATATATACATCCTTGCAAAACGGATGTTCTACAAGCTTGTTTCCTTTTTTGTTGACGTCTTTTTCTAAATACTCTTAAATGAGAAAGATAATCTAAATCCAAAAACTGATGATCATAAAATATCTCTTCAATTTTAGCCAAATCCATCCTATAATTTACAAACAAGGATTAAAAAAAAATCAGCCAAAAAAAAAAAAAACTTGCTATAAATACAGGAATAATTTCAGCACTAAAACTGCTACAACTACCACAAATACTGCACTATTTCAGTACTAGTTTAACACAAATTTCAGCACTAATTTAACACATAAATCAGCACCAATTTAGCACTATTTCAGCACTAATTTAACACATATTTAAGTAAGAAACTGTCATAATTTAACTAAAAATTCAGCACTTATTTAAAATGAAATACACTCATTTGTCTCCATCGTAGACATAAACAATAATACACAAATAAAAAACAAATTACCACCTAAATAGTCTTAAACACATAAACCAATAGTCTTAAAACATATTGAACACGGCGTAAAATTAACCAACGATGCCCTTATTTGTTTCCTCCCATCACCCATGCCATTTGTATTTTCGCAGACAGTTCCATAAAAGCAACTCTGAATGCAGGGTTCGTGGCGAGCATATCAAATGCATTTAAAAACTTTTCCTGGTCCGTAACATTGAGAGCATTGAGAGCTCTCACGGCCTGCTTCAGTTGTTCATCCTTTGGGTCCATCACTGGTACTACGTTATTAGATGAAGACACGGTGTTAGTAGAGTATTTTACCGCCATACCTCCAAGTATATCGTTCTTCATTTTCGTGGATTCAAGAAAAGTTGTTGTCATGGACTCCCATCCATCATCACTACTTTGACAAACACACTTTCTTTTTTCCTTCTTCTTTTTCTTTGAACCTTTTGGAGTTACCTCCACTACATCTTCATCACCCAATTCGTCAAGCTTTGGCCCATAAGCAGGGTTTGTTTCATCCGACGACGATGGAAGTTGGGTAGATGTATGTGCATGTTCTCCTGTTGCAGTGGTATCTCCATAAATGAGTTGTGACTTGGGGTATAAAGGGCAACCATATTGCCAAAATTGTTTCGCACTCTTGTTCACCTATTACACATTCACAAAGAAAACAAGTTGTTAATCGTGTAATAAGCCAACAAACATGCAAGACAATTTCAGGAACTCAGAAGAAACAACGTACCATGGCCAAACGCCTCCACTGATCATCAGATGCGTATATTCTTCCGGTGGTGGATTCATATGTCATTCATGCTCCCGTCTTCTTCAGCAATGAACTAAAATTCCTATAGACCAATCTCAACTTATTAAACTTGTTCTTAAGTTGTCCAAGGTGATACTGACATTCAGTTCTTTTATTCATTTCATGCTTCATGAAAGACCAACTCTCTTTGGTGAACGTGGTTGTCGTCCTATTGTTCTTAATCACCTCAGCTTCAATTAGTTCAACAAAAATAGTTACATTTTTTTCACTCCACATATCAACCGCTCCCTTTACTTCCTCAACATTATCATCGCCGCTAATATGAACAGTGTTTGACATCTGCATTGATATGGCTAATATGAACATGTTCTGTGATATGGCTCAACTATGGACAAGTTCAAACTAGTTGAACCATTAGTTAAAAATACTAATCAAGCCTAGTTTAACCATTAGTTAAAAATACTTTATCAACATTTATCATAACCATTAGTTCAATCATCTAGTAAAAATACAAACTAGTTTAAACTAGTTGTCCTTAGTTGAACCATTAGTTAAAAATACTAATCAAGCTTAGTTGAACCAAAAAATCATTTATCAACCTTTATCATAACCATTAGTTCAATCATCTAGTAAAAATACAAATTAGTTAAAAATACAAACTAGTTTAAACAAATAGGGACAAGTGTATATGCAAGAAACAGCAACAGCAACAGAAACAACAATCGATTTAGGTATGAACACGAACATGAACATCAACAGAAACAGCAATCGATTTAGGTATGAACATGAACATCAACAGAAACAGAAACAGCAACTCAAAGCAAACAAGGGAATAATAGCAACTCACCTTTGGTATTAGAAGGCGTAGATCTCACAATGCAAAGCAGAAAATCACAATGCAAAGCAACGGAATAATAGCAACTCACAATGCAAAGCAAAAAATACAAATTAGTTACAAATGAGTTGAATCTAATAGAGTATTAGGTAGGTATGCATTTTATCTATTCAAACCAGACAAAAGAAACAGCAACAGAGTAATAGAGACAAATGAACATGAACAGCAACATATCCGAGTGCAAATATATGGATTTCAAGAGGAAAATCCATAGATCTACAGCCAACAAGTAGAAATCTGAAGAAGAAAAAAATGGAGGCCGATTTCGTGAATCCAATAACGAAATCCACGAAATCTTAACCTAAATTCAAGAAATGGATTTCGTAAATCCTTAACCCAAATCGATTTCGTGAAGTTTCGAACATGGATTTCAGAGTTAGGGTTTCGATTTCGACATAGAAACAACAACAACAACAACAAAGGGGAGAGAAAGAGATAGAGAAAGAAGATTCAAACATGGATTTCGGAGCTAGGGTTTCGACGAACACCGACGCTTGGGAAGAAGAAGAGCAACGACGAACATCAATGCTTGGGAAGAAGAAGAGCATTAACGAACACCTTGGAGCAGCGACGAACACCTTGGAGCAGCGACGGCGAACACTTGACTTGGGAAGAAGAAGTTCTTCAGCGATGAACACTCTTGGGAAGAAGAAGAGCAGCGACAAAATGTGATGGAGGAGAAGGAAGATGATTGGGGATGTGGGAATAAAAAGAAGAATCGATTCTCTCATTAAGAATGTAATTAATACCGAGCTTGTCCCTATTTTGAGAAAAAATGGGTTGGGCACAAAAAGAAACAACTATTTTTTGTTTCCACTTTCTTTAGCTTTTCAAGAAACAATTCTCATTTTTGGGTTCGGTTGGGTTGGGTTTTGTGTTTGCCAAACGCGTTCCCAAAAATCAATACCAGAATTTTTGAGTTGGGTTGAGTTGGAAACACTAACCAAACGAGACCTTAAGGATCAAAAATGTTTCTCCATTTTTTTTAAATATTTTAAATAAAATAAAAATTGTTTTAGAATATTTAAAAAATGATTTAGAAATATTTAACGTTAAAACCAAGGCAAACATATCTTAGGAAATCATTCACAAAATTTTAAAAATTAACATAAATCAGTCAATTGCCTAATCATTTTAGTCAGCCATTTTCAAAATTACTTCAAAAATTCTAGGAACCTGATTCAATCAATCGATCGAATACCCTAGTTAGTCCACTGTTTTGCCTCAAACTTTAAAACCTCCAGGAACTTGAATCATTCAATCAATTGGTTCAATCATTCAGTTGATTGTTTTAGTTCCTTTCTCAATTATCTGGTCCCTAAATTAGCCAATCGATTGTTCTCCTAATCATTCAATAGTTTGAACATGATTTTTATATTTTAAAAATTTAGTTACAATCAGTTGATTGAATTTTTATACTAATTGACTGATTTTAACTAACTTAATATCTAACACATTCAAGGAAGATTTAAGACATATAAATTCATAGTGGCAAGCACTTAAAACACTTCATGACACACATAAGTAGCATTTAATCACATTTTGACGTGTGCCTGATCCTAGTCGAATTGACATGAATTATTATTTTCTTTAAATGAAATTTCGAGGACGAAATTTATTTAAGGGGGTAGATTGTAAAATAAGTTAAATATTTTAAGGGTTATTTTTGTATATTATAAAAAATTTAGGGTATTAATAAATATTAAAATATATTTAAAGGGGTAAAAAGTATTTTTATAATTAATTAATGAGTAGTAAAATGCAATGATTGCTATCTAGTATGATGTGTTATGATAATGTGTTTAGGATTATGACAAAGAATATGTGTCTTATACTCATGATGCCAACATAATAAGCAAAAATAAAAGATAAGTTTCTTTATTACATATTATAAGGGTAGTTACCAAGAAATCCTCATATAAGGACAAAACTATCAAATACACCTTTTTTAAAACACATGTTGCAAAATAGTCTTTTTACCTTTTTGTGATGATTTTACCTCTCACGTTATATTCAACACGAGTATCATGTTATAGTCAATACCATCTCAGATCGTGTTACATTCTAATGTTTTCATTTAAATTGATAATTCATTTATCCTACATTCATATGTTTGATTTTTACCAATACAAATCAAATTAATTCAAGCAAATGAACCCTAAATTTCATTCAAATCAACTAAATCAATCCAAACAAATAGATTGCCGGCGAAATCAACGAAATATCAAACACCGATTCGCCGGCGTGCCTTGAATTCACGACCTCAAACAACGATCTGACCACCTTCTCCAGAAAACTCATACCCGCCATGATTTTTGATCCTCACTCCATTCCAATGAACACCACAAACTGGGAAATCAAAAAGAGATTTATAGGGAAAAAAAAAAAAAACTGAACCAACACAAGCCCCGAAACCGTACCCGCCAACAAACCAGATTCCAAACCCGAAAGCAAATACTAGTACCCCAACTCCCCATGACGAAGTAGTATCAGACTATAAATTCCAAAAACTCACCAAAAATAGCAAAGATGATTGTCGGTGTAAGAAAGGTTTATCATGGAAAACTGTTTAGCCCAAAGAGCTACCCAAATAGGTAAATTGGGTAGTTACAAAATTTAAATAATTAATTTCTTTAAACACTTAATATCAAATAATTAATTTTCCTAAATTAATTATTATCTTAGTTATGCATCGGATATGTGTTTAATACTAAGTGTACACCCAAACACAATATAAGAAAATAAATAAGGCAGCATACAACGATATTTTCTGGTTCGATCAAGTTAGTCTTGCCTACGTTTAGTCCCCCGAGCTCCATGGAGATTCGCAATCCACTAAACTGTTTCATCCCTTTGCTAGGCAGAAACCAAACACTTACAATGATTCTTTTACAGGCACATAATCAATCTTTATAAATTACGTTTTTCCAAAGCCAATGATGAACCTTATCTTTTTACCAGGTCAAATATTAACCTAATACTCTCTCACTTATCATTTTCACATTGAATGGTGAACATTTACAATTCACTCAAAAGAAAAAACAATTCAATTACCGAAAGAATAAAAAACTAATTCTTTTCAAGAGAAAAGAATACCCTAATCTTTTTATCAAGACAAAGATCAAAACCTAGCTACCCTAACTAGACACCATCTCAAATGTATCTAACCCGTTCAAACTCACAAATACAAAAAAATATAAGTTTCTTCCCATAAGGAACTTCCACAACCTCAATACGAATATGCTTAATTAATGACCCAAATAATTACTACGTGATAGATACAATGTGAGATAAATAAAATCTGATTAATAAATAATATGGGTAGGACAATTTACGCACGTGATCAGATAATCAAACAAAAATCGTTTAAAATAAATTTTCAAGCTTTTAAATTTAAAATAGTTTTCTAAATAATTCTATACCAAGCAATCAATAAAAAAAAATAACTTCAAAGTAAACAATAAAACCTGGATAGATCTCACCGGAAAACACCTAAGATAATAATAGAACAGCAATAGAGCACCAGTCGGTGACGCCAAACCATAAGCGCTTTAGATCAAGAACTTAGAATAAATCTCTCAAAAAAATCTCAATATAAATATCACTCTTAGAATAGCTCAAACTGATAGTTCTTGATGTGTTGATCACAAATCCCACTGGCTTATATTAATAGACAAATATCAAGTCCTCCAACAGCTAGTTTCTCAAAGTTATGTCTCTTAATGACACTATTAGACCCCATATATGATTACCTTTTAATTAAGGAGTATTTCACTTAAAAATAACTTTTGGTACTCTCAAATAAGCCCGTAAAACTATTTTCAATTTAAAAACAAAGAGATAGGAAGTATTAATCCATTTAAATTAAGAGAATCCTTAAGTACGTGGACCAAGTCAATAAGGATGATACAATAGGTTGTCAATATCTTAATTAAGTTCAAATCTCCCAAATTTCTCTCTTGGAATCATAAAAACGGATAGTTTTTGTACCAATAGACCAAATATCCCGAATTCTCGACTGACTCAGTCAGTTAACCGAGTCCTACAGGTTGATTAACTAACCTATCAAGAACCAAATCCAATCGTTACCTTAAGGCCAGTCGATTTACTGATTTCTCTAAATCGGTTGACCGATTGGATCAGAATGATCCAATTTCCCTTTAATTTATCGTGTGTGATTCTAATTTAGGTTGTATTAAGAGTATATAAGTAAAGAGTTGTTTTCACCTATTTTTCTTTAAGGTCTTCAAAACTCTTCATATCTTCATTTCGTCCGTCTTGTACTCTTTATGTTTTTTTCATGAGATCTTCTTCTTAATCACATACATGGAACTTATAAATCTAAAACACTTGATGAAATCATTAGTTCCATTAAAAATATCAATACTTAATTATTCATCAAAATTTTGGAATCAACAATCTCTCCTTTTTTTATAATGACAATTAACTTTGATATTTTTTTCAATAAAGAATGTAACCACGCTCCCCCTAAATCAGAAGACATGTATTTAAACTCATTTAAGCATACATATGAAGAAGAAAAATAATGATAAAGATATGTAATATAAGCCCAATTTAATCGATGATAATATTTAACATTAAGCCCAATAATTAACATCTCTCTTGAATCAATGCAATGCTTAGGCGAACAAATTCCTAAATATCAACTAACTCATTAAATATCAACTTCTCTCCCTTTATCATCTCAAAAAGTGGGGGCGGAGACCCAAAAACATCACTGTAGGTATACATCGTTATGGCTAGCCATACCTAAGTCTCAAATAATTTTCATAAATTGATCTTCCGCTAGAGACTTGGTAAATCGACAAGCTAATCGAAGGTATCAATATATTCAATAATTACATCCCTTTTTTGAATGTGATCACGAATAAAATGATGTCTAATCTCTATGTGCTGTGTCGGATTCTTACTCAAGCATATAACACTTTTATTATCACAATAAATAGGGACTTCCTCCATGCATATTCCAAAATTGTATAATTGATGCTCAATATATAGAATTTGAGCACAATTATTACTAGCTGTCATATACTCAACCTCAGTAGTAAATAAGGCAATTACTTTGGTTTGCTTAATTTGCAACCCAAGAAAGAAGGTTAACTCTCACATCACACTCATTTTAAACTCAAACTGCATAATCTTGGCAAACTCTAGACAAAAATCCTCATTAGTAGAACAGAATATAATATCATCAACATATATATGTACTAATAGAATATTAGAATCATTTTACTTGATAAATAAAGTTATATAGCTAAGACACCGTCGAAGACCATTTTCGATCAAATAGCAGCTACGTCTCTCACACCAAGCTCGTGGAGCTTGTTTGAGCCCATACGAAGCTTTTCGAAATTTAAACACATGATCGAGAAGTTTGTCACTCTCAAATCTTGGAGGTTGTTCAACATAAACTTCTTTTGATAGAAAGTCATTCAAGAATGCATTCTTTACATTTATTTGATATAATTTAAAATTTCGTGAACATGCAAAAGTGAGTAACATTCTAATTGCTTCTAATCTAACTATAGGAGCATACGTCTTATTATAATCAATTCTCTCTTCTTGATTATAGTCATGTGCTACTAATTTTATTTTATTTCTAATTATCATACCTGTTTCATTTTTTTTATTGTGAAAAATCCATTTAGTACCAATTACATAATAAAAGTCTGGTCTAGGACTTAGAGACCACACCTTATTGCGTTCCAATTGAACTAATTCGTCTTGCATCGCGGAGATTGAAGATTCATCAATTAATGCTTAATTCACATTCTTAGGCTCAATTTGAAAAAGAAAAGTAAGATTGATTATATCCCTAAGAGATAATCTTATACTTATACCTTTCTCGAAATTACCAATAATTTCTTTTACCGGATGTCCAGGTATTGTCTTTATAACACGTGGTAAAGTCGTCTCCTCTCCTTTTGGTTCCTCATTTTATGGTTCATTTATCGTATCACCTCCTTGGTTTTGGTTATTCTGTGTACCTGCATCGTCATCGTCCAAAACCTTTGTCGAAACAAGTTGATCGAATTCTTCAAATACGACATGCATAGATTCCTCCACTATTAAGGTAAATTTATTATAAATTTTATAATCTTTACTATTAAAAGCGTACCCAAGGAAAATACCGTCATTAGATTTTGGATCAAATTTACCCAAATTATCCTTATCATTTATGATAAAACATTTACAACCAAAAATTTTAAAATATGATATATTTAGAGTCTTACCATTCTAAATTTCATAAGAGATTTTATTAAAATCTCTTCGGAAACCTTATTTACAGCATAGCAAGCAGTGCTTACAGCTTCACCTAGAAGTATTTAGGAAGACGATTCTCATTCAGCATTATTCTGGCTATTTCCTGAAGCGTTCTATTTTTTTTTCTCCACAACACCATTTTGTTGTGACGTTCTAGGTGAAGAAAAATTGTGAGCGTACCCGTGATCATCACAATAACTTATTACCTCATCATTTCGAAACTCTCTTCCTCTATCACTACAGATGTTATGCAACATTGCTTCTCATTTTGAACACGTTTACAAAACTTAGAAAATATAGAAACAACTTCATTCTTCTTAGCTAGGAAAAACACTCATATAAATCTAGAATAGTTATCCACAATTACGAATGCATAAAATTTACCTCCTAAACTAGTAATGTCATTCGGACCAAATAAATCAAGATGCAATAATTCAAGACATCTAGATGTGGATGTGTACAACTTCTTCTCAAATGATGATTTAGATTTTTTACCTAATTGACATGCATCACATAGTTTATCTTTCATATATCTTAATGCAAGTAAGTCACGTACAAGACTCTTCTTAGACAAATTTGAAATTAACTCGATACTAGCATGCCCAAGTTGCCTATGCCATAACCAACTGTTCTTAGATAATGCATTTAAACATGATAAATTTTGAGAAGAGAAACCATCAAATGAACATGTATAAATATTTTCAAATCATGATGCAATAAGTAATATGCTACTATCATGCCCATTCTTAATAATGCATCTATCATAATCAAAAACAACGTTATAACCTTTATCATATAATTGACTAATGTTAAGCAATTTATGTTTATGGTCATCTACTAAGAGAACATCTTTAATAGTAGTAGAACCATTATAGATATTACCTATACCGATAATTTTATCCTTTGCATTGTCTCCAAACTTCACATAACCTCTGTTTTTAGATGTTAAAGATGTGAATTTAGATTTGTCACCCGTTATGTGCCGAAAACAACTACTAACCAGGAGCCATTTTATTTTATTTTTTTGTCTATTGACACTTTTAGAGTAACCTACAAAGAACACCTCAAATAGTTCCTAAGTGGTACCTAATCTAAGTGGATTTGATCTTGTTAGTCGGGACAATTTTAATTCCTTTAAAAATCCAAACTTGTCTGTAGTTAGATACTCTAGAAAAATATTTACTAATAGTATGCCCCACAACGTTACATTTAAAAAAATGTTACATTTAAAACATCTAACAAGATTCGTAATTTCATAAAAGAATTTATGAAATCTCTTTTGTTTGAGGTTTTTCTGAAACCCACTTTCAACTTTATCAAAGATACCTCGTGAACTTCCCAAAAGCATTTTTAGATTATTCACACCACCCGTGACTTTGAGAACTATTGAATGTAAATCTGGCATTTTGGATTTCAATTCAATGTTTTCAAATTCGAATTTCATCACTTTCTTCTTAAGTATGTTAATTGTATTTTGTAGAGTATTAATTTAAGAACACTGGTTTTTATAATCATACGTTTGTTCTTGATAAATATCAAATAAATCATTGAAATCTAAAGGACAAGAACTATAACATTTCGTTACCTCATCTCTAGTGGCCATCAAAGCAAACATAGATGAATCGTCACTTCCTGATTTTTCTGAGCTACTTGACTCAAAGTCATCTCAGGTGGCTTTCATTGATTTCTTCTTACTCTTATTTTCCTTCTTCTTCCTTTTCTCTTTTTTTTTTCTTTGGTTCGGGAAAGTTGGATTGGAAGTGCCTGTTCTTGTGACAATTGAAGCATTTTATATTACTTATGTTAAAATTTCTCTTTCCTCGGAATGTTCGTCAAGTCATTTTTCTAAATTTTTTTGTGAGAAACACCACATTATTTTCTTACTCACTGTCAAGACTGATGTCATCACTATTATCTTTTTCCTAACATTTCTGAACTTTCAATGCCAAGGACTTCCTTTTAATGTTTCCTGTTTCATTCTCATATAGTCATTTAATGGGTTATTAGGTTTCCAATAAGCTCATCAATGGTGTAAATTGTGAGATATTTTCATTTCTCTATTAACGTCTCTTTTGGCTCCCAGATTTTAGTCAATGATCTCATAATCTTTCTCACTTTGTCCTCCATATTATAATGCTCTCCGAGTTGACCAAAGTTGTTATAGATATTATTGCATCTCGTATGCATTTCCAGAATCGATTATGTTTCACCCATTCTGAATAACTCGAATTGACAAACTAAGGCATTGATCTTGGATTGTTTTACCTGATTTGTCCCTTCGTGGGTGATTTGCAATATGTCTCATACTTCTTTAGCCGATCCAAAACTCTAATATATTCATTAACATCTAAAGAACAAAACAGAATATTAATAACTTGAGAATTAATAGAAAGTTTTTGTTTATCAGAGGTCGTCAGCTGCTCTCTTTTTTTAATCACTCTGTTCTCCTTAGGAATAAATAGACAATCATCCATGGCTAACCACATATCATAATTAGTGGTTTGAAGAAAAATAATTATTTTGTCCTTCCAAAATGAATAGTAATCACCTGCAGACAAAGGTGAACGGTGCATAGACTTCCCCTCACCTAAAGTACCTATGGGGTATGCCATGTGATCTTTCTTAGCTAAGCTTTTAATCTAAATGAGTTAAACAAACTCTGGTACGAATTGTTAGCCCAAAAATCTATCCAAGAGGGCGGTGAATTGGGTATTTACAAAATTTAAACAATTAATTTCTTTAAACACTTAATATCAAATAATCAATTTCCCTAAATTAATTATTATCTTAGCTACACAGGGGATACGTATTTAATACTAAGTGCACACCCAAACACAATATAAGAAACTAAATAATTTAGTACACAATAATATATCTTGGTTCGATCAAGCTAGTCTTGCCTACGTCCAGTCCCTCGAGCTCCACAGAAATTTCCAATCCACTAAACCCTTTGATCCTTTTACTAGATAGGAACTAAACTCTTACAACGATTTTTTTATAGGCACATAATTAACCTTTACAAATTATCATTTTCTCAAGCCAATGATGAACCCTATTTTTTTACCAGGCCAAAGATTAACCTAACACTCTCTCACTTATCCTTTTCACATAGAAGGATAAATCTTTATAATTCACTCAAAAAAAAAAATCAATTATCGGAAGAATCAAAACATAATTCTTTTCAAGAAAAAATAATAACCTAATCTTTTTACCAGGATAAAGATCAAGCCCTAACCTTTTTTATAAGAAAAAAATTAAAACTTAACTACTCTGACTAGACACCATCCTAAACGTCTTTAATCCTCTCAAACTCACAAATACAAAAAATGCAAGTTTTTTTCCCACAAGGAGTTTTTACTACCTCAATACGAATATGCTCAATTAATTACCTGAATAATTACTACGTGATAGCAACAATGTGAGATAAATAAAATCTGATTAATAAATAATGTGGGTAGCACAATTTAAGCATGTTATTAGATAATCAAACAAAAATCGTTTAAAATAGATTTTCAAACTTTTAAGTTTAAAACGATTTTTAAAACAATTCTATATCAAGCAATCAATAAAAAATATAACCTCAAAGTAAACAATAATGCTTGGATAAATCTCACCGGGAAACACCAAAGACAATGACAGAACATTAATAGAGCACATGTCGGTGACGCCAAACCACAAGCGCTTTAGATCTAAAACTTAGAATAATTATCTCACAAAAATCTCAGCGTAAATATCACACTTAAAATAGCTCAAGCTGGTAATTCTTGATGTGCTCATCACAAATACCGCAGGCCTATATTAATAGACAAATATCAAGCCCTCCAACGGTTAGTTTCTCAAAGATATGCCTTTTAATGACACTATTAGACCCCATATATGATAACCTTTCAATTCAGGAGTATTTCACTTAAATAAAAATAATTTTTGATACTCTTCAATAAGCTTATAAAACTATTCTCAGTTTAAAACCATAGAGATAAGAAGTATTAATCCATTTAAATTAAAAGAATATTTAAGTACATGGATCAAATTAATAAGGATGATATAATAAGTTGTCAATATCTTAATTAAGTTCAAATCCCTCAAATCACTTTCTTGAAATCATAAAAAAATGGATAATTTTTTACTAAGAGACTAAATCTCCCAAATTCTCAACTAACTTAGTCGGTTGACCGAGTCCTACAGGTAGGTTGATCGACTTGTCCAGAACCAAATCCATTTGTTGCCTTAAGGCCAGTCGGTTGCGATTTCTCTAAATTGGTTGACTGATTGGATCAGATTGATCCAAATTCTCTTTAATTTATCTACTGACTCAAATGGTTGACTGACCACTTCCATTCGGTTGGCCGATTGGATCAGTGTGCTCACTTTCTTCACCAATTCAGCTACTGCTTCAAACGGTTAACCGACCAATTCAATTCGGTTGACCGACTGGATCAGTATCATCTCATTTCAACTTCAAAACTCACTGTTTGATTCAATTGACCGATTGCTTTTCTTGGTTGACCGAACTGACCCAAAAATTTAACTTTTTATATTTTAAAACATGTTTTTCATAGGTCAATTATCAATTTAATTTCATATAAGGAGTACATACAATATCTCATTTTAGGATTTTGAACTTATCATTTCTTATTTCGTATCATGACATACATATAATTAACTCATTTAAAGTATCGTGTATGGTCCTAATTCGGGTTGTATTAAAAGTATATAAGTAGAGAGTTGTTTTCACATATTCTCCTTCAAGATCTTCAAAACTCTTCATATCTTCATTTCGTCTATCTTGTACCCTATATGTTTTTTTCATGAGTTCTTAATCACATGTATGAAACTTACAAATCTAAAACACTTGATAAAATCATTAATTTCGCCAAAAATATCAATACTTAATTGTTCATCAAAACCTTAAATTTAACAACATTTTGACAAATGAAGTGTTAGACAACTAAAGTTGCAGATGGGACCCAATGGTGAGGACTCCCCCCTTTTATAGGAGGCCTTAACGGTTTAGATCAACCATCTAGATCCAACGGTTAATATCTCAATTGTCTTCGGGGAGGCAAAGCAACGTCAGCCATCAAATTTAGGAGGTATCAAATGCAACATTAAATGTGGGTACCAAACTTGAAACGCCACGATAATTCAAATTTTCACTTCGCACCTCAGGAATCTAACTGTTTCATCTCGTTCACTTATTCTCAACTCCTGAGTCCTCAAGCATCGGGAATAGGGAGCATCTAATAGAGATATTTCGGGAAGTGCCGATTAAAGCTACATGCAATTAATGAAATCACGAGCAATGTTGGAAGAGTATAGTTTGAGCAAAACTCAAATAGAGAATAGGGTGTTGTCCGGGATCCTGACTATATAAGGCAAGAGGAGTGAGGTCACGAACAATCCTGAGACCTCAAACTCCGATCAGAACCTTGAGTAGACCAAGGATTAAGGCTGCGCTCACATGAGATTGCTCAGTCTCGAAGTTACCATAGATTGAGCAAACATACCTCCAGCTCGAGCCTTAACCCATTACTTGGAATTCGTCAACGAATCCCACAATATAAGGAAAGGGATCAGATGACTCATTCAATGCATATAAACCCATCAATCCCGCGAATCTCACGAGGATTACTTGGGATTGACCAAGATCTCGAGAAAGATTTGTCAAATAAATCTTCTCATGCCTATAATACAAAGGGAAATTATCAAGCTAAAATACGCTTAAAAAAATAAAAAATAAAATAAAAAAAATTTGCTCAAATTTGAACTTTATTAATTTCATGTCAAACTCATCCAGATGTGCATTGTTTTGTAATAACTCTAGTTCGGAGTTGTGTATTACGTCGAAAGGGCACAATATATGACTACTCAATTTGATTAAGGAGAAGGTTTAATTTTTCATAAAATTTTGCTAAAATGTAATATTTTGCATTTAATTAATTCTTTTCTTGAGTCATTTCAGTCCATTCTTACAAGATTCAACAACCAAATTCTTACACGGTCATTGATCTAATGAACTCAAACAAGCCATCCAAATTATTATAAGATGTCCCGCCCTCACTTATGGCCTCTTTAGCCAATTCCGACGTGTGTTGTGTCCGTTTTTGGAACTCATTCTTTCTTAAATCCATCAAATCTTTCACCATTTTCTCGATTATGCCCCTATCGCATGTATCCTTCATGTCCAATCCTAGCTTCCAAACATCACTCACGAACCTGCTGTTGATCGTCTGGTCGGCAAAATACGGCCAACAAATCATCGGAACTCCGACGACGACGCTTTCTAGGGTAGAGTTCCACCCGCAATGGGTCAAGAAACCTCCGATCGCCGGGTGGGCCAAGACTTCCTCCTGCGGGGCCCACCCCACCATGAACCCTCTGGCTTTTGTGCCTTCCTCTATCTCCGCCGGAATCCGACGCTCCCCATGGGCAACTGAGTCCGGCCGCATGACCCACAAGAACTTATGGCCGCTGTTGACGAGTCCGTACCAGAATTCCATCAACTCGTCCCTTGTCAGAACCGTGACGCTTCCGAAGCTCACGTACAGAACCGATTTGAGTGGTTGTGAATCGAGCCACGAGACGCAGCTCCGGTCCTCCTCCCAGAAACTACCAGAACCGGCGGCGCGATCAGGAGATTTGGCCGCTAGTCGGGTTTTCAGGTGGGCGTGAAGTGGTCCGACGGAGAAAAGGGTCGGGCAGTGTTTGCGGATCTGATCGAGTATGGGTCCTTCCAAATCTTCGAACGAATTGAGAATTAGGGCACGAGCTTTAGCGCTTCTTCGAGTCTCATTGCCTATCATTTGGAAACCCGAATTATCCACGCTGTTGACCCGAAAGAAACCTGGTAAGTCACGGCGTCGGAGATAAGCTTCCATGCCCGGAACGCTCGTTACCGGCAGATCCAAGTCGTCTCTGTTCCAGTAAGTCCTCTTGTCCTCTTGAATGCCTACAGACATGATAAAACAAAGGGATAATCTCAAACAGTGGATGTAATAGGTTATTAATCCTATTTAAAACATATGATTTGATTTAATCTCATAAATTAATTTTTGCATGTTAGTTTTATATATGCTCATGTATCTGACTGTTACACGTACATATATAATATTAAATATAAATTATAAATTACATGTATTTGTATAATATTTATTAGATACATGTACTTGTATAATATTTATTACATCTAATAAATATTTTACACACAAATTAGATAAATATCACTGCAAGAGTGAAACGTGTGTATTGGTCTTCTAATTTTTTTAATAAACAAGACTAAAACACAAGTTGTAATTGCATATAATTTTTTTTAAAATTAAATATAAAATAAAAGACTTCCGAACATCCTAAAACAAAAGCATCCTATACTTTTTAATAATCGAAATCAAATACTACTTATAAAATAAATTGCGGAATTGATAAATTATATAAATCAAAATCTTATAGAATGATTTGCATCTTAATTTGCATTAATCAAAAACCTAATTCCGCATTTAGTGAAAACATTAGGGGTAGTAATGTAATTAACCGAAATAGAATAGTCAACGCCTAACCGTGAATGCAAAATTTTTAAAAATCGAAAGTAAAAACAAACCTCTGAGGGGTACTTCGCCGGCTTCAACAACGTCCGGGATGCAGAAATTAGCCCAGAAGGAGCAAGCGCCGACGGTTCTGAAATATATATACGGAATCCCCATCTCTTCCGCCACCACTGCCGCGAAGCTCAGCACACCGTCCATGATGAGGCAGGTTACCGGCCTCCGAGATCCGTCGTAGCTCAGGCGATTCGTCGTTACAATCAACTCCTTGAACTTCTCCTTTCCGATTTCCTTGAGTTTCAGCACAATATCCATTGCCCCCTCGCCTGTGCGTGGGTGGTCGTCCGGGAGTCCGTCGGTGATGGTGGCGAACCGGAACCCTGGGTAGTGTTCGAATTGGGAATGGACGTTAGCGTGGCGGATGAGGCGGCCGTAGTTGAAATCGGAGCAGAGGAAGGTAACGTGGAAGCCGGCAAGGCAGAGTAGCTCCGCCATCTTGAGCATGGAATTGACGTGCCCCTGCATCGGCAATGGGAAAATTAGCACATGCGGCGGCAACGTCGCCGGGATATCCAGAGCTTGAGGAGCCATCGGAGAGTAATAAATCGGATAAAAAGCAAGTGAAATGGGGTTTTATAGAAGATGATAGAAGTTGATGCCTAGGAAGATTTCATGATACATAGAGCTTCAAGGTGTAGGTCAAGTAGCTAAACTAGTTGAGTCGTCCTTATAAGGTCATAAATTTGAACCCAAAAAAAAACCTTTTTTGGGATGGACAGTCGCCTATTGAGATTGTTTTTTATCCTGTGTAAATAAAAAGACACACATAGATATATTAAAAAAAAAAAAAAAAAATACATAGAGCCTAATTAGACCGTAAACCCTATTTCTGGTCATTTATTTCACATTAAATCCCTAAGCTTTCAACCCTTATGTATCTAATTTTTTTTTAGTTTTTTCAGTAAAGTGTATCTGGGTCAACTTACGCACATCTCAAGTAATCACATTACATTCTCAGGTAATCTTAAGGGCATACTCCCCCGCATTGGTTTGGGGCATTCAGAATTAAATTCAAGATTTAATCCCCATAGTGCTATTCAGGAGAGTTTGACAAGAGAAATTGGATGCCTATGTAGACCTTGAAGACCTTGAAGATTGTCAAATTGCACATAAAAAGTTTTGCATTTGTTTTAATTAGACAAAATATAAAATATTGTTAATGATTTTGAACGGAAAATGATTTTTTTTTTTCAAACGCATAACTTTCTAATAGATATTTTTTCGGTTTCATCACTCTAATAAATGATATTTTTTTTAACAACAATATAAGTTTATCTCTTATTCTTCAGATAAATTGTTATTATAAAAATATTAAAAAAAAATAGATTTAACCGAGTTCAAAAATATTTTAAGGTCACCAATGGAGCATATTCTATTTTTCTTTCAAAATTACTAATAATTTTTTAAGTTTGTGAGATTGTGATAAATGTGAGACTTGAGAGACAAAAAGGTGTAATGAGATAAAATTGGACAGAGAAACTTGAGATATTTGGTTAAAAAAATTGCACGGATTTAATTAAAAAAGAAAAAATAGACAGAATATAATCACAATAGATATAAAAATGGATGCGGAATAGAGTGAAAGATCCACAAGTCCAAGTACTGACATAACAAATAGGACAGTAATTGAATAAATATATTATATATGGGATGTGGTGGTAGGAGAGAGAAATAATATTTAATCAATGCTCTCCTCATTGCTTACTTAACGGTGGTCCCAACGTGTCACATCTTGGCGGGCTCGCGAGGCACGAACCCTGTATTTAAATATGGATTGTTACGGGAATCACATGTGCAGAAATTAAGCATGAAATGACCGTTACTCTTAATTTAAAAGATTTTTAAAAAAAAATTATAAATAATACATTTACAGTAATGCCCTTCTGTATTCATATTTCTTGTTTCGGGATAAAATGTATTTTTTTTTTGAATTTTTTTGGGATAACCCCAATTTTTAACCGAAAATTATGAAGGGCCACATTTCCACTTTATCTCTCGTCTGTTTCGGACTTTTAGCCAGTTGATCTCGAAGCATGATTAGAGAAGGATCTTACAAGAGCAGCAAGATTTGATCCCAAACCAAAAGACGAGTTTGATTCTCGCAAAAGCAACAGAAATAGCTTACATCTAATAATATGCACGTGAGAAACTCTATAAGGATAGTGTTTACAGAATATCTAAGAATCATATTTTAATCTCGAAGATCTAAGACAAATTTGTTTTTATCATAAATGGAAGTAAGAACTAAAACAGTAGAACAATGATAGAAATAGGGAGGCGGCCGAAATTGGCTTTGTGGAGGCGGCCATTTATATCCTTTCCACTTTTAAATCTTGTCCAGAGATAAAATCCTGGGCTCTCTTCTTTTCTAAAATGCACTTTGGTCCCTGAACTTTTAAATAGTTCAACATTACTATCCATTCCTTTTGCAGAACTATCCAAACTTTTGAATGGTAGAAACAATTAATTAATTAATTAATTAAAATAAGAACACTTCTAAATTTGTCCTTATGAAGAAATAATTTCTTTACGGCATCTCCTCTGACTATGAATCACGTTGACCCACATATCACTGTCATATTTAGTTGGTAGAAATTTCACTACGAAAACTCACTCAATTGTAATTTTTGTACTCTACTATCTTTCTATCTTGGGTTCTCTAAAGAAACAATAGATTATAGATAAAGTCAAAAATCTTATTTCAATTATATGTATATTGATTGATAGTACAATTTCTAATGACACCAATTAGAATCTCATCCTAATTTTTACACTACTCTGGTCATAGTCTATATTGTATTATATTAAATCTAATCACATATTATACTTGTTGCGATTGATAGATCTTGTTTGCATACTCAAATAGTCAATCTTGTATTTATATACTCTGATCTATAAATTTACATCTCAATTATTAATAAATGGTATTTTTTAAATTATTCTTGAATGATAACAATGTTGTTGTAGACACAGGATATAAAGTTGAAGTGTCTTTAACTCTTTGATGTGATTAAAAAGCGAAGACTAAAGGCATCTGGTAGCTTGTATCCTAAAATATTCCTAGTAGATATTGGATTGTTAAAACAGATCGTAACAATTTAAACTAGGTGTTTTGTATATTATTCTTGAATCATTCGTATGATACAGATATCGCATTTTGTCCCGCCAGTACAAGGCATTTTTATAGAAAATAAGAAAGAAAAAAAAAAAGATAAAAAAAATTAAGAAGAAAAAGAATAAAAAATAATAAACTTTTCCAAGCCTTTTTCCCAATGAATTTTGAAAATACCTTAGTTTATAAGGAAGTCCGATTCGGAGGTTTTAAGAATGAATTCAAGCCTTAAAAAAAAATATTGAAAACTTGAATGGCTAAATTGACAATTTTAAATAATAAGTTAAATCTCCATGTATAAATTAATATTTCAAAAAGTCTGATTAAGTCAAAAGTTTCCCAATTAGGGATTTGGAACCATAATTGTGCATTTTGAAAGTTTTTGGGACTAAATTGAAAATTCTAAAGATTAATATTGGGATCGGGAACTCAAAATTAATCTTTGGAAAGTTCAATTAATCTTAAACCAAATTAAATGAAACACTCGTAATCTCAGTAGGGCCTCGAGTAAGCCAATGAAGAAATTTTGTTTAATTGGAACAATTAGGGGCTTAATTGAAATTTTAAAAAACTTTAAATCGACATTCAAAGAGACGAATCTTGATTCTGGATGGTTTTTTTTCAAATTAAATATTTAATAGTGGTTAATTCTATAAAGACTTGAATCGGAGTTTCAATTGAGATTCAAAAAGTCACAAGAAAACTTTGGGCACAAAATGGAAATTGCAAAAGTTGTTCTTTGGCATAATTGATCAAATTAGATGAAAATTTTAAAAGTATATCATATTTTACTTGGTTAATTTCAGCTTCCATAGGTCAATTTTGAGTAAATCAAGTGAAATCAAGGAGTTTAAAAAAAATTATTTTGACCCCAAAGTTTAGGTAGCTTCGAAAATTCATCAAATTGGCAAATAATTTTAAGTTTTTTAATAAATTAGGAGGTCCAATCAAATATTGGATGACTTAATTTTGTTTATTTATCATCAATTTAAGAAAAAAAATAAAATAAAAAGAACAACTGAAAAATAATACATTTAGGAATAATTTTGCTTCTTACCCACCTCTTTTACAAAATAACAAGCATTGTGTTGGCCCAGTGATCTACCTAAGAGAAATGGTGAATTGGATAGTTTAAAAAAAAAAAATACCAAATAGTAACACTTCAAAATTCAAATAATTAATTTAATTCTAAATTAATTAGTCTTTCTTTATATTTTCAATATTTATCAATTAATCAATTTATCCTAAATTAATTATTATCTTTATAAGGCAGTGGATAAGTGTTCAAATCTAAGTATATACCCAAACAACAAGAAATAAAGAAAATAAACAATACATACACACCGATATATCCTGGTTCACCAAGATAATCTTGGCTAATTCAGTCCTCCGAGCCCTACGAAGATTCACATCCACTAAATCACTATTTACAACTTCTTTTTTCCAGGTTCAGGAATAACATTTTCTTTTTCTCAGGCTCAAGAATAACATTTTCTTTTTCTCTAACTCAAGACTAACCTAATCCTTTCACAGACTAAGGATTAACCTAATTCTTTTATACTTAAGCTAAGAATCAAACCTTACAGAAACACTCCAAGTATCCTTTTACCCAGAAAAAATTGAACCGTTACAAATTCACTCAAAAATAATTCTAGTCAGGAAGAATTACCCCTATCTCTTTTCACGGGAAAAGAGTAACCTAATCTTTTTATACTCTAGGCAAATATCAGACCTCAATCTCTTTACCGGAAGAGATTGAAATCAACTATCCCTGATTAGACACTTTCAATAGTATCTAATCCGCATACAACTCACTAATTACAAAATTGATAAGTTTTTTCCTACTCAGAGCTTCTATCACCCCAGATTAATTTGAACTCAATTAATGTTCCGAAACTAGTGATAGAAATAAAATGAGAATTTCAAAATCTGATTTTAATAAAAATGGGTAGTACCCAATTTAGCACATAATCAGATTTTCACAAGAAATCGTTTCAAAATAATTTTCAATCAAATTAAAGTTCAAGAAAAATGATTTCAAAGATCAAAATTCCAAGTAGTAAATAATAATTTCAAACAACAATTAATAGCAAAAACTTGAAACAATATCACCAGGAATCCACCGAATAAATATAGAATGAATAGCAATGAATCTCCAAATCGGTAGCAGCAACAATCCACTGCAAATTTTCTCAAGAATAATTTCACAATACACTTAGAATGATCACTCTTAGAAAGCTCAAGAACTAAATAGCTCTTTAAAATTTGATTGATTGGGATAATTGGATTCTTAAAAACATAGGTCTATTTATATAGAATTGAAACAAGCCCTCCAACGGCTAGTTTCCATTTATCATAACATTTAATTTCTCTAATAGACCCCTTATATCATTATGATTCAATCTTGATATAATTTACTTAGTTATAACTTTCAAAATATTCAATTTAATCCCTCAAATATTTTCGAACCTCAATTAGATAGGATAGAAAGAATTATATGAACCAATTTGAGAAATAATCGAAATATATGAACCATAACTATAGGGATAATGAAATATCAATATCATATCTTAAATATTATCAGATCCCTCAGATAACTCTCAAATTCTAACCATAAAATGGCTAGTAATGGCTACTTTTTGAAAAAAAATCATGAAATCCTCAATTCTTGAAACCTAACCATCGGTTGACCAGCAAAAGTTCATAGGTCGACCGATCGATTCAGGTTGTAGCCCAAGCCAAAAATTCAAGTCTGTCGGTTGACCGAACGATTCAAGATTCTCCCTAGGCCAAATTCCAACTATGATAGGTCGATCGCTACTCATCGTTCTATCGACCTAACGATTCAGAGAGTTTAACATTTGGCCACAGGTTGACCCGTCGGTTGACCGATCAATTTAGAGACTGCACCATTCCCAGCCACTACTTCATCGGTTGATCGATCCTCATTGATAGGTTGATCGATCCTGCTTGAAAACTTATTCCAAAATTAATTTTTTAACTCAACTCTACAATGTTTTTGCCTCTTTATTCGAAAAAAAAATTCGGTTAACTTAATTGACTCCTTAAATTAATTTTAATTTCTAATCTTTCTTAAATCAATATTTCTTCTTTAATTTCACATAGAAACAAATATATTTAACTAATTAAGATCCTATAAAAAACACACATAATTATAAAATCATTTTTGTGTCGTGTGTGATCTTAATCGGGATACATTAAGAGTAAAAATTAACCTGAGTTGTTTTCTCTAATATTCTTCAAAATCTTTGGTCTCTTAATGTCCATCATCTTTATCAATCTCTTGCATCCATAACTATCTTCAACAATTTCTTCATAATGTTGTTATTTCTGCATCCTTCACAATTTCTTCTTAATATTATCATCTCTACATTATCCATAATTATTTCATGATATTATCTAGAACTCTTTAAACTGAAATACTCAACAAATCCGTTAGTTCCACAAAAAACATCAACACTTAATTGTTCATCAAAATCTCTAGATCAACACATTGGATTCTTTTTTGGAGTCAATGAAGGATGTTTGTTAGTATTTTTAAATATTTCTCAAGTAGTAATTAACTTAATGGAGTGGACTTTGGAAGAAATTCACGAAATTCTATGTTTAGGGAGCTAAAACTTGTATTAGAGAAAAGTAGAGGACTATCAACAGTTAGGATTGCTGACAACCCAAAGACCATGGCCTATATATCCAGGGATGTGTGCGCATCCCTGATACGTATGAGAGTTAGGCTGCCTATATAAGGTAGTCTACTCCCCTCCCAAATGGACACATACATAAACTTTGGAGAAATTTATGAAATTTTGCTCAAATTCTCTCTTTCTTAAGCGAAAAAAAAAAAAATATCAAGATCATACGAAAAAAAAATAGAATAGGAAAAAGTAAAAAGATACAAAGATCAATTCCCAAACCAAGGTAAGTTCTTACATTTACAACCTTTTTTTTCATTTTCTTTTTTTCTTTTTACTTATTTTATTACCAACCCTTCATGGATTAAGGACTCTTAACCGAAAAAAACTTACTAAATATCGTTCTTGTGGCAAAGTAGACGTGGTTGCCCTCTTACGACCCAACAAAACACCATAAGGACACATTAAAAAAAATGCATTATTTTTAGGAGACATGTGTTGCTGACTAGCAGTATGATATAGTAGTGTATACCACGTGTGTGCTCCTACAATTGAAGATATTGAATGGTCGTGACACTAACAACCTTAGATTGCACAAACATATAGGTTACAGTATTGTCAAAACTCCCAATCATGAAAAAATAATCTCTTGGCTAGTATGAAAGTATGTGTATGGTATTTTATTATAAAAAAATGAGAATAAATAGTTGATTTTAATTTAGTCATCTCATTGTTATGAAATTAATAATATGTTTATATTACTCAGAATATGACTATCACCTAGAGGAACAAAGACTATTTGTTGACAAATTTGTGGTATTATTAGAGGAAGTATTTCTCAAAGAATCTACCACTCGGAAAAAGATGGACTTGACAAAGGTGTTGGATACCAAGTAAGCCATGCAAACTAGAAATGTATAGCCGATAATGGTAAATGCATCCAGTATACATATTCCTCGTTAACCTGGTAGGATCTTTAATCTTTCTGATAGATATCTGACATACCTTGGATGGAAGGATAGGGAGGAGTTATTTCTAGTAGAAGGTAACGAGCTCGCAAACCACGAAGAAAGCGATGTTAGACATAGACAATAATAAGTGGCAAACAACAATGAAAACTGAAATGGATTCCATGTACACTAATTGAGCTTGGACAATTATGGATCTACCTGAGGGAGCCGTTCCTATTGTATATAAATGGATCTTTAATAGGAAACTAGATTCAAATTATAAAGTGAACGTGTTTAAGGGGAGACTAGTGACAAAATGATATACTTAACCTCAAGATGTTGGCTATGAGTAGAATTTTTTTTGTCGGTCTCAATGTTAAAGTCTATCAAAATTTTATTGGCTATCACCGCATTACCACGGTTATGAAAGTAGATAGATGTAAGGACAACTTTCCTTAATGAAAACATAAATGAAGAGATTTACATGCACTAACCAAAGTAATTCATAGTCGAAGGCAAAAGCTAGAAGATGTGCAAATTGCAAAATTCTATTTATGAACTTAAGCAATCTTATAGAAGTTGGAGCATCTATTTTTATGAGGTAGACAAATGTTTGGTTACCTCCAAAATGTAGATAATCCACGAGAGTAAAAGAAAATAGATGGAAAAGCCATTTCTTTTCTGGCGTACCAATTTTAAATGATTGATTTATTATTAAATTAATTAATTAATTTTACTATTCATTTTTTGGTATAAATCTAAGGGAAATTTATTGAAAAGTCCCATGAGTGAAAAACACCACTTTGTAGAGGACCATCCAAGGTATTTGTTTTGCCTTCGGATGGTCCCTAAAAAGTGGTCTTTTCCACTTGTGAGACCTCCCAACAAGATGCCCTAAATCTAATATGTCACAAATAATGCAAATGTCCTTTCACTTTGGCCCCCGATTAAAAAGAAAGGATCCTTGAATCTTTTATAAAGGGTAAAGTCATCTATAGCAGCCCCTAGTCCCAAATTAAGCTAATCCTTATGTCTGATCATCCTTCTTTCTAGGTCTGCATTATTGATTTGAGTCTTACTACCACCTAGATTTAAAATTAGATTTGACTTAGTATCTTTGGATTAGAACACAATTTTTAGAAGTCTCAAGATTAATTTTCATTCTGAATTTTTGACATGGATACTGTTAGAGGCAAGACAATTATGTTGCTTCTAGGAGACCCATATCTCTATTATCGATACTTGATCATGTCAAGCTGCTCAGAGAAGAGCCTTCTAAAATCACCTAGGGAACTAGTGACTTTGAGGCTAAAGTACTGAAAGAGGTGATTAAATTAAATATGATTTAACTTATGCCTGTTATGCTTGTTTTATGTTGATAACGATCAATCTGGCTTAGAGGAACATGATATTAATTTTGATTTAAATTTATTATATTCCGCTATGTAAATATAGTGTTTTTAATATCTGGTTATTTCATCTTTCTAATCCACTAATCACTAATCTTATTCCTAGTGAAGAATAAACTTAATATGCCCAAGATCAAATTCTCTCTTTGCTCTAACACTTTTTCACAATTTGATTACTTAAACAAACACCCTTGTTTAAGCTACAGTTCACACACTCACAACCATTCAATTTTTGTTGAGTATAATACTAGAAACCTTTATCAATCACCTATTATCTAATATATCCTATATTGACTCAGTAGGTGCAATAGAAACATGTACAAATAATGATATGCAAATTAAGCACAAGTACAATCAATCATGTAACGAATATTGTCAATGGAGTATATGTGATATGAAAGATCAATTTAATAGGTATGAATAATCAAGTTAGTAAAAGAAGTAAGCACCAAAGTCAAATTCTATTGATTCTATACCTATATCAGTTGGCTGTTTTCAGATGAGAAATTTAACTCGGTGAAAGTTTAGTAAAAATAAACAATTTAGCTTACTTCTTATTAAAATTGGTACGCGGGGATTTAAGACCTTGTAGAGTAACTTAAGCTCGTTGTTAGTGTGAATACTTCCCATGTCCAATATATCGAAACTAATGAATTTGTGATCTTAAAGTTGAAGATTTTAGAAAAGAAAAAAAATTGAACGTTTATCAATAAAGTTTAAGTTTTCCAAAACAACTGATTTCAAACAAGGATTATTTTTCAATGTTTATGTGCTAGATGGAAGCTCAACAAATAATCTAATATATCTAGAAATATGGATAATAGAAGTAATTCACTTCTACATATAATATTAAGTAATCACAAATAAGCATGTTCCAAATTTAAAGCAATATGAACCATAAAAGCAATTTAGGGAATGGAATTGGTTCACTGAACATCATAGGAATTTGAAATTAGTTGATTGATCGAAATTGATCACTTTATTTCTTTAGATCACACCAATAATCAGAGGACAAGTTATGGATGTAGATAGAGAAACTCTCAAAAAGAAGCTTGTGAAACTATCTTCTAAGGAAGAGGACAGTCATGAAAGGAGTGGGAAGAAGATCATGAATCATTAGAAGGAAATATGGAAATGGATATTAGTAAAGAAGATCATGAAGAGATGGAGGTGGCGAATGGTCCAATCCAAGAACTGAAGACGGGGCAGTCGTCGGCTCACGATTTTCCTCCCATGCATGCTCAAATCAAATCATTCAAAGAGCTTCAAAATGGGAAAAGTGATCAACCCAAAAAGATCCTCCAGGAGGTGTATTTTTATGCTAAAGACGAAGAAATGGCTACAGAGGAAAACCCTAATCAAGGCACTGAGGCAGATAAGTATGGTGATGGTATCCATGAGGTTTTAATCTCAAATACTATAATATCCCAAATCATAGATAGATGGAAGGATATTCTTATTATCAAATTGCTTGGGAAACCGATTGGTTACAAAGTGCTATGTGATAAAACTAAAATGACTAAAATGATTTGGAAGCTGCAAGGTGATTTTGAGCTAATCGACATGAACTACGGGTTTTATCTAGAAAAAATTGATCGTATTAGCGATGTTCACAAAGTTCTGATAGAAGCGCCTTGGGTAATTCTTGATCACTATATTACGGTCAGAAATGGGAAGCAAATTTCAGACTGGAATTCGCCGTCAAATCTCGAATGGCAATATAGGTCAGGATTCCTATCATACCTTTTGAATACTATGAGTTGTCGGTGCTTTACAACATTGGGAAAGTGTAAGGTCGCCCTATCAAGATTGACGGTAATACAACAGCATTTTATAGAGGAAAATTTACTAGATTGTGCGTGAAAATCGACCTAAACAAACCTCTTACTCCTCATTTCCGAATGAGGGGGATGATCTTCAAGATGGAATATGAAAGTTTGCATGACCTTTACTACTTTTATGGGAGAGTTAATCACCAAATAAATATGTGTCCGTACGTGAAAAGTCAAGCTAGAGACGGTAGTGCTTTGCCAGATAAGGAGGACGGAACAGAGGCATGCATTCCAACAGTCGATGGCACAGCTAACTAGGCGACGGACTATCTGAAGGTCACTATCATGTCAACTGAGACAGTGCTGGGGAAGAATGATGTCGTCGCATTGGATGAAGAGGACGGTGGGCTTGGGCCATGGTTTTTGGTCAAAAAGCAACAAAAATTTGGGCTTAACAAGCCTAAGAGTTCTCAACAATAGAATTCTAAGGACCCATATGTAGGAGCGCAGCTGAAGAATAACAGCAATAATGGGCTGAAGGGAAAAAAAAAGTCCAAAGAAGCGACCTAGACAGGGTGGTGCTAAAGAAAGATAATAGAGGGTCTAGGCCTGGTAAGGCCCATCAGAATAGGATAAAGAGAGGTACACAAGCTCCATTCACTTATAGGGAATCAGTAATGAAGGGTCAAGATAACCCTAGGGTTAAATCGAGGTGAGGTGTAAATCTCATCAGGAATAAGAATAAATTAAGGGTTTAGGGCTCGAAGAGCTCTGTGGAAGCTCAAGCGAGTGACAAGGCCAAGAGCACGCTTACTATATGGATTGGAAACGATTGGCATAAGGCGGCGATGGAGGTGACTCCTCGAAAAAGTACTAGTCTTAAATCGCCTGACCTAGTCTCCATCACCCCTTTAGGTAGTGCTTCTCCGTCTTTATCTTATGGTACCCTCCCTTCTCAACCTTTAAAATAAATTTCTCCAACAAACCTCCAGACGATAATATCAACCTCAAACCTTCTTATGGAGGGTCTTCAAGTAAATCTCCTCCAAAGAAACATTTTTTTGAATTTCCTAGAATAGTAAGAGAAGGTGATTCAGTGTGTGGAAGTGTTCTAGTTAGTGAATTCTGTAAGTTGAACGGTGAGAACCCTAGATCGGAGAGCTCCAATGTAAGACCCTAATTTTAGCATGTGCATAATTTTAGTTTCATTTTAGAACATTTAGAAAATAACGGGGTGAAATGTGTCATATCTAATTTAAATTAAAAGTTTAGGGGTTAATTAGCAATTTTAGAAACATTCATTTTAAAATTTTGGATTTATATATACTATCAGGATCAAACAAAAAAAAAACAAGATCTGATTGACGTGGCAGCGTAGTAGATTAAGGAAATCTACTAGTGTCATGCATATATATACTCATCCATGCAAATTGAGATCACAAAATCCTAAAAAGAAGAAAATCAGAAAACAGATAAGAGAAAGAGAAGTTTGGCGGTGTAGTTGGGTCGCCGGCGGTGGTGGGTTCTGATTGTCGCTATTTCTCCGGCGTGGGTATGTGAGCGTCGTCGTTGTCATGCATCCAGTGATCGTGCATGGGTGTGTGTCTCGATCAGTGTATGTGTGTGTGTTCCGGCGTGAGTGTGTAGGTGTAGGTGTTCTGTCCAGTTCGTTTGGTGTTGTGGGGAAGTGATCGACATGTGCATGTGTATGTGATCGGATGAGTGTGTGTGTGTGTGTGTGTGGACGGCAGGGGTGATCGTCGCCATTCGTCAGGTAAGAGTGTGTGTGCATGTTGTTGCGTGTATGTTTCGTCTGTGTGTGTTGTCGATTGTGTGTGAGTGTCCTATTCAGTCCGGGCGTGTGTGTGTGTGTGTTGTGGGTCGACGAGAGTGTGGTCGTCGTTGTCGATCAACGGCGGTAGGAGTGATCGTCGTGGGTGAGGTCGTCGGTCCGGTGGGTGTGTGTGATCGTCAACGGTAGGTGTGTGTGTGTGTTTGTGTCTTCTGTTTGTGTCTGTGGGTGTTCAATTGCTACAGTGTGGGTGGATGTTGTCCAACGGTGCGTGTTTTGTGTGCATGTGACGTTCAGACGGTGGTGTGGGAGTCACCGGAGCTGGTGAAAAGAGAGAGAGAAGCAGTCGGTCTGAAACGAAGTAGAAACAGAGGCCATTGTAGCATCACTGCGGCGATGAGGTCCAGGCGCAGAAAACAGAAAAAAGAAGAGGAAAATAAGGAAAAAAAAAATATAAAATAAAATAGAAATCTAAAAATTCAATCTCTCGGCAGGCAATTCAGAAACAGGTAAAATTTCAGTCGATTACTATTTCCGTTAAATTAAATTACTAACATTAAAATTTTCGTAATCATGATAATATTTTTGTAACCCGTTAACTTCAATAGTTTTGGTACAATGAATAGTAACATAACGAAGTGGGATAAATAATAATTTTGCATAATTAAATTCAAAAAAAGAGAAATTTTGCATTTTAGGGCCATGCATTGCTAGGATTATTTTAAATAAAATATTGATTTAGGGCCTATCGTTATTAGGTTCCCAGGCACTAGCGTCCCGGTAGATTTTGGACGGTGATAGTTTTGCAATGCGAAAATCGAGGTGAGTGTATTGTCTTCTATATAAATTTACAAATTTTATTTTCATATAAATTTTGGAAAATGTGTTTATTTAAAAATGGATAATTTTGCGACGTATTTGGATCGAGTTGGTTTTAAAGGTGGAAAATGATTTTTGGATCAAGTAGATTTTAAAAGGCGAAAAGTGATTTTCGGCAGTGGATTTTAAAAATGGGGAAAGTAATTTTTAAAAAAAATGAGGGAAGTGATTTTTTTTTGTCCAACTATGCCATAGTTTTGATTCCGTCAGGAAAGCATGTCCTGTGGGATGGTTATGACCTGTTGGGAGGGTTAGTCGTATAGGTGGTTGATTATTATAACCTGTCAGGAGGGCTTGTCTTGTAGGTGGTTGATGATATTATGACCTGTCAGGAGGATTAGTACTTCAGGTAGTTGATTACATTATAACCTGACAGGAAGATAGTCCTACAGGTGGTTGATTATTATGACCTGTCAAGAGGGTAGTCCTGAAGGTGGTTGATGATATTATGACCTATTAGGAGGATTAATCCTGCAGGTGGTTGATGATATTATGACCTGTCAGGAGGATTAGTCCTGCAGGTGGTTGATTACATTATGACCTGATAGAAGGATAGTCCTATAGGTGGTTGATTATTATGATCTGCTAGGGGGGTAGTCCTGCAGGTGGTTGATATTATGACATATTCGGAGGATTAGTCCGGTAGGTGGTTTGATTGACCCGTCAGGAGTACAAATCATGTGGGCAATACCCCTACCATTGGGGATAACAAATAGCCCTGGCACCGGTAGTCACTTTAGATGGCACAGTTGTACAGGTAACGGTACCGTCGTAACTCCCGATCATGAGGTAAAAATAATCCTATAGCTAGTAGGAGAGGAAGTGTGGTGTATTTTATTATATGTTAAGATATTTGGTCTAGTTGGTTTAAAATATTTGGATTGGTGGATTTAAAGTATTTCAATTGGTGGATTTAAAATATTTGGGTGTGGTTTACTTAAAATATTTGAGCTAGGGGTTAATTATATTTCTTTATTTCGTTAGGGGTAGTGGAACTGAATTTTCAACATAGTATTTGGGTATATTACTATATTTTGAAATGGGGTATTTAACACTTCTGCTTGTTTTAAATATATTAGCCTATTACATTGGTGACAGTGAGACTGGATTTTCAACCTAGTATGTAATTATAAAATATTATATTTTGAAAGTTGGTATTTAACAATTATACATGATCCATTAAATATTTTATTATGAAGACAGTACACCGATAAAAATATTTGATTTCAGATACCACGGCTAGGAGTTGGTCTACTACTGGCACTAGGTAGAATCTAAAGGTAGTGTCATTTGGGAGTGGGCTGGTCAGAGGCGAACCGTGGAAGATACTATTTTTGAAAGAAAAAAAAGTTGATAGCGGTGTGTATGCGTTTGAATATGTATACATATATGTATGTATGTATTTGGTTGAGTGGTCAGGTAACGTCATGTTGTCGTCTCGCCCGGCCCCGGGTTGACGAGTGCCCGGGGTGAGATGTGACATTTATGGTATCAGAGCCTAGGTTATAAGTTCTATAGATATGTTAGTTTGTCGAGCCAGTAGTGGACCATGAGATGTGATGTCGATAGGTGGGTTCAGCACGCGAGTGGTAGTTATAACATTGCATTAGATCATACATTGGCGTCGTGCATTGTTGTTACCTAGTTAGTCCTCCCTTAATATATAGTAGATTAGTAATAGATAATCGGAGAGCCTGACCACTGACTGAAGTTGTTGCATTATTTTCCTAGACTCATTTTCCGTTAACAGGAATACCTATAAGTTGGTGATTAGTTGTGTGATGAAATTGTGATACCACTAGTTGGTGGAATTGGGTGGTGGTGTTGGTCGTAGTGAATGGATAGATTATGATTGTGGGGGTGCTAGTGGTTCTAAATGTTAAACTATAACTGATAAGTAATCGTATTCGTATTACTTGGCGTTGGGATTAACTATCGGTAGCACTCAATAGTTTAGTTGTTAAACCAATAGTGTGACATAGCACACTTAAGTTGGATTATTAGACAACACCTTATTGGTATTATAGGGCTACACACAACACATTGCCCTACTATTTGTTATACGTGGATTCTATCTTTGTGTACAACATCCAAAAGTGTGCATAAAACTGCCTTCTAGGCAATACTAAGGAAACCTTGTAATTCCATTAGAGGGAGAGTTCATATTATTGAAACAGGAAAAGATAACCGTTCTGTAGTATGGAATTAAATTCAATGTCTAGTCTCGATTTGCTCCTGATTTGGTAAAAACGAAAAAGACAAGATGTAGACGATTCTAGAAAGGGTTTGATTTAGAAATACGTTCTAGGTGGACGGGTAGGCAGATCAAAAGTTAAGCGAAATTGGTGAATTAGAGAATGATGTGCGGGAAGCAATCGAGAACTGTGAGTTCATGTTGATAGTGAGTGCGTATAAATATAGTCCGCTTCGTATGGGTGATAAGGAGTTGTCGGTAGATCTATTACCCTTGAGTATTCACGATTTTGATGTAATACTGGGTATGAATTTGCTATCCGGTTATCATGCCACGGTGGATGGTTTTAAAAAGGAAGTTACTTTTCGGTCTCAAGCGGGCCAGAGTTTGTGTTTTCGGGGGACAGAATCATTACCCCAGTCAGTTTGATTTCCATCACGGAGGCCAAGAAGTTACTGAAAAAGGGATGTCAGGGATACCTCTTGTATGTGATTGACACCAGTCAAAATAAAGTTCAGGTGGTGGACATTCCAGTGATTAGGGATTTTCCCGATGTGTTTCCAGAAGGATTGTCAGGTTTGCCAGTGGATAGGGAAATGGAATTCACTATCGAGTTACTTCGAGGAACTACTTCTATATCAATTCCACCCTATCGTATGGCGCCTACTGAGTTGAAGGAATTGAAAATTTAGTTGCAAGATCTGTTAGACCGTGGGTTTATCAGACCCAATGTTTCTCTATGGGGAGCCCCGGTGTTGTTCGTAAAGAAAATGATGGTACGTTGAAAATGTGTATCGATTATTAGCAGTTAAATAGGGTGACGGTTTGTAATAAATACCCTTGCCCAGGATTGATGACTTGTTCGACCAACTGCAGAAGGCCAGGGTGTTTCCAAAATAGATCTTCAATCAGGATATCACCAACTAAAACTCAGAAACAGTAACGTGATGAAGATGACGTTCCGGACGAGGTATGGGCATTATGAATTCTTAGTTATGCCATTCGAGTTGACGAATGCCCCTGCTGTTTTTATGGATTTGATGAATCGGATCTTCCAACCTTATCTAGATCAGTTTATTATCGTGTTCATTGATTAATAAACTAATCTATTCCCAAAATAAAGAAGAGCATGCAGAGCATCTCAAGATTGTGTTGCAGACTTTACGAGAGAAGCAGTTGTATGCGAAATTCAATAAATGTGAGTTTTAGTTGGATAGAGTTGTGTTCTTGGGGTATGTTAACTCGAGAGATTGTATTCAAGTGGATCTAAAGAAAGTCAAAGCTGTCATTCAATGGGAGAGACCGAGAAGTGTAATTGAAATTTGAAGTTTCTTGGGATTGGCGGGTTATTATCGTCGGGTTGTTTAGGGATTTTCGGTTATAGTTGCCCTGTTGACTCGATTGACCCACAAGGAATCCAAATTTAAGTGGACTGACAAATATGAGCAGAGTTTTCAAGAGCTGAAAAGTAGACTGATATTTGTTCCAATACTTTCCCTTCCGGCTAAAAGCTATGGTTTTGTGATCAACAATGATGTTTTCCACTAAGGGCTAGGGTGTGTACTAATGCAACATGTACACGTGATTGCATATGCCTCTCGACAATTAAAGAATCATAAGCGTAATTACCCGACACAAGATTTTGAATTAGCGGCGAATGTGTTTGCCTTGAAGATTTGGAGACTGTATGGCGAGACTTATGAGATATACACTGACCATCAGAGTTTAAAATACTTGTTACCCAGAAAGAACTAAATATGAGGCAGAGACGATAGATAGAGTTGATCAAGGATTATGATTGTACTATCCACTATCATCTTGAAAGAGCCAATATTGTAGCAGATGCACTGAGTCAGAAATCGGCGGGCTCGGTTGCACGCATTCAAGTTGTTCATACTAATCTATATGCCGAGTTGAGATCTTTGCGAGTCCAGTTGATGGTTGGTCAAACGGCAACATTGCTTGCGAGTTTAACTTTGTGACCGACATTGATCGACCGTATTATAGCAGTGCAGAAATCAGATATCCAATTAGGGAAGATTAAAGATGGAGTGAAAAATGGTCACAAAGTTGACTATCGCGTCAGGAATAATGATGAAGCCTTGATGGTTGGAAATAGGTTGTGTGTGCCTGATGACGTCAATTGGAAGAAGTATATCTTGGAGGAAGCGCACAACTCAGCATACGCAATGCACCCAGGCAGTATTAAAATATATCAGGATCTGCGAGAACACTATTGGTGGAATAGAATGAAACGGGAAATCGCTGAATTTGTTTCTAGGTGTCTCGTTTGTCAGCAATTCAAGATCGAGCACCAATGTCCAGATGGGTTATTGCAGCCTCTACCTATTCCAGAGTGGAAATAGAAGCATATCATGATGGATTTTGTTTCGGGTTTACCCCGTACTCAAAAGGGGCATACTTCCATCTGGGTGATCGTTGATAGGCTTACTAAGTCTGCTCATTTTTTGGTCGTAAAGACAACGTACTCTCTGGATAAGTATGTCCAATTTTATATTGACGAGATTATTCGATTACATGGTGCACCGATTTTAATAATGTCGGACAGAGATCCGAGAATTACCTCGAAGTTTTGGCCAAGTCTCCAAGTTGTCTTAGGTACCAAGCTGAAATTCAGTACCGCTTTTCATCCTTAGACTGACGATCAATCAGAGTGTACGATTTAGACGTTGGATGATATATTGAGGGCTTGTGTTTTGGAATTTCCTAGTAGCTGGGATGATCACTTGACGTTGATGGAATTCGCCTACAATAACAGCTACCATTCGGCAATCGAAATGGCACCGTATGAAGCATTGTATGGAAGGAGATACAAAACTCCAGTCTATTAGACTGAGGTGGGAGAATAGAAATTACTGATGCCGGATATAGCCCAAATGACAGCAGACAAAGTGAAAGTGATTCAGGAAAGATTGAGGATTGCTCAGAGTCGACAAAAGAGTTATGTTGACCAACGTAGGCAGAAGTTGGAATTGGAAGTGGGCGATCATGTATTTTGCATATATACTCGTGGAAGGGCATAATGAGGTTCGGGGAGAAAGAAAAGTTAAGTCTGAGGTATATCAGGCTATACAAAATCCTAGAACGAGTCAATGACCACTTATCGACTTGCCTTATCGCCAGAATTGTCCAGACTACATGACGTTTTTCACGTGTTGATGCTTAGGAAATATGTGCCAGATATTTCACATGTGTTGACTTCTCAATCAATCAAGTTAGAAGAAGATTTGACATATGTTGAGGAACCAGTCTAGATTTTGAGTCGTAAAGATCAAGTGTTGCGGACGAAAATGATTCCATTAGTGAAACTGTTGTGGCGCAGTCATTCGGTAAAGGAAGCGGCGTGGGAGTAAGGACGAGATGAGAGATAAATATCCGCACTTGTTCGATCAAGGTAATTACAATTTCGAGACGAAATTTCTTTTACAAGGGAAGGGTTGTAAGACCCTAATTTTAGCACGTGCATAATTGTACCTACATTTTAGAATATTTAGAAAATAATGGGGTAGAATGTGTCATTTCAAATTTAAATTAAAAAGTTTAGGGGTTAATTAGCAATTTTAGAAACATTAATTTTAAATTTTGGATTTAAATGACAACTTAAAGAAACTTAGGAGAAGATAATGTAATTTGAGAAAAGAAAATTAATATATATCTATATATATATATACTGTCAGGATCAAATGAAAAAAAAAAAAAAAAACAAGATCCGATTGACGTGGCAGCGTAGGAGATTAAGGAAATCCACTAGTGTCATGCATATATATACTCATCCATGCAAATTGAGATCACAAAATCCTAAAAAGAAGAAAATCAAAAAACAGAGGAGAGAGATAGAAGTTCGGCGATGTCGTTGGGTCGCCGGCTGTGGTGGGTTTTGATTGTCACTGTTTTTCCTGCGTGGGTGGGTGAGCGTCGTCGTTGTGCATCCAATGATCGTGCATAGGTGTGTGTTTCAGTCAGTGTGTGTGTGTGTGTTCCGGCGTGAGTGTGTGGGTGTGGGTGTTCTGTCCAGTTCGTTCGGTGGTGTGGGGAGGTGATCGGCGTGTACATGTGTATGGTTAGTTGTTGTATACGTGATCGGATGAGTGTGTGTGTGTGTGTGTGTGGACGGCAGGAGTGATCATCGTCTTTCGTCAGGTGAGAGTGTGTGTGTGTTGCTGTGTGTATGTTTCGTTTATGTGTGTTGTCGATTGTGTGTAGGTATTCTGTTCAGTCCGATCGTGTGTGTGTGTGTGTGTGTTGTGGGTTGACGGGAGTGTGGTCGTCATTGTCGATCAACGGCGGTAAGAGTGATCGTCGTAGGTGAGATCGTTGGTCTAGTGGGTGTGTGTGATCATCGACGGTGGGTGTGTGTGTTTGCATCTTCTGTGTGTGCGTGTGGGTATTCAATTGCTAGGGTGTGGGTGTGTATTGTCCAATGGTGCATGTTCTGTGTGCATGTAACGTTCGGACGGTGGTGTAGGAGTCGCCGGAGCTGGAGAAGAGAGAGAGAAGCGGTCAGTCTGAAACGAAACAGAAACAGAGACCATTGTAGCGTCGCTGCGGCGGTGGCGTATTCGCCGCGGCGGTGAGGTCCAGGCACAAAAAACAGAAAAAAGAAAAGGAAAAGAAGGAAAAAAATATAAAATAAAATAGAAATCCAAAAATTTAATCTCTCGGCAAACAATTCAGAAATAGGTAAAATTTCAATCGATTACTATTTGCATTAAATTAAATTCCTAACATTAAAATTTTCATAATCACGATAATATTTTTGTAACCGTTAACTTTAATAGTTTTGGTACAGTGAATAGTAACATAACGAAGTGGGATAAATAATAATTCCGCATAATTAAATTCCAGAAAAGGGAAATTTTGCATTTTAGGGCCATGCAGGATTATTTTAAATAAAATATTGATTTAGGGCCTATCGTTATTAGATTCGCAGGCACCAGCGTCCCGATAGATTTTGGATGGTGATAGTTTTGCAATACGAAAATCGAGGTAAGTGTACTATCTTCTATATAAATTTGCAAATTTTATTTTCATATAAATCGTGGAAAATGTGTTTATTTAAAAATGGATAATTTTGCGACATATTTGGATCAAGTTGGTTTTAAAGGTGGAAAATGATTTTTGAATCAAGTAGATTTTAAAAGGCGAAAAATGATTTTCGGTAGTAGATTTTAAAAATGGGAAAAGTAATTTAAAAAAAAATGAGGGAAGTGATTTTTTTTTATCTGACTATGCCGTAGTTTTGATCCCGTCAGGAAGGCATGTCTTGCGGGATGGTTATGACCTGTTGGGAAGGTTAGTCCTATTGGTGGTTGATTATTATGACTTGTCAGGAGGGCATGTCTTGCAGGTGGTTAATGATATTATGACCTGTCAGGAGAATTAGTCCTTCAGGTACTTGATGACATTATGACCTGACAGGAAGATAGTCCTGCAAGTGATTGATTATTATAACCGGTCAAGAGGGTAGTCCTGAAGGTAGTTGATGATATTATGACCTGTTAGGAGGATTAGTCCTGTAGGTGGTTGATTACATTATGACTTGATAGGAAGATAGTCCTACAAGTGGTTGATTATTATGACTTGTCAGGAGGGTAGTCCTGCAAGTGTTTGATATTATGACCTATTCGGATGATTAGTCCGGCAGGTGGTTTGATTGACCCATCAGGAGTGCGAATCCAGTGGGTGGTACCCCTACCATTGGGGATAACAAATGGCCCTGGCACTAGTAGTCCCTTTAGATGGCACAGTTGTATATGTAACGGTACCGTCGTAACTCCTAATCATGAGGTAAAAATGATCCTATGGCAAGTAGGAGATGAGATGTAGTGTATTTTATTATACGTTAAGATATTTGGTCTGGTTGATTTAAAATATTTGGATTGGTGGATTTAAAATACTTGGGTGTGGTTTATTTAAAATATTTGAGTTGGAGGTTAGTTATATTTCTTTATTTCATTAGAGATAGTGGAACTGGATTTTCAACATAGTATACAGGTATATTATTATACTTTGAAATGGGGTGTTTAACACTTCTGCTTGTTTTAAATATATTACCCTATTACATTAGTGACAGTGGGACTGAATTTTCAACCTGGTATGTAATTATAAAATATTATATTTTGAAAGCTGGTATTTAACAATTATACTTAGTCCATTAATTATTTTATTATGAAGACAGTACACCAATAAAAATATTTGGTTTCAGGTACCAAGGCTAGGAGTTGGTCCACTACTGGCACTAGGTAGAGTCCGGAGGTAGTGTCCTTTGGGAGTGGACTGGTCAAAGGCGAACCGTAGAAGGTACTATTTTTTAAGAAAAAAAAAAGTTGATAGCGGTACGCTTGCGTTTGAATATGTATACATATTTGTATGTATATATTTGGTTGAGTGGTCAGGTAACGTCATGTCGTTGTCACGCCCGGCCCCGGGTTGACGGGTGCCCGGGGTGGGATGTGACATCCGAAGCCTCCATTCATAGAAATATTCATCAAGACAGTAAAAACTTGGGACAGCCTAGTAAGGAGGTACAAGGCACTCATGGGTTATAATGAGTTTGATTATTTTCCAAGTTTTCCATCCAAAATCTCAATGAGGATCCTTACTTGGAACTGTCGTGGTGCTAAAAATGGCAATTTTTGGAACACCTTTCGGGATATCTTTAACGCAAAAAGGCTTGATATTGTCGTCTTCCTGGAAACTAAGGTTGAAATGGGTTCCATGAGAAATCTCTTCATCTCTTTTGGGCTCATGGCACTACCCACATAGACCTTGTTGGGCAAACGGGGGGCATCTAGGTCATTTGGTATCCTGACATGGTTACTGCCAGCCAGATTCCTGTTACTAGTCAAGTGATCTAAGCAAAAATTTCCATGGTGGGTTATAAGAAGTGGATCTTTTTTGCCGTTTATGGTAACCCAAACCCCAACGTGAAAAGAGAGCTTTGGGCTGAGATGCAGAGTTTCTCATAGCTCAATGATTCTCCCTGGTTGGTTGCGGGGGACTTTAATTATTTTAACACTCAAGCTGAAAAAAGAGAATCCACTAACACCTCTAATATCTACCGTATTAGATCATTCAATTCTAACATTTCTGCTTGTAGGCCGAATGGCCTTGGTGTGAGTGGCTTGTCCATGACTTGGTTTGGGACCAACGTGCATGGCCAAAGCATCAATAAACGGCTGGATAGGGTCCTGGCTAATGAGGCATGGTGTTTCCCCTTCACTGAGGCTAGGGTTGAGAACCTACTGCATACATATTCTAACCATTCTTTTCCCTTAATTCACGTCTTAGATGTTAATTTTTTGAATCATTCTCTCATTTTTAGGTTTGAATCCATGAGGAAAATCAAAACGACCCGCGAATTGACCCAACCCCGTGATTTGGTCCGTCCCAGCCCGCGAGCCCGCGTAAAATCGTTGTCCCAACTCTTTTTTTTTTGTTCTATTTTTCCCTTAGGCCCATATGTTGGTTTCTGATAGGTATAATTTATCTATTTATTCCCAAGCTGGTTTTAGTAGTTTTCGAGTATTTTTATAACGTTTTATTATGTTTTAATAAGTTTTTATTTATTTTGTTATAAACCAGGTATTTGGGATGAAAATGGACTAAAACGGTCCATAAACAAGTAAGTCGGTGGAAGAATGGTAGAAAAAACGAGCAAAAAGATATATTTTTAGAACCTGCATCCACTGCTGCAGCGGTGAACCCACCGCTACAGTGGTGAAAATACAGAGAGTTACTGAAAGCTCCACCACTGCAGCAGTAAAACCACTACTGCAACGGTCACCCACCAGAAGCCTACCGACCTCTCCATCACTGCAGCGGTCAGACGCCAGGTAGTTTAGATATTTTATGATATTTTGTTGATATTTTGGATTCTATAAATATCATTTCTTCTCTCCCAAACACATAGTTAACGTTTTCGGGAGTCTTAGGAGCTCTAAAGCCATTCAACCAAGAGAAGATCATCAAGTTCAAGAGGAGGAAGCGTTCTCGGAGCAGTTTTAGCGTCTGATCTTCAAATAACGGCTAGTCTCATTGTTTCTCTCCTTTATTTCTTAGTTTGGTTGAATATTTTGAATATGTTTAGCATATTTCTAATTGTATATAGGGTTATGGCCATGTGTAGCTAAATATATATTATCTAGGGTTTGATTGTACTTTATGAAAACATTGTTTGAATAAATCGATATTTTTTTAACGATTGTTATTATCTATTCGATTGTGTTTACCGTTTTTCCACATTTATATGCTTGTTTAGATATATTGAGAATAGGGGATTTGACACTCGGGAGAGGTAACCACGAATTCGGACTAGGGTCTAAACACAACGCGACGATCTAATGACCCGGGAGGGCGTTAGAAAGTGTGCAATCTGTGACATTGGGGCGAGACTCATGTGACCAAGTGTCGTATAGTCGCTCGAGTGGGACTTCGACGTTGACGCAAAGTTACATATTCATTCACTTTACACTCGGGAGAGGTAGTGAATGAGATTTTGATACCGAGATTATCGGATAGGATGAATGTCGTTAATATAAATTAGATTGAAACGAACATGTTCAAGTGGACGAAGTTAATCCCTAGGCAATAATTTTCCATAAATGTCATACTAGTATATTAGTATATTAGATTAATTAGTTTAATTAGTTAATTAGTTTAGTATATTAATTTATTAACAAAAACTAAATTTTTTATCGCCTAAATAAAGTTAGGTTATGACAATTACGGTACTCAACGATAATCTACATCAATCCTTGTGGATACGACAACTTTTACTCTTCCCACTCTACTAAACCCGTACACTTGCAGTGAAAATAGCGACGTTTTTATACTCTACTAGTTTTCAAGGCCCATTTTTGTTTATGTTTTTTTGGGTATCTTTAGCTAAAGCCCAATATCATTTTTTATATTGTTGATTTTGGCCAATTAATGGCAATCCATGGCCATTAATTGGCCATGAAAGAGAATATTCATTTAGAAAAAAAAAAAAAAAAAAAAACAAAGCAGAAATTAAGGATGGGCAGCAAAGAGGTTAAGGGGAATTCTTTTGTATTTTTGTTGAGTCTTTGGCAGTAGAGGTTTGGCCACTGTTCTTAGTTTTTTTTAGTGTTTTCTTTTCTTACACCAAAAACCCACTAGATTTTGGCTTTGTTGGATTTGTGGTGTTAATTCTTCAATGAGATCTATATGGAATAATATTTGTAAAGAGGAACAATTCACCTTGAATGGCTAATCTCCTCCTAACCGGGTTAGGATTGTGGTATGTATTTTGTTTTAAAGTAATATTATATTTTTAATTTAATTCTGGATTATATGCAAACAATTATATGATGATGAATATTGTTCTTGAAATATAGTTTAATTGAGATTGAAATTAATCTCGAAATGTTCTTGTAGAAATTTCAATTTTAGATTCAGTTGTTGCTAGAACATTAGATTTAGTACCTGTGGTGTAGATCTAACGATCATATAATCGTATTTTTAGGATTTAATTATTGGTTTGGATGGTTTATACCTAGATTCTAATTCACTCTAGATTAGAGTAACGTAAGAATTACATGTTGAAGAAAAATCATGTCGAATAATAATAAATCTAAACTTTCTGAGTTGTTCCGACTTGTTGTTAGGAATACTCATTTACAAAAATCTGAATTAAAATAAAATATAAGAAAAATATAATTCCAAAATACGAAACCCACAATTCCTAACTCAGATATCTATTCTCATTATTTAGATTTAATATTTATCTCTTTGCAAAACTCAAATTAAAAATCAAAACTCATTTATTCTTAATTAAAGAAAAAATAATTGAAATTAATAGTTACAAGATCGATCTCCGCGGTTCGACACTCTACTTGAACTTGTGTTACATCAGTATCTTAGTACCATTAAAGGTTATTATTTTTTAGCGATCACCTATTGATCCTAAGGAGCATCAATCTCTCATAAAGGTGCCAGATGATGAGAAAATGAAAATGAATCTTAAAAATATGAAGGAAGTTAAGGCTTCAGGACCTAATGGCTATCAGGTTGTGTTCTATAAGGACAACTTGTGTGATTTTGTTAAAAGGTGATTTGAAGATCGATATATGCCTTCGAAAATGAATGAGACACTCATTGTTTTGATCCCCAAAGTGGAGATATCAGAAAAGGTCTACCAGTTTCGTCTTATTAGTATGTGTAATATTCCTTATAAACTGGTTACCAAGATTCTTGTGGCTAGGCTCCTCCTTCTTTTGCCTTCCATTATTTGGCCTTTTAAAGTAGTTTTATACCAGAATGACAAACGACTGATAATATAATCATTACTTAGGAAATGTTACATAAATTGAAAAAATCTAAGAATAATAAGAGAGGTATGATTATCAAAATCGATCTTGTCAAAGCGTATGATAAACTCAGTTGGGATTTTCTTAAAAATACTCTTGAATTATTTAATTTCCATGGAGTTTGGATTAAACTTGTTATGAACTGTGTCAACAAGGCATCCACGAAGGTTTCTCTCCTAACGAAGAGCTCAGACAAGGGGACCCTATGTCCCCGAATTTATTTGTTCTTTGTATGGAGACACTCTCTTGTATGATCAACAAGGAGGCTGACCAACAAAAATGAAAGGGTTTGAAAATAGCTAGAAACAGTTCCATCTTCACCCATTTGTTTTTCGTTGATGATATTCTCCTTTTTGCCAAGGCGGATCATAAAAGTTGTGAGTCCATAATTAATTTGATGACTAAATTTTCTTCAGCTTCAAGGCTTGTTGTAAATCTTAATAAGTCTAGAGTTTTTGTCAACGTTAATTCCCTTGTTGTTAAAGAGATTAGTAATAAATTAAGGATTTTTCTTTGCAAAGACTTGGGGACCTATTTGGGTGCCCTGCTTATCCACGAAAGGTTTAACAACAAGTATTTTAATTTCATTTTGGAAAATATTCAGAAAAGACTTTCCAATTGTAAGGCGTCTAATTTGTACATTGCAGGAAAGGCTACGTTGATTAAATCTAATTTGACTACTATCCCCCTGTACTCGATGCAAACCAATCCCCTTCCTCTTAAACTTTGTGATAAAATATATCAAATTGCTGGGAACTTTCTTTGAGGGGATACAGAGGGTAAAAGAAAATTTCGTCATATTAATTGGGATAGGGTTTGTTCGCCTCATGACTTGGGGGCCTAAATATTAGAAAAGCTAGACTTAATAACAATGTTTTTATGTACAAACTAACATGGAGGATTGTCTCCAATGATAATAGTTTATGGGTGTCTAATGTCTCTCATAAATACAACTTAGAGAAAAACCCTGCATCATGGGTCAAGAGGCAGGGTGGCTCTCATATTTAGAGAGGTATTTATAAGTCTAGGGAGTGCATTTCTAAGGGTTTAAAAAGGAAAGTCGGTAACGGTGTAAATATTAACCTGTGGGGTGATTGGTGGTGCAGAGATAGGCCTTTAGGTAATGAGGAATTACGAAAGATCTATGACCTTAAGGTTTCGGATATTTTGGACGATTCTAGTAGTTGGTATCTTTTTCCAATATTTTGGATAACCAAGTCAACGACATCATGAATTCTAAGCCTCCAATTATACTTAGAGATGATATGGTCATTTGGTTTCCGGAAAGTTCTGAAACTTTTTCTATCAAATCGGCGTACTCTCTCATTTCGAACTTTGAAATTCCTAGAACTCTTTCCAAATGAGAGTGGGTATAGAAACTTAAAATTCCTCAATCTCAAAAGTTTTTTCTTTGGAATTTTTTTCATAAAAGATTGATAACTCATTCGCTTAGAGCGAAATGGTCAAGTGATGTCTCAGTCATATGTGAGCGTTGCAATAATTCCATTGAGTCCTTGGGCCATGTTCTGAGATCTTTCCCAAAGGCTTAGATTATTTGGAATGTTTTCTTAGACAAAGACACTTTAAGGTGGGATCATGGCATAGAGATTTAGGACTGGATTGTGAAGTTCACTAAAGGGAGATCCGTTAAACCTTCTTCTCTTTATTTTTTTCATTGCCATCTTGTGGGAGATTTTAAAAGATAGAAATAAGGAAATGATTGAGGAAGTTGTCCAAGATCCTTCCCTTGTAGCTTCTAGAATTTCTCGATTTGCAGGAGAAATTATGGAAGCTTTCTATCCCAATCAAATTCGAAATGGCTTATTGTTTAATCCTTCCCCTAATTGGCTCTCTCCCCCTGTGGGTTTTTTTAAGCTCAATAAGGATGGAAGTGCTCTTGGAAATCGAGGAAAAAGTGGCATCGGAGGGCCTATCAAACATGTGGACGAATCGTGGAAAATCAGATTCTTTGGTCATCTCAAGTCTTGTACTAGCCTGGAGGCGAAGATTAGAAGTATCCATGCAAGGATGTGCTTGGCGATTACTAGAGCGTTCCCCAGAATTGTGGTGGAATTGGATTCGGAGAAAGCCGTGAACCTTATCAAATGAGAGTGTCCCGAAAGCCATGCTTTTAGAGGATGAATCGTGGAGTGCAAGTATATTATTGAAACCCACGACTTCATGATCCAAGCGACTAGAAGGGTCAATAATAGATGCACTAACTACTTTGCTTGGATGAGAATGAACAGTGGTTCAGAAATGCACTTTCTTGAAGACCCCCCAGAGGGATTGGAGAGGCTTCTTAGTTTCATTGTTTTATGTTTGTTTACCAAAAAAAAAACAATAATCACAAAATCAAATATCTTTGCATTGAATGATTTCTCTTGGTTTTTCACACTTTTGAATCATACAATTGATTTTGTATAGTATTTGTTGTAGCACCTATTGATTTTGTATAGTATTTGTTGTAGCACCTAAGCCAAAAGTTTAACTAGGTAAAATATTTATTTTAAAAGTAATGACTAGTAAAGTAACTAACTAGAAGAGAACAAAGTGCAATTAACCCTAAATAAAATAGTAATAATGTATTTTGGACTCCAAAAGTCTATAAGTTATTAAGTTTAACCACTATCATTAATTAATCAACCAAAACCTAACTATATATATTGCATTAGTAACTAATCAATGAAAGCACCAAAAACTCAAAATCCACTATTTCAACAAAGACATATACCCACTTAAAAATAAGACATGTGAACTATTATAATGGGGTTCTGTTGAATAAAAAAATTCAATTGGACTAAAACTTATGTGGTTTATTTTAATCAAAGTCTTATATATATGGGTTTGTGGCCAAAAAATTTAGTGGGCATCGTGAACCCTTGGAACTTGGGCTTGACACATCTGGATTATGTTGGGCTTGGGTAAGCTCTCCGAAGCTTAGCCCACTTAAAACGCCTAATATAGCACGAATTCCATTTAAGGTAAACTGAAACGATCCTGTATTGGACTACTGCTTTTCTGTTTGGGTTGGGTTGGGTCGGCTTAGCTTAGAACCAGCCCATATATCCTCGTGGGTCCCAACCATTTGGATATTTCTCCGGAAAAGAAAGCGGTGGAATCTCGTAGAACTTTCACGCACAATCCCCTGGTCGATCTCTTCAATACCATAAATATCCGCACTATCATCGTTTCCATTAATCAATTCTGTCGATTTCGCAAATCTATCTTTCATCTGTCGCAGGAAAGCACAAGTCAATCGAGAATGGCGCTGATTCCAAGTTTCTACGGCGGCCGTCGGAGTAACGTCTTCGACCCGTTTTCCCTCGACGTTTGGGATCCATTTGAGGGGTTCCCTCTGTCGTCCGCCGTCGCCAACTTACCGCAAGGCGATCGAGAGACCTCAGCCATCGCCGCCACCAGAGTCGACTGGAAAGAGACACCGGAGACCCACGTGTTCAAGGCAGACCTGCCTGGACTGAAGAAAGAGGAGGTGAAAGTGGAGGTTGAGGATGGGAGAGTTCTCCAGATCAGCGGCGAGAGGAGCAAGGAACAGGAGGAGAAGAACGACAAGTGGCACCGTGTCGAAAGGAGCAGAGGGAGGTTCGTTCGTCGGTTCAGGCTGCCGGAGAACGCCAAGATGGAGGAGGTCAAGGCGACCATGGAGAACGGCGTTCTGACCGTGATGGTGCCCAAGGCGCAAGAGAAGAAACCAGAGGTGAAGGCCATTGACATCTCCGGCTAAGAAAGTAGACGTGTCGGTGGCTGTGGTTCTTGAAGAACTAGACGTCTGCATGTAGTATTTTGGATGTGTGTTCTGAGTTTGCGTTTTTGCGTCATCGTCTGTGGTCTGTAATGAAGTTTGGTTTGTCTTATAAATAAGAGGCTTATGCAAGAAGCGTGTGTTATTCTGCAAATTAAATGAATAGTGGAAGTTTTTACTTCACTTGAAATTTTGTGTTCTCATGTAAATTCCACGTATCTTGATTTCTTGACCTCAGCCGGAGGTCTATTACGGGCAACTGGAGGATCTCACCCCTCTTATTTGAAGAGTCTCTAAAATGGTTAATCAAACACTATTTTGTGAGTACCGGATTTCTTGAAAAATATTTAAAATAAATTTTAGAAAGAATAGAAATGAAAAAAAAAAAATTCAAATAAAACATTTGGAATAAATTTTTGTCAGAAGTTAACAAATAAATTATTCGGTCACAATTTTAATAAAATCAAAAGTTATTAATATAACCAAGTAAAATAAAAAAACTGAAGTCAAAAAATAAAATAAAAAAACAAAAGAACAAATGTTGAGGAAGGAAATAGTCACTTCATTTATAGACATAGTTGTTGAATCAAAAGATAAATCCTTAAATATTTTGGGACATGTACCATTTAGTCCTAAAATATAAAAGAAATTACCAATTACTTCCATTACCTTTTTTTTTATACCAATAAATCCTTTTGTCTTTTTCTAACCAAAATACCCTCACATGAATGTTGAATGTAACATTAAAATTATTTAAAAAAAAATTTGTTTTTTTTTTTATACTATTTTTTTCTGACCAAAATACCCTTCATGTAGATGTTGAATGTAACATCAATTGTTTGTTTGTTTTTTTTTGTTTTTTTTTTAATGCTATTTTTTTCTGACCAAAATGTCCCTCATGTGGATATTGAATGTAACATTTAACACCTGTGAGTATTGAATGTAATATCAACTGTGTTTTTTTTTTTTTTTTTTTTTTTTTTTTTAATGTTATTTTTTTCTGACCAAAATATCCCTCATGTGGATATTGAATACCCCTCATGTGGATGTTGAATATAACATTCAACACCTGTGGATGTTGAATGTAACATCAATTATTTTTTTTTTATTTTTTTTTTTATTTATGATATTATTTTTTTCTGACCAAAATACCTCATGTGGATGTTGAATGTAGCATTCAACACCTGTGGATGTTGAATGTAACATCCATTATTCTCTTATTTTTGTATGCAGAGTAAAATATATATGATATTACATTGAACACCTGTGGATGTTACATTCAACACCTGTAAATGTTGAATATAATATCAATTATTCTCTTATTTTACGTTACGTTTAGTAACGATTTTATCCTAAAATCAAAATTTTTTTTTTTTTTTTTTTTTGGAACATATAAAAGTGACAAAAACTCATAAAATTTGGGGTAAAGCTGTAATTTATGGCGGTGGCGACCTGCGGAGGCGGTGGCAGGCGGCGACGGCGGCGGCTGACAGCAGTGGTACACCAATTTGATGACCTTCCTTCTCGATGTGAAACTCACGGGAGGGCATTTCGGTAAACTCAATCCTGACTATTTTTTAAAATGGGACTAATTGCTGTAAGGAAAGGTGTTGATGGGATTAATTGATGCAATAAAAACGTGTTGACGGGACTAATCGGTGTAAAGAAAAATCGATAGGAGTAGGTGGTAAATAATTTCTCTTTTGGGATTAATAGGTAATTTTCCCATATTTTTTTGATCGTTGTGACGAGCTCCCAATTTTTCGAAAAGGAAAATGATATAAAATATTAATAAGCGTAAAAAGGGAGTTTGTTTTTAAAGTGTCGATTTTCTCAAAAAAAAAAAACAAATACTTAGGCCATTTTAAAATAAGGAGACACCATTTAGCATTTGGTTAAATAGTCTACTGGGGCTCCAAATTTTTTAAAATATAATTTAAAAGGTCTAAGTAAAAATTGATTCAAAAAAATACGATCAAACCAAATATTCATTTAAGAGCTCGGGGGTCAGTTACACACGAGGAAGGTATTAGACACCTCAAGACGCCCATTCAAAAACGATATCTTATGTTCAATTAAGTTCAATTAATTTAGTCCGAACATTCTATTTTATTTGGGAAAAAAAAAATCTTCTTATGAAATCTTCTTAGTATTTTTTAAAAATAAGATGGGACAAATTTTTGTATTTTTTTTTTTTTTTTGAGAATATTCCCCCCATTATGATTTCTTATTAAATATTAAGGATTCGATAAGGATAGTCCCTGGGGGTAGTTTTATATATGTTTCTGAGATATTTCATTAATTTAAATGGACAATTTAAAATAAGTGAATAAGTATGAAAATATGAATGTGAAAATTAACATGAAATGAATTCTATCTTATTTATGCAGAAGTGACCTAAAAAACTACTGATGTGATTTTTATGCAAGAAACGTTTTAACTTAAACATGCCAATGCAAAATAATATGAATACGGGAATTAATCATTGAACAATACATGAATTAATGGGATTATGCATGACAATAATTTAATTATTTAATATATATGAAAAAATGCAAGTAGTGTTCGATACTCATAACGAACACATGTCCATTTAGAGAATCGTTTAGAGTAATGAAAAATGACACTATACCCCAGCCTTCTTGGCTAAGGGGACAAAAGAAAATACAGAGGTAGAAAATATACCCCAACTTATGGCTGGGCAAAAAAGAAATATCAAAGATATAAAATGCGTCCCAGCCTATGCCTGAGGTTTACTCTCAAATGAACAAAGCTTAACAGGTTGCCCACATACCTAAGCATTACACCAAATATCAAGTTTAGCGTAGTTCAATAAATGCCCTTTTAAAGGCAAAACACATACCTAGATGCTCATTTAGAACTTCTGAATTTTTTAGCAACAAAAGTTTTTGATTTAAGTTGGCGGGAAGGCGAGAGGACCTAGTGATAAGGAAATTCATGCTCTCATCCCTTTGAGATCCCTATAAGTGAACAAGAAAACACTTCCAACACAAAATCTTAATTTGAAAAAATTGGTCACCTTTGATGACTCGTAATTCCATCATCTCATTTTCTGTTATAGTCACTCGACTAACGGCGCTTGATTTTCTCGAGTTGATTCGATGAGATTCTTTTATTTGAATTTAGAAATTTTGTTTTCCAACTCAGAGGCAGGGCCCAACATACCTTGGGGTGATTCAATGAGACACTTTTTTTTTTTTTTTTTTTTAATTCAGAGACTTCACTTTTTAACTCAGGGGAGGGCCCAACATGCCTCATAAAGGTCTCCATAACTTGGTCGACTAGGTTCCTATTTTTCCAGACTTCTAGGTGTTTCAATGCTTGGAGTTTTAATACTCCTGCATGCTTTGTATTTTCTCAAGTCCTGTAAAACTGATTTAATCCAAAAAATGGGCAAAATATCAAAAATTACTAAAACGAGTACCTTCAATATCAAATATGATTTTCTATGAGATCTTGAGTCGAATTGCAGAGAAATATGGTTCCAATAAACTTTCAAACTACGACTAAAGTTTTTTTTTCACAAATTTGGATTCCATTTAAATCCATCAAATTTTGATTCGAAGAAACGTCATTTTCCAGCTAAATTGACCCGAGATAGAAACCTTAAACAAATCAATCTATCATCTTTCTTTTTTCTTCAAACATCTTCTACATTTGCACCAATGCTTCTAGCTTGGTTACCCCCATTTTTTATTTTTCCTTATTCTTTTGGGTTTTTTTTTTTTTTTTGAAATAGATTATCAAAGTTATAATGATTAAAGGGCAGCCGAGCTTAGAAATGAACTTGATATTCTTTACGAAATTGAGACTTTCTTGTAACGTTTGAGATCTTCTTCATTGGGATCATTGTCCTAGAATGATTGTGCTATTTTTTTGCCATTGGGTCCGATGACAAGTGAACCAGGATGTTTAAACCCGATTTTATCAAATCACTAAAGGACAACCAGAGACAGCTTGATCAACTTGCAGCAATATATCAAAGCATATTCAAGGCAATGGATGCTAATCTTTCAAATCTTCTAGTGCTCTGGAACTTCTGCCAGATTCAGTCAAAGGCCTTTTAGATCTCACCATGGTTTGGAAAAATATAATCTTTCTTTATTTCTATTCCCATTGGATCGTGGTCGAGATTTGTATTGAAATCACACTTTCACAACCTTTCTCAATCACATCACATACAACATATGTAGGCAATTTTGGGTACTTGAAAAAGTAAGATTCAAACATTTAGACCATAATTTGGATAAAACGGTATTGCATTTATTGAAATTTAAAAATACAATACAAAGCAAATAATTTTCCATCCAAAAGACCAACTGGATGGAAAAGTGAGTACACGAAAACGTCCTTATTTAAGCAAAACACCTATCAAATTGAAATTAAACAAGGACCCCAATTTTTCTATCCTTTAGATTTTTCTACTCAAGCCTCGGGCACATGACTCACTCTCATCTCTACCAATGTTTTGGTAAAGATCGACTTCATTAGTCCATAAAGGTGTATGTTTCGGCAGCTGATTCAATTATCAATTAGGCGTAACGGACTCAATCTTTTTGTTGGGAAACGTGAGAGCCCCAATCATATGAACTCTTGGATTTTGTCCTTTAATTGAAAGAAATGCTCGGTTGGATGTCCTCTGGCTTCTGAGTGGTACTCACAGAAAACATTTGAAAAAGAGGCTTTACTTCCAAGCTTAGGCTCATAGGATGGAAGAGGCGTCAACATCTCTTGCTTCAAACGATTCCAGTACAGCTCAGTGATTATAACCAGAAAGTCTAGTGGTTATTTTTATCATTCCGAAAGTTTTCCCCAATAGCACGAATAGGATAGCTTGGGTAGTATTGGATTCCTGACTTTAGGGTGTGGTTAAAAATTTGAGGTGAGGGATTTTGTTTTGGTTGATATGTATGGTAAGCGGGGGTTTGGTAGGTTTGAGAGTAGTATTAGGAAATATGGATTTGGTAATGGAGAGGTACTTCTGGTATTGATAGTAGCATGGACGGTTTTGGGAATATGGCGAGTTCCGAGAGTAATTTTTGTTTTAACTATTTTTAGGGAGATGGTTACTGTATTGGTTGTTTTGGTGAGGGGTTTGCTGGAGGGAAACAACGATGGATACCTCATTCTATTTCTTCTTTAGTAGGGCTGATCTCTTTGTCAGATTGGGCAAGGCCCCTTCAATTTTTTAACTCTTTACTCTTTTTTCTATCATATCGGCTTGCTTGATCGCATCGCCGAAGGAAACCACCTCTATGATCGAAAGGCCCTAATGGAATGACATCACCTGAATTAACTTGAATATCTCTAACTGGGCCTCCTTGCTCAATCTAGGGATAACTTTGGCAGCCTATTCCCTCCAACGGGCGGTGTACCTCCAAAAACTCTCATAATTTTTTCTTTAGTATCGGCTATAGGGTATAACGGTTTGGCACAACATCCTTGTTGTCCACATACTGCTTGCAAAATGCCTTTACCAGATCCTCAAAGATCTTGATTTGTGATTGGTCTAGGGTCATGTACTAGTTGAGAGCCGATCCATTCAGTGATCGCGAAAACATCTTCAAGCAAAGATCCTCATTCTGAGCATGAACTCCCAACTCCTCTTTATAGATGCTAACATACCATTCTAGGGGGCCAATAGCGTCATATTTCATGAACTCCAGAACTACAAAGTTTTCTAGATACACCACCTAGAGCGGTGTTGACAACTCTATGTATATTGCTTTTTTGGATGGCTTCTCCCTTTCCAATTCTTCCACAATTTTCTCCAATTATTCCATTTTTAGAACCCAAGCCAGAGAGGGTCTATTCTCTTCCTCTATTTTTTCGGTTTCGATGATCGAGCCCGGTTGATTGGCGTTCAAATCATTGGGCGAAGCAACAACTCTCTCCGGGTGAATAAGAATCTGCATTGCAGAAGAGGCCAGGCCATCGGGTGAGGCTTGGTAGACATGCCCCTGGCTGGTATATGTCGACGCTCTATAGGCAAAGGGATAAAAGCCCATCTGAGGCCCCCAATAGACGAGCAACACGAAGTTCAGGCGGGTATGGTTCGGATTCAACATGGGCATGGTTCGAATTTGGTATTGAGTTCTCCATCCCGAAACTTAGAGGGTTTCCATTGGCGATTCAGTCATGAGAGTTCCACTATACGGGGGAACAAACACCCCCTGAGGTCGTTGGTTTAGTTCGTTAATATTTTCCATCAATATGTCAATAGTCTCTTGCATCCGAGCTATCTGGGCTGTACGGGGAGATTCGGGATTTCCTTTGGATATCATCCTAGAAAGAGTCTGGGACCAATTACAATTGAAGACCAGACTTCGGATGGAAAGAACTAGAATAATTTTTCTGGGACCAATTTTTATGTCTTGTCTTATTATTACAACAAGCACATTCATTAGTCCATAGGGATCTTAAGTAGCCTTAAAACCCATATGAGTTTGAAGTTCTCAATTCCGATGACGACCAATCAAAACAAATAATGATTCATGAAAATTATTTCGTTACTTAATCAATATTGGAAACTTTGAACTCATTTGGTTTTTAAGACTCTCTACGACATCATCAATTCATCAAGTATAAAGTCCCCTTCAATGTCTTGTATCATAGAATTTCGATGGGACAATATGGATACAAGACAACTGTACTTGTACCGGAGGATTTACGACAATATAAAAGCTATAGAGAAAAGAAAGATGAAAAAAAAAAAAGAAAAAAAAAAAGAAAAAAAATATCACAACTTATTTACAAAATGAAGGGAAAATGTAACAAAATAAAATTTAATATTCGGACATGATATTAGGCTCAACCATTTAATTATCCCCAATGGAGTCGCTAGCTGATGCGTCCCAATTTTCTAAAAAAGAAAAGGATATGAAATATTAATAAGCGTACAGAGAGAAAGGTTTTTCAAAGCGCCGATTGTATGATCTGACTTTTACATATGCATGTTTTTATTTATATTTTAGAATATTTAGAAAATAATAGGGTCTATTATGTTATTTAAATTTCACTTTAAAATTTTTAAGGGTTATTTTGGGATTTAAAATTAGATTTTAAAAGTTTTGGGGTTAATATATTAATTTTAATTTGACTTTAAAAGTTTTGGGGATTAATTTACAATTTAAAATTTTACTTTTAAGAGTTTTAGACTTTTAATAAATATTTATAAATTTATCTTGGGCTATTGGTGTAATTAATTATCTTAAGGAGTCATATATGTAATTAAAAATAATGATCACTTTATCCTTACCAAAAAAATACAATGGAATTGATAAAAGAAAAAAAATTAAAATGGGAGAAAACATGGCCTCCCTCACATCAAGCCACCAAACATAATAATAATAATAATAATAGTAATAATAATAATAATAATAATAATAATGAAATTTTAGGCGGTTTGCACCGCTTATATATATACACACTAACATGATTCATTGATTTGGGTTCTATTAATTATCTCTCTCTCTCAAGCACCATCTCATGATCTCTTTCTCATTCATTTGGTAATCCACTATTTCTCTCTTCTTTGTACTCATATAATGTGTGTGTATATATAATGTGTCTATGTATATATATACGGTAATATATATATATATATATATATTAGATTTATAATTTTAATAAAAATATTTAAATTATGAAAATTTTAATTTATAGTAAAGATTCTAAATTGTATCAAAATGATAATTTTTAACATTTTGTTGACTAATAAATATTATTAGCAGTTGGATAATATTTTTCTGTAAATTAAATTATTAAATAAAAAAAAAATTGTAATTATTGTTATAATATCTTATACGATTAATATTGATTTAAGAAATTGAGTTTTTAATAAATTCCGTATAATTAAGAAAATTTGGGAATGAGAAAAATGACATATCATTTCATACATTTCATGTATTTCATGTCATATTAGATTTATTTAGTTAAATTCTTAATTTAAGCCCTATCGTTTTTAGGTTCACAGGCGACACCGACTACATCAGTGTTACGGCGATAGCGTAAATAGCGGTGCGAATATTGAGGTGAGTGTACTGTCTTCTATGTAAATTATTAAATTCTATTCCAGTATTAAATTTTGAAAAAGAAATTTTTTATTAAAATAGATGATTTTATAACGTTATGTGGATCAAGTAAATTTTTTATTGTGGAAAATAATAATAATTATTATTATTATTATCTGATAATGCCATAGTGTGATCCCAAAAAGAGGGCATGTCTCGTGGGATTTATTTGTCCTAATAGGAGGGCATGTCCTGTAGGACGTTGTGTTGTGACCTGACAGGAGGGCAAATCCTACAGGTGGTGGTGGTAGTTGTTGCTGCTATTGACGATGATGATTATCATCATGATATGGTGGTTTATACCACGTGTTAGCTCCTACCAATGGAGATATTAAATGACTTTGACATTGATGACAACCTTAAATTGTACAGTTGTACAGATTACGATATCGTTATAACTCCCGATCATAATGTGAAACTATCCTATGACTAATAGGAAAGTATGCGTGTGGTATTTTATCATATATGAAACTAATTTGATTAGTTGATTTAAATGCATTTATTTTATTATGATGATAGCTGTGAAATTTTATTTCAGCTTAGTATATGGTTATATTTATATTCGGTTTTGAAAAGTAGTGTTTGATAATTATGCTTGATACGCAAATTATTTTTATATTATGAAAGTAGTACACCAATAAAATATTTTGTTTTAGGTACTCCATATAGAGACGAGTCGACTATTGGTGTTAGATAGGGTTAGAGGGTGGTGTGATTTTTGAGACAATCGGGGTCGTTGTTAGTAATCGTTACAGAAAAGTTGGATAGGTATAGTTGAATTTTAAATTAGTAAATATTAATATTTATGCTAGTTGACTATTAGTTTATATTTATCACTTGTTGGGTAATAGTAAGTCGAGGTCACATCTATTATTATTATTATTATTATTATTATTATTATTATTATAGTGATACAGCGGAAGTGTGGTAGTGAAGTGATTCGTCTTTTACATTTACTTCTCCATAACAAAAAAAAAAAAAAAAAAGAGAGAGAGAAACCGAGTGGCGACCTTGAAAAACTGGGTCGTTACACCAATTTTCTCAAAAAATACTTAGGCCATTTTAAAGTAAGGAGTCGACGCTTAGCATTATATTTAAATAAGGTGTTAGGTCATCGAATATTTTTTTTAAAAATAATTTAAAAAGCCTAACTAAAAATTAACTTCAAAAAATATCGTCAATCAAATATTTATTTAAGAGCTCATGGGTCAGTTACGCTCGAGGAAGGTGTTAGGCACCCCAAGATGTCTGTTCGAAAATAGTATCTTATATCTGATTAAGTCTAATTAGTTTTAGTCCGAACGTTTTATTTATTTTGAAATTTTTTCCGTCTTATGAAATATTTTTGGTGTTTTTCAAAAATAAGATGAGACAAATTTATTTTTTTTGGGAATGTTCCCCCCAGTGTAACCTCTGATAGGTTGAAATATACCTATCTACTTCTAAGTCAAATTTTGTAGTTTTTGAGTGTTTTAGTAATATATTATGTCGTTTTTGTTTGTTTTTATATAAATCAGGTGTAAGGACGTTAACGAGCTATAAACGAGCGAAACGGTAGAAAAATGGTGAAGAAACGATGAAAGAACAAGGTTTCAAGAACAAAAAACCCACCGCTGCAGCAGTTAGGCCACCGCCACGGTGGTGTGAATGCTGAAATGGTTGAAATTTGCACAAGTCCCAACACTACGGTGATGAGAATGCAGGGAGAATTGTGCAGACTTCACTGCCATAGCGGTGATCCCACCTTCATAACGGTGAAAGATCAGAAAGTTTAGGGCTCGGCCCACCGCCGCAGCGGTGAGCTAGCCGACATCCCCACCGCCGTGGCAGTCAGCTCTGTACAAAATTAAGATATTTTCAGATATTTTTGGACCCTTGCACCTATAAAACTTGTTCTCTCACTTACAAAGGACGTCCCTGACATTCCTAGCATTAGACACTTTATTTTTGGCCATTCTTGAAGAGCTCAAAGAGGATATTCACATATCGGAGAAGAGGAAACACTTTCGGATCGATCGTTGGCGATAGTGGATCACTCCACTTTAAGATTTGATCTTTCTTTCTTTGTTTCTATTTTTGTAATTTAACATTTTATTGTGAATGATGATGAATCCCTCTTGTTTTATAGTTTTAGTGGCTAAGATCATGATAGGCTAGATAAATATTATTTAGGGGTTGTTGTAATTCATGTAAATACTTGTTTGCTTGAATATATATTACTTTAATGGTTATTTGTCTAAATCCGATTGTGGTTATCATTCTATTACAATTTTAATATGTTTGTCAATGTATTAGGGTTGGTTTTGAGAATACGGGGTTTGACACTGAGGAGAGGTAACCTCGAATTCGGATTAGGGTAAACACATCGCGACGTTCTAACGACCCGGGAGGGCGTTAGAAAGTGTATAATCCATGACATTGGGTCAAGACTCATATGACTATGTGTTCAAAAAGACGTTCGAGGGGGACTTTGGCGTCAACGCGAAATCACATATTCATTCACTAAACACTCGGCAGAGGGAGTGAATGAGTTTAAGATACAAAGATTGTTGGATAGAATAAATATCGTTATTGTTAACTAAACGAAGTCAAACATATATTAAGTAAATGAAATCAATCCCTATGTAATCAACTTAATTAGAACTAACCCAATAGTCTTTAGTTTAACTTAGATTTTAATAAGTTTAATTTAAAATATTTCTTGAACCGTCGGGATAATATAAGACTATGCAAATTGCGGTATTCAATTATTCAAACACTTTTCTTAGTGTAACGATATCTGATCTTAAAGATCCATTATACTAAAACTTGACCTTGTGCACTTGCGAGTGAGTCAGACGTGAGCATAAAAAAGTTCTCGTACAACCTCTTATTTAAAAAAAGAAAGAAAAGAATTCGGTAAGGATGGTCCCCACTGGTAGTTTCATATATGTTTTTGAAAGATTTCTTTAATTTAAATTGGTAAACTAAAATAAGTGAATAAGTATGAAAATATGAATGCAAAAATTAACATAATATGAATTCTCTCTTATTTATGCGAAAGTGACCTAAAAAACTACTTATGTGATTTTATGCAAGAAATGTTTTAACTTAAATATGTCAATACAAAATGATATTCATACGAGAATTAATTGGGGACCACTACATGAATTAACGTGATTATGCATGGTAATAATTTAATTATTTAATATACATGAAAAAGTGTAATTAGTGTACATGTCCTGACTAAACGAGAAGAAGTGGCATCGATTATGAATTTTAAAACAACTTATATGTGTGAAATGTAGAAGGTGTAAGTAGTAAAAGTGTCCCAAACATACCATCTAAACAATACCAGAAATAAATATGGATTATAAAATCTAAAAGAACTTATATGTAATGAAATATAAAAAATATATAAGTGGTGAAAGTATCCTAAACATGCCTTCTAAATAATGCAAATGATGATATCTATTAAAAGTTTGCCCAATTAATTCAAAGAAATCCCGATTTGAAAAATTTCCTCAAATTCTATGGAGATGAGAATCAAGGGAAGATCGCAAAAACAAAGTTTGTCAAAATTGATCTTTTTGAAACTTAAGCGGAATTCCATGAAAAAGTTTATCGAGGGAAGAAATTTCTTAAAATCGAACTGTTGGCCCAAAGAGCTGCCCAAGAGGGGAGGTCAATTGAGTAGTTATCAAATTTAAATAATTAATTCCTTTAAACATAAAAAATCAATTTCCCTAAATAGATTATTATCTTTATACGCAGCAAATATGTGTTTAATACTAAGTGCACACCCCAAACACAATATAAAGAGTAAATTAATGCAGCACACAAGAATTTATTATGATTTAATCAAATTAGTCTTGCCTACGTCCAATCTCCTTAGCTCCATGGAGATTCGCAATCCACTAAATCTCTTATTCCTTTACCAGGTAGGAACCAAACCCTTAGGTGGCGTTTAGTTAGTGTTCTCACATTTCTCAGCCCAACTGGGATGGTTTGGGTTGGGTTGAGTTGAGAATTTTGTTTCCTACTGAGAACAGAATTGCATTTGGTAATGACAATTTTTTTATTTTTTTTTTGTACTGGGAATGAAATCACGTTTGGTAACCATATTATTCTGGAATTATTTTTTCAACAATGAATTCATCATAACAAACAACAAAAACACAAAAAACAAACAATACACCAAACCAAAACAAGATCAATCACATAACAATTCAAAAATACGCAATATATAAAATCACTCACTACAACATTGATTAGAAATAAAAATCATCCAACTTCAACCGCAAATTGCTTCAATGCAACTGAAGAAAATCATAGCAACTCAACTCAATTCATGATTCATCCAATTCACTTTGAAACCATAGCAACTACAACTCAAGAAAATCACTCACTACAAATTGATTCGAAATCGAAAAATTCATTGACAAAATCATTCACTGCATATTCGTTGACGAAATCATTTACTGCAACTCAAGAAAATCATTCATTGCAAATTCGTTGACGAAATCGAATTCTCGAACAAAATCGATTTTTTTAACGAGCAACAAAATCGATTTCGTTCTAGAACCCTAGTTGCCCAATCGATTTCGTTCATCGATTCATCATTGATTGGTTTCGACGGTGGCGAATTGGAGAAGAGCTGAAGAACAGTAACACAACGCTCCAATCCCTCTTTGATTTTTATGGCAACGACAACGGTGATGGAGAGACGACGGCGATAGAGAGACGATAAAGAAGACGAAGGTGATAGAGAGACGACGAAGACAATGATTGAGAAACAATGATGATGGTTTCGACGGTAGTGAATGGCAACTAGCGAGGAGTTCAGCGAAGAGAAGATGGAGGAGAATAGTGAGGAGGAACGAAAGACATTAGAAATGTCAAAAATAAAGGGTTTCTAAAATGCGTGGGATAAAGTTCGAATAAGGGGTCTTATTAACAATTACAAAAATTCTTAGCATGTCCCTAAAGTTGGGTTCAGTTTTTTGGGCACAAAAAAATAAGTTTTTTTATTTTATTTTTCATTTCCTTAGGATTTTGAGAATCAATTCTCATTTTTTGGGTTAGATTAGGTTGAGTTTTGTGTTGCCAAACGCGTTCCCAAAAATCAATCCCAAAATTTTTGAGTTAGATTAGATTGAGTTGGAATGAAAACACTAACCAAACAGGGCCTTAAAATCTCGATTTTTACCAAATTCAAGACTAACCTAACTATATTACAGGAAGAACAATACTTAATCCTTTTAACAAGATAAAGATTAAACCTACTACTCCCACTTATATTTTCTCAGTTTTAGGAAGAACCTTTACAATCACTCAATTCTATTACAGGGAGAATCAAAACCTAATTATTTTCAAATAAAAGAATAACATAATTTTTTTGCAGAACAAAGATCAAACCATAGTTTTTTTCACAGGAAAAAAATCGAAACCTAACTACCCCGACTAGACTCCGTCCCAAACGTGTCTAGTCCACTCAAACTCACAAATACAAAAAAATATGAGTTTTTTCCACAGGGAGCTTCTACCACCTCAATACATATATACTCGATTAATATCCCGAATAATTATTACGTGATAGATACAGTGTGAGAGAATTCAAATCTGATTAATAAATAAAGTAGGTAGCACAAATTTAGCACGTAATCAGATAATCAAACGAAAATCATTTAAACAAGATTTTCATGCTTTTAAGTTTAAAATGATTTTCTAATCAATCTTAAACCAAACAATCAATAAAAATATAATTTCAAATTAAACATTAAAATTTGAATAGATTTCACCAGGAAACACTAAAAATAATGATATAACAGCAATAGAACTCAAATAGGTGACGCAAACCACAAGCGCTTTAGATCAAGAACTTAGAATAAATCTCTCACAAAAATCTTACCGTAAATATTACTTTTAAAATAACTCAAATTGATTGTTCTTGATGTTCTCAACTCAATTCTCGCAGGTTTATTTTAATAACAAATATCAAGCCCTCCAACGGCTAATTTTACAATGATATGCCATTTAATGATACTCTTAGACCCCATATATGATAACCTTTCATTTCAAGTGTATTTCACTTAAAAATAACTTTCAATTCCCTCATATAAATCCATAAAACTATTCTCAATTTAAAACCATAGATATAGAAAGTATTAAATCATTTAAATTAGGAGAATCTCAAAATATATGGACAAAATCAATAGGGATAATATAATAGGTTGATAATATCTCAATTAGATTCAAATCCCCCAAATCTCTCTCTTAGAATCATAAAAAATGGATAGTTTTGACCAAGATACCAAATCTCCTGAAATCTCAACTGACTCAGTCGGGTGACTGAGTTCCACAAGTCGGTTGACTGACTTGTTCAGCTCCAGTTTCAACCATTGGCTTAAGGCCAATCGGTTGAATAATTGAATTAGAGTGATCCATTTTTCCTTCAAATCACCTACTAACTCAAACGGTTGACCGACCCTCTTCATTCGATTGATTGATTGGATCAATGTGCTCACTTCCTTCATTAATTCAGCCACTATTTCAAACGATTGACCATCCAATTCTATTTGGTAGACCGACTGGACTAGTAGCACCTCATTTTAACTCTGAAACTCATTGTTTGATTTGGTTAACCGATTACTTTTCTCGGTTGACCAAATTGACCAAAAAATTTAACTTTTTACAAACATATTTTCCAATTAGGCCAATTATCAATTTCATTTCACATAAGGAACACATACAATATTTTATTTTAGGATTTTGACGTTATCACTTCCTATCATAACACACATATAAATAACTCATTTAAAGTGTTGTGTGTGATTCTAATTCGGATTGCATTAAGAGTATATAAGTAGAGAGTTGTTTTTACCTATTTTTCTTCAAGATCTTCAAAACTCTTCACATTTTCATTACGCCCATCTTGCACCCTTTAATTTTCTTCATGACGTCTTCTTCTTAATCATATGCATGGAACTATAAATCTAAAACACTCGATAAAACCATTAGTTCCACAAAAAACACCAATACTTAATTGTTCATCAAAATTTTGGATTCAACACAAACATTTCTAAATTTCACTCTACTTGGGGAATTAAAATGGGGTCACAAAAAATTTTCCCACGATTTATCGAATCATCGGATTCATTCTAAAGCTCGTAAGGATTAATTCCTACAAACTAAGATTTTATTATTTTTTTGGATTTTTATGTATTTTTTATTTTTTTTATATCAAGAAAAAAAAATAAACAAAAAAAATAAAGAATGAAATCATTCACCTAACACTCAGGGTTAAGTTTAAATACGAGAAACCTATCCTGACATTTTCATCAGAACATATTTATATTTTGAGACATTTTGAATCGTTGGATCGAATATCTGACGGTTGAGATTACACCTGGAGACATTTTATATTTGAGACATTTTAGACCCTTGGATCGAATATTTAACGGTCGAAATTGAATGATACAAGAGACATTTTTAGCCCTTAGATCATATTAGATCAAGGGTTGAAATTAATTTTCTTAAAAATATGAATTAACAACCTACAGAAAATCTCTCTCGAAATATCATCAACCACCCCAAATCTCGCTGAACAAATCTCTCCCCTCCCGAAAATACTCTGACGCCTTCATCTCTATTAGCCTACTCTCATTCATGAAAATTTTCTTCTGAACATTGTTTTATCCGCCACGAACTTCTTTCCCAAACGAAATTTGCCATAGTTCTCCGCCACGAACGCCACCGATGCTACTATTTCTCTCTCTCTGTGCAAATCAACATTTGATTACTACTGCTACCACCGTTTGGAGCCTCAGAGCCGCGACCAACACCACCTCCGCCACCAGACTTGCCACCATCCTTCAACTCCAAACGCGCCGCCACTGACATCACATCTGTGACCACCAAACATGCCACCACGATCGAACGAGCTGCCAACACCACCATCGCCCTATGTGAATCTTCCGCAACCTTTGGTAATTCTTCTCTCTCTCACTTAGGTTTTCTCTCAATATGGGTTCAATATTTTCATATTTGGGTTCCACTTGAACAGATTTGGGTTTGTTTTGACCAGATCTATCTCCAATTCTGGCGACGTTGAACATTGCCATCCCTCTATCGATCCATTTAGGTATCCATTCGATCTTTTCTCCCACATAATCCTCTTTGCTCCATCTTCACCGGCAGTGATCCACCTGAGCTCTCATCTCTCTTCTCTAGCCCCACATAACTCGAAGTTGTTTCTTCGATCGAACAAAAGTAAACCCTACTGACATCAATTTGATCTCCCTAACAAATCAGATGCTCTACTATGACGGACACTGCTATCTAAGATCCAATTGTATTCTTTCATTTTTGATTTCATTACATCGATTTATGCCTGTGGTAGAGGAAATAGAAATCATGGCAAAGGAAATGGAAATCATGGCAGAAGAAATGGTTTTGGGAGTTTCAGGGGATCGATCGATGAAGAGGCACTAGGATGGGCTGCGATTGAGCAAAAAATTCTTGAACAAATTGAAGGGTCTGAATGATAAGTAAGTTTTTCTGTTGTGTTCCCAATAGAGAATTAAAAAAATGTTTTCTTTTTGTTCCTATATTTCGGAGGGGTCTAAAACAAAAAAAAAAAAAAAAAGTTTTCTTCTTACAAAATGTGTAGTGGAATTCATCTATATGTTGAGTTTTGTTTTGTTTATTGTTTAATAATATTAGAAGGAAATGAGCAAAAGTATGGGAGTGTGCATGAAAAGCTCAAACAGCTTGGAGATCTGAAGGCATGAGCTCATAGTATATTTGTATTATTGAAGTATTGGTCTCAAAATTAGAAAAATAAATGCTTAAAAGAAGCAACAAAATCATTTCAGTCCTAGCTCCATATGTAGATGTGTGTGTATTTTTTTGTGTATGCTTTAATTTAACGGGTTCGATTGCCTTCGTTTGCTGTTCAATGTAGTTTGGAGAACAGATGTAGGTTGATGGAGGAATTGAAGTGAGCCGACGCAGTAGTGGTAACCTACACGTGTGATCAACCTACAATACTCAATCACATCACTACTTTCTGGCTTTTGTAACTTCATCGATTAGAGGTACGCATCTTCAGATCACGGCTTAAATAACATTTTCACTAATGTCTCCGTGTATTTGCTTTGATGTATAATGCATAATGTAGTCTCTGTATAGTTTTATAATTCAAAGTACATCATAAGGTTAATTTTCATTTTAATTTACGGTTGTGGATGATGAGTTACTCTTAAGTAAATTCCAACGCAACCCCTTACCCATGAATAATATACCGGTAATTGTTGTTGGTTGCAAGCTAGATTTGCTAGATGAGCAAGATCATATGAGCATGGAATTAATGATGACACCAATTATGCAACAATTTCGGGAGATTAACTTTGCACAAAATGTTCTGCTAACTTACTTCAGGTTAGAAACACTTTGTTTACCTCTGTATGTTTGCAACATTAAGCAATAATCAATACATGAGAGTACATTCATAAAATTGTTCTTTGTCTTTAGAATTCATTGTTCATAAATGTGTTTTTACTCTTGATGGAGTTTCGTAGGTGTCGTTTGGTTGGTGTTTCTATTTTTTGTTTCTACTTCCAATAAATTGGGATGGGATGGGATGAGAATTTTGTTTCCGTTCTGGAGTATTCCGGAAAAAGAAATATGTTTGGTAACAACCATTGTCTTGAAATTGTTTCTTTTAATTTATGAAAACAGAAACAAGAAATATTTTGATAGCAACATTTGTCCTTTTTTTTGGTGGCATACGGGCTAATGGTGGCCGGTGGGCTGATAGCAGGAATAGTTTTTTTGGGAGTGAATAAGAATCAACATTTTATTGTTTCTCGAGTTCTTAAGGAATTCAGGAAATAGTTCAAAGTTACTCAAAAAATTATTTAAAAAAAAAACTTTAAAGAGTTATTAATGGTTTTTCGAATTGAATTTTGAAGAAAGTTTATTTCTTTTAGTGTTTTTAAAGAACCTGATGTATAAATAGATTCATCCGAAATCTCAAAGAAGAATTGGTCGGGTGATTGATGATGGTTGTTTTTTCCTAGGCAGAAGTTGGGACAGAGTAAATTTTGTAATTTAGAGATTCAATTGTATTTTCAAATATCTTTTAAAATTCAACGGTGCTTAAGAAAAATGAGTTGTGAACTATTTACTAGGAACAAAAATGATTTCCATATTTTTTTGGGAGCAAAACTTACGTATAACCATCTGCTGTTGTCGCTGTCACATCTATCTCCTTTGGTTTTGACTAATGATCTTGCTTTTTGGTCAGGTTCAGGACAATAATCAAATTGACGAAGCAAGGGAGCTGAGTGGACTGTAACGAGTAGAAGGTTAGTGCACACTATCGACCATGTAGTCATTTAGTCTAAATGTTGGATTTGATTATTTGTGGATTGTTTTATTTTTTACCGGTGATTCTAGGTGATGAGTTGTTTGGTTGTGTTTCTGTTTCTGTTTCTGTTCCAAAGTTTTGCATTGTTAATTCTCAAACCAAAATACAATTGTTCTGATAAATTTGTTTCTGTTCCCAGAATTTAAGTAGCAATTTTGTTTCTATTTTCAATGTTTTAGGAACATATTGAAATTTGCAAAAAATGTTGTGTTTCCAGTTTTGGAAAACAATGTTCCGAGATTTTTTTAACGTACTGTTAGAGATTTTTTTTTGTTTCTTATTTACTGTTTTGTTCCAATTATTTTTGTTCAGCATTTTTGTTACCATATTTTTGTTTATTAAACATTTTCGTTCCAATATTTATGTTTGTTTAGCGCTTTTGTTTTCATAATTATTTTTAATTAGTGCTTTTGTTACCCTATTTTTGTTTGTATTCCCAAAAATTGCAAAGAAAAACTATATGTTTCTCCTTTCGTCCTCCAATTTTAGAACAATTTTTCAGAACAAAACATAAGGGTTGCTCAGGTGTTGTTTGAATTATTGATTATTGATGTTCAACTATTAGATACTAATCATGTTCTCAAGTGAATTAGATTCAAAATGTTGCGTATACAGAGGATATTATTTCAATCCTTTTTTTTTTTTTTTACCTTGTGCCTTGATTTATTGTCTTGATTGTAGATTATTTGGGTACTGCCTAATTAGCCAAGACAAAGTAGCCTCTCTCCAAACATTCTGAATTGTGACATAGGGAATTCATATGTACTTGCTTCTATAGAATTGATTTATTTTTTTTGGATAGGAATAGTGAATTATAAATCAAATATGATAATTTGTTATTTTTTTTATTAGGTGTCCACAATAGTTTCATATCAGACTATTGAGAACTAATTTTAAAAAATATGTTTCCCATTTTGAATTTACTATTTGTGAATCCTGGTTATTTTTATTTATTTTTTCTTAATGACTATTTCATTCCTATTATTTTTGTTCAGCCTACCTGTTTCCTTATTTGTTTTTAAAAAACAAATTCATCAGGTTCATGATTCTAATCAAATTGACGAAGCATGCGAGTTGATTGGACTATAGTGAGTAGAAGGTTAGTGCACATTATCGACAATGTAGTTGGTGATTCTGCCCCCTTTGCTGTTTTTCAAAAAATCTACAATTGACCACCTTCCGGAAAAAAAAAACTATTATTTCTTCTTAATGCTAAAAAGTGGTAAAATTAAACTTTCTAGATGGACAAAATTATTATTTAATTTATTTTTTGTTTATTTTATCTTTAATAAAAAGAATAAGATTTTTTTTTTTTACTTTTTTTTTCTAAAGAATGGAGCGAGAATGAGGGTTAGAGTCAGCAAATGCTAATTTTTACTTTTCATTTTCTAAATTTTAAATTTAAATTATAGAATTAGAATGTAATTAATTTATTTTATGTTTTTTGAAATGAAAATATGATTGTCTAAAGAATATCAGGAGGTGATTTGTAGGTTTAAAACAGAAAGTAGACCAAAGGGAAGTTAATATTCGAGAAGTGGGAGTATTGTTTGGGTATCAATTTTAACTGTAATTTGCTTTGGGTTTAATTTAAATATCAATTAAAGTTGATGATATTTTTTTAGTTTTTCATTAAATTATTGAGAAATTATTGTAATATCTTCTAAATTGAGAAATTAGGATTTGTGCATGTGGAGAGAATTTTATAATATCTTCTAAATTTTTAGATTTGGTGGAAGTGTATTTTTCATATTAATAGATGGGTTAATAACTAAATTGTTATTTATTGGTTTTGATTTTTGTGGTTTTCGGCAATGGACTTATATTTTTCAATGATATTTTTGTTGTTGAGTTCTTTGATTTTTTTTGCTTACTTATCTAAATATTAAGGGGGTCTTTTTGTTCCCAAATTTCTGTATTTTCCCCCCATATTTTTTTCTATGTTTCTAGTTCTGTTTGTTTTTCGCTCTATTTTTTCCATTGTTTTTTAATCACAAGTTTAAATTGAGTGTGCGCGCTAAATTATGTTCTCCAGCATTTTGTGTATTTTGTTTTTCATAGATATGTAGACAAATAGCCTAATGGTACCCAATAAGAATTTCAGAAAAAAAAAAATCTCAAATTTCTGTTTCTTTTATGTCTGTTTCCAGATCTCTGCAACACATACTTCTATTTCAAGTTCTGTTGTTCACATTTTTTTGTGTTATGTTTATTTTTATTAATATCAATTCTTTTGCACAGAACTATGTTTTGACTTTTAAATTATTATTTTGTTGCATATGCGAAATGGAGCATTGAAGTAATGATTATATTTGGATAGGCATTACACATCTTGGGTTTGATTTTGTTTCAGTTTAACTCATTCTTTATTTTTGTTATTGGATACCGATTGTGTTTTACAAATAAATGAGATTGTATCATTTTTTTTAGGTTCACTTTTTTTTTTTTTTTTTTTTTCATATCTGGTATCTCCCTTAATTTGCTCCTTCCTAGACTGTTGATTTGAACCCTAACGTTGTGCAGATCCTAATACTGAACAACCGTCGTGAACCCTAACAACGACAAACAACCGATCCAAAGTCTCTTATGTGTACGGTTCAACCAAATTACTATTGCTCCGCTGTCTTCGCCGTCGTCATTCCCATTGCCGTTGCCATTGCCTCACCGATTCAAAAATCCCTCTTTGTTGGCAACATTCTCTCTACATCAAAATCCGGTAAGACTCTCATTTTCTATTTATTTAGTTCATAGTTCATTAGTTGAACTTACTTAGCCGCAAGGCTCTATTTCCGTCTCACAAACCACCTCCATCACCATCTGTAGCTAAAGCGCCATCGCCATATGCAACCGGATCACTATCGCTCCGCTGTCTTCGCCGTTGCCATTCCAACCCTCATCACCATAGCCATTGCCTCATCAATTCAGAAATCCCTCTTCGTCGGGGTCATTCTCTTTCCATCGAAATCCAGTAAGACTCCCATTTTCTGTTTATTTAGTTCATCGTTCGTTAGTTGAACTTACTCAGCCGTTGGTACTATTTTTTTTTTTTTTTGGTTCTTTAGATGGCGTTTGTTTAGTGCTTCTATTCCCATATTTTTGTTTAGGTACTCTCAAAACTTGGAACAAAAGTACAAATGTGGGAATAACGTTATTGTGTTTCCTTAAAATTAAGTTGAATCATTAAAAAGCTGAACAGAAAAATATATATTTGTGGCTTCATTTTTCTGAGAATAGGATATTCTTTTCTAATTACCTTAATTTGTTTCAGTATTTTGATTCTATATCTAATTGGTAGTATTTACGTTCTTCATAGGTTTAAGCTCGAGTGGAGATGACGAGAAGCGCTAAATAGAAAAGGTAGGAATAAATTTAACCCGGACTAATAAATTATGTGTTTAATTTTGATTTATATTTTCATTTCTAACCATTTTATACAGATGTATAGAATGAATGCATCATTTGGAGCTGCAATTTTATCCTTGGATATCTTTGTGGGATATCACATCTCCTGGTAAGTGTGCTTCCCTGATAGAGATGATATGGTCAGTTGTAGTAAATTTACATGATAACAATGACTTTATTGAACTACCAACTGTAATAATGTATTGTATTCTAAATTCTTGGATACCTTCAAGGGATTCAACTACTATTTAGTGTTTCACAATGCTTGCATATATGTATTGTATTTTAAATTCTTGGATATATTCAAGTGCTCCAACTACTCTTTAGCGTTTTCACAATGCTTGCATAAAACCCAAATAATTAATATTGTACTCTTTAGTGCTTCACTTGCAGGTGTTGTGAGTTGTGACAACTACTTTGAATTCAATTTCATTTTACACTACAAATACTATAGAAAATCATTGTAGTAGTGTTAAAAGTCGTTATTTTTTTCCTTTGCCAATATTAGGGAGTTGAATCCCACTATTTCTATCCATTTCCTCTCTCTAATGTTAATTGAAAACTATTTAAAGTGTCAATTCTTAATTAATTTTTACTTTTATTATTTCTTTATGTGCTAGGCTTTATCTGATGCTCGACCTTCCTAGAGGTTCAGTTTTTGCCACTGGAATTGATGTTGCAACAAATCAGTTAACAGTTTGCAGATCTTTGCTGTAAAAGTATGTTCTCGGTGATTAAGACAAGTTCCAATAGTCCTGGGTGGTGGACTAATTATTACTAAGTTTATAATGTATATAATTAATTGTAATTATTTGTCGTATTGTTAAAGTTCATTGTGTCAGTTGTTGTGCGTGATTGTTAGTGGTTGTGTTGTTTAAAAATATGAGTTAATAATTTGGAATATCAAATAAATAAAGGGGATTATGTCCAATTTTCAAATTTTGGAGTGCGTCGTATAAACAAAGGGGACTATGTTCATATTTTAAATTTTCTATTAGTCGTGTTTGTTTATGCCGTGTTCAATACAAAACAAGAGTTGATTGTTTGGTAATGTTATAAAATTAAAACCCGTGCCTTCAAGCACGGGTTACACATTAGACATTTTCAAATACAGATATTTTACAGGTATAAAATGTTTCTTTTTTGTGTTTTACACTTGTGCCTGAAGTCGAATATTTGTGTTATTTTAATTGTGGTATTATTTTAATAGCTGAATATTTGTGTTATTTTATATTGATTGTGTTGTATATCCCATACTACATTGTTTGTTGGTGATTGTTAATTATTATTGATATTTTAATAAAAAAACGGTGTAAAATGTTGTACAAACAGAAGAGATTATTTTAGTTTTTTTTTCTTTTCTTTTTGAGGTTTCAATTTTTTTTTACGCCCATGCCTGCAGGCACGGGTCATACCCTAGTGTATATATATATATTATGAACTACAAACAAATAAAAAAAGAATTCAAAGGTAAAAAAATACAACGAGATATGGGAGTCCTCATCTAAACGCTTAAAGGTTCAGATTAAGAATGAGGAACCTCATCTCGGCTTTTTCATTGAGTCATTGGAAAATTAAAAGAAATAAACTTGAAGGAATTTAAATTACAAGAAAAAGAATAAGCTATATATATATATATATATACTTGTTCTAGGCTAAGAATCAATCCCGATACTCAGGTTTTTTCTCTCTCATAGACAGCTTCCTGAAAAGAGTTTTCGATGAGAATCACTTTTCTAGGGGTTGTTCCTCTCAATTTTTGAATAAATAAACTAGGAGTAGGAGGGTCCTATTTATAGAGAAAAATGTGTAATGAAAAAACCCATAGGAAACCTTAAAAAAGTCGCCTAAAACTCAGTCCAAGTTAAACAAGGAAAAGGCAAAATTGGAAAAGAAAATGAAAAAGAAAATTCTAGACCTTCGGATGCGTGTTTTCGCGTGCCCTTTTCCCTTTTTCTCTCGGCCTACCACGTGGCGAGGAGACCCGCTCTTTTTTCTCACTCTCTCTTTCTATCTCAATTGGCTGATAAAAGGCAAGGGGCTCCACCGCATACTCTCTCTTTCTCTTACATATACTTGGTTGATAAAAAGTAGGTGGGCCCCACTGTTCTCTCTCTACATTCTCTCTCTCTGTTGAATTAGTGGGCGTCCCAGGTTACCTATTTTTTTTTCTCTCTCTCTCTTCTATTCTCCCTCTATCTCTCTCTGTCTTTTCTCTTCTCTCTCCTTATTTTTTTCGTTTTTATTTATTTTTATTTTTTTAATAAAATAATTAAATAAATAAAAAGTAAAATATAAATAAAGTATATAATTTCTGCGGAACGGTCAAAATGTTGTGTTTACACGTTGAATCATAATTTATTAATTAAGTTAACCTTCATTTCATTCCACCGGCTACACCATTCACGTTTAGGACAAAACCTTAAATTTCACCTCAATTCCCCATCTCACCTTAACACCTAGCAAAATGATCTATCCTTCACCCATCTGCGATCTCTCTTCCTATGTCATCCCTCACCATCGTTTTGGTCGCCAATAATCTCAAAGATTACAGTGTGGTTAGACTTTATATTTTAAAAATACTATGGGTAACATATGCAAATAAAATATAGGATAAAAAATGAAGGTCTCGTTTGATTAGTGTTTCCAACTCAACCCAAAAATTCTAGAATTGATTTTTGGAAATTCATTTGATAAACATAAAACTCAATCCAATCTAATTAAAAAAAATGATAATTGATGCTCAAAATTTTAAAGAAATAAGAAATAAAGAATTTTTTTATTTTTTATTTTTTGCGCTAAAAAATTCAACCAGATTTTAGGGACATGCGTGGAATTTTTTTAAATAGTAATGAGATCCAGCGTTCGATTTCTATTGAGGTCACTTTTTATTTTTATTTTTCTCCGTTCGTCTTCATTTCTCCATCGTCTCCACTCTCCATCGTCAGTCTAACGGTGAGCTCCTCGTCATCTCCACTCTCCAGTCTCCATTGTCAGTCGAACGGTGAGCTCCTCATCGTCTCCACTCTCCATCTTCGCCGAACTCCTCAAAGCCAGTCGCCATCGTCTTCGCCATTGCTCAAATCGATCCCAACCCATCAAACAGGGTTTTGAAGCTCAAATCGAACAGGCTTAGGGTTTCGATTTCGATTTCGTTACTGAAATTGATCACGAAATCGATTTCGATTTCATTGCTCAAATAGATATAGGGTTTGGTACTTGATTTTGATTTAGGGTTTCGATTTGGATTTCGTTGCTGAAATCGATCAAGAAATCGATTTCGATTTCATTGCTCAAACCGATTTAGGATTTGGTTCTTGAATTTGGTTTAGGGTTCGGTTTCGTTGCTCGTTGACGGAATCGATTTCGTGGTTCGTTCAGGAAATCGATTTTAGCAACATAATCGATTTCGATTTCTGCTTCTGTTCGTTTCGTGTGTGTTCGTGTATGCTTATGTTTCTATTTACCTGTTTAGTACTAAACGGTACATTATTCAAAATATTGTCTTAGTTCGAAAGAAGTGCTGGAATATGGAAAAAAACTTATAGAAAGTAAGTTGAACTATGGACTTATATCTGCCGTTTTATTCATTTCTTAAAATTGAAACTGAAAGTTGAATATACAATGATTAGAATGTAGAAGTTACATTACGTTAAAATGTTTGTTTGAAGGTTTTAGAAAGTTGTGTATGCGCTAATATCATCTCCCTCGAGGGAGCATTCCTAGGTGTGGAATTTCTCAATTTACTTGGTGCATTCATAATTATGTGGGATTGCACTTTCCTCGAGGTATTTGTAACAAAAAGGAAAGCAGCACGATGACATACTAATCCAAGTGCTACTGGAAAAAGGAAATTTCATTCAAATATTAAATGCTTGTCACAAATTATTATTGTTATTAGTGTGATGGTTCTGGACTGATATAGTTTACTGTCCTCATCATATTCTTCTATCTTATCTTAGTTCCGTTGCTTTATCTTCAATATTTGTGGGGAAGTCTTATTTACAATGTTTGTTTGTTGATGTCAAGGAATGGCAAGAATCAGAGACAGAACTGAAGACTTTAAAGATACTGTCCATCGGGCAGCTTTGTCTTTGGGATATGACGAGGTTTGTCAACTTCATGCTATTTTTCTTCCCAATCTTGTTAGAACATATTTGGCAACCTTTGCAAAGAAATTTAATTTTATTTTTGAAACAAATTCTTGTTTTCCCAAAGAAAGTTTAGATGTATGGACTTAGAACTCAAATATGTTGAAATAAGCATGTATTCTGACCATTCCAACACAGAGCACCCATTCATGACTATCACAAGAAACTTCTTTGCCTTTACTTTTTTGATGGCTAAAAAAATCACATTCTTGTTTGGACAGAGATAAACTAACGTTAGAAGTGATATTCTGATTGAAACGAAATATAAAATGTGACAGATATCTTAGGTTTTAAAGATCTTAGTGATTGATGCCTTGTGAATGTAACAAGGCTGCTGTTACAAATGGGGAAAAACTATCACATGGAAGATGGGTAGAGAAATTCAATGTCCTAAATATTTCGACATGTTTTTTTTTCCTAAGCAAAACATGATTGTGATGGCTCACCCTTGTAGTTGTTTTGCGGCAGGCCCTTATGCTATTTAACCAGTATATGAGAACAGCGTCACCCGATTCTCTTGGTGTTGGTTTGAATCATAAATTTGCGATCTGAATGGTTACAAAGGGATAGACTTTGCTTTTGATAAATGTTCCTGTTGTTGGTGACATTGGCACCTAAATGTTAGGATCAACCATGTCAGCTAAAACTTCCATGTCCATCTGTTGATATACCACCCAGTTGCTTTAGCATCTTAATGTTTGTTAATAGAAGGAATTTTATGCCACACGAAAGATTATGGTTTCTATTGCTGTAAATGTTGTTTGAATTTTCATTTTGTCATTTCAAGTGCATGTTCCAAGGACCAAAACTATCCAATCATGTTTTGAATCCTCATAATGTATGATGTTGCAAACAATATTGCTGCTGGTTGTGATTTTTGTATGGTTGTAGGACTTGTGGCCAAGGCTTAAACTCGATGAATAGTCATGTGGTTAGTATGTCTACAGATTTATGATTTTGATTTTTGTAGTTTGCTTGTAAATTGTATTCAACTTCTAGTGATTTTCTTTTTCATATAATGTTCTGTACTTTGTGCATGTAGTTATCCAATTAGTCTCCTGTTCATTGACAACATCTTCAACTTTTTATTTGAGGTTTTTATCTATAATTGCATATGAATTTCAACATATATTTATGTTATGGTCATTTGCAGTCTAAATTGGCAAGCATGTTGGCATCATTTATTATGCACAAACCTAAGCAAAGGTCATCTTTCACCAAAACTGCAATGAAGACGGTATGTACATGAATCTGGATTATACTCTTTCTCTCTCTTCTCCTCCCTAGATGCATTGAAATATTCTTCCGAGGCCATACGATGCATCGACTCCTAAGTAAAGCAAATCAAGTTAATTGTGTTATGGAATAGGTTAATGATGAGGGCACCCCCAATTATCTCAATAGATGACACTATGCAGAATGACAAGGAGACCCCATTTACTCGAAGACCCCCATTGCCTTTTTTTTTTTTTTTTTTTTCGCATTGTAAAATATGCCTTATAGCACTATGACTTATGCCTCAAACACAATTGGAAGCTAGACCAAGATCTTCTCTCTCTCAACGCTGCCACCCCATTCATTTCCCTCCCCAATTCACAATGACCACCTACAGTTCCTAGACCTTCTTCTCCACCTCCACCTCCACCTCCACAATCACCAGATCCATATCTCCCCCACGGGGCCACAATCACCAGCCACATGACTTCTTCAACTAAAACCACAATCCAGGGGTTAACCAGGAACTGGCGACCCCCTCCCACAAACTGACATACCATCTTCTTTTGAAACTGAACATCCCCATCACCTCAAGCTCCTCTGCAACTAGGAAGCACAGACATGGACACGAAGACGGCCATTTTTCAAAATCCTAACATGGGTGGCGGGACACGACAATGAATAGATATATAATTTCATATATTTTCCTCATTTAAACATACATGTACAACTGCTTTTTGGTTTTTTCTCTTCATAATTTTTAATAGATTAATCATAGAAAATTCATTCAACAAAAGCCCATGTTAAAAAAATGTCTTACAATTATGACCAGGAAATGCAAGGAATAGCAAAATGTAAAAAAACAGAAAAAACACAAAAAAATAAAAAATAACTTTTCATTTTCAATATGAGATGTTATTTCAATTTAGCAAATGTAAAAAATAATGAGAAAGAGAGGTGAGACGAAACAAAGCTTTTGGGAGAGAAAAAAGCAGAGGAACCTTTAGCTTGTTGCTATCGTCAAAACTGAATGTTTTGAGCATTTGACCACCTGGTTTATGTCCTCCTCCAGTCGGTTATTCAATAAGGACAAATATTGCCAGGATATAAATTAAGGATTTTATCATCAAATTCCAAATCAACCCCCTATAACAATGTAATTGCAACAGTAGTGGACCAACCATAATTAGCAAATAATAAATATGCAAAACTAAGCCAAAACATTGACAAGCCTTGCAGAGTCCAACTCGGTCCTTTAGTGTATTGGAAATGTGACGACAGCCATGTTGAAAACATGTCGAAGTTTGAAAAGAATAATAAAAAATTAGATACGTCTTGAGTTTCGACACATGTTCCACACATCTTGGGGCCGTCTCAGAAACGTGTTGATGGATGTGTTGGAAACGTGTCATAGTCTGAAAAGTATTAAAAAATTAGACAATCCTCGACATATGTCGAAACTGTGTCTGACAGTTCTGTGCTTCCTAGCTCCGCGGCTAATGTGCAATTGCCATTTCTTAGATTCAAGAGGCAATGACACCATGATGGTTGTGTGTGATCAAAGCCTTGCAAACCACCCACATAAAACAAGTGATTGTACAATTTCAATGTCGGTCACTTGTTGTGGGGAAATTTTGTGGCTCCTTCATCATCATTATTGACCAATCATTTCCTCTTTGTAGTTGTCTTGCTCTTGCATCTTTTGCTCTCTCTCTCTCTAGAAAACTTCTAGTGTCCTCATCTTGAAGATTTATCATGTTGCAGTTGGAGTGGTTGTCAATTTATTGTGAAGTGGGAAATATTGGTATTGCTACAGAGTTGTGTTTATTAGAGAGTCATGGATATGGGAGAGGCGGTGTTACTGGCGAGGGTGCGTGCACGCATGCATGCATAGGTGGGTGCTTGTTTGTGTCTGTCGTGTGTATGAAGAGCGAAGGAGATGGATATGAAAGGGGGATTTAAAGGGAAAAATTTGATACATTAATTGCTTAATTGTAGCTGTTATATCATGAAGATTTGTGAAGTTAAAAATAATCATTTCTTTTTATAGAAAGAAACATGGGAAAAATTCTATTGTTCATTGATACAATTACAAGGGAGCAAACAACTTTAACTAGGAAAAGAATAACGCACGGTTGCTAACCCTAGAATCCATACAATGAACGGATTTCCTAAATTATTCAAATCACTACTTTCGTAAATTATTCAAATCTCTAATCAATCAAATTCATACCAAAACTAACCCTAATTTACTGACACTCTTCCTCAAGTTGGTGCAAAGATATCCATCATGCCCAACTTGCTCACTTGAAGCTCGAAAGGCCGTTTCAACAGTCCCTTTGTCAAAATATCTGTAACTTTTTGTCTGGTGGGTACAAATGGAGTACAAATTATTCTTTTTTCAAGCTTTTCTTTTATAAAATGTCTGTCAATCTCAACATGTTTCGTCCTGTCATGTAGAACCGGATTATGAGCAATGCTGATAGCCGCCTTGTTGTCACAATACAACTTCATAGGAAGACTTACTGATCTTTTAAGCTCTTCCAGAACCCGTTTTAGCCAAAGAATCTTGCGCACTCCTTGCGCCATTGATCTGAATTCCGCCTCAGCACTACTTCTAGCAACAACACTTTGTTTCTTGCTCCTTCAAGTGACTAGATTGCCCCATAGAAATGTATAGTATCCCGATGTTGACCTTCTATCAGTGACCGAACCTTTCCAATCAGCATTTATATACACTTCAATCCCTCTCCTCATTTTTTTTTGAAGAATAGTCCTTTTCCTGGTCTGCTTTTCAGATAACGAAGAATTCGATACACAACTTCCATATGTTTTTCATACGGGGAATGTATAAATTGACTTACCATGCTCACAACGAAAGCAATGTCATGACGTGTATGTGATAATTAGATCAGTCTTCCAACCAGTCTTTGGTATCTTCCCGTGTCTACTGGAACGTCATTTTTTATATCTCCAAGTTTAGCATTAGCTTCTATTGGAGTGTCAAAAGGTGTGCAACTACTTTTTCCAGTTTCTCTCGAGAGATCTAGAATGTACTTTTGCTGCGAAACTACAATGCCCTTTTTTAACCTTGCCACTTCCATTCCAAGAAAATAGTTTAGTTCACCCAAATCTTTAATCTCAAATTCCTTGGCTAGACTCTGCTTCAATCTGCTTATCTCTTCTAAATCATTTCTAGTCAGAATTATATCATCCACATAGACAATCAAGATAGAGATTTTCTCTTTGGTAGATTTTTTTGTGAAAAGAATATGATCAAATTGTCCATGTGTATATCCTTGGCTCTTAACAAACTTTGCAAATCTCTCTAACCAAGTTCTGGGAGACTGTTTAAGACCATATAGGGACTTCTTTAATTTACATACCTTGGTTCCAAACTTCTCAGTAAAGCCAGGTGGAGGCTCTATATGGACTTCCTCCTCAAGTCTCCATTTAAAAGGGCATTCTTAACATCCAGCTGATTCAGAGGCCAATCAAAATTAGCAGCAACAGACAAGAGTACCCAAACTGTATTTAGCTTCGCTACTAGAGAAAAAATCTCAGAGTAGTCCACTCTATATGTCTGAGTGAAACCTTTAGCTACAAGACAAGTCTTGTATCTTTCCAAAGATTCATTTGAGTTGTACTTCACGGTAAATACCCATTTGCAGCCAACAACAGTCTTCCCATCTGGCAGATCCACTTTCTCCCAAGTAACATTCTTCTTCAAAGCTCTCATCTCCTCAAAAATCATTTCTTTCCACTCAAGAATATTTAGAGTCTCTTGGACACCATTAGGAATATCCACACTAGACACTTGTGAAATAAAGGCACAATATGAAGATGAAATATTTTTGTACAAAATTTGACAAAGGGCGTTTAGTACAAGACCTAACACCTTTCCTGAGAGCAATCAAGTTGATTAGAAGAATTTGACTCAGAATTACCTGGAAGAATCTTTGACGAGTCATCATGACTTTCATGATCTAACCTCTGATTAGATTCTTGGTAGTGCTGTGGGATAGTGCCTTTTTTTCGTGCTAGATACTCCTTTGAATATACAAAACCTTTATACTATTTCACACACATCTCTGTAGTTTCAGTATTTTGATTTTGAGATGGCATTACCAAAGGTCGTTCATTGGTAAGGTTCAATATTTTCAATATTTAATTCTTTTGTTTCCCCAGACTTTGTATTTTCCAGATTATTCTCTTTCAGTAACTGGTTGTGAGAAATATCATCATGAACAAACTCAAAAAATGAACCACCTAAAAAATCATCTTCACTAGTGCTCTCCCCCTGAAGATGGGAATTGCTGTAGCAGGATTGTTCTTAAAAAAATGTGACATCCATAGATATGAACATTTTTTTGGAAATAGGATCAAAACATTTATAACCTCTCTGATTTGTAGGATAACCTACAAAAAATATATTTATGTGCCTTTGGATCAAGCTTTTAGAACGTCTAGGATGGGAAAACATTTGGTGAAAAGCTTTATAGGTGTTTTAAAGTTTAAAATTCTTGTAGGCAGCCTATTAATCAAATACGTGGCTATTAAAACAGATTCTTCTTAAAGATACTTATGAACCTTAGTTTGAAAACTTATAACTGTAGCAACTTCAAGGAGATGTCTGTTTTTTTTTCAGTCACCCCGTTTTGTTGAGGTGTATTATTACAAGAACTTTGGTGAACAATCCCTTTTTCGGCAAAAACATTCTCTAACACAGTGTTAAAAAATTCATTTCCATTATCACTTAGAAATTTTTTAATTTGAGTCTGAAATTGTGTTTGAACCATTTTATAAAAATTTTTAAGCACAATCTCAACATCAGATTTTTCTTTTAAAAAGAATAGCCAAATGACTCTAGTATGATCATCCCATTGTTCAACTTCAAACATATTCAATTCCTCACGATTGCCTTGTTGCATCTTCTACATTTGAGTATTTAATTCGAACAATTGTGAGTGATTGTCCAAGTTTGCATAGGTTTCCTGAGCTGCTCCCTAGACATTGCGAGCTGTCGGCAGGTACAAGAAAGGTTTTCTAACAATTGGTTCCATGGAATTGATCAGCTAGGCAATCACCATCGAGTTTTCCAAACGCCATTGCCTGTATCTCGGATCGTCGGTGGCTGACAGTGTCACTTTGACATTCAAGTGCCTGAGTTTCCCTTTGCCATCAATCACTAACCGCACAGACTGAGACCACTCAAGGTAATTTTTTCCATTCAATTCGTGAATGGTAATTTGAAGAGAATTTTCACAGGAGGCAGTCGAAAAAGGCGGTTGCAAGGAGGCAGCCGAAAGTGGTGGCTGCGCAGCTCCCCTCGACGACATCGCCGGAAACGGCGACTGCGACCCCCCCGACGACATCGCTGAAAGTGGCGGCTGTGAATCCCTTGATGCCATCGCCCCGCTGCTCCTGTTCGATGAGCCTGAGCTGAAGCCAACCATGGTAGCCGTGAAATTCATGATCGAACCCTAGAGCTCTGATGCCATGTAAAAAGAAAGGAGGGAAAAATTCTATTATTCATTGATACAATTATAAGGGAGCAAACATCTTTAAATAGGAAAAGAATAACACTCGGTTGCTAACTCTAAAATCCATACAATGAATGAATTTCCTAAATTATTCAAATCATTACTTTTCTAAATTATTCAAATCTCTACGAATCAAATTCATACCAAAACTAACCCTAATTTACCGACACTTTTTGTCAATTAGATGGTGCTTTTTGAGGGAATTGTGCATTAACCTGGCTTCAGAATGACAAAAGTAGATCTGTGTAGCTAATTTGGGTATTTGAGATTAAGGTTTTGTCGATCGTTTGATTTTCAAGTAAGCATTTCCAGGCATATCTGCGTAGGGTTACCTAGAATTGATATTCTCTCTCCTTTTTTTTTTTTTTTGTGTATGTGTGTGTGTTTTATTTTTGTTTAACAGCTTGAAAGCATTGGAGCTCTAGAACAGTTTCTGGTGAAGCATAGGAAGGATTATGTGGATCTCCATCGCACAACGGAGCAGGAAAGGGATAGCATTGAGCACGAGGTAAGCATTGAGACCTGTCTAGGTTGGCATTTGAGTTATGTGTGAAAGTTGCTTGTGTAAGCTGTTTATGAACAGAATATATTTTCATGTAATTGGTAGGCCACAACTTCAGAATGAGATGTTTCTCTTTCTATTAATATATTTATGTTGATAGAAGATCAAGTCGCAAAGAGGGGAGGTCTTCATCGGTTCATCCTGTCCTTGTAGGCTTGTAGTAGCCTTTTAAATACCGTTTTCTATTCTTTTTCTTCGTCTTGCTTATTTTTTGAGGAGTTTAGTAATTCTAATGTGGGAAAGCTATATATGGATTTATTTATGGACTGCATATGCTTTCATTATATCTTCGATGGTATGTCAGAAAATCTTCTTCCTTTTCTTCCTTTTTTCTTTTTTGAAAAATTCTTTTTTGTGGGCTGGATTGTATACGCTTTCATTATATTTTTCATGGTATGTCAGAAAATCCTCTTCCTTTTCTTTAAAAAAAAATCATTTTTTTTGGGTTTTTAATTGTTAACTCTGCCCTCCACAGGTCACAGTTTTTGTCAAAGCATGTAAAGAACAGATCGACATTCTGAAAACTTGTATAAGCACTGAAGAAGCAAATTCGAAGGGCTGGCTCGGGATTAGGATTGACAATTTAAATGCTGACACCATAGCCCACAAACATGGAGTGGTATGCTTTCAACCTTTTCTTTTCCCCCTTTTAGTCAAATAAATTTATTTTGACTTGTAATACCTATGTGCCATATGCTGAAAACTTTTCTCCTTTTATTTCTCAAGGACAATAATAGCTGTGTTAAATAGTTTCCAAGTACTTTCTTTTCTCTGAAGTTAAATTGTTTTTTATTCTTTTTTTTTTTTTAAATATAATATTTAACTATTATTGCCATACTATACCTAATCAAGAAAAAAATATTTATTGGGGGAGATTTGAATGGACAATGTAGGGAATGAAGGGGGACTTTTGAGAAGGTTCATGGTGGTTATGGATTTGGGGGGAAGAATGCAATGGGTGAGATGATTTTGGATTTTGTTATGGCGTATGATTTAGTACTTGTAAATAGATGCTTCAGGAAGAGGGATAAACACCTTATCACATTTAAGAGTGGACAAAGGAATTGCCAAATAGACTTTGTCTTTACTAGAACAAGCTATCGTTTTATATGTAAGAACTGTAAAATCATACCTGGAGAGAGTATTGTTACCCAATGTAGATGAATGGTAATCGATTTGAAGTTTCAAGGGTGGAAACGGGAGTTTTAGATAAGTAAGCATGCAATGATACTTTGAAAAGATCTAAGAGGTGAAAAAATGAAGTTTTTTAAGGATAAAATTAGCAATGAAGACTTATGGAAGAGACGTGATGAAGTGAACAAAATGTGGGGTGATATCGTGAGGCGTATTAGAGAAATAAGAAGAGAAGTTTTAGGAGTTTGTAGAGGAGGGGGGCCACAATATAAAGAAAGTTGATGGTAAAATGAGGAGATCCAAAAAGGCGTTTGTGACAAGAAAATAGCTTATAAAGAATGACAAAAATGTCTTAAGTAGGAAGAGTTTGAAGAAGTATAAACATGCAAAAACGGAGGCAAGAAGTAATTAAAGAATCAAAATTTATAGCGTACGATAATTTGTATAAAAAGTTAGATATAAAAACTGGAGAGGGATATATTTAAATTTGCTAGGCGACGTGAACGAAAGACTAGAGACATAGGAAGTGTCAGATGCATCAAAGATACTGATGAAAAGGTCCTGGGGAAGGATGAGGAGATTATGGAACGATAGAGAAGTTATTTTTATAATTTATTTAATGAGAACAGCGCAGGAGAATCTAGATTAGAGTTGCCTAGTTTATCTTCAGATAAAAATTTTAGGTTTCATCGAAGAATTAGGGTTTCAGAAGTTAGAATAGTATTAAGGAAGATGAGGATTGGAAAAACAGTATGGCCAGATGAGATTCTTATGGAGGTGCGGGAAAATTTGGGATATCTTGGGATAGATTGGATGATTAGACTTTTCAATGACATTTTGCGGACTAGGAGAATGCTTGATGATTGGAAGATGAGTATCTTAGTGCTTTTCTATAAAAATAAAAGGGATATTCAAAGTTGCATGAACTATTGGGGTATAAAATTTATGTTTCATACTATGAAACTCTGGGAGAAAGTAATGGAATATCGAATAAGACATGAACGAGCATCGAAGAGCCGATCAACCACTGAAGCTATCTATTTACTCAGGAGATTAATGGAGAAATATAGAGAAAAAAAGAAAGATTTACATATGGTATTTGTGGATTTGGAAAAAAGTTTATGATTGGGTACTCAGAGAAGTTTTGTGGTGGGCATAGTTGTCAAAGGCGCGCCTGGGCGCGCGCCCAGGCGCTAGGCGCAGCGAGTCGAGGGGTCTGCGCCTAGACGAACCCTAGGCGACGAACATCAAGAAGGCGAGCGCTTTATGGGCCTAGTCGACAGTCGCGACTTACGACTGAGTCGCGCCTCTGGTATTTCCAGTTTTTTCTGTGTTAACCCTAACCTCCAACGAAGAGCTCCTTTGATTTCAGCCTCGATTTGATGTTCGATGTTCGATTTCAGCCTCGATTTGATGTTCGATCTTCGATTTCAGCCTCGATTGGATCTTCGATGTTCGATTTCAGCTTTAAATTGATCATCGCGGTTTAATTTCAGTTTCGCATACACTTCAATTTCTCTTCTGCTTTGATTTCTCCTTTGAATTCGTCTTCTCCATCGATTTTACCTTCGAAATCAGCTTCAAATTCATCTTCTCCATTTCGTTGCTGCTCGACGTCGTTGCTCTGCTCCGATTAGGCTGCTGCCGCTGCTCGTTGCTGCTGTTGCTCGTTGATGCTGTGTGCTCTGTTAATTACCAGCTGTTTAATAATTATTATTTTATTTTATTTGTGTGTGTGTGTTAAGTATTTGTTACCATAATTTAGTTAACAAAATTTAATTAAGTAATTTTTATACTTCTCTTTTTGTTCCTTGTTTGTTTGTTTGAGTGATTTAGTTTAGTTAACAAAATTTAGTTAAGTAATTTTTTTTTGGGTACATATTTATTTATCTGTATTTGTTAACATAATCTAGTTAGGTACATATTTATTTAAGTATTTGTATTTGTTCTTTGTTCATAGATGTTTAAATAATTCTATTTGGAATTTCTGAATGAAATATTTAGAATCTTGATGAATTGAATTTATTTGAAATTTTTATTAGTTAATTATTCTTATTTATTTGTTTCACATGCTACTCTCACTTGAGAGTGTTTTATTTGAGAGTGTGTTTCATTTTTTATAATTGAAATTTAGTAATAGTTTTGATTTTAGATTTGCAATATATTAGTGTTATATCTCATTTTTATTTATTTTTAAATTATGTGCGCTTGGCATCGCTCAGGCTAACGGCTCGACTTGCGCCTAGCGCCTAGGCTCCAGGGGACCTCGTGCGCCTCGGTGCGCCTAGAGCCTTTAACAACTATGGTGGTGGGTTTAAGAAAAGAAGCAGGTATCTAATATGTATATTGAGGTAATTAAGGATATGTATAAAGGTAGTCACCAGTGTTTGAACAGGAGGAGGCGATATACATTTCCTATTAATATAACCTTACATCAAGGATCATCTTTAAGTCCTTATCTCTTTGTTCTAGTGATGAATGAGCTCACAAAACATTTTCAAAAAGGGATATCTTGGAGTATGTTATTTGCGATGACATATTACTAGTTGATGAAAATAGAATAGGTCTTAATATTAAGTTAGAAAGATGTAGAGAAAATCTAGAGTTTACTAAAGGTTTGAAGGTTAGCAAAAGTAAGACGAAATATATGCAGTGCAATTTTAGTAATGTCCGGAGAGATAATAGTGCGGTCAAAATTGGAGATCAGGAGGTTCTAAAGGTTGATCATTTTAGATATTTAGGTCTAATGATTTATGGCAATGGCGAGATCGAGAATGATATTATTCATGGAGTCAAGGCATGATAGTTAAAGTGGAAAAATGCAATTTGAGTGATATGTGATCGTAGAATACTGTTGAATCTAAAAAAAAAAAATCTATAAAAACTCCAATAAGACCGACGATTATGTACGGTTTAGAATGTTGGGTGGTAAACATGAAGCACATCCAAAAAATTGGTGTGGTAGAAATAGGGATGCTACGGTGGATGAGTGGGAAGACGAGAATGGATAAAATTAAGAATGAAACTATTAGAGAGAATTTATGAATAACACACATAGAAGGGAAGATGAGAGAAAATCGTTTACGATGGTTTGGACATGTGAATAGAAGACCCATAGAAGTATCAGTGAAAAAATGCGATTTAGTTCAAGTGTGGGAGACTACTAGAGGGAGAGGTAGGCCTAAGAAGACTTGGGACGAGACTATTAGAATTGATTTGGTGGCGGCATTAAACCTAATTGAGGGGATGACCGTTGATCGATCACTATAGCGTAAATGGATTCATATAGCCGACCCTACTTAAGTGGGACAAAGGCTTAGTTGTTGTTATTGTTGTTGTAAAGGAAATTCGTGCTCGGCTTACTCGATGAGACATGAATGTGTTAGGCCCCATATTCAGAAGAAAGGGCAATTTGGGTAGATTAGGTTAATGTTTGTTATTAGTTTGTTAGGTATAATTTATGTTATGAAATTGGAATCAAATTCTGTTAGGGAGAGTAGTGGGTGAGTATATAAGGGGATTTCTAGTGAAGGATCGGGGATGGAGAAATTGATAATTGTTTGGTATTGAGCATAGCTCATTTGGAGAGTCCCAACTCTCTCGAATTACTTGGTTGGAGAGTTCCCAAGCCACTCGAATGCTTGTTTTATTTTTGTAATTGATTGATTGTTCAATAAAATTCATAGATACCGATTTGGTTCATATCAAATTGGTATCCGAGCACGTTCCTGGGAAGAATTTCGCGATTCGTCGATGCTGACGATACTACAGAAACTTGACTGGCTTATTAAGTTGCAGGAGGAATCAATTCGTATCCGAAAGGCCAAGGAAGCAGAGGTGAACTCTTTTGTCGGAGGTAAGCCGAACCACAATGGATTTGCCATTGTTTCCGGTCAGTGGCACGATTTCCGATTTTGGAAATTGAAGCTTCCGGAGTTCAACGGTACGGATGCTGATGAATGGATCTTGAAGGCAGAAAACTATTTTGATCTCCACCGATTCACGAACGAAGAAAAATTTGAGGTGGCGGCCATTAGCTTCGAGGGAGACGCCCTATTGTGGTACCAGAAAGAAGAAAAGATCTGACCTTTCTTTTTGTGGGAGGAGTTGAAGAGGTGGCTTAGGAAGAAATTTCAATCTGCTCAGACGGGGTCACTCCATGAACAGAGGTTTGTGTTGGAGCAGGAGATCAATGTGTGCGATTATCGTCGGACGTTCAACGACCTCTCGTCTCCTTCGGAAAGAGCACCGCCGTTGATAGAGGAAGATAAAGGAGAAGAAATTCTACCGGTTCAACGTTGTGAAGGTGTTACCATGGAAACTGAGGAAGATTCTTCGGCCCAAAAGTTTGATGAGTTCTATGCCAACGGCAGCGAGGAGTCGCAGCGTCGCAGACCGATTGTGAGCGACAAGCAACTCGACATCGAGGCATTCTGCAGTCGAGCGTCCAGTGAAAGGGAGAATCGCCGAAGGTTCTTTGAATTTGCGGCGTCGACGGAAGGATTTATAAATGAAACCCTAGGGAATTTTACCGAACGGGTGAAGCCAGAAAACGAGCGTGGTAGGGCTGAACTTAAAAAATTGAAGCCACACCATTCTGCTTTGCCGGATCATTTCAACGTGGGCCTGAATATAGAGGAAATACCAGCCCAATTTTTCAGAACTGGCACTTTCACCAAGCCCAGCAATGTGGACAAGCCCAATAATTCCAACTCTTATTTCAAGCCCAATAATTCTTTACAGTCCAGCAACTTAGATTTGGCCCAGGAAATAGAAGGAAATTTTTATTTAACAATTGGGCCGGGCCAAAAGATAGAAGAAAAATTTCAGTGCACTGTTCAAGCTCACAAAGATCTTTGTAGTCGGTCTAAAAGAATGATGTGGGATCCCGGAAAACTGCCAACGACAAGAGTAATAAACTTTACCTTGAGGACAAGGTGAATGTTTGGGCGGCGGGTAATGTTAGGCCCCATATTCTAGAAGAAAGGGCAATTTGGGTAGATTAGGTTAATTGTTGTTATTAATTTGTTAGGTATAATTTCTGTTATGAAATTGGAATCAAATTCTGTTAGGGAGAGTAGTGGGTGAGTATATAAGGGGATTTCTATTGAAGAATTGGGGATGGAGAAATTGATAATTGTTTGGTATTGAGCATAGCTCATTTGGAGAGTTCCAAGTCTCTCGAATTACTTGGTTGGAGAGTTCCCAAGTCTCTCGAATGCTTGGTTTATCTTTGTAATTGATTGATTGTTCAATAAAATTCATAGATACCGATTTGGTTCATATCAGAATGTTTGGGTCGAAGTCCATTGATACTCCTAGGCATGCTAATATGAAAGTGGTTGCATTTTAACTTGATATGTTAAAAGATCCAGGATAATGCTGATTAGTTGGGGAATCTGAACTAGTTGACTATTGCCAGATCAGATATCTTGCTTGCAGTGAGTGTTATCACCAGTCCTTTCTCCATCAGTTGTGATAATCTCTGTCTATAATCTACTCCTTTTGTTCCTAATTTTTCCGCTGATCGTTTTTGTATTAGTATAATTGCTTGGATCCTATTTTCCTCTGTAATTCTGTTTCCTACTCATTGTATCAAGTCTTTCAGTTGGCAACCACTACTTTTCAAGATACCCTCTAGGAAGGCCTTCTTCAATCAAGCACCTTACGAAGCTGAATGACAAGCAACTTTGCACGATGTTTATACGCACACCACTAGACTAATAGGCTTGAAGTTCTTTTTGTTCGACGGGATGTTTGTCATTCGGCTTCGTAAGGTGATTGATAAATTGGTCTTAGAAATGGAAAATGTATGTGCGAGAATGAAGGATGTATACGCCCCACCACCAGACTAATAGGTTTGAAATCCTTTTTGATCCAGTGCTCTATCCACTTTAGGGCGAGCAACTTAAAGTAATGTTAAAGTAAAAAGAGGAAACGATAAGAATGAGAAGGCTTTACCACTATGTTAGCCTCTCTTTCTATTTATAATCGGAATTAGGAAACAATATAGAAACCCTAGGAAATTCTAAATACAAGAATGGCATAAATACCCTTTAATAAGTAAAATTGAGGTTGCACTCAAACCTGCCACTCCCTTGGAAATACTGAATAAACAGTAACCACCTCAGTCATCCCAACAGTATTGGAAGATGCTTAGAGAGAATCCATTAGGCCCTCGTGCTCTGACTCCCTTATAGGACTTCGGAGCATAAACAATTTTGTCCTCCTTAGTTGCAACGAAGTCAACTTGGCCCAAAGATCTGATCTTCTGCCACCATTAGAGAGACCATAAATACCATCCAAAATGTAGTAAAAAACATCCACAATCAATTTGAATACTGCACTGGTACTCTACTAAACTAGGACGAATAGAATTGTAAGTGATATTCAACATGTCAACATTGCACTGGTATGTTCACTGAATACTGATACGATTTTATGTAGTAACAATGTTATTTTCTTCTTCTTTTTTTTTTTTTGTTATGCATTATCCGTTAATCATTTTTCTTGAGCGAGTATTGGAAAACACATAAAATCATATTTCATAATAAGCATGTATACCTTGTTAATAGTTTTTTTGGGTCTCATACTGTTGTAGTCCACATAAGTTGTAGGAGAGATGGCCACACCTAATTATGAAGACTTCGAGAACCTGATAAAAGTTGGAGAAAAAAGGGCCATTTGATTGCAAAAGCGTAGCATGAACTGATTTGGCTGGCAAAATATACAAATGATTTGCTTTTAGAAACCTTGGTGTAAGGGTGCTAGAGCATTCAATAGACTGAGGAAGGTCATTTCTGCAGTGCTAGAATTGATGCTGACAGAATGATCATTACAACATTCAGTAGTGCTCTTAGCAGAATAAAGCCTCTATTCAGTTCTACTATTAGTTATGATTCTTTCTGATTTCAATTTGCATGTTGTGTTTGTTACACCTTTCTCTAATTTGCAATCCGCTATGCATGTGGCTCTATCAATTTTTTCTACGATGTGTGGTTTTTGTCCTTTGACCCCCTTCTTTGCTGCGCTTGCTAAAAATCTAGAACCTGATGTATTTCCATTGCTCATTAAAACTAGTTGTTTTTGGTATTAATAATTGTTGTTTTTATTTTTTGGGCATGTCCAATTAGATGAGTTCAACGAAAGAATTTTTAAGTTTTCCATTTAATTTCCTGATTGTAACTGGAGGATTATGTTTCCATAAAATGAAAAGACTATACATTCACTGGGTTGCTCATCTGCTATCTTTCGCAAATGATGACTATACTTGTTGGATTCTTTAACTTATAAATGGTGTTTCCGATGTTTGTTATTTTTTTTGCCACCTAAGTGAATAATTATTGATCCATTAATTTTATTTCCCTTTTTCCCTAGAGGAAAGTTGGATGAGTTTTATTTAAGCATCTTCTCTGGTTACACCCCTGTTTTTATGCAGGAGACAGTATGGGAATGAATGGGAGGAGACTGTCTTGTTTCTGTTATTTGGTTCCTATGCAAGTCTTTCATCTGCATTTATAATTTTATCCTTCTCCGAATTTGCAGGTCTTAATATTAAGTGAGAGGCTTCATTCTGTCACATCACAGTTTGATCAACTTAGAGCTGTACGCTTCCAAGAAGCTATAAACCGAGCGATATCAAGAAGAAAACTAAAGCGTGCAGAAATCCCCAAATATAACAATTCGGAACCCATCAATTCTGATATCAGGGAGCCTGATGTAATTGAGCCAGAGAATATTGTTCTCCAGCAGCAATTTTTGGATGATGAAACACGTGCCCTTCAGGTAAATAATCCCCTTCCTCATATTATCCAGATAAATTTTCAATGCAAGTTTGGAAGTTTCCCATATACATGTGCCTCTTAGGGCCTTGACCTTTGCGATAATAAAATTAATCACTCAAAAATGAATGTTTCGAGTTCTATGTTCTTAACAAAATCAAGCAATCACTTAAAATATTAAGTCTCTCTTAAAAATAGTTAAAATTTTTAGTGAAGTATGAATTAAAGGGCGCGATTGATAAAACTGAAAATAAGTGTTAAAAACTTTTAAGTACTGAATTTTAAAATTTGAAATTATAAGTGCTAAATTTGTTTAGTTATTGTTTTTTTTAATGCTTCTAATTTCAAAAAATTTAGGGTGTTGCTATTAATACTCTTACAATCAATTATTATACTCTTTTTCTTATTTTGCTTGAGTCTAGTTATCAAAAGATCCCTCACTTAATATTAACTATTAAAATCTTGAGCATATTCTTTTTTTGAAAGAAAAAAATTATTTTAACTGTTAAAATAATACAATTTAGATGAGTTTTTTGTAGACTTAAAATTTGGGTTCCTTGTTAAAAAAAATAAAAAATAAAATTCATCAATTCTGTAAATTATTAAGTTTTTCTACTTTCTTTTCTGTTGTTTAATAAATTAAAAGCAATTGATATTTTTTTCCAAAAGAATTGTATTATTAATTATCTAGTATTATTAATGATGTAATTATGACGTCATTTGACCCGATGGTTGAGCTAATAAGATCCACCATTTACATTTGCAGTTCGATGAAAGGCTAATTTTTAAAATATTGGTAAGAAATTTTTCAGTTTTTGAAAAAAAAAAATTAGAGAATTGATATAGGGGAATCTCGTCAGGTATACCACGTGGTCAAAATACGCCCAATTATAGAAGAGCGGCTGAGATGAGAGCTGAAATCCCCTCAGTATGCCCCCCCAGCCAAGCTGAGGGTCATCTCAGTGAAGAAATCAGGACCGACAAGCTGAGATCCGACCTGCCGAACTGACGGTCTGAGGCACCCTCTGCTCGCCACCTCAGCACTTGGGAGTTCAACGGGCCGTTGTGAGGCTCTGGCCCATGGGCCTCTACTTATGGGCTCAAAAGCCAGCCCAGACATTTAGAGGGCTAACCTGTCTGCTCATTGGCTGTCAAGCGGATTATGTTAATTAACCTGAGTTAGCCCCCTAATTTCGAGGCGTTAATCAAGCACTAGCGCCTATAAATACACTGGGGCACCCACTGCCCAGAGGTACGTGACTACTACTGAACCCAATATACTTTCAGCCCTTTACCCCCGAATACTTACTCTTACGCCGGAGGGACTTTACTGGGGATAACCCCGGGGGGTCTTTGTGCAGGTGCTCGGAGTAGAAGAGTGGAGCTCAACTCAGAGATCGTCACCACCCTTGAACTCAATCAGTTGCAGTGCTGATGGCTGTCTTGTGTCCCTGATATCCTCTCGGACCATATTGTTGACTCGCCACCACTTTTTGGCATCAACAGTTTGGCCCGTCTGTGGGAACCACACTAAAAGGCTCCCCTGATCGTCAGCTCCCCATGAGGTTAAGATTTGATGATCACAAGGTCTGGGAAGGAAATCCGCCAGGCTGACCAAGCGGTTGCCACCTGCAGTAATCCACCCCCCATATCCGTGCAGGGTATGTCGAGGGCTCCTAGGTTAGATCCCCCGGTACCTCCTGCGGAGAGTCTCCACCTCTCCGCCATCTCGCCGTCCGGACTGGGAGGACTGACCACTCAGCACGCTGCCTGAGAGGGTCCAGTCCTACCCCCAGGGCAGCTTGTTGGGCAGGCTTTTGGAGCACCTGAGGTAGCCTGCGTCAATCTTTTAGAACGTTAGCTCGGCGAGTTTCAAACCTTCTTCTAGATCATCCTGGCCCATTTGCCACCGGCCCCTCCAATGGATCTTCCGACAGTCCAAGTTGTGAGCTGGGAGGGGTGGGCGGTCGAGGATGAAGAACGTGTCATCCGTTCCGACGGGCGTATCCCGAGGCCCCGGACCCACAATGTTGGTCGGAGGGAGGTGGAGTTGGCACCTCTTGAGGTCTCGGGATCCCCGTCGCCACCTCCACCAAGGTGAAGGAGAGGCGACCGAGCCGAGTCACCCCCCGCACATAGCGCTACCGTGTGGTCCGATCATCACCCTCGTCGTGTTCGGGAGGTAGATTCACATTCCCCGCCACGACAGCCCCCGCCTCGTGCCGCTTTCAATCAGGCTCGAGCCCAGCCAGGGGCTGAGGTGGTGGTGGAAAGGCGCCTAGCTGACATGGAGGCAACCTTACAACAGATCCGGGGAGCCAGGGGCCCGTCCGGGCTTCCATCGGAGGTAAGATCTCCTTTCGTTGATGAAATTCTGGAAGAACCCCTGCCCGCGCGATACACCCATCCCCAAATGATCCTCTATGACGGTGTCACTGATCCGGCGGACCACTTGTCCATCTTTAGGTCGTATATAGACCTACAAATTGCCTCAAAAGCAATGAGATGCAAGGCATTTCCCCTCACCTTTACGGGGGCCGCCGGGGCTTGGTTCCGAACTTTGGCACCAGCCTCCATCTCCAATTTTCACGAGTTAGAGCTACTCTTCCTTTCGCGGTTTGGACGATCGCTGCGTAGGCCAAAAACCATGGCCCACATCCTCGCACTCCAGCAGTTACCCGACGAGTCACTGGGGGATTATGTGGAGAGGTTTTACAAAGAGATCATCGGGTGCGATGAGCTCAGCGATGTGGTCGCAATGAGTGCATTCATCGACGGCCTGAAGCATCGACATCTCATGTATGACCTCTGTTCTAACCCAGCTCCTACTCTGGATGCCGCTCTAGAGAGAGGCACGAGGTTCCATAATGTTGATGAGTGGGAAGTAGCCTGGAAGGATCGGGGAGGAGGTCAAAAGAAGAAAGGAAATGCTGAGGAAGGGCCGAACAAACACCATGGATCCAAAAGGCTGCAGGCAGAAAGAAGGCTGGGGCCGTTGCCCGGGGATTGGAGACCATTCCCACCCAGGGGAACCGCCAGCAGAGCTACACGCCGCTCACGGTCTCGGTGGCCACCGTCTTAGCTGAGAATGCGGGGAGGGATTTCTTTCCTCCTCCTCCACCCAGCGGGAAACCAATAGGGAGGTCTATAGACAAATACTGTGAATTCCACAAAGACCGGGGACACTCCACCGAGAATTGTTTTCGACTCCGGGAAGAAATTGAGGCCCTCATTAACAGGGGATACCTAGGTTGCTGTGTTCGAAGGGACGACCGAGCTCCCAAGACAGAAGAGCACGACTCCCGTGACGAACATAGGGGTCGTAGAAGAAGAAGGAACAGAAGTCATCCCCCTCCTAGGTCAGAGGCAAGCAGGGGCGATGATGAACAAAGGATTGATGGCGAGATTAACGTTATCCATGGCGGATTAGGCCTTGGGGGGGGAGACCCTCTCATCCAAGAAGAGGTACGAGCACAAAGCCAAGAGAAAATTGAGTGAAGACGTCTTCGAGGTCAGCACGGTTGATACTGCGGAACACAACGTTATTTCATTCAGCGAGGCAGACCTTAGGGATATTCACGTGCCTCATGACGACGCACTCGTCATTGTGGCCCTCATCCATCACTACAAAATGGGGTGGATCCTGGTAGATGGTGGTAGTTTCGCTGATATTATCTTCAAATGGGCATTTGAGAAAATGAATGTGGACCCCAACGCGATAAAACCGTCGACGGCCCCTCTAGTCATTTTTGGAGGGGATGTTGTGAACGCTGCCGGTTGGGTCTCACTTCCCGTAACGGTTGGAGCCCATCCACGGACCTCTACTGTTTGGACCAAATTTCTGATCGTGGATAGGCCGTCACCCTATAACGCAATCATAGGTCGATCCACGGTGGCTGCCCTTAAGGCCGTCTGTTCCCCATACCACCAAGCGATGAAATTCCCCACCGAGGGAGGTGTGGGAGTAGTGAGGGGTGACCAAGAGTCCTCCCGGGCTTGTGCTCGGAGGGCGTTGGAGAAGAAGAAATAGCAATCAAAGACAGAGCCAGGGCTCGGAGATTCTGAACTCATGGCTCTGGGGCAGGGACCAGTGCCTGTGCCTATCGATTATCCAAGAGAGGAGGAGGCCTTTTCCCGTCCTCATGAGGAATTAGAGGAGATTTCCATACACCCAACCATCGAAGAACGAACTGTCCCGATCGGTGCTAGTCTCTCGTCCGAACAAAGGGATGAACTCATCCAACTGCTCCAACGCAATTACGACGTCTTTGCCTGGTCCCATGACGAGCTGCCGGGTGTTGATCTGAGCGTGGCAATGCACCGCTTCCACTCTGATCCACACCATCCTCTCGTGCGGTAAAAATGAAGAAAATTTCATCCGGAGCGCCAGAAGATAATTGAAGTAGAGTTGGATAAATTGATCAACTCTGGCGTCGTCGAAGAAGTCAAATTCCCAGACTGGTTGGCGAATGTGGTCCTGGCTCCCAAGGCTGGTAATAAGTGGCGCCTCTGCGTTGATTTCAAAGATGTGAATAAAGCCTGCCCGAAAGACTTCTTCCCCCTGTCTCGGATTGACATCGTCATAGACGCCACAACAGGGTATGAGCGCCTGAGTTTCCTCGACGCTTATGCCGGGTACAATCAAATCCCAATGTTCCCCCCCGATAAGAGCAAAACGTCGTTCATCACTGATAAGGGTACATACTGTTACAAGGTAATGCCGTTTGCCTTGCGCAACGCCGGAGCCACTTATCAACGACTGGTGAACAAAATGTTCAAGGAGGAGATCGGATGGATGATGGAGGTTTACATTGATGACATGTTGGTCAAGAGCTCAAGGGCCCTTGACTACACCCAACATCTCCACGACTGCTTCGAAAAACTCCGGGCTCACCGCATGAAGCTCAACCCGAACAAATGTATTTTTGGGGTTTCTGCGAGAAAGTTCCTGGGATACATGGTCTCCCAGCGTGGCATCGATGCTAACCCCGATCAAATACATGCGATTCTCGGGATGGCCTCTCCTCGGAATAAGGAGGTGCAAATGCTGACGGGGAGACTCGTTGCACTCAACCGCTTTATATCTAGAGCGTCGGAAAAGTGTCTGCCGTTCTTCAAAGTGCTAAGAGGCAACGACAACTTTGGATGGACCGACGAGTGCGAATCGGCTTTCCAAGTGCTCAAGAGTTATCTATCCTCTGCTCCTTTGCTCAGCACCCCGAAGGAAGGGGAGACACTGTACTTGTATATTGTCGCGTCTACAACGGCGGTGAGTGCTGCTCTTGTAAGGGATGACGTCGGGGTCCAACACCCGGTCTTTTACTCTAGCAGGATCCTCTCGGATACCGAGACGAGGTATACTAAGTTTGAGAAACTGACTTATGCCCTACTGGTGGCTTCCCAGAAGCTGAAACAGTATTTCCAAGCCCACGAGATCGTCGTCCTCACGAACCAACCGATAAGGCAAATTTTACATTCACCAGATATCTTGGGACGACTAATGAAGTATAGCCTTGAGCTGGGTCAGTTTCACATCGACTATCGGCCTAGGATGGCCATTAAGGGCTAGGTCCTGACAGATTTCATCACTGAGCTCACATTTCCTGAGGACCTCGAGCCACCCATCGCTCGCCCGGAAGCGAAAAGGGTGGAAGGAGGGGAAGTGCCGGGGGACTCCAGCCCCGATACCGGTCCGACAATGTGGAAGCTGTTCACCGATGGATCATCCAACACCAGTGATTGTGGAGCAGGGTTGGTGCTCGTTGCCCCAGGTAATGAAGAGATAGAGTACGCCTTGAGGCTGGGGTTCAGAGCAACTAACAACGAGGCGGAGTAGGAGGCTTTGCTGGCAGGGCTCCGCCTAGCCAGGGAGTTCAATGTGACGGCGTTGTCTGTCGTTTGCGACTCTCAGCTGGTTGTCAACCAGGTCAACGAGGAATATTTGGCAAAAGATCCCAGTATGACTGCATATCTTGAGAGGGTCAAAACCCTGATGGAGAAATTCGAAAAAATCAATGTATCCCAGATACCACGGGAGGAGAACCGGCACGCCAATGCCTTGGCAAACCTTGCCTCAGCAATAGCATTAACCCTGAAGCGAAGTGTGCCAGTTGAATATCTGGATGTTCCGAGCACAGCAGTTTCTGATCAGGTGGCTCCGATCTATGAGCTCAATGACCATCCCACTTGGATGGACCCCATCCGTAGGTATTTGGAAGACGGAACACTCCCCGACGACCGCAACGAAGCAAGAAGGATGCGATATAGGTCGGCCAGATATTGCATTCTGGATGGGGTCCTTTATCGACGTTCCTTCTCTGGACCATACTCACGGTGTCTACGGCCGGAAGAGGCCGACTATGTTATGAGAGAGACTCATGAGGGAATCTGTGGCAACCACTTGGGGGGCAGGGCCCTGGCTGGCAAACTCCTCCGCCAAGGGTATTTTTGGCCAAAAATGCTGGAAGACGCGAGTGAGTTCATGAAAAAATGCGACAAATGCCAACGTTTCGGCCCTTTGCTCAGTGGGGAATTGACTTGTTGGGCCCTTTTCCACAGGCCACCGGTCAAAGAAAATTCCTCGTTGTCGCTATTGATTACTTCACCAAATGGGTGGAAGCCGAACCCTTGGCTCGCATCACCAAGGAGAAAGTCCGGGACTTTGTCTGGAAGTCCATGGTGTGCTGATTCGGAATCCCGAGGGTAATTGTGTCCGACAACGGCACTCAGTTCGACAACGATTTGTTTACTTCTTTTTGCTCCAGCCTGGGTATCCGCACACACTTTGCGTCTCTTGGTCATCCGCAAGCTAATGGACAGGTAGAAGTCACGAATCGGACGGTTTTGCATGGTTTAAAAACCAGACTTGACAGAGCGAAGGGGAAGTGGGTGGAGGAACTTTACCCAGTCCTCTAGGCATACCACACCACTTCCCGAACCCCAACTGGAGAGACGCCGTTCGCAATGACTTTTGGATCCGAATCCGTAATTCCTGCGAAAATTGGATTGCCAACCTTCTGAACGTCGCTTCAGGGGCAGGACCAGTAGACGAACGGCGCAATGTTGGCCCTTAAACTGGACCTTCTGGAAGAACGACGAGAGAACGCTCGAGTGCGCCAGACAGCATACTAGCTGCGGGCAGCTTGATACTATGATAGAAGGGTGCGACCACGGCATTTTGAAGTCGGAGACCTAGTCCTCAGAAAGGTTACCCTAGCGACCAAGGAGCCAAATGCAGGAAAGTTGGCCCCCAGCTGGGAAGGACCTTATCGCATGATAAGAGTTGCAAGACTGGGTACTTATGAGCTCGAAACTGAGGAAGGCGTTCCGCTGCGACACCCGTGGAACGCCGACCATCTTAAACAATACCACTATAGGACTGAGGTCATTTTGTAAATCATTTCATCTGTATACCACCAAGTATTAAGTATTTTGATGATAATATAAAGACTTTGTTACTTAAACGGGTCTTCTGGTGCACTAAGATACCTAAGTGATGGACCAAACGTGTCACGTTGCAACCAGTAGCATGAGAAGTAAGACTACTCCTACTACAGGTTGGGGGGCAGGGTGGTCATAACTGTGACAATTAGTCACCAAAACGATTCCACAACACGTTCGAAATTGTAAGCGTTGAACTAAGGTTTGTGGGAGCGTGAAAGTGTAAGGGTCTGCAACCCTATCTCGAGCACATAAGTGGGTTCATGACCACTTGTCCGAGTTCGGGCAAAGGGTCGAAGCAAATCGCTTGCTACATCCTAAAGGAGGGGGAGGCGAGAAGAAATTGAGAACAAATGCTCAAAAAATTGTTGTGTTGTATTCCACAAAAAAAGAGGGCTTACATCGGTGGGGTTCTTGCCCGTATACACAGTCAGAATAAAAAAAAAAAAAAAGATGAGTACAAGAGGAGTTCAGCAAAATTCAAAATACAAAAAATCTTTCTAAGTCTTCAAAAAAAAACAAAAAAAAAGGCCGAGGTGAAGACTTATTCTTCCCTCGAAACACCTTCGACACCTACAACGTCGACATTGGTATCTTCATCGCCCTCGGCTTCCTCACCACCAGCTCTTTCAGCACCGGTTTCATGAGTTGGACCCTCGGAAGCCCTCTCGACTGGCAGCTCCACCGCTAACTCGCCTTGCTGAGGAAATTCCATCCCAACACCCAAGCAGTCGAACTCCGGATGAATTCTTTGCTGGATTTATAATCCTCAATGGCTTTCTGCTTTGCCCGACGGATGGCCTTCCCCTTTTGCTGCTCTTCTTTCTTGAGTCTCTTCTCCAGCTCCTCTACCCTCTTCTCCAGGTTGACCTTCTGCATCTCAAAGTCGTCCCGTTCTTTGGTAACAAGGACGTGCCTGGCTTGTAGGCCCTGATGGGCCTGGGCGGCAAGCTGAAGGTCGTCGGTCAAGCGATTCACCTTTGCCTCGGCAGCATTCTTCTCGGACCTCAGCATGGCCTCCTCAATGGCGCTCTCAGAGTTCCGGTCAAAAACCACCGATATCCGAAGCATGCACTGCGTGAGAACGGGAATTTCATTACACTTAGAAAAATTTAGCCACAAAAAGCGAAACGGAAAGTAAATTGTGAGGAAGTATTACCGAGACTTGATCACAGATAGCCTGGCGCATCAAGTTGTCGGTGCTCTCCCCCTCTATCAGTTCCTTATCATTAGGAGGCGTCATGCGACGGAGATAGCCCGGCATCACCTCCGGGCTCTTCAGTAGCGCACGGTCTGCCGGCAGCCCAGTGTTCGCCACTTCGAAGAAAGATCCATCAACTGTCAGCTCAGATGAGGCTCCGGGCAAACCTCGCTCTCTTCGAGACTGCGTGAGAACGGGAATTTCATTACACTTAGAAAAATTTAGCCACAAAAAGCGAAACGGAAAGTAAATTGTGAGGAAGTATTACCGAGACTTGATCACAGATAGCCTGGCGCATCAAGTTGTCGGTGCTCTCCCCCTCTATCAGTTCCTTATCATTAGGAGGCGTCATGCGACGGAGATAGCCCGGCATCACCTCCGGGCTCTTCAGTAGCGCACGGTCTGCCGGCAGCCCAGTGTTCGCCACTTCGAAGAAAGATCCATCAACTGTCAGCTCAGATGAGGCTCCGGGCAAACCTCGCTCTCTTCGAGAACTTGTGCTTCTTATGCTTCCCCTCATGAGCCTTTCTCTTTCCCTTGTCGGAATGGCGAGGAAAAGAATCATCACTCAAGGTTTGCATAGATTGTCGGGATCCCGACTTGGATTGGGGTGTGTCCCGGATAACCACGCCCGGCAGGGTGGGTGAGCGACTCCGGGCTGGCGTCCCGGGAAGCCGTGTGGGTTCCTTCTCCGCTTTCTCCGCTTCGGCAGCTTCCTTGGTCTTCTTCTCAAGAAGCTTTTGCACTGCCATTGTCTTGTCCATAGCTACAATATTCAATAAGATTTTTAGAAATTCTTCCGTCTAGGCCGGCAGCATCCGGTTCTATACAAGGATATCTGCGTGAATCGAGCGTAACACGCGTAAAATTACCAAGTATGGACAATTGACATAGTAGAAAATTCCTTACCATTGGCCGAGTCAAGGAGGAAATCGGGTGCGGTTGAGATGTCCGGCGGTGAAAACTAGAAGGCTATAAAGAGCTGAGAGGTGATCAGGGTGTTCACGTCCTTGAAGGCAGTCCTCAAGACCTTGTCTCTCTGCTTGGAAATTTCTCTGCTTGGCTCCGGTATTTTCTTCTTGGGTGTCTCCTTAGCTGCATAAAATCATGAAAACAAGGGTATTAATGTACAGGCAATGGTAAAGCTATAAAACAAAACACTCCCCCCAAGGGGCCGCAGCCTTACCAACTTTTTCCCATTCCATCTGGAGGGGATACCTTCCTTCTTCTTCCAGGCCGGATTGCCAACCGCTCCCTCCGATATAGAAGAACTGGGGCTTCCATCGATGAATGGAAGACTCCAGGTCCTTCAGGAAAGTTGACCTGGACGAAATATAACACCACCCAGCGCCCCGGGGGAGTGCCTTGAGGAAGAATAGAGCCCTGAAGAGCTCAATGCTCGGCTCGAGTCCCTCGGCCCGGAAGATGATATACAAAGCCACCAAGGCCCTTATACTGTTCGGAGCAATTTGTGACGGACACAAATGGTACTCCTCACAGATGGCCCTGATCCACCAGTGGAGGGGAGAGCGAAGGCCCGCCTCCAGCTATTTCCTATAGACTGTCATAAATCCAGCTGGTGGCATATAGGCCCGATCGTCGGGCCCAGGAACAAGGGTCGTGACCTCCTCTGGGATGAAAAATTCGCTCCGGCAGGAGAGGACGGATTCTTCGGTCATGGTTGTTTTGATTTTCCATACCGGACTCGAAGGCGGAACTTTTATGAACAGTTTTTTGGCCCGGCGTTGCGCACCTCGTTTTCACGAAGTAAGTTGGGAATGGAGACGCCGATATGGATCTCCATCACTGTAACGGTTTCGGGAGGGACCCCGACCCCAGCGTCAAGTGATGTAGATGCCCCACCTCGCTCGTCGGCACGACTCACCACGAATGCACGGTCTTCCAGGCATGACTGGATAACACTGCTCGTTTCGTAGATCCTGGCCATAGTGCTTGAGGAGGCGTCTCCCGGAGCAGGACGCCTCTTCACCGTGAATTGAGGGGAGCTGGAGGATGACCGGTCCGTGGAACCGCACTCCGAGCCGACAGCAGAGCCAGATGTCGAAAAAGAGAATAAGAAGGGGACCCCGACATTTTGTTCGGACAAAGGAAAAAAAAGGTACCAATACCGAGGAGGAGGAATGAGCTCTGGAACTTACGCAAGTGCCAAATGAAAGGTAGGAGCCACTATTTATAAAAGGATGGTGTGCCTAGATGAAGGGTCGCAAAGGCCAACTGCTGGAGATGCCTTGGTTTAAATGCCACTGCCACGTGGCACCCATCCAACGATGGTGGCATGGCCTATCACACAATTCAGATTGGGGGGGCACACGTGGCGCGTTTTGCCACGTGTGAGGGGGACAAAATCAAAAGGGGGAAGGCTCTCAAACTTCCCACCCTCAAAAAATGCTAAGGCATGCAAAATGGCTGAGCTCACGACCCTACGGGCTCTCAGCTCGGACAAAATCAAAAGGGGGAAGGCTCTCAAAACTCCCACCCTCAAAAAATTCCAAGGCATGCAAAATGACCGAGTTCAGGACCCTACGGGCTCTCAGCTCAGACAAAATCAAAGGGGGGAAGGCTCTCAAATTTCCCACCCTCAAAAAATTCTAAGGCATGCAAAATGGCCGAGCTCATGACCCTACGGGCTTTCAGCTCAGACAAAATCAAAGGGGGGAAGGCTCTCAAACTTCCCACCCTCAAAAAATTCTAAGGCATGCAAAATAGCCGAGCTCACGATCCTACGGGCGCTCAGCTCGGACAAAAATCAAAGGGGGGAAGGCTCTCAAATTTTCCACCCTCAAAAAATTCTAAGGCGTGCAAAATGGCCGAGCTCACGACCCTACGGGTTTTTAGCTCGGACAAAATCAAAGGGGGGAAGGCTCTCAAACTTCTCACCCTCAAACAATTCTAAGGGCAAAATGGCCGAGCTCACGACCCTACGGGCTCTCAGCTCGGACAAAATCAAAGGGGGGAAGGCTCTCAAAGTTCCCACCCTCAAAAAATTCTAAGGCATCAAAAATGACCGAGCTCACGACTCTACGGGCTCTCTGAGCTCGGCCACTTTCCAAAAAGGGGTGGCCCTCCAACTTTTCACCCTTGAAAAATTCCAAGGCAGTGAAAATGGCCTACCTCACGACCTGACGGGCTCTCAGCTCGGACAAACTCAAAGGGGGAAGGCTCTCAAACTTCTCACCTTCAAACAATTCTAAGGCATCAAAAATGGCCGAGTTCACGACCCTATGGGCTCTTAGCTCGGCCACTTTCAAAAAGGGGGTGGCCCTCCAACTTTTCACCCCTGAAAAATTCTAAGGCAGTAAAAATGGCCGACCTCACGACCTGACGGGCTCTCAGCTTGGCCACTTTTAGAAAGGGGGAGGCTCTCCAACTTTTCACCCGTGAAAAATTCTAAGGCAGTGACAATGGCCGACCTCACGACCTGACGGACTCTCAGCTCGGACAAAATCCAAAGGGGGAAGGCTTTCAAACTTCTCACCCAAAAAAAATAAAAAATAAAAATTTCATGCATCATATTCGGCCGAGCTCACGACCCTACGGGCTCTCAGCTCGGCCACTTTCAAAAGGGGGAAGGCTCTCCAACCTTTCACCCCTGCAAAATTCTACGGCGTGGATAATGGCCGAGCTGACGACCTGACGGTCTCTCAGCTCTGCCAACATTTAACCCATGAACGACTCCAAATTCTCACCTACCACCGCCGCTTCCGCCGTACTGCCGACCTGCCGAACAGAAGAAAATGTTTTCTCATCAGCCTGGACTCTGCTCTTTGCCTTCCTTCTTATCGCCGTTTTTCCTCCCAGGGGTCCATGGTGTGCCGCTTTTGCATTTTGTGATCATCCTTCCCTACTACTACTTGCTTGCTCCTTTAAAATCCCGAGGCCGTCACGTTTCACTCCTGCCCTCGGGACTTGGGGGGCAACTGTTATAGAGGAATTTCGTCAGGTATACCACGTGGTCAAAATACACCCAATTATGGAAGAGCGGCCGAGATGAGAGCTGAAATCCCCTCAGTAACGAGCTGGGATGCCCCCCCCAGCCGAGCTGAGGGTCATCTCAGTGAAGAAATCGGGACCGACAAGCTTAGATCTGAACTGACGGTCTGAGACACCCTCTGCTCGCCACCTCAGCACTCGAGGGTTTACCGGGCCGTTGTGAGGCTCTGGCTCATGGGCTTCTACTTATGGGCTCAAAAGCCAGCCCAGACATTTAGAGGGCTAACCTGTCTGCTCATTGGCTGTCCAACGGATTATGTTAATTAACCTGAGCTGGCTCCCTAATTTCGAGGCGTTAATCAAGCACTAGCGTCTATAAATACACCGGGGCACCCATTGTCCAGAGGTACGTGACTACTACTGAACTCAATATACTTTCAGCCCTTCACTCCCGAGTACTTACTCTTACGCCGGAGGGACTTTACTGGGGATAACCCCGGTGGGTCTTTGTGCAGGTGCTTGGAGTAGAAGAGTGGAGTTCTGCTCGGAGATTGTCACCACCCTTGAACTCAATCAGTTGCAGTGCTGATGGCCGTCTTGTGTCCTCGATATCCTCCCGGACCATATTGTTGATCCGCCACCACTTTTTGGCATCAACAAGAATAATATTGTTCTAGGAATGTGAAATGCAATTTACAAATTTATTATTATTTGTGTATTAACTTGGAATATAATGTTAAAGTTCACCATGAAATGATGAGCATTTTGATAATTTGACTCTAAATAAAGTGAGGATTGTAATAGTTGATTTTGGGAGTGACTAGCGCCGTTTATCTCTGCAATTTTTTGTCTCCTTACAACTTTGTCTCTCAAAAGCATTCTCAATTTAATACTCTATCCCTTCATTTGTTTGTATAATTTTTTTTTTCAAGATTTGACCTGTAATGGTGGTTGTGGTAGAGAGATGTTTGATGATTTTAAGTAAAAAGTGTTGAAAAAAATGAGTCAAACATCACTTAAAGTTTTCAACTATTTTTGGGCGACATTTATTTTTCAGGTGGCTGCTTCATTTTGTTATCAAACATGTCTAGTTTGTTAAGTATTTGAAGTATTCAGTTTTGTTTGATTATGTTATCAGATGGCCCTTAATTCCTTGATCATGGTTCCGCGGGTTTCTTCTTCGATAAAAACTTCTTACCATTTGTGAAACAGGTGGAGTTGACAAATCTTCTTGATTCTGTTCAAGAAACAGAAACAAAGATGGTTGAAATGTCTGCACTGAATCACCTAATGTCAACGCATGTTTTGCAACAGGCTCAACAGATAGAGCTTCTTTATGAGCAGGTAACACTACCTATCTTATCGTATCTATCTCGAGGAAGAGTCATCGTTGTTTATAGGATTACTACTGGTGAATCAAATAATTTGAAATAGTCCATCTTCATGTTTCATGCCGAAATTTGACAGGAAAGACTTATTTTAGTGAACGAATGTGCTTTGATGAAGGAATCTTAGGTCATGTGGTGCTTGATTATATTGTCAGATTTCTGTTTCTATTTCCAGTATTAAGTGGTGTTTGGTGTTTCTGTTCCCAGATTTCTCTTTGTTTAGTGTTTCTGTTGCCTGATTTCTGATTCTGTTTCCAGAAATTTGGGAACAAAAGAATCTGTTTTAGGCCTACTCCGAGATTTTTGGACTGATTTCTGGGAACAGAACATAATTGATCTGATTTTGTTTTGGTTTTTGTTTTAAAGTTTTTTCGGAACAGATTCAACAGAAACACTAAACAAACACCACTTAGAGGTTTTGTTCTTTTTCTCAAAAAACTTGGAAACAGAAACAAAAAAAAAAAAAAAAAAAAAGTGTTCTTGGTCGATTCTCTGAAATTTGTTCCCGGCATGTCGTTTTAGCATTCATGTGAAAATTGTTCACTATGTTCTAACAATTGTGTTTGACGGAAGGCGGTCGAAGCAACGACGAACGTGGAGCTGGGTAACAAAGAGCTGTCACAAGCCATTCAACGGAACAGCAGTAGCAGAACTTTTCTTTTGCTTTTCCTATTTGTACTTACTTTCGCAATCATATTTCTTGATTGGTACAATTAATTGGAATACAGAAGTTTGATAATTTATTAGCCCAATGTCTTGTTTTTTTAAAGCATATTTGGGTCCTTCCGATCATCTTCGCATGGGATTCGTGTGAGAGGAGGCTTTGGTACTTAACCAAAACCTTTGGCAAAGTTGTTGGAGCGTTTTATTTTTTATTTTTTTATTTTTTTTTCTCTCTTTGTGGTATATTAAACCAGAAGAACCCCACCCCCCAAAAAAAATAAAAAAACGTTTCTCAAGCAAAATTTTAACCAAAAAATTGTTGAAAGATCTTGTAAAGAAGAAATGCGTTCTGGGAAGTCACTCGGATTGTCTTGTCAAGTGAGAGAAAAGAAAATTATTAGTTACAATACTAATGAGCATCATATAATTTTCAATAGATCAATTTAAAGCATGAAATAAAGCAAAGTAGAGAAGCTAAGGACTATTTTGGCCAATGAAACAATGAATGGTGTTAACTTTACCAAGAATTAGTGAGATCTGAAACTAATTTATGGTTTTTGTGTTAGGATCGATGTAAATTCATATTTATAAACGAAAAAAAGGAGGAACACAAAAATACTGAATTTAGGTAATTTACTTTGACTCAACATTTATGAATGAAACATAATCAAAGGTATAAAGAGAACAAATCTCGACCTAATGATTATAAGTGAATCATAAATAGAAGGTATAGAGTTTAAACGTCACAAGAAATTCTTGATAAGTTTAGAAAAATTCGTTAAAAAATTTAAGAGAAAACTCTCAAAATTATATTAATCGAAAGTAATGTATTTTTTCTCATGGACACACCCCTTTTAAATAGGCAGCCAAGAGAATAAAAGAAAACCTAATCTAACAAAGAAAGGAAACAAAAAAAAAGGAAACTTCATATCTTAGTCTAATAAGGAAAATACTCAGTCTAAAAATGAAAAGTTTAACTGGTAATCATGCCTTACAAATTATCAACTAAAATACCTAAATTAAAATTAAAAGACTACTAATAAAATAAATATGTTGAAATTTCGTGGTTCTCATGCCTTAGCCCATTTAAGTTTATGTCTTAGACTCATTCACTTGATGAGATAAATTAGGTCTTGATTATCCGATGGGCCAAATTTAGGTCTCACCATTGTAGACTTGAGGCAACTCTCTTGAATTAACCCACTAAGTCCTCTTTTGATCTTCTTGGATCTTGCCATAGTAATAGGCCAAATTAAAATATGTAGCGGATCATTTGATGGTATTTGTTGATTCTCATTATTCCCCATCTCTTCAGAAGGATTCGTCCTCGAATTTTCACCATAATGTTTTTAATAGCTCGACAATTAACACACATTCGCCAAGTTACATTCTTCTTGGGCACAAGTAGCACCGAGACCGCGTATAGACTCATGCGTTCTCTTACGTGTCCTTTGGCCCTAAACTCCTCAACTTGCCTTTGAAATTCCTTTATCTTCTCCGAATTGCGCTTGTAGGTTGGTTGATTAGGAATTGTTGCGTCAGGTACATAATCAATTTGATGTCCGATCCCTCTAATAGGTGGTAATCAGTTAGGCACATCATTAGGAAACACGTCATCATATTCCTGCAATAAATAAATAACAACACTAAATAAATATTTGTCAATTTCGTTAGTATTAAAACAATCCAAATATAGGTTGGTTTATATAAAAAAAAACACTTTCGACATCACTCGCTTTAGCATAAAAACTCAATTGTTTTTATGTTTTTCTCTCATTTTTTTCACTTTTTTTTTTCACTATCTTTTCTCTTTTCACTCATTTTTTTCTTATTGTTTTTGAACTCTCAGTCTCATAAGTTTTTTTTCAACCCAGTCTCTCTTTTCAATTTCATTTGATCCTCATATACTTGTCTTAGAGTCAATGACACAAGAGTAGCGGTATTATTGTCCTTGACAAAGGAATGCTTATTCTTAAACCCGTCATGAGTAACCTTCCTGTCAAATTACCACAGCCTACCCAACAGTATATGACCCACATGCATTGGGACAACATCATAAAGTGCTTCATTCTTGTATTTCCCAATTGAAAAAAAAACTAATACTTGCTTATTAACCCGAACCTCCCCACAATTATTAACCACTGCATACAGTCCAGGGTGTTTCAAGGTAGGTAAACTCAACTTTTCTACAAAACTAGTGCTAGCCACATTATTACAACTTCCCCATCAATGATCATACTACATACATTGTTGTTGACATGGCATCTAGTATGAAAAATGTTCTCCATTTCTATTCCATGTCATTCTCCACGACTTGATTACTTAGAGCATGCCTAGCCACAAGTGACTTACCCTCCACTAGGTACTCCACATCACCATCACAAGAATCCCCATGCAGTAGCATCTGATCATCATCACTCTCGCTTTCGGTTTCAACGTGTGCTTTGAAGGTCTTTTTATTTGAATATTGTGAAGCTATGTGACCTACTCCAAAACAACAAAATCATTTAATATTACGGCTACGAGTTTGAGTTTTGGTTTTACCTTTGTTGGCATTGAGCACATCATCTCTCATGTTCAGTGGTTCGATCTTGGACTTAGAAATGACCCATTCGTTTCTCCTCCCAGTAGGCTTCCATGAAGTAGAGGAGCTCAAATTTTGAAACAACCGAGTTCCCATCCTTTTAATTTTTTGTTCCATCTTTATTGTCATGTGCACCATGTCCTCCAACTCCACGTAATGCTGCAACTCCACAACGTTGGCAATTTTTCAGTTCAGCCCATTCAAGAACCTTGCCATTGTAGATTCTCTATATTCCTCAACATTAGCCGGGATCATGGCAACCTCCATCTCCTTATAATAATCATCCACACTCTGATAGCCTTGAGTAGGACTTTGTAACTTTTGGTACAAGTCCCTATGGTAGTGACTAGGGACAAATCGTCTCCTCATGATGGCCTTCATTTCGACCCACGTCTCGATAGGCTTCTCTTAGTTTCTACTCCTGCTCATTCCAAGTTGATCCCACCATATTATAGCATAGTCAAGAAACTCAATTACAACAAATTTTATATTTTTATACTCGGAGTAGTTGTGGCACTTAAAGATCAACTCCACCTTCTTCTGCCACTACAAATATGCTTTATGGCCGTTCTTTCCTCGGAACAACGAAATCTTTATCTTGATACTTTCCAAGTTATTATCAATCCTCTCCCTACACCTATCTCATCTATTCCTATATCCATGCCTAAATTTTCCCAAGCTCGCATTAAAGATGCGATCATCTTCATCTAGGTCATCCCCATAATCATCTTCATAGTCAAACTTAGGCGGATTCTTCTTTCTTCGTTGTATATTAGGAGCTCTATGTGGCTGCCCCCTTTGTGGACTAGACTCAACTTTCTCTAGTCGATCATACACATTATTAAACTGCAAGTTCAAGCGTTCAAACTTTTGTTCCAAGGATTTTAAGAAAAGTTTGAAATCTATCATTTCTAGTGCTTCATTGAACAAGCTTTTGTTTATTTCTTGAGGCATTTTTAATCACCTGCAAAACAAAGTTAGTAAACCTCACAAATAGTTCCTCACGTGTTTCCCTCAAATTCGGCTTTTACTCTCTTATGAGCTCACACTATCTTGTCTTTTCCACTATTTATTCCACTCTTTTAGTTTTTTATTAAACTTAACCAACCTCAATCAGAAATTTCTCATGACAATCCAAACTTAGAAAATCGATTCGCTAAGAATGAGATTTAGGACAAAATCAAAGCGAACAAGAAGAACACAAAAGATAAGATTATGGAATAGAACAAGAAGAATTTAAATCTCAATATGGTTGCTGGATTTTTTTTTTTTTTATCCATTTTCGTTTCCTTTTTTTTTTTTTTGGTTTATTTTTTCTTTTCTTTTGAAAAGTAGCAACTTTAAATCGAGATTTGAAGATGCAAAATAATTTAAACAAAATCGGACCAGATATGATTAGAATGAAAGAAATGCACAATAGGTTTGATGATATAATTATGTCAAGGAAAAAAAAAGGAATAAATAGATATAAATAAACGAAAAAAAAATGATAAATGAAACCTGATTTAGAACTTTGCCCTGATTACCAATTAATGCGAACCTCACCAAGCATTAGTGAGACCTCAAACCAATTTAAGATTTATTCACTAGGATCAATCTAAATTCAGATTTATAAACAAAAAAGAAGAAGAAAAACACAGAAATACAAAATTTGGATAGTTTACCTTGACCCAACGTTTATGAATGAAACGCGAATCGAAGGTATGAAGAGAACAAAACTCGATCTGATGATTATAAGTGAATCACGAACCAAAAGTATAGAGTTTGAACGCCACAAGAAATTCTTAATAAGTTCAGGAAAGTTCGTTGAAGAACTTAAGAAAAAACTCTCACAATTGTATTAATCGAAAGTAATGTGTTTTTTTCTCATGTACACACCCTCTTTAAATAGGCAGCTAAGAGAATACAAGAAAACCTAGTCTAACAAAGAAAGAAAACCTAATCTAACAAGGAAAAAAAAAATGAAACTTTCTATCTTGCCTTTCACTCCTAGTCTAACAAGGAAAAAACTCATAGTTTAAAAAGGAAAAGTTTGATTAGCAATCATGCCTTACAAATCCTCAACTAAAAGACTTAAATTAAAATTAAAATACTAATAATGAGATAAATATGCTGAATTTTCGTGATCCTCATACCTTGGCCCATTTAAGTTCAAACCTAGGCCCCATTCGCTTGCCTTGATGAGATGGATTAGGCTTTTATTGTCCGATAGGCCTAATTTGGGTTTCACCATTGTAGATTTGGGCCAACTCTCTTGAATTAGCCCATTAAGTCCTCATTTGATTTTCTTGGATCTTGCCCTACTAATAGTCCAAACTGGAACATGTAGCGGGTCCTTTGATGGTGCTCGTTGATTCTCAGCAATGAGGGAGCTCTGTTGATTGAGTAAGACTCCTGCAATTCCTCCCAAGGATTTATCCTTATTAAAGATGCCCAAGGAGTGGACTACTTGTTCCTTATTCTGGCCAGAGCAACAATTTTGAGGGGGTGATATCCCAAAGTTTGCTACAAAATTTGTTGGTGGTTATGTACATGATTTCCCGAACCATATATTGAGAATTTCCTTGTGGTTAACCAGCTCAAAGAAATTAGATCCAAAAGCCTTTTGGCTGGGTGCAAGAATGATCTAACAAATTCAAATGGCCCCAAACTTTAAATCGGTTCCCATAATTGATGTTGGTTGGATGTCATGAGCTCACATTTTCGCAGTAGCATCCGCTCATGCGGAATCTCTAATGTGTTCACTTCTTGGTGGTAAGCCTGCGTTCTTGTACGATGTAGACTAGTTTCACCTTGCCTTGGGCTCATCATGAGAGCGACTTCAACTCCCGACCAATTTGTGTGAGAGAGGTCAAACCCTTCTTCTTTTGTCACGTGTATAACCAATGACATAGTCTCCGAACTTAACTTGGTGGGTATGTCTTGACTCTAAAGTAACGCCTAGTGGTGTCGACGTCTGTCTGGATGAGAGCCGTATATAAGCGCTACAATCCTCCAGTCAGTATACTTGTTCCCTCTTATCGTCATATCAATAAGTGGTCTGTGACACTCTCCTCCACCCAATATCGCAATTTTCCTCAGTGTTGCGCCCTTGATGTGCCTCTACACTTTATGCAACAGAGAGAAATGTGAGGTACCCCAGATCGCACGATCCACATGAATCTTCGACGTGATGCTCCTGACTCTCTGTTAGCCCATCATTCGATGAGTGCTTGGTGAATCATGACTGCAACTCAACTTAGTCCCCAAGGAGTGGTATCCCCATGGCTTGAGAAAGTCCTTGATGGAGCTAATCATGCACTGCTCATATACCACTTGTCACGGGCTCAGATTTTTGCAGCAGCATTTGCCCGTGCGGAACCCCTGACATGTTTACTACGCGCGAGTAAAGCTGCCTTCCTGTACATGCTGACTAATTTTGCCCTACCTTGGGCTCATCATAAAAGCGACTCCAACTCCCAACCAGTTTATGCATAGGAGGTCAAACCCCTCTTCTTTTTTCAGGTGCATGACCAACAATATAGTTTTCGAACTTCATCGGGTCGGTATGCTTCGACTCTTAAAGGACGCCTAGTGGTGTTGGCCCCTGCCTGGTTAGAAGTTGTATATAAGCACTACAATTCTCCAGTTAGCATGTTTGTTCCTTCTTACTGCATTGTTAATAAGTGGTCCGTTACATGGAGCTCCAAATGAGAAACCAAAAAGTTGCTGAATCCAAATTTGGAGGAGAGACCCACAATTAAATAAGAGGTGTGCAATTGTCTCTGAGTTTTGGTTGCAAACTGGATAGAGAGTAGAGAGGCCTCATATTCTAGTTGTAAGTGTCATTTTTTTCCCTGGCAATTTTCCATGCATAATAGCTTGGCAGAGAAAAATATTAATTTTTTGTGGCATTGAAATGTTCTAGAATTTGTTCTATATTGTTGGAGAAAATGGGCTATCAAAACTTGGATAACTGGGGGCCTAGCTTTGTTATTGATGAATTTGTAGAAATATTTGATCGAAAATTTGCCAAATGAGAAAAAAGGCCAAATGATTCCATCAACAAAGTCAGATTAGTAGAGGTAAAAAGTCTGAAGAAAAGACTTTAATAGGGAAATATTCAATAAATCAATTTTTTGCCAGTTCCAATATGATTAAGAGTCATCCATTAATTCTTTAAGGTTAGGGATGATATTCCCTGAGAAGGCTTCAAAGGTAGTTAGAGAGTGAAGGTCTTCCAAAAGACAGTTTTCAGAGATAGACATTAAAGAGGCATGACTAGGTTGTCATCTCAAACCTGGAGTGATAACAGATTCCCATCCCACATAATACGCCAAGCCCAAGTGTTAGAATCAGATGGAGTAAAGAGAAAAAAGGAGCTGGCATAATATTTTTTATGAGTTGTTGTACCAAGAGAGATTGGTCTTTCTAAATGAAGCACCAATTGGTTTTGTAAAGCAAGATAAGATTAAAAAATTTAATAGATTTTACCCCTAGACCCCCAAAGGCTTAGCGAGTGCTGATCAGATTTCGATAAATCTAGTGAATCTTTCTGCTTGCTAGTTTTGTTAAACATGGAAGTTAACAGCTTTGAAAAATCTGTTAGAAATGGCCTCATCTTATTTTTTGGGGTTGATTGTATTTTAATTCCCTATATTTTGGAACGAGAGGGATTTTTGTTCTCTACGTACTTGTGTAATAGACAATTAATCCACTTCAACTATTAACAAAAATGCACTATTACGTTTAGTCATGAAAAGAATGAAATTATTAGCCCACCCTTTACTTTATCAAAGACAAAAGAAAAACTTTGTTTAATTTTAAATTCATTATAGAAAAATGAAAAATAAAAAAAGATAAACAATAAAAGATAGGTGTTCGAAAGAAGAAGATGAAGAGGATGGGATCTTCAAATAAGAAAAGTCGTTGCCAAGCAACAACAATCTGCCCCAATCGCTACTGAGCTATGTATCAATGGATGAAACTGCGTCTAGGCAAAACTAGAGTTTGGAGTGTTAGAGATCATTAATGCAGCACCTCCTCAGTCCATGCGCAGGTACCACATTTAATGCAAGATCTGTTGGTCTACTCAACTACTATATTCAATCTTGTTGATTTGTCTGCTTAACCACCATCCTATCTCCTTTAATGCAAGATCTATAATTATATATATACATATAATTGTTTAGTGTAATTAGGGTAATAAAAATAATATCATTCTTTAACTTTTATATGGTGTTAAGAGCTTACTTCAATTCAAAGTTTTTTTTGTCTAGATATATGATTTCTTTTTCCTCTATTTTTCGCTTCCGTTGTTCATCTCGTTTTCTTTATCTTCTAGTTCTCCAATTGATTTTTTGGTCATATATGTAGAAACTATTTCCAAAACGATTCTAAGGTCATAAAAATCACCACTATCAGAGCTCCAGAAAACCCCCACACGCCACCCAAACTTTTGCTCAGAAAATTTTCCTATTTGCTAACAAAATCATTTTTTTTACAACGATTTTGAGCTCTTATTATCAATCTAAGACTATATCCATATTCCTTGTTCCAAGACGATTTAAACTACATATCGCTCATCAATTTAGGAGCATCAACGCGCTCTCACATGCCACCTATAGCATCAGAAGCCAGATTCACGTGATGCTAGAACTATCCACGCGCAAACCGATTTTCTTCCTTATTCTTCAGTTCGGTTCAACCCGTTTTAGATCAGTTCTTATTTGGTTCAAACCGGTTCCTTAGAGATTTTGGTGCTCTGATTCCAAAGGTGGCATCGATTTTTCAAAATTATATCTTCATAGTGCAATTCTTTTTATATCTAGACATATTTTTAATTATTCAGTATCTTTATCGTCATCTTTTCAGACTACTTCTTGATATTCAAATACTGATTCTAGCTAATTTTAACATTCTAATTTATCTGCAACATATGCTTATTCAAATTCAAATCATACAATATAATTATCTTTATATTGTTGATTTTTTTTCATAAAGTTCTTTTTACTAGTTCAAGTGTTTATCAATCGGTTCTTTGACTTAAGATTGGTTCCTAAATATTTTTGATCCGTTCAAAGGGTATATCAAAGCTTTGCTCCCTACCTACTACTCTTGCCGCCTAAGAGGGGATTGATCCAGCCTCTACCATTATTTCCATGTCGATTGGGGATTTAGCCTCACTATTTAAACAGCTTATTTCCAATTCTAGTACAAACTATTCTCCTACTTTTTCACTGACTATTAGTAATTTTTCTTGGTTCTTTGTTGACTATTGTAACCTATGACTTTTGATCCCAATATTTTTCATCAAAATTATCGGCAGTAAATGCTCCTGTCATTCATACTGCCAATGCTTCTTGTAACGACCCGTCCCGGACACCCGACATCTTGGGGCTGGCGTGACAATATCACGACATCATCTAAACAATTAACCTAATTTTATATAACGATAATATGCATACAATAATAACCCATCAATCTATATAAGCTATACATATTCTCTATTATGGGGATACACTCGTCTCCCAGATATAATATCAACGAAAATATAAAAACCATGAACCTCTCACAGTTTAACTCATACAGCTCATCTCAAACCTCCACACGACTCCATCGAAGGACTTTACCTAGCGCCAGTAGGGGACCGTCTCCTAACTGCTTCACTTGCGAGTGTATTGCCTTCTTAATAAAAATTATTTTTAAATAATAACACATTCTAAATAATACAATATTTAAATGGATCAAGCTTAATGCGTATAAACAAACACATTTTGAACAGTAGTATAAAATTGTATACCATGAGAAAACTCCTTCTTCCTGCCATTCAGAATCATCATCCATATATATATATATATATATATATCAACTATATGAAAACCATCCAAACCATCAGCATAAAATAATATGATAAAACACCCAAAACAATATAAATAAAAACCACATCACCACATATATGACAAAACACCAAATACGATAAAACACCACACCTCTAACACACTTCTCAAACACACATCTCAAACACAACACACACTGGCTAGCCATGGTGATCGATTTAACCTCATGATCGGGAGTTGTAACGGTACCGTACCATTCGTAGGATATGCCTTCCTAACGGAACAAATGACCATATGCCCGGACCGCTCATCGGACAGGTCATAATATCAATATCCACATGTCGGACCACCCATCGGCTGGATATAATATCAATAATCATCTGCAGGACCACCCATCAGCAGGATATAATATCAATAATCATCTGTCGGACCACCCATCGGCATGATATAATATCAATAATCGTTTGCCAGACCGCCCATCGGCAAGACATAACATCAATAACATTATCAAATCAACAACATTATTACCAACTACAACTCAATAAATAATCAACGCTCTATCGAAACAGAAAATTAATGCTCTGCCGAAGCAAATAAAATCAACAATATCATCAAATCGATAACAACATTAACAAATCAACAACATCAATAAACTCGTCTCATCAATATCATCAAAATCCCCAACATCCACCTCTTTTTCTCTAAAATCGACTTTTAAACCAAAAATCATATTTTTCGCTTTCGTTTGAAAACCATCTAATTTCAACAAAACCATTTTTCCACTCTCTTTTAAAGTCTACTAAATCCAACAAAACTCATTTTTCAACTTCCTTTTAAAACCACCATAATTTAGCGAAAATCCATTTCCTTAACTCACCCAAAATCTGCTTGATCCATATTATTTATAAAATCATACAGTCCAAGTAAAACTATTTTACACACATATTTATATATATATAAATAGTTTAGTAAGAAGACAATACACTCACCTCGATTCCCGTGCAACAAAACTATCACCGACTGCACTCTATGTGAACGTCGGTGCCTGCGAACCTAGTAGTGACAGGGTCGAAATTAATATCTTATGTAAAATAGCCTAATCATGCAATGCAGGCCCTAAGTTCCAGTTTTCCCATATTTCATTGTGGAAAAATATTATTTTGTCCGTTTCATTATGTTGATATTCACCGCACTAATTTATTTAGATTGGCGATTTATAAAATATTATTACGATTATGAAATTTTTAATACTAACAATTTAATTTAATAAAAATAATACACGATTAAAATTTTACCTGATTTCGAATCCCCCACCAGCCGCGAATTGGGTTTTTGGATTCTACTGGGGTGGTTTGCGTATTTTTTCCTTTTTCTTCCCCTTTTTAATTTTCTTATTCCTCATTCTCTGTTTGCATTTACTGTTTCTGATTTGATTTGGAACTCCTACCGTACCACCTCAACATCGGCCAACACTCACTTTTCTCGTCGATCTTCACCGCCAACGATCCGAACACACACATGGCACACACAACACACACACACGGCAAATACAGCGATACCACCGCCGAACAATCACCACCCCCGCATCGGACCATCGCCGACCCTCTCTCTCTCTCTCTCTTTATTTTCTGCTCCCACTGCCTTTCAACCAACCAACGATGACACCATCACACCTACACCACGACGGCAACGATCACCGATCTTACACACACAAAACCAAAATCGAACCCACCTTCTCTCTCTCTCTAACTTTCCGCTCCGCCGACGACGGCGACCACACCCACACCGCAACCATTGAACACACACACTCACACAAACCAACCATCGGCGGACCCATTTGAACAACGACACACACACACACACACACATACACATACACATTGACGAGACCCACAAACCCACCGCCGGCGCTGCTCTCTCTCTCTCTTTCTCTCTGTTTTTTTTGTTTTTGTTTCGTTTTCTCTGTTACTGCTTCTCCCCTCTCTTACGTGTGTGTGTGTGTATATATATATATATCTTTGTTTTAATTACACTAACCCCCTTCTTTTTAGTTAGGATATTAGTTAAATCTATTCTCAATTTTAATGTGTATAAAAATTATAATTTGGCCCCTAAATTTTAAATCATATAATAGTTGACAAGATCTACCCCGTTATATCTTAAATATTTTAAAATACGACTAAAATTATATGTATATCAAAGATCGGGGTCTTACAGTTTTTATATGCGTGTCACTCACATCGGTTATATTTCTACTTCATATCTTTCTATTTTTGACATGTATTTAACTCTAAAATTCTCTTTAAACCTCTTATCTATTGGGAAACTTTTATGAATTGGGACTTAAAGTAATATTCTCTAATATTGGTTGTTGTGTGTAGGATTCTCGGACATGGAAAAATCTTGGGACTTGTTATAAAATTGGAAGTCTATTTGAGCTTAGTGGTTTGCGTCTCCCAAATCAATCCATATCACTAGTGCAATCCTACCATCCCATTACCACCACAACCACCATCATCATCACTTGATCCATCTTCTCTCAGCATTTGGTATGCCCGATAAGGTTAAGCATCCATTGGACATACGTACTTGAGCCACTAGTGAAAAACTAGGTTTTGTATCTATTGAGCATCTTGATTGCCTTCCTTGTTAACAAGCTAAACAATATGTCTTACCTTTTTCCATTAGTGACTCAACCTCTCTTGCACCTTTCAACCTAGTCCACTCTGATGTTTGGAAACCCTCACATTTTCCTACAATAGGGGGATCTAGATACTTTGTCATATTTTTCGATAACCATTCTCGGTACACCTGGATATCTCTCATACATAAATGTTTCAAAATACCTCAAATCTACTCAAATTTTACTGTTGTGGTTCAAACTCAATTTTTACACAATATCAAAATCTTTCAATCTTACAATATCATAGAATACAAAGATCAATTTTCTTATCCACCTTTCAAAAACATGGAACGTTTCTCTATAGATCTTGCCATGGAACTTCTGTCCAAAATGGTTAAGATAAACATAAACATTGTTATATCCTAGATACTATCCATGCTTTACTCATTCATCCTCTTGTACCGAGCAGTTCTGGGGAGAAATTGCTCTCACTGCCATCTATACCATCAATCGGGTCCCCTCACTTATCATTGATAATCTTTATTCTTATGAGAAGTTACATGGAGTAGGGGTGGGAAAAGAGTGAGTTGGGGTAATTAGGCCAAAACTATTGACCGAACCAATATTATATAGGTTGGGCTAGTTTGAATCATGTACCGAGCAATAATGTGCGATTTGGGATGGGTTGTCTAGTTTAAATTGTGGGTTGCCCAATAAAGTGCAGATTGGGGCTATTTTCGGGTTGGTCTAATGAGAATCATGGGTTGCGTAAGTATTTTTGGGTTAGACCTTGAAATATAATAAATATTCTTAAAAAGAAAAATTATTACATTAATAAAACTTATAGAAAAATTGCCACAAAATTATAATAATACAAGAACAAGAAAAAAACTACAATGTAATTTGTAAACCATAAAAAAAAAAAAAAAAAAAAAAAAAAAGAAAACCAACAACAACAAACAAACAAACATAAATATTAAAGTCTAAACTTGCAAATTTAGTAAACACTACGGGTGGAAAGCGAGTGGGTTGGGGTGGTTTGGGCCAAAACTGTAGACCAAACTAATACTATACGAGTTGGACTAATTTGAACTGTAAACTGCCCAATAATGTTTGGGTTACTATGGGGGGGTTTGCGTTTCGATATGGGTGTTGCTATTTGGGTGGGTTTGGCAGTTGACCCAACCCACTGCACACCCCTAACTTGAAACTCTCCAAATTACAACCTCTTCAAATCTTTGAGTGTGTTTATTTTGTCCTCCTACAGCCTCATGAACATACCAAACTAGAACCTAGAGCTCAAATATATTGTTTTCTAGGATATAGAATCGAACACAAAGGATACCGATTTTGGGATCCCATTTCTAAGTGTCTTCGTATTTGTCATCATGTTACCATTTGGAACACAAGATATTTTCCTCAATATCCAAATTTCATCTAACATCTATTCCTAACCAACTATATTTCACTAATCCATTTATCGACTTATTTCATGATCATCTAAGCACGAATATCCTTGAGCCTCAAATAGATACTCTAATTACTCCATAGACCCCCCTTGATGTTCCTGCTCCATTATGGATCCTAAGCACAAGCCCCTCGAGCCTGTCCCAATGACATCAGATGTTGCACCCACAGAGCATGTCTTAGAGAATCCACGACGTTCTAGTAAGGTAATACAACCTCCCACAAATCTTCGTGATTTTTATTATTTTTCTGCTATACTTAATCTACCTGAGTCTGAATCTTATAAGGAGGCCAACACTAACACTCTTTGGCAGAAAACAATGAACGGGGATCTTTGTCACACCCCACCCCGGACACTCGTCATGCGAGGCCGACGTGAAGACAACATTACAACACACTGAACGCCAAACAAACTAGGAAACGACAAAAGACATATACCAATTGGATATATACAACCACAAATGTTACCAGATACAACCTCTCTAGTTAGGGACACACCTGTCCTTGGAAATAATATTAACACAAAAATATAAAACTTTCCAAGAACCTCTAACAGGTTCGCCTCAGACAACTCCTCCCAAAGTTACTCCCACGCTATGCCAATACCGGACTCTACCTATTGCCAATAGGGGACTGACTCCTATGCTGTTGTACCTGTGAGTGTACTGCCTTCTTAGTAAAAACATTTTACAATAATAATTTGTTCTAAGTAATACTACATTTTATGGATCAAGCAGAAGTATATAAGTTCCATTCAAACCCATTCAGTATAAAATAATGCCAATCACCATATATAAGTAAATCACCAAATATAAGTAAAACACCATATCTCAAAACACCACCCCATCATACTACTCACTAGTCAGCCATAGTGATCTTTTAACCTCACGATCGGGAGTTGCAACGGTACCGTAACCATCCATAGGATATGCCTTCCTAACGAACCTAACTTCGCAGATTACCGCCTATCGGACGTCTCCGGAGGCCATAATATAAATCACCACATAATATCGATCACCAAATATAAATTACCACCTGCCGGATCACCCTCCGAACAGGACATAATATAAATCACCACCTGTCGGATCACCCTCCGGACATGACAAGATATAAATCACCACCTGTCGAACCACCCTCCGGACATGACATAAACTATGGCATAGTCAACTCAAATCACAATCAATATTTATCTGCCGGACTACCCTCTGGACAGACCATAATATAAATCACCACCTTATCAATATCGTTAAAATAATAACGTCATCGTAAAACTACAAACAATTCAATGGAAATCTATTTTACCAACTCACCCACAACTGGCTTGATCCATATCATTTATAAAATCATACAATCCAAGTAAAACCATTTCACACACGCATTTATATATATATATATAAATAGTTTGGCAAGAAGACAGTACACTCACCTCGATATCCGTTTTCGTAAACTTTAACCGACTATTCCCTATCCGAACTCTGGTGCCTGCGAAACTAACGGTGACAGGACCTAAATTAATATTTATTTATTTTTTTTGTATAAGAACAAACTAATCATGCCATGAAATCCTAATCTCCTTAATTTCCTATTTCCCATCTTTTATTACGAAATATAATTAGTCAACTAGTATCGCTTCGTTACGGTTTACTAAATAAACTTTATTCATGTGAACACGTAACGCTAATTTCAACGATAATGATAATATGTATTTGATATTGAGACAATTAAATGTATTTATAAAAGAAATACGGAATTCTACCTTCCTCGAATTTTTCATCGGCCGCGAGATTGGATTTATATTTTGTCGTGGGGTGGTTTGTGAAATTTCTCTTTTTTCCTTTCTTCTTCCATTTTCTTTTCTTTTCTTTTTCTCATTTCTTTGTTTTCTTTTCTTCTTCCTCGTTTCTGCGTCTGCTTCGGTTTAGGGAGCAACCGCCGACCACCAATCTTACTTCTCCCCACCTTCACCGGCCAACCCTCTTCAACGATCAAACCACCCACACCGCAACAAATACAATACACACAAACACACACATTGTTCTCTCTCTCTAACTTACCAGCCGGCAACCTCACCCACTAACGACACACACACACACACATACGTTGTTGGACACACACAAACACAGACACACGCACACTTACCAAACGACGGCCAAATCAACACGCACGCACACCGTCGGAACACTCACGCCACTGTCACCACCGTCGATGATACCCACACACCACCGAACTGGCAACACACACACATACACAACTGAACTGGAAAAAAAAAAAAAAAAAACAGAGCACACATAACACCCACACCCACACAATCATCACCACCACCATAATCAGCAACAACACACGTGGCCCATACCTCATTTTTCCCCGACGGAAACAGAAAAATAGGGACACACACACACACAACAGCGGCACCCCCTACCGACGAACCAACTGCTGACCCGACCTCTCTCTTCCTTCTTTTTCCTTCTTTTCGGCTCTCCTCTCTCTTTCCCGTTCCTTCTCTCTCTCTTCTTCCCGATCCTTCTCCGATCCAACATATATATATATATATATATATATATATATATATATATATATATATTTGTGTGTTTATATTGATAAAAGGCAGGCCACGCGTCCCAATTTTCTCTTCCGTTTCCACCCACTCCTTATATGTGTGTGTGTGTGTATATATATATATATATATATATATATATATATATATATATATATCTAATTTACATTAAACCCCCTCTCATTTTTATTAAGTTTAATGTTTTTATGTTAATGGATTCGAAGATTTATACTTTGACCCCTTAAATTTTTTTATCACAATTTAAATTTCGAAATCCGCCCTCACAGTTTTAGTTAGGGTGAAAATTAAACCTATTCCGAATTTTTTTAATGTTTATGAAAATTTGCAATTTATCCCCTCAAATTCATAATTACTACCATCAACTCCGTTATTTTTGAAGTAATTCTAAATAAAATTTTAAATTAGACATATACCCAAGGTCGGGGTCTTACAATCTTCATGCTCTAATCAAAATTCATACTTGCGATCTCGCTGATCTTCCTCCTGGGAAAACTCTTATTGATGGAAGTGAATTTTCAAAATCAAAGTACTTTATGATGGCTCTGTTAAATGCTATAAAGCTTGAATTGTTGAAAAAATAGTCGCTCAAGAATATGGTATTGGCTACGGGAAGACATTTGTTCCAGTAGCAAGATTCACATCTGTCCATACTCCTTTTGTCTGCTTCTATTCACAAATGGACTATTTTCTAGATAATGTCAAGAATGTCTTCCTTAACGGTGATCTCCTAGAGGAAGTTTACATGCATATCCCTCTTGAACTATATATTCCTCAACACAAAGTATTCGCCATGTCTTATATGGTCTCAAACAAACTCCACAGTCTTGGTTTGCAAAATTTAGCACCTCCATCAACCAATTTGGGTTTACATCCAACGCTCATGATTTCGCGCTATTTCTTCTCCAAACTAACGATGAAATTATCCTTATTTTATTATATATGGATAACATGATTATTATAGAGGATGATCTACATGATATGTCTGAACTAATTTTTTTTTCTTAATAGTCAATTCAAGATAAAAGATCTTGGTATGCTCACCTATTTCCTTGGCCATGGAGTTTCATCTATTTCAGATAGATACTTTCTCTCTCATGTAAAATATGCCTCTCATCTTATTTTCAAGACTGGTGTCACTGACTCTATTACTGTCAACATTCATTTGGAGCCAAATATTAGATTTACTCCACTAGATGGATCTTCTCTCTTGGAAGTCACTCTTTATCACTAATTGGTAGGAAGTTTGGTATATGTCACAGTTACTTGTCCAGACATTGCCTATACCATCCATCAAATCAGTTAGTTCCTATCTGCTCCTTGAACCACTCACTATTCGGTTGTTCTTTGGATTTTTCAATATTATCAAAGGAACCCTATTTCACGCACTTCATTTCTTTACTCAAACTACTCCGATCTTACATTCTTACTTTTATACCAACTAGGCCACTGACAGACGCTCTACCTCTGGTTATTATATCTTATTGGGTAACTTACTCATTTCTTAGAGAAGTAAGAAACAAACTATAGTTATTTATTCTAGTACTAAAACTGAGTATCATGCCATCTTTGACGCAACACAAGAATTAATTTGGCTTCGTTGACTTCTCTCCGATATATGAGTCTCCTCCCCTAGAGCTCATGTTCTAAATTATGATAACCAAAGTTCTATTCAATTCGCTCATAATGATATTTTTCAAGAGCACACCAACACATTGAGATTAATTGTCACTTTATCAGTCATCACATTCTCTAAAATACTATTCGTCCCAACTCCGTCAATTCTACTGGTCAAACACTAACTATTTTCACTAAAGCACATTCACCTGGACATTTTCAAACTGAACTTTCCAAACTTAAGATGAAATTTAGTCTACCACCTTGAGTTTGGGAATGAATGTTAGAGATCATTAATGCGTGCCTCTTCAGTCCACATACAACTACCACATTTAATGCAAGATTTGCTAATCTGGTCAATAACTACATTCAATTCTGCAGATATGTTTGCTCAACTACCACATTCTCCTCTTTAATGCAAAACCTCTGATTGTATATATGTGTGTGTGTATATATATATATGTATATAATTGTTTAGTTTATTCATAGTAATGAAAATAATATCATTCTATAATTTCTACAAGGAGAAATCATTCTTTTTCTCTTGTGATTATTTCTTATTCTTATTAAAATTTTTTGGTAATTGGTTATATTAACTATACGAATTAACTATAACTTAAGAATTAAACAACTAATCAATATTAATTCAAGAAAAAAAAAAGTCATAACTAAAAAATAATAATAAGTGACTTAGTTCAAGGACAATATAATAATTGTTGATATTGGATGTATTTTCTTGACTAAGCATCCGCAATTTGTCAAACTTTTTCTATTGTGAAAATCTGCAGTTGTGTAATTGTTTTCTTTATTTCACATTGGCTACAATATTTGAATTTCTCCATTAAGGCTGGTTGCAATTGTTGGCAGTTGTTTTTTAAATGTTTTTTTTTTTTTTTTTTGTTCTTTGAAAGCTAAAAGTGTTGCATTTCTGCCTACATAAAGAGTAGAATGCTAAGAGAACTAAGCATCTCTCAAATAGAAGAAATCGTTCAATTAGAAGAAAAAGTCATCATTTAAAATTGATAGGATAGCCACAACTGAGAGATGGTTTTGTACGTGTGTGTTACGTTATTTTAAGTTCTTATTTGTATTTTTTATCTGTATTTCGCCATCAAATAAAGAAGTTTTATAGTTGCTCCCGTGGACATAGGCAAAATTGTCGAATCTCGTTAAATCTTGTGTTATTGTTTGAGTGTATTTTTAATTTATCTCCCATAATATCAGTTTTGTATTGTCTACTTGACACGCTTCCACATAACAATAATTCTCCAAAAAAAAATGAAAACAAAAAAATCTTTAAACTTCATTTTCTTTTTAAATCGATCGAGAAAAAAATAAAATAAAATTAGAGGGATTAAGATGATACTCTCTGTTTTCTTTTCATAAACCAAATACAACTTAGGAAAATGATTCTTGCTAGTTTCTTAGAATAAAATGAATTTGATTACATAAATAAGAGGGAAAATGCTTCATTCATTCGGTCTTGCTCTCTTTTTAGAATTTTTTTCTACCCTAAAACCCTTTCCCTAATCATTCTTAACCTAGTCTTAAAAGCTTCACCAGCTCCCAAGATCATCTCTCACCATTATCTCCGAAATCTTCTCTTGTTAAGCCATGAACTCTCAAATCTTCTCTCATATCTCTTTATTTAAATTCCCCAACCTTTTCACTTTTAATGCAAAATATCCAAATTCCTACTATCAAACTAAAGTATCATGGATGCATAATTTAGATGAAAAATAGTAGTATACGAGTATGCGGTAATTCGTGTTTTTGGAATTTAATGGTAAATACGATTGTAAAGAAATAAATTTAGACATTTATCTATAGTTATCGAATTATATCATTACTATAATGGCAGTGTCTTTAAATTATTTCTACTTATTTCCCAGTCCAAGGCCGAAGATGTTTTCTTTCTTGAAATTGCATATAATCTTAATCAATTTCATCTTGAAGACACGATCAACAATATCATGTCAATCTTGTAACGTTTTGTCCTGGTATTACAGCTAACATATATTGTATTCCTAACCATTTTGGATTACATGCAAAAGTTATAAATAGATTTACGAAACCAAAGTGGTGAAATATTGCCAAGACATTTTGGTAGATTTGGGCCAAGCAACGGGGCAACCTACAAATGTTAAAAGAAGAATAAGGCATCTCCCAACAAAATAATAATTGTTGTATCCTCGACTAATTACATCCATTAGTCTTGAGTAAATATTTTGGATCATAATTTCTGTTGGTTATGGCGAAACCATACAAAATATGCTTTCTCAATGCACGTGTAGGTCTCAATAATGTATTGGTGGAAGAGATGTCAGCCATACAATAATGTCATTCCTTGGTCATGATATTTATGAATCCTACATGCATAGTATTCTCTAATGGTTGTGTTCTCCCGAACTATAGGTTTTGTGCAATGGATAAATCTTTTTTTAATTCCTAATTTGCATCCATCGTCTTCATAGTAAAAGAGTAATGAATATTGAATGACCATAAAATTTGGATGAATCTTATTTATACATTATAAATGACCAACTTTACCATGGACAATAATGTCTCGTTTTCTGTTGTCAATGTTGAAATCACCTACTATAATGGCAGCAACCTTGGATGCTATGAGACAATTATTGTACCTATTGTCGAAGGTCCTCGTACCAAATAGTCACAATCATAGTTTAGGTATAGTTGCTTTTTCGAGCCTATCACATGTACTTTAAAAATTATTTGTCAACTCATTGCAGTCAATACATGTGTGTGTGAGGCATGGATAATTTCTAGAGGGGTTGTTAAGAGCAAATGGGTATGGTGCGGTGACACAATTATAAGAGAAAAATTAGGGTGAGCATGTCATGCTGCACAATAAGGGTTGTGTAGTATGAAAAACAATAGGCATAGTAATGGTGAGAAGCAACATTTATTTCTCTTATAGATATAAAATTATACATTTTTTTAAAAATATTTTGATTTTTATACTTATCTTATGGATCTACAAAGTTGAGAAACAATATATGATACAGGATACGGTTACGTGTCTAAAATATGAGAGTATATATATTATTAATTAGACTAACTATAGAAGATGACATTATGAAAGTTATATATCTTATTATTAGAAATTGAGAGAATATCTTCCATAGAATATTCTAGTGCTTCTTGATGAGAAGTTTGTTAAGTTGTTAGATTGTTGAAATTTGTTGAAGTCTGTTAGTTTACTCCTTTATTATGCCTATAAATAGATATTCCTTGTACTTGAGAAAATCAATGAGAATTAAATTTCAATTCAATCTTTCTCTCTATTTTTATCCTCTAATATGGTATCAGATTAAATTTTTAAAGAATAGCAGAACTATTGCTGCAGAACAGCAGAATTGCTACTGATTCCAGTCCACCTCCATTAACATCATGGCTCGTGACGGTGGTAATCAACAACCTTCCGCCACTAACAACTGATTTCATCCGTTAACTCATCATTATTCTTTTACCATCACTCAATCTCCACTAGATTTTTTACCTATGGACAATGCCCACAATCCATTATTTCTACATAGTGGTGATCATCCCGGTTTAATTCTTGTTTCACAAGTTCTTACTGGTTCTAATTATAATACCTGGAGTTGAGCGATGCGCATGACTCTCAATGCTAAGAATAAATTTGGATTTGTTGATGACGCTTTTCGACAGCCTTCTTCGGACGATCCCTCTTCTAGTACTTGGTCCCACTGCAACAGCATGGTTATTTCCTAAATCCTCAATTCCGTTGACCAAGAAATAGGCCATAGCCTTCTCTACATGGCCATTGTCGAAGATATTTGGACTGACCTCCATGCTCGATTTCACCAAAGCAACGTTCCTCGCATTTTTCAGCTCAAGCAACAATTGGTTGTACTGTCTCAAAGTTCTCTTGATGTTAATCTCTATTTTACGAAATTAAAATTTTCTGGGATGAACTAAAAGATTACTAGCCCATACATGTTTGTACTTGTGGAGGGATGAAGTTATGGACCGATTTTCAGCACCAAAAACTTCTCCTGCAATTTCTTATAGGCCTAAACGAATCCTTCGCTACTGTGCGTGCTCAGATATTAATGAACCCCCTTCCTACCATGAGCAAAGCTTTTAATCTTGTTATACAAGAGGAAAGACAAAGGACGACCGGATCTACTGTTCTGGCCATTAAATCCATGCCATTTCAGTCCTCTTCCTCTCTCATCGTCGTCATTGCAGCTTTAAACCAGCATCGCAGGGCACACTAATTCCCTATCTGATTCCCATCAGCCTCGGTCCCATTCACCTTTCGCCCACCAAATGATCTTTCTTCCATTCAAAACAGATTGTTCAGCCCAAGTAGCCACTTTCAACAGTCTGGGTGTTTTACCGACCACTCTTTCCCCTGATCAATGTCAGCAGCTGATTTCTATTCTCAACACTCAACTCACTCAAGGCTCACTCGCTACTCCGGTTGAAACTTCTTTATCCAATTCCACACCCTCGACCTCAAGCTTTGCTGGTATCGTTTCTCCTTCTATTTTTTCTATTGGCTCTCATATCGTTTCTAGTTGCTGGGTTCTTGACACAGGCGCCACTCATCATGTTTGTTGTGATAAATCTTTATTTCATATCTCTCTTACCCCTACATAGCACTTACCTCTACCTTCCTAACGGTCACCGTGTTAAAATCCATTGCATTGGGACTGTGCACTTGTCTAAGCATCTTATACTTTCCAATGTCTTATTTGTGCCTAACTTTTAAATTTAATCTTTTAAGCATAAGCTCCCTCACCCAATATCTACATTGTTCAGTAAATTTCTCTTCTGATTCTTGCCTCATACAGGACCTTATTCAGGCCTCGATGATTGGGAAAGGTAGGCAAGAAGGAGATCTTTATCTCTTAGAGTTAGGAACTTTTGATTGTAATACTCCACGTTTACCTAGTTGTTCTATTTTGCAAACCAAGTCAGTAATGTCCAAACATGCTATTTGACACTATAGATTAGGTCATCAATCCCTTGTAAAACTTCAAGTAAAACATAATCAATTGCGCATTCCTAATTCTTTTTTTAGTTCTTCTCCTCATTGTTCAATATATCCATTGGCCAAGTAACGTCGCTTACCATTTATTTCCCATAACAATCTCTCGTCTAATGCTTTTGATTTAATACATATCGATATATAGGGTGCTTTTCATGTTCCAACCATCTTAAGGCATCATTATTTTCTCACCATTATTGATGATTGCACTAGGGCCACTTGGGTATATTTGTTGACTACCAAATTTGAGGTCAAAACCATTTTTCCCGCATTTTATAACCTAATTTTGACCTAATATAATATCCCCATTAAATCTGTCTGCTCAGACAATGCACATGAACTTGCTTTCACTGATTTTTTCGATCCAAAGGCATTATCCACTATTTTTCTTATGTTGAAACTCCTGAACAAAATTCTGTTGTTGAATGTAAACATAAACACATTTTCAATGTTGCTCGTGCCTTATTGTTTCAGTCACAAGTTCCTATTTGTTATTGGGGGGATTATGTTCTCACGGCCGTTTACTTAATTAACCAAACACCTTCACCATTACTCTCCAACAAAACTCCTTTTGTAACGACTCGGTTTTCTAAGGCCGCTACGCGGTTTCTCCTCTTGGAGAATTAATACTAAAACTAATTGACCCAATTTTCATTTCGTAAAATCTGATAAATTTTATAATGCAACGGCAACAAGTAATTAATAATTTGTTTTATTAAAAAAAAAAAAAATTAATTTACAATGCGCCGGTGATGATGATAATTATCGAATTTATAATTTATCAATTAATCGAATCGATTTTACAACGGTGAATAATAAATACAACTTTTACAAGTTTAAATAGAAATTCAACTAAAATTATGGTCGCCGTTTCCCTCCCGCCGGCCCTGTAATTAAGACTGTGGGATTGTGAGCCAACGCTCAGTAGACTTCCAACCTCTCTAATATATGGTTTTAGTTAATAAATAAATACCCTAGTATGATTTCCACATAATCATAATTACTTCATAAAATTTAACAATTAAAATTCGACAACAATAGCAACGTAAATTTCACACACTAGGAAAATTAAATACATATATTGAAAGGGTTAGAAATTTTACCTGAAATTTGAAACCAAAATTCAAACCAAAATCGAAAATCAAAATCCGAAGTCGGAATCCTTTCTCGCATAAAAACATTTCTATCAATATCTAAGCATATACATATATCCCCTGCTTTAATGTTGATATCTCTCCTCCTTAATGTTGGTATCCTTATTTTTATATTGATCATATGTTGATATCCTTATTACCCTTATTATTATATATCATTATTATTATTATATATGGTGGAGATTTGTTTCTTTCTGTGCGAAGGAAACAAATCTCACCACATATTAATTTAATTAATTAATTTATTTATTTATACAAATATTATTTTTAAAATAAAAAAAAATTAATTATATCCCAAATTTTTTTTATAGTATATTTAAAATAATATAATAGTCCCAAAACTTTTAAAAGCTAATTTAAAATAAACATTTAACTCTTAAAATTATCAAATATTATTTATACTATAAAGTTGCAAAACAATTCCAAAAATGTTAAGCTTATATAAAAATAATATTTTCAAAAATATAAATTTTCAGGGTATTACACCTTTTGAGTTATTGAATCATTCATCTCCTTTCCCCAAATCTTCACGACCTCACCAAACAACCAGACCACCTTCCTATCTTTCTGACTATCATTGCTCCTTGACCACTCATTCTCATAATCCATTATCTCCTTCCACTACCCATCCGTTATCTTCTGTCCTTTCTTACCACAAACTATCCCCTCACTTTTGTGCCTACATCTTAGCTATATCTACTCCTACCGAACCTCAAACCTTTTTCTAGGCCATTAAGTTTCCGGAATGGCGAGCGGCCATGGATGTTGAGTTGGATGCCTTGGATCGGAATGGAACTTGGTCTATTGTCTCTCTTCCCGCTCGAAAACATCATATTGCCTGTAAATAGATGTATAAGGTTAAGTTTCATGCTTATGGCAACATTGAACACCACAAAGCTCGTCTTGTGGCAAAAGGGTATACCCAACAGGAAGGTATTGATTTTTTGGATACCTTTTCTCTTGTTGCCAAACTTGTTACTGTTAAAGTTCTGCTTTCTTTGGCTGCTGCTTTGGTTGGTCTTTGATTCAATTGGATGTCAATAACGTTTTTCTACATGGAGAGCTTACTGAGGAAATCTATATGACCATTCTACCTAGATATGTTTATCGAGAGTGGGAGACTTTGTCATCCAATGCTGTTTGTTGATTGCATGAATCCTTATATGGCCTTAACAAGCTTCTTGATAATGGTTTTTCAAGTTTTCCAGTGTGTTACTATAGGAAGAGTTGCTACAATCAACCAACGATCATTCTCCGTTTATCAAAAACACTGGCCATGTCTTCTTGGCATTCTTGGTTTATGTCGATGATATAAATGTTGCTAGCAATGATTAAAAAACAACCACATTCTAACAACTTAACAAACTTCTAAGCACTAGAATTTTTTATGGAAAATATTCTCTCAATTTCTAATACTCTCTCTCAAGATGGAGAGTAGAGATTATGAATTACCATCTTGCCACTGTGGCTATGTAGAGAATATTATTTAATTGGTTAAATGTATAACAATTCAAAGCAAACATGAGTTTGGGAAAGGAATGGTTATTGTAGAGCCTTTATCACTTTAGAAGGTTCAATATTTACTTGTATGGGTTTACATATTAAATCAGTAGGTTGGAATTTTGAGCATACAATATATGTATATTTACTTTACTTAATTCATATGTACATGTATATGTATAACTGAACGGTATGTAATTGACGATAATAAAAAAAATAAAAAATAACCTGGAGGAATTTTTTTCCCTTGTCAAAATAGTATGCCAATAGACTTCTAGAAATAAAGAAGATATTCCGTTGCAATAACAACCCAATGCAAAGTTCATTGTGATAGTGGTTTCGGCGAAGGTGGAATGGGGTGTTGTTGCAAGAAATAATGAACATCCGTAGGGATTAAGTAGATGAAATTGGAGAAGATGAGAAGGCACTATTAAAATTCACCTAAAAACTGTTAGAACAAATATGATGAGAAAAATCTACTAATGCAAACAACAAAAAGACAAGACAAGGAGGAGCTCTTTGCAAATTGAGATTTTTTCCAAGTTTGAACTTTCAAATTTAGTTTTTTTTATTAAATTAATTTCAATTTTAGTTTTTCTATTAAATTAAATTAGATTTTTATTTTATTATTATTATTATATTATGTAGTTGTTAGGTCTATTTGAGTCCAAAATCTCCAAGCAGAGGCCCATCCACTCTCCGTTACTTTTATTTTTTAAATATTTTGGGTCGTTTAGCCCATGGACTTCCTAAATTTGCACATGGATCCGATCCATTTAACAGTCCACCATCCCAACCCTCGTCATATAAATACCTCTCCTCTCCACAGTCGGCCGTTAGGGTTTTGAGCTCATTCCTCGCAGGAGTCTCTGGTGAGTCTGTGGAGCCTCCATAGAAGTCGAAATGGTGAAGGGGCGCCAAGGAGAGCGTGTCAGGTCTCCGATTTAGCCTAAGACTGCATTTATGTCATCTTAATACGACCTAAAATTCAGTCGTTAATCACTGTTATCTTACTGTTTCGATTTTCTTATGCATTTGTTCAGACTCTATGTCAGAGGAACCATTCTCGGTTACAAGAGGTGATTGATAATCTTCAGAATCGACTGTGTTTGTGTTAATTTACTCTTTTTTGGTGGCACTAAAGGCATGTGGTGTTTGTGGACAGATCGAAGTCGAACCAGTATCCTAACACGTCGCTGATTCAGATCGAAGGAGTGAACACGAAGGAGGAGGTGTCATGGTACCAAGGCAAGCGCATGGCTTACATCTACAAGGCTAAGGTGAAGAAAAACGGCTCTCACTATCGCTGCATTTGGGGAAAGGTCATTAGGCCTCATGGTAACAGCGGCGTCGTCCGAGCTAAGTTCAAGTCCAATCTTCCTCCAAAATCCATGGTAAACCAAACTACTAACGAGCTTTAATCTAATGCGTTTGTTAATAATTATCAAGGATTGTGTTTTATTCTGTCAATTTGTTTTATCCTGTAGGGAGCTAGGGTTAGGGTCTTCATGTACCCGAGCAACATATAAGGTGAGTTTATGTTTTGTTTTTACTATATTTTGTTGCTCCTCCGGTTGGTTAATGATTTTGGGCATCTTAATTGTGGTATATCATTTGCTATAGTATGTACTTTTATGAGCCTTGTTATTGTCAATGTTCTCTATTTGAATTGTGTTTGGATTGGATTTGGAAGAGCAAGTATCATGTATTGTATTATCAATGCTTGATCAGATATAACTTTAACATTGCGTGTTACTTCTTTTAGAGCAACTCCAACTCAAAATAGGTATTTGCATTAGGTAAAATACTGTTTTGGTTCATGAATTGTGTTTTGGCTAATAGAAATTTAGAGTTGTACTTCAACCATGCTGGCTAAATTAATTAGCTATTAATATTTTAATTTAATTTTTATTTAGCAATCATTTAACTAGTCCCAAATTGCTCCTAAAATTTTGCGAACAAGTACGTGTTTACCAAATGCGTTTTTGTACATTAAACCCAAAATTTTTGGAGCGGGAATAGGAATCATGGAACAAAAACAGTAACCAAACAGGGCTACAAGTTCCCGCCAATTTTTAGCTAATCCCCTCACCACCTTAAGTAGGAATGCATCTTAGTTAGAAAATTAGTAAAATGGCTATAGTGATTCCTCTTCGGTTAGATAAAATCGTTTATGATGTTTTTGACATGTGCTTAGAAGATCCATAGAAATACCAATAAGAAAATGTGATTTAGTTCAAGTGCGGGGGTTACCAAAGGAAGAGGTAGACCTAAGAAGACGTGAGATGAGACTATTAGAAATGATTTGATGACATTAAACTTGACTGAGGGGATGACCCTTGATTGATCACTATGGTGTAAACGGATTCTTGTAACCGACCCTACTTAAGTGGAATAAAGGCTTAGTTGTTGTTTAGCCAAAATTGTAGTTACATTATTTGACTCTTTAGAAAGCTATTGGGTGGAATTACTTGTACATTCTCTCTTATAATATTCATTCAAATCTTTGAAATTTTGATTTCATACTCTTGTTTATTTACATAGTATTTGTATAAATGAACAGTACCGTAAATTGTAGATTAACTTTGAATTTGACTTGATCTACCGTTCGTGTTAATGACAAATTTGTTGAAAGCTTTGCATATAGATTTTTGTGATTATGAAAACAATGCTTCATACATTTGGAGTTAAAGGCTATCATTCTTGCCTTTAGAATATTTAGTTGTCTTGGAGTAAGCCAGCCTAGGTCTTATCCTCCACATATGATATCCCTAATTCACTACAGAAAGTTAAAAAGGTTGGATGGTTACTTCTCATTTGCCTTTGCTCTTCAATTTCTTAATAAGTTAATCCATGCAAGCATTTCGAATTTTGCTTTTGTTTTCAACTCGATGACTTATTTTCCACCCTACACTTTTACCAGAAGTTATTGCTGAGGTCGTCTTTTGATTATGTTTTCCTGAAGATCATCCTGGCCTTAGTCGTAACGTTTGCAGTTTGCATATATGCACTTTGGTCCGATTAAATTTTTGAAGTCTACTGAATTTTGTAATCTATCTGTACGTTCGGTTTTATGCAGGAAGTGTTGAAGCTGGACTCATGCAATTGCTGATCTTCCGAAGGTTTTGATGAAGGCCAGATGAAGTTTGTCAGTGATTAAAGGGGTCTGCTTGTTGATCTATACTTATTAATGTCAAGATTTTGTTTTAATTTGTGGATTTGTTCTAGCTTTTTTTGTTTGGTATTTATTCTTGTTTGATGTTCAACTATAAAATTGGGTGTTTCTTCTATCCGCCTCCAAAGCAAATTTCTTTTTAACTTCTGAATCCATCCTTGATTTTTACCATGTTGGACTTGGTTATGTTTTTGTTTACATTATTTATAAAGATTTGGACGTAATATTTTTCGAATTAATAATATATATGTAGGGAGAGATATAAATGGACTTATTCATCATTTAATTATTGTTCTAATTTATTTACTGAAAAATGAGTGGGCAATTCTCAATTACTTTTTACTCCCGGCTTTAATAGTCGGGAGTATCACTCCCGACTTAATCAATCAGTAAAAAAAAAAAAAAAGAAACATGGTACAGCCCAGGTTATACAAAAACTTATTTTTGTTAATTTTTATGTTTTTTAATTTTTTATTATTTAGTCTCTATTTAAGAGATGATGTAGGAAAAACAGTTTTAAATTGCTCACTTAACATTCGAATCTAAATTAAGTTTTTAGTTCTGAGTAAATAAAACAGGAATTGAAAAGACATATGTACTCTTCTTTTTCATATTTACGTTAACTATTTATTTTTTATTTTTTATTTACAATTCTCATTCTCTCTCTAAACTTTACGCATGTTCACTCTCTCTAGACCCTCTTCAAATCCATACTATTCTGGTATGAATCTGTCGTCTCTACGTCCTCTATTTTCAGCCGATGGAAAACCCTAACCCCTCTCTCTTCTTTTTCTCTCTCTAAACCATGACCCATACCAAGAACAGCTTGTGTTGTATTAGTGTGTGAGATTGATTGGAGCAAGTACTCACCATACCAAGAACAGCTTTGGGAGATCCAATCGATTTCCATCGTCGACCACTCCTCCACCGTCGCCATCGTGCATCGTTATCGTCATCGATAAGATTCTTTGGTGAGTGGTGAATAGTCCATTAGAGTGCCGATGAGAGGGCCGTTCTTGGCGGCAGCGACAAAAACCCTTCCCCTGGCGGTGGTGACGAAAACCCAGATCTGGTGAGAGGGTTGTTCTTGCTGGTGAGGGGGCTGTTCATACCTCTCTCTTTCTCTCTCTCTCTGCCATTCTATTTGGTTCAGATTCCGTCAGTAACCTCTCTCTCTCTCTCTCTCTCTCTCTCTCTCTCTCTCCATGTGATTTGGATTTGGATTTAGTTTTTTTCTCTCTACCCGAAACTCCACGTAGATCCGGCCGCGTCTTCGAGTGGAATGGATCAATAGAGAAGAATCCTGAAATCGGTGAGTTTTCTTTCAGAATTTTCCTTTACTTTTGGTTCTAGTTAAATTCGTTACCAATTTTGATTTTTCTTTAGGAAAATTTAGGGCTATTTGGATACTTGGTTGATGTATTTGATAGAACGAAATAATCTTAATTATTTTCGAGGAAGGAGAGAAGCTGCTAAAGCAGGTGCTATGGTCAAAGTGCCGGAATGGTTCGTTGGCGTTGATTTCGTTCATATCCAAAAATATGTATTTTTAACGTTAATGTCAGTGTTTTGTTTTTTATTTATCACATATGAATTTTTCAGATAACATGAATGCGTTAATGTTAACACATGAAACCCAAAAAATATATATATTAGCATAGATGGGGTGTTCATTTTTTACGTTAACGTTAGTGTTTATGTGATTTTTAGACACTTATTTTTTTATTTTTGGATCATATGAATGTGTTAATGTTAACACAAAATAGACCCAAAAAATGTTTATTTTTAACGTTAACGTCAGTGTTTCTCTTTTTTTATTTATCACATTTTTGGGTTCCACACAACATGAATAAGTTAAGGTTAACACAAAAGTCCAAAAAATGTGTGTTAATGTTAACACAAATTAGAATACTTTGACATTTAACACAGAGAAGCCAAAAAAATGTTCATTAATGTTACCGCACACCCAACTAAAAAACAAAAGGCAAATATCACAAGCGGTGAGTTAAAATTTTAACACAGAAGAAAACCAAAAAATGTGCATTAAGGTTAACGCAAATTCAAATTAAACACACATCAAGTCAAAAGGACATAATATTACATATGGTAATTAACGTTGACACGCACAAGACAACATTATGGAGCATGACGTTAACATAAATATTCAAGCAAAATACATTAAATATTTAAGCAAAAAAATCAAAATACGTTAACGATAAAACCACAGTCTGATGGTTAAAATATGTTAACGTTAATGCATAAAACAGATGAAAAAAATGTGGTAACATGGAATACCAAAAAATAAATAAATTACTTTAACATACGTGAAATTCAAATCGTAGTTTTGTAGCATAGATAATACACACAAAACAGATGGATAAGATGCATTAACATAAACACACATAAAATAAACTAAATATTCAAGCAAAAAAGAAAAATACGTCATGTAATGAAATGAGTTAATGTTAACGTAACACACACGAACAGATTGATTGGGGAAGATACATTAACATGCAAAAACAAAATAAAAAAATACATGGATTCAACAACGTTAACGTGAATTCAAAATGTGATTTTCTAATATAATGTCTGAACAATTTGCATTAACGTTAATATGCTGCTGTCCAATTTTTGTCTTGTTGCATAAGATATAATGACAGATTCGTAAATATTACTGAATAAAGTGGTTAAATGCATGGATTTTTTTCTAAATAATTTATGGGTTTTGAAAAATAGTCTCCAGGTCTGTATCCTAAATAACTTTATAGATTAAATAATAATTTTCTTTTATTTTTTTTTAAAGAAAGCAAGGTTAGACCTCCGGCTTTCTCAAAAAGCATATTTAAGGTTGCTTTTGTTGCTTCCATTTATTCATTTATTTTTATTTTTTTTCTTACTTATCCTTATCCTCCACAACATGGAGTTCTTTACTTAATAAATACAAAAAAATAAAAATAAATAAATAAATAAATAAATTACTGATACCAAAATTATTTAAACTTATTTACGGATCACAGGTATTTCGGGGTTGGCAACCCCGGGAACTGAGATCCCGGGCATGCCAACCCCGGTATATAGGGGATAAATTTATTTATTTATTTATTTTTTAGGAGGCATGGTCTCGGGGTTGGTAACCCCGGGACCTTTAGGCCCCAGCTGCACAAGCAGTTGCTAGCTGCTTGAAGCAGCAGCTGTAGCTCCATCCTGGTGATACCATCACCGAGATCCCAACACCCTTCCCTCCTTGAGTTGTTTACATTTCTAGAATTTTTTTAAAACAAAAATACTGAACTAATGTTGTTTTAAACTTAATTACGAAAATAGAGCTACCCGGGGATCACATCCTCGGGTCTGTGGGGGCCCCCTGTATACCCGGGGTTCCGAACCCCAAGTATACAAAAAAAAAAAAATTGCCTTTTTTTTTTTTTTTTTTTTTTTGGCATTTTATACACGGGGTTTGGAACCCCGTGTTTAACACCAGAAAAAAAAAAAAAAAATCGTTTTGGCCCACTAAATTTATAAAATTTTCAGCAACTTTGAGTTGATTAAAGGTGATCTATCGATATTTTAAATAAATCTAATTTTTTTGTGCATAAATTAGATTCAAAACACTTCATAATGCTTTTTACAACACTAAAAACGGACATGTGGATGAATTTTAAAAAATCGCCAAAGTTGACCAGATAAACTATTTCGATAACGGCAGAATTTTTTTCGGCAATTTAGAATTAATAAAATATTGCATTATTCATAACTGAAATGAACTAAATTTTTTGTATATAAATTATATTCATAACACTACATAACAAAACATAGAACACTAAAAACGGATTAGTGAATAATTTTTAAATAATCGTCAAAGTTGGTCAGATGAATTGTTTCGATGACGATGCAGTTTTTTTTGAAAACTTAATTAACAAAAAATGGTCGTCTATCCGTAACAGAAATAAATCTGATTTTTTTGCATACAAACTACGTTCATAAGAGCGATTATTTAAAAATTATTTACTAATTCGTTTTTGGTGTTCACAATTCAAAAACACTATATTGCACTTGAAAGTTTGGATGAACATAATTTTGCACTCGGAGGTTCGTTAAGGGCGATTTTTTTTTTTTTTTTTTTTTTTTTTTTTTTTAAATTAGATCTGATCTGAGTCATTACTCTGGATTTTAAAGATTTCAATTTTACCAATAGAACAAGATGCACGCTCTTAACGAAGATTACAAATTTAGTCACCTAACACTTGAAATTGAAAATTGAAGGTGAAAACGGACTTTATTTGAAAAAATACTGGACCAAACCGCCTACAGCGTTTGCGGAGCCTAGATCTAAAAAAAATACCCAAAATCAAAAAAAAAAAAAAATTGCCCCAAACGGACCACCGAGCGCAAAATTATGTCTATCCAAACTTTTTCTATTATTTTATGTAAATTTTATTTTCTCTCGATAACATATTATCCGTTTTTGGTGTTTTCGATTTTATTATTTAGCGTTATGAACATAATTTGTATGCAAAAAAATCAGATTCATTTCTGTTACGGATAGACGACCATTTTTGTTAATTAAGTTTTAAAAAAAAACTGCATCGTCATCGAAATAACTCATCTGACCAACTTTGACGATTATTTAAAAATTATTCACTAGTCCGTTTTTAGTGTTCTAAGTTTTGTTATGTAGTGTTATGAACATAATTTATATACAAAAAAATTTAGTTTATTTCTGTTATGAATAATGCAATCTTTTATTAATTCTAAATTGCCGAAAAAAATTCTGCCGTTATCGAAATAGCTCATCTGGTCAACTTTGGCGATTTTTTAAAATTCACCCACATGTCCATTTTTAGTGTTGTAAAAAATATTATGGAGTGTTTTGAATCTAATTTATGCACAAAAAAATTAGATTTATTTAAAATATCGATAGATCACCGTTAATCAATTCAAAGTTGCCGAAAAGTTTATAAATTTAGTGGCCCAAAACGTTTTTTTTTTTTTTTTTTTTGGTGTTAAACACGAGGTTTGGAACCCCGTGTATAAAATGCCAAAAAAAAATAAAAAAAAAAGGCAATTTTTTTATTTTTTTTGTATACCCGGGGTTCGGAACCCCCAGGTATACAGAGGGCCCCACAGACTCGGGGATGTGATCCCCGGATAACTCTCTTTTCGTAATTAAGTTTAAAACAACAATAGTTCAGTATTTTTGTTTTAAAAAAATTCTAGAAATGTAAACAACTCAAGGAGGGAAGGGTGTTGGGGTCCCGGTGATAGTATCACCGGGATGGAGTTACAGCTGCAGCAGCAGCTGCAGCTCCACGTGCAGCTGCTGCTTCAAGCAGCAGCTGCACGTCTGCTTGCTGCTGCTTCAAGCAGCAGCTGCACGTCTGCTTGCTGCTTCAAGCAGCTGGGACCAAAAGGTCCCGGGGTTACCAACCCCGGGACCATGCCTCCTAAAAAAAAAAAAAAAAAAATTATCCCCTATCTCTCGGGGTTGGCATGCCCGGGATCTCAATTCCCGGGGTTACCAACCTGAAATACCTGTGATCCGTAAATAAGTTTAAACAATTTTGGTGTCAGTAATTTTTTTTTTTTTGTATTTATTAGGTAAAGAACTCCCACAACATGTAACCCCTTTTTTTTTTTTTTTTTTTTTTACACTTTTTATTTTAAAGTAGTCATAAACTTTTTAGTCGGTCTAAAAGTTAAAAAAATATATTTATAAGAGTTACTGAAATTAAATTTATTACTAAAATAATTATCATTTTAAAGTTACTCTTTTTTATATACACAAATTTCACTTAATTTTTAAAATTTTACTAAAAATTTATTTTTTAATAAAATTGCTAAATAAATTTTTTTTTTTTTAAAATGTACATTTTCTTTTAAAATATCATAAATCTTTTTTCTTTGTAATATTTACTGAATTTTATTTTTCAATGGAAATTTCACTAAATTTTAAAATATATAATTTTTTTTTTTTAAAATACTCTAAATATCTCTAAAAGTTACTTACATGAATCCACTTAATAATTAAATGGAAATCCACTAGAAAAATCAAGTGAAAATCCATTAAAAAAAATATAGAATTTCACTAAAAATTATGGAGCCTAAAAAATTAGGTTATGAACTGATGCATTAAAAAACTGAACCACCGTCAAACAAGTCATCACCTTACTACATTCTCATGAATAAATCTATTGAAAATTAAACCGAGAACCCAAATCCATTCAATTCAAAATAATAATAAAAAATCACAGAATATTAATTTTTAGTTATATAACACTGAAAAATTTGCATAAATTTTTAAGTGGATATTCACTAAAAAAAATCAAGTGAAAATCCACCGAAAATTATAGAACCCTAAAATTGTAGAATCTGAACTGAAGAATTCAAAAACTACAGACAGATAAATGGATGGAGATGAACAAACATCTATAAATGCAAATATCAAACAATGACTTAAGTAAATCACCGAAATTCAAGAAATCAATAATCTCAAACACCTTACAAAGAATAAATCAGAGAAATCAAAATCTGAACAACAAATACGGTTAAGAAATTCATAAAGATACAAAGAAGAAAATATATACTCAGATCTACACAGATCTAAGTAGATCTCCTTAGATTTAAGTAAATATACTTTGTTTGGCTAGATATAAGTAGGAAGAAGCGACGACGAGATGCAAGATGATGACGATAAAAATGGAGCTGGTGGTGGCGGAGATGAATGCGACGGTGGGTGGCGAGGCTATGGGCGACGGGGATGAATGAGGCTGTGGGTGGCGAAGTTGTGGGCAACGAGGATGAACAAGCTGTGGCATGGCAAAGCTGTTTGATGAAAGAGGCGATGATGACAAATGGCGGCGTGGACAGCGATAAACGGTGATGAAAAAGACAACGATGAACAACAACTTTCTAGATCTAGTTGATGAAAGCAAAAATGACGACGGCGATGAGTAGCAAGGGAGGCAACGACGACGATGATAGCAGCGTGGGCAGCGGCGAGGAACGATAGCGTGTTGACATATTGAGAGAGAGAGAGAGAGAGAGAGAGAGAGAGAGAGAGAGAGAGAGAGAGAGAGAGAGAGAGAGAGAGAGAGAGAGAGAGAGAGAGAGAGAGAGGTATGAGATATAAAAATAAAAATTAGAGTATTTATGGTTTTCTTATATTTAGGTAGTTTAGTCATTAATTTTATTGAAAAGAGGTAAAGCAAATTTAATATTAAAAATAGTACTTTGAAACTTTTGGAAGAAAAATCTAAAAAATATTCCATTTAATTTTTCAAATAAATAATAAATTATAAATTATAACTGTTGGGCAGGGTTTTGATAGCAATTGTCACGTGGCGAAGGCCCGAGTGTAAGTCAAGTCACAATCGAATGTTGTGGGCGCTTGTGCTTACTGAATGCACTATAAAGTTACAGTACATACCTTTCCTAACACCAATTAGTTTTAAGAAGAGTGGTTGCGTCTGAAATCTTACAATAACAATTTATAAATTAACTAATTAAAGAACAATTACAATACTTTTTTGCCTAAATATTATCTTAATTATATATATATATATATATATATATATATATATATTAATATTACAATTTTGTTTTTCAAATTATATCTTAAGAATAAAATTTACTCATAATTTGTTTGATGATTGTTTTTGTAATAATTAATTAATTTATGTGACTCCTCATCTCATTCTATCTCTCAAGCCATTTAATCAAATTCTATGTCCCCATCTATTATTACATAAAAAATTTATTCAATTTTATGAGTTTCAAAGAGTATTCTAACCATCCTTAATCAAATAATAAAAATTATTAAATAACATAAAATGAGCTTATCAGATTATTTTAAAATTATTATTTGATAAAAAAAAAATTACGAAATTTGAAAACTCATCTAGGAGTCTATTTACTTATTATTTATTATTTTTTAAAAATTAAATAAAAATAATGGTCATCAATAATTTTAAAGGTTAGCGCTAATAGCTTTATAGGTTACGATTTTATTTTTATTTTTTTGGATTAAAATTATATTTTTATGATATGTTAAATGAAAAATAAAAAGATTAATGGTGGTTTAAGTGTAATATTTAAACATAAATATATTTTTTCAATATCCGGTCTAAAATCAATGTTGACAAGAACAAAATGAGTTTTTCTTAATTTTTTAAATCAGCTTTTTGACGCTTAAAATGATTCCGTGACTAGTTTTAGTCACCTTTTTTACACTTAAAATGAGAGCTGTTTACACTTATGGCTCGTTTGATTGAAAATAATGAAATGAGGATAGAATGGAATGGAAGAAATAACAGAATGAGAAAAAAAATAGAATGAAATTGTCAATAGAATCGCTATTTTATTATCTTATTTAGTTGGTATGGAATGAGAGAAGAAATGAAATAGTGAAATATAGTAAAATTTTTATTATGCCCTTATAAAATTATTATTCTATTATCTTATTTGGCTGGTATGAAATAAGCGAAGTAATGAAATAAAATATAATAAAATTCTCATTATACACTTATTACAAAATTGTATTATATTTCACAATTTCATTCATTCCCTCATTTTATTATATTTCACTATTCCATTCAATTTTAAGTTTTTGTTCTCTAATTTCTGTTTTTGTTCTCAATTTTCAGTTTCTATTATCTAATTTCTGTTTCTACTCGCAATTTTCAGTTTCAGTTTTCAATTTTCTGTTTTCTATTTTTCTGTTTTTATTCTCAATTTTCAGTTTATGTTCTCAATTTTTTGTTTCTATTCTCAATTTTTAGTTTTTGTTCTCAATTTTTAATTTTCGTTCTTGGTAGCACGTGAAATAATGCCGCTACTTACACTCGCAAGTATACGAGGTCTAAGTTTTAGTATAGTGTGATCATGAAAGATCGGGTTATCGTATCCACAGGGATTGGTGTCGTTACTATTGAATACCGCATTTTTTGTGACCTAATTTTATCTAGGCGAAAAATAAATGTAATTAATTAATTAAACTAATACTAATATAACCTAAATTAAATACACTAATATGCTAATATATTTTAGGGTGAAGAACTGCCTAGGGATTAACGTGTTTACAAATACGTGTTCGATTTCGATTTACTCACGTTTACAGTGTTCGACCTATTTGACAAACTCGGTACGTAAACTCCACCGCCACCTCTCCCAAGTGTAAGACAGAGAAATACATGATTTCAAGTCAACGAAGAAATCTCCCTCAACGTCTTAACGACCCTAGGTTACGTGAGTCTCGCCCAACGTCATTAATTGCACACAATCCAACTTCCTCCCGAGTTATTGAATCATCGCGTTGTATTTACCCTATCGATAATCTCCGTTCTGAAACTCCCTCGCCATCTCTCCTAAGTGTAAGACGAGGGATATAACGCAACTTCGAGCCAACGAAGAAATCCCCCTCAACGTCTTAATGACCCTAGGTCGCATGAGTCTTGCCCCAACATCATCGATTATCCATGATTCAGACCCCGACCGGGTTATAGAATCGTGGCGTTTGTTTATCCTAATCCGAATTCGGGGTTTGTCAAAATTCCGTATTCTCCATTTACCATTCTAAGCATAATAAACAAACAATACGATAAACACAATCAAACTACGAAGAACAAACATAAACGCAACACCGAAATCATCCAAACAAACATATTTATAAATATAGTATTAATCCCTACTACGATCCATATTTAACTCGTGGCCATAGCCCCATAAACATATAAATCGAGCTAAACATGCTCACATGATCCTAAGATAAAGATATAAGGAAAAACAATCGAAGAACTTCGCCTCGTCCGAAGATAAACCGGTAAGAACGCTCAACGATCGATTCATCGTCTTCTCCACTTTGGGATGTGAGCTTCACCTCTAAAACTCCTAAATATACCCTTAGATATAGCCCAAGGGGCTCAAAAATGCAAGAGAGCAAGAGAGAGACCAGAGAAGGGGGAGAAGATGGGGGGTATTTATAGCCAAAATATCCTAAAAATATCTCAAGACTGTGCAGGAGATTTCTGCCTAGGCGAAGAAAACTTTGCCTAGGCAAATTTAGGTCGGTTTAGCTGATTGCCTAGACGGTGGACTGGGAGAACATTCTGTTGGATTTTCTCCTAGGCGAAGAAAACTTCGCCTAGGCAAGCTGCTGTCAATAGCCCATCTTCGTTTTCTGCTGGATTTTCGCTTAGGCGAAGGAATCTTCACCTAGGCAATCGTCTGTCAGTAACATTTTGCTCTTTTCTCAGTTTCTTCACCGCCTAGGCGGTGGTCTGGACGCCTAGGCAGTGGGCCTGTTTCATATTTTAGCCTCCGAGCTTGTTTATCCATCGTAACTTCGAATCACTTTGGTTCGATCTCATCGTTTTCGCTCCAGTTTCCTATCATTTTTCCCCACACGCCTGATTTAATACAAAAAGATAAAAACTAATTAAAACATAATAAAAATAACTATAAACGTACTCGAAAACTAACAAATTCAGATTGGAAATACGTAGGTAATTTACACGTATCAGTTCTCAAATTTTTGTTCTCTAAATTTTCATTTTTTTTTTCTCAATTTTTAGTTTATGTTCTTAATTTTCTGTTATCAATTTTATGTTTTTGTTCTTAATTTTCATTTTTTGTTCTCAATTTTCAGTTTTTATTCTCAATTTTTAGTTTATGTTCTTAATTTTCTGTTATCAATTTTCTGTTTTTGTTCTTAATTTTTTGTTCTCAATTTCTGTTCTGTTCCTAATTTTCTGTTCTCTAATTTCTATTTATGTTCTCTAATTTTTGTTTCTGTTCTTGATTTTTAATTTTTGTTCTCAATTTTCAAGGGCTTAAATATAAGGGTTATTATGTAATTTAGGATGTTGATTCTATTAGGTTAGAATTCCATTTTACCCTATCCCAAATGGAATCCTATTTTACCCTATTTCATTTAAATGGAATCACAAAAGTAATTCCATTGGAGAACCAAACAACGGAATAGGAATCGAGTGCGGAATGCGATTTCATTTTGCCCTCAATTCTATCTAACCAAACATGCCGTTAAGGTCTCAAAACATTCGAAATTACCAACTTGGGTCATCTTTGAACTTAATTACAATTTGGGGTCTGTCTGACCTTTCAACGGCCGGATTCTACCGATTTTTTATTTTTTTTAAAGACACCGACCCTTACAGGGCCGGATTGTCACCCCCCACCCCCACCCCCACCCCAATTATATATATTTATAATTTTAAATATAATTTGTATATATAACTAATTATTTTGTATATATAATTTTTAAAATATTAAACTAATTTTAAAATTAGGAAAAAATACAATTTAGACCATCTAACTATTGATACATTTCTAAGTGACCTCTCTAAGTTTCGGCGTTTCCCTTCAAACCCTCTACGTATCGAAACGGCTTTAATTGGTCATTTTGTTAGAGATTCTGTTAAAATTAACCGAATCTCAAGCGTAAAATGGTCTTATCAAGTTTTTTTTAATCATTTTTAATATATAAATATATCTATATATATTTTCATTTCTTTATCTTTTTTTCTCTCTCTCTCTCTCTTCCCAGCCACCTCTTTCTCCCTTCTTCCCTCTTCCCGCCACCTCCCTCTCCCTCTTCCTTTCTCCCCGTCACCCCCGTAATAAGGGGTGATTCCACCCCCTGTTACGGGGGTGATGGGGAGGAAGGGAGGGGAGAGGGAGGTGGTGGGGGAGAGGGAAGGAAGGAGGTGGTGGAGAGGGAGAGGGAGTTGGCAGGGGAGAGAGAGGTGGCGGGGAGAGGGAAGGAGGGAGAGGGAGAAATTTCAAAAATAAAAAAAAATAAAAATCAAATATATTATATTAAAAATGATTAAAAAATTTAAAAAACGTGAAAACACCATTTTGCCCCTGAAATTCTGTTAGTTTTAATAGAATCTTTAACGGAAGGACCAATTAAAGTCGTTTCGATACGTAGAGGGTTTGCAGTGAAACGCCGAAACTTAAAGATGCCACTTAGAAATGTATCGATAGTTAGAGAGTCTAAATTATAGTTTTTCCTTAAAATTATATATATATAAGCTCCCCCCCCCCTCTCCCCCCCCCAAATCCCCCAAAAAAATTGAATCTGGCCATAACATGGCCGGATTCAATTAAGTGAAATTACTAATTTCACTTAACGCCCGGGGGTTAAGTGAAATTCCCCCTCCCCCCAATTTTACTTAACCCCTCAATTGTGGGTTAAATATAAAGAAAAAATTAATTATTTTCAAAATAAATAAAATTGTTTATAATGTAGATAAGGAAAAAAATAAAATGTTATAGAATCCGGTCTGGGATCAGTGTCTCGCACATTAACTAATTTCATTTGTTTTATAAACAATTTATTTCATTTTATATTTTATAAATTATTTTTAAGTAATTTTATTTATTTTACAAAAATTGTTGTTTTGCAATGATTCGTTTTTAGTTTCGCGTTAATTTTAAAATTAGTTTAATATTTTAAAATTATAAATATATATATATATATATATATATATATATATATATATATATATATAATTTTATAATATGTGCATCTAATCAAACCCTAAATAAACACATAAACGTGTATTTCATATATTTTTCACGTAATAATCCTAAATATTTCACGAGAGCTAACCGTTAAAATTTAACAACAATTTTTGCATGAATCATATAATCAATAGAGAGATTAAATACAAATATTAAAATAGTTAGAAATTTTATCTGAAATCCAAAACCGAAATCTGAACCGAAGTCCATATTATTTTTTTTCTAGTAATAATGAAACCGTAAATCGAATAACCACCAAAATAGGACCCCAAAATATATAAACTGTTCTTTTTCTTAATATCCCTTTAAAATAAAAAAAATATTAATTATATCCCAAAATTTTTAAAAATATATTTTAAATAGCACAATAGTCCCAAAATTTTGAAAAATCAATTTAAAATTTACATTTAATCCAAAAAATTATTAAATATTATTTATGCTGTAAATTTATAAAACAATCCAAAAAATATTAAATTTATATAAAATAATATTTTTCGAATATAAATTTTCGGGGTATTACAATGTGTGCGTCTCCTAGAGGTTTATCTCAATAAACTTCATAGTTCTAAAGTATTATACCTTAAGACTAAATCTTTACTTTACCTTAATCTTTTCTCCGCAATGAGTCTTCTTGCTCCTTCTTCATCATACATTTTGATGGCCTCTTTCTCAATACCGAGTTGTCTCAATCTTCTGGCTTCCTTCCATCATTTTGCTCCATGTTTCTTTTGTGCATTTATGCTTTGTTGGTGGCTTTCTTGCAAGATCACTTACTCATGAATGAGATTATGATTAGTGCATGGTTAGTACAATTGATATATTCAATCACACACACACACACACACACACAAGACTATTTTCATTGTCGGTTATCCAGTTACAGGAACAACCCTATAGGCTTTCACTTTTGTGTTGATTCTTTAACATCAGTTGGTTCGGACCTCTACTGAGTTTCATCCAAACTTCATCCTGGTCATGGATAGATCACCCAGGTTCAAGTCATTATAATATAATTCAAGAAAAAGTCATCTCATTTCCTTACTTCTTCGTTCTTTCTAATTAATTATCTTCAAGAGTGGTATTGAACGCCGCAGAACATCATCTTCAACCAACCTCCACCGTACTCCCTTTTCAGTGCGATCGCTAAAGAATTTCTTATACACTGAACAATTGTCTTATATACTCTTACTAAAATACTAGCTTTCATTCAAACTCATTAGGCTAACGTGAAATTAAGAAAGATAAATGTGCCTAAGGCGGCAAGTAAGCAAACTATACACGCTACGAGAAGATGAGAGATGTTTGTAATGACTACCACAAGAAAGTCACCCCTATCTATCTCTAAAGGGGCTCGTCATTTAGTTCTTACCTTAGGTTTCCAACTGAATTAACTTTATGGCCTTGCTGCCTGGCCGAGAAGCTAAGCGTTTGAAAACATGTGTACGTAAATATAGTATGTCTAAAGATTCTCAAGTAATTACATATATCACATATGCTTGGATAATGATATCTCATGTATGACATAGATGTGTATGGAGTAGTTACACAATCACATGAAATAAAAGCATGACACAACTCAAACAATTACATTTATATCCATAGTATGACATCATCATAATATCTCAACATGATTAATTGTCATTAGGTTTCCAATGAGCTAATCTATGGTATAGGTGATAAAATACGTTATAATGAATTAATCGATCAATTGGATATTCAAGAGACAAAAACTACTTTGAGATCCTTGGCTTCTTGGATAGCTGTCACTTTGGTTTCCACACATTAGAAAGTGACCTCAATATTTCTTGCACCCTTTCGGATATCTAGTATGGCTTGCCAAGGACATTGAGGATGTTACAAATATTGGTAAATCTAGTGTACATGTCTTGGATCAATTTGGATTCATCCATTTGAAGGAATGAGATATTAAAATCACTATGAATGACAAACATAATAAAGGGTAAAAATAAAAATTTGGAAATTCACAAGCCCAAAATTTTTGAATCTAAGTGAAACTATTACTAGATAAAGTCTCATAAGAAGACTTCACCAAACAATTTAGCAAAAATAAAATTAAATGAAACAATTTATATATAAACCGTAACTATATTTTATAAACAAAAAAATATTTAATTCTTAGAATAATATTAAATTTCAAAAATTCGGGCACCATCGAGTCAGGACCTGGGCATCGGCCATGTGTCCATTCTCGCCGTGATATGAACGCATTCTAGAATTTAAAGTGCCACGCTTAAGCATACACTGACCAAGGCTCATCCCTAGAATCTCCTTTGCATCTAGAAAGGAGCAGTGCGCCTCGTAGGGACGCTACATCCCAGAACTCTACACCATGCCCCCTGGATGGCCAACTTCAGAGACTTAGGCATTTGTCTCAATCGGCTCACCAATTAAGTCCATTTTTTCTTTAGAACTCCACGAATCTCTACTCTCCTCCATTAACTCACCTCCATAGGCCTAATAAAGGACCGTGGGTTTCTCCAAATGAGTCCAAAATCCCAAACCCAGTGATTATCTCCTAAACACATCGATTTATCGGCTAAACACAATATTTTGCCTAATTAACCATGTTTAGGTCTCGATTAGGTAAAACTGATAATCTCCAACACCTATATATACTAGGAGCTACGCAAGTCCGATGTACGCTTTATTACACGAATGCTCTGAGTTCATTTGTTTACTTGATGCATTTTTGTACCTCTTCTATCTGAACTCTTATTTTTACGCGGAAGGGCTTTGCCAGGATAAATCCCGGCCCGAGCCTTGTGCAGGTACCACTCTCTAAAAACAAAACTCTGGACTCAACAGGTCAGTCTTCCCAGGATCCAGTACAGCTCACGTGAAGAATTTTTAACCATTAACTACAATTCAGCAAAAAAGCACCGGTTACCTGACTGAATTATACTCGAGGTGTTACACTTTGCGACACCAATAAAAGGTCATCGTTATTGTAATATATTAAATATAAAATTTAAAGATGAATTATATATTTAAATAAAAAATATATATATTGATATAAATATATTTTAAAAAGCATAATAGGTGAGTTTAAAACTGGTTAAAAATAATCTGAGGAGAAATAAATGAATTTTTCTCTATTTTCTAATCACCTTTTTGACGTTTAAAATGATGCGTGACTACTTTTAATCACCTGTTTGACGCTTAAAACGATCGCGTACGAAACCTGTCACTCGGGGATCTCTGATTGCTCCTTTATGATTGTGCGCTGAATTGCTTTTGAATTTCCTTCTCATCGAAGGAAGGGAATCCCCTCCCTGTGTAGAACAAATTACATTACACCCATTTAAAAGTGAAAATTTCTAAATCCCCACAATTTGCTCGTTTCTTCGTCCACTGCCATATTCAAAACCAGCTTTCTCTCGGGCGCGCGGTGAAAAAATGTCTGGTTCTTCGAACCCGAACTCATTTTTCTCTTCGTTTCCTCCTCGCTCAATTTCTAATGATTCAACGTCTCCGTCACCGGCTTCGTCGTCTCCGTTGTTTGCTACTTCAAGCTCCCTCTTCGGTTCCACTTCCGGTTCCTCTTCTATGTTTTCATCGTCGTCTTCTTTGTCTCCGTCATCAGCGTCGGGACTTTTCTCTTTCGGAGCCACTCCATCTACCTTAAACGCCACCACTTCCTCGACTACGCCGGGTTTTAGCCACTCTTTCTTCGAAGCGGGCTTCCCTCGGAAAGTTGTTCGATCCGGCCGCCGGGCTTCGAGTACTGGACTGTCAGCTTGGTCGAGCCCGTCACCCGCTCCTAATTTACCCAAATTGCCTTCTCCTCCCAACAATGGCGCCGGGTCTCCTCCTCCTGTAGCGAACCCTCAGGTGAGGCTATTTCCTTTATGTCGTTGTGCTTTTTGTTTGCTTAGAATTTGAAACTATTTCTTATTTCCGGTAGCAAGTTTTTTGGTGGGGCTAGGACAATGATTTGTTGATCTGAATGCCCCCATTTTTCGCTTGAATAGTTATTCCCCTAAGCATTTTATATGATTCTCTGTTTTTGTCTTGTAAGGGTCGAATGTCGATTAACTAGCGCCTGATTTAGGAAAATAGATTGTGGATAAGGGATTCTTTTGTTGACATTCAATCACGGCATTATTTAGGTCCCGAAAAAGGATGTGCTTGGTATTTTTATAATTTTTAATAAGGTCTGACTTCCAAATGTTGTAAGTCAATTTTTTCTTCATTTTTCTTCTTCTTCTTCTTCTGTTCTGTTCGTCGTTCTTCTTCGATTTTCTTCATCACGATCTCTCTCTCTCCTTCCTCCGTTCGTGCGTCTTCTCTTCATAGCCGTCGTCGCCGTCGTATGGAAGAGCTGGCCATGCTGAGGTGCAACGCCGTCGTCTCCGTCGTATGCACAGATCGAACCACCGCTTCACATGAAATCAAAGCGAAGACGAGGATAGCAACGACGATTTCTTCTTCCTCGTAGGGTTCAAATAAAAACAATTTCGGGAAATCAATTTCTTCGATTTCATCAGATGTAGGGTTCGATTTCATAGGTGCCAAGAATTATTCATTTTCCGTTTATGCCGAATCACATTCCTTGATCACATTCATCGTGTGAATGAATGTGTATTATCTGAATGTGCAAAAATCAATCCACTGATCGATCATCGATGCGTCGTGAATCGCGTAAAATCGCCAAATTGATTATATTCTGATGTTATTTGATCCTCGTGTATATCTTCTGCAACGCAACTGTGGGCATTCAACTGTTCCTCGTATCGTAATTGTGCTCGATTTTGTCGTTTTTTCACTGAATTTGTGCGTATTCATGTTGAATTTTACTGGTTCTTTGGTGTCTTTGGACTGAAGAGTTGTGTAGATCCAAGATTTCTGGTGCAAGATTTTGTTGAAGGTTTCACGACTTTTGCGTTACTTGTTCTGTTGCAGAGCTATTACAATTTCGTAGGGTTCGATTTTGTCTCAGAATTAGGGTTTAATTTCTTGATGATTTCTTGATTGTGGTTTAGGGTTCAGTTGCTTGATGATTTTTTAATTATGGTTTAGGGTTCATTCTTGATTTTTAGGATAATATCAATACCAAACGCGATTCTGTTTCCAGAATAAAAAAAAATGTCATTACTAAACGCGATTCTGCTCTCAAGAAGGAAACAAAATTCTCATCCCATCCCAGATGGGATGGGATAGAAACGGTTACCAAATAGGGCCTTAGTTTCTTATGTGATCCCTCCTCACTGGAAAATAGAATGCTAGAATAATTGAGAGTAGAATATTGAGGGAACATGAGATAATTGTATTGATATATGAGAAATATCTAATTACAAAGATATACAAGAAGTCTATATATAAGAGGTGGCTATAGTAACCTTGGTAGGGTTAAGGTTTAGTTTTTCCAGTGAGACTAAGATTTGACATAGTAGGCCAAGGCGCATGTGTTCATTTTCAATTACACTTACATGCAACCAAAACACTGACAACGTTTTAGTAAACTCCTTGTGGACATGGGCCTGTTAATTACAGACTTATTACTGTATTGTTCATCTTCAAGTTTGCTTTCACGTTCTTCTCAATTTGACTTATAGTGAAGTTGATTGATTGACAGATGATTCTCTTAGGCCCCGTTTGTTTAGTGTTTCTGTTTCTGTTTCTAAATTTTTGCTATCGATCTCTAGAAACAAGGAACAAAAATACACAAACATGGGAAAAAATGGTTTATGCTCTGCTGCTCCCAGTTTATTAGAACAAATTTTTGGGAACAAATATAGAATTGTTTCTAGCTTTCTGCTTCTGTTATAAGTTCTTGGGAATAGAAACACTAAAACAAACACAACGTAAGTAAGGTGACGTATGTTCTCCAATTTCGTGTATCTGTTGTAAAATTTAGTTTCTGTTTCAGAATATAGACAGAAATCTGAGGAAAAATTCTGTCGTGATCTCAAAAATTGTTCTTAAAAACCTGGGAGCATAGAGAAAACTGATTTTTTTTTTCTATCTGTTTATCTTCCTGTTTTCTGAGAACAGTAACACAAAACTGAGAACAGAAACAATAATCAAACCACACCTTAGTTCGTTGTTGTTGTTTAATTTCAGTAGAAGCATTGTCCAAGTAACTCACCTTTCCTAAGTTTTTACATAACATCTCAGTCCAATCCCAATGGAGCTCCCACGTCCTTTTCATCTATTCTCACCATTTTATTGTTCCTTTGATTACTGTAGGTGATTTCCTTGAAAATCATGGTTGAAAAGAAGAACAATCGAGTTGTATTTGCTGAATGCGATAAAGATTTCATTGATCTTATCTTCAGCTTCTTGACACTGCCCACCGGAACCATTCTCAGGCTTCTCGGAGAAAAATCACCTCCACCTATCATTGGCTGTATGAATAATCTATATGAAAGTGTGGGGAAACTTGAAACACGATTTTTCAAAACAGAAGCATGCAAGGAGATGCTGCTAAGTCCAATAAGATCGTCAGAAACTCAATGCAGGAGCTTGACATTAAAGACTGATGACTTGAAATGCGTCAAGTGCTTCTACTTTTGTCAAAATCCAAATTGTGGAAGAGAAGGCATTGGCTTATTGAGTGATTATCCCAGTGTTCGTTGTCGTTGTGGACAGGTTATGAATGGATTGGCAGCTCTATCAGAACCAGCTGGTGGATCTAGCTGTGATGAGGAAGTTGGAGTGTTTGTCAGAGGGGCAGAGATGTTTTTGGTAAGTGATGACTTGCAAGTGACGGTAGGGTCTACCTCAACCAGCATTTTTCTGTTGAAGAAGCTTTGCATCGTGGATGCAAATGAGCTTGAGAGTCGGAGTTTGGATTTTGGACCCGAAGAGGTAACAAAGTCTAATATTGCATTTGAATAAGGAATTGATAAATTCATGGAATTTAGAAATATTGGATTTTGATGTTTGAATTTTATAATCTTATTATTTGCAAATTCGTTGTTTAGATCATATTATTTGATATTTAAATATTATGGATCTAATTGCACCTTGAGATGGAGTGACGTATCTCAAGGATTCATTCAAAATAAAAATAAAAATAGGAGATGTCATTTTAACCCCGCTTAAATCTCATTTTGAAATTTCAAGGAAATTTACAAGTTCACTTATGAATTTCAGAAAATCCCTTATCAAAGTCAAATCCTCTCCCAAAATCCATCACCCCAAAACACCCTTTTAATGTCTTTTAGTTCAGTGAATTTGTTATGATAATCTTGTCTGGGTCGTTTACCGTCATAATTTCTGATGTATTTTGTTCACGATTGTTAGATTTTACAGCTGCTTCGTCTTTCATTGGTCTCAAGTGCACCTTTAACATGTCTGGTTATGTCAGAGCAAAGCGGCAGTGATGTGACACGGCTAGAACCGAAGAAGACTCCATTATCATTAGACAAGAGTTCTGCAACAAATGAAACAAAAAAGATGACCCTAAAGCTTTTCTTTAGCAAATCTCAGAACAAGGCTGTGCATGCTGAATCCGAGCAAGATTTTGTTGATTTGCTCTTTACTTTCCTTGCATTTCCTCTTGGATCCGTTTTGAAACTTTTGGGTGGAAAATCTTTTCTCGGGTGTGTTGACAACATTTACCAAAGTGTGAATGATTTAAGCAATGATAACTACTTAAAGTGTGAGGAACTAAAAGACACGCTACTCTCTCCCAAGCTTGCTCCCTACTTCGCTTGTGAGAACCGTCTTTTGCATATTGAAGAAAGTTGTCACCCCCAATATGTACTCGACTCATATGGAGACTCAAATGATGAATGGTGTGTTTGCCCTGCGATTCCTGAAGGTGTTGAATCTACTTCTGGACAACGGCAAAAGAAGGTGTCGTTTGTGAATCCAAAATCATCTGGAGGTGAAACCTCTTCTGGTGGAGGATTTGTGAAGGGATTGACCAAGTTCATGATAACGGATGATTTGGTTGTAACTCCTCTCACTCCAATCTCCAGCATCTCATCTATCGGCAAGTTGAATGTATCTATCACAGATATTGTCGACGCAGTAGTAATGGTGGGTGAACAGGAGGTAAATTTTTTTCTTCTTTTGCATTATAATTATACTCTTTTTTTTTTTTTTTGATGATTTTCAAGCAGCTTTTAATTCTTTTTCCTTTTTCTTTTTTTGTAAATTAAGTCTTTGATTATTTGTGACTTCTGGTATCTAGAAGAAGCTTTAAATCAGCAGCTACTAGTTTAGTGGTGGTAAACTGTTGATGGGTTATGTAGATGTGCAGCGGAGGATGAAGAAATTTGATTGAAGGGGGGGGTGCTCTAATTATTTTAATTTAGGAGAGATTTATGTTAAATAAAGGCCATAAATGTTTTTTTAGAGTAATAATTAATTTTTTTTTTCAGAACATTTGTGGGCAAAAGTACAGTTATTCAGAAAATGAGGGTGTGCGGGCTTTGTTTACTGTTTCTGTTGCCAGAAAACTATGAACATAAACGGGAATCTGAGAGAAAACTAAGGTGGCGTTTGGTAACCGTTTCTGTTTCCATTTCAGCAGTGGGATGGGAATGGGATGGGATGGGATGAGAATTTTGTTTTCTTTTTGGGAGTAGAATCGCGTTTGATAACGATAATTTTTTTTTTTTGTTTTGGGAAGGGAATTGTGTTTGGTAACGATTTTATCCTAAAATCTTTTTTTTTTTTTTTCTTTCTTTCTGTTTTGGGCTGACGGCGGTCCGGCGGTGTTCCGGCGCCGTTGCTGCCGCCGGCGGTGCTCCGGCGATGCCCCGCCAGCGCTCCGGCACGGCCGCCGACGGTTCTCCGGCGTCGGAGACGGCGGTGCCCCCGGCGACGCCGGCCGGAAGACAATGGCGTCCTCGCCGGCGATTGTCGGAAGTGGCCGGAAAATTTCCGGCCGGACGGTGACCGGCGGCGGTCGGCGGAGGACGGCGGCGGTCGGTGGTCGGCCGGTAGGTGAATAGTAACCATGGGTTTTGGGAATGGAATGGGAATAATGAGAAACAATTTTTTTTTGTTTCTCATTTCTTAAGAAAAAAGTGGGCACAATTCTCAAATGGGAATGAAATGGAAACGGAAACAAAAATTACCAAACGCTATTCCCAAATAGAATTCCCAAAAATCTGGGAATGGAATGGGATGAAAATGGTTACCAAACGGGCCTAACATAATAAGAAGCTGTCTCTATATGCATTGCGTGATAAAGTTTTCATTCGTCATATTGTATTTTACTAGAAAAGTGAAACGGTGCAATTCAGATTGTTTTTATTTCACTTGGCTGTGTGAGGTTTTGGGAGGAAATGAAGTTGGGGATTATAAGTTGGTTGAATCTGAATTGAGATTTTTCTAAAATATTATTTTTCGGAAATAATGGTGAGCTCTGGATACAATGGTAAGGTTGCTCTATTAGACCTAGAGGGTTAGCTTCACTGTGACCTGAAGGTCTCGAGTTCAAATCTTGGAAATAGTCTTTTTATGTATAGGAGTAAAACTGCGTACATCTGACGTTCCCCAAACTCCACAATAGAAGGAGTCTTCGTGAAGTAGCTGCCTTTTATTTGAGATAAATTATTGAAACAAGTAGAGAGACCTGACATTGCATCCCTTCACCAGTTGCTTTCTACTCTTTCTAAGCTGTCTTTCCTCTGTTTTGCAACTTATTCTGAGCATTTGAAGATGTACAAATTGTTTTTCAATTAGCAAAAATTAAATGTTCTTAGCTTTTACCACCAAACACCAAAATAAAACAATTGATAAATTGACAAATTGTAGAATAATATAATTAACGGATTGACGAACAATCGAACGGGTCTTTAATAATTTCTAGCGCACAAGTTAATTCCCATAAGAACAACGCGTTCTGTTGCAAATTGGTAGTAAAGTAACAATATTGGGGTTCTATTTTTTTCCTTGGTGCAGGCTTTGGATCTACTTCGTGCTGCTTTGATTTCAAAGACGGCTTTAACTGATGTCTTCAGCCAAAAATATCGAAGTGCTCAGAATTTGGTCCCTGTTTTTGATTAATCACCACTGCCGTCACTATTTTTGGGCTCTACTGCAACAAACGTTGCTCCAAACTGCCTTGACGAGACGAACAAAGCGCAACCAAGAATACACCTATAGGCCTTCTCATGTGCGCTCTGTTGCATCTTTGCCGTAGCAGACCCATGCACCTAACAGTGACATCTTAGACCTAGCCACGTCAGTTGCCTTGTCACTTGCCATGCCAGTGTCACTTGGGTGCCACGTCAGCACCAACAACTTGTGCATCAGTCTAGAACCACGTCACTTGCCACGACAGCCAAAATAATTGCCTAGTCTTTGCCATGTTGGTGCCACGCCAGTGCTCTCTGCCACCTAATTTGCCACATCAACATATCCTGCCAAGTCACGGTTCACAGAGGTTTAACTTCTTTTGACCAGTTCAATATCTTTTTGATCGATTTTTTACTAGGTTGGATTGTATCTTAGGGTTTTTAGACCTCTTGATTCGATTTTCGGGCTTTGTTTTGTGATTTGGGGCTCAAAATATTGTGTAATTTCTACTTCGGTTCACTCTCGAACATTCCGTTTTTTCACATTTATGGAGAGATCAGACTCATCACACATTTTCACCCCTATTCTAGATGAATTGAACTACATCTTGTGGGTTTAAGTGATGTCTAGCTATCTACGTGGTAAAAAATTGTGGCGAATTGTGACGGGAGACATTAAATTGTCCAAACGCCAAGATGATGAAAAATTTACTTAGCGTATCTTGGATAGAGATAGCAAAAATCATCAGATTTTAACATGGTTATGTTCCACTATAATCCCATCGATCAAAATCCAATTTGATAGATTCGAGATGACTACAGAAGTTTGGGATCTCCTCAAACTTCGGTACACAATGCAAATCTTTCCCATCAGTATCAATTCATTTCTACCTTTCACAATAGGCACATCATCACACATTTTCACCCCGATTCTAGATGAATTGAACTACATCTTGTGGGTTTAAGAGATGTCTAGCTATCTACGTGGTAAAAAATTGTGGTGAATTGTGACGGGAGACATTAAATTGTCCAAACGCCAAGATGAAGAAGATGATGAAAAATTTACTTAGCATATCTTGGATATAGATAGCAAAAATCATCAGATTTTAACATGGTTATGTTCCACTATAATCCCATCGATCAAAATCCAATTTGGTAGATTCGAGATGACTACAGAAGTTTGGGATCTCCTCAAACTTCGGTACACAATGCAAATCTTTCCCATCAGTATCAATTCATTTCTACCCTTCACAATAGGCGCAACCTAGACAGGCCATCAATAATTTTCTTTTCATATTAATGCTTTGTGGGACCAATTGGCTATTATTAAGCCAACTTGGAAACATCCAGTTGATGTCATTCTCTACACAAACTACCTAATGAGATGCGCTGACACAATTCCCTATGGCCCTGAGATCAAAATTTTAGCTTGTACGTGCCTCAATACTACACCGGAGCAAGACATCTTCCATTGAAATTGTCGTTTTAAATCTACTGAGAGAGCAATCACGCCTTGCAACACTACAAAGATCAAATACATGTGTCATTCTTGCCATTCCAGCTAGTAAGTCAAACTCATCACCAATGCGTGAGCCTAGTATATCAGTTGCTATATTATGTACTTGTATGAGCCTTGTTATTGTCAATGTTCTCTATTTGAATTGTGTTTGAATTGGATTTGGAAGAGCAAGCATCATGTAATGTATTACCAATGCGTGATCAGATATAATTTTAACATTGCGTGCTACTTCTTTTAGAGCAACTCCAACTCAAAATAGGTATTTGCATTAGGTAAAATACTATTTTGGTTCATGAATTGTGTTTTGGCTAATAGAAATTTTGAGTTGTACTCCAATCATACTAGCTATATTAATTAGCTATTAATATTTTAATTTAATTTTTATTAAGCAATCATTTAATTAGTCCCAAATTGCTCCTAAAATTTTGTGAATAAGTACGTGTTTACTAAATGCATTTTTGTATATTAAACCCAAATTTTTTGGAGTGGGAATAGGAATCACGGAACAAAAACAGTAACCAAACAGGGCTACAAGTTTTCGTCAATTTTTAGCTAATCCCCTCTCCAACTTAAGTAGGAATGCCCCTTAGAAAATTAGTAAAATTACTATAGTGATTCCATTTGGGTTAGAGAAAATTGTTTACGATGTTTTTGACACGTGCTTAGAAGACCCATAGAAATATCAGTAGAAAAATATGATTTAGTTCAAGTGCAGAAGACTGCTAGAAGGAGAAGTAGACCTAAGAAGACGTTGGACGAGTCTATTAGAATGATTTGATGACATTCTTGCCTTTAGAATATTACATTGCCTTGGGGTAAGCCAGCCTAGGTCTGCCTGCGTTCCTGTTTCACTTTATCCTCCACATATAATATCCCTTATTCACTACAGAGAGTTAAAAAGGTTGGATGGTTACTTCTCATTCGCCGTTTCTCTTCAATTTCTTAATAAGTTAATCCATGCAAGCATTTCGAATTGTGCTTTTGTTTTAAACTTAATGACTTATTTTCTACCCTACACTTTACAAGAAGTTATTGCTGTGGCCGTATTTTGATTATGTTTTCCTGAAGGTCATCCTGGCCTTAGTCGTAACGTTTGCATATATGCACTTCGGTCCGATTAAATGTTTGTAGTCTACCGAATTTTGTAATCTATCTGAACATTCGGTTTTATGTAGGAAGTGTTGAAGCTGGACTCATGCAATTGCTGATCTTCAGAAGGATTTGACGTAGGCTAGATGAAGTTTGTCAGTGATTAAAGGGGTCTGCTTATTGGTTTATAGCTTATTAATATCAAGATTTTGTTTTAATTGTGGATTTATTCTAGTATTTTTTTGTTTGGTATTTATTCTTGTTTGTTGTTTAACTATAAAATTGGGCCTTTCTTATGTCTGCTTCCAAAGCAAAATTCTTCTTCACTTTTGAATCTATACTTGATTTTCCCATGTTTAACTGAGTTTTTTTACTTAAACTATTCATAAATATTTGAACGTAATATTTTTCAATTAATAATATATATATGATAATAACAATAATAATAATTGAGTTCGACCAATAAACACTTAATTTTGTAACACATTTTTTTCTCCTAAGTCTCCTCCTTCCTCTCTTCCTCGTCCACCCTTCTCTTTTCCTTTCCTTTTTTCTTTCATTCTTTTGTTCTCCCTAATCTATCCATCTATATATAATCTATCTATCTATCTATATAAATATGAGCTCCATTATTTTTGTTTTTTTTATCTATAAATTTTAAGAGCACTCCTAGTGGTTGAGTAGGGTTACCATATTGGAAAATTTATTACATAGTTTTTTAAAGATATATAAATTGAAAAATGAACACTCAACTACCCTAATAAACTTTTTAGTCTCAGAGATTCTTAAAAAATAGTCAGTTGTTCTTTGACAAATTATTTTCTATTATTTACAAACAATGTCATAATATTGTAATATATTTTAATTATGATTCTATTGCTGTGAACTGTTTTTTTACGTGAACAAATCATCAAAACATAATTCCGGTATGAATTTTCACCAAAATCATAGTAAACAAAAAAATTTGAAAAAAAAAAACTAAGATCAACGAAAAATAAATTGGTGTGAATATTTCATCAACATGAATGTTCACCCAAAACATCATGAACGACATATCAATACATTGAAAACCCTCTAAGATCAACAAATAAAAATAGGCATGAATATTCACTAACCACAAATGACACATTCACCCGGAACACTAAATCAAACAGATCTGAAACCTTGTGCTAACATTCACAAACAAATAAAGAAATGTGAAAGAAACCTATGATCAACGAAAAGAATATTCACCTGAATAAACAAAAACTTCATAAAAATCAATAAAATCAAAAGAGATCTAACAAAATCGACATATAAACATTCATCAAATCACAAATAAATATCCACTGAGCTACAATCGAAATGAACATTCAGATTTGGGTATTTTACATGAACATTCAAACCACATATGGAAAATTCTAGATCTGGAAATAGAGTGAGAAAGAGAGAGTGAGAGAGAGAAAGAGAGAAATAGCACGACAACGAACTCTAGGTTGAGGACGAAGGCGGTGGCAAATCGGCAGTGGAAAGACGAAGGCGAATGACGGAGAACGGCAACGAACGACGACGAACGACTTGCGAACGGTAAAAGACAACAAACAGTAGACGACGAATGGCGACGGTCGAAGCAAAACGACGGCAATGCAGATCAGATTTGGAAAAACTAGATATGAGGTTTCCTAGGTTAGAGAAAGGGAGAAAGAGAGAAATACAATCGAACGGCGATCAGCGGCGAGCGAAGAACAACAGAGAGAAGCTCGTCGGAGAAATACAATTGAACGGAGGGTAAAGTTGTTGATTTTCCTTCATAGACAAATTCACTGGCGAAGTTCTTGAAGATTGGAAACATGGAGATACTGAATTGCCCATTTTGGTTGAGAGAAAAAGAATAATAGAGGAAAAGGTGGAACAAAGTAGCTTTGAGAGATATGATTAGGGTTAGGGTTTTTTATTTTTATACAAGAGTACAAATGTCTGTCCATGCTTAATTCTTAACTGTTAAGGACCTAAATTTAAGAATGTTCTTAAAAAATTTAAATAATAACCTTTTTTTAAAATGCTATTTGAAGAGATAGAAAGCCAAATTAGTTTTAAACAATAAAAAACCTTACTATTTAAGATATTTTTTGAAACTATATCAATATCCCCATATATTATATAATATTATTATTAAACTCTAAAATTACACTTGTAACCCCTAAAATTATCAAATATTTATCTTTATCTTAAAAATTTTATAACATACAAAATAACTTCCAAAAATATTATTTTCAAAATTATAAATTTTTGAGATATTACAATATATTTGAACTGAAAAATATAATCTTGATTTATATATATATATATTTTAATATTTAGGTAATAAAAAATGATCAACTTAATATTCAACAGGTTATTATATGCAAAAACACTTTTTGAGAATATAGTTTGAATCCATTCTCTCACTTCTGCATTTTGTCCCGTCACTAACCAAAATTTTTGCATGGCCTCAATATGTTTCAAAAGTAGAAAAAATAGAAAATAGAAAAAGATTTTGAACTTGTGCTTAGTTTGAGAAATGTTCTGGGAATTTTTTAGAAAATTAATCTTGAGGAATTGGATTTTGAGAGGTCAATTTTGAATTTTGAAAAGAGAAGAGTAATAGATTAAAGTAACTTTTTCCGAATTCCAAATTAGAGTTTCTTGACATAGTTTTTGGAAGGTTTAAATTAAATTCAATATTGATTTTTTTTTTTTTTTTTTAAGTTTAAAGGATAATTTATTCCTATAAAAAATTAATTGAACTATTTAAAAGTATAAAGGGAGAAATTGAAATTTATAATTTAACTTAATTTTAATATTGAACGAAATTGATTATTTTAAAACTAATTAACCATTGGGTGAATTTACTTAAGAATAGGGTTATAGTATAACTATTTTACATCATCATGACATCACCCCTAATCATCTTGGAAAGAATTTCAAGCCTTTAAAAATGTATTTAAGAGGTTTTAAGGAAAAAAGGTTAACAAGTTCGACGGTTATGGATTTGAAGAATTGAATGGGCTGCTACAAACTGTGACACAACCCGAGCCAATGGCTAAGTGTCATGTCTCACTAGGTCTGCACAAAATGATGCAACCCAAATAAGGAGAGTGGATATAAATATCCATCTCCACTTCTAAAGAGGGGCACACATTTTCGTATGTAGAAAATCCTCATATGTAAGTTTTGGGTGAATTTTTTTCGCACAACTGACAATTCCGAGCAATTCCAATGAGAAGTTCAAGGTCAAAGCAATATAATCATCACAAAGAAGTTCAAAATAAGTGATAAACACTATTTGTGTTTGTACCTATATCATTATTTAGTTTTATGTTTTAGTTTTGATGTATAAAATCAATCTAAGGATTCAACGATATGCTAGAAGAAGGGTGTACTCAATTATACTCGTGAAGCTTTAGAAGAGGATGTTTCATTTTTGTTTTAGCATTTGAATGTCATTATAATAAAAACCATAAAAAATTATTGTTATTATTAAATAAAAAAATAAATTTACTTGTTCAAGATAATTCTCCTTGTGTTGAATTCAATGATATAACGAATTGAAAGAGAAATTTATATACCATTTTTTTTATTCCCCAAATATATGTGGAATTTTGAAATGGTATGTTTATGATATTTCTGTCATTAACACGTTGTCTCGTTGAAGTCGGCATTAGTTTTATAGTAGTTAATTTCTATGAAATTTCTATCCACGAATTTTTTTTTGATTCTCAATCCATAGAATTCGAGAGGATGTCTAATTTGACTTTCTATAATATAAGGGGACGAATTAAAAAACAAACAATAGACATCTTGTTAGATTCATGTAGTTTGTATAGTAATCATGTATTCTTTATATTTTGCATCATTTAGAAACATACCTAGGTCACACCTATGTCTTGCACTTAAATTTCATGCTAGTAAAAATATGTCATTCCATGCATCATATTAAAATAGACCATTCACATTGTTTTCAAAAATCAAAAATCATTTTATCTTATAGTTTTTAAATCTTTAATATTTGATGAAGATCATACTTGGAGAACATTTCATGAGAATACCAAAACTCGTCTCGTCTTATTTTGAAAAATGCCAAAAAGATTTTCATAATAAAAGAAAAAGGATTTAAAAATTAAATAAAGCTTTCGGATATTAACTAAATAGATTTAATTGGACATAAGGTACTGTCTTTCGACAAGTATCTTGGGGTGCCTATAATCATCCCCAAGCGTAAATAGGACTAGAACCTTTCAAATGAATGTTTGGCTAGACCATGTTTTTTGGAGTAAAATTTACTTAGGGCTTTAAAATTATTTGGTACAATTTCGCTGACCTAACACACCAATTAAACTCCACGCTATGCGTCAGCTGGTGACTCCGTTGGGGACAAATATTTTTAAAACTAGCGGGTCTTGCCTATGATGTCTAAATAAGTCCAAGTAATTCAAGTTCTAATTTTGTGTTTTATTTTGCAATCTTTTGCCTTTATGTTCATAAATAAGGATGAGTACTGATATATTTTATTCTTGTAAATATACATTTTTCCCCATATCTCTTTCATGTTCATATAGTTGTTTTTCCCTTCCCTATTATTTTTGTTCATATTTTTCGCTCTTCCAAGGCACGAGCACAATCACAATGCACCCACGTCCCAATGATAAAATCCTGTAGACCTAGATAGAGGTAGCTCATAGGTATGTCTGGATGCATTGGTTTATCTGTTGGAATCGGTACTGAAAGCACCTTGCTCGGATCACCAAGCTAAGATGGATGTTCCTTTGAGAAGCCGGAGGTTTGAAGATCTGAGAACCGAACCTTAATAGGATGTATTAGTAAATGCTGTGAGCCTCAGTAGTTATCCTATGTCTAGGTGCTACTTGCCAAAACCCTTATAGTACACTATATAAAACATGGAAGATGAATTTTGCATGCTGTATATTGTGACTATTGATGGCCTTAGCTAGCCTTAAAACCAAACATGTTTAAAGTTTCCAATATCGGAGAAAAATCGAGTGATTAAAGCATTTGTAGAAGTCTCATTCGATGCGATTGCAATACTACGGTTTGGGTTATAATTTTGAGATGGGTGAAAATTCTTTTGCCCAATTGCTATGTTTACCTAGATGGTCATCACTGAAATAGTAAACACAATCAGATAAATATGAACAATCATTAACGAAACATAAATTTTATATAAATAACATTTTTATACACGAATTGCTCCCTAGACAATATATGTTTAGATATACATGGCCATAACCAAATATACAACAATAAACAAGCTAAACATATACAAAACTATCAACCAAACTAAGAATAAAAGAGATAAACGAGGAGACTAGCCATTATCCGAAGAATTGACGCTAAAACCGCTCCGAGAACGTTTCCTCTTCTTCATGTTGTGATCTTCTCTTGGTTGATAGGCCTTGGAACTCTCAAGATACTCCCAAAAACGTTCTTTTCTATTTGGGGAGAAGAGGGAAGATATATATAGGATTCAAAATATCTCAAAATATTCCAAAATATCTAAACTATCTGCTGTCGGATTGCTGCAGCGGTGGAGAAGTCGGTAGGCTTCTATCAGATGACCGCTGCAGTGGTGGAGCTCTCTGTATTTTGACCGCTTCAGCGGTGGTTTGACCGCTACAGTGGTGGATGCAAGTTCTGAAAATTGACCTTTTTGCTATTTTTCTCTACCGTTCTTCCACCGACTTGCTCGTTTATGGATTGTTTTTGCCTCTTTTCGCCCCAAACACCTGATTTATACAAAAACAAATAAAACCTAATTAGAACAAATTAAAGCACTATAAAAATACTCGAAAATTACCAAAATCGGGTTGAGAATATATAAACAAATTACACCTATCAGACTCATATAGATCAATTAGTTGACATGATTTAAATAATTTGAAGGAAATTTGCTCATCCAAGAGTGAATTACACAAACAAAAAAGGAGAACAAAATCTAAAAGGCTATCTAAAAAATGTTTTAAGGATTCCCTCCTAAATGAGATGAAATGTTAATGAATAAAATGCCTACTTGGCCCCTTGGCCCCACACCGAGTGACCTCTACCCATTTTACCAAAATCTAAAACTCATAATCCAAACCATACCCAACCAAAATATCTCCCACCCTTCTACCTCAATACCTTGAATTGCCTATCCAGAATATCATTGTGCCAAAATATCTTGCGTTTCCTATTCTCCATCCCATACAAAACCTTATAAAACCAAATGGCTATAATCCCACAATACCCATATTGCCAAAAATAACCCGACAGGCCCTTCTCATGGTAAAACTATTGGTGATACAATTCCAAATGGGCACAAGTCGTGAGTACCTAAGTCACTGATAATTTTAACAAAACCCACCTAAGTCACTGATAATTTTACCCTCCAAGTCGTGATACTACCCTATCCATACCTAATGGCTATAAACTCTCAATACTTTATCTTCCAAGTAAAGTCAATTGACTAAAGGGGGAATTTCAACTGAACTCACCCTAGACTGAAACCATAATCACTCCCAAACTTTATTGGAAGACACCCTCTTATTATAAACCGAAGCCTGGCCCTAGGAGTACTACTTGTGAATTTGGCCTACTGAGATGTATTTTGATAAATTTGGGAACAACTCTAAAATACATATTTTTCATCTAACTGACATTCTAGATAGTATAGGAATTGTTTTGTAAATGACTTTAACCTTGCAATAAACGCTATTGTTTTGGCAAAAGTATTACTCAATAGTTTAGTATCTTATTTTTAAAATAATCCAAATTGTTTGTGTCTGATCAATGTGTTGAGAATGAACATAAGCATGATGAATATCATTTTGATACTAAAAGAGATTTGGATCTAAGAAGAAATGAATCAAGATAACTCATCTTAGCTATCGAAATAAAAATGAGTTTGAGAGATTTGAAAGAATTCATACCTATACCCTGGGTATTTTTTTTTATACAGATTGCCAAATTCCATCTATCATAAAAAAAAAAAAAAATATATATATATATATATATATATATATATATCCATTTCATCAAATTTAGTACTCTGATCAATCAGAAAAAAGGGCAGCCCAGTGCACAAAGGTTCCCTCCATTCCAGGGTCTAGGAAGAGTCCAATATATGCAGCCTTACCCCTATATGCAGAGAGACTGTTTTCAAGATTTGAACTCAGGACCTTCAGGTCACAATTGAGCAACCTTACCATTGATCAATCAAATGAGATAAAACCAATGAATAAAAGAAGATTATTCACCCTCATCAACTAGGATTATATCCTTCCTGATTGTCAGTTAGATTACCAAAAAACGTAGTTTGTTTCCAATCAATACCAATTTCTACCTTATTTTCTTGAAGCCTTCGAAAGACCAAAGAAAAACATGTTTAGAGCTGTGATCGAACCCTACTAAATGGATAGGCAACTGTCGTAAAGCAAAACTGTCACTTGAAAAAAAAAACTATTCAAAGTAATGCCAAAATCCAAAAAGAGTTATTCAACGACTAGGTAATCCGTTATAAAATAATGCCACAACCGCAAAAAATACCTGTCAATATCAAAAAACTTATCCAACAGCTAAACAATCCATCATAAAGTAAATCCACCACCTGAAAAAACCTTTTGATGTTGAGAGTTTTTCCATCACCTATATCATGAAGATGCTTCTCAAGAAAAATAATAAAACAATAAAGATAAAAAATATTATCTGATTGAGGATCTGAGTAATTCAAGAAATAAGTCATAGGGGTGGTTCAACACATAGTGACATGGGCTAACTAGATTGGGATCATTGGCCAAAGCTGCTACACGGATTATTTAGGACGTCACGTTGCTAAAAAAAAAAAGGAAAAAGTGAAAAAAAAAAAAAAAAAAAAATAAAAAATTAAGAAACATCTTTGTTGCTCAGAAGTCTCATCATTGAAAGGAAGATTTAAAATTTCATTAGTTGAGAGGGCCAACTCTTGTGACATGAACTTTGAACGAAGGTCTCGACTACTATTGAAATCATATTTGTCAAGTTCAAATTAAATAAATATAGAAAGTCGTATCAGGTAAAACATAAAACTGAATCAATAAATTTTAAACTTTTATGCATACTTTGGCTAATCCAATTTGCAAGAGTTGATTAAAATACAAAGTATAAAATGATTTAGAGCCCAAGCATCGAAAATAATCCTAGTAACCAAGGAAAATGATATTTTGAATGGCCAAACTAAGTCTTTACCATGAAGGTAAGAGCGCATTACTCTTTTAATCCCCATGAAGGTAAGAATCTCATTTAAATTGAAAAAAGATGGAGGAGCTTCAAATTCTAAAGTTGAAAACATAGCCTAAGAAAAAAGGGGAAAATAAAATAAAAAACAAGGGATGATAAATATTTGCCTAATAAAAAAAATGATGCTTTCTTGTTGCATCAATTCGTGCATGGGTAAGTCATCTTCATTCTACCTGATGGACCTGATTCTTCCTTAGATATCTCTTAGCCCAATAAGCTATACATGCTCATCTAACCTAAAAGGTCTCCCATCAGAAGGGTTTTTTTTGGGATAATAGTTGACCCCAACCATAGGTTGGGGCAAATTTTACACCTTTTCTTCTCATTTTTCAGCGCAACCAGAGGCTAAGGCACATTATATGACATATGTCCATCCTTAAAATATGTGCTTGATTCTGAATTTGATCTTTCCCCAACCATTAGATGTGGCAGTTTCATACCTCCATGACCTTTCAGTATGTGCCCTCTATATTCAAATTACCTTCATGTAAGTGCCTTCATATATAAATTACCTTCTAATAAGTGACCATTATGTTCCAATAAGTGCTCTCCGTATTCCCTTTATCTTCCAGTAAGTGACCATTACCTTCTAGAAAGTGACGATTACCTTAAAAAAGTGACCATTATCTTCTAGTAAGTGCTCTCTATATTCCCCATTACCTTTTAGGAAGTGCTCTCTATATTCCCATTACCTTCCAGTAAGTGACTATTACCATCCAGAAAGTGAGCATTACCTTCCAGTAAATGACCATTACCATCTAAAAAGTGACCATTACCTTTCAGTTAGTGTCTATTTCCTTCTAGTAAGTTACCTGTCTTGTGACAGTTGAAGCATTCAATGTTTTTGGGGTTAAAGAACCTTTTGCCTCTAATTAATCTCCGTGTTGGCGAAAAATCTTCATTATGAATGCCAAGCTCCGCTTTGGTCTCTATCTAGATAATTTCCATCATCATCATTATCTTTTTTGTACTTTTAGAGCCAATGATTTATTTATGCTTGAACTCAACTTCTCCTTGTACCTTTGATGGATTGATCTATTGGCCCAGACATGACGCAAGAGGAAAGTTGAATTGTGTCATGACTTTTTCACATTTCCTAAGTTTTTACATAACATCTCAGTCCAATCCCAATGGAGCTCCCATGTCCTTTTAATCTATTTTCACCATTTTATTGTTCCTTTGATTGCTGTATAAAATAGGTGATTTCCTTGAAAATCATGGTTGAAAAGAAGAACAATCGAGTTGTATTTGCTGAATGCAATAAAGATTTCATTGATCTTATCTTCAGCTTCTTGACACTGCCCATCGGAACCATTCTCAGGCTCCTCGGAGAAAAATCACCTCCAACTATCATTGGCTGTATGAATAATCTATATGAAAGTGTGGGGAAACTTGAAACACGATTTTTCAAAACAGAAGCATGCAAGGAGATGCTGCTAAGTCCAATAAGATCGTCAAAAACTCAATGCAGGAGCTTGAGATTAAAGACTGTTGACTTGAAATGCGTCAAGTGCTTTTACTTTTGTCAAAATCCAAATTGTGGAAGAAAAGGCGTTGACTTATTGAGTGATTATCCCAGTGTTCGTTGTCGTTGTGGACAGGTTATGAATGGATTGGCAGCTCTATCAGAACCAGCTGGTGGATCTAGCTGTGATGAGGAAGTTGGCGTGTTTGTTAGAGGGGCAGAGATGTTTTTGGTAAGTGATGACTTGCAAGTTATGGTAGGGTCTACCTCAACCAGCATTTTGCTGTTGAAGAAGCTTTGCATCGTGGATGCAAATGAGCTTGAGAGTTGGAGTTTGGATATTGGACTCGAGGAGGTAACAAAGTCTTTATTAGAGTTGGTTTTGAATAAGGAATTTGATAAATTTATGGAATTTAGAAATTGTGGGGTTTTTAATATTTTGAATTTTATAATCGCATTATTTACAAATTCGTTGTTTAGAGTATATTATTTGATATTTAAATTTTATTGACCTAATTGCACATTGAGATGAAGTGACGTATCTCAAAGATTCACAAAATAAAAAAAAAAATGGTTTTTAGGAAGTGTTTGGAGATGTCATTTTATCCCCCACTTAATGTTGGGTTAACCATAAAAGCCATCTGCTAACCCTCACATTTATAACCAGACTACTAGCTCCTTTCACATTCGATGTGGGATAAACTCAACCCTTAAATCTCATTTTGAAATTTCAAGAAAATTACAAGTTCTTGTGGAGTAGTCAAATAAGGAAGTTAACTCTTGAATTTTAGAAATCTCTTATCAAAGTCAAATCCTCTCCCAAAATCCTTCACCCAAAAACACTCTTTTTAACGTCTTTTAGTTGACTAAATTTGTTATGATAATCTTGTTCGGTAGTTTACCGTCATAATTTCTGATGTATTTTGTTCATTGTTAGATTTCACAGCTGCTTCGTCTTTCATTGGTCTCAAGTGCACCTTTAATATGTCTGGCTATGCTAGATCAAGGCGGCAGTGACGTGACACAGCTAGAACGGAAGAAGACCCCATTACCAATAAACAAGAGTTCTGCAACAAATGAAACAAAAAAGATGACCCTAAAGCTTTTCTTTAGCAAATCTCGGAGCAAGGTTGTGCATGCTGAATCCGAGCAAGATTTCATCGATTTGGTCTTTACTTTCCTTGCATTTCCACTTGGATCTGCTTTAAAACCTTTGGGTGGGAAATCTTTTCTCGGGTGTGTTGACGACATTTACCAAAGTGTGAATGATAAGCAATGATAACTACTTAAAGCGTAAGGAACTAAAAGACGCGCTACTCTCTCCCAAGCTGGCTCCCTATTTTGCCTGTGAAAACCATCTTTTGCATATTGAAGAAAGTTGTTGAATAATTATACCTTCCTAATTTAGAGTAATTCTACCTACCTATTTTAGATATTTGATTGAGATTGTAATGGAGATAATTGGGGATATGATAGCTTGATTCTAGGGTTTCATGTCTAGAATCAAGCTATATATACACCTCTTGTATGAATGAATTGTTATGAATGAGAAAACACAATTTTAAGATGGCATCAGAGCCAAATTGAAAAAAAAAAAAAAAAAAAAAACCTTATCCTCCGTCGCCTCTTCAACCTAAACCCCAAACTCAAAAAAACCCTAAATCCAACACCATCTCACCCTAAACCTAGAATCAGATTCGCCGTTACCGATTTAGTTCGCCGGAGGATCTGCGGATCTACGCCGCTGTTGCAGTCCCCACGCCACCGTCGCAGATCTGAATATCCAGATCTCATCCCGCTGCCACAACCATGCCACCACTGTTGCTGCCCAGATCTGAAACACGCTGCCAAGGTCAAGCAAGCCTACCAACGTTTCTGTCCACGATCGCCGCCGCCCACATCGTTGAAGCCTCGCCGCCACTCATCTAATCAGTGGCCCTTGAGTGTCTCCATGGTCAAGCCAACCGGAGTCCCCTCTGACCGCCCTATCGCCGCTGCTCGTAGCTCTATTCTTCATCACTGGGACGGGGTAGCTCCGGGAAGTGGAAGAGGATTGGAGAGAGGAATAGTATCTCTCTCCCTCTCTCTCTCTCTCTCTATCTATCGAACGGTGACCCATAAACAAGGAAAGAGGAACAATGTGGATTCAGAACCTCTTTTTGGTTGTAAGTGGTCATAATTTTTTTTTTTTTTTATTTTATTTTTTTTTTTTTTTTTTTTTTGTGTAAACCTTTTTTTTACAATCTCAAGTAAGGATTCAGTGAGAAAAAAAAAAAAAAAAAGGGTAGGAAAAACAAAATGAGGGAAAAAAATATATCATTTCCATTAGTTCGACGGGAGCGACGAAAATTCACCAAAAGCCTTCTACTGTAGTAGTTGCTCAAACAAAAAAGGGAAGACGAAATTACTGACAACGCCTCGATGTTGGTAATTATTACGGACAATGGTGGTAAGGTCTTAAATACTTCAACACCTGTTTTGCATAATACATGAATAATTGATTCTGGTGCAACAGATCACATGACATATGATTCTAGACAAGTTACGTCACTTAATCACTCTATCCAAAAATTTGTCTTTACTGCAAATGAAACTCATACCCCAATTATTAGGGAAGGATCATTGACTCTAATCAATACATTAAATGTAGAGTTTGTCTTAATTGTTCCATTTTTAGATTATAACTTTTTATCAGTTTTTCAAATAACCGTTACTTTATCTTGTGTTGTCATTTTTTGGCCTGATTTTTGTATGTTTAAGGACATCAAAACTAGGAAAACAATTGGTCGTGGTACTAAACAGGGGAAGCTGTATTACTTGGACTTGGAATCAAACAGTATTGAAAGCCTACGACAAGCTCTGGCAGTGACTGCTTCTGAAGATAAAAAAATGAAAGAAATATGGTTACGGCATTGTCAATTTAGGCATGCTTCGTTTGAATATCTCAAAAGGTTATTTCCCAGTTTATTTACAGGAGTCGATGTTTCTAGTTTTCACTGCGATACTTGTGAATTTGCAAAAAGTCATCGTGCTTCGTTTCCATTACGATTGAATAAAAGTCCATGTCCTTTTATGATTGTTTATTCTGATGTCTGGGGTATATCGAAGGTCACTACTTTGGGTGGGGCACGTTGGTTTGTAACGTTTATTGATGATTGTACCAGGATGGCATGATTTTGCTTGATGAAATCCAAAAGAGAAGTGAACTCGCTATTCCAAAAGTTTCATAAAATGATTGAAACTCAATACAACAGAAAGATTCAAGTTTTTCATAGTGACAATGGTGGAGAATATCAGAGTACTGAATTTCAACAGTATTTGGAAGCACAAGGAATGGTCTATTACACAACTTGCTCTACCACACGTCAACAAAATGGGGTAGCCGAGCGGAAAAATCGATACTTGCTGGAGGTTGTTCGAGCTTTGCTAATTAAAGCCCATATGTCATTGTCTTATTGGGGAGAAGTTTTAACTTCAGCAGATCAATCGGGTACCTTCTAGCACCTTCAATTTCAAAACATCGTTTCAAACTCTAAATGATGGGATTGTGGCTCCAGCTGTCTCAAGTTTACCTCCTCATGTATTTGGATGTGTGGTGTTTGTACATCTACACAAGCATCAATGCACCAAGTTAACTCCTCAAGCATTGAGATGTGTTTTTGTTGGGTATGCTACTCATCAAAAAAGATATCGGTGTTATCATCCTCTAACACGCCAATTATTTATCACGATGGATGTTGTTTTCCATGAAAATACAATGTACTTCTCCGAACCTGAATTTCAAGGGGAGTACCAGAAGAAAATTCAAAGTCTAAATTATGATAATCAAAATGGGGACAACTTAGAGATAACTGATATAACATTGGATTCCAATGATAATGACTTACAGACTGGAGTAAATGAAAAAATGGGTGAATTGGAGACAAGTAGTATGAGATTAGATCAAAAGAGTGATAAACAACAAATAACTGAAGAGGCGGATCATTCTCCAACTCAGTCAGAAACCGAAGTTCTAAAAAATGTAACTGAAGAGGTGGATCATTCTCCGACTCAGTCAGAAACTGAAGTTCTAGAAAATGTAGCTCCATCCTCAGTCAACATATCACACCAATCATTTACTGAAGATGTTCATGAGCCATACAGAAAACAGTTACCACAAAGCCACACAAGAGGTATTCCTAAATCCACATACGAACCTAAGCTCTCTAGTAAAGTAAAATATCCCATGAGTCATTATATGTCCAACCATCATTTGTCAGAATCAAATATGTCATTTGTGAATCAATTATTTGTTGCATCTATTCCTAACAATGTGCAGGAAGCCTTATCTGATCCCAGATGAAAAGCAGCTATGAATGAGGAAATGAAATCTTTGCAAAATAATGAAATATGGGAACTAGTTGATCTTCCACCAGGAAAGAAACCAGTTGGATGTCGGTGGATCTATACCATTAAGTACAAGGCTGATGGCACAATTGAGTACTTTAAAGCAAGACTAGTAGCAAAGGGATATACTCAAACCTACGGGATTGACTACACAGAAACATTTGTGCTTGTAGCCAAAATCAACACAGTTCATGTTCTGTTGTCCTTAGTTGCCAACTTGGATTGGCCTTTACAACAATTTGATGTGAATAGTGCTTTTTTGCATGGTGAACTATCTGAAGAAGTTTACATGGATCTTCCACCAGGATGTATGATACCCAAAAGACACAGCCAAAAGGTTTGCAGACTAAAGAAATCATTGTATGGGCTAAAGTAGTCTCCTAGAGCATGGTTTGGAATGTATACAAAATCTATGATAGCCTTTGGCTACTATCAAAGCAACTCAGATCACACTTTTTTCCTCAAAATAAAGCATGGTAAGATAATTGTACTCATTGTATATGTGGATGATATGGTGGTTACAAGGAATGATCTTAATGAAAGGAAAGTCTTACAAGATTACTTGTCCAAAGAATTTGAAATGAAAGATCTAGGCCCTCTGAAATATTTTTTTGGGATTGAAGTATCCCGATCTAACAAAGGGATAGTTATATCTCAAAAAAAATATACTCTAAATCTATTACGAGAGACTGGTATGTCAGCACGTCAACCTGTTGATATACCGGTAGAAGAAGGTCTAAAGCTATGTGTTGAGCTTAACTAGGTACCAGTTGACAAAGGAAGACACCAAAGACTGATAGGGAGATTGTTGTACTTATCTTATACTAGATTAGATCAAACTTATGCCTTGAGTATTGTCAGTCAATTTATGCATAATCCTGGAGAACAACACATGAATGCAGTTATTCACATTTTGAGGTACCTAAAGTTTGCTCTAGGGAAAACAGTATTATTCACTAAAAACATAGACCATCAAAGTATAGAAGCCTATGTTGATTCTAAGATTTTGATGAACAATTAAATGTTGATGTTTCGGTGGAACTAATATTTTAATTGAGTGTTTCAGTGATTTAAAGTTCCAGTGATGAAGATGTAAATTAATGGATGCTAAATGATAATGTTGAAGATATTAAAAAATTAAGAGTTTGAAGAAATTAGAGAAAACAATCCAGGTAAATGTCAACTCTTAATATCCCAATTAAGAATACAGATACGACACCAAAAGTATTTATTATTTATGTGTATTTTGATTACGTGAAATTATTTGCTCCAATATGTGATTTGAAAAGAAATAATTTTAAATGACTAAAATAGAATATAAAAAGATTAGTGGAACTTATTTAGAAGGGAAAATGGTTAAAGTGGAGAAAAGGTAAAAAAAGAAGAAGTTAAAAACGAGTTTAGAATAAAGATCCAGAAGCTGTAAGTTGATTGATGAGTCGATCGGACCAAGTAGCTATAATTTTCAGTATCTCTAAGTCGACAGGCAGGTCGACCAGGCAAGATGAGCTAAACTCTCTGTATCTCTAAGTTGGCCGATAGGTTGTCCAGTGAAGGAAAAACGAACTTTCTGAATCTACAAGTCGACCGATGAATGCCCTTGGCTACAACCTGAATCTACCAGTCGACTGGTCAGTCGATTAGACGCGCTGTTTCAGAAAATTGTTTATTTTGAGATTATATCCAAAGGTAGCTGTTTTTAGTTAGGATTTGAGAGAGATTTCAGAGATATTTTTATATTTAAGATATACTTCACCTGAAATATAAATTCTATTGATTTGGTTAATTAATTTTTAATATTTCTCAAATTGGTACGTAAAATTGTTTCTATTTTATCTAATTGAGTTTGAGAAATATTTGGGGGAATTAATTGAAAGATTTGAAAGCTGTTATTAAGTAAATTGAACCAAAATAAGTCATTATGATATAAGTGGTCTATAAGTGTTATAAATTGTCATGACACTTGTGAACTAGCCGTTAGAAGACTGTTTTTATTCTCCCTTAAATAGACTTGTAAATTTCTTATATCATTAAGGAAGAGAAATCATATCATATTATAAGAGTGAGTTTTTTCTAGGAGTTATCTTTCTAAGAGTTTGTGAGCTATTTTAAGAGTGGTCTTGAGAATCAATTACGATTAATCTTTACTGCTACAAGATTTGAAGTTACATCGATCCATTTATTATTTCTGTGGATTCCAGGTGAGATCTTTCCAATTATATTCTATAATTGCATTACTTGTTTATATTTTGGAAATTGATTTTAGAAATTATTTATGTTTTTTTATTGAAGAAAAATATTTTACAAATAATTTCTTAAATCTAATTACGTGCTCAAATATTTGCTACTCATATCTTGTTAAAATTAGATTTTTCTATCTCACGTTTTTCTATCATTAGTTGAGATATTAATTGAGTTATTATTTATCTAGGGTGGTAGAAGTTCCGAGTGAGATTTTTTGTTTATCAATTTGTATTGGTGAGTAGTGTGATGGGTTAAATACTATTGGGGGTATTTAATTAGGGGTAGCTGATTTTCAGTCTCTTCCTGTAAAGAGATTGAGGTAGTGATTCTTCCTGGATAGAATTGTGTTTTGAGTGAAATTTGTAACGGTTCAATTTTTACAGGGTAAAAAGATATTTGGAGTGATTTGTGAGGTTTTGATTCATTGGCCTTAGTGTTAAAAAGAATTCGGTTATTTTTTAGCATGTAAAAAGTAGAGATTCTTCCTTAACCTGGGAAAATGATATTGTAAAGGTTGATTCTGAGCCTGTAAAAGAATCGGTGTGTGAGTTTGGTTCCTACCTTTAAAAAGATCTTGAGAATTAGTGGGTGGAAAATTTACTGAGCGTCTTGAAGACAGGGATAACAAAAATCATCAAATTCTCACATGATTCCGTTCCACTATAATCCCATCTATCAAAATCTAATTTGGTAGATTCGAGACGATTAAAGAAGTTTGAGATCTCCTCAAACTTTGGTACACAATACAAATCTTTCACATCTGTATCAACTCATTTCTACCCTTCACGACAGGCGCAACTTGGGCAAGCCATCAATAATTTCCTTTTCATATGAATGCTTTGTGGAACCAATTGGCTATCTTTGAGCCAACTTGAAAACATCCAGTTGATGGCATTCTATACACAAATTACCTAATGGGTTGTACTTGATGCAGTTCCTAATGGCTTTGGGATCAAAATTTTAGCTCGCACGTGCCTTAATACTACGCTGGAGCGAGATATCTTCCATTGACAATGTCGTTTCTGATCTACTTAGAGAGGAAACACCCTTTGTAACACTACAAAGATCAAATATAGATGTCATTATTGCCACTCCAGCTAGCAAGTTAAACTCATCACCGCCATTCTTATATTGCAAGTGTTTTCATTCACAATGACATGAACTGCTCAAATGTCGCTCTTACGCTTGTATGGTATGCAGAAAACCAGGTCACTACCTTGCAGACTATATTAATTAAGAATTTGATTATCTATCTTTTGATCTTTTTGAATTATATTTGTGATTATTTGTGATAAGATCTTTGATTTATAAATACACAAGGTTTAATTGGTACCATTTTAATTTGAGTATTCTCTAAAATTAATTATTGAAGATTTATAAATCATTATCTGAACTTGTGTGCTTTAAACTTAATATATTTATTGTTAATCAAGTTAAAAGATTTAATTAACTTTATTTGGATTATTTGTCTATGTGGTCACATTGATTAACCTAGTAAATTAACACGAAGTTGAAAATTTAAATATTTGTATATCATGTTCACTTTTATCACACTTAATTGAGTTGAAATTGAATTTATCTTTATAATCATTGGTTGAAGGTATGAGTAATTTTTTGTATTTGTGAGATTTGTAGCTTGGATTTAAATGTAATTGGTTCAAGTAAAAGTGTGTTTGAGTATAAGGGAATTTTACTCAAACTAGGTGTAAGGGTTTGATTCTCACCTGGGAAGAGGATCATAATTTACTGGATTGGATTCTCTACAAGTGCTTAAGAGAGTAGACGTAGGTAAGAGTACCTTGCCGAACTACCATAAAATTCTGCGTATCAATATCTATATTCTTACTCTATTTGGTTGTGTTGTTATGTGCATGTTTTGATACGTTTCTACTAACAATCTACGAAAGAAAATTTGATAAGTATTTTAATGGGATACAACCATTGAGATCATTTTTTAAACTACTCAATTCACTCAAACTAGGTGTAATTAGTCTAAGTAAGAGTATGTTTGAGTATAATGGGAATTTACTCAAGCTGGGTGTAAAGAATTTGATTCTCATCTGGGAAGAAGATGAGAATTTAGTGCATTGAATTTCCTACGAGAGCTTATAAGAGTAGACGCAAACAAGAGAAGCTTGTTAAACTACTTTGAAATTATGCGTGTCAATATCTCTATCCCTACTTTATTTGGTTGTGTTGTTGTGTGCATACTTTAATACGCTTTCATTAACAATCTAAGAAAGATAAAATCTGGTAAGTATTTTCAAAGGGACACAAATCACTTAGATCATTTTTTTAAACTACCCAATGTACCCCCTCTTGGGTAGTATTTTGGACCAACAATATTTATTTCCATACATTTGGAAAAAAAAAAAAAATTGGCTAAGAAATATGTATATCCATTATCAAACATTTAAAGAAAAAAAGAACAATTATTGTAATCAAATGTGTTTTTTTTTTTTTTGTTTCCGTTCTCATAAATTAAATGAAATAATCTATTGAATTCAATGTTTTGATGAACAATTAAATTTTGATATTTCTATGGGACTAATGTTTTTACTAATTGATTTCAGATTTATAGTTCTATGTAATTTAAGAAGAGGAATAGTCGAAGAAAAATCATCAAGGAAAATGTAACGAGTGCAAAATGGAAATGATAATGACGTGAAGAGTTTAGAAGATATTGAAGACAATTAGGTGAAAATAACTCTTTACTTATATACTCTTAATACAACTTGAATTAGGATTACGCATGACACTTTAAAATAAATTAATCTTACATGTTGTGATTAATTAGGGGTCTAAAGTATGTTTTTTTAATGTGCTAAATATATGAAATAATTTTAGTTAAGGAACCAATTGAAAAATTGTTTTTAATACTTAAAATGATAAGTTTTTGGGTCAATTCGGTCAACCGGTGGAAGGGGTTGGTCGACTAACCAAAATAGTGTATTTTGGAAGTGGAATGGGTAGCCTACTGGTCCATTAGGTCAACTGGCAAGATGGGTCGGTTAACTGATATGAACAATAACTGAAATTGGATTAAGGAGGGACTTTCTGGTTCAATCGGTCAATCGGCCGGACCAGCACAATGGTTAAAAAAAGTGACCGTTGTGAGTAGTCGGTTAACCAACAGTAATGCACCGGTCGACCGACTTGGTTAGTCAGAAAATTTGACTGATTTGTTTTGGACTTCTGGTCAATCCAATTTGGTTTCGATGATTCCAAGGGAGGTTTCTAAGTAGATTTGAGATATTTTCGTTACCTACCATGAAATATATGATTCCAATTTAATTGGTCAATTTAATTAAATATTCTTTTAATTAAAGTGATTTAATACTTCTTATTTCAATGGATTTCGATCTAAAAATGTTTTAAAGACCAAAATTAGTTTTTCCAAGAATATTTTTAAATAAAAAAGATCTATTTTGAATATATTTAATATATGTGGTCTTGGGATGCCATTTTTTAGTAATGACATTTGAAAACTACTTGTTGGAGGTTTAGTTGTAGGTTTATTTATAGTGAGTTGCAAGATTTGAATTAAACACGTCAAGAACATTAGTTTTCTATCATTTTTAGAGAGATATTATTACTGAAATTTATAGGAGAGATTTTACTCGAAGTTCTTGGTCTAAAGCACTAGTTTGCGTCACCTGTTTGTGTTCCTTATCGTGCAATCGTTATTGCGTTTAGTGAATTTCGGTAAGATCCGTCCAAGCTTTATTTATTGCTTTCCTAGATTTTTATTAATTCATTGCTTGGTTAAGGTGTTTGAGAAAAAAAAAATCAACTTAATTCTAGAAAATCTTTTATTTTTATTGAAAATCTGATTACGTGTTTTTTGTGTGCTACCTGTTGTTTTTTAATCTGATTTAGTTGCCTCACATTGTATCTATCACATAATTATTATTCAAGATATTAATTGAGTATATTTATATTGAGGTGGTAGAAGTTCCTTGTGGGAAGAAACTGAATATTTTTTGTATTTGCGAGTTTGAGCGGATTAGACACGTTTGGGTCGATGTCTAATCTAGGTAGCTAAGGTTTCGATCTTTTTCCTGTGAAAAATATTAGGATTTGATTTGTATCATGCAAAAAGATTAGGTTAGTCTCTTTCTTTTAAAAGTTTAGGTTTTAATTCTTCTTGTAATAAAATTAAATTGTGATTGTAAAAGTTCGTCTTAATCCTACAAAAATGGATAAGTGTTATAGTGTGTAAAGGTTGATTTTGAGCCTGTAAAAAAAATAGAGATTGTAAGGGTTTGTTTCCTATCTGTGAAAATAATCAGGGGTTTAGTGGATTGCGAATCTCCGTAGAGCTCGGGAGATTGGACGTAGGTAAGAGTAGTTTGCCGAACTAGGATAAATCTTTGTGTACTGCATTGTCTATTCTTTTCTGATTGTTTGGGTATGCATTTATGTTAGCCTAAATGGTTTTAATTATAGAATCTCCGGATAATGCGATTTTGACGATAACGTCTCATTTGATGTTTTAAATGAACAAACATTATTTTTAAGTATAGATCATCCAAACATTGTGGAAAAACATCATGGAGATGAATTCAATACCAAAAGTATGATTTACTTAATGTAATTTTTCATTTCGACAACACTACTCAAGAATATTGAACTCGGAACTCTATAGGTCACACACATACACCGAGAGTAGATGAAATTGAGATATCTTAATCCTAACAAGTTCAATATGCCTATATATCACAATGTGTATTATGCATTTACTCATATCATGCAAAATTGGAAAAATCATCTATTGATCATAACTATGCTAAAATTGAGAAATTATGTTTTCAATATGATCATAAGGTACATTGTGTATTTGGATCATTAAGACACTTCAAATATCATTGCTACACGTTTTAAAAGTGTTTAGGATGATAAACGGTAGAATTGTTAGAAACACTGTAGTATAAGTGGTTGACTACTTATGCCAAATATAGTCGATTATATGCTGGCAGAATGTTTTCTCTCTCTCCTGCTCTGTTTTCAGCTTGACGTTTTGACTCTATTAGCTTGTTCTAAGTGGTATATTAATGTTTATATACTTAATTAAGGATGTTTAATATCATAAACATCAATCAATTTGATCAAATCAATCTTGGATTGAACCAAATTGATCATAACATTCAAGAACAATTTTTACAGCTTTTTATCATGAACTCAAAATTAATTTTACAAATCAATTTTTGTTCTCATTGCTCAATTCATGATTTGATATGTTTATATGATGTATATGTGTTTGATTAATTCTCATAACATTCAATCAAAGATTAATTTGCATTTTGGCATTTATCCATGACAAATTTTGTTTTTAAATTAGAAAACTTGTTCTAAGTGTTTGATCTTAGTCCAATACATGAAAATAAATTAAATGCTGACATATATGGATTAAAATGATAATATACATGTGTATTAATCATATATACACGTTTTGGCTTATTACCTAAACATACACATTGTATACACATGACATTCTTGAGATTGGATTTAAAAATCCTTACAAGCATGAACATCCATCTTATATATCTATTGATAGGCATGGGCATAAAGCTTATGGGCTGATCTTAAACATGCAAACACATGTTCTATCTTGTTGTTTATGAATCTAGACCATCATGCCATGTCTAAGAGATGGAATATATGTTTCTTGTACAATATTTTATATAGATGTTTAGAATTTGTTGTCATGATCTTGGTGTACTAAAATTGTCATATCTCACTCTACACTTATTCAATTAGGATGATTCTTGATTCCATGGAAAACTAATTCAATAATTTTTAAAACCATACCTCTTGAGCATGGGTAAAACCTCTCATTGCAATCCAACAAGAGCTATTTCATCAGAGGTCAATAGTTGGTTACAAGAATCAAGTAGACCTTGTGGAAATGAGTTTTATGTGACATCCTATCATCAAGGAGACAAGGTCCAATGGTCATGAAGCCTCTTAGATGCCTTCTTGGATGAATTCATGCTATCATTTGATACAAATAGAAGGCTGAACAACTGAAGAACACAAGAGTCTCACAACAGTGCATTAAAGAGTAATTATTCTCAAGTTCTTTAAGCTTCCAAGCTAACTTGCTGCTCAACATCATTTTGATTCTTTTTTGTTTCGTATTCATTTGAGTGATTGTTGTATAATTGTTTCACACACACACTTAGAGATCATTGAGTTCTTTATCTTGAGAGTGTTGAAGCTCCATTTTGTGAGATGGTGAGATTTTCATTGTAAATCTTGGGTAAGAATTTTGCTGAAGATGAGAGATTTGTAAGTGAAACATATTCACTCTTGATTGTAAAGTCTTGAGATACGAACTTCTCAAGCGGCGACTATAAAAGGTTTGATCTTCAACTGGACATCTTACTTCTGTGCTTCTACCCTACCATTGATACATATCAATTTCACATTTAAAAGCTTAGTTAGAGTGGTCATCCAACCAACTGCCCAATAAACTCACTAAGATCCCAACTTGACACATACATTAGTATGAGTAACCCAATACGTCCGACTTAAAACACAAATTCCCACATACAGAAAATGTCACTAAATGTCAAAACAAATACAATCACTACTAGCTCCAAAAGATTTCAAGTTCCAATCACCGGTTCTCAGCCTTTTCCATATTCCGTTAATCCACCACTTTGACTCCTTTTGGATTCTCTTGAATACTATGCCTCTAGAGCACTAGTCCCAAAATTACCACTCAATTCAACCAATACTCATATTTATTACATTTAGCATACAATTGCTTTTCTCTTAGCATTAGCAACATACTCTAGAAATGTTCTACAGGCTCTTTTCTACTCTCGACTGAGTCACCGTTTTCACCACGTCATAGTCTCTAACCTTCAACTGATAATACCCTCAATCTAACATCCTGGTCTTTTGCAAGTCGATTTAACAAACCATCCATTCTAACCGATGAGTACCAACACTGGATCTTCCTGGATAAAACACCAGGTCCACGTAAATAATGAGTTAATGATCCAATTTATTGTAACGACCCGGTTTCCTAGGGCCGTCACAAGGCTTCTCCTATAGAGACTTCCTAAACTAAAAACTAATTTACTCACATTTCCACTATTTGGACAATTTTTAATTTCTAACACCACGGTGACCACCTTTAAAGTCCCCAAAGTTAAAAATTCCAAATCCCAATTTTTCGCATTTTATCAACACAATTATATTTAGCCAACTTAAGGAGCCGAACGTTCACTTCTTAATATTATGGAATTTATTTTACAACAATCACAATTATTAATCACACTTTCTAGCACCTCGACAACTCTTAGAACTACTTAGGGAAAATCCTTAGCTACTACATTATCCACTGCCTGAACTTGTTGTGTCTGGTGCCCAATACCTACGAATTGAATTTTTTTGATATTCTTTCTTTAACACTTTTCTAACCTCCCAGACCCACTATCGAACTAATTGGGGTACTAATTACACCTTCCCGAGAATACACCCTTTGATTCTTTTAAGATTTAACTCCTACAAACGGACTCCATTTATATGCGCACTTATTTTCATCCCAGCCTCACAATTCTCAGCAACTTCCTACAAACCATTTTCTATTACATTTGCTATATCTATAAGTTCCAGAAACTTCTGCTCTACCTTCCCATCAATTTAGAACATACTACCTTCTCGTCATAGTTTTCTCACATCTTTAGTTTCCAACTAATATAACTCTTTTTTTTAATCATTATAAGATGCCTTTCATATTGCCTAGAATACGATATTATACTTATTTGAATGTCATTTCATATTCCAACTTAAATGTGTTCTATTATACAAGCTACTATTTTAATAACGATTTATTGGATGACTTATTGGGTGCTACCAATAGTTATCTCATTACCACCTAATACGCCTATAGTTGATTCTTACTTAAAATGTCACATTTCTAACTATTAGCATTCCCACAATCACGATCCACCCATTTTCACCACCACCAACACAACACCACTCAAATCCGTTAATTGGCAATATCACCACGTGATTGTATCACTATTTGCTAAGACGACAACCCTCCATACACCATGCCAATGCACCAACTAACGTAATGTAAGAATTAACACTCACGTACCGAACTAACTTATTGACACCCTATCTCATGTCCCCTACTGACTAGACGACTGACACGTCCTCCTATCTTAGGGTCTTCTACTGACAAGACCATTGACAAGTCTACAGAACCTATAACCTAGGCTCTAATACCAAAATTGTCACACCCCATCCCGGACACCCGTCACCCTAGGGCCGGAGTGACGTCGACACCACACTAGCTGAATATCCAACCAACTCAAAAATAACACTATGCATACCTAAATATATAATAGCATATACAGGCCATATACATCCTCTCATATAGGGACACACCCGTCCCCAAAATAGTAACAACAAAATATAAATACCCATGAATCTCTCACTAGTTTGCCTCTGACAGCTCATCTCAGAAACTCCCACATGATTTCGTTGCATGACTCTATCTAGTGCCAGTAGGGGATCGACTCTTAAATTGCTCCACCTGCGAGTGTACTATCTTCTTAGTAAAAATATTTTACAATAATAATCCATTTCTACAACATCTAAATGGATCAAGCATAAGTATATAAACACCACATAGCACGTAAAATCTCCAGTATATAAGTAGTAGAAATAAAACGATATAGATAAATTCCATTCATATCCATCTAGTATAAAATCATACCAATCACCATAATAAATAATAAATCACCTAATATAAGTAAAACACCACATCTCAAACACATATCTCAAACACAACACACACTGGCTAGCCATAGTGATCGTTTTAACCTCACGATCGGAAGTTGCAACGGTACCGTACCATCCGTAGGATATGCTTTCACTACAAACACCCATCACTCTGCACTCAGCGGATAATTGTTGCGCAGTATAAATGTCTCATCACTCCGTACTTAGCGGATAATCTTACTCCGTGCTCAGCAGATAACATCACTCCGTACTTAGCGGATAATCTCACTCCGCGCTTAGCGGATAATATCACTCCGCACTTAGCAGATAAATAATATAATATCGACAAATCAAATATAACATCATTAAATCATAACTCGATAAATTTTCATTAAATTAATATTGTTAAATCACCACATCTACCTCTTTATCTCAAAACCGTCTTTTATATCCAAAAATCATATTTTTTTCCACTTTCGTTGGAAAACCGTCTAATTTCAACAAAACTATTCTTCCACTCTTAATTTTAGAAAAACTCCATATTTTTCACTTTCTTTTAAAACCACCAAATCCAACGAAAACTCATTTTCAATCTCCCTTTTTAAAAACCATTGAAATCTTCTGAAAATCCAGTTTACCATTTCACTCAAATCCCGCTTGATCCATATAATTTTAAAACTATCCAGTTTATGTAAAACCATTTTACACGCATATATATATATATATATATATATATATATATATATAAATAGTGTGGCAAGAAGACAGTGCACTCACCTGATTATCCATTTTCGAAGACTTTGACCGCCTATTCTCTATGGTACTCTAGTGCTTGCGAACCTAATAGTGACAAGGCCTAGATTAATATTTTATGTAAAAATAACCTAATCATGCCATGCAGCCCTAATTTTCATAATTTCCTATTCCCCATCTTTAATTATAAAATATGTTAATTTAACTAATATTGTTCCGTTATCGTTTACTATGTCGAATTTATTCATGCAACATATAACGCTAAATTCAACGATAATGATAACATGTATTTTATATTGAGACAATTAAATGTATTTATTAAAGAAGTGCAGAATTCTACCTTCTCCGAATTTTCCACCTGCCGCGAGATTGGATTTATGTTTTTCGTGGGGTGGTTTGTGCAATTTCTCTATTTCCTTTTCCGTTTTCTTCTTCTTTCTTTTCCTTTTTCCCGTTTTTGTTTTCTGTCCTGTTTCTGTTTGAACCCGTCACTGATCGACGAGGAGCTTCGATCACGCCACTGACCGTCGGTCATCTCACTCTGATCACGCACACACACACGCTTAGCAGCAACGTTAGATAAAAAACACCCACACAACACTAGAACGAACCTCTCTCTCTCTCTACCCACTCCGGCAACTTACCATGCAACAAAAACTACACCCACACCGTCGAGCAAAATAGCAATGATCATTCTTACCGCCCTTCCTCAGCGATCCGAACACACATACATACATAGAAAACCCCTACACACACCCCTGATCACATACCCACTTTTCTCTCTCTCTAACTCTCACTTACCGTTGGCCCAAATAACCGATGGCGACACACACACACACATACATGTAGAACACGAACACACACCCACAAACGAAACACACACACATACACTATATTTCTGTTCTATTTTGAATCCTTGCCGCCGACGAGTTTTCTCTCTCTAACCCACCGCCGGTGACGCCATACCGAAACACATTAACACACTACTGTACCAAAAAAAAATAGGAAACATACAAATACACACACACACACGCGCGCGCATACACTGTCAATACAAAATATAAAACAAAGCACACTCACACGAAACACACACTTATGATCACCGCCGCCACCGGACGAACGACGATCCCACTCCCATCGAAGAGAATCACATTCTTTCTCTCTCTAAAATTTGACGACACCACATGCCCCATCGACGACTGCAACGATCACCGATCACCGACACTCACCGGCGAACCCATCTCCGATTCTCTCTCTCGTCGGTTTTTTTTTCTCTTTCCCGAGGTATGTGGATATGTATGAATATATATATATATACCTATGTATATATGTGTGTGATATCAAATGGCTGGCCAAGTGGCCATGCCCTCCTTTCTATGATTTCACCAACTCTCTCTCCCTCTATATATATAATATTTTTATTTGCACAAGCCTCCCCTTCATTTTAGTTAGGATATTAGTTAAACCCAACTCACATTTTAATGTGTTTGAAAATTTACGAATTAACCTTCCCAACATTTAAATTAAACAATGAATGACACACGCTATCCCCGTATTTTTCTTAAATGTGCGAAAATATATTTTAAATAAGGATCGGGGTCTTACAACTTTATTCATTAAAGAATATGAAAATAACCTCTTATTAGTACAAATATATGTTGATGATATTATTTTCGGTGCTACTAATTAGAACTTGTGCCAAGAGTTTGCTAAGACTATGTAGGAAAAATTTGAAATGAGTATGACGGGAGAATTAACCTTCTTTCTCAGGCTACAAATTAAGCAAATGAAAGAGAAAATATTGATAAATCAAGCCAAGTATACTAAGGACTTAAGTAAAAAATACGGCATGGAAAACTCAAAAGTACACAATACACCAATGAGTACTTCAACGAAATTAGATGCTGATGAAAATGGTAAGAAAGTGAATGAGAATTAGGGTGCTAATCTTGGCAATCCTCTGAGCCAGACTCATGCCCCATAAGGAGGCCCATATTTGGGTATACTCAAACCCATGGTGTACAAGGCCAAGGAACAAATAAGTTAGCTTAATATGAACGTCTCCTCTACACTTGAAAAGATGAGTTAGATTGACTGTAACGGCCCATATTTAATTGGGACCGTTACAGAGATCTCTCCTGAAATTATGGAGGTATCGGTTATCTTCCAAGTTGTTAGGAACGTATCACGGGATTAACAACCTCTCCAAAGTAACGATAACGTATCTCTGAGCCTATAAAAAAGGCAAATATCACTGGTAATTTTTCACGATTTAATATGCGTACTACTTTCTCCATATATCAGATTAACTTATTCTCACGTCGGAGGTTCCTTGGCTGACACCACATCGGTATCCCCCAATAGAACTCATGATTTTACAAGTAACAAGAGAAAGGTGAATAGATTTTCAACATGTGTGGAGCTGTTACACGTGTCAAATTTTTTTGGTAACATCATTTAGCTTTGTCTGTGGAAAATGCTAATGAAAAATACTTTTTGTCCCGACTATGAGGCAACTACGTACAAGAGCGGCTGCAACGAGTCGACGTAATGACTTATCACTACTGTCTAATGCAGAAACACCAGTAGAAGCACATGGGGAGGTTCAAGCTGATCATCCACTACCCGTGTTGAACACTGATGTAAAGATCGATGCTCTTACTATAAAGATGGCCTAGATAGTGGAGACGATCAAGTACATGGTGCGGATAATCGCCGATAGCAGGTCGCATTCCCCAGCTGCCAACCATGACGTTGGAAAAGAAGCAGAATCTCTTGGGTATGCTGATCCACAATCTTATGAGGAGCAACCAGCTCAAGGAGATATAAGCAATCAGCAGGAGAGAAGAGTCTATAACAGAATTGAGACTGTTGATTCATATCGATAGATCAGAAGTAAAGTAGAGAGAGGTTAGCCTTTGGATGAATTGGACACATTGTACGCCGAAGGATTTATACTATCCTTTGTGTATATGACTACTCGCAAGTGTACGAGGTCTAAGTTTTAGTATAGTGTGATCGTGAAAGATCGGGTTATTGTATCCACAGGGATTGCTGTCGTTACTATCGAATACCGTATTTGTCATGACCTAATTTTATCTAGGCAGAAAACAAATGTATTTAATTAGTTAAACTAATAGTAATATAAGCTCAATTAAGTACACTAATATGTTAATATGTTTTAGGGTTAAGAATTTCCTAGGGATTAACTTGTTTACAAATACGTGTTCGATCTCGATTTACTCACGTTTACGGTGTTCGACTTATTTGACAATCTCGGTACGTAAACCCCACTGCCACCTCTATTGAGATGTAAGACGGAGGAATACATGACTTCGAGTTAACGAAGAAGTTCCCCTCAACGCCTTAATGACCCAAGGTCACGTGAGTCTCGCCCAGCGTCATTGATTGTACACAATCCAACTCCTTCCCGGGTTATTGGATCATCGCGTTGTATTTACCCTATCGACAATCTCCGTTCTAAAACTCCCTCGCCACCTCTCCCAAGTATAAGACGAGGGATATAACGCGACTTCGTGTCAACGAAGAAGTCCCCCTCAACGTGTTAACGACCTTAGGTCCTGTGAGTCTTGCCCCAACGTCATTGATTGTCCATAATCCAATTCCTTCCCGGGTTATTGAATCGTGGCATTTGTTTACTTTCATCCGAATCCGGGGTTTGTCAAAATCCTGTATTCTCCATTTATCTAACTAAGCATGATAAATAAATAATATGATAAATACAATCAAACTATGAAGAACAATCATAAACGCAACATCGAAATCATCCAAAAAACGTATTTATAAATATAATGTTAATCCCTACTACAATACATATTTAACTTGTGGCCATAGCCGCATATACAATAAAATAACGAGCTAAACATGTTTACTTGATGCTAAGATAAATAAATAAGGAAAAACAATCGAAGAACTTAGCCTTGTCCGAAGATAAACTGCTAAGAACGCTCAATGATTGATTCGCCGTCTTCTCCACTTCGGTATGCTAGCTCCACCTCTAAAACTCCTAAACCATAGCCTAAATATGGCTTAAGTTACCCAAAATGGTCGGGGGGTTCACAAGGAGGGGAGAGGGAATGGTATTTATTGCCAAAATATCTCAAAATATCTAATAAATAACAAGGTTGTGTCAGGGGTTTTCGCCTAGGCGAAGGAATTTCCTCCTAGGCGGAGTTAGGTCGGTTAACTTTCTGCCATTTTTTTGCCTAGGTGGTGGAATTTCTGCCTAGGCCGAGGAACTGCAGGTTTGCATTTTGTTTTGACTGTAACTTCTTCATTCGAACTTCGATTGAGGTGATTCAAAAACCTATGGAAAACTAAGAAAACGATATACAAATTTCATGTTTTGAGTTTTTCCAAAATCAGATTGCATAATAATCCAAAATAACCTTGAAGTTACAACACCTGTACCGGTTTTGCAGGTTTGGTGACCGCCTAGGCGAAGAAGTAGGCGGTGGACTTGGAAATGTTTCTGCTAGGGTTTTCGCCTAGGCGGAGGAATTTCCCACTTAGGCGGTGGGCTGTCAGTAGCCTTTTGTCATTCTTAGCATCTTCATTGCCTAGGCAGTGGTTTGGATGCCTAGGCAGTGGGCCTGTTTCATAATTTTGCCTCCGAGCTTGTTTATCCACCATAACTTCGTCTCGCATTCGGTTCGATCTCATCATTTTCGCTTCAGTTTCTTATCATTTCCCCCCCATACATCTTACTTAATACAAAAAGATAAAAACTAATTAAAACATAATAAAATACTATATAAACGCACGAAAACTAACTTAATTCAGTTTGGAAATACGTAGGTAGATCACACCTATCAAATACCCCCAAACTTGGAATTTGGCTAGTTCTCGAGCCAAACACACACATTAAAATGAAAAATACAACAAATTGAAATAAATAACAAACAACCTAAAAACAATCTAAACATAACAACATGCGAGTTTTGACTTCTTCTAACGGCCTATTTATTTTTCTCTCAACAACCGCCAATTATTTCGAGTTCAGGCGGTAACACATAGCATGTAATGTTCTAGAATTTTGACATGCAATAATGGTGAACGCTATTCTAGATCCTGTAAACGTGTTAGTGCGAGACTCAATAATATGGCTATACAACGATCGGATTGGATTATCACCCAACGAAATTTATGAGTTAAGGATTACCATAAGCTAGATTGGGGTCCACTCTCCACCAATGTAGGTTTAGTAGTTCATGAAGATCAATAGGACTTGGTTCGGTTTTGGTATATTTGGCCAAGGGTAATTTGGAATAGAAAACGGGTTAACGTTGTTAACTTAACGTTACCCAAGGCTCAACGCTTAACACATTCACTTTCAAACCCTCATAGAAAGATTGGAAACAATCCCGAACATGCATTTTAGACCGACGTACTCACTTGTCAAAAGAAACGAAAATAAAAACCGTATTTACATTTAATTTTTTTTGTCTATATTTTTTTTTTCTTTTCTTTTCAATGAACACACCCCCAAACTTATTTGATTGTTACAATTGAAGGGGTGTGTAAATACAAATGAAAAATGACAAGTGAGTACTCAAATGCCGAACCAATTAAAAGTTCTCCCTAAACCCAATCGGTTACATCAAGTAGCATTTACAATTGCTAACTTGATTCACTCAAATGTGCCTTTAAATTTAGCGATTTAGGTTTGGAAAAAGATCCACTAGCCATGGTATTAGTTTATGTGTTTTGAATTGAATTGCATTTAGGCTTCAACAGGGTAACGAGGGATAAACATGTATCAGGGTAGGTTTAAAAAGGCTCAAGTGACAAAACGAATGCCTAAATCACGTTTCCTGAACTACCTCGCCTAGGATTTCTCCTCAAGCTTCCCCTCAATTAAGTTCTAGAATCCTTAATGTATCATGAATTTGGTTAATCGATAATCGTCCTCAAATCAATTGAATAACTATACATTGAGTTTATGTGCTCGTGCAAATTAGGATCTACAATAATTTTGACCAAAACGCATAGTCAAGCACACAAAATACATATGCATGGGTATTACCCTTGACCTCGAAAACAACCAAGGATAATTATCATCATCGGGTAATGGCCCAGATGAACACAAAACTCAACATATAATAACAAAAAAAACATAAACACATTCTAACCTAAACATACATGCAATACGAGAAACAATAACACATAAACTAACATACTATACTTCACATCACCGCCAAACTCAAAATGGATAGTGTCCTCAGCGAACCCAATTATCATTCTTCAATATATGAAATTTAAAGCATACTGACGAAGGGTGTTTAGAACACTTACTTGGGAGGCGAGAGGATCTCGCCTCGTTTTCAAGTCAATGGAGATGAATTTAATTTATTTGACCTTGGGTTGCCTCCCAAGAAGCACGTGGTTAAATGTCCTCGGCCCGACATTTTTAGAACTCCCTCAAGATTGGCAAGGTTTTGCTTTGGATGGCTCAATCTTTCAACAAAACGCCTCACCGGCTCATGTGCATGGCCAAGAAACATAAAATGGTTTGGAAAATACAATAATACCCATCGATCTAACATCGTCAAGTACCCTGCATTGGAAACAAAAAGAAAACTACAAACAAAAATTATATACAAAGAAATGCCTAAAGTAAAATTAATTCATTTACACACAATATCGATAATAACAACAAATCAATGCTAGACAATCATTACCAAAAATTTGGTTACGATCGCCAAGAACGAAAGTCGCCTAACGACCAATCCCTGGCAACGACTCCAAAAACTTGTATTCCAAAAGATTTCTACTATCCTTCGCGTATATAACTACTCGCAAGTGTACGAGGTCTAAGTTTTAGTATAGTGTGATCGTGAAAGATCAGGTTATCGTATCCACAGGGATTGGTGTCATTACTATCGAATATCGCGTTTGTCATGACCTAGTTTTATTTAGGCGGAAAACAAATGTAATTAATTAATTAAACTAATACTAATATAACCTAAATTAACTACACTAATATGTTAATATGTTTTAGGGTAAAGAATTTCCTAGGGATTAACTTGTTTACAAATACGTGTTCGATCTCGATTTACTCACATTTACAGTATTCGACCTATTTGACAATCTCGGTACGTAAACTCCACCGTCACATCTACCGATTGTAAGACGGGGAATACATGACTTTGAGTCAATGAAGAAATCCCCTCAAAGCCTTAATGACCCTAGGTCACATAAGTCTCACCCAGCGTCATTAATTGCACACAATCTAACTCTCTCCCGAGTTATTAGATCGTCGCATCGTATTTACCTTATCGACAATCTTCATTCTAAAACTCCATCGCTACCTCTCCCGAGTGTAAGACGAGGGATATAAAGTGACTTCGTGTCAACGAAGAAGTCCTTCTCAACGTTTTAATGACCCTAGGTCGTGTGAGTCTTGCCCTAACGTCATTGATTGTCCACAATCCAATTCCCTCCTGGGTTATTGAATTGTGGCATTTGTTTACCTTCATCCGAATCCGGGATTTGTCAAAACCCCATATTTTCCATTTATCTAACTCAGCATGATAAACAAACAATACGATAAATACAATCAAACTACGAAGAACAATCATAAACGTAACACCGAAATCATCCAAACAACGTATTTATAAATATAATGTTAATCCCTACTACAATCCATATTTAACTCGTGGCCATAGCTGCATATACAATAAAATAATGAGCTAAACATGTTTACATGATCCTAAGATAAAGAAATAAGGAAAAACAATCGAAGAACTTAGCCTCGTCCGGAGATAAACCGCTAAGTACGCTCAATGATCGATTCGCCGTCTTCTCCACTTTGGGATGTGATATCCACCTCTAAAACTCCTAAAACATAGCCTAAATATGGCCTAAGGTCCCCAAAATGGCCAGGGGGTTCACAAGGAAGGGGAGAGGGAATGGTATTTATAGCCAAAATATCTCAAAATATCTAATAAATATCAAGACTGTGTCAGGGGTTTTTGCCTAGGCGAAGGAATTTCTACCTAGGTGGAGTTAGGTCGGTTAACTTTCTGCCATTTTTCGGCCTAGGCGGTGTACTTTCCGCCTAGGCCGAGGAACTGCAGGTTTGCATTTTGTTTTGACTGTAATATCTTCATCCGAACTCCGATTGAGGTGATTAAAAAACCTATGGAAAGATAAGAAAAATATCTACAACTTCCATGTTTTGAGTAGTTTCAAAATTGGATTTCATCATAGTTCAAAATAGTCTTGAAGGTACAGCACCTGTATCGGCTTTGCAAATTTGGTGACCGCCTAGGCGAAGAAGTAGGCGGTGGACTTGGAAATGTTTCTGCTAGGGTTTCTGCCTAGGCGGAGGAATTTCCCGCCTAGGCGATAAGCTTTAAGTAGCCTAGGCGGTGGTCTGGATGCCTAGGCGGTGGACCTGTTTCATAATTTTGCCTTTGAGCTTGTTTATCTACCGTAACTTCGTCTATCCTTTGGTTTGATCTCATCGTTTTTGCTCCAGTTTCCTATCATTTTGCCCCACACATCTGATTTAATACAAAAAGATAAAAACTAATTAAAACATAATAAAATACTATATAAATGCACGAAAACTAACTTAATTCGGTTTGAAAATACGTAGGTAGATCACACCTATCACACATTGTTGAAAGGCAATGATATGCCTTTCTTGCCAGATATCCTAGCTATCCTGCTATCCAAAAAATTTGGTCTCATAAAGTTCGAGAAGTATGATGGAAGAGCCGATCCTATGGAACATATCCGCCAGTTTAAGCATATCATGAATCTTTATGGTTCAAGTGACTCTACACTTTGCATAGCTTTTGCTACAACGTTGAAGGGTTCAGCCCTTGAATGGTTGCATATGCTCCTTCCAAACTCTATTACGTCGTTCAAGGAGTTTGGGAAGATGTTTATTAACTGCTTCATAACCTGTCAAAGGCTAATGAAGGGTCCTGATTTTCTGCTAGCCTTGCATTAAGAAAAAGAAAAAACTCTACGCCAGTATATAAGTCGATTTAATGAGGAATTGTCATGTATAGAGGGTTGTGATACAACCTTATCGTTAATGCATTTACCTCAAGGTTACGTCCTAGCTGTTTTCATGACTCCTTAACTAAGAAGAATCCCCGGAGCTTGTCGGGGTTGATGGAAAAAGGCTAAACTCTACATGAAATTGGAGGATGTCAAGCTCGCCAGAAAAGGCAGAGGATTTTTCAAGAATTACCCCAGATAAAGCGAGAAGGATGGCAGGAAGGCGAAAGCCAGCAACTCAGACAGGCGTAAAGATCAAACCAGGAGTTCGAATTCCAGATCAGAAGTTCATCAAGAGCTAAACCTACTTGATTTGTGAATGCCGATCTCTAGAATTTTGTATAATACATGCATCTGAAGTAATTCAGTGGCCTTCTAGGCAGACTACCAAATCCAATAGGAAGAATAGGTATAAGTACTATGACTTCCATAAGGATCATGGTCAAGATACGGATGACTGTTGGGAGCTCAAAAATGAGATAAAATGTTTAGCTGATATGGGTCAGCTATGCGATTATATATAAGAGACATCGAAGGACAAAAAGAGGCCTAGAAATGAGGGCCGGTGTGAAGAACAACACAAAAAAAAAAAAAAGCAAAAAGAAGAGTATCCCAGTGAAAATCGTGATTACTACATGATAAAATCTGTTGGGCCGACCACTGGAGAGTCCAACCGAGAACGAAAAGAAAGGTCTGCGAAGCAGTACTGGAGCATATCTTTGGAGAAACAATGGCAGTAACAACTAATCCGAGACCAATCATAACCTTTTTCGAGGAGGATTGCAAAGGGATCATTCACCCCCATGAGGATGCCCTGGTCACTACTCTGTGGATCTCTATCTTCAAGGTAAGACGGATCTTGATCGATAATGGTAGTTTTGCAAATATCATTTTCGTGAATACTTTGAAGCATATGGGAATATCAAGTTTAGACGTCAGTTCTACGCAGACCGTTATGGTGAGATTTAATGACAACCTTACACTGCCATGTGGAAAGATCACTTTGTCCGTCACCTCTAGCAAACAAGAATGGGGGTACACAAAGACCATGAACTTCATGGTGGTAGACTCAACATCACCCTACAACACAATACTTGGGCATCCATTATATCTGATGAGGGTTGTTGCATCAACATACCACCAGTGTGTTAAATATATGAAGAATAGTTCTATGGCAGTGATAAGAGATGATCAAGTGGCTTCAAGGCAATGCTTTGTCGTAGTAATGAAGGGAAAAAGTACGCTCTTATAGCAATTAAAGAAGGTTCAGGGAGTAGTTCTATCAACTAGCTCGACAGACGAAATTGATGATTTTAGGGAGCACACAAATGTAATCTAGCCCACCGTGCAAGTAAAACAAATTGCCTTCAATGAGGGAGCTTAGAATCGTATGACTGGTATATCATTAAGCCAAACTAAGGCCAACGAGATCAACGAGCTGCTCCAAAAGAACCTGGACGTCTTTGCCTGGGCTCCAAAAGATATGAAGGGTATCAGCTTAGACATTGTGATACATCACCTGGATATTTCTAGGTCTTACCCTCCGTTCGACAGAAAAGAATGACTTTCAGTCCTGAAAAATAACAAGGAATTGAGGCCAAAGTAAAGAGATTACTCTCCATTAACCACATAAGGGATGTAATGTACCCAAGGTGGCTGGCCAATCTAGTTCTAGTTAAAAAGAATAATGGAAAGTGAAGAATGTGTGTGGAATTCACTAATCTAAATCAAGCATCTCCAAAAGACTACTATCCAATGCTAATGATAGATCAGATGGTAGATGCAGCAGCAAGACACCAATGACTGACCATGATGGATGTCTATGCCGGCTACAATCAAATCTATATAGATCAGTAAGAAGAGGAGGGGACATCATTCATCACACCAAAAGGTACCTACTGCTACAAGGTAATGCCATTTGGTTTAAGAAATGCAGGAGCCACATATCAGCGGTTAGTAAACTGCATTTTCCAAGATCAAATTGGAGAAACTATGGAGGTCTATATAGACAACATGCTTATAAAAAGCTCTAGGAGGAAGGATCACCTCAGCCATATAGCAGAGGCCTTTTTCGTTCTGAGAAAATATAATATGAAGCTAAACCCAAAAAAATGCGTTTTTGGTGTTGAATATAGCAAGTTCCTAGGCTTTGTGGTTAACCAAACCGGCATCGGTGGACTGTAGACAGATAGAAGCTGTAAAAAATATGAAGTCTCCTACAACTATAAGGGAAGTCCAGGTTTTGACGGGAAGATTGGCAGCATTAAATGGATTCATCTCAAAATTTACTGATAGGTATGCCCCGTTCTTCAATATTTTAAAGGGGAATAAAACCTTTTAGTGGGATGACAACTGTGAGTGAGCTCTCTAATCCATTAAGGATTACTTGGGCTCAGCAGAGATATTAGCAAAGGCAAACACATGAGAAGAACTTTATCTTTATTTGGTGGTGACACTTGTAGTAGTAAGCGCCGCATTGGTCCAAGATCTTACGGGAGGACAAAGGCTAGTGTACTACATTAGCAAGTCATTAGTCCCAATAGAGACATGCTACACGGAGTTGGAGAAGCTGGCCCTGGCCCTAATAACTACAACATGAAAGCTCAGACTGTATTTTTAGGCGCATTTTATTAATAGACTGACCTTATATCCACTCCGAGCGGTAATACACAGGCCATAAGCTTCTGGTTGCCTCGTGAAGTGCCCTATAAAACTTGGTGAATTCTTAGTCAAGTATACGCCCAGGGTAGCAATTAAAGGTCAAGCTCTAGCGGGCTTCATTGTTGTGCTCACCCATCCGATGACCGAGGAAGTATCTTTTCTATCTGCTGCGCTATAGAAGTTGTGCGTTGATGGTGCTTCAAACATGAAGGGGGTGTGGTATGGGTATAGTCTTGCAAACAACAGAAGAAGATTAGCTTGAAAAAGAAGTACAATTTGGCTTTCGAATCTCCAACAATAAAACTGAGTATGAAACTGTAATTATTGGATTAACTTTTGTGCGAGAGATGGATGCCCAACATTTAGAGGTAAAGTCAAACTCCCAGTTGATGGTCAACCAAATTAATGGGTTGTTCATCATAAATAAGGAGATGTTGCGACTCTACAGGGAAAAGGTGAAAGAGTTGACCTCTATGTTCCAGAGCTACAAATTCGAGGCTATCCCAAGGACTGAAAACACAAAGGCAGATGCCTTATTTGTGCTAGCCTCTACCCTGGGACTGGATTAGGGATCGGAACTAGTGGAATTCCTGGACCAGCCATTTGTAGCAGCCCCAGTTAGCCAGTGTGTATGCATAGGTCAATTGGATCAAGAAAATAACTGGAGAGCCCCTATGGTTCGATACCTAAAAGAGGGAGCTTTGCCAGAGGATAAAGACACTGCCAAAAAGGTTCTATACAAGGTGTCTAGGTATGTGTTAACCAATGATAAGTTGTATAAACGTTCTTTTTCCCAACCATTGTTACTCTGTCTAGGATCGAAAGAAGTGAACTATGTCCTACAAGAGATATATGAAGGAGTTTGTGGGAACCACCAAGGGAGATGAACCTTGGTACACAAAGTACTAAGAGTGGGATACTACTAGCCAACCATGTGCATTGATGCGCAAGAATACGTCAAGAGATGTGACAAATGCCAACGATTCTCCAATGACATCAAAGTTCTTGCTCAATAACAAACTCCAATATCCAGCTCATGGCCATTTGCCTAATGGGCAATGGATGTGCTAGAACTTTTCGCACCAGCACCTAGAAACAAAAAGTACCTACTGGTGGTAATTGATTATTTTACCAAGTAGGTCGAGGCAAAAATATTTGTAACGGTAGGAGAGAATAAAGTAAAGAACTTTCTTGGGAAAAATATCATCTGTCGTTTTGGTATTCCTGCAATCCTCATTTCCGATAACAGGACACCTTTTACCGGTGGTAAAGTTGCATGGATATGCAATGAGATGAAGATTCAATACAGAACATCCAGTCCAGCCTATCCACAAGCTAACGAGCAAGTTGAGGTGAAAAACCGTTCCATTAAAGAGGCGCTCAAGAAACGACTGGATGATGCCAAAGGAAAGTAGGTTAAAGAACTCCCAAGTGTACTCTGGGATCATCTTACCACTCTCATCGTCTACTACTAGAGAGACTCTCTTCTTCCTGACTTATGGAACTGAAGCTATTGGTCCAGTGAAGATAGGGATGCCATCCAAATAAGATGATACGGTCAACTTAGTGGAAAATGAAGAACTCATACGAGAAGAAATGAACCAGCTGGAAGAGAAGCGAGACAAGACATTACTGCGGATGGCAGCATACAAGTCAAAGATGACACGAATGTTCAATCATGCAGTCTATCCACGACACTTTACCATAGGAGACCTGGTACTTCGGAGGATAATGCCTCATCGCCCAGAAGTGTGCTTGAGAAAACTAGTTCCTAACTGAGAAGGCCCTTACCGTGTAACCAAAGTAAACAGACCAGGGACCTATTGGCTTGAAGATCTTGACGGAGTAGCAATCCCTAGACCCTAGAACATCTCCTATCTGCGCATGTATTTTATATGAATCCTTGATCGTTTTTTTTTTCTAAATTTCTATTTTTGATTCAGTATTTTGGAATTATTCTCTTTGGTTTTGAGAAACATTATGAATAAAGAAAATAAATTTTCTTTCCTTCAATTTTGCAAACATTTATTATTGCATTATTATGCATCTTCTACAACACTTAACAAATCAAAATAAGTATGGTATAGATAGTTGCCATTAAGGTCAACAGTTAACTAATCTTGTCAGCTTAACAATCAACTGGGCACCTCAGCCCAGCAACAATTGAGTTCTTTAACTCAGAGTTTAACTGAGCTTGTCAGCTCAGAAATCAACCAGGCATTACAGCCTAAGTAACAGGCCAGTCAAACTTTGGATGACACTGTTAAAATTACTTACAGTTTGGTAGAAGTTTTGATCTCCATTGTTTACTTGACATCCCCATTTCCTTCCATAAGGAGAATCCAGAAAACTTATCTTAAGTGGTGGGTTTAAGACTGGTTATCTTATGGAGTTTTATTATCTATACTATCAATAGTTTTTGCGACTAAGAAGATGATCCAATTCGACTTGCTGTTATGAGCCTAACATATAATTCATAACTAATTCAACTTCTTAACCTAGTTATGAAGAAGGGCAGGCAGGGGTGAGAGACAACTCAAGCAACTCGAACAATTAAAGAAACAACATAAGATCAAGATTATCAAGAAACCCATATATTTTCATTAATGAGAAAGAAAATAGGGGTATATAGCTAGAAAATAAAAATAAAAATAGAAAAGACTGTTCTTAAAAATAGAAACAAGACCGTTCTTTCAAAACACACACAAAAAAAATAAAAAAATTCTTCTTTGTCTTTGACTAGGGCTAGAGATGAGCTTCATTCCGACGCCGGAGAAGTAGACAAACCTAGATCATATGAATCTGAGTTGGAGAAATAAAATGCATGCTCCTCACACTTACTGAGTTTGTTGATCAATTCACAGATCTTGGCCCTGTTTGGTTCATTTTTCTCCAGAAGTTTGTCCTACTTTGCCTTCATGGTGTCGGAAAAGAACTTCTGATAGTTGAAGTCAATGGCTAGGTCTTGTTTGCTCTTCTTGACTTTCTTCATCTCATCCCTAAGTTCATAAAGGCGTGAAATATCTTGAAAGTGCGTTGCTTCCATTGCAGCAAAGACTGCAGTAGCTTCTTCAAGGGCACATGGGCGACAATGATATTCCATAGTAGTTTTCACTACCAGCATCAGGGAATGGAAACGTTCTCCCAATTCTATCTCATTTCACCTTTAGAACTGAATCATTGCAAAGGCAGAAGTGTTGGCCCATGAAATGGATTCTATAACTATGAAAGGTGGAAAAGAAACAGATTCTTAGAAAATCAAGATTGAAGAAAAAAAAGAAAAATCTTTGGAGGTGTGAAGAATTATCAACCCCCCAATTTGGCATTAAATAGACAGATAGATAAAGAGAGAGAATGAACTGAAGTGTAAAAAAAAGAAGCATTAAATGTGTGAGTGACGTGTGCTGGCAAAGTGTGTATGGAAATTATCACAAATTCTCGGGACTTAAAATGGCAGTTACTATTTTGATACAGATTATGATGATAAAGTATTATCATTACTAGAAATTAATTATAGACTTGCAAAAAGGAAAATTTGAAAAGATGAAAAGATAGTTCAGGGAGTAATGCTCTGATCGGTGACGTTTGGTTGATTTGATACATTAGCACGACAGGAATGTTAGTTGATGAGGCCTAGTTTAAGGTCTACGCTGAGCTCTCCACTAGCACTTCAGTTGCCGGTGTGAGCAATTCTTCTTTATTTTCAGCAATCTCGTCTACATGTCCCTCAGTATTTTCTTCTTCCGTCTCGTCTTCAAGCTCCACCGCCAAGAAAGAAAGGTCTAAGTCAGGGAATTCCTCTGACACTCATTTTTGGCAGTAAGAAAAGTATACTTTTTGTAGTTTCTTTGACTCACCCTTGAAGTGAATCCAGAGGTTTTTGATGTCTTATTAGGACTTCTTGGTTACAACTGTTAGCTCGGCCGCCAGGTGATCTCTCTCAGATTGCAGTTGCTAAAGGGCGGTCTTTTTCTTTTGAAGTACATCATCTTTGGTCTGGAGGGAAACATGTTTATCCTTAAGATCAATATCCTTTTAATCGATTACTAGACGAGCTGAGCTAAGTTCTTCAGATAAGATGCATGCATCATCCCTTAAAGACGAGCACTCTCCTCTTACGACAATGATCTCTGTCCTAAGTTCTATATTCTTTGTGCAGAAGAGTGTGTTGTTTTTTTTGTAGGGTTTCTTTTTGCTTATTAGCATAACGCAATTCTGATTCATATCGCTCCTGAGAGGATCTTGCCAGCGCAAGGTCTGTAGCCAAGCTCAGCTTTTCATTCTCCAAGGTTTGATTCTTGTCCTTCAGTTTGCTAATTCAGTCATCTAGCACTTCAGTTGGGCATCCAGCTCATTTTTACCCTCAACACAGTTGACCAGGGTAGAGAAGATATGCATACACTACAATAATGAAGCCAATGACAAAATAATCAACTAATCAGTTTGAAGAATTGAGAAAACATAATAAGAGTTATGGAAAATACCTTGAAAAGCACACATATCACCATTCAGAATATCTCAGGTATGTTCCAGCCCTCAGTTCTATTCTTGCCTTTATCCCAGGATTGCTTATACAGAAATTTGATGGCATCATCAAAAATGGCATAGTGACCTGGGACAGAGGGCCCAACTTCATCAATGAGTTGGAGCATTTGTTGTTTCATCATACCCCGCCCACTAGAGGTCATTTGGTTAGGTACAGGGGCTAGGGAGGTCTGACAACTGATAGAAAGAGGATCAGTAATAAGGATGTCTGCTGACCTCGAAGGAGATTCTGGTTCCCTATGCTCTTGAGAGCTGGAAATGGGAAGGGGAGGAACCACAACCGAAATTATCCTACGCCTACGTACACTCAGAGGCTGAGAATCACCATCTAATTCCGAAGTTTCTAGGTCAACATGATGGACAGGTTGATGGACTTCAAGGATAGCAGGAATCTCAATAGAACGATGGGTCGCCAGACTAGCAACAGTTGTGGAAACAGGTTGGGATGATGATTGTCCTGTCTTTTTGGCGAGCTTCTTGGATGGCCTTTTTCTTTTCTTCATACCATATTGCAGCTCGACTAGTTCTTTGAAGCACGATAGATCCATTTTAGGCTTGTTAAATGGATGATGAGTTAATTCCTTGTAAGAACGCTCTGCTGAGACTAGCAACCTCCCCATTCTTTTTCGATTCTAGATGTGAGGCTGAGATTTTGACAAACACTATTTCCTACATCAAAAATCCCAGGAAATAGATTAATATTACTTTAGCAGAATTTCAAATAGAAAACAGACTGTTAAGTGAATGATGGAGAAAATTACTTTGGGTATTAAAGGACCTCAGCATAATTGAGGGTTATCCCACTTCTTCAGGAAAAAACTCTCAGCCACTAGAGAAGAAAAGGTACCATTCTTGCCAGTCCCTTACTTTAACTAGAAGGTCGGTGAGAAACGATTTTTTTTTGGGAAACTAAAGATAATACCTTCCGACATTAGAAAGAAATTTGAGGTGTCCTATACTTCTAGTTGTATCAACGGTGAGGGATGCCTCATTTATTCTAGCAAGAGAAATGGCCCCCATGATTTGGTAAAAACTATTTGGGGTTAACTAGGCAAGAGTGATTTCCAGTTGACGAAAAAGGTTACGAAGAAGTAAACAAAAAGGAAGAGTAATACCATATTCGAACATCCATAAAAAAAGGAATATTTCATTTTCTCCAGCCTCATAGGGGCGTTCATTTTCAGATGGAACCCTAATCGACACCGAGATAGGAATGTTATACTATTCTCTAAATTATGAAAGTCTTTCCTATGGGAACTTACTTGCGCTATGGTCCCCCCATGTTTTCTGAAGGATTGGAGGACTGAGTAGCCTGAGCCGTCGTCGTCTGCTCCACTATGGGATTCGACGAAGAACCAGCCTTAGTAGGACTATTTGATTGACTCAACGACATATTGCGATAGAGCAAACAATAATCAAAAAACAAACAAAAAAAGAGTATGACGAATAGAAATGCCACTGAAGAATCAAGGGAAGATAAGAACTTATGCGAAATGGAAGTGATCTTTCGCCTCTCTTCTCTTGAATCGTTGCGAAAGTCAGAAAGACAAATGATATGGGAAAACTCCCGCTCATAACTAACATAGACGTGTAGTCTTACACGGGTCGGATCGGGTATGAAACTTAATCCAGAACAGAGAGACCCAATGGATTATTTAGACCGAAGAATAACAGGCCCAATTGGGTGCTAATCTCGGCAATCCTTTGAGGAAGACTCATAACCCCAAAATAAGGCCTATATTTGGGTATACTCAAACCCACGGTGTACAAGGCCAAGAAACAAATAGGTTAGTCCAATGTGAACATCTCCCCTACACTTGAAGAAATGAGCCAAATTGACTGTAACGACTCATATTTAATGGGGACCATTATAGAGATCTCTCCTGAAATCATGGAGGTATCGATTATCTTCCAAGCTGTTAGGAACGTATCACGGGATTGGTAACCTCTCCAAAGTAACGGTAACATATCTTTGAGCCTATAAAAATGACAGATATCATTGGTAAATTTTCACGATTCAATCTGCGTACTACTTTCTCCATATACCAGATTAATTTATTCTCACGCCGGAGGTTCTTTGGCTGACACCACACCGGTGTCCCCTAATAGAACTCACAGTTTTGTAGGTAACAGGAGGAAGGTGAAGAAATTTTCCGCACATGCGGAGCTGTTACACGTGTCAGAAATATTTGGTAACATCAATTCCGAAGCAAATTTCGCCGGTTGCAAAGTCGAGTGTAAAAACACTAGTGGTACTTTCCATTTCCTAGGTCAAGCATTGGTTTCTCGTTCAAGTAAGAAACAAAATTATGTGGCATTATCCACTGCCAAAGCCGAATATATTGCGACCGGAAATTGTTGTGCTCAAGTCCTCTACATGAAGCAACAACTTAATGATTTCGGTATTGATGTTGGTTGTGTTTCAATCTTAGTTCCATTTGTTTAAGTAAAAATCTTACTCAACATTCACGAACAAAGCATATTGAAATTAGACATCATTTTATTCATAATCATATTCAAAAAGGCGATATCACATTGGACTTCATTGACACTTATAATCAACTAGCCAATATCTTCACTGAGTCTCTAGCGGAAGAACAATTTTCAAAAATCTTACGTGGTTTAGATATGGTTAGACAAAAGGATATTTTTTAAATGAATTTCTTTCTAAGCTTATATATATTATTGTTATTCAATGTTGCAAAAATTATTTTATAAACCAAAATTTGACTTACGTTTTAATTTTTGGTATTCAAAATGATCTTTACTAATGCATAATCATATATGATATTTCAAAATGATTTCAAAAAGTGTTTCAAAACCATTGTTCTTCAAAGTGATCAAAAATCTAATTTTGATAACTTGAATCCTTAAGGCAACAATGAAATTTGGTTATGGGTAATGTAGATCAATTATAAGTTATATGGGATTGATAATACACCATCAAACCATACATTTGCAAAAAAAATAAGTTTATCCATCGAAACGGGGCTCGAATTGCAGATTATGTGAATTTTTGGATTTTAAGACTATTTTTGGTATTTTGATGATTTATATAATTTATTTAGCCTATATACACTTCATTGTTCATATAGAATCATTACACATTTTTTAGTTGAGAGATTTCATGTTTATGCTCAAAACGTCTTGAATTAATGATCTTATCCTACAGTTCATGAATACTCATTTGATCAATCAAAAGAACTAAATGGATAATCTCTTTGAACTTTTTGACGGTTTCAAATGGTTCTAGGATCATTCATGCAACACTTCCACACATTTTCCACCGCCTCCACCTCAAAATTAGTCTCCCTCCACTTTTTGATGTGATAAATGGGGAGAAAGATCTATATTTGATGTTGCTCTTAGTTGTTTAAGCTTATGATTTGATATTGTAATACATTATGTGCTATGTAGTGTGTTATTGATATTGTATGATTATCATATCTTGATTATGTTGTTATAAGGTGTTGAGAATTATAATAACTTTACATGCCTAAGAGAACGAAATATTAAGCTTTTACGCATTAAAATCTTCTAAAAAACCAATCTCATTCTCAGGGGCAGCTAGTAAAGTGATTATCATTCTTAAAACATCATATCAATTGTTATCATAAAAAATGAGGAGATTGTTAGCCTAAACAATTTCAATCATAGGATCTCCGGATAATGTAATTTTGACGATAACGCCTCATTTAACGTTTTAAATGAACTAACATTATTTTTAAGTATAGATCATCCAAACATTGTGTAAATACATCATGGAGATTAATTCAAGACCAAAGGTATGATTTACTTAGTATAATTTATCATTTCGACAACATTACTCAAGAATATTGACCTCGAAACTCTATAGGTCACACATACACACACAACGAGAGTGGATGAAATTAAGATATTTTGATCCTAACAAGTTCACTATGTTTATATATCACAATGTGTATTATGCATTTGCTCATATAAGGAAAAATTGGAAAAATCACCTATCGATCATAACTATGCTAAAATTGTGAAATTATGTTTTCAATATGATCATAAGGTCCATTGTGTATTTGGATCATTAAAATACTTCAAATATCATCGCTACATGTTTTAAAAGTGTTTATGATTATAAATAGTCATGAACCAAGGGCAAAAACAAAAAATAGATGAAAAATAGAATTGCTGAAATTATTGTAGCATAAGTAGCTAACTACTTATGCCAAATGTAGTCTATTACATGCTGGCAAAATATTTTCTCTCTCCTGTTTTGTTTTTAGTTTGACGTTTTGACTGTATTAGCTCATTCTAAGTGATATATTAATGCTTAATTTACCAAATTAAGGACATTAAACATCATAAATATCAATCAATTTGATCAAATCAATCTTGGATTGAACCGAATTGATTAAAACATTTAAGAACAATTTTGACAGCTTTTTATCATGAACTCAAAATTGATTTTACATATCAATTCTTGTTCTCATTACTTAATTCATGATTTGATATGTTTATATGATGTATCTGTGTTTGATTGATTCTCATAACATTGAATCAAAGATTAATTTGCATTTTGGTATTTAGGCATGACAAATTCTGTTTTTACATTAGAAAAATTGTTCTAAGTGTTTGATCCTATACCAATACATGAAAATGAATTAAATGCTGATATATATGGATTAAAATGATAACATACATGTGTGTAAATCATATATACACATTTTGGCTTATTCCCTATATATACACATTGTATGTACATGACATTCTTGAGATTGGATTTAAAACTTTTGACAAGCATGGGTATATATCTTATATATCTATTGATAGGCATAGACACAAAGCTTATGGGGCTGATCTTAAACATGCTAACACATGTTATATCTTATTGTTTATGAATCTAGACCATTATGCCATGTCTAGGAGATTGAATATATGCTTCTTGTGCTATATTTTATATAGATGTTCAGAATTTGCTATCATGACCTTGGGGCACTAAAATTGTCATATCTTATTCTATACTTATTCAATTGGGATGATTTTTGATTCCATGGAAAACTAATTCGATAATATTTTAAACTATACCTCTTGAGCATGGGTAAGACCTATCATTGCTACCCAACAAGAGTTGTTTCATCGGAGGTTAGTGGCTGGTAAGAAGAAGTTGGCAGACTTTATGGAAATAAGCTTCATGTGACATCCTATCATCAAGGAGACAAGGTGCAATGGTCATGAAACCTCTTAAATTCCTTCTTGGATAAATTCATGCTATCATTTGATACAAATAAAAGGTTGAACAACCGAAGAACCCAAGAGTCTCACAGTAGTGCCTTAAGAGTAATCGTTGTCAAGTTCTTTATGCTTCCAAGCTAACTTGTTGCTCAACATCACTTTGATTCATTTTTGTTTTATATTCATTTGAGTGATTGTTGTATAGATCATTGAGTTCTTTATCTTGAAAGTATTGAAACTTTATTTTGTAAGGCGGTGAGATTTTCATTATAAATCTTGAGTTGGGGTTTCGCTCAAGATGAGAGATTTGTGAGTGAAATATATTTACTATTGATTGTAAAGTCTTGAGATACGAACTTCTTAAGTGACGACTATAGAAGGTTTTATCTCCACCCGAAAGAAGATTGAAGATAGTGAAATCTCCGAAGGAGCTCGAGGGAGTAGACTAGGCAAAGGATTTTTGCCGAACTACTAAAAATATTGGTGTCAATTTCTCTAACTCTATTCTTTAATTTTCAATTTGTATTTTGTGTTTGTGATTATTTGTTTGATTGAATATCCACTGTGCACTATCACATAAACACTAAGTTTTATTGAATATCCATTGTGCACTATCATATAAACACTAAGTTTGATTTGAGTAGAATAATTCTGAAAATTTTACCCAACCTAATTCACCTCTATCTTGAATAATTCTTGTGCCATCAGTTTAGATTAAACAAAATTTCGCTGCTAATCAAAATAATAATCAATTTAGGATAATTGAGATTTTGTGTTTAAGAATTTAATTATTTAATTTTTTTTAATTACCCATTTCACCCCTTCTTGGGTAGCTCTTTAGGCTAACAATTAGTATATGAGCTGGTTTAGCTCATTTGACTTAACAACCTAATTAAAAAGATCACAATGTGCACCACATAAACACTCTAGGTGAGGGACAATCCATACATCGTCCTCATTTGTTCGCATGTGATAAATATTCATTCTGGAATAATAGAATGATCGTCTTTTTTCGAACCACTAACTATGATGTATGGCTGGCCATTGAAGACGGTCCCTTTATTCCTATAGAGAGTGGAGTGGTTAAGACGAAAGAATAACAGAGTCCTTCAGATAAGCTGAAATTGTCTATTAATTCTCAAGCTATTAACATTCTGTTGTGTTCTTTAGATACAAATAAATACAGCAAGGTTTCGAGTTGTGGATCGGCGAAAGAAATGTAGGATACATTGCAAATCACACATGAGAAAACGAATAAGGTAGAACAATCCAAAATCAATGCCTTGGTTCGTCAATTCAAGCTATTTAGAATGGGTAATGCACAAACGATTTCTGAAATGTACACGAGTTTCAATAAATTCTACAACAAACTTGGTCAACTCGGAAAGCCTTATTCCGTGTATTCCGTGAAGGACAAAGTATGAAAAATTCAGACATCGTTGACTAAAATTTGGGATCCAAAGGTGACTGGAATTGAGGAAGCTAAGGATCTCACATTATATACAATCGATGAACTTATTGGCAACCTAATGACCCATGAGACAACTATTAGTGGACATGAGGATGATTCAAGAAATAGAAAAAAATAATTATTTAGCGTTGAAAGCTTAAAAGAATGAGGAATACAATGACAAAGATGACATAAGTCTTGATAGTGAGCAAGAAAAGAATGTGACGCTTCTCACCAAAAATTTCGAAAAGATGACCGGGCGAACATTTCGTGGAAAGAAAAAATTCAACATGAATAATTTTGAATGGCCATTGGAGATGAGGTAACGAAATGCTCTAGTTCTTGTCCTTTAGATTTTTATGAGTTATTTTATGTTTATCAAGAACTAACACATGATTATAAAAATTGGTGTTCTCAAATTAATGTCCTACAAAGTACAATTAACACACTTAATTAGCAAGTGATTAAATTCGAATTTGAAAACAATAAATTGAAATTCAAAATTTTGAATTTACATTCTATTGTTCTCAAATTCACAGGTGGTGAAAGTAATTTGAAAATGCTTTTGGGGAGTTCAAGATGAATTTTTGATAAAGCTAGAAATGGTTTTTAGAAAAATAATAAACAAAAGCGATTTCACAAATTCTTTTCTAAAACCAGAAATATTTTTAGATATTTTAGATGTAACATTGTAGGGCTTACTATAAATAAATATTTTTAAAAAGTATCTAAATGTAGACAAGTTTGGGTTCCTAAAAGAACTAAAATTGTGCTGGCTAACAAGATTAGACCTATTTAGATTGGGTACCACTGAAGAACTATTTGAGGTGCTCTTTGCAGGTTATTCTAAAGTCATCAATAGGTAAAGAAAAATGGTTTCTAGATAGTGGTTGTTCTCAGCACATGACGAGCGACAAATCTAAATTTACGTCTTTGACACAAAAAACGGAGGTCAAGTGACTTTTGAAGACAACGCAAAGGGTAAAATTATCGTTATAGGTAATATCAGTAATGAGTCTACTACTATTGAAGATGTGTTATTAGTAGACGGTCTTAAACATAACCTACTTAGTATAAGTCAATTATGTGATAAAGGTTATAATGTGATATTTGATCATAATAGATGTATTATTAAGAATGGACATGATAATAACATTTTACTTATTGTATCATGTGTTGAAAATGACTATACATGTTCATTTGATGATTTCTTGGCTCAAAATTTATTATGTTTGAATGCATTATCTGAGAATCGTTGGTTATGGTGTAGACGTCTTGGGCATGCTAGCTAAGAAGAGTCTTGTATGTCATAACTTTTCTGCACCAAGAACACCACAACAAAATAGTGTTGTGGAGAGAAAGAATAAGACGCTTTAGGAAATTACCAGAATAATGTTGAATGAGAATCACCTTTTTAAATATTTATGAACCGAAGTAGTAACTTCTACGTGCCATGTTATTAATAGAGTCTATATCCGAAGTGGTTTTAATAAAACCCCTTATAAGATTTGGAGTGACAAAATTCTAAATATATCCTATATTTAAAGTTTTTAGGTGTAGATGTTTTATTTTAAATAATAAGGATAATTTGAGCAAGTTTGATACCAAATTTGATTATGGTATTTTCCTTGGGTACGCTTCGGATAGTAAGGCGTATAGAATTTAGAATTTATAATAAATGCACTTTAGTTGTGGAAGAGTTTATGCTTGTTGTATTTGAAGAATCTGATTCACTTGTGTCGAGAAGATATTTGGATGATGATGATGCAGGTACAATGATTAAACAAAACAACCAAGGAACTGAGACAAGAAAAGAGCAACCAAATAAAAAATGAGCAGCCAAAGTGTGAAGAGACAACTTTACAATGAGCTATAAAGACTGTTCCTGGACATTCAGTAAAATAATTTTTTGGAAATTTCGAAAAAATGTGTAAGTACAAGATCCTCTCTTAGAAATATAATTAATCTTACTTTCTTATCTCAAATTGAACCTAAGAATGTAAACGGGGCTTTAACTAGTGAGTCTTGTATCTTTGCAATACAAGAGTTAGTTCAATTTGAGCAAACTAAAATTTGGTCTCTAGTTCATAGACCTGACTTTCATCCTGTTATTGGCATTAAATGGGTTTATCGGAATAAAAGATGAAATATGTATGTTAATTAAAAACAAAGCAAGATTAGTAGCATATGATTATAATTAAAACAAAGGAATTGATTATAACAAGACGTATGCACATGTGGCTAGATTAGAAGCTATTATAATGTTACTAGCATTTGTGTTCTCGAGATTTTAAATTATGTTAAATGGATGTCAAAAGTGAATTATTGAATAGTTTTCTAACCGAGGAAGTTAATGTTGAACAATTACATGGGTTTGAAAATAATAAATTACCCTATCATGTGTTTAAATTTTGGAAGGTTTTGTATGGACTCAATCAAGCTCCTTGAGCTTCGTATGAGACTTACCCGATATTCAATCGAAAATGGTTTTCAACGGAGTCTTAGAGATATAACGTTGTTTATTAAGCAAAATAAATCTGATATCCTATTAGTACAAATATATGTGGATGATATTATATTCGGATCTACTAATGAGGATTTTTCTCAAGAGTTTCCCAAGATTATGCAGATTGAGTTTGAAATGAGCATGATAGGAGAATTAACCTTCTTTATTGGGTTGCAAATTAAGCAAACCAAAGAAGGAATTTTTATTAATCAAACCAAGTACACTAAGGCGTTACTGAAAAAATATGGCTTAGATGCTGCTAAAGAATACAAAACTCTCATGGAAACAACTACAAAAATAGAAAAAGACGATATGGGCAAAAGAGTCAATGAGGAAATGTATGAAGGTATGATCAATAGTTTGTTGTATCTCATTGCTAGTAGATTTGACATAATGTTTAGTGTATGCTTCTAAGAAAAATTTCATTCTTGTTTGAAAGAATCGCATTTAATAGTTGTCAATCGAATCTTTCGATATTTGAAAGGGATAATTGAACTAGGATTATGGCATCATAGGGGGAGTGATTTTAAACTGATTAGTTACTCCGACGCTAATTTTAGTGAATGCAAAGTTCAGCGTAAAATCACAAGCGGTTCATGTTAGTTTTTAGGACATGCTTTGGTTTCTTAGTCGAGCAAGAAATAGAATTCAATTGCCTTATAATTGTTGTGCTCAAATTCTATATATCAAGCAACAATTATATGATTTTGGGATATGTATGAAGGAAGTCTCTATCTATTGTGATAATAAAAGTGTTATTTGCTTAAGTAAGAATCCAACACAACACTCACGAACTAAGACATAGAGATTCGACATCACTTTATTCGTGATCACATTCAGAAAAAATATTTATCTATTAAATATATTGATACATCCGATTAGCGTGCTGACATTTTTACTAAACCTCTAGATAAAGATTAATTCGTGAAAATTATTCGAGATTTAGATATGGCTAGACATAATGATGTATACCTAGAGTAATACTTTAATCCTCCGCCCCTGCTTTTTGAGATGACAAATGGGGGGAAGTTAATATTTAGGGAATTTGTTTGCCTAAGCATTGGATTTATAAAGGGAGAGAAATCTTTTGGCAATTATATTGGAGAAATTAAATTTTTTTTATATGTTTTCACTAATAGCGCTTAAATGAGTTTAAATACCCGTCCTTGGATTTAGGAGGAGCGTGGTTATATTATCTTTGTGAGAAAATATCAGTTAATTGTCAACATAAAAAAAGGAGAGATTGTTGAATTCAATGTTTTTGTGGATAATTAAGTGTTGATATTTTTATAGGACTAATATTTTTACTAAGTGATTTCAGATGTATAGTTTTATATAATTTAAGAAGAGGAATCATCAAAAGAAAATGTAATGGATGCAAAATAGAAATGATAAAGACGTGAAGAGTTTTGAAGACATTGAAGACAACTAGATGAAAACAACTCTTTACTTATATACTTTTAATGTAACCCAAATGAGAATTATGCACAACACTTTAAAATGAATTAATTTATGTATGTTGTGATTAGTTTAGGGGTCTAAAATATGTTTTTTTAATGTAATAAATATGGAAAATGGTTTTGGTTAAGGACCCAATTGAAAAATTGATTTTAATGCATAAAATGATAAGTTTTCGGGTCAATTCGGTCAACCAGCGAAAGGGGTTGGTTGATTAACCAAAATGGTGTGTTTTGGAAGTAGAATGGGTGACCTACTAGTCCACTAGGCCAACTGGCAAGATGGATCGGTCAACCGATGTGAACAGTAACTAAAATTGGATAAAGGAGAGACCTTCTGGTCTAATCGGTCAACCGATCGAGACAGTCGATTAATCGACCATACTAGCACAATGATAGGTGTAATTTACCTGTCACAACCCGTCCCGGACACCCGTCATCCCGAGGCTGGCGTGACTACAACATGACATCACCAACCCTCAAATTCGGAAAAGAATGACAATATACACCCACATTATAATACAAACATCTACTATGAAGGACACACCCGTCCCGAACTTTATACTGGCTAAAAGTAGTTATACATGAACCTTTTATTTTTATTTCCTTTGACAGCCTCTCTCAGTCGTCTAAACGACTCCATCACGTAGCTCTACCTAGTCCCAGTAGGGGACCGACTCCTAGCTGTTGTACCTGCGAGTGTACTGCCTTCTTAGTAAAATATTTTTAAAATATTAATACGTTCTAAATATTTCCACAATTTAGTATGGATCAAGCACCAGTATATAAGCAATGAAAATAAAGTGATATAGATAAGTTCCATCAAAATTCATTTTTTATAAAAACCATACCAATCATCATAATAAATAATATCAAATCTACCAATATACGCAAAACACTGTATCTCAAGCACCAATCTCAAACACACATCTCCAACACACACACACTGGCCAGCCCTAGTGATCGTTTTAACCTCACGATCGGGAGTTACAACGGTACCGTAACATCCGAAAGGAATGCCTTCCTATGAAATATCCATACCCCTTTTTGGGGAGAAATATAATCCACACCCCTTACAGGGAGAAACATCCATATCCCATGGGAAGAATCCACACCCCTTACGGGGAGAAACCATACCCTTTTCGGGGAGAACAACCATGACATTGTCAAAATCAAATATAGCATCATCGAATCATAACTCCATAAATATCGTTTACTCAACATCGTCAAATCACCACGTCTATCTCTTTTCCTCAAAACCAACTTTTAAATCCAAAAATCGTATTTCGCATTTCCTTTTAAAGAAAACGCCCGATTCTATCAAAACCATTTTTTCACCCCTTATTTTTTTCAAAAAACCCAGCATTTTAGTAAAATAGATGTTTTTTATTTTATTTTAAAAATACCGTCTAATTTCACCAAATCCAACAAAAATTCATTCTCCACTTCTTTTTGAAAACTATCGAAATCTTCCGAAAATCCAGTTTATCAACTCACTCAAATTCTGCTTGATCCATATCATTTATAAATTCATACAGTTTAAATAATCACATATTTCATCACATATATTCATAGAAAAATAGTTTGACAAGAAGACAGTACACTCACCTGATTATCTGCTTCCGAAGATTTTTGCCGCCTATTCTCTACCGGGACCCTGATGCCTGCGAACCTAATAGTGACGGGGCCTAAATTAATATTTTTATGTATAAAATAATACCTAACCATGAAATACAAGCCCTAATTTTCATAATATTTTATTCTCCATATTTTATTATGAAATATTGTTATTCAACTAATGTTACTCTGCTACCGTTTATTATATCAAACTTATTTATGTGAACGGTCCCACTACTTTCTATTACTATTTCAATTTAAACAATTAAATACATATATTAAAGAAGTTCGAAGTTCTACCTTTCCCGGATTTTCCAATGGCCGTGAAATTGGATTTTTTATTTATACTGGGGTGGTTTGTGCAAATCCCTCTTCTTCTTCTTTTTTTTCTCTTTTTTCTTCTTCTTCCTTTTTTTCCTTTTCTGTTTTGCACTACTGTTTTTCTGCTTTTCCTCGTCACGCCACCGCCGACAGGATCTTGCCGTCGAACACGCCTCGCCGTCCCACCCGCCGGACACATGCACCGCCGGACAACCAAACCCCTACACCACCACATCTATCCCCCATACACACCCATCAACCACCCACATGACACACACAGAGTAACACACACACACACGCCACTTTCTCTCTCTAAACTCACCGTCGGCGAACATCCGGCGACCTCTAAAAATCCACTTCGAAACACACACATACCCACAACAGCAAGGCAGAACACACACACAAACACACACACACTATCGGATGAACAGGACACACACACAGAGACTCGCCGGATGAACAGGACACCTACGCACACTCGCCGGAGGGACAACAACGATTACCCACACACACGCGCACACCAGCTGAACGACGAACACATACACAACGACCGATCGACAACGATCACCTACCACCGGAACGATCGACCACTCCGCCGCCGACGATACCCACATACACCGTCTCGCTGTCAACGACCGGCCACCCACAACCGTCGAAAGGACAACTAAAGACATACCCACACCCAGACTGGACTGAACGGATGAACCACGCCATGCCCGACCGTACAATCTGACGTCACCGCCGACGAACAACAACGCCTTCTCTCTCTCTCCCCTTTTCTTTTATTATTATTTTCTTTTTTTTCCTGATTTCCTCTCGATCCTTCGTACATGATTGAATCGCTTATATATGAATGAATTTAGTGGTTGCGTTTGATCCTGGCTTGCCACATCAAAACCTCCTTCCGATTCTCTGCGTTTTTCGGCTGTCCGTCCCTGTGTGTGAATATATATATAATCTCTTATTTACATTAACCACCCCTATTTTCTTTAAGTTTTTTATTTGAATCCTCATCCAAGTTTTTAATTTTTCTTAAAATCATAAATTCACCTCTTTATTTCAAATTGAAAATAACACATCCTACCCCATTTTTTTCTAAATGTTAAAATGCGGCTAATAAATATACATGTGCGGAAGTTAAGGTCTTAAGGGCCCGATCCTCATCTCCACCACTTCTTTTTCTATAATTATAGTATGTATATATAATTTCACTTAAACCCCCTTCATTTTAGTTAAGTTTATGAATTAAAACAAATTTTATTTTAACATTTTTGAAAGTTTACCATTTGGTCCCCTAAACTTTTAAATTACATTTTTTATTTCAAAATCCTCCCTGCTATTTTCGAAATATTTTTAAAATGCAACCAAAGTTATTTATCTCTAAGGAATCAGGGTCTTACATTACCAATCTATTTTCAAACCAAATTTGTTAGTTTTCGAGTATGTTTATTACATTTTGTTATCTTTTAATACGTTTTTATATATTTTTGTATAAATCAGGTGTGTGGGGTGAAACAACATGAAAATGGATCATAAAGGATTAAATCGGATAAAAATCGGTGGAAAAACATGCATAAAGGAAAAATTCAGAACTACAGCCCATTGGAGCAGCGGTCAATATGCAGAGTAGGCCTTAAACTTGCTGAAAATCCACCGCTGCAGCGGTGAGATCCACCATCGCGGCGGTGAAAAAACAAAAAGGTCTCTGATCCTACCACCGAGGCCATGACCCAGCCCACATACTCACTGCCGAGGCGGTGAAACCCACAACCACGGCGATCACTCTGCACAACTGTTAGATATTTATTTAGATATTTTGAGCCCCTATATATTCTCATCTCCTCTATTTTCGCCAAGAGTGAGCCCATTAGAGAGCCATTAGGGTTCCTAATATTTTGAGAGTATTTTGGGTAGTGTTCAACCAAATCTGAAAGAGAAGAACACGTTGCGAAGAAGGAGAAGCGATCGTTGAACTGTTTTAGCGGCAAATCTTCGGATTACGGCTAAGTTTTTCCGTTTCTCTCTTTATTTTCTTAACTTTGGTAGGTTGTTGAGCATGTTTAGCTCGGTTTTCATTGTATAAATTGTTATGGCCATGAGCTAAACGAATTTTGTCTAAGGATTAATATAGTTTATGAAGTCGTTGTTTGTTTGAGTTGTGTTTCGTTAATGGTTGTTCTTTTCTATTTTGATTGTATTTATCAGTTTGTCATGATTATATGCTTGTTTAGATATAGTGAGAAATCGGGATTTAACACTCAGGGAGAGGTAACTCTGAATTCGAACTAGGGTAAACACAACGCGACGATCTAATAATCCGGGAGGGAGTTAAAAGTGTGCAATCAATGACGTTGGGACAAGACTCATGTGACCTAGTGTCGTTAACACGTTGAGGGGGACTTCTTCGTTGACGCGAAGTCGCATATTCACTCATCTTACACTCAGGAGAGGTGGCAAATGAGTTTACGACACAGAAATTGTTGGATAGATCGAATGTTGTTATTGTAAACTAAACGAGACCAAACACGTTTTTATAAATGAAGTTAATCCCTAGGAAATATTTTCCCTAAACATCTCAATATAGTAATATTAGTATAATTAGTTTAATTAACTTAGTGTTAGTATTAATTAATTACAAACTCATTTTTTATCGCCTAAATAAAGTTAGGTTATGATAATCGCGGTACTCGACAATAATCTCAACCAATCCCTGTGGATACAACAACCTCTACTTCTTTCCATTTATACTAAAACTTTACCCGTACACTTGCGGTGAAAATGGCGACGTAATATTCTGCCACCAAGTTTCTGGTGCCGTTGCCAGGGATTGTATTTTAGATTATTATCGATATTGTGAGTAAATGACCCGATTTTAATTTAGACATTTCTTTTGTGTATAATTTTTGTTTGTAGTTTTGTTTTCTATTTCTTATGTAAGGTACTTGATGATGTTAGATCGACGAGTATTAATATATTTCTTTCAACAAGATTCTACGCTATTTTACTGTGCTTGGGATCAATACAAGAATTTGCTACTTCGGTTTCCACACTATCGTTTCCCGATGGAGTGTCAACTACTGAACTTTTTTTATGGGTTATAAGCCGCAACCAGAAATTGGGTTAAATGAGGAAACGGTACCACCTCTTTCGACCAAGTAACCACGGACGAAGTCTATCGATTGTTGGAAGATATGGCCAAGTTCGATTTTTAGTATTGGAATTATTCACCAAGTTATCAAAGTTTGGGGGATAGTTTCAACCTTTCAGCGCCATGGATTAACACACCGGACCAATATGTTGAGTATTCCCTTGTCTTGGAGGAAATATTCGCTAATTTTATTAGGGAGACTCAGGCGTTTCGGAGGGAGACGAATGACATAATTAATGAGCATGAGGATCGTCTTGACAATATCGAGACGATCTGCGCCAAAATATATGCAACCGTAATATATCTTCAGATGCAAATCGGTCAGCTAATCTGCTTCATTAAGGCTGAGTTAGATTCGGTGGCACTGGGAGATTCACAAGCCACATTCAGTGAAAGCCATCGCGAGGAGCCAGAGACGAGAATAAGGAGATTGGGAAAGTTCAAACATGATTATTCAAATGAGCTGGGAACCCAAGCATGGATCAACGATTGTGATTTGTCACCATTGGAGATCTAAATTGTTATGCCACCATCGATCCCAGGCGATCACATCTATAAGGATCCGATGTGCCTCACTTGTCCTTCGCCGCCATTAGCAACATTCTTTCATGCCCACCAAGCTCATGAGCCGGTAAAGAGTCCCGTTGAAAGCATGAGCCGATCAGAACCTTATCTCGATAGTCTTGAGGGCATACAAAATCATGACCCATACGTAGTGTTGTACGACACTTACTATGGGCAGAAGTCGCTATTTGACGAGCACTTCTTTGTGTCGGGCCAAGGACAATAAACCACACGCTTTTTGGGAGGCAACCTAAGGTCAAAAATAAATTAAATCCGTCACAGCCGACTTGGTTCAGAGGTGAGATTATCTCACCTCCTAGGTATGTGTTCTAAACCACCGTCTTCATTATAATGCGTTATGCTTTCATTGGGATCGTTGATGGGTTGTTGAGGACACTGTCCGTTTTAAGTTTGGCGATAATGTGTAGTATGTTTTATTGTTTTTTCTAGGTATGCATGTTTGTCTAGGATTAGTTTGTTTAGTTTAGTTGTTGTTTTGTGCTGATTTTTGACTTCATTTGGGTCATTACCCGATGATGAGTCTGTCCCTTGATTGTTTATTGAGGTCGAGCTTAAAGCTCATTCATGTGTGTTCTGTGTGCTTGACGTATCGTTTTAGTAAAAATTATTATAGATCCTAAATGCACGAGCATGTAAACTCAATGTATAACTATCTATTTGATTTGCAAATGATTATCTGTCAACCAAATTCATGACAATAGGGATTTTAGAACTAGATTTGGGGGAAATTCGAGGTGAAATCCTTGGCGAGGTAGTTCAGATATATGATTTAGGCATTTGTTTTTATTGCTTGAGCCTTTGAAGCTTACCTTGTTAAATGTTTATCCCTTGTTACCTTGTCGAAGCCAAATATCCATTTCAATTCTGAAAACGTAACAAATACCTTGACCTATAGAACTTCTTTCCAAATCTATATGGCCGAGCCGAAGGCACAATTTGAGTGAATCAAGTTAGCAGTTGCAAATACTACTTGAAGTGAGCGGTTGGGTTTAGAGAGAACTTTTAATTGATTCAGTATTCGAGCATTCACTTGTCATTTTTCTTTCATTTTAACCACACTCATGAAATTCTAATAATCAAATAAGTTTGGGGGTGTGGTATGCTAAAAAAAAAAACATATGTACATATAGTACAATTTTCGTTTGTTTTGACAAGTGAGTACGACGTTTTTAAATGATTGTTCAGGGTTGTTTCAAATTTATTTGTGGGCTTTTGAGAGTGATTTTGTGCCACGTGATGTGCCTCGAGTATCGTCAAGTTAACGACGTTAACCTGTTTTCTATTTCCGATCTACCCTTGGCCATTTTTCCAAAACCAAACCAAGTCCTAATGATCTTATTGAATTTCTTAGCCTACATTAGTGGAGAATAGAACCCGGGTCAGGCTTATGGATTCCCTATACCTTAATGGTTTTAGTCATAAACTTTATTGAGAGATAATCCCATCCGATCGACGGATAGTTGTATATTTGAGTTTTAACACACACACTTTGATAGGATCTAGAGTAGTGCTTACTATTATTGTACGTTAAAATTCTAGAACATTACATGGTGTGTTTTATTCTTGAACTTGATAGGATTGGGGGCCGATGAGGGAAAAATCGTTTGACCGATAGATGATATTCAAAACGTGCACATTATTGCTTTTAGTATTTTTCATTTTTAGTTTTTAATTTCGTAATTACTTGTTATATTTTCTTGTATTGTGTGGGTGTTTTGCTCTAGGACTAGCAAAATTCCAAGTTTGGGGGTATTTGATAGGTGTAATTTACCTATTTATTTCCAAATTGAACTTATTAGTTTTCGAGTATATTTATTACATTTTAATACATTTTTATGTATTTTTGTATAAATCAGGTGTATGGGGTGAAAAGGCATGAAAACGAATCATAAATGATCAAATCGGATCAAGAACGGTGGGAAAACAAGCATAAGGGCAAAATTCATAATTGTAGCCTACCGCCGCTGCGGTCAATATGCAAAGTACGCCTTAAACTTGCTAAAAATCCACCGCCAAGGCGGTGAAACAACAGAAAGGTCTCTGATCCCACCTTCGAGGCCGTGACCCAATCGACATACTCACTGCCGCGGCGATCACTCCGCACAACTGTTAGATATTTATTTAGATATTTTGAGCCCCTATATCTTCTCCTCTCCTCTGTTTTTGCCAAGAGTGTGCCCATTAGAGAGCCATTAGGGTTTCTAATATTTTGAGAGTGTTTTGGGGAGTATTCAACCAAATCCGAAGGAAAAGAACACATTGCAAAGAAGGATAAGCGATCGTTGAACGGTTTTAGCGGCAAATCTTCAGATTACAGCTAAGTTCTTTCGTTTCTCTCTTTATTTTCTTAACTTTGGTAGGTTGTTGAGAATGTTTAGATTAGTTTTCATTGTATAAATGGTTATCGCCATAAGCTAAACAGATTTTATCTAGGGATTAATATATTTTATGAAATCATTGTTTGTTTGAGTTGTGTTTCGTTAATGGTTGTTCTTCGCTATTTCGATTGTGTTTATCGATTTGTCATGATTATTTGCTTGTTTAGATATAGTGAGAATTGAGGTTTGACACTCGGGAGAGGTAACCCCGAATTCGGACTAGGGTAAACACAACGCGACGATCTAATAACCTGGGAAGGAGTTAGAAAGTGTGTAATCAATGACGTTGGGACAAGACTCATATGACCTAGTGTCGTTAAGACGTTGAGGTAGACTTTTTTGTTGACGCAAAGTTGTATATTCACTCGTCTTACACTCGAGAGAGGTGGCGAGTGAGTTTACGACACAGAGATTGTCGGATAGGTCGAACGCCATTATTGTAAACTAAATGAGACCAAACACGTTTTTATAAACAAAGTTAATCCCTAGGCAATCTTTTCCCTAAACATCTCAATATAGTAATATTAGTATAATTAGTTTAATTAACTTAGTATTAGTATAAATTAATTATAAACTCATTTTTTATCGCCTAAATAAAGTTAGATTATAACAATCGCAGTACTCGACAATAATCTCAACCAATCCATGTGAATACGACAATCCCTACTCCTTTCCTTCTATACTAAAACTTCACCCATACATTTGCGGTGAAAGTGGTGACATAATATTCTGCCACCACACAACAGTCAACAAAGTGACCGTTGTGAGTGGTCGGTCAACCGACGACATTACCGATCGACTGACTTGGTTAGTTAGAAAATTTGACTGGTTTATTCTGGACTTCTAGTTAATCCAATTCGGTTTTGATGATTCCAAACGAAGTTTTTAAGGGGATTTGGGATTTTTTCGTTACTTACCATGAAATATATTATTCCTATTTAATTGGTCTATTTAATTAGATATCCTTTTAATTAAAGTGATTTAATACTACCTATTTCAATGGATTTCGATTTAAAAAAGTTTTATGTACCAAAATAAGCTTTTCAATAATATTTTTAAAGGAAATGTATCTACTTTGAATATATTTAATATATGGGGTCTTGGAATGTTATTTTTAGTAATGACATTCGAAAATTAGTCGTTAGAGGTGTAGTTTTTGGTCTATTTATAGAGACCTACGGGATTTGAATTAAACACATCAAAAACATCAATCTTCTATCGTTCTTAGAGAGATATTATTGTTGAGATTTATAAGAGAGATTTTACTCAGAGTTCTTGATCTAAAGTGCTCATTCGGTGAATTCCGGTGAGATCCTTCCAAGCTTTATTTACTGATTTCTTAAATTATTATTAATTCATTTCTTAGTTAAGGTGTTTTAGAAAAATCATTTTTTTATCTTAATTCGAGAAAATATTTTAAATGATTTTTATTAAAAATCTTATTATGTGCTATTTGTGTGCTATCTGTTATTTTTTAATTAGATTTATTTGTATCACATTGTATCTATCGCATAATTATTATTCAAAATATTAATTGAGTATATCTATATTGAGGTGGTAGAAACTCCTTGTGGAAAGAAACTTGTTATTTTTTGTATTTGTGAGTTTGAGTGGATTAGACACATTTGGGTCGATGTCTAATCTAGGTAGCTAGGGTTTCGATCTTTTTCCTGTGAAAAATATTAGAGTTTGATTATTGTCCTGCAAAATGATTAGGTTAGTCTTTTTCCTTGAAAATATTAGGTTTTAATTCTTCTTGTAGTAGAATTAAATTGTGATTGTCAAGGTTCGTCCTAAGCCTGCGAAAAGGATAAGTGTGATATTGTGTAAATGTTGATTCTAAACATGTAAAAAGAATCAAGATTGTAAGGATTTAGTTCCTGTCTGTGAAAGGAATCAAGGGTTAGTGGATTGCGAATCTTCGTGGAGCTCAGGGGACTGGATGTAGGTAAGAGTAACTTGCCGAACTAGGATAAATCTTTATGTGTTGCATTGTCTATTCTTTTCTGATTGTTTGGGTGTGCATTTAGATTAAATAAAATTCCACTGCTAATCAAGATAATAATTAATTTAGGATAATTGAGATTTCGTGTTTAAGAGTTTAATTGTTTAAATTTTTAACTACCCCAATTTACCCCCTCCTCTTGGGTTACTCTTTGGGCTAACATAATCTTATGCCAATAGTCGTTACCAAATGTATTTCTGTTTCCAAAATACTCTAGAACAGAAACATATTTTGTATCCTACTTTACTAAGAGTATAAATAGAAAAGCAAAAACATTAATCAAATGCCACTTAACCAAACATTAGAATGAGAATGAAATTTAATTAAATTTGAATAAATTATTATTTTATCATTTGAATTTTAACACACACACACACACATATATATATATATATATATTTACACTTTTCTCCCTCTTCTTTCTTCTTCCTTCCATCTTCATCGACATAAATTCGACACGACTTTCGACATTGGGTTTTTATCCCCCCCCCTCTCTCTCTCATCTTTTAACTAACCCCTCACCCTGTCGGCACCACTACCCCTCGCCCCCTGCCGACCCCTGCTCCTATTAATCGCCTCCTCCTCTTGTTTTCTTCTTCTTCTTCTTCTTTCTCCTCCTCCTCATTTTCTTTCTCTTCTATAGACACACGTATATATAATCGAAAACTTTATTTGCTTTATGTTCGAATATTCTCTATTTAAAAAAAATATTTTTTTTTTCTAAGTAGCGACTATATTGTATATATGTATTCTATTCCTGATTTATTCCTAACACTATTTAAATATTCGAATGAGAATAATCATTCTAACATCATATCTAATTTTTTTTGTTACTAAACATATAAATGATAACGACCGTTGCATTTTATTATCATAATAATTCTAATTTTATCGACATTTTATTCTATTCTAACATATTAAACGTAGAGAGTACGAGTTAGCATGATATATATATATATATATATATATATATATATATATATATATATATATAACGCGAGCAATTTTAGCTGGTAATTGATAAATTAAACAATTAGTGATTGAGTCTTAAATTTATATTTTGAATTGTGTATCATGTATGAAGACAAACTAAGAGCAACATTAATAATTAAATATGATATTAACGGGTATTTTGAGGAAAATTCATAAAAATTGCAAGAAAAAAAAATAGAAGAAGAGAAAATAGGAGAAGTGGTTGAATTTTAACCTATGATTATATGTAAAAGAAATATATTTTCTACATATATTCAAAAAGAAAATAAATTGAGGCTCGAGGTCAACTGGAATATATCTTAGGGTTTAAAAAAAGTAAAAAAAAAAAAAAACACTTTCCTTTACACTATGTTTGGTACGCTGGAATGGAATAGAATGGAATGGAATGAGTGTGGTATATGTTACAAAATACATTAAACATTGTATTGGAATGACCGATAAATAAAAATGAAACAATATTATTAAATATTCAAAAATTATAGAACAAAATTTTGGGAACATAACAGAATTATTCAGAGACACTAAACAAATGTCACCTAGGTTATCTTTTAACCCGACAAACTAAAGGGCTTGGAAGTACTTTCATATTTTTGTTTCCTTTTTTTCTGTTCCCAAAAAAACTTAGGTTGTGTTTGGATGAAGAATTTGTAGGGGGGATTTCAATTAAATAGGGGATTTTGAAATCCATTTTTAGCAAATCCCTTATTCGGGTAATAGGATAAGGGATTTAGGAAATCTTTTTTTAGGTGATTAGAGGTATTTAGAAATGAATTTGGGAGAGGTGGAATTTGAGAAATCCATTCAAGCAAAGGATTTGGAAAATTAATCAAGACCCTTCAACTCACTACCAACGTTCGACGACGACCTGTGAGAAGAAGACTGGATCTGGCGACGACCACCGGTGCTGAAGACGACGAATGAAGCTGATGACGATCTAGGCTGAACGACGACCACCATCGCACAGTCGGACGAACGGATCTGGCCACGACCACCGGTGCTGAAGACGACGACTGGAGCTAACGACGATCTAGGCTGAACGACGACCACCAGACGACGATCTAGGCTGAACGACGACCACCATCGTACAGTTGGACGAACGAATCTGAACGGCGATGACCTATGAGCTGAAGACGACGGCAATTGACGGCAAGAACAGGTTTTTTGTCATTTCTTTTCCATATTTCTTGCTCAATTTGGTGTAGATCTAATTGTTTGTTTCAATTTCACCCTAAATCTAGCTTGGTTCTTTGTTCATTTGTTCTTTTGCTGAATAATGGGTTCCATTTGTGTATTTTGTGAATAAATTAGGTTCCATTTGTGAATTTTGTGAATAAATTAGGGTTCCATTTGTGTATTTTGTGAATAAATAAGGGTTCAATTAGTGTATTTTTGTGAATTTTCTGAATAAATTAGGGTTCAACTATTTGCATATTGTTAATTTTGTGAGTAAATTAGGGTTCAATTTTTTGCTAGATCTATTATGTGAAAGTATGAATTTCTGGGGCATTTTGTGACAAATTATTGGGCATTTTGTGGTGATTTGTAGTATATTTTGTGGATTTCGATATTTTGTGCTCATTCTCATAAATAATTGAATAATTTGTTGATTTTTTTTTTTTATTATCTCTACAAGAGTAATGGATCAACAAATCGTGCAAAGAAATCGTAAACGCCTAAGAAACGAGGAAGAGGAAGAGGAAGAGGAAGAAGAAATGGATATCATTATGGTTATGCTTGCAATAATTGTGATTCAACTATACTACTTGCATAAGTATGATATTATACGTTGGGTGCCCTCACGTGATTTTCAGTTTGAACGAAGAGCCTTTTTTAGTCGATTATATCAAGGCGATGATGTTGAATGTCTTGAACAATTTCGTGTTAGCAAACAATGTTTTAGGAAATTATGCTAAATTTTGAAAGATAAATGTTAATTGAAACGAACAAAACACGTCCCAATTGAAGAGGCCGTTACTATGTTTCTCCATATTATTGGGCACAATCTAAAATATAGGGTTATACGTAACACCTATTATCGTTCCAAAGAAACAATACATAGGCAGTTTAACCGTGCTCTTCGTGCTGTGATGAGATTGGCCAAAGATTACTTGAAGTTGCATGACTTCATGCTTAGTGAATCAGAGGCAGCCAAATGGAAATGGTTTCAGGTACTCGGTTATTATGTTCTAATAATTAAATTCTTATTTTCTTATATAAGTAGGTTTATATTTTCTTTTCAATACATTTTAGAATTGTCTTGGAGCGCTGGATGGTAGCCATATTCCTGTAACTGTGCCTATGGAAACACGATCTAGATATCGTAATAGAAAATGTGGTATTTCAATCAATATGTTAGGCGCGTGTAGCCCGGACATGAAATTTACGTACGTGTTACCTGGATGGGAGGGTTCTGTATTTGATTCTCGAGTTCTGCGTGATGCCATCAATAGACAACATTGTTTACATATTCGGCACGGTAAATATAATTATAAATTAAAAATTTAACAAATTATTGTAACTTCTTCATGTGATGTGATTATTTTTTTATGGTATAGAAAAATATTACCTTGTAGATGCCGGGTTTACCAATGGACCAGGATTTTTAGCTCCATATAGAGGCACGCGATACCATCTCAATGAATGGAGTGGTAATACACCACAAAATTATAAAGAATTGTTTAATCTTTGACATTCTATTGCTAGGAATGCGATTGAACGATGTTTTGGAATTTTGAAAAAGCGATGGAATATATTGCGAACGCCTTCTTTTTTTGACATCAAAACACACGTACGGATAATCAATGCATGTTGTAACTCCACAATTATATAGAAATTGAAACGTGTTGTGATCCGATATTACAAGCTGAACATTTGAATTTGCTTAACTCGGTTGACGGTGAAATTTCAACGAACCAAGTAGAACAAGAACATAACAATGAAGAACGAATCACATGTGTTTAAGTTACTGACGAATGGACTACCTTTCGTGAGACACTGGCAAAAAATATGTTTGACGATTACCGAGCTAGGCGTAATTGATTGTTTATTATATGTTATGTATTGTGTTTGACTTTATTATGTCTTCTTATGTATTGTATTTGATTTTATTATGTCTTCTTATGTATTGTGTTTGACTTTATTATGTCTTACGTATCATTTGTGACTTTGATATGTTTAACATTCGGCTTTCATTTTAATGTATTTATTTATCATTTTATATCTTATGTTTATATTTATTTGAAGTTGTTACGAATAGAAATTGAAGGAGAATGGAAGGAACTAGCATGAAAGTTGGGAAAAACAAGCAAAAGAAAGTAGTTGATGACGAAAAGTTGGGAAATTATTTTTGTTGGACTATGAAATGGAAGGTGCTTTAGCAAATGTTCTAAGAGATGAGAGAATTATGGAAAATAAGGGAGACGGAAGATGGAAGACAAGTGTATTTAATTCGGCGTTTTCTATACTATCAGCTCAATTTAGACAAAATATTACTACGGACAATATAAAAAACCGAATAAAAATGTGGAAGAAGTATTATGCGGTAGTGAGTGACATGTTGTCTCAAAGTGGATTCAGTTGGAACGATTCAAAGAAAATGCTTGATATTGACAATGAGTCGGCATGGGTTGAATATGTTAAGGTAAATTTTCTTTTTTTTATTTATTTGAAGTCTCCCCCAAATTAATTTTTCACATTGCATGACATATTTCCCCCCCCCCTACTTGTAGTCTCATAAGGATGTGAAACAATTTCGTTGGAAAGTCATACCTAATTGGGATGACATAGTTGACTTGTGTGCAAAAGACTGAGCTACGGGAGAAGGTGCTGAAACTCCATTTGATGTAGATGATATCATGTCTATGGAGGATGCAATTGGTGATGACGACCATGTAGAATCTACTAATCACGGAACTAACAGTTCTAAACGAAGAAATCGTGAAAATTTAGCATAATCTGCTACATCTCCACCAAAGAAGAGAGGAGGAAAGAAGGATAAGACGGACGATGCAATTGTGAGGTTGGCTATTGCTGTAGAATCTTATTTTAAAATAAAGACCTTGACCCCCTCGACCCCCTCATCGAAATTTTCGAAAGTTTTTGAAGTTCTTACTGCGATTCCAGGGCTTGACACAGAAATCATTTGCCGTGCATTGAATTTGCTTCAAGAAGATGAGCAGAAGTTTGACACACTTAAAAGACTCCCGGACGAGTACAAAAAAACTTACCTCTTAAATTGTTTGCCCAAACAATAGATTTATGGGTTATATCTAATTGTAAACAAACTATGTTTAATTTTGGGGACAATATGTCTAATTGTGGACAACTATATTTAATTTTGGGGACAATATGTCTAATTGTGGACAACTATGTTTAATTTTGAGGACTATATTTCTTAACTTGTTTTTAAGTTGTTTTTTGGGGACAATATGTCTAATTGTGGACAACTATGTTCAATTTTGTTTTTGTGGACAATCGTGTGTAATTTAGATTTGGAAAACCTTTGTGTTGAATTTATTATTTTGAATTAATATTAGCATGCTGTTAAATATTTATATAAGCTTAAAAATCAATAAACATGTAAATTCTGTTTACAAATATTTTATCTATCTAAACAAGGGAATTGTAAATTACACGTTCAAATACTTCAGCTCAAACAGTTATCCAAACAAAGGATTTGTGAAATGAAGGGATTTCAAAATTCAGGATTTTGAAATCCCTTTATTTCATAAATCCCTTACCCAAACGCAACCTTATAATTGAAACAAAAATAAAAAATAAAAAATAAAAAATAAAATGATTTGCTTATGTTTAAATTTCAGAATTTTGTTGTAAAAATCTGAGAACAGAATAGAATAAATTTTCTCCTATTTTACTGATTTTGTTCGAATCATTTTGTTAACAGACTTAGGATATAGAAACACCAAACCCCACTTATGCCTCACTTGTTTAATGTTTATGTTCTCATAAAATTGAGAATACAAATAAACATATGGGGGAAAGTTGTTTATTCCGAGTTTTATATCTATGTTCCAGATTTTCTTGGAACAAAAACAGAAATATGGGAACAAAAACAGAAATTTTGGAACAAAAATAAAAACAGAAATTTGGGAACAAAAACAGAAATATAAGAACAAAAATTGAAATATGTTCTCAGATTTCTGTTTTTGTTTTTGTTCCTAGATTTCTGTTTTTGATTTGTTTCCAGATTTTTATTTTTGTTCCCAGATTTCTGTTTTCATTCCCATATTTCTGTTTTTGTTTTTGTTCACAGATTTCGTTCTCATATTTCTGTTTCCGTTCCATGTTTTCTGTGAACAGAAATATGAAAACAATACCACCATATTTTTGTTTCTGTTCCCAGAATTTTATTTTTTGTTGTGAAAAATACGAAAATAAAAGTATAGGTCTTTTTTCTTATATAATACCTCATTTAATTTGAAATTGATTAATTCCATGAGTTATGAGGTCAGTCATTATTTGGGAATGGGGATAAAAAATCAATCCCATCAATCAAATATAAGAATTGAATGGTTATTTTTAACTTCATTTCAATTTCAAGATGAATCTTATGTACCAAAGATGAATTTAGCTATATATCATAATAATTGTCTTCTTAGCACAAGACGTTTCGGAGAATCATCTTCAAACAGAGAAAGAATCGCAAAATTACAATAACACCACTTTATACCCCAAACTGTTTCCTTCAGTTGGACTTTTCACATGGCAACAATTCTATGAAGGTTTTGCATAGTTACTTAATTTGACCCCTTTGAATTTTATAAGTTTTAGTAGAAACAAAATTCAAAATCAAAATCAAAATCGTTAAACTTATACCAAATTCAAAATCAAAACCAAAATCAGTGGTGTTTTAGAAAATAGTGTTAAAACCGAACAGGTTAATTTTATACAAAATCAAAATCAAAATCGAAATCGCGAAAACCGTGAACTATTGTTTTTAATATATAAACAAAAGTACAACTAAAATACTAGAAAAAATTATAAAAATCTTAATCGTATAACATATTTATACATATTAGGATTCAAAATATAAATAAATGAAAAAAGTTGAGGATAAATATAATAAAAATATATCTAAAATTTTGGTTACACGGTTCGGTCATGCAGTTCAGTTTCGTAGTGTTTATCCCAAAATCAAAATCGTTTCATTTTTCAATTTCAAAAACAAAACCATAACCAAACTATTTAATCAGTTTTAAAACCGAATTGTTGAGTTCGATTTGATGTTACCTGTCGGTTCAGGTTGAATTGTCATCTCTACATTTTAGCATGGGAAGTGTTGCAACTAAAAGTTTATTAGGTTCTATGTGTAAATGGGTGTACAACCTTAGGGAGCATAACGTAATTTAGCAAAGAGATAGATTTACACAAATTAATACGGAGAGCAGTATCATAGACCAAATCGAGTCTCTGTACGATACGCGTCTCCCTCTCTCTCTAACCATTTGCAGAGGGAAGGTCGAAACTCAAAACTTGTCGGTCGTCCTCAATTTCAAGCACAGAACCAAATCTTTCTCCCTGTATTTATCACTCTCTCTCTATACGTGGTGATGAAATTTGGATCAGATCTATGGATTTTGGTGATCTCTTTCCCTGTGTAGATTCGCAAATGCTCCTCAGATCTCTCTCCTTCGTCTTATCCCTTCGTCCTCCCTCTTTCCTTTCTCTCTCTAACCCTATAGCATAACTGTGTTGAGCTATTCTATCTCCATTGTTTTGATTTTGAAGTCCTGGGGTTGGGATTTCTATTGGGATTGATGTCGGCGATGAAGAGCTCGGGCCGGTTCTTCACGATCGGCCTGGTAGCGGCTTGGTACTCGTCGAACATTGGGGTTCTTTTGCTCAACAAGTACTTGCTTAGCAACTATGGATTCAAATACCCGATCTTCCTCACTATGTGCCACATGACCGCTTGCTCTCTACTCAGCTACATCGCTATTGCCTGGATGAAGATTGTGCCTATGCAGACCATCCGATCTCGGGTCCAATTCCTGAAGATCGCGGCTCTGAGTTTCGTCTTTTGCGGGTCGGTGGTTAGTGGCAATGTTTCGCTTCGATATTTGCCTGTTTCCTTCAATCAGGCGATTGGGGCGACCACACCGTTCTTCACGGCCGTGTTTGCGTATTTGATAACTTTTAGGAGGGAGGCTTGGCTCACGTATCTCGCTCTCGTTCCGGTTGTGGCGGGGGTTGTCATTGCCAGCGGGGTATGCTTTTCTTCTCTTTTTCCTGTCTGCACAGTACAATTACATGCTTTTGTCTACTGAATTAAGGCAACAGATGAATTTTTTCCGTTTTTAATTTCCATAAAAATGAAATTCAAACACAATATAGATTGGGTTTCAGTCTGATTGAATTAGCTTTCATTTAACCATGAGAAGTTAAAATTGAAGCGTGAACCTTGTTCTCAAGTTCTCTTCCATTGTGGAGAGCCTCAAATTTTCAACTCTTGTTCATTTCCTTTTTCTTTGACTTGGGAAATCAGTACGTTTTAGTGAAATATGAAGGTTTGGTAATTGATCTTTTGACCACCATTTACTTGATGAGGTTGTCCATTCATTTAGTTGGTGGTCTTAAGTTCTGATGAAACATAGAGGACTTTGGCTGTGCCTCCTGCAATCTCTATGGGACTTTACAATTTGATTTTGAATACACTAGGTTATTTTTTGATATGTTTCATCTTGTCATATTAGGGTGAGCCAAGTTTCCATCTTTTTGGATTCATAATTTGCATTGCCGCAACAGCTGCAAGAGCACTCAAATCAGTACTTCAGGGGATTTTGCTATCATCTGAAGGGTAATATATTCTTTACCGTCCGGTGTTTTGCTTTCAATTCATTAAAACTGATATCCGAAATGATTACTGAGAAATGTTATTTTGTTTTCAGGGAAAAGCTTAATTCAATGAATCTCCTTTTGTACATGGCTCCAATAGCTGTTGTATTTTTACTTCCAGCGACACTATTTATGGAGGAAAATGTGGTTGGCATCACAATAGCACTTGCTAGAGATGATATCAGGATTGTCTGGTATCTGCTGTTCAATTCTGGGCTGGCTTACTTGGTAAATTTGACGAACTTTTTGGTGACTAAACACACAAGTGCTCTGACACTTCAGGTATGTCTCATTTTTCCATCCGAGATTCATTACCCTATCTATTCAATATGTTTGCAGTTGCATACAATTAGTATTTGAACAGAAGATATGAACAAGTTTTTTGATTAATAGGAGGAGAGAATGGGATTATACCTATTTGATGTAATTGTCCTACATGCTATGAAATATAAATTCTTCAGAAAACCCTAATGAACCCCTAATCCATTTGCATCTTACCAAAGTTTCACGGGATTCATGTATGAATCACCAAAAGATATCTTTGTTAATCCTTATACCATTTATCCCCCGAGTCCTTCTGATATCAAATGAATCCTGCTGAATTCTTCCGAAAAGGTTAAATATTAACATTCGGAAATGAATGACTATTATTGTTATGCCTTCTGATCTGATGGAATTCCTCAGAAGTTTGTTTTTCTCCCCTCTTGGTTCTTGAAATTTGTTTGACACTTCATGATTATGATGTGTCATATGCATTTTGTGTCTATATAATACAGTTAGACAATTCAACCCTTCAATCTTTTGTGTTTGTGTGTGAAAAGGCCTTTGAAAAGACAAACCCGCTTTTCTGACAATTCCATTTGTTCCATAATTTTTTTTTTCCTTCATGACAGACCGTGGAAAATGTTTGCAGCAAGTTATTGTCATCTATTTTACTTCTTTTCCTTTTTTTTTTTTTTTTTGCAAAGTTAGATTCTACATTATCTTGAGAAATAGGGAACATGAGGTTCTAGTCTTCGAGTTCTTAGTGGCAATTCTCTTACATCAACTGTTACAAAGTGAGAAGCAATGTGGATACCATGTAAGAGGAATAGATAATATAGCACCTGGCAATTAGACACCATGTTTTAGTTTTTGTCCAATAATGCTGCTAAACTTCCATAATATACATAAAAAAGTAGTTTGTATAACTAATTGGTGCAAGTGTGATGTGTTGCTTATGTAGTTCGTTCTACTTATTATCGGGGATTAAGTTCCTTACCTTTAAATTTGAATCCCTTGCAAATCATTTTTTCTGTTAATTTTTTAGTGTATAATTTATGAACGGAACGTCTACATTATAAATAGAAAAGTACATTTCGCTTCTCGTACTTTAAGCATATTGTACTTTAGCTGTTAACTTTTTTGTCCAAAGTTATTGATTGACAAAAATACACCTCACAACAGACAATAGTTCAATTTTATCTTTTTTATTTGGTTAAACTCAAAGTGAAAGTAGCAATTTATTTATTTATTTATTTTTATTTTTCTTGTTTTCCCCCCCTTCACATCCTCTCCTTAGGTCTTCAATCACACCCTTCTCCTTTTTCCTAATTCTTATAAATTAGAAATGTAAAACCCACCACCACCACATTCAACCATAAATCATCCCCAAACCAGTGGGCATCTAAAAAAAACTGCATATTTTTTCCAAAACAGAATCGCAAATCGAAAAACTAAATGTCAAATCATATCAACCAACTCAAAAACAAATTAAAATTGAAATTGCAACACTAAACCTGATTTGCAAGAAGATAGTTGAAATAAGAAATAAATAAAGAATTGAACACATATCTAGTGTTGAGAAGACGAAATTAAACGCCGATCTTGCTCATCTTCTGTTAGAGAGATGTCTTGCGAATTTCAAATCTGGTATGGTTGAGGTGGGTTTTTGTCGACAGGAGCAACAACAGAAGATGAACAAGACCAGAAAAAACAAGAAAAATAGTTTTTAGTTATCTTTTTTCCTTTTTTCAGTTTGTTCTGTATTTTAGGGGGAGAAAATACACTTTACCTTATGTACTTTTAAGTTTATTTTTCTCCCATGGGGTAATTTGGTCCATCAAAAAGCTAAAAAATCACTTCACTTGCACAGATGGTGCGCAAATATTGTCTAGTGTTAGTTTGTATGGAAAAGTGTACATTTTTATTAATAGTTGATGGGAGTTTCGGTAAAGCTTTTATGGTAGTATATGGGAATAAAATATGATACGCCTAACTTATACGTGGTTGAAGTGTAATCTTCTCTATAAAAATCAGAATCTTTTGAATGACAAATTAACATATTTACATCCCATGGTTGCTATCGTTTTTGATCTAACGGATAACAAATATGATTGGTAGTAGGGTGGGGGCCTACCCCGTCATTTTATCCTTGTATCAAAAATCATTTGTTTTCGATGAAAATCTTTATTTCTTTTGGCTATAATTTTCGTTTCACTGACAAACTTTGCCTGCTCTTGAAGGTGCTGGGAAATGCAAAAGGAGCTGTAGCCGTGGTGGTCTCAATTCTAATATTTAGAAATCCAGTCTCTGTGACTGGGATGTTTGGCTACACACTCACTGTCATTGGCGTTATTTTATACAGTGAAGCTAAGAAGCGTAGCAAGTGAAAGAAAAAAGATCAATTCACGGAAAAGCAACAAATTCCATATGAGGGAAGTTCAGATTATATACAGCAGTTGGGTTCTTGATTTTGCCCTCTAAATTCATTTTTTTGTGCCCAGAAACCGGTAAGAACACGTCTCCATCTGTATCAGCAAACACAATTAGATTAGCCAGAGTAGGGAAAAAATAATACGTCACTCATTATCCTCTCTATTATTGCTTACTCTGGGTTTTTGGCCTGTGATCTTCTGTATTTTATTCTTTTTTTTTAGGAAGGATTGTAGAGTTGGGTCAAAGTACATCAAAATTCTTCATTTTTGATTGATCAAATTGAAACCTATACATTTTTTTTTTTTTTTTGGTAGTATATCATGAATACAAGGTTGTCTGATCGTACTCTTGGAATGGTTATTGTGACTGGTTCTTGCGTTTCTGTAATTGTTTATTATTTTTCATGCAAAGGTTAAAGAAGAAAGAAAGCAAGAGTTGATGCTGACTATCAGTTGATAATAGTTCTCATTTTCATTTTCCCGAAATATATTTTTTTGGCATTTATTCTTTCCAAAAATAAAACAGAGCACATCAAAAGGCAAAATTGTTGAGGATTTTATTGTTTAACCCCTATTTAAGATTTTAAACAGTATGTTGTAATATAGTTTTATTTGAAAGCATTGATAGTGTATAATTTTTTAAAAAAAAATTGTGGATAGACATTTATATCCCAGTATATATAATGGTGAGTATATATAATGGTGAAATGTTAACGCTCACTCTCATTTTTTGTCCCCCCCCCTCTCTCTCTCTATTATCCGAAGATCTGCATTCATCACCACCATCAGCCTCTCTCTTTCTCTCTCCATTTTCCATTCTCCATTTTCCGAAGATCTTCATCCCTTTACTCTCATTTATCGTCATCTCTGCCGTTCGCTGTTATCGACGAAGGCGAAATCGCCACTGTCCGTTAGCCATCGCCGATGAAGACGAAATTGCCACCATCCTTTCGCCACCATCTGTACACCGATGCTGGACTTTTCAGATTTGGGAAAACCAGTCGCCACCTAGATCGATCATCTCTCTCTCTCTCTCTCTCTCTCTCTCTCTCAGATTTAGAAAATTCTAGATCTGGATTTTCGCTGCCGTGGAATTTGCCCCCATCATCATCGTTGCTTCGTCCTTTTTTGTTTGTAGCTACTTTTTGGTATTGCGTCGTCGTTCGTTGTCGCCTTTCGATGTTCGTTGTTGCCATTCGCCGTGAGTTTTGTTTTTTGTAAATATTCACAGCGGTGTTTGTTTTGATGAATGTTCATATGGTTTAGTGAAATATTCACACCGTTTGTGTCTCTAAAATTTTTTAGATCTGGAAAATTCCAGATCGAGAAACGCACTTCACCATTTCAGATATATTTTGAATTGTTGGTCTTTATTGATTTTGATGGTGTTTTTTTTTTTTTTTTTTCGTGAGTGGATAGTTACGTTAACGTCCACACATTAAACTTAAAATACAACATATTAATATTGATTCTTAATAAAATATTTGAGAATGTTTATACACTTGAACAACTAGAATGTTCACGAATCTTTATTCTCAATTTCAAGTTTTGAAGTAGACGAACATCACAGCAGACAAATACATTAACATCTATATCTACATACAAATGATACACAAATATTCGAGCAAATCATATGAACACGAACATTCACGCAAATCATATGAATGTCCATGTGTTGTTATATTTTATAGAATGACATTTTATGTAAATTAAAAAAAAAAAAAAAAAAAGCAATGGTTAAAGAACGGGACTTTTCTAAAAAATCTTTGGGGACCGAAAAGTTAATTAGAATAATTGGAGGTCTATTTTATATTTTTCCTATGGACTAAATAATAAAATTTTCAAAATCTTTTTTCATATCCTATTATACCTGCCTAGTAGGTTTTTAAATCCACCTCTTGAGTACAACTGATTTCCAACATGTTTTAGAACAAAACATTGAGGTTCAATAATGAACGAGGTTTCTGTACATTTTATTCCTTCTTGTAAATTTATACCAAAGATACATTGAAAATGAAAGACATTAGACCTTTATTTGGGGGCATTAAAAAGGGTAATTTTATGCCTTTTTTGGGAATTGAAATGTAGTGATTTAATAGTTTAATTGTATCATAATTTACAATATTTGAAATAACCTCTATAAAGGGGTAAGTCTATGTACATCTATTTCTTCTTTAACCTCACAATGGCAGGAGTCTTCGTATATTAGATTGTTATTTTACAATGATAGTTTCTGATAGGGATAAGATTCCCACCTGTTAACTCTCAGGGTATTAAGAGACATAGCGAATGGGTTCCAAATAATGGGATGACCGCTAAATCAATCGGCCCAATAAACCTCATAAAGAATAATTCAATCTCATAGAACCTCGCCCACCTAAATGACCCAAATTGCCCTACTGATTGTGTGGGTTGGCCAAGGAAGCAAGAAAACCAACTCCATCTTGATGATCAACCCACGATGGCCATCTTGAGCCAATTACTATAGTTTGGTAACATGGGTGAAGAAGGAATTTTTTAACAGCCAACTTTGACCACGATGTAAGAAATCAGGAGAATTAATAGGTATATACAGAAGAAAATTATGATGTTGATGAAATAAATTTTTTACATTCTCATAATATATTAACTTATTCTCTTACTGTAGAATCTTTAGCTAACATCACACTAGTCTCATTTTAAGTCTTTCGGTTGTTGGAATTTTTGGTTTGCAGGGAGTGGAGTTATTGTTTACATCATTTGGTGCCGTTTGTGAGAAACTAATAGGAAGTTCTTGCATAATTTATGCCGCAATTAGAAACTAGCAGAGACATGGTGTAACACGAAGCGAACGCTAGCCCTGGCAGTTGAGAACTAGATGCCGTTAACCCAACAAGTTAGGGTGCTGGTGGAAAAACAGTCAAAAGTGCCTTTGTAGGAAAATGGTGGTGATGAAGAGGCTAATTCTCCAGAATTGCGACAAAGACCCCCATGAACTACTCAAGGAAGTAAGAAGGACCCTCGTCACGGAAGTAAAAAGGTGGCAGAACCATCCGATAAAAGTACCATGTAAAGTGTAATTTAATAAAATAAAATGCATTTTTAATAACAAAAAATGACAAATTAGAATGAATATCTTCCGTTTTCATGCATCCCAACATTTATTCCTCTTATCCATCCACCGGATCAACTATAACTAACTGAATCAGCTCAACTGCTACGACTAAGATACGCCGAGCGCGCACTTCTCTTCCATGCTTCCCCCGCTAAACCCCTCAATGAACAGTTTCACACATCACCCAACTAACCGTTTACGTCTCTCTCGAGAACCTCATGACTCCTCTCTCTCTCCTCTTCCTCTCCTTTCTACTCGCCGGAACCGCCTCAGTTCTGGCCTCCGCCACCACCATCGGTGTCACCTACATCCCGTCTCCCAACCTCCCACCGCCGGAACGCGTGGCCACCACCCTCCATTCCCTCCACATCTCCGCCGTCCGCCTCCTCGACCCTTCTCCTTCCTTGGTCCGCGCTTTCTCCTACTCCAACATCTCTCTCTTCCTCTCCGTGCCCAACGCCCTCGTCCCCTCCTTCGCCGCCAACCGCTCCGCCTCCACCCTTTGGCTCCACGACAACGTCCTCCCCTTCTACCCCCGCGCCTGTGTCTCTATCATCTCCGTCGGCAACGACTTCATCTCCACCAACTCCTCCTCCGACCTACTCCTCCCTGCAATCCGCAACGTCCACCTATCCCTCGAGGACCTCGGCATCAAGAACGTCGCCGTCTCCACGACCTTCTCTTTCATCAACGTCATGACGACTTCATTTCCCCCCTCGGCCGCCCACTTCCACGATCCCATCGACGAGCTCATCATCAGACCCCTCCTCCAATTCTTGGAAGAGACCCACTCCTCCTTCTTGATCAATCTCTATCCCTACCAGATCTTCAAGCTCAGCTCGGAAATCCCGCTCGGATTCGCTCTGTTCGAAGACCACCCTTTCAATTTCCGCGACGACGTATCCACCGGGGTGCGGTACCGGAACATGTTCGACATGATGATGGACGCCGTCATCGCGGCGATGGCCGTTTCCGGACACGAGAATATCCCAGTGGTCGTGGCGGAGACGGGATGGCCAAGCTCTGGCGACCCGGAGGAGACCGACGTCTATGCAGAATCATATCTGAACGGGTTGATTTCACACCTGAGATCAGGGCAGGGGACGCCGCTGAGGAAAGAAGGGGTGGCCGAGACTTACATCTACGAACTGTTCGACGAAAATAACAACGGAACAGGGCAGCATTGGGGATTTCTGCATCCGAACACGACCCTCAAGTATCGGCTCAATTTCTCCAGTTCTGAGAGAATGAAAGGCGGCGGAAGTCTTCTGAAGACGGCAATTAAATTTCTGGTGATTGCTTGTTTGTTGATTCTCCAGTAGAAGATTGAATTCGGTTCAATCGGTATTATGTTGGTGAAATTTTGGTCGAATACTCCATTAGATAGAATGCTGGAATGTGTATACCAAATTAGTGCTTTGATAGAGTTTTAGGAGGGAAATTTGTATTGGTCACATATTTGATTCAAATCATTTGATTTTTAGTTGGATGAATTTGACAGGGGCTATTTCAGTATTGTTTAGGAGGAAACATACACTTTTCCTTGTTTACTAGACTTGGAAACTTATTTCCCCAAGTACCGCAATTGCAGAAAATACTATCTGAAATACTCTGCTTGAAGTTGCTATCCAAATAGTGCTTTGATCTTTGAAAACGTTTTTGGAGATAGCGTCTTCAAATGGTTAAACAATACCCATTCAGCAAATTGGTGAAGTGTTGGATTGGTTGCAAACGTTATATGAAATTGCGTCTTCACCAAAGAGGACACTATTTAGGATAGCGTTTTGACATGTTTCAAATAGTGTTTTCTGCAGTTGCTACCATCTTCGTCTTCTTCATTCCTCCTTCTTCCTTCGCTTCTTCTTCTTCTTCAACCAATTATTACCCTCCACGGCTCCTTGTTCATCATCAATGCATCCTTACTTCATTTTGTTAACATTTAAAGTTAGTAATTGTAGTTGATTGTGATGATATTATGTACATCTATTGTCGAGTTGGCTTGAATTGTGCTTAATTGTGTAAAATGGCCGAATTAGGGTTTATGGTTATTGTTTTTCGGAAATTGTAGGGTTTATATGAAATTGTGGTTTTTTTCTTTTTAATTGATTGTTAATAATGTACATTTATAATTAGATGTATGGTGAATTTGTTGCCATTTGTGTGTAATTTGCTAAAATTATTGAATTGTTGTATAAATATTTTTTTTTGAAAATTTTGGAGTTTTTATGCATTTGTGCCTTTTTCTCTTGATTGATTATTAGAAATGTATATTCATAGTTGTAGAAATTATAAATATATTCGATTTTGGTTCCTTTTATTGAATATTTGGTTACAAAAGTGGATTGTTGATGATGTTTTTGTAGTTTTTTTTTTTTTTTTTGGTTTTGTTGGAATATTGGGCATAATTAAAAAACAAATTAGTAAACAAATGCTTTGTTTGGAAGGATTAAGACCGCCTCTATTTTGTTTCAGTGTTATCTTATTTTAAAATCAAACTTGTTTATGTTGTATAGTTAAGATGAGGGAGTAGTTCTAAATATTTGGTTAAAAAAATAGACAACAATATATTAGAAGCATCATAACTTTGTTACATGTTCGACAAAGAAACTCTTTTATTTTAATTTAAATCCTCCAGCTTAAAATATACATATTAGCGACAAAAAACGAGGGTATACATTTAAGGGCATACATATTGAGGGCACACATTTTTTAGCTGGCAATAAGGACTTTGTAAATTTGGTTAAGTTAATAGTTTTGGTTAAACCACAAATTGTTTATGTGAAAAAAATTGGCATGAACTAATTTCCGGTATAATCTCATAGTGAAAAAAAAAAAAAGTATACAGATTCAAATAATCCGTGTTGAACTAAAAGTTTATTTAGATTCGATAGCATCGATATATACCTGGGAATGATTAAATGCTGGAAACAATGAATTTGCTCGACTGATCTGAATGTGAATGGAGTGCCTACAATGCAACTCTTAATAGAATTAATTAGTTAAAATGAACAATTTTATGTTTAATGTAGAATAGGCTCTTACTTTTGTTTATTTGTTTTATTTTTAAATGATTTCAATTGAGTTCATAATGGAGTTTGATTCATTGATTTGGCATTTACATCGATGGTTGATGCGGTTGAGGCGTCTCTGCTTTGTGAACCAGGTCCCACAAATCTGATTGTGTTGGCATTGTAGGCAAAGTATCAGTCTTTGCTGGTATGGCGAGACTAGACAATACCACGATAATTGTATCATTAAAGTAGTAGTAGTATTTTCTAATACTTGGCTAATTCAACAATAATTTGCATTGTTAAATTCATAGTACTAGAATGTTGTCTAATAATTAGCCAATACATTTAAGGACACTGGGTGCTTCAATCCATCTTGTATTATTACATTCAAGCCTTCTAGTTGTAAAAAAATATTTCAATAAAAAAATATTTCAATCTTAAATAATAATAAAAGATATTCTTGATATTATTCTTGTAATTATATAATTATCACTGTAAACATTAATGTTGAACAATATGTTCGACTATTTAATATGATTAAATAAAAGGAGACCAAAGACATTTGGTAACTCAATATTCTAAATTATTCGTTGTCGACATTGAATTGTTAAAAAATATTTTCAACAATCTAAGCTAGCTTGATCCTATGTTCTCTTTTTTAGAATGGTGAGTCTCAATCCATTAGTATGAGATACAGAGACATCTATAAGGGAACTTACTAAGAGTATTAAGAGATTGAACGTGATCATTTTTAATATCCTATATGGTAGTTTTGCTCGAGTTAAAATAGGATATCTGAGGTATAATTGTATTCCGTGAATTTTCGTACTTGAGATATTGTATATCACATGTATGAGTTGCTATACTTTGATAATACTAAGTGTTATTATCTAACCACCAGCCTTTAAATGCATTCATTTGGTATAGTGAAACATACATGTAAATATACGAATATGAAAGAAGAGATCTATTACTCTTAGAAAAAGAAATGTGATCCATGTGATTTAATTTCATATAATGTTGAATGTAAACTCTATGGTTAATCTTGTAATCATACATTTAAGACTTGTATCTATAAAATGTTTCAATATCAAGTATTAATAAAATGAAATTTTTAATATTATTCTTGGAACTATATCATTATCGTTGTAGACTTTGAATGTTGAGTAGAATATTCAACTATTTAATATGTGACCAAAGACATTTGGTAACTCGATGTTCTAAATTGTTCCTAATCGGTAATGGATTGTTGAACAGGGTCTTGAACAATCCAAACTAGTTTGATCCAATGTTTTCTCTTTGAGAATGATGAGTCTCAATCTATTAGTATGATATACTGAAACATCTGAAAGGGAACTTACTAAGTAGTAGTAAGAGACTGAACGTGATCATCCTTGACATCCTATATTGTAGTTTTGCTTGAGTCAAAATAGTATGTATGAGGTGTAATGTATTTCGTGAATTAGTACATGTAATATACAATACTGTAACAGGTTCATTGAATTCATTGATAATATCACATGTATTGTATATTACTACTTGACACATGGTGCGATGTAGTTGTACTTGAAGTATTGTATATTACATATATGGGTTATTATATTTTGATAATTTTGAGTGTTGTTCTGTAACCATGGGCCTTCAAAGGTATTCATTGAGTATAGTAGAACATACATAGTAATATACGAATACAGAAGAAGGGATGTATCATCCTTAGTAAAAAGGACGTGACTTATGTGATTCGATTAAATATAATTCACTCAAACCTTTGTCATGAGAAGTGTGATAATTGGGATGAGATTCCAATCAGGTATCACAAGGAATTATAGTCTCAATCAAATACATATTATTGGATTGTGATTTTATGAGTTAACCATATCTTGTTGGTTTTTTCGGGTACACAGGTAGAAAGATCGTGGAATACACATATCAAACCTGAGGGGGGTTTTCTTGATTAAATTCCTGCCAGCTAGATATGGATGTGATAAATGGTTAGACATGACTCATAGTTCCAGAAAAAATGCCTTAAGGTAAAAATCGTTTTCTTCTGGAATGGAAAATTCAAAATTGTTCTAATTTTTGTTAGTTAATCATTAGTAAATTAAATAATAATTCATTAATTAATTATTTGCACCATCCACCTTTGGATACGGACATAATAGGTCACACACAAATAGGGAATGAAGAGCATCAAATCACGCCTCGAGAACTACCGACTTTGAGGCTGAAGCACCGAAAGAGGTATAAAGTTTAAATGTGATTTATATATATATATATATATAATGTTAATACCAATAGATTTGGATTTAAGGAACCCTACTGATTGAATGGATTCAATATTTTTGGTATTATGCTATGTAAATCTCTAGATTTTAATATTCGGTTCCTTAAGCTGTTAAGCTCAATCTTGTAGACCGAGCTCTAATACCAATTGTTGGTCTATATGTGACATAAGAGTTGGGTAAATTGGGTCTTTGAACTTTTTTCTTCTTTTTTTAATTCTTTTTCACAAAATACTGGACATTTTTGTTTAGAGTAGTTAGTATTAAAAGGATAAGAAACAATAAGTCTACTTTACAAATTATTTATTTAGTTGAGATGAATGTAATTTACTTAAAAATATATAAGTAGTGGTGTATCAAGTAAGTAATCACAATTACAATCACAATTTACACAATAATAATAGTTGAAAATGTAGACCCTAGATGTTTTAATAAATCAATTAACATTAATGTTTTGAGGAAATAATGAGTTTTTGAGTATTTCAAATTTTAGTTCCTCTAAGCAAATGAGGAAAAGAATGATTTTCAAGAAGATATCTAAGAAAGATCAAGATGATTTCAATGAAGATATTGAAGATTTGTTCAAGCAGAAAGATTTGTTTTTGTATTTCTAGGTAAATCTTTTCCAATTAGGATCACATATGACACTTAAAATTAATTTGGAATAATAGAAATATGGTAAAAAGGGATAAATTTAAGTGTCCAAATGATTTTCCAAAAAGGTTCGATTAAGATAGTATTTGATAAAGTCAAAATTGTGTTTTTTCGCCCTGAACAATTGACCAACAAAAGGAGCGGTTGATTGAATGATTCAGGATAGTGGTTGTTGACCCTAGATGTTTTGATGGACAATTGAACTTTGATATTTAATGGAACTAATGTGTTTATTGAGTGATTTTAGATTAAGAGTTCCATTTGTTCAAACGAGAAAAAGATTGAATCGAAAAAGATATTAGTCGTTGAAGGTTATTTTGAGCATTGAATTTTTATTTTTTTTGCATTCTTAGGTAAAACTCATTACTCTTATACTTTTAATGCAATCCAATTAGGATCATGTACGGCACTTAAAATGAGTAATCTTATGTGTGTTATTGTCAGAATTGATAAAATCTAGATCCTAATTGATTTTTATAAAGTGTTAAAATCATGAAAATATTTTTTATGAAGTGTTAAATTAAAAAAATATTTTAAGATGAGAAGTTTTTGGTCGATTTGGTCAACTGATGAAAATAGTCGGTCGACTAATATAAATAGGAGAAAGCTACTAGTCAATTCAGTCAACCGATGAAGATGGTCAGTCGACTAAAAAAAACAATGCGTTGAAAGAAATTGGAGAAGAAGCAACTGACCGAATCGGTCAACCGACCAAGGAGGAGGTTGACCGACAGTTACTCAGAACAGTTAGAAATTAGATCGTTGGAATTGGCAAGTCAAACGAATTTTGGGCAGTTGACCAACATTGGAAAATTCAATCAACTCGATTGTTTCGATTTTCATGATCTTTTAACCAAATCGTATGGTTTTGAACTTTAAAAAATCAAATTTTTTAGGAGACTTGAGTGGGGTTTGAATATACACATATTATTAAGATCCTATTAAATTGGTCCTAATATTAAATGATTCTTTTAGTTGAATGGATAAAATTGTTTTCTATATTTAAGTATTTTGAATCAAAGAAATTTTGGGGATCAAATTGAGATTTTGTAAGAGTATATTTAAACGAAATATTTCTATTTTGTAAGTATATTATATATGAGGTCTTAAAGTGCTATTTGAGGTCTTATGTTTTGAAAAATAGTCGTTATAAGCATGATTTGAAATCTATTTAATAAGACATACGTTTTCAACTTTAATTAATCAAGAACAATCAATATTTGCTTAATAGAGATAGTGGTTTTGCTGAAATATATCTAAGAGAGTGATTTTGAAAGTATTTTTGATTGAAGCGCGCAAAAGTTTTTCATCACCGATTTTTGTACTACACTGGGCTATCTTATCTGTTTTTAAGAAATCCCGATGAAATATTTTCAAGATAATTTATGTGCGTATCTTATATGATCTAATTTATTACTTTGAATATTTGTGTAAAAATTGTTTTCTATTTTGAAAATCTTGCATATCTTTAGAAACGATTTTTGCTTGCGAAATCTATTAAATATTATTTGTGCTTTAATAGAGATAAATCAGATTATTTTCTCACGTAGTTCTATTATTTAAAATTCGAGATATTAATTGAGTATAACTATTTTGAGGTGGTAGAAGTTGATGAGGGAAGAAACTTGTGAGTATTTTGTATTTGTGAGTGAGAATGGATTAGACATATTTGGAACGGTATTGAATCATGATAGTTAGTTTTGATCTTTACCCTATGAAAATGATTAGACTTTGATTATTCCTATAATAGAATTATATTAGTTTTTAGCCTGGTAAAAAGATAGAGTTATTTATGAGCTTGTGGAAAGGGAAAAGTGTAAAGTGTAAATGTTAGATTCTAAGCCTATGAAAAGAATTAGGTTAGTCCTGAACCTGTAAAACAAATTGTAAACGTTTGGTTCCAACATGTGAAAGGAATCAGAGATTAGTGGATTTGCAAAATCCTTATGGAGCTCGGGGGACTGGATGTAGGTAAGAGTCGTTTGCCGAATTAGGATAAATCGTTGTGTGTTGCTCATCTATTTCTATTATTTGGTTATGCACTTAATTAAATACATTTTCACTGTAATATAAGATAATAATCAATTAGAAAAATTTATAATTTTTGAATTTAATAATTTAATTGTTTAATTTTTTATCACTACCCATTTCACCCCCTATTGGGTAGATTTGTGGGCCAACAGTGGTTTTTAGGGTTTCTAGCTAAATGGTTGACGGCACAAATGAATGCTTGATTCGGGTTCTAAACGGTTGAGTAACCGGTCCACTATCTTAGGGTTCAACAGTTCGAAAACTATACGTTGGAGGTTAAGTGGTCGACCACTTGTGAAGCTGGTCGATCGAATATGTAAAAATCAGATCTTTGACCAAAATATTTTTAAAAGATATCCTACCCATTTTTCTTGCATTTAAATGTTTCTATATTATATTTAAATGGATTTTGACTAGTTTTTAAAGATACATCTTATATTTCGAAGATCTTATGATTTAGTTCATGTATTATTTGATTATGTGTTTTTTACTAGAAAAATTTCTTTCTATCTTTTTGGAATTTGAATAAAAATCTTTTTGGGACTAAATCATGAGTTTTAAAAGTTCATTTCTTGGTAAAATATTACTGATTCAAAATGTTTTGATATATGCAGTCTCTATATACTATTTTTGGGCATTATCTTTAAAAAACTAGCTATTATAGCCATAATTATATATAGACCGGCAAATTTAATATATGATAACCAAGAAAATCATCAAGAATATATATAATTTTAGAGTTTTTAAAGAGGGATCATATGCTATTCTGAAATATTTTTGAGAGAAAGTTTTGGAAAATATTATTCATCAAAGAAAGTATTATTTTCACTAATATCGGGTTTGAGTCTTACGCTTGACTGCTTAAGAAAATCTCGGTGAGATTGTACTTGTTTATTTGCTCAAATTACTATGCTTTACTTGATTAATATTTGTTGGTTGAGCTTGTTATGTTTTTCATCGAAAAATCGCTTTCATTACTAAATATGCTGAAAATCTCGTGAAACGATTTTTCCTAAAAATCTGATTTCTATAATCTACGTGCTTTCATTGTTTATCATCATATTTTCATTCTCACATATATTTATAACACGTAGTATCGAGCCATTAATTGATTATATTATGATTTGAAGTGGTAGAAGCTCATGTTAGAAGAAGCTGTAATTTTTTGTATTTATGTGTTGTAGCTTAGGCCTAAATATATCTAGTCTAAGTGAAGGTGGATTAGGCATAAAGGTATCTTTCCTAATCGAGGATTAATCTTCATCTTGGGAAAAAAATTGGGTTAGTCTTTAACTTGAAAAAAAGATAGGTTTAATTATGAGTTTGTAAAATAATTAGGTTGATCTTGCACTTGTAAAAAAGATTGTCAAGGTTTGGTTTCTACCAGGAAAAAGGATTAAGAGTTATTGGATTGCGAAATCCATGCATAAGTTCAAGTGACTGGACATAGGAAATGGTAGCTTACTAGTGGCGGAATATTACGTCGCCACATTCACAACAAGTGTACGGGTCAAGTTTTAGTATATATGGGAAAGAGTAGGGGTTGTCGTACCCACATGGATTGGTTGAGATTATTATCGAGTACCGCGATAGTTATAACCTAACCTTATTTAGGCGACATAAATTGAGTTTATAATTAAATAATACTAATACTAAGTTAATTAAACTAATTAACTATAATACTATATTGAGATGTTTAGGGAAAAAGATTATCTAAGGATTAACTTTGTTTACAAAAACGTGTTTGGTCACATTTAGTTTACAATAACAGCGTTCAACTTATCTGACAATCTCTATACCGTAAACTCACTCACCACCTCTCCCGAGTGTAAGACAAGTGAATATGTGACTTCGCGTCAACGAAGAAGTCCCTCTCAATGTCTTAACGACACTAGGTCACATGAGTTTTGCCCCAACGTCATTAATTGTACACTTTATAACTCTCTCCCGGGTTATTAGATTGTCACGTTGTATTTACCCTAATCCAAATTCGGGGTTACCTCTCCCTAGTGTGAAACCCTGTATTCTCTAATTATATAAATAATCATAATATCAAAGAATAACAGTAAATACAATCGAAATAGTGAGGAACAACCATTAAAGAAACACAATTCAAACAACGATTTTATAAATATTATTAATTCCTAGACAAAATCTGTTTAGCTCATGGCCATAAACATTTATACAATGAGAAACGAGCTAAACATGCTCAACAAACTACCGAAGTTAAGAAAATAAAAAGAGAAACGGAAGAACTTAGTCGTAGTCTGAAGATTTGCCGTTAAAATCGTTCAACGATCGCTTCTCTTTCTTCGCAATGTATTTGTCTCCTTCGGAATTGTTGAGCACTCCCCAAAACACTCTTTAAAATATCCTAAGACCTTAAGGGTCTCTAATAGCTGGGGGGAGAAAGGAAGAGAGGAAATGAGTTTAAATATGAAGCAAAATATCTAAATAAATATCTAACAGCTGTGTAGAGTGATCGTCGTGGCAATGGGTTTCCCCACCATGGCGATGAGTATGTCGGCTGGGTCACGGCCTCGACGGTGGACACGGAGGTAGGATCAGAGACCTCTCTATTATTTCATCGCCGCAGTGGTGAATTTCACCGCTGCAGCGGTGGATTTTTAGCAAGTTTTAGGCCTTCTCTGCATATTGACGGCCTCGGCGATGGGCTTTAAGCTCGACCTCAATAAACAACTAGGGGACAGAATCATCATCGGGTAATGGCCCAGATTAAGTCAAATCTCAACACAAAACAACAACTGACCTAAACAAACTAATCCTAAACAAACATGCATACATAAAAAACAATAAAACATACTACACATCACTACCAAACTTAAATCAGAAAGTGTCCTCAGTGACCCAATCATCAATCTCAACATATAAAATTAAAGCATTGTAATGAAGGGGGTTCAGAACACGTACCTGGGAGGCGAGAGAATCTCGCCTCCGAATCAAGTTGGCTGTGATGAATTTATTTTATTTTTGACCTTGGGTTATCTCCCAAGAAACGCGTGGTTTATTGTCCTCGGCCTAACATGGATAACAGCTCGTTAAAGAACAGCTTCCGCTCATCGTAAGTATCGTACACAACGTATGGGTCTTGGTTTAATACGCCCTCAAGACTGGCGATATTTGGCATTTTTCGGCTCGAACTTTCAACAACACTTCTCACCGGCTCGTGTGCTTGGTGGGCATGAAAGAACATTGGCAATGGCGGTGAAGGACAAGTAAGCCACATCGGATCATCGTAGATGTGATCATTTTGGATAAGTGGTGGAATCATGATTTGGATCTCCAATGGTGACGAATCATAATCGTCGATCCATGCTTGGGTTCCCTGCTCATTCGAATAAGCATAGTTGAACTCTCTCAAACTCATTCCGTTAATTTCTGGCTCCTCGTGGTGGCTTTCAATGAATGTGGCATTTATGTCTCTTAGTGCTACCACATCTAACTCAGCCTCAATCAAGCAGATTAGCTGACCGATTTGCGTCTAAAGAGATGTTACGATCATATCGATTTCAATGCAAATCGTCTCAATGTTGTCAATACGATCTTCATGCTCATTGACCCGGTCATTTGTCTCCCTCCAAAACGCTTGAGTCTCCCCAATAAAATCAATGAATATTTCCTCCAGGGTGGGAGAAGACTCAACATATTGGTCCGGTGTGTCGATCCATGGCACCGAAATGTTGAAACTATCCCCCAAACTTTAATAACTTGGTGAATAATTCCAATATTGAAAATCGAACTCGGCCATATCTTCCAACAATCGATAGGCTTTGTCCACGGTTAATTAATATTGGTCGAAAGAGGTGGTACTATTTCCTCCTTCAACCTAATTTCTGGTAGCGGCTAGTAACCCATCGAGGAAATTCAGTAGTTGACACTTTCTCGGGAAACGATTGTGTGGAAATCAGAGTAGCAAATCCTTGATTCGATCCCAAGCACTATAAAACGGCTCAAAATCCCCTTGAAAGAAATGCAAAAGTAACTGTTGATCTAATATCTTCAAGTACCCTGCAAAAAAAACAAAAACAAAACTACAAAGAAAAAATTATAAACAAAAGAAATGCCTAAATTAAAATTAGGTCATTTACTCACAATATCAACAATAATCTAAAACACAATCCCTGACAATGGTGCTAAAAACTTGGTGGCGAAATATTACGTCACCACTTTCACCGCAAGTGTATGAGTCAAATTTTAGTGTAGATGGGAAAGAGTAAGGATTGTTGTATCCACAGGGATTGGTTGAGATTATTATCGAGTACCGCAATTGTCATAACTTAACTTTATTTACGCAATATAAATTGAGTTTATAATTAATTAATATTAATACTAAGTTAATTAAACTAATTAACTATAATACTATATTGAGATGTTTAGGGGAAAAGATTATATAGGGATTAACTTTGTTTACAAAAACGTGTTTGCTCTCATTTAGTTTACAATAATGACATTCGACCTATCCGACAATCTTTGTATTATAAACTTACTCGTCACCTCTCTCGAGTATAAGACAAGTGAATATGTGATTTCGCATCAATGAAGAAGTCCCTCTCAATGTCTTAACGACACTAGGTCACATAAGTATTGCCTCAACATCATTGATTGCATACTTTCTAACTCTCTCTCAGGTTATTAGATCGTCGCGTTGTGTTTATCCTAGTCCGAATTCGAGGTTATCTCTCCCGAGTGTCAAACTCTATATTCTATAATTATCTAAACATGCATAATATCAAAGAATAACGGTAAACACAATCGAAATATCGAAGAACAACCATTAACGAAACACAACTTAAACAAATAACGATTTTATAAATATTATTAATCCCTAACTAAAATCCGTTTAGCTCATGGCCATAACCATTTATACAATGAGAAACGAGCTAAACATGCTCAACAAACTGAAGTTAAGAAAATAAAGAGAGAAACGGAAGAACTTAGTCGTAGTCTGAAGATTTGTCGCTAAAACCGTTCAACGATTGTTTCTCATTCTTCGCGACGTATTCGTCTCCTTCGGAATTGTTGAACACTCCCCAAAACACTCTCTAAAATATCCCAAGACCTTAGGGGTCTCTAATGGCCGGGGAGGGGGGAGGAGAAAGGAAGAGAAAAGAAGAGCTTAAATAGGGAGCAAAATATCTAATAGCTGTACAGAGTGACTGCCACTGCAGTGGGTTTCACCGCCGCGGTGGTGAGTATGTCGGCTGGGTCACACCCTTAGCAGTGGACACAGCGGTGAGATCAGAGACCTATATGTTGTTTAACCATCGCGGCAGTGGATCTCAACGCTGCTGCAGTAGGTTTTTAGTAAGTTTTAGGCCTTCTCTGCATATTGACCGCCGCAACAGTTGTCTAGACACCGCGGTGATGGGCTGCAGTTATGAATTTTGCCCTTATGCTTGTTTTCCCACCGTTCTTGATCCGATTTGATCGTTTATAATCCATTTTTGTACATTTTTACTTCATACACCTGATTTATACAAAAAATACATAAAAATGTATTAAAATGTAATAAAACGTAATAAACGTACTCGAAAACTAATAATTTTGATTTGAAAATAGATAGGTAAATTACACCTATCACTTACTGAATGAGAATAAATCTGTGAGTCAAACTTCCCTATCCTTATCTGTTTGGTTGTATACTTAGATAAATACGTTTTTGCTTAAACTCAAGATAACAACCGGTTAGAAAAATTGATAATTTAATTTATTGGTAAACTATTTGTTTAAAATTTTTAACTACCCAATTCAATCTCCTACCAGGTAGATCTATGGGCTAAGAGAATAATCATAAGATTAACTGCAAAGTCAAAAATATATGATAGGGGTAAACAAATCAAGTAATCACATTACATCAAAAATTTATAGTAGTTCGACAAGGGTCAACTTGCTTATGTTTACTCCTCTGAGCTCTTATGGAGAATTCTAATCTACTATATCTTGATACCCTTCACAGGTAAAGATCAAACCGTTACACTTACAAAGAGTACCTCTCTTAGATTTTCTTATCCGCTTTCCTAGGCAAAGATTACGTCCCTACTACCAAGGTTCATTTATTTGGATTTCTAATCTTGTTCCCCATGTAGAGATTAAGCCCCATTCACTATTACAAACTCACAAAATTACAAGTCTCAACAAGTGCAATCAACCACACTCAAACAATTATTATGTATTTAAATTTATTCCGTTCTTTCCTAGATTTTCCTATTTGTCCGGCACACTAGCATATCAGGTAATCTTTTTACTTATAATTGGTGTCGATCTATTACTTGAAACATAATTAGAGTGCAACTTTGGTCTCCAAACTAGTTTTGATCCACTTTGATTAGTATGTGACATGCGTAAATAATTGAACCATCTTTTGTTGTGACCAAATTTACCATAGGGGTAGTATTTAAAACTTTTGTTTGGATTATAATGACCATATACTAAATATCTATTGTGAGGTACAACATAACCAATTTTTCGAACAGGTGCGAGATATTGACAATGATATGAGGAAGTCACTCTAGAGTCATTCGTTTAATAAATCGTTTTTTGAGAATCTTTGAATTTGTCAACAACTAATTTGAGTTCAAGGTTTGTCTTTTCAAGAGTGCATTCCAGAACACCTATTTTTACTTTAAGACCAAAGTTTTTAGCATTGACAAACTCAAAATCATTCTTTAAAATTTATAATTATTTTCGATCGAATATATTTTCATTCATTCTCTATTGAGATCAATCTAAAATTCTCTAATTCAATATTTAAATCTTCTTTTTGTTTATCAAGAATTCTCAAACTTGCAATATCTTGTTGAAGATTTTCAACATTAATTTTTAGAAACATATTTTTTTCCTCAAGAAGCTCAATTTTATCAATTAGATTATTGGTCTCGAGAAATGCATTTGAAAATTCTTCCAACTCAAAATATCATTCCAAATCAGTCTTTTTTCGAGCCAAAATAGTACCAAATTTCTTATTCTCAAGAAAACAATTTTCTTGTTAAATTTTAAATTTTTTTTTGCAAACGAATTTGTGAGAACAATTAGTTTTTCAATAAACTTGTAACTGACCTCTACTTTATCATCAATATCATTACTATTGATTGAACACAAGTTATTTGACATATCAGAACAAAAGAATGATCCACTATTAATCTTATATATACATAAGAGATCATCTATAATGTGCGCTATGTGATCGTTTTATCTAAAATATTAGCTTATTCAACTAACTTAGCTTTGATACCAATTGTTGGCCCAAAATTCTACCTAAAGAGGGTAAATTGGGTAGTTTTTGAAATTTAATCAAATAATCAATTCCTAGTCAATTCTATTTGATTAAGCACTGAAGCATTATTTTTAGGCTCACACAAATAGATAGAAATAGAGATAGTTAACAACATAAATTCTACAGTAGTTTGGCAAACAACTCTTGCCTAAGTCCACTTCTATAAGCTCTCGTAGGGAATTAATCTACTAAATTCTGATTATCTTTCTAGGTGAGAATCAAACCCGTACAATCTCATTTGAGTAAGTCCCTATATACTCAAACAAACTCTCAATCAGACTAGGTACGTTTAGGTTTGAGCTACAACTTCACAAAAATATAAAGGATTTCTTTTTGTTTCGCACAATAAGTTTCTACAAACACTTATATATATATATATATATATATATACATATATAAAGTTCACAATTCAATCTGATCTAGGTGATAGAAGTGTGTACAATTCACAAAATAATCAATTTAAGTAACCGTGTAATACAAATATAGATTTAAGCACAATAGAATACAAAATCAAATATACCAGATATTTCAAATCTTATTAACTTTGAAATTAATTATCAAAATAAAGATCAAGGAATTTTTCAAGAAAAAGTGATTTTCTCAAATTCAAAGTTTGATTTCAAGAATATGATCAGGACCTATTCACAATAAGATTTCAAATAACCCTATTATTGATCACAAATATATATCATAGAGAGATAAAAATTTAAATCAAAATAATCTCACTGAATTCCAATAGAACGTTTGGATCAAAGGCTCAGAATATTGTTTTACAGATTTCACAAGAGTTAAATGCATTTCTCACTAAATTTCAAAAATTCTTTCATTTTCTATTTGAATATTTGAATTTCTTATTTTCTCTCTTTAAAAAATGTATCTTTTGAAAATTCTCAAAATCTGATATGAATAATGCCAAAACAAAACTTTTAAAAATAGGCTCATTCTTGAAAGATCTCCAACAACTATATTAGGTGTAAAATTCCTAAAATCTATCCCTTAAACTCTAATCCCTTTGACTCTATGATTTTCAGCATTTTTACAATGAATCTATCCATTTATAAGTCCAGGTACAAGTCACGAAACACGAAGTAATAAAATTTGAAGACTGAATGAATTTCTGATAAAACTCTCAGTTTTAATAATGTTGCTCATAACAAACCTTTTTCAAAATATTTCTAATCGATTAAAATTGTTGAAATATAATTTGGATCATCAACACATAACTCCTCAACTACCTTTCATTAATGTACCAACCACCCTTCATTAATCTCCTCAACTACTTTTATTTATTGTTCCATAGATTATGTATGTATATGTAATTGATTAATATGAAATGATAAAGTAATATATTTTTCCCTCTTCAACATATTTCTCTTTTATTCTTATATCCTTTATGGTATCAGAGCCATTATTATTTTTTTCCCACCCAAATCTTGCCAACCACCACCACCAGTTGCTGTAGATCACATACTGACAACCTTGAAACTAGATCGCAAGGCTTCTTATTTTTTGCCACTCCGTCTGCTTACAAAACCCTACTCACTCTCACGAAGTCTAACCACGATACCCAAATCCACAGTCGCCGACATATCAGGAAACGGTAATCATCAGGAACCACCATCGCAAACCTACGCAACCCTAGCTGACAATAACAACCACAATTGCGAAACCTGAAACCTATCTCACCCAACACCGTCGTCGCTCCACCACCACTATTCGATCGCATCCCTAGCAACTGCCGAAACTACTACACCACCACCAAGTTCTATGTTTTCTTCTTGTGGAGGTTGCAGAGAAGCCTTCATTATAAAATAGAGGAAATAGAGGTCCACTTACTCTTTCTGTCTTTAGCTAGCGAAAACAATTTTATTATTTCACCTTTCACTTTTCACCTAACGTTCCCTTTCTCTTTTATTAAAAGAAGTCAACTTCCTTCTAAAAACAAGTGCCTCAATACCTCTATTATTTCACCTACTACCTTACATTTCTTCCACCTTTTCAACACTTGTAGCCCCATTTGTTTAAAAATTTTCTTTCAAAATTTGTTTCGGCGAGAAAGGTTAGAAAAAAAACAAAAAACTATAGCCCCATGTCTTTGAAAAAGAAACCAACATCATCATCAATTGAGCCTCGATTCGCAATTCAACTTCACCAACTCTGTGAACCAGATCATGTTGAGCTTGGTTTCACAAACTTAACTTCAGTAGTTTACAGATAATTTGTCATTTGTAAATCTCCGTTGCTCGTCACCGTTTTTCCCCATTCGTTGGTATTTTGGATGTATTAAATACACATCCATTTCTTTTCTTTATTATCTTTAGCATCTATCCGATTGTTTTACTGCTACAATCTTGTCTCATTGTACCTATGGTAGCCGAAAAAAAAGATATTATTATTAGTCGGGTAGATCCACTATCAGTCCATCCAGATCTTTCCCAAGTTCAGGCCCAAATTGCTCACCTTCAGGTTTAGTTCACCAGTCTGGCATTGTCTTTCGACTCCACGGCTATTCTTGCCTCAGGTACTCCTACTGCACTTCATGGAAAGTCTGGTCGTCCCACTTGGATTTTGCATTCCAGGGCTAATAATCACATGACTGGTGAGCTTTCTACATTTACTTCCCCTGTCTCCTTTGTCAATCAATTTGTGTGCGTCGCAGATGGTACTTCTATCCCTATTCGTTGCTAAGGATATACATATTTGTCCCCCGATATCACTCTTTATTATGTTTACTATGTCAATTTTTCTTATAATTTTCTATCTATTAGTTGCCTTGCTAAGAGCTTTAACTGTGTCGTTGTTTTCTTACCTGGTCATTGCTTCTTGCAGGACTTGACTTCGAGGAAGATTGTTAGCAGGGGATATTAACACGATGGTCTCTATTACTTTGGGAATCCTTCATCTGCACCCATACCACATTCTAGTGTGCACGTCTGTACATTACTTGTTTTTTATTCTCTCCTATCTGTTCGTTAAAAATCTAGACTTGTGGCATGCACATCTAGGATATGCGAATTTTCAGTATCTTTGTTGGTTGCTTCTCTCTATTAGGAAAGCTTGCAAGGACTTTAAATTTCAATGTGTGGTTTGTGAACTGTCTAAACACACACGCACCTCTTACATTCCTCGCATGCACCGTGCATCCTAAACCTTTGATCTTATCCACTCTGATATTTGGGGGCCCTCTCCTATTACTGCTATTTCCAAACACCGTTACTATGTTACTTTTATAGATGATTATAGCCGATGCACTTAGGTTTATCTGATGAAACACAAATCAGAAGTCTACACTCAGTTTACCCACTTTCTTCAAATGATAAAAACCCAGTAGAAAATAGTTGTGTTCAATATCCAGTTTGATAACGGAAATAAATACTTATCTGATGACTTTCGAGTCGAGCTTAATAAACTAATTATCCTTTAGCAATTTACCTGTCCCTATACTCCTAAACATAATGGTGTGGCGAAACTTAAGAATCATCACCTCATGTCTGTAGTTCATTGTCTCTTATCGGGAATGAATGTTTCGAAATCTTACTAGCACATGGAAGTTCTTACTACTTCCTATCTCATTAATCGTACCCCGAGTCGTGTTCTTATAGGAAAAACCTCTTTTTTCACATGTTGCAACCCACTCGCACCCTGTTTCTTTTCTTACCACGTGTCTTTGGTTCTACGTGTTTTGTCTAGAATAGGAGCCCTACTAGAACCAAGTTAGATGATAAATATATTAGGTGTATCTTTCTCGGCTATTCCATCATGTCTAAAGGATAAAGGTGCTATGATCTGGTCACTCGTCATATGTATCATTCTCTCGATGTTATGTTCCTCGAAACTGTCCCCTATTTTTTAGGTATTATACCTTCTCTACCTATCAAGAAAACCACTACCATAGAATATGCCTCACTTCCACTTCCTATTAATGTCTTTGATATATTTTCACTACCTACACCGCCCTTCCCGTGTAACCGCTCACCCACATCGTTATGGGTAGATTCTCATCGTCCAAATGTTTCACAGCCTCTGTCAACTTCTTCTCTAGAATTAGGTATCCCTCTATCTTCTGCAATTTTTAACCTTGTTCCCCGTCGTTACCCTACTCGGGATCGTTGTCCACCCTCTCGCTATCTTTTATCTTGTTCTACTAATCATCCGATTTCCAAGTTTTGTCTTTTCATGGTCTCTCAGATCAATAAAAATCCTTCATTGGACAGATTGATTAAGTTGTTATTCCCTGCTCAATACATGAGGCCCACCAAAATCTTAAGTGGGTAGCCTCTATGAAAGCGAAAATGGATGCCCTACAGTAGAATCAGACTTGGGAATTGGTTGACTTGTCGCCAGGTGAACGACTAGTTGGTTGTAACTGGGTCATTAAGGTCAAAATTCTTGCGGATGGATCCATTGATCGAAATAAAGCTTACCTTGTCACGAAGGGCTATACAAAAATTTCGGGAAAAGACTTTGGAGTCATATTTTCCCCTGTTGCTAAGTTGACCATTGTCCGTCTACTTATTTCTTTGGTTGCCCCCTATGACTAGCCTTTGTACCAGTTAGATGTCAAGAACACCTTTCTCAATGATGATCTCATTGAGACTACTTATATGGAGCCTCCACTAGGATTTTGGACTCAGGGAGAATATTCGGACAAAGTATGTCTACTCCGAAAATCTCTATGTGGACTTAAGCAGTCTCCTTGTGCATGGTTCAAGTGATTAAGCGAATCCATCCTTGCTATGAGGTTTACCCAGTGTCACTCAAATCATACTTGTTTTATTTGTTACCAACACCAAGGATAATGCATTATTTTCTCGGTCTATGTAGATAACATTATTATAATAGGAAACGACGTCCTTGGCATTAAGAAAGTAAAAAAGGATCTCAGACAGATTTCTAACATAAAATATTTGGGTCCTCTCTGCTACTTTTATGATATTGAGGTTGCTCAGTCTCGGCAAGGCATCTCTCTATCCCAGCGAAAATATGCGATTGATCTTCTTCAAGACATCAGGATGCTTGGATATAGACATGTTTCCACTCATATGGATCCAACCTTAAGTTAATAGTAGACTTGGGAGAACTATTATCAGATCTATTAGTATATCAGCGACTTATGGGTCGCCTCATCTATCTGACTAATACATGGTCAGATCTTATGTATGTTGTTAGTGTTGTGATAGGTATAAATTACCTATTTATTATTAAATCAAATATTATTAGAGCATTTTAATACATTTTTTTTTTGTGTTTTTATATAAATCAGGTGTTTGAGGTAAAAACGCATGAAAATGGATCAATAATGATGAAATCGAATCAAGAACGGTGGAAGAGCGGTGAGAAAACAAGCACGGAGGCAATATTCAGAACAGTAGCCCACTGTCATGGCGTCCAGACCACCGCCGTGGCGGTGAATATGTAGAGAGGTGCCTAAATATGATGGAAACTCATCGTCGAGGCGGTGAAACTGCAGAGAGGTTCCTGATCTCACCACTGTCTCTATCGCTGTGGCAAACACATTGTGCCGACATGCCTACCTTTGCAGTGGTCACTCTGCACCAGATTTAGATATTTATTTAGATATTGTTTGCTCCTTATTTCTTCTCCACTCCTCTCCTCTGGCCATTAGAGCTCCATTAGATTTAGGATATTTTTTAGAGAGGTTTTGGGAGTGTTCAACCAATTCCGAATGAGAAGAACACGTTGCGAAGAAGGAGAAGCGATCTCGAAGCGTTTTTAGCGGCAAATCTTCAGACTACGACTAAGTTTCTTTCGTTTCTTCTTTATTTTATTAACTTTGGTAGTTAGTTGAGCATGTTTAGCTCATTTTCCATTGTATAAAAGGTTATGGCCATGAGCTAAACGAATTTTGTCTAGGGATTAATATAATTTATGAAAATGTTGTTTGTTTGAGTTTGTATTTCGTTTATGGTTTTTCTTCGCTATTTGATTGTGTTTACCATTATTCTTTGATATTATGATTGTTTAGATAATTAGAGAATATGAGGTTTGACACTCGGGAGAGGTAACCCCGAATTCAGACTAGAGTAAACATAACACGACGATCCAATAACCCGGGAGGGAGTTGGAAAGTGTGTAATAAATGATGTTGGGGCGAGACTCACATGACTTAGCGTCGTTAAGACGTTGATGGGGACTTTTTCGTTGACGCGAAGTCACATATTCACTCAGAAGAGGTGACGAGTTAGTTTACGAACAAAGATTGTCGGATAGGTCGAACGCCGTCAACGTAAACTAAAACGAGACCATACACGTTTTTGTAAACAAAGTTAATCCCTAGATAATATTTTCCCTAAACATCTCATATTAGTATTAGTATAGTTTAATTAGTATTTTAGTATTAATATTAATTAATTATAAATTACATTTTTAGCGCCTCGATAAAATTAGGTTATGACAATCGCGGTACTCAATAATAATCTTAACCATTCCCTGTGGACACAATACCCTTACTCTCCCCATCTATACTAAAACTTGACCTGTACACTTGCGGTGTAAGTTAGCGACGTAATATTCCGCTACCAAGTTTTTGGCACCGTTTCTGGGGATTGGTTTTTAGATTATTATTGATATTATGAGTAAATGACCCAATTTTACTTTAGGTATTTCTTTTGTGTATGATTTTTGTTCAGTAGTTTTGGTTTTGATTTCTTGTAGGGTGCTTGAAGATGTTAGATCAACAGGTACTCATGCATTTCTTTCAACAAGATTCCGAGCCATTTTATAGTGCTTGGGATCGATACAAGGAATTGCTACTTGGGTTTCTGAACCACGAGTTCCTGAGAGAATGTCAACTCCTGAATGTCCTCGACAGGGTATAAGCCGCAACCAGAAATTGGGTAGAAGGAGGAAATGCTAGCACCTCCATTTACGACCTAACCACGGATGAATCCATTTGGTCGTTGGAGGAAATGGCGGCCTATGATTATTAGATTTGGAATTATTCACCAAGTCACCAAAGCTTGGGGGATAGTTTCAACACTATGGTTCCATGGATTGATATTCCGGATCAAGAGGAGGAGTTTTCCCCTGCCTTAGAAGACATGTTCGCTATAGATATGGAGAAAACTCAGAGATTCTTGAGGGAGACACATGATCGACTCAACAAGCACGAGAATCATCTTAATTATATCGAGACGGTCTGTGTCGACATCGAAGTGACCGTAACATCTTTGCATACGTAAATTAGTCAGCTTATCTGCTTTGTTGAGATCGAGACAGAGACAATGGTACTAAGAGGCGAACAAGTCGAATCCTATTGTGAAAGCCACAGGGAGGAACCGGAGACAAGCGGGAAGTACTTGGGTGAGATCGATGGAGATTCACATATTTATCATTGTGAATTTTCACCGTTTGAATTCCAACTCATGACGCTGTACTCGATCCAAGACGATCACATCTACAAGGATCCGATATGGCTCACTTGTCCTTCGCTACCATTAGCAACATCCTTTCATGCCCACCAAGTACATGAGTTGGTGAGGTGTGATGTTGAAAGATTGAGCCATTAAGAGCCTTATCTCGCTAGTCTTGAGGGCGTTTTAAACCAAGACCCGTACGTGGTGTTATTTGACGCGTACTACGGGTAAAAGCCACTCTTTGACGAGAACTTGGGTGTGTCAGGTTGACGACCATAAAACAAGCGCTTCTTGGGAGAAAATCCAAGGCAAAAAATAAGTTAGATTTATCTCCGTCGACTTGAGTAGGAGGCGAGATTCTCTCGCCTCCCAAGTATGTGTTTTAAACCCCCGTCTTCATTATCATGCTATAAACTGTCATTGAGATCACTGACGGGTTGTTTTGGGCATTCCTTGTGTTAAGTTGGTGGTGATGTGTAGTATGTTTAGTATATGTTTTCGTTATAGTTTATGTTTTACTGTTTTTATCGTGTGCATGTTTGTTTAGGGTAGTTATTATTATGTGCTGAGTTTTGACTTCATCTGGGCCTTTCCCTTATGATGAGTCTGTCCCCTGATTGTTTATTGAGGTCGAGCATAAAGCTCATTCATGTGTGTTTGACGTATCGTTTTGGTAAAAGTTATTGTAGATCCTAAATTCATAAGCACGCAAACTGCTACGCGCTCAGATTCACACATGTTTCCTCCTCACGGTAGTTGGACTACTCGCAAGTATACGAGATCTGGTTTTAATATAATGGATCTTTTAGGATCGGATATCGTTCCACTGGGACAAGCAGGTAATTCAAGTGAGTATTACGATTTCAATATCTTCATATTATCTCGACTAATCAATTTTTGTTTGTTTTCTAATTACTATACTAATATAAATGACAACTATAAAGTTAGTTTTAATTACACTAATTACTTAGATATGAATCTCTTTCATATAATGCATAATCGATTTCATTTAGTTAGCTATAACGGTTTTTATCTAATCCGATTACCTCTGTATCAATAACTCTTCCGCTACCTCTTCCGAGTGTAAAACGAGGGATTACACGGCTTCGTGTCAAAGAATAAGTCCCCTTCAACGACTTAACGACCCTAAGTCGTGTGAGTTTTGAGCCAACGTCATGGGTTGCATACCCGGGTCGTTAGAACGTCACGTTGTATTTACCCTAGTCTGAATCCGGGGTTACCTCTCCCGAGTGTCAAATCCCGTATTCTCGGTTTATCTATACAAGCATAATATCAAGAATAACGATAAACACAATCGGATTTCGACAAACAACACGTTAAAGTAACATAAATTTACTCAACTAAACGGTTACATGATTTTAACTACACCTAAGTAACATTTAAGTACTACTACAAGATCTTAGCCATATACCATGCAAAATAAGATGGATTCAACATTCTTAGATATGAAAAAGTGATTACAAAGAATAAAAAAAGAGAGAAACGATCAAATTTGGAAGTGAAACGGTTCACTGTCACTAATGATCGATCCGCAAGTTATCCTTCTTTATCCGAATGAAGAACCTCTTTCTTGATCTTCAAAATATAGCTTAAGAGCTATTTACTAGGGTTAGGGTTCTTCAACAACAAGTTTCAGACGTGGCCAAGGGGTATTTATAGGCTTAGGGGTTCAAAAATATCTAAACAGATATTTTGACATGTTCTGCGATTTCTGCCTAAGCGGTGGAAACTTCGCTTAGGCGGTGCTTAAGTCGGTTAGAATTCCGCCAAAGTGGTAGAATCTTCGCTTAGGCGAAGGACTAACTTCTTGGCTCCTTATCTTTTTGAGGGAATTCCGACTAGGCGGTAGCTACTTCACCTAGGCGAATTTACAACAGTGCAGCTCTATACAGCAGTTCAGTACTTCCAGCGTTCTAGTGGATTTCCGCCTAGGCAGTGGAAACTTTGCCTAAGCGGATTCAATACTTCAGCCCTTGCAACCTTCTGATGGATTTCCACCTAGGCGGTGGAAACTTCGCCTAGGCGGATTTCCAATCTTCAACATTGCAACTTTCTGATGAATGTTCGCCTAGGCAGTGGAAACTTCGCCTAGGTGGATTTGCTTTGTTATTTGAAACCTCATTTTTTTCATCTTTTTGGCTACCCCTTTCGCACTATTTTGCTCGGTTTACCAATTGTTTACATCCCTGCTCCTGACTAATAAAAACAACTAAAAAGGTATTCAAACTTCAATAAAATACTCGAAAACTGGAAAATTCAGTTTAGAATTAGAGAGGTATTTTACACCTATCATAAACTCAATATAGCAATATCTAATTGATTTTAAAACGATTATCCTTCACTCAAATTCAAGACAATAGGGATTTTAGAATCAGATTTGGGGAAAATTTGAGGTGAAATCCTAGGCGAGGTAGTTCAGGAGATATGATTTAGGCATTCGCTTTTATCGCTTGAGCCTTTGAAGCCTACTTTGTAAAATGTTTATCCTTCATTACCCTGTTGAAGCCTAATAGCCATTTTAATTCTGAACACTTAACTAATCCCATAGCCGATTGAAATTTTTCCAAACTTATATTGCCAAGAAAAAGGCACAATGTAAGTGAATCAAGCTAGCAGTTGCAAATGCTACTTGATGTGAGCGGTTGGGTTTTGGGCAAGCTATTAATTGGTTCGGTATTCGAGTACTCACTTGTCATTTTTCGTTCATATTTCACATGTCCCCTAAATTGTACAACTCAAATGAGTTTGGGGGTGTGTTCGTTTGTTTGAAAAAAAAAATAAATAAATAACTTTGTAAATATAGTTTTATTTATGTTATTTTTTACAAGTGAGTACATCGGTCTTAATGTCTTGTTCAGGGTTGTTTCCAATTTAATTGTGGGGTTTCAAGAGTGAGTGTGCCAAGCGATGTGCCTTGGGTATCGTCAAGTTAACGATGTTAACCTGTTTTCTAATTCCGATATACCCTCGGCCATTTTCCCAAAACCGAACCAAGACCTATTGATCTTTATGAACCTTCGAGCCTACATTAGTGGAGAATAGATCCCAGGTCCGGCATATGAATTCCCTATACCTAAAAGGTTTTAGTCATGAATTTTATTAAGGGATAATCCCATCTAATCAACGGATAGTTGTATATTTGAGTTTAATCACACAAACTCTGTCAGGATCTAGAATGTCGCTTACTATTATTGAACATTGAAATTCTAGAACCCCACATGGTGTGATTTATGCTTGAACTCGATAGGATTGGGGGTGGATGAGGGAAATTAGTTTGGCCGATAGATGATAATCAAATTTGCACATTGTTTAAGTGTTTTTAGTTATTATTTGGTAATTAATTGTTATATTTTCTTGTATTGTGTGGTGTTTTGCTCGAGAACTAGCAAAATTCCGAGTTTGGGGGTATTGTGAGTCAGTTTATGCACTCACCACGTATACCATACGTAGATGTTGTCTATCATATCCTTCGGTACCTCAAATTATGTCCCGGCCTTAGCCTTTTTTATGTGACAAGAACACAAGATGAACTCTCCTGCTTTACCGATGCTGACTATGCAGGATCGAAGGATAATAAACGTTTGACCTCTAGTCTTTATACTTTTCATGAAAAATACCTAATCTCATGAAAGAGTAAGAAACAATCGGTAGTGTCCCGATCTTCTGCTGAAGCTGAGTATTGTGCCATGACTTAGGGAACATGTGAACTCCTTTGGCTTTGTTCTTTTTTTTTATTGAGCTAGGACTTCCCGTAAGAAACTCCTCTAAGTTTTTTTGTGACAACAAGTTCGCCATAATGCTATTATCGGACTTAATTCTCCATGAAATGACGAAACACATTGAGGTGGATATCCATTTCATTCGTGAGAAAGTCTGAGAAGGAATCATTACACCTACCTTCATCTCGTCTTCTGAACAGGCTGCTGATACGTTTACCAAATCCATAGGACCATCTCTTATTTAGTCAGTTATTGGTAAGTTAGGACTCATCAACATCTTCGCCCCAGCTTGAGTGGAAGTGTTGAAATATAATTTGGATCATCAATACATAACTCCTCAACTACCTTTTATTAATATACCAACCACCCTTCTTTAATCTCCTCAACTACTATCTCATCAACTACTTTTATTTATTGTTCCATAGATTACGTATATATATGTAATTGATCAATAGGAAATGATAAGGCAATATATTTTTCTCTCTTCAACATGTTTTTCTTTTATTTCTATATCCTTTAAAAATCATATCAAAACGTTTAAAAATGATTTTAAAATATTAATTACTAAAATTGAGACAAAAATATTTTGAAAAAGATTAACAAAATTTGAAAAATCAACAATGATTAATAGGCTGCCCATCATAATCAGACGATTGTTTTAAGAAAATCCTCAAAAATTTTGGGAACCTAATTCAACTAGTCGACCGAATACCCAGATCACAACTATTTTGCCTCAAATCATAAAACTTCTGAGAACTTGATTAATTTAGTTGGCTATTTTACCCTATCAGTCAACAGTTTGAGTTATTTTCATAATTTCTCTACTCCTCGAATTAACTAGTCGACCATCCTCTTTAACCAGTCGACCGATTGAACATGTTTTTCAAATCTTCAAATTTGGTTTTAGTCACTTGACTAATTTTTTTAAGCTAGTTGACTAATTTTAACTAACTTATCCTCTAACACATGCAAAATAACTTTAGGGCAGATGTTTTCATGAAATCAAGCACTTAACACATTCAATCACACACATATAATGCATTTAATCACATATAAACATGCAATGAGTGTTCCTAGTCGGGTTGAAATGAATTTGAATAGTATAAGTGTTATTTACCTTAATAATAAAGCAAAAAAATAAATTGTCTCTCAAAAGCTTCATCATCATGTCTCTAAATGACATCTTCTTGATCATACATATTCTTGTTTAATGATTTTCATTTTGACAACTCATAATCTTGGTCCAATATAATTCTGATTAATATGCTCATATATTGTAGTTGTAATATCCCGAAAAATTTATATTTTTGAAAATATTATTTTATATAAAAGTTTAATATTTTTGGACTGTTTTGTAAATTTTTGGCATAAATAATATTTGATAATTTTTTAGAGTTAAATGTTTATTTTAAATTGATTTTAAACGTTTTGGGACCAAAATTTTATTTAGAATATATTTTTAAGAATTTTGGGGTATAATTATATTTTCTTTATTTAAGAGTGGACATTGTGTAAATAATAAAAATAATAATATATAATAAAATATGTTGTCTTCACTAAGTGAAGACAACACATTAATATATATATATACACATACATAGACACGTGTATTGATAATAATAATAATAATAATAATAATAATAATAATAATAATAATAAACTCATATATATATGTGATGAGAATAGAAACATATGGAAAAATTTATGGATAATAGGATTTGAAATGTTTTTTTTAGCAATCAATTCGGAGTATTTCGGTTCAGATTTTGGCCTTGGATTTCAGGTAGAATTTCTAACTCTTCTAATATTTGTATTTAATCTGTTTATTGAGTTATTTGCGCTATTATTGTCGGTGAATTTATCGTTGTTAGTTCGCATGAAATAATTATGATTATGTGAAAATCATACCAAGGTGTTTTATTTGTCGTGATAATGAAATGCACGTATTAGAGGGGTTGAAGTTCTACTAAGCATTAGTTCACAACTCCACAGTTTTAATTGCAGGGCTGGTGAGGAAGAATCGACGCCGGGAGTTGAATTTTTATTTATAAAAATTGTATTTATCATTTACCATTGTAATCGATGAAATCGACAACTAAAATTATCACCGTCGCATTTTAAAATTTATTGGATTTTATAGAATGAAAATTTGGTCAATCAATTTTAATGTTAATTTCTTCAAGGGGAGAAACCGTGTAGCGGTCTTGGAAAATCGGGTCGTTACAAGTGGTATCAGAGCGGGTTTGCAATCGCCCTAGGGTTGAGTTGTGGTACCCATTACTCGTGATAAGTTAAGTTTAAAAAAAAAAAAAAAAAAAAAAAAAAAAGGAAGAAAAAAAAGAAAAAAAAAATCATATAACTCAAAAATAATAATAATAATAATAATATCAAAAGTGGTATTAGAGAATTTACAATAATTTCATGCCAGGACAGAATGAAGCGAAGGACTTGGTTATGTGGTTATACTCAGTAGACTGAAATATGTGAACCCATATTTATGCTGAGCTTATATTATAATGTAGGCTCACTGTCATAATTATCTATTGTGCTTATAGGATAATTATATATTGTTGGTAATATTTATGATGTCTTCTTAATATCGCATTGATTTATTGTATTTGTATCCTCGAAGTTTTCCCAAAATCTCACTTTGGTCCCTATAAGTTTTAATTGAACATACTCATAGGTGTGATCTACCTACATATTTTCAAACCGATTTTGTTAGTTTTAGAGTAGTTTTTATATTTATTTTATTATGTTTTAATTAGTTTTTATACTTTTTGTATAAATCAGGTATGTGGGGTAAACAGATAGGACACTGAAGCGAAAATGATCATATCGAACCAAAAATGGTCGAAGAACGGTGGAAAAACGAGCAAGGCGGCAATATTCTGAAAGAAGCCCACCGCCGCGGTGTCCAAACCTCCGTCGCGACGGTGAAAATGTAGAGAATGACCAAATTTTGCTGGAAGCTCATTGCCTAGGCAGTGAAAATGTAGGATGTCAACCTAATCCATCTTCTTCTTCACCGGCGAGGCGATCAACCAACCGACCTACTTACCACCGTGGCGGTGACCTCTGCACAGATTTAGATATTTATTTTATATATTTTACCTATTTAAACCCCTCTCCTCCCCTCTGCTTTGTAACCTCCGGCCATTTGAGCCCTTAGGGATTAATTTATAGTAGAGAGAGAGTGTGGGGGGTGCTCAAACAAATCCGAATGAGAAGATTACCACACGGAGAAGGAGAATCGATCGGTGGACGATTTTAGCGGCTCATCTTCGGATATCGGCTAAGTTCATTCGTTTTTCCTTTTATTTTTTGACTTCTATGTTTGTTTGAGTATGTTTAGCTGTGTTTCAATTGTATAAACAGCTATGACCATAGGCTAAATGTGGATTATGTATGTGATTAATATTATTTATAAAAACGTAGTTTTATTTGAGCTGTGTTTCTTTAGTAATTGTTCTTCGTATTTTTGATTGTGTGTGTCATATTGTTTGTTTATCATGCTTAGAATGATATTCGGAGAATACGGGATTTAACAAACCCTGGATTTGGACTAAGGTAAACATAACGCTAATCGATGACATTGGGGCAAGACTCACGTGACCTAGGGTCGTTAAGACGTTGAGGGGGACTTTTTCGTTGACATGAAATCGCGTTATATCCCTCGTCTTACACTTGGGAGAGGTGGCAGGGGAGTTTAGGAATGAAGATTGTCGAATAGGTCGAACACCATTATTATAAACTAAACGAAATCAAATGCGTTTAAGTAAATAAAGTTAATCCCAAAATAATTCATCCCCTAACTATCTCATATTAGTATAATTAGTATAGATTAAATTAGGTTATATTAGTATTAGTATAAAAAAATTAAATATATTTGTTTTTAGCCTAGATAAAGTTAGATCATGATAAACACGGTACTCGATAATAACGACAACCAATCCCTCTAGATACGATACCCGATCTTAACAATCACACTATACTAAAACTTTGACCTCGTACACTTGCGAGTAGTCAATACGCGAGTGTGTAACAAACGCTCACCGTACAAGTTTTTTGGCACCGTTGCCGAGGATTGGTTGTTTGTAATATGCAGTTCTTGGTAATCGCCATCAAGTTTTTGGCGCCGTTGTCGGGGATTGGATAGAGTTATTATTGATATTGTGAGTAAATGATTTGATTTTACTTTAGGCATTTATTTTGTATATAATTTTTTGTTTTGTAGTTTTGTTTGTATTTCTTATGCAGGATACTTGACGATGTTAGATCGTCGAGTATTGATACATTATTCTCAATGGGATTCCAAGCTGTTTTATTGTGCATGGCCATTGGTAGCGCGCAAAATACGCCGCTACTTACACTCGCAAGTATACGAGGTCTAAGTTTTAGTATAGTGTGATCGTTAAAATCGAGTTATCATATCCACAGGGATTGTTGTCGTTAGTATCGAATATCGCGTTTGTCGTAACCTAGTTTTATCTAGACGAAAAGAAAATGTAATTAATTAATTAAACTAGTACTAATATATCCTAAATTAACTACACTATTATGTTAATATGTTTTAGGGTGAAGAATTGTATAGGGATTAATGTGTTTACAAATACATGTTCAATTCCGATTTACTCGCGTTTTACGTTGTTCGACCTATTTGACAACCTCGGTACGTAAACTCCACCGCCACCTCTTCCGAGTGTAAGACAGGGGGAAAAAGATGACTTCGAACCAACGAAGAAGTCCCCCTCAATGTCTTAACGACCCTAGGTTACATGAGTCTCGCTCAGCGTCATTGATTGCACACAATCCAACTCCCTCCCAGGTTATTGGATCGTCGTGTTGTATTTACCCTATCGACAATTTTCGTTCTAAAACTCCCTCGCCACCTCTTCCGAGTGTTAGACGAGGGATATAACCTTACTTCGAGTCAACGAAAAGGTCCCCCTCAACGTCTTAATAACCCTAGGTAGCGTGTGTCTTGCCCAACGTCATCGATTATCCACGATTCAAACCCCGATCGGGTTATAGAATCGTGGCGTTTGCTTACCTTAATTTGAATCCGGGGTTTTGTCAAAACCCTGTATTCTCCATTTATCAATCCAAGAATAATAAACAAACAATACGATAAATACAATCAAACTATGAAGAACAATCACAAACGAAACATCGAAATCACCCAAATGACGTATTTATAAATATAGTGTTAATCCCTACTACAATCCATATTTAACTCGGGGCCATAGTTGCATATACAAGAAAATAATGAGCTAAACATACTCATATGCTCCTAAGATAAAGAAATAAGGAAAAACGATCGAAGAACTTAGCCTCGTTCGAAGATAAACCGCTAAGAACGCTCCATGATTGATTCGCCGTCTTCTCCACTTCGGGATGTGAGATCCACACCTAAAATCCCTAACCCTAGGCTTAAGTATAGCCTAAAGGGCCCAAAAATGCAAGAGAGGGAGAAGAGAGATGGAGAGAAGGGAAAAATAATATCCCAAAAGATCTCAAAATATCTAATAAATATCAAGGGTGTGCTGTAGGATTTTCGCCTAGGCAAAGAAAACTTCGCCTAGGCGAAGTTAAGTCGGTTAACTTTCTGCCGAAAATTCGCCTAGGCGCAGAAAAATTCGCCTAGGCGAAGTTACTGCAGATTTTAAATTTTGTTTTGCTTGTAACTTCTTCATCCGAACTCCAATTGAGCTGATTCAAAAACATATGGAAATATAAGAAAAATATATACAATTTCCATGTTTTGAGAATTTCCAAAATCGAATTTCATCATAGTCCAAAATAGTCTTGAAGTTACAGCACCTGTATCGGCTTTATAGGTTTGGTGACCGCCTAGGTGAAGAAGTAGGCGGTGGACTTGGAAATATTTCTACTGGGGTTTCCACCTAGGCGGAGGAATTTCTTTCCTAGGCGGTGGGCTGTCAGTAGCCGTTTGTCATTCTCAGCATCTTCACTGCCTAGGCGGAGGTCTGGACGCCTAGGCGGTGGGTTTCCTTCATATTTTTGCCTCCTTGCTTGTTTATCTACCGTAACTTCGACTCGCCTTCGGTTCGATCTTATCGTTTTTGCTCCAGTTTCTTATCTTTTTGCTCCACCCGCCTGATTTATATAAAAAGTATGAAAACTAATTAAAATTTAATAAAATACTATATAAACATATTCGAAAACTAACAAATTCGGATTGGAAATAGATAGGTTTTTCACACCTATCAACCATGCACATAAGCTGGTGAGGCGTGTTATTGCAAGATCGAACCGAACAAAGAAAAAATCTCACTAAGCTTCAGGATATTCTGAATATGTCGAGCCGAGGACATTAAACCATGCGCTTCTTGGGAAGCAACCCAAGGTAAAAAATAAATTAAATCCATCACCGCCGAGTTCATTTGGATGCGAGATTCTCTTGCCTCCCAGGTACGTTTTCTAAACCCCATTCGTCAGCATGCTTTAATTCCATATGGTGAGAATGATAATTAGGCCACTGAGGACACTATCCGTTTTAAGTTCGAAAGTGATGTGTAGTATAGTATGTTAAATGTTTTATTATTTTCTTGTGTGCATGTTTGTTTAGGTTAGTTTGTGTTTATTTGTTATTGTTGTGTGCATGCTGAGTTTTGCGTTCATTTGGGCCATTACCCGATGATAATATTACCCCCTTGTTGTTTTCAAGGTTAAGGGTAATACCTATGCATGTGTGTACTGTGTACTTGATAATGCGTTTTGGTGAAAATTATTGTAGATAATTTACACGAGCACATAGACTCAATGTATTTCTATTCAATTGATTTGAGGACGATTATCGATTAGCCAAATTCATGACAATTTAAGGATTCTAGAACCTGATTGAGGGAAAACTTGAGGCGAAATCCTAGGCAAGATAGTTCAGGAGACGTGATTTAGGCATTCTTTTTATCGCTTGAGCCTTTGAAGCCTACTTTGTAACATGTTTATCCCTCGTTACCCTGTCAAAGTCTAAAATGACATTTCAATTCTGAATACATGAACAAATACCCTAGCCAGTTGATCTTTTTCCAAACCTATATCGCTGAATTAGAGGCACATTTGAGTGAATCAAGCTAGCAGTTTCAAATGCTTCTTGATGTGAACGGTTGGGTTTAGGGAGAACTTCAGATTGGTTCGGTATTCAAGTACTAACTTTTCATTTTTCTTTCGCTTTAACCACACCCATGAAATCATAATAATCGAATAAGTTTGGGGGTGTGGTTTTATTAAAAAAAAAAAAAAAAATCAATTATACATACGATTTTTATTTTCCGTTTCTTTTTGACAAGTGAGTACGTTAGTCTTAAAATGATTGTTTAGGATTGTTTCTAATTTTATCTATGGGGGTTCGAGAGTGAATGTGCCAAGCGTTGAGCCTTGGATAACGTTAAGTTAACAACGTTAGCCCGCTTTCTATTCCGAAATACCCTTGGCCAAATATTCCATAACCGAACCAAGTCCTTCTGATCTCTATGAACTTCCAAGCCTATATTAGTGGAGAGTGGACCCCAATCAGGCATATGAAAATCCTAGTCCTCTACGGTCTAAGTCGTGAGTTTCGTTGGTAGATAATCCAATCCAGTCGTTGGATAGTTATATTATTGAGTCTCACACAAACACGTTTACAGGATCTAGAATGGCGTTTACTATCATTGCATGTCAAAATTCTAAAACTACACATGATGTGTTTTACTGCCTGAACTCGATATGACTGGCGGTTGTTGAGGAAAAAATGACTAGGCCGTTAGAAGAATTTAAAACTTGCATGTCGTTATGTTTAGATTGTTTTAGGTTGTTTGTTATTTCATTTAGTTGTGTTTTTCATTTTCGTGTGTGTGTTTTGCTCAAGGACTAGCAAAATTCCAAGTTTTGGGGTATTTGATAGGTGTGATCTACCTACATATTTCTAAATCTGTTTTGTTAGTTTTAGAGTAGTTTTTATATTTATTTTATTATGTTTTAATTAGTTTTTATACTTTTTGTATAAATTAGGTGTGTGGGGCAAAAAGATAGGAAACTGGAGTGAAAACGATCATCGAACCAAAAACGGTTGAAGAACAGTAGAAAACGAGTAAGACGACAATATTCTGAAAGAAGCCCACCGCCGCAGCGTCCAGACTCCGCCGCGACGATGAAAATGCAGAGAATGACCAAATTTTATTGGAAGCTCATCGCCTAGGCGGTGAAAATGCAGGATGTCAACCTAATCCACCGCCTTCTTCACTGCCGAGGCGATCAACCAACCGACCTACTCACCGCCGCGGAGGTGACCTCTGCACAGATTTAGATATTTATTTTAGATATTTTGCCTATTTAAACACCTCTCCTCCCCTCTCCTTTGTAACCTCCGGCCATTAGAGCCCGTAGGGCTTAGTTTATAGTAGAAAGAGAGTGGGGAGTACTCAAACAAATCCGAAGGAGAAGATTACCACGCGGAGAAGGAGAATTGATCGGTGGACGATTTTAGCGACTAATCTTCAAATATCGGCTAAATTCATTTGTTTTTCCTTTTATTTCTTAACTTCTATGTTTGTTTGAGCATATTTAGCTTTGTTTAAATTGTATAAATGACTATGGCCATAGGCTAAATGTGGATTATGTATGGGATTAATATTATTTATAAAAACTTAGTTTTGTTTGAGTTGTGTTTCTTTAGTGATTATTCTTCGCTATTTTGATTGTATGTGCTATATTTTTTTTTTTATCATGCTTAGAATGATATTCGGAGAATACGGGGTTTGACAAACCCCGAATTTGGACTAAGGTAAATATAACGCCAATCGATGACATTGGGGAAAGACTCACGTGACCTAGGGTTGTTTAGACGTTAAGGGTGACTTCTTCGTTGACATGAAATCACGTCATATCCCTCATCTTACACTCGGGAGAGATGGCGGGAAAGTTTAGGAACTGAGATTGTCGAATAGGTCGAACACCATTATTGTAAACTAAACGAAATCAAATGTGTTTAAGTAAATAAAATTAATCTCTAGATAATCCATCTCCTAATTATCTCGTATTAGTATAATTAGTATAGATTAAATTAGGTTATATTAGTATTAGTATAAAAAAATTAAATATATTTATTTTTAACTTAGATAAAGTTAGGTCATGATAAACACAGTACTCGATAATAACGACAACCAATCCCTATGGATACAATACCCGATCTTAACGATCACACTATACTAAAATTTTGACGTCGTGCACTTGTGAGTAGTCAATACACGAGCGTGTAACAAACGCTCGCCGTATATACTAACATTTTAAGTGGCGTTTGATTAATATAATTTACCAATAGTAAGTTAAATCAGCCTAGGTGAGTGTTGTGTTAATTGTGGACCATAAGATATGTTGGTGAATTGAAAAGATTCGTTTGAAATATGGTTACTGTCTTCTATATAAATCGTCAAATTATATTTTCGTATTAAATTGTGGAAAAAAAACTGTTGATGGGAATGGTCCGTTTTACGATGATTAATGGATCAAGTGAAATTTTAAATGTGAAAAATAATTTTATTATCCTGTTATGTCATAATTGTCTTCTCGTCAAGAGGGTCAGTCCTGCGAGATGTAGATATATATTATTACCTGTCAGGCAATAAATAACAATATATTTTTAAAATATTAGGAGGGTCAAGTCCTGCAAGGTGGATATATCATATATTATTACGTGTCAGGCAAGTCTTGTAGATGGATATATTATATATATTATATCTCTATCGTTACCTGTCAGGCAAGTCCTGCAGGGTGGATATATTATATATTATTACCTGTCAGGTAAATCCTGCAGGGTGGATATCTTATATATATTATATATGTTATTACCTGTCAGGTAAGTCTTGTAGAGTTGATATATTATATATGTTGTTACCTGTTAGGTAAGTCTTATAGGGTGGATATGATAACTTCCGATCGTGAGGTAAAACGATCCTATGGTTGGAAAGGAAATATGTTATTTTAGTATATACAAGTGAGTTGACCAATTGACTTAAATTTGATTGTCTTGTTATGATGATATTTTTGTTAAGATTTGGATACGGCCCAGTGTGGCTACATTTTATTGGAAAATGGATTTGGATAAAAATACTTGATCCATAAAATTCTTTTATACTATGAAGACATTACACCGATAAAAATAATTCGGATAGATATTGGTCCATTACTAACGATTCGTAGAGGCGGAGCGTGAGGGTCATTGTGAAACTATCAGGAGCCTATTATTATTTTAAAATGTTAATTTGAATTTTTGAGCTTAATTGGTATTGTAGAAATGCGAGTTGGCGTTTTATGTAATATTTTTTTATATACATTTCACGTGCGTATTAAACTCGTTATGTTATGTGACTTTGAAGATGTAATTACGTGGTTTAAAATATATTTATGTATTTCGAGATGTATTTATGAGATTGACATGTATTTATTTGATTCATATGTATTCATGTGTTTCGATACATATTTGTGTAGTGGAGATGTATTTATGCGTTTGAGAAATATTTATATGTTTTTGACGTATTGCGAAAAGATTTATTACCTGAAATTTGAATTGTTTGATTTTACGAAAAAGCTTACGAGATTATTGGAAGTTTAATGTGAATATTAGAGGTAATAATTTTTAGTCTCATGGGACAGTCCATTAGGAATTTGGGCTATCTATTGACTATACTATTGGTTGCAAATATGTTAGCTTGAAATGTTGGACGGAATTGGTAAATGCTAGTTATGAGATATGGCAGTGGACTTGAAAAGTTATACTAAGTGGAAAAATTATTATGGTCGTAAACCTATTGGAATTGAGATAGACTCAACTCAGTAAGACTACCGTGATATTTTAAAGATATATTATTATTTATTGCTATTTTTATTAGAGTAGCATAGCGGAAGCGTTTAGAAACATAAGATTCTTTGACAATTAGTTATCTGTGTTAAGTGTTACTGATTAAAGTGTACCATTTTCGTATGTCGTTGGATATAACGTGAGCCACTGCGAATGAGAATGTTGTGATGAGTGGAGTGAATGTTGACAAATGTGAATTATGGGTGACTTTCGATTATGAGACCCTACATAGAAAATAATTATTCTAGAATTGAGTATGACTAACATGATCATGCGGTACGATTATGAATTACTACTGTTTTGAACAAAATTTCGAGGACAAAATTTATTTAAGGAGGGTAAATTGTAATACCCCAAAAAATTTATATTTTTGAAAATATTACTTCATAAAAAAGTTTAATATTTTTGGACAATTTTGTGAATTTATGGTATAAATAATATTTGATAATTTTTGGGAGTTAAATATTTACTTTAAATTGATTTTAAAAGTTTTGGGACCAATATGTTATTTAAAATATATTTTTATGAGTTTTGAGGTATAATTAATATTTTCTTTATTTAAGAGGAGACATTGTGTAAATAATAAAAATAATAATATATAATAAAATGTGTTATCTTCCATAAGTGAAGAGAACACATTAATATAAACATATATATATATATACACATAGACATAGACATGTGTATTGATTATAATAATAATAATAATAAACTCATATATATATATATATATATGTGTGTGTGTGTGTGTGTGTGTGATCAGAACGGAAACATATGGAAAATTTTACGGAAAATAGGATTTAAAATGTTTTTTTTTAGCAATCGGTTCGGAGTATTTCGGTTTTGGATTTCAGGTAGAATTTATAACTCTTCTAATATTTGTATTTAATCTGTCTATTGGGTGATTTGCGTTATTATTGTCAGTGAATTTATCGTTGTTAGTTCGCATGAAATAATTATGATTATGTGAAAATTATATGAAAATCATGTCAAGGTGTTTTATTTGTCGTGATAATGAAATGCACGTATTAGAAGAGTTGGAGTTCTATTGAGCGTTAGCTCACAACCTAACAATTTTGATTGTAGGGTCGGTGAGGACGAATCGGCACCGGGAGTTGAATTTCTATTTATAAAAATTGTATTTATTATTTACCGTTGTAATCGGTGAAATCGACAACTAAAATTATCGCTGTCGCATTTTAAAATTTATCGGATTTTATAAAATGAAAATTTGATCAATTGATTTTAATGTTAATTTCTCCAAAGAGAGAAATCGTATAGAGGTCCTGAGAAACTAAGTCGTTACAGTAATCACATCTCAAACACGACATTTGTCCAAACAAACAATCAAGTTAATTAAGTTAATTGAATCATCAAAACTATTAAATTAAAAGTTAAATCCTTTAGGTTAACAATTTCTTTACTTATAATAAAAGATAAAACAATCATTTTACACACCCTCTCTCTGTTCAAATACGTGAAGTTATTTATTTTTTAAGAAATGACGAGTTGTGTCAATGGCATTAACCCAAGAAAGAAGACTTTTTTAACAAATGAAAAGATTTGAGAGACAAAGAGATGCACGTGGAATGACCCCTTCATTATTTTTCAAATTCTTCTGAAATACTTGAGCGCAATGTAGTCAAAAAACATGTTTGACAAAAATATAAAATGATATATTTGAGGAGACTTAATTCCTAAACAAAGCCCACTTACTTAAAACTTTAAACCTCCAAACTCATGAAATCCAATAACTAATTTGGGATTAATAGGAATATAGTTAAATAAATAATAATAATAATATATATATATATATATATATATATATATATATATATATATATATATATATTAAAAAACCCAAAAATAAATTTATTTTGAAACTTGGAAATAATTTGTTCAAAATCCAAATTCTGACATCTCATTCCCTCTCACATGTGATTTTCGTGATGGGAAAAGGAAGTAAGATAAAGAGGAGAAGAAATGTTGGTGGGAAAGACCTATCCAATTCATTTTAAAAAGAAAGGCTACGAAAATAACCATTAATAAGACCGCATATGGCCATCTCTATTTGCCCTGAAAACCATTTCTCAGCTTAAAATTTGTACTTTTCAATTCGATTACATATTTGGATTATATTACCCACCGCACCTTCTCACACTTTCGCCATCTTCTGGAAGGCACATGCGTGTGACAAGCATCCTTCATCTATATAAACTATATTTTCCAGTTTTTTCTAGGTGCGTGTCTATCTTCAATTTTATATGCACCTTGATTAGTTTAATTTTATATGCATCTCGATTAATTAAAAGTGTACTTCCTCGTATCCGTTTAGTATATTTAGAATTTTATTATTATTGTGTTCTCTAGATAGATCGAATTATGCTTGATAAGAAAAAAAATATCTTTTTTTTTACCAATCGGACTAACCATAATATTTTTCTATATTATGTTTGACTTTTATTAATTCAAAAAGATATAATAAATACTGATTTCATTAAAAACACCAAATAATATACATTTTTTCTACGTACACAAAATAAAACACGGGTGATTTAAAATGTGCATTCCATCACCCCTATTACAAAAATCGTTTTCCTTTTCTTTTCCCAATAATTTTTTCTTTTAGTTATTTTTTTTAATTCATATTTTTCTTGTAACGAATTTTAGAACAATATGTTTTTTTTTTCTGAAACAAAAACAAAAATTTGGAGAGAAAAAAATTGTTTTGGATCTAGATATGAGAACAAAAGAATAGGAAAAGATACATAAATATATTTCTGCTCTCAATCTCCATTTTTATTTTTATTTTATTTTTTTATTTGAAGATTTTTTTTTTTTTTTTTTTCAAATAAGATTTCAATTTCTGTTTTGCAAATTCTTTTCGTTCTTAATTACTTCAGATTCTCATTCCTAAAGACACTATATCGATTTTTAGATTTATAGGTTAATATATGTATATATGTCATGGTTCATTAGGTTGAACCCTAATTTTACTAGGAAAATCAAACTCTAATATCACCCAAAAAAAAAAACCATAGTCACTATCTCTATATAGAACATCTACACATCTTCGTAACATTGTACTTTTTAACACATATCAATACATTTGTCTCATATTGTTTCTCAATATTCTGTCTCTTAATTATTCTAACATAGCATCAATACTCAAATTTTTTTCAGGTCTTATTCTTACTAAAATTTCGCAACTTATTTTCCTTCCCGAATTACCATAACTCCTGTCTTCGGTGCGTTTTACCACCACTCAACCATTGAACATCAAATTTGACACCACCATTACACTCACCTTGTAACGACCAGTCCAACACGACCGACGAATACCCCAGCCACCACCTCATACTCTCCTACAAGCCAAAAGAGTGTTACACGCTGTCTTCACTGTTTTTTGCCTCTACAACAACAATTGTTGCTCTGACATCATCAACCACCACATCATTTGACTTGTCTTGTCGAGACGGTCAAGACGAACAAAGTGCCACCAAGCACACCATTGTTGGAAGTTACATGCACTACCACATACGGTTAATGTTCCTAGCCGATCTGTCATCATGTGCCTGAGATAGCCATATTAGTCTTAGAGACGTAAGCTAACACGTGTCATGCCACGAGGTGATAGTTTAACAACAGTTGTTGACCACATCACCGAGAGGTCACAACCAAATTAGCATCCACGTCACCACAATGAACACCACCTTAATAGCCACCTTAGCCGACATGTCACCATTCATCCTGCCACGTTATTTGCCATGTCATCACACAATAAGTCAGGGATCCACGTTAGTTGTTGCTTTTTCCCAGTCTGTCACATCGCTATCTGCCACGTCATCAACATGTGTCTTTTGGTTAACTCTAAACTCTTGACTGGTTCAAGACTACTTTACAACTTCTTTAGACCGGATCACCATTTTTTTTTTTTATCAATTCTTGAAGGTGTAAAACCAGTTTTTGGCTAATTTCAGTGTTCTGTATACATTCGTGGCCTCAATTTATTCAAATTCAGATCATACAATATATTTCTCTTTATATTGTTGATTCGATCCATCACGGTGTTTTGACCGATTTAATGGTTCATCAATCGGTTCTTCACAATCTTAGACTGACTCCTGGATAATTCAGCATTCTCAATCCATCCATGGTATTTGTTTTTCCAAATTTACATCATACAATATACTTGTATATTGTTTATCTGATTTAACGACGATGTCCAATTATTATCCTTCACCAGTCGTTCTTACTACCAATAATGGTTTTGATCTTGCCTCCATTGTTGTTTTTCTCTCTATTAGGGATATAGCTTCAATCCTTAAATGTTTTCTCTTCAATTTTGGTAAAACCTTTTTTCCTGTCCTTTTACTTACTAAAACTCTACAAGTAATTTTTCTTAGTTATTTCATTCGGCCTATTGTAATCATATGATATCTGATCCTAACATCTTCTAATCCAAACTATTCACTGTGAATGCTCTTATCATTTATACTGCTGATGGTTCCCATACGTGTGTTCGTTATACCGATCAGATTTCTATTTCACATCTTTCTATTTTTGACACGTATTTAATTTCAAAACTGACTTTAAACTTCTTATATGTTGGGAAATTTTGTGAATTAGGACTTAAAGTAATATTTTCTAATACTTGTTGTAATGTAAAGGATGCTCAGACAGGAAAACTCTTGGGACTAGTCGTAAAATTAGATGTCTATTTAAGCTTAGTGGTTTGCACCATCCTCCTCAATCCCCACTACCACTACCCCATGTCCCTTCATCAACCTATACAATCCACCATCATCATTATTGTGACTACCATCATCCTCATTTCCACCACCACCATAATTCTCATTATTATCACCTGATTCTTTATCATCTTCATCATCACTATCACTATCACTACTACTACCACCACCATCATCATCATCCTTACCACCACTTGATTCATCTTCTCTCAACCTTTGATATTCACGGTTAGGTCATGCATTCATCGGACGTATCCTTACTTTATCTTCTAGTAGGGAATTATGCTCTGTCTCTATTGAGTATCCTGATTGCCTTCCACGTCAACAAGCTAAACAACACCCTTATCTTTTCCCACGGGTGACTTAGTCTCTCATGGACTTTTTAGTCTAGTCTGCTCTGATGTTTGGGGACCCTCACTTTCTATCCCCATGAGAGGATCCAAATACTTTGTCATATTTTTCGATGACTACTCTAGGTATACATGGTTGTACCTCACGCATAAGCATTCCAAATTACCTTAAATCTAGTTACAATTTGTTACCATTGTTCAAATTAATTTTTCCCATAGTATCGAAATCTTCAGATCTAACAATGTCATGGAATACAAGGACCAATATTTCATTTCCACCCTTTCAAAAATATGGTATACTTCTCCACAAAATTTACCCTGGTTCTTCTGCTCAAAATGGTTGAGCTAAACGTAAAAATTGATATCCCTATATATTGTCCGAATACTATTCATATCATCATCTTGTCCAAAGTGTTTTTAGGGAGAAGCTACTCTATCTGTCATCTATACCATCAATTGGGTCCCTTCACCTATCATTAGTAATATTTGCTCTTATGATAAGTTGCATGGAGTCTCTCCTAATTACAGTCTCTTAAAAGACATTAGATGTGTCTGCTTTGTCATCTTACAACCTCATGAACATACCAAACTTGAACCTCGAGCTCAAGTATGTTGTTTTCTTGATGATAGGTGTAATTTACCTTTTTAAGCCGAATTTGGTAGTTTTTGAGTAAATTAGTAACATTTAATTTCTTTTTCATCAGTTTTTATGTAATTCAGGTGTAGGGATGTAAACAAGTGACAAACGACCGAAACGGTGGGAAAATGGTGAAAAAACGATGAAAGAACAAGGTTTCAAGAGCACAAGATCCACCGTCGGGGTGGTGGAGTAAGAATGCAGAGAAGTGCTGAAAATGAATAAGGCCCACCGCCTAAGCGGTAAAAATACAGAGAGTTGGGATACAATTCTACCGCCTAGGCGGTGAAAGATCAGAGAGCAGCTGACATACCCACCGCCTAGGCGGTCACTCTGTAACAGAAAAGAAGATATTTTCATATATTTTAGAAACCTTGCACCTATAAAACCCTTTCTCCCACTTCCATTGAAAACACTTGGACATCCCTAACATTAGGAGGTGACCCTTGGCTATTCTTGAAGAGCTCAAAGAGGAGATTCATCATTCGGAGAAGAGGAAACATTGGCGGATCAATCTTTGGCAACAGTGGATCACTCCACTTTAAGATTTGATCTTTCTCTCTTTATTTCTCTCTTTGTAATTTAATGTTTTATTATGAATGATGATGAATCCCTCTTGGTTTAATGTTTCAATGTCCAAGATCATGATAGATTAGATAAATATTAGCTAGGGATCGATGTAGTTGTGTAAATATTTGTTTGGTTTAATATATGTTTCTTTAACAGTTGTTTGTTTAAATCAGATTGTGGTTATCGCTCTTTTACAATTTTAATATTATTGTTAAGGTATTAGGATTGAATTTGAGAATACGGGGTTTGACACTCGGGAAAGGTAACTCCGGATTCGGATTAGGGTAAACACAACGCGACGTTCTAACGACCTAGGAGGGCGTTAGAAAGTATGCAATCCATGAGGTTGGGTCAAGACTCACATGACTATGTGTTTGAAAAGACGTTCCAGGGGGACTTCGGCATTAACGCGAAGTCATGTATTCATTCACTAAATACTCGAGAGAGAGAGTGAATGAGTTTAAGATACCGAGATTATCGGATAGGATAAAATACCGTTATTGTTAACTAAACGAAATCAAACATGTATTAAGTGAATAAAATCAATCCCTAGGTAATCAACTTAATTAGGATTAACCCACTAATTATAGTTTAATTTAGTTTTAATTAGTTTAATTTAAAAATAATTTTTGAACCGTCGGGATAATATAAGATTATGCAAATCGCGGTATTCAATTATTCATACCGTTCCTGTGGAACGATATACAATCTTAAAAATTCACTATATTAAAACTTGACCTTATATACTTACGAGTAGTCAATACACGAGCATGTAAAAACCTCGTCGTATAAGTTTTTGGCACCGTTGCCAGAGACAGTGTTTGAAACTAATTAATATTGTGACTAAGTAGTTGCATATTAATCCAGATAATTCTTTTGTTTTATTTTATTTTTAAATTATTTTGTCAATTTGTTTCATTAGTTGTGATCAAATAGTGCATGCAACGAAGAAAGAGTTTGGAAATCTTGACTCTTGATCCCGAGATTGAGCGTACGTTGAAAATGATAAGGAGAGAGAGAAGAAGCCAACTTCAAGCCATGAATCAAGATCCAACGGAGCATTCTATCCCAAATTCCTTGTCTATGAGGGATTTTGGTAAAAAAAATGCTCAACCAAGTCCAACTAGGAACGGTAAATCAAGCAAGTCACGTTTTTTTATCCAAAATCGAGGGTATCAAGTTTTACTCGATTTTTGCTATTAATTATTTTTTTTGGAGGCCGGAATGGTCTCGGAGCGTGTTTAGAGGAGAATTAAGGAGTGAGGATAATCGGGGATGTGTTTCGCACTTAAAAACATTGAACAAGCGAAATGAAAACTCATGGAGTGGAGCCTTTGCGTGAAAACTTGAAGAAAAAAATGAAAATCCAGTAGCAGGCTCACCACCTAGGCCATAGACACACCGCCGAGGCAGTGAAAATGCAGGATGTCAAGTTTTCAGCATAAACGCCTCACTAGTGAACACTACCGCCACAGTGGTGAAACTTTAGGTTGTTAAGTTTTTTAAAAAGGCGCTTCACCGCCAAGGCGATGAAACGACAGAATGCAAAGGGTTTTAAAAAGGTGCTCCACTGCTGAGGTGGTGAGCCTCTGTTTGATTAAAACCATCCCGCTATACAAAAAAGCCACAACCACTTCAAAAACTCCAAAATCTCTCTATTTTCATCCTCCAAAACCGTTTCCAATCCTCAAAATCCATCATTCCTTTTACAAAATTTGTGATTTCCACCTCAAATCGTCCTCCAAAAATCAGATTTAACCCCCATTTTCGCGATTTCAATTTCTATGGGATTTTGGTTTGATTTTTTGTGATAAATTAAGTTTCAATAGAATGTTAAATTGTGTGAAACAAAATTGCATACTACATTTTTGAAATTTTGTTGATATCGTTGCGATTGGTGTGTGCATATTGAGTCGCCAAGGGCAATATGAGCTCGGAACTTTCTTGGATCAATATTTAAGACATCAAGATCAAATCCACCAGCTCATGTGCGAGCGCTTCGGCATTGATATGAGTATTTATCCGCCTATACCGCATGTGCCGCTACACCTTTTGCAACCGCTACAATTTCTATTCCGATGTGATAGTGGTAGCGATGACTTTCCTCCTAGCGAACGGTAGGGGTGAGACTTTTATGTTGTATCCCCTAGGTATGTGTCGGCACCCAATTTTACTTGTCATTGCTATAAATTATTTTTCGGTTCGCTGCTTAGTTAGTGAGGACATTGTATATTTTTAAGTTTGGGGGGAATATACATCACTCAGATATAAAATCGAACATAATGGATATAGATTTTGGGATGCTATTTCTAATCGAATCTGTATTTCTCGTTATGTCGTCTTCTATGAACACAAGATGCTCTCCTCCATATCCAAGTTCCATTCGACATCTACCACCAACCATTTATTTTTCACTAATCTATCCATAGACTTCTTTCCTAATCATCCAAGCACAAATGTCACTAAGCCTTAAATAGATGTTCCAACTACCCCATCGATGTTCTTGCTCTAGATCCTGAGCATGACTCCATCAAGCCTATCTCAATTACTTCATTTGTTGTATCAACTAAGCCTATCCTAGAAAATATTCGCCGTTCTAGTAGGGTAAAATAAACTCCCCCATATCTTCGTGATTTTTATTGTTTTTTCTACTATACTTAATATGGATGAACCTCAATTCTATAAGGAAGCTAGTACTAACCTACTTTGGCAGAAAGAGATGGACGAGAAACTTCATGCCCTATCCAAAACTCATACTTAGGATCTCATTTACCTCTCACCTAGAAAAACTCTTATTAAATGCAGGTGGATTTTCAAAATCAAAATACTTTATGATGGCTCTATTGAAATTTATATAGCCCAACTTGTTACACTAGGATTCACTTACAAATATGACATTGACTATGAAGAGAAATTTGCTTCAGTAGCTAGACTCACATCTGTCTGTACTCTCCTTGTCATTGTTGTCATTTGCAAATGGACTATTTTTCATATGGATTTGAAAAATGCCTCTCTCAAGAGAGACCTCATCGAGAAAGTTTATATGTACACACCTCCTAAACTAGCAGTTCCTCAACACAAATTCTATCACTTTTATTGTGCCTTATATGGTCTCAAATAAGTTCGACGTGCTTGGTTCGCATAATTTAGTACCACCATTTACCAGTTCAAGTTCACATCCAGCTCTTATGATTCTACCTTGTATTATCCTTCGTATATTGTATGTGGATGATATGATTATTACTAGGGATGATTTATGTAGTATCTCAGAACTCAAAAAATTTCTCAGTTGTCAATTTGAGATCAAAGATCTTGGCATGCTCACCTTTTTCCTTGGACTTAAGTTTTATCTGGTTTAGGTGGATATTTTATTTCTCAAGCCATTATTTGCCTCTGATTTTCTTTCCAAGGATGACATCACTGACTCCACCACTGTCATTACTGAGCCGAATATCAAACTTAATCCACTAGATAGCTCACATTTTCCTAACGTCACTCTCTACTGCCAACTAGTTGGAAATTCAATATAGCTTACTATCACTCGCTCAAACATTGCCTACGTTGTCCATCAAGTCAATCAGTTCTTGCCCGCTCCTAGGACCACTTACTACTTTGATGCTCTTTGTATCATTCGGTATGTTAAAGACACCTTATTTCACAGACTTCATTTCTCACGCTAGTCCACTTCTATACAGGCTTACTCTGATGTCGATTGGGTTGGAGATCCTATCAACAGACGTTCAACCGCTAATGACTTTTTCTTCTTGGGCAACTTTTTTATTTCCTGGCACAGTAAGAAACAAATTGTAATTTTCCACTTCGGTACTGAATCTGAATATCATGTCATTGTTGATGCAACGTAAAAACTACTTTGGCTTCGCTGGAATGAGAGTCTCTTCCCCTGCTATCACTATTCTAAATTTTGACAATAGGAGTTGTTGGCCCAAAGAGCTACCTAAGAAAGAGGGTGAATTGGGTAGTCACCGAAATTAAATAATTAAATACCTAAGCATAAATAATTAATTTCTCTAAATAAATTATAATCTTTATGCACAATAGATATGTCTTTAATACTAAGTGTACACCCAAGCACAAGATAGAAAATAAATCAATACAGCACACAAAAATTTATCCTGGTTCAGTCAAGCTAGTCTTGACTACGACCAATCCCCCGAGCTCCACGGAGATTCACAATCCACTAAACCCCTTGATTCATTTATCAGGTAGGAATCAAACCCTTACAATTCGAGATTCTTTTATAGGCACAAAATCAATCTTTACAATTTACCCTTTCCACGTGTCAGGAATGAGATCTATCTTTTTACCAAGTTAAAGATAAACTTAATTCTCTCTCACTTATCCTTTTTACAGGGAATGATAAACCTTTATAAATCACTCAAAAATAATTCAATTGCAAGATAAATCAAAACTTAATTATTTTCAAGAAAAAAAAAATAATCTAATATTTTTACCAAGATAAAGATCAAACCCTATTCTTTTTTCACAGAAAAAAGGTCGAAACCTAGCTACCCTGATTAGACACCGTTTCAAATGTGTCTAATATTCTCAAACTCACAAATACAAAAAATATGAGTTTCTTCCCACAAGGAGCTTCTACCACCTCAATACAAATATACTAAATTAATATCTCGAATAATTACTACATGATAAATACAATGTGAGGCAATTCAAATATGATTAATAAATAATGTGGGTAGTATAAATTTAACATGTAATCAGATAAACAAGCAAAAATCGCTTAAAAAGATTTTCAGGCTTTTAAACTTAAAAACGATTTTTCTAACAATCTTATGCCAATCGATCAATATAAATAAAACTTTAAAGAGAATTTAAAAATCTTAGACAGATCTCACTAGAAAAACACCGAAATTAATGACAATGTAGTAAATAGAACTCAAATCGGTGACGCCAAACAAGAAGCGCTTTAGATCAAGAACTTATAACAAATTTTTCGTAAAAATCTCAACGTAAATCTTACTCTTATAAAAGCTCAAATTGATTGTTCTTGATGTACCAAACTCAATTTCTGCAGGTCTATATTAATAGACAATAACTAACTCTCCAACAACTAGTTTTTCAAAGATATGTTATAAAATGACACTCTAAGACCTCATATATCATTACCTTTCATTTAAGTATATTCCACTTAAAAATAACTTTCAAATCTCTCACTTAAGTCCATAAAGTTCTTATCAATTTAAAACCATAGAAATAGAAAGAATTAAATCATTTAAATTAGGAGAATCTCAAAATATATAAACCATATCAATATAGATCACATAATAGGTTATTAATACTTCAATTATATTCAAATCCCCCAAATCCCTCTATTGGAATCATAAAAAAGGGATAGGTTTTTACCAAAAGACCGAATCAACCAAAATTCCAACTAAATCAATCGGTTGATTGATCCTTATAGTTGGTTGATCGACCTATGCCAGCTTCCAATTAGTCATTCGCACAACACCAATCGGTTGACTGACCACGCCAATCGATTGTCCAATTGGATCAATATCGTCTATTTTTCTACCATTTCATTTACTGACTCAAACGGTTGACCGACCCTCTTTATTCGGTTGACCGATTAGATCAATGTGCTCACTTCTTTACCTATTTCAGCGACTGTTTCAAATGGTTGACCGACCATTTTTATTCGGCTGACCACTAGATCAATAGCATTTCATTTTAACTCCAAAACTCACTGTTTGATTCAATTGACCGATTGTTTTTCTCGATTGACCGAATTAACCCGAAAACACAACTTTTATACTTTAAAACACATTTTCCAATAAGGTCAATTATCAAATTCATTTCACATAAGGAGCACATCCAATATCTCATTTTATGATCTTAAACTTATTATTTCTTATCATGACACAAATAGAACTAATTCATTTTAAATATTGTGTGTGATCCTAATTCGGGTTACATTAAGAGTATATAAGTAAAGAGTTATTTTCACTTATTTTTTTTCAAAATCTTCAAAACTCTTAACATCTTCATTATATCCATCTTGCACCCTTTATGTTTTCTTCATCAGATCTTCTTCTTAGTCAGATACATGGAGCTATAAATCTAAAACACTCGATAAAATTATTAGTTTCACAAAAACCATCAATACTTATTACTTATCAAAACATTGGATTCAACAAGAGTGCTATTCAGATTGTTCATAATGATGTTTTTAACGAGCATACAAAACACTTCAAGACTGATTGTAACTACATTCTTTAGAATACTTTTCGTCTTCACTCCGTCAATTCAGTCGATCAGACAACAAATATTTTCATCAAGACTCATCCACCTGGGCGCTTTAACACTCTGATTTCCAAACTCAAATTCACGTCTCATGTACTGTCTTGAGTGTGAGAGGGATATATTAATATATGAATATGGGGTTTGACTTATTATGTCAAACATTAGTCTCACTAGGAAAATCAAACTCTAACACTCCCTATATATAAACTCTTTGTATATCTTTATAATTGTAACTTTTTTATATATCAATACAATTATCTCATATTATCTTCAAATTTCGCTCAAACTTATGACAAAAGCTAGCGACAGGCTATTAGACCGTAGGACATAGCATGAGGGTAAGAATGTACATATGACCAGTTTTATAGTGAAATAGTCTTAATTCGAGTATAATTGGAGTTGAGAATTAGGAATTAATTAGACGGGTAGCCATATATAAGCTCAAACTCAAAAGAGGACAAAATACATATGATACGAGGACGTATAACTACTTTATGTAATTTGTAAGAAAACTCGAGGGAATGAAAATGCATGGCTGCATTTGCCTCATCACCTAACCCGGTAAAACGACTTGGCATCGAAGACTTTGTTTCCTTTATAATGTTGCCCGTGATCTATCATAATACTACACACCTGCACCTCGATAACCCATCTAGGTTACTCCCAAAAAGACTTGCTACACATTGCCATATACTTGAGAGAGAGAGAGAATGGTGCCTTCACTTCGGGTGGCGGTTGTGTTGGTGGCGACTTTCTTTTTGCCGATGATGGTTGAATCAATAGTTCGTCACTATACGTTCAGAGTAAGTTTATATATTTTTGGACATTATCAAAAGTCGTTTATTAATGAGCCAATCAAAATATATATTTTTAGATTCATAAACGGACGCTCAAAATGTCATCTGATTATGTACCCAAGAGGTGTTACTAGCTCCGATTGGTAAGGAGAGGTGTCTTATTTCTTTGTCAAACAGAATTTGACTCTCTTGAAAAACAGTTTAAGAATTAAATCTTGAATTTAATACTGAATGCATCAAGTAGTTGGGAGAGAGTGCGCCCTCGAGATTGTCCAGATAGATTATTAGTCATGATATACCTAAAATAGTCTAGACAGACTTTACAATAATACAAAAAAAATATAAATAAATAAATAAATAGGTTTTATCATTTTTAACTTGTGTGTTGAGTACCCATTTTATGAACAATTGAGAGATATTGTGATTTAATGATATTCAGTTGTGCCCCACAGGAGTACTCAATTTGGAAAGGCTAACATTTATATTTAGAAAAGAAAAAAAGAAAAATGAGTTTTATTTATTTTCTTATTCTTTATTTATTTATATATTTTTGGGGGAAACTTTGAAGTTAAAATGATTTTTTTTTTTTTCATTACAGGTGGTGATGAAAAATACAACGAAACTTTGCGCAAGCAAATCGATCCTCACCGTTAACGGCAAATTTCCAGGCCCCACACTCTACGCCAGGGAGGACGACATCGTGACGGTCAGGGTCATTAATCACGTTCAGCATAACGTTACCATTCATTGGCAAGTCAAGTCTAGTTATTCTCTACATTACTTCATTAGAAAGAAGGACCAGGTTTATTATTCAAATGTTGAATTCGAAAGTAAATAAAAAGTTTATATCATTTTTTTAAACTCATTTAGGTTTTAGATAATAATATTCTCCGAGTTTATACCATATTTTTTTCCTGTCATTTTGTCTTAAACCATATACTTTCCTTATCATTTTACAAATACCGGTCAGCTTCCTTATTATTTTGGTCAAATACCACTTAATTCCTTTATAAGTAAAAAATTAATAAATATTTTATTGTGATGACAATTATACCCTTAGTCATTTAAAAATAATTAAATAATTAAAAATTAAAATACATAAATAACCCTTTAAATTTATTATATATGTATTTTCATCTCATATGCTTTTACACTAATATCCCCCATTGAAAAAATATATATACTTTTTTAGCCTCTACTTTTAACAAAATAAAAAATTAAAAAAAAAATTAAGAAAACAAGAAGAAGAATCAATCTTCTTCTTCTTGTTCCTCCCGCTTCACTCTCTCCCTACCATTAGTTGTTCTTCCTCCTTCCTTCCTCTCTCTCTCTCTCTCTTTCCTCTCTCTCTCTCTCTCCCTACCATTGATATGTGCTCGCCCGCACAGATCCATGGCCACGAATTTGTGTCGTGAGCACAAATTGGAATCTATGCCAACCCAATGTTCGGGTTTCGGGGGGTTTTCGTGGGAGAGAGAGAGAGAGAAGAAGAAAAAGTTAATTTGCACTCCAGTTCCTCTTGTGCGCTGGTCATCGTGACGGCGTTCCGTTGGCTACGCAAAGTGAGATTTTCTCTAAATAACAAATGCATGGCGAGAATCAATAATCAGATTGAAGATGTGAAATTTTGTCTATGCAATTTTCAACTTGAGGAAGATACCCAAATTGAAGAAGATGTGAGAATCAATAGTCAAAAATACATTTTGACCCTATAAACTTTAGATGACTTTCTAATTATACCCGGATATAAAATGTAATTAATATATATATTTTTAAAAATAGAGGGTGTTAATGAATTTTTACAATATATATATATTTTTAAATAACATAAGGGTATTTATGTATTTTCACAAGGAAAAGTTGATCAAATGGGGTAATTGGTATTTTTAAAATAACATGGGAAGTTTATGGTTTTGAACAAAATGCCAAGGGAGGTAAGTGACATAAACCCAATATTCTCCTCCTTCACTTCAGTTGAATTTTTTTCCAAAAAATAAAATAAAATAAAATATTAGATTGTCTTTCAAATAAGTCACTTATAATATTTTGTTCAGATTCTTTATTTAAATTGTTTTTTATTCTTCATTTAACATTAACTAAATTGAATATATTGAGATGATGTTAACTAGTGTTGTAACTAAATTGAATCTATTGAAATTATGATAACTAGTGTTGAATTTGTATTTGATATAATAATTAACGTTAACTAAAATAATAATAATAATAATTAATAATTAAAATAAATTAATAAAAATTAATATTTTTTTTATATATAAATAGGATAAAAAAGGGTAATTAATTTTTTTTTTTGTCCTCCAAAGATGGTGAATCTATAAAATAAGTTTTCATTTCAAATAATAAAGTTTCTAATCCATATAGAATCTTTAAAAAAAAAAAAAAGTCAATAATATTACTCTCTAATGTTCACTCATATTTTACGATTTTACCATTTTGTTCTATGCAACAAGATAAAAGTATGTAGCATGACATTAACATTAACGTAAATGTTCAAGCAATACACATTTTCTATATTACAAAACTACGATTTGAATTTCACGTTAATATTAATGCATTTTCATTTTTTTTTTTGTGCATGTTAATGTATCTTTCCCATCTGTTTATGTGTGTTAGTGTTAACGTATCTTTATTTTTTTGGGTTCCATGAGTTAACATTAATATGATCATACCATATCTGTTGTTTGTGTGTTTGAGTTCTGTGTGAATTAATGTTAATGCATTTTCACCATCGGGCTGTGTGTTTTTAGCGTTAACATATTTTTAGGGGTTTTGTGTGTTAATGTTAACGTATTTTTATTTTTTTAACCCCCTGTGTTTGCGTTAACATAAATTCACCGAATGTGATATTTTGTCTTTTTGAATTGAGTGTGCAGTAACGTTAATACATATTTTTTGGGTCTCTCTATGTTAACGTCAATACATTTTCATTTTTTTTTATTTTTTTTTGTATGTGTGTATTAACGTTAATGCATATTTGTCATCTGCTTGTGTGTGTTAGAATTAACATATCTTTATTTTTTTGCGGTTTTGTGTGTTAAAGTTAATATGATTATCTTCTATTTGTGTATTTCAGTTGGGTATGCGTAAACGTTAATGTACATTTTTTAGACATTTCTGTGTTAAAGTTAACATATTTTTATGTTTTCTGGAAAATCGTATGTGAGAAAATCATGCAAATATTAACGTTAACGTCAAATATAATGTGATTTGAAAAAATCATATGCAAATACTTAATAAGCACCCCTATAATAAATTAAATACTAAAATATAAGTAATAAAGTCAAATATCAAAGACAAATGCATTAATTCCACTATTCTAATATACCTTTTAGTGGAATTTTGTGAATTGTGTTTTGTAAATTTATCTTCGTTCTACCACAATCACAGTGAGATTGAAACCCATCTAGACCTCATTTGCTTTATGTTGCTAATTTTTATTGTATTAATTTTTAGGCATGGAGTTCGCCAACTTCGAACCGGATGGGCGGATGGTCCGGCATACATAACCCAGTGTCCGATACCAACTGGCCAAAGCTATGTCTACAACTTCACAGTCACCGGACAAAGGGGCACTCTTCTCTGGCATGCACACATCACATGGCTAAGAGCTACTGTTCATGGCGCTATCGTGATCTTGCCTAAGCGCAACGTTCCCTACCCATTTTCCAAACCCGATACCGAAAAAATCATTATATTTGGTGAGATTCTTTTCTTTTTTATTGGCACTTAACGATATTCTAGAGAGTCAATTATACTCTTTTATTTATTTTAAGACTTTTAAGTAAATTTTTACTCTTTCAATTAGCATCAACTATATTGAATCTATCAAGTAAATATTATGGGACAATTATCGAGCAATCATATTTTGCGGTGAAAACTATCATATGAACCCAAGAAGTTTAGTTTGTACCGATCAGTCCTCCTTATAATTTGCGAACAAATTTGCCCCTATTAAGTGAGCAGTTATATTTCGTAACTTGCAATTTAACCCTATTAATGAATATGTGTCTTCCATATGTATTATCACCCCTAAAAGTAAGAAATAAAATATAGTAATAAATTACCAATGAAACTGAAAACAAAATCTATAATTTCTCTCAATTGTGATTGTTGTTCAATGATTTTTTTACATCACAATGATTTATAAATTATGATTTTCAAAATGAAATATTAATAATTTTTTTTAGAGTTCTGGATTAAGATTCAGATTCATATGAACATATTGAATATAACATGATTATATGATAAAGGTAGTTTGAATTTTGAATGTCATACTCAACTTTGTTTTAATAATATATAAGATTTTTTAATTGTAACACGAATATGAAAACTGATTTTTTTTTAAAATATCATATTAATTATAACATGAATGTACGAATCTAAAACTAATGAAAAAAAAAAAAAAAAAAAAAAAAAAAGTGAACCCGATATCTTTTTGAAAATTTTATTCAGACGAATCTGAATAAATAATTAGATCGTGAAAAAAATGTTTACAATAATAATTATTTTGATTTTAGTAAGATAATTTTGTGTGAAACTTAAATATGAAATTTTAATCATGCAAATCACGTATTGACAAATTAAGCATACCAATTTCCGTGTTTTTTAAAATTATGATTAAATGGTTCGAACTTTCTGGACAATGGGATCATTTGACTCAAACTTGAACAATTAAAATCAATTGGAAATTACATTCTTAATGTTATTGTTAAACTAAATAAAGATAAAAATAAATTAATTAATAAGTATTAAAAAATAAATTACTAAAGATTAGAAAAGAATAAATAAACAAATAACTTAGAAAATGGTATTATAGAAGGATATAGTGTGTTTCGTTTTTAGTTTTTCTTTATTTTGCCAAATTGAGCTGCTAATTGGGTCGGGCTCCGGAATTTTAGGTGAATGGTGGAAAGCAGATGTAGAAAGTGTGATTAACCAGGCTACACAAATGGGAGTGCCTCCCAATGTATCGGATGCGCACACCATCAACGGTCACACGGGGCCTGCGCCCAATTGCTCTTCTCAGGGTAATAACTTTTCCTTTTTCCCCCTATTTCAAATTTATTCTCCCCTATATAAAAGCTTATATACACTAAATTTGATAGTCACTCTTATTTGGCCAGTAAAGACACTTTAATAGTTTTAATAATGCTTACAACATTATTTATCATATTCTATTAATAAAAATATCACATCGTTACAATAATTTTAATTTTTAGTTTTCACTCTCTCTAAATACAATTGAAATCTTAGGCCCTGTTTGATTATTGTTTCTGTTCCCTAATTCCTATTTTCGCTTCTAAAATTTTGGGATTGATATACAGAAATGTATTTTGATAAATGCATTTCTGTTTTCAAAATTTTAAGAGTAATTTGGAACTATTTCTTAAATTCTTTAAGAATTTGATAAACAAAAAAGATGTTAATTTCTATTCATTCTCACAAAACTACTTTCATCTCGCTGGTTACCATCACAATGACAGCCACCACACATTAAAAAAAAAAAAAAACAATTGTTGCAACCAAATGTGTTTCTGGTTTCTATTCTCCTTAATCAAAAGAAATAATTTCAAGATAATGATCTACCAAGCATATTTCTATTTTCAATTTTCAAAATAAATCCAGAGCGGAAATAGAATTCTTATCACATCACATACTATTAGAAAGAAATGAAAAAACACAAACGCTAAGCAAAAGCCACCTTAATAAACAATCTCATCTCTTTACCTTCCTTTTGTTCTCCCTACTGCATCCTCTACAATTTCTCTTTAGGTTAAGGAATTAAAAAAAATAAAATTCAACAAGCAAAGAGAAGCTCTTGAGCCCTCTCATCACTTTTTTTTACTTATCAAAATTATTATTATTATTATTATTATTTTTAATGGATAAAGTTTTTGTTTTTTTTAATAGAAAATTGGTTTTGCGCCCCCAAAGTTTAGGAACCAAAGTGAAAAATGTGGTATAGCGGAGGGCTGAAAATGTAGTTTATCTCAATATTTGCTCCATGAAATGAAACTACTAGACTAGATTCACATTATGGCATCCTGATTATGTACCGTTGCTTTCTTGATTTCAATCAATATGCGCAGCTTTCAGTTTACACGTCGAAAGCGGGAAGACCTACTTGCTACGCATCGTCAACGCGGCGGTGAACGACGAGCTCTTCTTCAAGATCGCCGGTCACAATCTCACCGTCGTCGAGGTCGACGCCTCGTACACCAAACCCTTCTCCACCGACACCGTTTTCATCGCTCCGGGCCAGACCACCAATGCTCTGTTGACCGCAGATCAGCCCACCGGGAATTACAAGATGTCGATCTCACCTTTCATGGACACGGTGGTCGCCGTCGACAACGTCACCGGAATCGCCACGTTACGCTACAAAGGTGTTCGATCATTTGCCCCAATTACTTCCACCACCACTCCTGCTCAGAACGCCACTCCGGTGGCGAACGCCTTTGTAAGTTCTCTCCGGAGCCTCAACTCGAAAGAATACCCGGCTAACGTCCCGTCGGAGGTGGACCGTTCTCTCTTCTTCACCTTCGGTGTCGGCGTCAACCCATGTCCTACCTGCGTAAATGGAACCAAAGTCGTGGCGGATGTCAATAACGTCAGTTTCGTCATGCCGACTACAGCTCTGCTTCAGGCGCATTACTACGGCATAAGCGGAGTCTTCACCGACGATTTTCCCGGGAACCCAGGAATTCCATTCAATTACACCGGTAACCCACCGGCGAATATGCGAACGATGAACGGCACGAAGGTTTACAGGCTGAGCTATAATTCTAGGGTTCAGGTTGTGTTACAGGGGACTTCAATGGTAGCGCCGGAGAGCCATCCGGTCCACCTCCACGGGTTTAATTTCTTTACAGTTGGGAAGGGATTGGGTAATTTCGATCCCAAAAAGGATCCGAAACAGTTCAATCTTGTTGATCCTTTGGAGAGGAACACCATAAGCGTGCCGACTGCTGGATGGACTGCAATCAGATTCAAGGCTGATAACCCAGGTGAACCTTGCTTCTTTAATTTAGTTCAATTAAGCTTGCTAAACTTTCATTCTTCAAACTAGATGCTTTTTTATGTGGCCTGTGACCCTACCTGCCTTGATTGCTAATAGCTAGAGGATTGTGAAGATTTAGGTGTTGTTTGCTTTAGTTTTCCTCCAAATGTTGCAAGAATTTGTGAAAAAAAGATTGATTATGTGTAGGGTGGTATTATTCATCTCTCAATCTCGAAAGTTAAGTTATGAGGGGAGATTTTCATTTAAGGTATGTTTGGTTGAAAAGATGAGAAATATAAAAAAAAAAAATAGAAAAAAAAAATTATTCTTTACAGAGGAAAAATCATTTTATTTAATATGTTTAGTTGGAGGGATATAAAAGGAAGTAAAATAATATTTTGTGTGCATTAAAAAAAAGAAAAAAAAAATAATATGAACCATCTTAATTTACAATTTTACCCTTACTATAAATGAAATAGGTATGTGTTATATAAAATAAAATGGCAAAATGATAATTTTAGAATGTTTTCCCCACCAATTTTTCATTTTCATCCCAAATTTGGGGTAGAAAAAAAAGGGGGCCTGGAACACATGATTTAACCTCAATTTTCATTTTCACCTCTAACCAAACGCACTACCATTTCATTATCCATCCCATTATCCATTTCATTTTTCACTCTACCAAACACACCCTTATTCTACATCTGATGGGATAAACCCAATAATTATAAAAGGGTGGTCTTTGGCGTCTCTCAACCACGAAAGCAAGTTACATTTTCCCTTACACTTATAACCTGATTACTAGACCCTTTTATATCTGATCTGGGATAAACATTATGTTTTTACCAAAAGAACTTACATAACATTCAAAAGAAATTCAATGTCCAAGTAATGTTCAATAGATGGATTTACGTTTTGTTTTTCCCTTATTCGTGCAGGTGTCTGGTTTTTGCATTGTCACCTAGAGGTACACACAACTTGGGGCCTGAAGATGGCGTTTCTTGTGGATAACGGTGAAGGGCCAAACGAGTCTTTACCGCCGCCACCAACTGATCTTCCTAATTGCTAAGCATTGCCTGTTTGGCAAATAGTTCAAAAATTTCAAATCGCAATATGAAATCCCAAAAAAACAATTTGATTTTGAGATTTCTAGAGGGTAGCATTTGTGGAGTACTAGAAGAGAAGGGGATATCTGAAGCTTTTTGAGCCAAAGATTAATCAGAAACTACTTAAAGCAGAACCACAAATAAAAGTGTTCTTGCCACAATTACTTGTTGTAAATAGTTCCATTTTGACCGTGTTTTTGTGTGAAATGTGTAGAAGAACGTTTTTAATCGTACTTATTTGATTAAAGGTTGTTGCGGAGATTTGATGGATGGTAGACTTAAAGGGTTTAATCTTGTAATGATGATTTTTAATGATTGCAATAATTTGATGGTTTTCTGGACTAATCCAATTGTTGAGACATGTGACAGATTAAAGGATTTAAATCAAAACAAAAAACGATGAAGATGAACAACTTGAGACCAAAGAGAAGAAAAATAGAATGGATGATCAAGATTTTCTGAAGAATTGATTTTATTTATTTATTTATTTATTCATTTTTTTGGTACTTAATAGGTAAAAATAACACTTATACTTGTCTATTCATTATTCCACTCGGCTAGGATCAAACACATCACTTAAATTTGTTAAAAAATATTTAATCTTGTGTCTGTTAAATCTTAGTTTTGCATGGTACTAAATATATATGTCATACTTTGTTATTCTGGCATAATTAAGTGATATTATCAGAGCCTAGGTTATAAGTTCTGTAGAATTGTTAGGTTGTCTCGTCTGTAGTAGACCGTAAGATAGGGTATTACTAGGTTGGTTCAGAACGTGAGTGATAATTATTTTTACTTAATTTAAAAGTAGTACATTTGCATCATGCACTGTTTGCTGTGTTGTTGGTATTTTTATTTACTAAATCACATTTTCAGATCTTGAATATGGAATGTGAAAATGAAAGTAATAGAAGTTCTAAACCCCAAGGAAAAAGGGGTACGTCGCAGGAAAGATTGGATGTTGTCGAGCCAATGTTACAGGTTGTTGCGTAACTAACAGAGCAGCAGACAAAAATGATTGAATGGCAGAGGGACCAAACCGTCACATTATCCTTAGACTGTACTTTTGTAAAGATTCAAGGAGCTCAATCCTCAAATTTTTATTGGAACTACGGATCCTGTTGATGCTGAAAATTTTGTTGAAAAGCACAGGGCACGCATTCAAAGCAATTGGTATCGCTAATGACAGTCGGGTCCCTCTTGCTACCTTCCAACTAAAGGGGGAAGTCGAACATTCGTAGGAGAAAATGAAGCGATTAATTTCAATTTCAGTCTATGAGATCATTTGGGAACAATTTTTAGTGGTATTCAACGAAAAATATTTCCCTGGATCTTACTAGTTCGAGATAGAAGAAGATTTCATATTATTGAGACAAAGAACGATATCAGTTCTACAGTATGAACTTAAATTTGATACTTTGTCCCGATTTACTCCTGACTTGGAGAAGTCTGAGGAGACGAGATGTAGAAGATTTCATAGGGGGACTAAATTTACAAATACGTTCAAGATTGATAGGATGGTAGATCAAAAGCTACTATGAACTCGTAAATGCAACAAAATTAATAGAGAAAGATGTGCAAGAAGCCGCCTAAAATCGTGAACAATACAAGAAGAGCAGATTTGAACCATCTAGTAGATACCCAGGTGACATATCTCAAGGATTTGGCCATCGACCTCAATTTCCTCAGGCTCTGATAGTTGATCAGTTAGCTAGGAGCCTAGGCTAATGACAATAATATTCAGGGCGATGATAAAATGTACCTGGATAGATGGCCAAGCTAGGACAACCGTATGTTGCCAATATGGATAAGTGGATCACTTCGTTCGAGACTGTCCCATGGCGGGCTCAATATGTTATCGTTATTACAAGCCAGGTCACATGTCCCCATATTATCTGATACTTGCTGCTACACCTACACTTTCTGCAAACAGTGTTGGCCCTAACAGTATTCAGGGGCGAGGTAGAGGATCAGTCAATAGACCTCCAACTTAGGGGCGTGTATTTGCTACTACCTAGCAGGATGCTTTGGTTACCCCAAAAGTGGTTGCAAGTGTGATATCGTTATGTGATAGAGATGCACATGCACTTATTGATCTAGATTCCACTCATTCATCTATTTTTATGACATTCATGATGCATATAGAAAGATTCTCTACTCCTCTGTCATATAGTATCATTAGTTTAACCCCTGTGGGTGAGATAGTATTGATAGATAGTGTTTATAAAAATAGTCTACTTCGCATTAGTGATAGAGAATTATTAGTAGATCTATTACCCTTAAGCATTCACGATTGTGATGTGATACTGGGTATGAATTTGTTATCTGGTTATCATGTCACAGTCGATTATTTTAAAAATGAAGTTACTTTTTGAGTCCAGGGAGAGTTAGAGTTTGTGTTTTCGGGGTGATAAATTTTTTACCTCTGTTAGTTTGATTTCAATCCTACAAGCTATAGAATTATTAAAGAAAAGATGTCAATGATATCTAGCGCATGTGATTAACAATACTCAGAATAAGGTACAGTTGGCAAATATCGCAGTGGTCAGGGATTATCCCGACGTATTTTCAGAAGACTTACCGGGATTGCCAGTAGATGTGGAAATTGAATTCACTATTGAATTACTTCCGAGTACGTTTCTTATATCAATTCCACTCTATTATATGGCATCTACTAAGATGAAAGAACTGGAAATTCAATTGCAAGATCTATTAGACTGTGGGTTTATCAGACCAAGTGTTTCTCCGTGGGGAGCTCCATTATTATTTGTAAGGAAGAAAGATAACACTCTAAGGATGTACATCGATTACCAACAGTTGAACAAGGTGGCAGTTCATAATAGATACCCGTTGCCTAGAATTGATGATTTATTTATCAGTTTCAGAAGGCTAGAGTATTCTCGAAAATAAATCTTTGATCAGGATATCAACAATTGAAAATTAGAGACAGTGACATGTCGAATATGACGTTTCGTATGAGGTATGGACATTTTGAATTTTTAGCTATGCCATTTTGGTTAATGAATGCCCTGATGCATTTATGGATTTGATGAATCGAATCTTCCAACCTTATTTAGATCCGTTTATCATCATAGTATTCATTGATGATAAACTAATTTACTCCCAAAATGAAGAAGAGCATGCAGAGCATCTAAAAAATTGTGCTATAAATTTTGAGAAAGAAGCAATTGTATGCTAAGTTCAGTAAATGTAAGTTTTGGGTGGATAGAGTCGTACTTTTGGGGCATGTTATCTCAGGTGATGGTACACAAGTTAACCCGAAGAACTTCGAGGTCATTGTTCAGTGGGAAAGTGCAAAAAGTATGACAAAGGTTTGAAACTTTCTAGGATTGGTAGGTTATTATCACTGGTTTGTAGATGGATTTTCTGTTATAGTTGTCCCGTTGACTAATTGTTCCCATCCAGAAAGCTAAATTTGAGTGTACTGACAAATGTAAACAGAGTTTCTAACAGCTAAATAATAAATTGATATCAACGCCAATATTTTCTCTCCTGACAGAAGGTAGTGGCTTTGTGATATAGAGTTATGTTTCACACTAAGGTCTAGGTTGTATATTAATGCAAGATGGCCATGTGATTGCATGTCTCTCAACAATTAAAGAATCATGAGTGTAACTACCTGACACATGATTTGTTGCTGGCAGCAATTGTGTTTGCCTTGACACTCTAGGGACATTATCTTTACGGTGAAACCTGCAAGATATACACTAATCACCAGAGTTTAAAATATTTATTTACTTAGAAATAATTAAATTTGAGATAGATCCGTTGGATAAAATTGATAAAGGATTATATTTGTACTATCCATTATCATCCTAGCAAGGCTAATATTATAACAGGTGCATTAAGTAAAAAATCGACAAGTTTGGTTGCGCACTTTCGAGTCCTTCATACTGACCAATATGCCGAGCTGAGATATTTGTGAGTCCAGTTGATAGTGGGTCAGATGGTATCTTTTTTGCAACTTTAACCTTAAGATCGACATTAATTGACCATATTATAGAAATATAGAAATCAGATACCCAATACGAAAAGATCAGGGATGAAGTGAAAAATGGGCAGAGAACCAACTATCTTGTTAGAGATAATGATGAAGCCTTACTATTTGGGAATAGATTGTGTGTGTCTAATAATGCGATTTGAAAAACGATATCTTGGAAGAAATGCACAGTTCAGCGCATGCAATGCATCTAAAGAGCACCAAAATGTATTGGGAGTTGCGAGAACATTATTGGTAGAATGGAATGAAACGATAAATTGCAAAATTTGTTGCCAAATGTCTTGTCTGTCACCAAGTCAAGATTGAACACAATGTTTAGGAGGGTTATGACAGTCTTTACCTATCTGAGAATGGAAGTGGGTGCATATCACGATGAATTTTATTTCAAGATTACTCCATACTAAAAAAGAGCATAATTCCATTTGGGTGATTGTTGATAAACTTACAAAATCTACTCATTTTATGGCTGTAAAAATGACGTACTCCATGGACAAGTATGCAAAATTGTATATTGACGAGATTGTCAAATTGCATGGTGCACCAGTTTCCATAGTATAAGATAGAGATCCGAGATTTACGACAAAATTTTGGCCTAGTCTTTAGGCTACTCTGGGTACCAAATTAAAAATCTATACAACATTTTATCCTCAAACTGATGGCCAATCAAAGCATACAATTAAAATATTGGAGGATATATTATGGGGTTGTGTTTTAGAATTTCCCGGTAGTTGGGATGATTCTTTGACCTTGATGGAGTTTTCCTATAACAACTATCATTCGACAATTGAAATAGCACCATATAAACCATTGTATGGCAGAAGATGTAGAACTCCAGTCTTTTAGGACTGAAGTTGGAGAACAAAAACTATTGATGCCGAACATCGCTTAGATGATAGCAGAAAAAGTGAAGGTGATTTAGAAAAGACTGAAGATTACCTAGAGTCGACAAAAGAGTTATGCCGATAAGCGTAGACGTGAGTTGGAGTTTGAAGTAGGTGATTACGTATTTTTACGTATATCTATATGGAAAAAAATGATAAGATTTGGAAAAAAAAGAAAAATTAAGTTTGAGGTACATTGGGCCATACGAATTTATTCGTTTAAGATAACTAAATTTCGGGACAAAATTTCTTTTCGGGAGGATTGTAAGATCCAATTTTTGCATGTGCATATTTTTATTTGCATTTTATAACATTTATAAAATAATGTGGTGTATTATATTATTTAAAGTTTACATTAAAATTATTGGGGTATTATGATATTTAAAAATTTAGTTTTGAAAATTTATTGGGTTAAATGTTAGTTTTAATTTTGGCTTTTAAAAATTTTGGATTATTATGTTATATTAAAATTTAATTTTAGGAGTTTTAGGGTATAATTTTTTTTTTAAATATTTACACAATTTACCCTCTTAAAAAAAATTAATTATATATAATATATGTTGTGTTGTTTTCATAAGAAGACAATACAACAAGTAGGAATTGTGTTGTACCCAAGTGGGTAAAACATGTGTATATATATATATATATATTTAGTTGGATACATTATATAATTTGGATACAAGTCATGATTGCCTCTCTCTCTCTCTATTCCTCATTTTCTCTCTCTATATATATGTGTGTGTGTCCTCCCTCTCATTATTCTCTCTCTACACTCTCCCATTACTCTCTTTGTTTCCTTGCTCTTGAGGTTACTTTCCTCTCATTGTTTTTTTTTGTTAGCTAGTATGTATATATATATAAGGTATATAATATATATATATATATATATATATATATATATATATATATATATATATATATATAATATATAATGTATATAGTGAGTGTGTGTGTGTATGATGTGGATAATTTTAGACGGCACAAACCTGTGCTAGGCACCCCAGCCACATGTTCGTCACCCCGACCATCTATCTATCTCTGCTACGCAGTGATGGACTCTTTATCATTGTCTTGCGAGCAATGCTCTGCTATGCTATCCTTAGTCAGCAACCACAAAGGGATGGATCTTTTGGAAATGGGTTGGCCAGCGCCTTATCATTCTATGCCTAGTCGGAAACCACCAAGAGATGGACCCAAGCAGAAAGCACCGACCACATCCTTGCCGTTCTATCTCTGGGTGGTATTTGCTAGTTGAAGGACCTGTTTGCTCACTGCCAATGAGTTACCTGTCGCGTTACTTCTGTTTGGTAACTACTGGAAGTGTAACCATTGCGATTTTGGCTGACCAACGCCCATCCCCATTGTTTCTAGTTGGCAAGTAGCATGACAATGCATCTTTGTCTCTGTTCGTGCACCGCTTAGGAGATCTCTACCTCCTCAAGTCATTCGAGATCAAATTCTTCATCAATAAGTCTCCTAAAAGCCAAGTAGGTTGGCCTATGGGCTCGTCTTCTGGATCAAAAGCATAGGACCATTAGGTTAATCTCTTTATCTACCTTCCTATTGGCTAAGCATAACCATGCTTAGAACCTCAATTAAGTAATACTAATTACACTTCACTCCTTTAAATACCGAAGCATTCAGTGCCCTAGGTAATGCTCAACCTCTGATTTGAAGCATATATTTCTCTTTCTGTCACCGAACTCTTACTCTTATGCCAGAGGAAATTCGTCGGGCATAACCTCGGTAAGTCATTGTTCAGGTACCAACTCTCTGAAATTCAGCACTCTAGACTTTAACTAGGGAATTGGGAAGAATTGATCGTTAACTGCAGGGTTCTTGAGAACTCCATCCCCTTGAATCTCCAACTCACCATCCCTCCTCAGATAGAAAAATACACGTGCAATCATACTAGACCAACTTGAGGTATTCATAGATTTTAGACACCAATAGTTTGGTATCGTTTGTGGAAATAGAACAAGAAGCCTTCCTCTGATCTTTACTCCCTGGTTGGCTAAGACTTGATGATCACAATATATGGTCAGATCATTGGACAAAGAGACCAAGCCCTCGCCGTGAATAATAACCCGAACAACCAGCCCTCTACAGACATGTCTAAGGTCTTGAGATCAGATGCCTAGGCCCCTGCTAATGACAAAAATCCCCCGCCTACGGGATAGACAGGCTCGTTCTACCTTACCTTTTGGTCCTTTCGTGGGGTAGACTTTTGGAGCCACTAAGGCCTTACGTATCAAAAATCTATAATACCAACTCAAAGAATTCCAGACCTATTTTTAGATCCTTCTCTCTCATCTGCTGCCAACCCCCACCCTGACAGAACCGACTCTCTAGCTCACGGGACAAGAGGAGTAGGCCCAAGAATCGGAAGACTGCGTGATCCACTCCAAAAGACACATACTTAGAGATCGACCCCAGCTACGTGAACAAGGAGAAAGGGAGTGGGACAAAGCTCCCTTGGCTACGTTAAGGCCACCATCACCTTCTCTGTGAAAACATGGGGCAGAAAACTACTGTGAGTCGGCACCGGGCAAAGCACCCAGCTATGTTGCAAGATCAGACTTATGGCGTTTGGGCCACGACCAGTCATGTGCGGGCAGTGTTTAAAGGTAAATCTATCGTAGAGCGTCGCCTTACCGACGTGGAAACGGTCTTATACCAATTGCATGGAACGAGGGGGCCAATTGGGATCCTCACCAAGGTAAAGTTTTTTGGAGGAAATTTTGGATAAAATAGTGCCCCAATGCTTCACTCACCCTCAGATGACCTCCTATGAGGGGACCTCAGACCCTATAGACTGCTTATCCATTTTCAAGTCCCACATGGACATGCACACAACCTCAGTAGCTTTGAGGCACAAATCTTTATGGCTTACCCTCGTGGGAGCAGCGAGGGCCTAGTTCTAGAGTCTTGTACCAACCTCTATCTTTATATTCCACGAGCTTGAGCAGCTCTTCTTCACTCGGTTCAACTACTCGCGCTGGAAGCCTAAGACTATGACACCCATCCTCTCTATCCAACAAGAGCCTAGTGAGACCTTGGGGGACTACGGTGAATGATTTTATAGGGAGTCTAACACATATGATGAGCTCTTTGACATCGTGGCCATAAATTCCTTCATTGATAGACTTAGACATAAAAGGTTATCTTATAACCTCTACTAAAATCCCACCCCAAACCTTGTACAACCTTGGACTACAAAACTTGATTTCATAATATCGATCTAAAATAAACTTCCAAAGAGGACTGAGAAAGAAATCAAAGGCTGAATAAAGAGAAGGTGAAAGAAATCCCGAGCAGAGCTTAGGGAGTGAAAAGGCTCCAAGCTGAAGGAAGGTTGGGACCTCTGTCTGGAGACCAGAGACCTCTCCCACCCCCCAAAACATTGCCAATAAAGGTTCACGTTACTCATGGCCTCCGTGGCCAACTATCTATGCGTAGAACTTCAAGAGAGAGTTATTATCCCTTTTCGCACCTCTAAGAGGAAAGCCAACAGAGGTCCTTAAATAAGTTATTTGAATTCCACTACCATCGAGGGCATTCCAATGAAGACTGCTTCCAGCTCCGAGAGAAAATAGAAGCCCTTATTCAGAGAGGATGTCTTGGATACTATGTCAAGAGAGAGAATAGAGAACCAAGGTACAAAGAAAATGACCAATGCGAGGAGCACCGGGGTTAGAGATAAAGAGGAAATCATGGTTTCCCTCTGCAAAGAGAAAGAGGTATGAGTAACGATGACGACCAGCGCGTGGACGGTGAAATCAACATTATCCACGGAGGATTTGGCTTGGGAGCGGGGAACATCCTCATCCAAGAGAGCACACGAGTAGAAGGCCAAGATGAAAAATAATAAAGACGTGTACGAGGTGAGCATGGAAGATTCCGTCTCTCACAACATTATCTCCTTCAATGAGGCTGACCTTAAAGGGGTGCATATGCCCCACGATGACACTCCGATCATCACAGCTTTGATCAAGCCCTTCAAAATAGGATGAATCCTAATTGACGAGGAAATCTCCCTTGATATAAACTTTAAGTATACCTTCAACAAAATTAAAGTAGAAGTAACTGCCCTCCAGACCACGAAGTCCCCTTGGTCGGTTTTAGGGGGACATCGTCAATTTGGTTGGATGTATGTCTTTTCCCGTCACAGTTGGAACCAAATTGAGATTGAAAATGGTGTAGAGTAGGTTCCTCTTAGTGGATAGACTATCACCCTATAATGCGATTATTTGCTGGCCTACAGTCTTCCCTCTCAAGGCCGTGTGTTCCCCGTACCTTCAAATCATTAAGTTCCCCATTGAACAAAGAGTGGGAAAAGTAAGAGGTGACTAGGAGTCATTAATTTCTTGTGCTCAAAGGGTATTTGAAAAGAAAAAATAACAATTACAAGCCGGGGCAGAGCACGCAGAACTCGAGCTTGGAGCACTAGAGCTCATGACCTTGGAATATGAACCAGGACCAATACCTATTGAAAACCCATGGGATGAAGAGCTGGGACCCCGCCCTCATGAATACCTAGTTAAGGTGTCCATCCACCCGACGATCATGGAAAAAAAAGTAAGGATAGGTGCTAAGCTCAACCCCGGAACAATGAGTTGACCTTACTGATAGGTGTAATTTATCTATTTATTTCCAAGCCGATTTTATTAGTTTTTGAGTATTTTTATAGCGTTTTAATACGTTTTAATATATTTTTATTTGTTTATGTATAAATTAGGCATTTGGGGAGAAAAATGACGAAAACGGTCCATAAACGAGCAAGTCGGTGGAAGAACGGTGAAGAAAAAGAGCAAAAAGATCAATATTCAGAACCTGCATCCACCGTTACAGCAGTCAAAATGCAGAGAGTTACTGAATTCTTCACTGCTGCAGGAGTGAAACCACAGCTGCAGCGGTCAAAATACAGAGAGTTGCTGACTTCACCACTACTGTAGCGGTCTGATACTAGATCTTTTAGGATATTTTGAGATATTTTGGATCCTATATATATCCCCTCTTCTCCCCTAAACAATAAAAAATATTTTTTGAGAGGTCTTGAGAGCTCCAAGGTCATTCAACCAAGAGAAGATCACAAAGTCCAGAAGAAGAAAACAATCTCGGAGAGGTTTTAGCGTCGGTTCTTCGGATAATGGTTAGTCTCCTCGTTTCTCTCTTTATTTCTTAGTTTGGTTGATTGTTTTGTATATGTTTAGCTTGTTTCTAATTGAATATAGGGCTATGGCCATGTATAGCTAAACATATATTGTCTAGGTTTTGATTGACTTCATTAAAATGTTGTTTGAATAAATCAATGTTTTGTTAATGGTTGTTCATGTTTATCCAATTGTGTTTACCGTTTTATTACCATCATTATATGTTTGTTATGGTATTGTGGTTGGTTTGAAAAATCGGGGTTTGACACTCGGGAAAGGTAACTCTTGATTAGGACAAGGGTTTAAACACAACGTGACGATCTAATGACCTTGGAGGGCGTTAGAAAGTATGCAATCTGTGAGGTTGGCGTGAGACTCATGTGACCAAGTGTCGTATAGATGCTCGAGAGGGACTTTGGCGTTAACGCGAAATCACATATTCATTCACTTTACACTTAGGAGAGGTAGTGAGTGAGATTTCGATACTTAGATTGTCGGATAATGTGAATGCTGTTAATGTAAACTAGATTGAATTGAACGCGTTCAAATGAACGAAGTTAATCCTTAGACAATTTACTCCCTTAAATGTCAATATTAGTATATTAGGTTAATTAATTTAATTAGATAATTAGTTTAGTATATTAATTATATTAACAAAAATATAAATTGAGTCGCCTAGATAAAGTTAGGTTATGACAATCGCGGTATTTAGTGACGATCTAATCCAATCCCTGTGGACACGACAACCCTTACTCTTCCAACTCTATTAAAACTTGACCCGTACACTTGCGGTAAAAGTAGCGACATAATATTCCGCTGCCAAGTTTTTGGCGCTATTGTCGGGAATTGGTTTTTAGCGCTATTGTCGGGAATTGGTTTTTAGATTGTTGTTGATATTGTGAATAACTAACTTGATTTTAATTTAGGCATTTATTGTGTTTATAATTTTTTCTTTGTAGTTTTGTTTCTCTTGCAAGGTACTTGAAGATGTTAGATTAACAAGTGTTTTTGCATTTCTTTCAACGAGATTCTGAGCCATTTTATTATGCTTGGGATCGATATAAGGAGTTTCTATTCTAATTTTCTAATCATCGTTTCCCGAGGGAGTGTCAACTACTGAACTTCCTCGATGAGTTATTAGCCGTAACCAGAAAATGGGTGGAAAGAGAAAACGGTACCACCTCTTTCGACCAACTAACCATGGATAAAGCCTATTGGTGGTTGGAAGATATGGCGGAGTTTGATTTTTACTGTTGGAATTATTCAACAAGCTACCAAAGCTTGGGGGATAGTTTCACCATTTCGGAGCCATGGATTAACACCCCGGACAAATATATGGAGTCTTCCTCACATTGGAAACCATGTTCACGGAATTTATGGGAAAGACTCAGCTATTTTGGAGGGAGACGAATGATCGGCTCAACGAGCATGAGGATCATCTTAATAATATAGAGATGACCTGTGCTGAAATTGACGCGATAGTAATATCTCTTCAGACGCAAATCGATCAATTTATCTGCCTAATTTAGGTCGAGTCAAAAGTGGTGGCGCTGAGACACACACAAGCCACATTCATCGAAAGCCACCAGAAGGAACCGAATACAAGCTGGAGAAGCTTGGGAGCATTCATTGATGATTATTTGAATGAGATGGAAACCCAAGCGTGGATCAAAAATCCTGATTCTTCATCATTACAGATCCAAGAAGATCACATCTACGAGGATACGATGTGGCTCACTTGTCCTTCACCGCCATTTATAATGTTCTTTCATGCCCACCAAGTACATGAGTCGGTGAAGAGTCTTGTTGAAAGCTCGAGCCAATCAGAGCCAAATCTCGCCAGGCTTGAGGGTGTTCAAAACCAAGACATATATATGGTGTGGTACGACACTTACTATGGGTGGAAGCCGCTATTTGACGAGCACTTCTTCATGTCAAGCCAAGGACATTAAACCAAGCGGTTCTTAGGAGTCAACCATATCATCAAAATAAGTTAGATCATCACTGCCTTCTTCATTTGGAGGCAAGATTGTCTCGCCTCCCATGTACGTGTTCTAAAACCCTTTCGTCATTATAATGCATACTAAATGTTGAGATTGATGATTGGGTCATTGTGGACACTGACTGTTTTAAGTTTGGGAGTGATGTTTAGTATTTTAGTATGTTTAATTGTTGTTAGTTGTGTTAGTTTAGTTTAATTGTTTGCATGTTTGTTTAGTTTGTGTAGTGTGTTTATGTTTGTAGTTGTGTTGTTGTGTACTGAGTTTTGAGTTCATCTGGACAATTACCCGATGATGATATTATCCCCTGGTTGTTTTCGAGGTTAAGGGTAATGCCCATTCATGTGTGTTATGTGTGCTTGACATGTTGTTTTGGTGAAAGTTGTTGTGGATCCTAATTGGCACGAGCACGTAGACTTAATGTATAGCTATTCAATTGATTTGAGGCTAATTATCTGTTAGCCAAATTCATGAAAATAGGGATTCTAGAACCTGATTAAGGGAAACTTGAGGCGATATCCTAAGCTAGGTAGTTCAGGAGACGTGATTTAGGCATTCATTTGATTCGCTTGAGCCTTTGAAGCTTACCATGCTATATGTTTATCCCTCGTTACCCTGTCAAAGCCTATAATGTTGTTTCAATTCTGAACACATAACAAATACCCTGGCCAATTAAACTTTTTCAAACCTATATCGCTAAACCGAAGGCACAATTTGAGTAAATCAAGTTAGCATTCGTGTATGCTACTTGAAGTAAGCGGTTGGGTTTAGGGCGAACTTTTGATTGGTTCAGTATTCGAGTACTCGCTTGTCATTTTTCTTTCATTTTAACCACACCCATGAAATTGTAATAATTGAATAAGTTTGGGAGTGTAGTACGTGAAAAAAAAAAAAAAAAAAAAAAAAAAAAAAAAAAAAAGAAAGAAAAAAAACATATGTAAATATAGTTTGATTTTCGCTTCTTTTGATAAGTGAATACGTCGGTATTAAATGTATGTTCAGAATTGTTTCAAATTTATCAATGGGGGTTCAAGTGTGATTGTGTGCTAAGCGTTGTGCCTTGGGTATCGTTAAGTTAATGAGATTAACCTGTTTTATATTCTCAATATACCCTTAGCCATGTTCCAAACCGAACCAAGTTCTTTTGATCTTTATGAACTGCTTAGCTTACATTAGTGGTAAGTGGAACCCAGTCAGGCATATGGATATCCTAATCCTTTATGGTATAAGTCGTGAGCTTCGTTGGTGGATATTCCAATCTGATCTTTAGATAGTTATATTATTGAGTTTCACACACACACTTTGAAAGGATCTAGAATAGCGTTTACTATTATTGAATGTCGAAATTCTAGAACATCACATGGTGTGTTTTACTCTTGAACTCGATATGATTGGGGTTTGTTGAGGGAAAAATATTTTGGTCGATAGTTGAATTCAAAACTCGCATATCATTATGTTTAGGTAGTTTGTGTTTTTATTCGTGTTTAGTTTTTGTATTAGTTCATTTAGTTGTGTTTTTTATTTTAGTGTAAGTGTTTTGCTCGGGAACTAGCAAAATTCTAAGTTTGGGGGTATTTGATAGGTGTAATTTATTGATTTATTCCCAAACTAGTTTTGGTAGTTTTTAAGTATTTTTATTGCGTTTCAATATGTTTTAATATGTTTTATTTGTTTATGTATAAATCAGGTGTTTGGGGCAAAAAGGGACAAAAACAGTCCATAAATGAGCAAGTGGTGGAAGAACGGGGGAGAAAAAGAACAAAAAGATCAATATTCAGAACCTGCATCCACCGCTGTAGCTGTCAAAATACAGAGAGTTGTTGAATTCTCCACCGCTGTAGTGGTCAAAATACAGAGAGTTGTTAAACTCTCCACCGCTACAGCGGTCATCTGGCAGAAAGTTGCAGACTTTCCCACCGCTCCAGTGGTGAAACCACCACTGCAACTGTCCGACACCAGATCTTTTAGGATATTTTGAGATATTTTGATATATTTTGGATCCTATATATCCTCTCTTCTCCCCCAAACACTAAAAAATGGTTTTTGGGAGGTCTTGAGAGCTCCAAGGCCATTCAACCAAGAGAAAATCACAAAGTGAAGAAGGAGAAAATGATCTCGAAGTGGTTTTAGCATCGGTTCTTCGGATAATGGCTAGTCTCCTTGTTTCTCTCTTTATTTCTTAGTTTGGTTGATTGTTTTGTATATGTTTATCTTGTTTCTAGTTGCATATAGGGCTATGGCCATTTACATATATTGTTTAGGGCTTGATTGACTTCATTAAAACGTTGTTTGAATAAATCAATGTTTCGTTAATGGTTGTTCATGTTTATCCAATTGTGTTTACCGTTTTATTACAATCATTATATGTTTTTTATGGTATTGTGGTTGGTTTGAGAAATCATAGTTCGACACTCGGGAGAGGTAAACCCAGATTCGGACTAGGGTTTAAACACAACATGATGATCTAATAACTTGAGAGAGCGTTAGAAAGTATGCAATCCATGAGTTTGGGGCAAGACTCACGTGACCAAGTGTCGTATAGACGCTCGAGAGGGACTTCGGCGTTGACGCGAAGTCACATATTCATTCACTTTACACTCGAGAGAGGTAATGAGTGAGATTTCGATACCTAGATTGTCGGATAATGTGAATGTCATTAATGTAAACTAGATTGAATTGAACGTGTTTAAATAAACGTAGTTAATCCCTAGACAATTTACTCCCTTAAACATCAATATTAGTATATTAGGTTAATTAGTTTAATTAGTTAATTAGTTTAGTATATTAATTATATTAACTAAAATATAAATTGAGTCGCCTAAATAAAGTTAGATTACGACAATCGCGGTATTTAGCAACGATCTAATCCAATCCCTATGGATACGACAACCCTTACTCTTCCCACTGGACTAAAAGTTGACTTGTACACTTGCGGAGAAATTATGACGTGTTCGTTTGGTCTCATGATGAGTTACCGGGGATCAACCCTAAGGTAGCCATGCACATACTCCATGCAAATCCAAACTACCTACCAGTTAGACAAAAAAGAAGGAAGTTCCATCTGGATCATCAGAATATCATAATTTTGTTTTGGATAAATTGATCAAGTCCGATATGGTAAAAAAAGTAAAGTTCCTGGATTGGTTATCAAACGTGGTCCTCGTACCTAAAGCTAATAATAAGTAGAGACTATGCGTACACTTTAAGGACCTCAACAAAGGATGCCCAATTACTTATTTCCTTTCTTGAGGATCGACATAGTTATTGACGCTATAGTAGAGTACGAGCTCCTGAGCATCCTGGATACCTACGCGAGCTATAACAAAATCCCCATGTTTCTCCTAGATAAGAGCAAGACGTCATTCATTCTGAACATGGGCACATATTTCTATAAGGTAATGCCCTTTGGCTGCGCAACATCAGAGCCAATAACTAAAGGGTAGTGAACAAAATGTTTAAGGCGGAGATTAACACAACGATAGAGGTATAAATCGACGATATTCTAGAGAAGCGCTCCCGCTCTCCTGACCACATGGCAGTCCTCCAGGGCTGCTTCCATAAGCTGAGAGCCCATCGTATAAAACTTATTCACAACAAGTGCATTTTCGGTATTTCTCTAGAAATGTTTCTCGGATATATGGTTTCTCAGTGTAGAATTGATGCCAATCCTGACCAAATAAGTGTCGTGCTTAAAATTTTCTCACCTCTCATGAAGAAGGAAGTTAAAATACTCACCAGCAGGATTATAACCCTAAACCGGTTAATAGCTCAATTTTCAGAGAGATGCCTACCATTCTTCAAGGTGTTTCGCGACAACAAAAACTTTGAGTGGACAAACGAGTGTGAAGATGTATTCAACGAGCTTAAGAGATACTTTTCTTCAACTCTCTCACTCAGCACTCCAAGGGGGAGAGGAGTTATACTTGTACATATTTGTTTTAATGACCGTAGTGAGTGCAACTTTGATGAGAGAAGGGAATGTTATTTAGAGCCCGGTGTACTACTCTAATAGAGTTCTCACAGATTCTGAGACAAAGTACTCAAGATCTACTTACTGGCCTTCGTCTCGTAATGAAATTTAACATTAATGTTGATCCTTAGATTTTGATAAACAATTAAACGTTGATGTTTTTTGTGAAACTACCAGTTTGTTTAAGTGTTTCAGTTTATTAGTTCCGAATGATGAAGATTTGATGATAAAGATGATGAAGGAATTAAGAGGTTGAAGAATTTGAAGAACCTAAGGAAAACAACTCATATTTAAATTTTAACTCTTAATATCCCAATTAGAATCACACACGACACAAAAAGATTTTTAAATAATTTTTATAAATATGTGTGTTTTTAATAGGATCCTAATTAATTAAATTATTTGCTCCTATGTGTAATTGGAAAAAAAATTATTTATAATTGATTAAAATCGGAGTTAAGTATTTAGTGGAACTAATTAAGAAAATAAAATGGTTAAAGGGGCGAAAACATAAATGAGAGTGTATTAAAAACGAGTTTAGAAAAGAGATCCAGCATGCATAAGTCGACTGGTAAGTCGACCGGACAAAATAGGTGAAACTCTCTGTATCTCTCAGTCGACAGGTAAGTCGACCAGTAAAGAGAAATGGAATTCTCTGAATCTCTAAGTCGACAGGTAGGTCGACCGGTGAAGGAAAATGGAACTTGACCGGTGAAGAAAAATGGAACTCTCTGAATCTTTAAGTCGATAGATAAGTCGACCGATGGGCACATAATCTTTGGCTTGACTACATCTTGAATCGAGCGGTCGACTGGTCGGTCGACTGATGGAGCAGTTTCAGGATATTGAGGATTCCGAATTCATATCTAAAAGAAGCCATTTTTGGTTGGGATTTGTGAGAGATTTTAGGGATTTTATGATATTTAAGATATGCTACACCTATTATTTAATTCCTATTGATTTGGTTCATTAAGTTTTAATGTTTTTCAATTTGGTACATAAAATTGTTTCTATTCTATTTAATTGAGATTGAGAAATATTTGGGGGACTTAAAAAGTTATAATTAAGTGAATTGAACCAAAATGAAGTCATAATGATATAAGGGGTCTAAGATAGCATTTAAGTGTCATGATATACGAGAACTATTTGTTGGAGATGTGATTTATATCCCATATATATAGACCTGCGTTTTTCATATCATTAAGAGTGGCTAAGAGAGATTAAGAGATTAAGAGATCGTATTGAGCTTTTCTAAGAGATATCATACTGAGTTTTTTGTGAGAGATATTCTAAGGGACAATCTTAATAATCATTGGTTGTTGATCATTGCTATTACCGAATCTAAAGCAATTACGCTCTACTTATTTTTTTTCGGTGGATTCTGGGTGATATCTTTTCAATTACTTTCTATATTGTATTGTTCGTTCAATTTTTGGAAATTGATCTTTAGAAATTATTTTTGATTTTTATTGAAGAAAATATTTTAAAAACAATTTTTTAAATCTGATTACATGTTAAATTACATGCTACTCATCTTTTGTTAAAAATCAAATTTTTGAGTATCTCATATTTCTATCATTAATTTTGGGATATTAATCGAGTTTTAATTTATCTAGAGTGGTAGAAGCTCTAAGTGAGATAATTTGCTTATCAATTTCCTATAAAGAGATTGAGGTAGTAATTCTTCCTAGATAGAATTGATTTGTGTGAATTTTGTAATGGTTCAATTCTTATCGGGTAAAAGGATATTTGGAGTATTAGTGAGGTTTTGATTCTTTTGCCTTTGTGTTAAAAAGAATTAGGTTATTCTTTAGCCTGTAAAAAGTAGAGGTTCTTCCTTAGCCTATGAAAATGATTTTGTAAAGGTTGATTCTAAGTCTGTAAAAGAATTGTTGTGAGGGTTTGGTTCCTACCTTTAAAGGGATCTTGAGTATTAGTGGGTGTGACTCTCCGTGGGGCTCGGATGACTATATTAGCTAAGAGTAGCTTGGTGAACTAGTATAAATTTCTATTGTGTTGTAATCTTTATTTTATTTTTGTTGTTTGGTGTGCACTTAGTAGATTTGATAATTCCGCTTTGATATAAAGATAATAATTAATTTTTCATTAAAATTAATTATTTGATTTATTGAAGTATTTTCTCTCTGATATTTTAAATTACCCAATTCACCCCCCCTTTTGGGTATTCCACTGGAGCAACAGTTAATGTACTCCTCGTCTTCTATGATTCACAACTCGTGGTTAACCAATTAAACGAAGACTACATGGATGGATATTGAGCATTATGTCTTACTTAGAAAGGGTGAGGGCACTCATGAAAAATTTCGAGAAAATTCAAATGACCTAGATTCCCCAAGAAGATAACAGACATATCGATGACCTGGCCAACATAGCCTCAGTGGTGGAATAGACCCTGAAAAGGAACGTGTTTGTGGAATACTTGTATGCCCCAAGCATCGCAACCGTAGACCAAGTGGCCACGATTTGTTAGCTCACGGATGAGCCAACCTAGATTGATCCAATACGATAATATCTTGAGCAAGGAGCTGTTCCAAATAACCGTCCTGAGCCAGAAGGATGTACTAACGATCATTTAGGTATTCCATCATCGATGGAGTCCTCTATCAAAATTTATTTTTGGGCCTCTACTCTAGGTGTCTTCGACCGGAAGAGGCCGAATATATGTTAAAAGAAATCCATAAGGGATTTTGTGGTAATCACACAGGGGGCAGATCCCTAGCTCGCAAGGTACTCCGACATTAATACTTCTAGCCAAAAATGCTCGAGGACACTATGAAATTCATCAAGAAATGCAACAAGTGCCATAGATTTTCCCTATACCCGCACGTTTCTCCAACTATTTGAGTGCCAATAACTAGCCCATGGCCCTTCGCCTAGTAGGGCATCCAACTACTTGGTTCTTTCTCTCAGGGTATTGACCAAAGGAAGTTCTTGGTCATCACCATTGATTATTTCATGAAATAGGTTGAGGCCGAGCCCTTGGCCCACATAACAAAGGAAAAGATCATATATTTTAAATAAAAGAGTAGAGTTTGTCACTTTGGGATACCCAAGAAGATTGTGGCCGACAATGACACTCAGTTCAGCAACAATCTCTTTACTAAGTTCTACTCAGAACTAGGAATTTGAACACAGTTCGCTTCACCAGGTCATCCCCAGTCGAACGGGTAGGTGAAGGTCACCAACCAAACAATCCTACACCGCTTAAAAACGAGGCTTGATAAATTGAAAGGCAGATAAGTTGAGGATTTGTATCCAGTCCTCAAGGTGTATCACACTACCTCCAAAACCCCCACGAGGGAAACACCCTTCGCGATGACCTTCGGTTTTGAATCCATTATACCCGTGAAGATTAGCATGCAAACCCTGGGATCGCTTTCGTCTTCGATAAAGTTGAGAATGATGTAGTGCTATCATTAAATCTTGATCTACTTCAAGGAGAAGATGAAACAAGTCCATATCTGACAAACTGTTTATCAATAGCGAGCAGATCGGTATTATAATAGACGGGCCCACCCCCGTTCACTTGATATCGGCAACCATGTTCTCAGAAAGGCCACTCTGACCACCAAATAATCGAACACTAAGAAACTTACTCTACCTGGGATGGGTCATACAAAGTTACAAGAATGGCGCGCCTCGATTTTCCAAAAGAAAAATGTTATAAAATAATAAAGCAAAAATGAGAAGGGATTTTTAAAATCACCGATTTTCTCAAAATAATACTTAGGTCGTTTTAAAAATAAGGAGTCTCCACCTAAAATTGGGTTTAATTAGTGTGTCAGGTCACCAAATTTTCAGAAAAAAAAAAATTTTAAAAGGTCTAAGTAAAAATTGACTCAAAAAACATGGTCAAACTAAATATTCATTTAAAGAGCTCGGGGGTCGGTTACTGATAGGTGTAAATTACCTATATATTTCTAAATCAGTTTTGTTAGTTTTAGAGTAGTTTTATAGTTATTTTTATTTGTTTTAATATGTTTTTATTCTTTTTTTGTATTAAAACAGGTGCGTCAGGTGAAAAGATTTGAAATCGAAGCATAAACAATCAATTCATATCAAGAACGGTCAGAGAACGGTGGAAAATGAGCAAGGAGGAAAATATCTGAATAAAGCCCAATGCCTAGGCATCCAGACCACTGCCTAGGTGGTGTAGATGCAGAGAAAACACATTTGGCTACTGACAGCCCACTGCCTAGGCAGAAATTCCACCGCCTAGGCGGTGAAGAGACAGAATGTTTGGAGTAGTCCCTCGGCCTAGGCAAAAATTCCACCGCCTAGGTGGAAACTCTACCACCTAGGCCGAAATTCAGCTGAAATTTTTCCTTGTCCACCGCCTTCTCCATTGCCTCGGCGAGCCTTTAACCGACATACTCCACCGCCTAGGGGAAAATTCCACCACCTATGTGGTGGCCTCTGCACAGTGCAGATATTTGTTAGATATTTTTTGGCCTATTTAAAGCCTTCTCTCATCCTCTCTTCAAACCTCTTCGGCCCCTAAGGCTTTAGGCCATATCTTAGGGTTAGGATCAGGGATTTTTGAGAGACAGCTCTCAACCCGAGGTGGAGGACGAAGGAGGAAGTGATCGTTCGACGGTTCTAGTGCCAATTCTTCGGATATAGGCTAAGTCACTCATTTCTTCTCTTTGTTTTCTTCATTTTGGTAGTTGTTGAGTATGTTTACGCCATTTTACATTGTAAACATAGTTATGGCCATTGGTTAAACGTAGGTTGTATAGGGATTAATATATTTATGAAAATGTTATTTTGTTGAGTTTGTGTTTGGTTAGCGGTTGTTCTTCGTTATTTTGCTTGTGTTTGACGTATTATTTGTTTATTATGCTTAGATTTACATATAGAGACTACGGGGTTTGACAAATCTCGAATTCGGACTAGAATAAACAAACGCCATGATTTTATAACCTGATCAGGGTTTGGATTGTGGATAAGCAATGACGTTGGGGCAAGACTCACGTGGCCTAGGGTCATTAAACTGTTGAGGGGGACTTTTTCGTTGACTCGAAGTCATTTATTCCCCCATCTTACACTCGGGTAGAGTTTTAGAACTAAGATTGTTGATAGGGTAAACACAACGCACGATCCAATGACCTGGTTGGGAGTTGGATTGTGTGCAATCAACGACGTTGGGGTCATTAAGACGTTGAGGGGGACTTCTTCGTTGACACGAAGTTGCGTTATATCCCCCATATTATACTCGGGAGAGGTGGCGGAGGAGTTTTAGATTTCGAGATTGTCAGATAAGTCGAACGTCGTTAACATAAACTAAAACGAGACTAAACACGTATTCGTAAATGAAACTAATCCCTAGACAACCTATTCTCTTAAGACTATGTCATATTAATATTAGTATTAGTATAGATTAAATTAGGCTATATTAATATTAATATTAATTAATTATATTATATTTTTGTCACCTAGATAAAGTCAGATTATGACAATCACAGTATTTGATAGTAACAACACGAATCTCTGTGGATACGATACCCGACCGAAAGGTCCCTTATACTTAAACTTGATCCGTACGCTTGTAGTAAAAGTGGTAGCACATAAATTGCGGCCACCAAGTTTTTGACGCTGTTGCCGGGATTGGCAAAGTGGTTATTGTCGATATTGTGAGTAAATAACTTGATTTTAATTTAGACATTTTTTAGTGTATATAATTTTTCTTTGTAGTTTCTTTTGTTTTCCTACAGGATGCTTGAAGATGTTAGATCGATAGGTACTCTTGCGTTTCGTTCATTGAAATATCTCGCCAGTCTTGAGGGCATGTGTCGGGCCGAGGACATTAAACCAAGCGCTTCTTGGGAGACAACCCAGGGTCACAAATAAGTTAGATACATCTCCGTCGATTTGAAACGGAGGCGAGATCCTCTTGATTTCCAAGTACTGGTTCTAAACCCCCGTCTTCAATATCATGCTATATACTGTTATTGGGATCGTTGACGGGTCGTTTAGGGCAATGCCTATTTTAAGCTGGTGGTCATGTGTTAGTATGTTTAGTATGTGTTTATGTTATTAGTTATGTTTTACTGTTTTTATCGTATGCATGTTTGTTTAGGATTAGTTTGTTTAGTTTAGTTGTTGTTTTGTGCTGAGTTTTGACGTTATCTGGGCCTTTACCCGATGATGACTCTGTCCCCTGGTTGTTTTGAGGTCGAGCGTAAAGCTCATTCATGTGTGTTATGTGTGCTTAACGTATCATCTTAATAAAAGTTATTGTGGATCCTAAATGCACGAGCACGTAAACCCAATATAGCACTATCTTATTGATTTGAAACTAATTATCCGTCAATCAATTTTATGACAATAGGGATTCTAAAACTTGATTTGGGGGAAATTCGTGGTAAAATCCTAGGCGAGGTTGTTTTGGAGATATGATTTAGGCATTCATTTGATCGCTCGAGCCTTTTTAAGCTTACCCTGATAAATCATTACCCTTCATTACCCTGTCGAAGCCTAAAAGCCGTTTCAATTCTGAACACTTAACAAATACCATAGCCGATTAAACTTTTTCCAAACCAACATCGCTAAACTGAAGGCACAATTTGATTGAGTCAAGTTAGCATTTTGCTACTTGATGTGAGCGGTTGGGTTTAGGGCGAAATTCTAATTGGTTCGTAGTACTCGCTTGTCGTTTATCGTTCATATTTTTGCACATTCGTAAAGTTGTAAGAATTCGAATACTTTTTGGGGTGTATTACTTAATCATTTTTTAACACTCCTAAAATTGTATAAATTCGAATGAGTGTGGGGGTATGTTAAAAAAAATTAAAAAAAAAAAAAAATCAGTTCTTTTTGACATGACAAGTGAGTACGACTTTCTTAAACATTTGTTCAGGGTCGTTTCTAAATAAACTATGGGGTTTCGAGTGTGAGAGTGCCAAGCGATGTGCCTCGGGTAACGTTAGGTTAATGACGTTAACCTGTTTTCTATTCCAAAATACCCTTGGCCATTATTCCAAAACTGAACCAAGCCCTACTAATCTTCATGAACCTCCGAGTCTACATTAGTTCCTTAAAGGTTTTAGTCATGAGCTTTATTTAGGGATAATCTCATCTAATCAATGGATAGTTGTATATTTGAGTTTAATCACACACACTTAAACAGAATCTAGAGTGACGCTTACTATTTTTGAACATTGAAATTCTAGAACACCACATGGTGTGATTTATGCTTGAACTTGATAGGATTGGGGGCCGATGAGGGAAAACTCTTTCGACTAGTTGAAGATAATAAAAACTTATACTTTTTTGTTTTTAGTGTTTTCCGTTTTTAGTTTTCAATTTCCTAATTAGTTTTTATATTTTCTTGTATTGTGTGGGTGTTTTGCTTGAGGACTAGAAAAATTCCGAGTATGGAGGTATTTGATAGGTGTAAATTACTTATATATTTCCAAACCGATTTTGTTAGTTTCAGAGTAGTTTTATAGTTATTTTTATTTGTTTTAATATGTTTTTATTTTTTTTGTATTAAAATAGGTGCGTGGGATGAAAAGATACGAAATCGGAGCATAAACGATCAATTCATATCGAGAACGGTCGGAGAACGGTAGAAAAATGAGCAAAAAGGCAAATATCTGAATGAAGCCCACTGCCTAGGCGTCCAGACCACCACATAGGCATTGAAGATGCAGAGAAAACACATTTAGCTACTAACGGCCCATCGCCTAGGCGGCGAAGAAGCAGAATGTTTGGAGTAGTCCCTCGGCCTAGGCAAAAATTCCACCCCCTAGGCGGAAACTCTACCACCTAGGCCGAAATCCAGCTGAAATTTTTCCTCATCCACCGCCTTCTCTATTGCCTCGGCGAGCCTTTAACCGACATACTCCACCGCCTAGGGGAAAATTCCACCACCTATGTGGTGGCCTCTGCACAGTGTAGATATTTGTTAGATATTTTTTGGCCTATTTAAAGCCTTCTCTCATCCTCTCTTCAAACCTTTTCGGCCCCTAAGGCTTTAGGCCATATCTTAGGGTTAGGATAAGGGATTTTTGAGAGACAGCTCTCAACCCGAGGTGGAGGACGAAGGAGGAAGTGATCGTTCGACAGTTCTAGCGCCAATTCTTCGGATATAGGCTAAGTCACTCATTTCTTCTCTTTGTTTTCTTCATTTTGGTAGTTGTTGAGTATGTTTACGCCATTTTACATTGTAAACATAGTTATGGCCATTGGTTAAACGTAGGTTGTATAGGGATTAATATATTTATGAAAATGTTATTTTGTTGAGTTTGTGTTTGGTTAGCGGTTGTTCTTCGTTATTTTGCTTGTGTTTGACGTATTATTTGTTTATTATGCTTAGATTTACATATAGAGACTACGGGGTTTGACAAATCTCGAATTCGGACTAGAATAAACAAACGCCATGATTTTATAACCTGATCAGGGTTTGGATTGTGGATAAGCAATGACGTTGGGGCAAGACTCACGTGACCTAGGGTCATCAAACTGTTGAGGGGGACTTTTTCGTTGACTCGAAGTCATGTATTCCCCCATCTTACACTCGGGTAGAGTTTTAGAACTAAGATTGTCGATAGGGTAAACACAACGCACGATCCAATGACCTGGTTGGGAGTTGGATTGTGTGCAATCAATGACGTTGGGGTGAGACTCACGCGACTTGGGGTCATTAAGATGTTGAGGGGGACTTTTTAGTTGACACGAAGTTGCGTTATATCCCTCATCTTACACTCGGGAGAGGTGGCGGAGGAGTTTTAGATTTCGAGATTGTCAGATAAGTCGAACGCCATTAACATAAACTAAACCGAGACTAAACACGTATTCGTAAATGAAACTAATCCCTAGACAACCTATTCTCTTAAGACTATGTCATATTAATATTAGTATTAGTATAGATTAAATTAGGCTATATTAGTATTAATATTAATTAATTATATTATATTTTTGTCACCTAGATAAAGTCAGATTATGACAATCACAGTATTCGATAGTAACAACACCAATTCCTGTGGATACGATACCCGACCGAAAGGTCCATTATACTTAAACTTGATCCGTACGCTTGTAGTAAAAGTGGTAGCACATAAATTGCGGCCACCAAGTTTTTGATGCTGTTGCCGGGGATTGGCAAAGTGGTTATTGTCGATATTGTGAGTAAATAACTTGATTTTAATTTAGACATTTTTTAGTGTATATAATTTTTCTTTGTAGTTGCTTTTGTTTTCCTACAGGATGCTTGAAGATGTTAGATCGATAGGTACTCTTGCGTTTCGTTCATTGAAATATCTCGCCAGTCTTGAGGGCATGTGTCGGGCCGAGGACATTAAACCAAGCGCTTCTTGGGAGACAACCCAGGGTCACAAATAAGTTAGATACATCTCCGTCGATTTGAAACGGAGGCGAGATCCTCTTGCCTTCCAAGTACTGGTTCTAAACCCCCGTCTTCAATATCATGCTATATACTGTCATTGGGATCGTTGACGGGTCGTTTAGGGCAATGCCTGTTTTAAGCTGGTGGTCATGTGTTAGTATGTTTAGTATGTGTTTATGTTATTAGTTAAGTTTTACTGTTTTTATCGTATGCATGTTTGTTTAGGATTAGTTTGTTTAGTTTAGTTGTTGTTTTGTGCTGAGTTTTGACGTTATCTGGGCCTTTACCCGATGATGACTCTGTCCCCTGGTTGTTTTGAGGTCGAGCGTAAAGCTCATTCATGTGTGTTATGTGTGCTTAACGTATCATCTTAATAAAAGTTATTGTGGATCCTAAATGCACGAGCACGTAAACTCAATATAGCACTATCTTATTGATTTGAAACTGATTATCCGTCAATCAATTTTATGACAATAGGGATTCTAAAACTTGATTTGGGGAAAATTCGTGGTGAAATCCTAGGCGAGGTTGTTTAGGAGATATGATTTAGGCATTCATTTGATCGCTCGAGCCTTTTTAAGCTTACCCTGATAAATCATTACCCTTCATTACCTTGTCGAAGCCTAAAAGCCGTTTCAATTCTGAACACTTAACAAATACCATAGCCGATTAAACTTTTTCCAAACCAACATCGCTAAACTGAAGGCACAATTTGATTGAGTCAAGTTATCATTTTGCTACTTGATGTGAGCGGTTGGGTTTAGGGCAAAATTCTAATTGGTTCGGAGTACTCGCTTGTCGTTTATCGTTCATTTTTTTGCACATTCGTAAAGTTGTAAGAATTCGAATACGTTTTGGGGTGTATTACTTAATCATTTTTGAACACTCTTAAAATTGTAGAAATTCGAATGAGTTTGGAGGTATGTTAAAAAAAATTAAAAAAAAAAAATCAGTTCTTTTTGACATGACAAGTGAGTACGACTTTCTTAAACGTTTGTTCAGGGTCGTTTCTAAATAAACTATGGGGTTTCGAGTGTGAGAGTGCTAAGCGATGTGCCTCGGGTAACGTTAGGTTAATGACGTTAACCTGTTTTCTATTCCAAAATACCCTTGGCCATTATTCCAAAACTGAACCAAGCCCTACTGATCTTCATGAACCTCCGAGTCTACATTAGTACCTTAAAGGTTTTAGTCATGAGCTTTATATAGGGATAATCTCATCTAATCAATGGATAGTTGTATATTTGAGTTTAATCACACACACTTAAACAAATCTAGAATGACCCTTACTATTTTTGAATGTTGAAATTCTGGAACACCACATGGTGTGATTTATGCTTGAACTTGATAGGATTGGGGGCCGATGAGGGAAAACTCTTTCGACCGGTTGAAGATAATAAAAACTTATACTTTTTTGTTTTTAGTGTTTTCCGTTTTTAGTTTTCAATTTCCTAATTAGTTTTTATATTTTCTTATATTGTGTGGGTGTTTTGCTTGAGGACTAGCAAAATTCCGAGTATGGAGGTATTTGATAGGTGTAAATTACTTATATATTTCCAAACCGATTTTGTTAGTTTTAGAGTAGTTCTATAGTTATTTTTATTAGTTTTAATATGTTTTTTTTTTTGTATTAAAATAGGTGCGTGGGATGAAAAGATACGAAATCGGAGCATAAATAATCAATTCGTATCGAGAATGGTAGGAGAACGGTGGAAAAATGAGCAAAAAGGCAAATATCTGAATGAAGCCCACTGCCTAGGCGTCCGGACCACCACCTAGGCATTGAAGATGCAGAGAAAACACATTTAGCTACTAACGGCCCATCGCCTAGGCGGTGAAGAGGCAGAATGTTTGGAGCAATCCCTCGGTCTAGGCAAAAATTCCACTGCCTAGGTGAAAACTCCACCGCCTAGGCCAAAATCCAGCAGAAAGTTTTTCTCATCCACCGCCTTCTCCATCGCCTCGGCGAGCCTTTAACCGACATACTCCACTGCCTAGGCGAAAATTCCACCACCTAGGCATTGTCCTCTGCACAATGTAGATATTTGTTAGATATGTTTTAGCCTATTTAAAGCATTCTCTCCTCCTCTCTTCAGACCTCTTCGGCCCCTAAGGCCTTAGGCCATATTTTAGGGTTAGGACAAAGGATCTTTGAGGGAGAGCTCTCAACCCGAAGTGGAGGACGAAAGAGGAAGCGATCATTCGACGGTTCTAGCGCCAATTCTTCGGATATAGGCTAAGTTGCTCATTTCTTCTCTTTGTTTTCTTCATTTTGGTAGTTTTTGGGCATGTTTATGCCATTTTACATTATATACATGGTTATGGTCATTGGCTAAACATAGGTTGTATAAGGATTATTAATATAATTTATAAAAACGTTGTTTAGTTGAGTTTGTGTTTTGGTTAGCGGTTGTTCTTCGTTATTGTGATTGTGTGTGCCATATTATTTGTTTATCATGTTATGAGAATGATATTATGAGAATACGAGGTTTGACAAATCCCGGATTCGGATTAGAATAAACAAACGCCACAATCCTATAACTCGGTCGGGGTTTGGATTGTGGATAATCGATTACATTGGGGCAAGACTCACCTAGAGTTGTTAAGACGTTGAGGGGGACTTCGGCATTGATACGAAGTCACGTATTCCCTCGTCTTACACTCGAGAGAGGTGATGGGGGAGTTTTAGAACTGAGATTATTGATAGGGTAAACACAATGCACGATCCAAGGACCTAGTCGGGAGTTGGATTGTGTGCAATCAATGACGTTGGGGCGAGACTCACACGACCTAGGGTCGTTAAGACATTGAAGAGGACTTCTTCGTTGACACGAAGTTACGTTATATCCCCCGTCTTATACTCGAAAAAGGTGGTGGAGGAGTTTTAGATATCAAGATTGTCGGATAAGTCGAACGCTGTTAACATAAACTAAAACGAAACTAAACACGTATTCGTAAACGAAACTAATCCCTAGACAACTTATTCTCTTAAAACTATCTCATATTAATATTAGTATTAGTATAGATTAAATTAGGCTATATTAGTATTAGTATTAATTAATTATATTCTATTTTTGTCACCTAGATAAAGTCAGGTTATGACAATTGCGGTATTCGATAGTAACAACACCAATCCTTGTGGATACGATACCCGACCGAAAGGTCCATTATACTAAAACTTGATCCGTACGCTAACGGTGAAAGTGACAGTGCAAAAATTGCGGCCACAAGTTATACTCGCAAAAAGTGTTAAGCACCCCAAGACGCCCGTCCGAAAATGATACCTTATATCTAATTAGGTCCAATTAGTTTAAGTCTGAATGTTTTACTTTATTTTGAAATATTTTCCTTCCTATAAATGTTTTTTGGTATTTTTCAAATTAAGATGAAACAAATTTTTTGTATTTTTTGGAAATGTTCCTCCTGTATGACCTCTTATCAAATATTAAAGGATTTGAGAAAAATGGTCCCTAGGGGGGTAGTTTTTTATATGTTTCCGATGCATTTCTTTAACTTAAAAGAGCAAACTAAACTAAATGAATTACGAAACTATAAAAGTATGAATTTGAATGCAAAGTATGATGATATTAACTAGCATGACATGAATTTATTTCTATTTATGCCAAAGTGTATTTAATTTCATAATGCAATAACCTAAAAGGATTTGTATGATTTTTATGCAAAGTAGTTTCAATTTAAACATGCCGATGCAAAATTGTATGAATTCGGGAATAAATTAGGAAAACTATATGAATTAATGTGATTATATGTGGTAATGATTTAATTATCTATTATATATGAAAAGTATAAGTGGTGTACATGTGGTAACTAAATGAGAAAAAGTGGTATTACTTATGAAATCTAAAAGAACATATATGTGATAAAATATAAAAAAGTGTAAGTGGTGAAAGTGTCTTAAACATGTTGTCTAAATGATACAAGAAAAAAATATAGATTATGAGATCTAAAAGAACCTATATGTAATGAAATATAAACAAGTATAAGCGATGAAAGTGTCATAACATATCATCTAAATGACACAAGAAATAAATATGCGAGATAGAGGCAAATGATGTCTATTTTAAGTTTGCCCAATTAATTCAAGGAAATCCCAATTTGAAATTCTCTCAAATTCTATGGAGATGAGAATCGAGAGAAGATCGCGAAAATAAGTTTGTTGGAATTAATCTTTTCAAAACTTAAGTTGAATCCCATGAAAAGGTTTACTGAGGGAAAAGATTTCCTAAAACCAATTGTTTCTAAATTTTGCTTTAGTTGGGGAATTGAAAAGAGGTCACAGAAATCTCTCCCACGATTTATCGAATTGTCGGAATCATCCTAAGGTTTGTAATGATTAATTATAACAAACTAAGATTTTACTATTATTTTTTGGATTTTTATATTTTTTGTTTTTTAGGGTTTTTTATAACAAGGACAAAATAAAAATAAAAAAGAAAAATAAAATAAAGAAAAACAATAGATAAATAAAAAATGAAAAGATCATTTACCTAATGCTCAAGGATTAAGTTTAAGCACGAGAAACTCATCTTGGCGTTTTCATCAGATTATCGGATGACTTATTTTATAATTTTTTTTATATGAATTGAAATAAAGATATATATATTGTGTATATATATATATATATATATATATATATATATATATATATATATATATATATATATATATATATATATATATATATATATATATATTGTCTAACGCTTGGATGTTCATATTAAGAACGGGAAACCTCGTCCTAACGTTTTCATCGAGTCATCAAACAATTACAAAATAAATAAACTTGTAGGAATTTAATATTGCGAGAAATAATTAAAGAATTAAAAATAAGAAAATATACCTATTTTGGCCAAGATTCCGAACGCTCGAGTTTTTCCTCTTTCACAGACAACTTCCTGAAAGGACTTTCGCTAAGAATCACTCTCTAAGAGGTTTTTTCTCTCAATTTCTGAATGAATCAACTAGGAGGAGGCGAGTCCTATTTATAGAAAAAGATTAGGCATGAAAAACACTAAAAAATCGTAAAAATTAGGTTTGGCCACCTAAAACCCAGTCCAAAATTGAATAGGGAAAGGGTAAAATTAGAAAAAGATCATAAATAAAAGGTTGTCGACACAAGGCACGTGAAAAACACATGCCCCTAGATTTTTTGCTAGCTGACGCGTAGCAAAGGGCTCTCTCTTTCTTTCTCTTATGTTTTTCCCTTTCTTCACTTTCTCTCTCTCCTTTTTTTTTATTTTTGGCTGATAGTGGGCGGGCCCCATGCGTTCTCTCTCTCTCTTTCTCATCTTTCCTCTCTCTCTCTCTTCTTTCTCTCTTACACCTCTTTCCTCTCTCTCTTTCTCTTCTTCTCTCTCTTTATTCTCTCATCTTTTATTTATTTCCCCCATTTTTTCATCTTATATTTTTGCCCTTATGTTTTTCTTTTTCTTTTTCCTTTTTTTTCTATTTTTTGTATTTTCTGAAAATAAAATAAAATAATAAACTAAACTATAAAATAAAGCAAAAAAAAAATTCAAAAAGGTCAGAATGTCGTGTCTAGAGCTACCCTTCTTTGTCCTACGAGTTCCACTTGCTTGATAAAGATATGAGACTAAGTCATTTTTATCATCCCATTTTTCTAGATTTAAAAAAAAAAAAAAAAATCTTTTTTGAAGTTTTATAACAAAATGGCAAAATTCGAACAAAATGCATTTTTAGGGCGTGATAGAAAAGAATGGGAATGGAATATGAATGAATTGAGACCGAAAACTAAAAGGGTTGCCTACGTATCTCGACGGCATCAAGAACCAGGTCACGCGTAGTTCGGCATAAGGCAGGCGGGCAAGAAATAAATACAAAATAAAGTGGCATTCACGGAGAGGTAATGCAAATTGTAAAAAGCCGTCACGTAGAGGCAAATGCAAAAATGGAAGAAAAAAAATCATGGAGAGGCAAAATGTAACATAAAATGCCATCATAGAGAGACAAAATGTAAATGAAAATCTATCACGGAGAGGCTGAATGCAACATGAAAAAGCCATCATGAAGAAGCAAAATACAATATTAAATACCATCACGGAGAGATAGAATGAAAAATGAAAAGCCATCATAGAGATGCATAATGAAAAATGAAAAGCCATCATGGAGTGACATAATGCAAAAGGGAAAAAAGTCATCACGAAGAGGCAAAATGCAACATGAAATGCCATCACGGAGAGATAGAATGCAATATGAAAATCTATCACAGAGAGGCAAAATACAAAATAAAAAGTCATTATAGCGAGACATAATGCAAAAATAAAAAGTCATCACGGAGAGGCAAAATACAAAAAGGAAAAAAGCCATCATAGAGAGGCAGAATATAACATGAAATACCATTATGAAAAGGCGGAATGAAAATGAAAAGTCATCACAGAGAGTTTGAATGTAACATGAAAAAACCATCACAGAAAGATAGTATGTAATATGAAAAACTATCACAGAGAGACATAATGCAAAAATGAAAAACCGTCACGGAGAGGCCTAATGCAAAAAGAAAAAAACTGTCAAAGAGAGGCAAATGTAAAATAAAAGACCATTATAGAGAGACAAATACGAACATGAAATACCATCACGAAAGGTCAAGTGTAAAATAATGACAAGATATAAAATGTGCCCCAACCTGTAGCTGGGGCTACCAAGCTAAAAAAAATTCCTAAATGCAAAAATGGGTGAATTTCATATAATGTGCCCCAGCTTGGGATTATTGACCTGGGATGATTGTGTTCCATTTTCACCATTGGGTCTGACAGTAGGTGAGCCAAAATGTTTACACCTGATTTTATCAAATCAATAAAGGACCACCGGAAACAGCTTGATCAACTTACAACAATATATCAAAACACATTTACGGAAATGGATGCCAAACTTGACTTTTGAATCCTCCGGTACTTTGGAACTGCTTCCAGATTCAATCAACGGCCTTTTGGATCTCACCATCGTATGGCAGAACATAATCTTCCTTTGTTTCTATTTCCATTGGATCGTGGTCTAACTCTATATTAAAATCATACATTTACTTCCTCACTCACTCATATCACATGCAACATATGCAGACAATTTTGGGTACCTGAAAGGGTAAGATTCAAACATTATACCATAGTTTAGATAAAATAGTATTGCATTTATTGAAATTTAAAAAACCATTACAGAGCAAAACCTTTCCCATCCAAAAGACCAACGAGATAGAAAGGTGAGTATAGGAAAATATCCCAATTTTATCAGAACACCTAACAAATTGAAAGTAAACAAGGACCCCAATTTTGCAGCCTTTAGATTTTTCAACTCGAGCATCGGGCACATGATTCGCTCCCATCTCTAGCAACTTTTTGGTAAAGATTGACTTTACCACTCCCTAAGGTAGTGAGTTCAGTTTGCAATTTGGTATAACAGCCTCAATCTTTTTGTTGGGGAACGTGAGGGCCCCCATTCGTATGAACTCTTAGATCTTGTCTTTTAGTTTGAAGCATTTCTCAGTCTTATGGACCCTAGTTCCAAAATGGTACTCACAAAAAGTATTTGAAACAACCACTTTATTCCCTACTTAGGCTCGTAAGGCGGAAGAGACGTCAACATCCCCTACTTCAAACAGCTTCGGTATAGTTTTATGATAGAGACTGCAAGGTCTAGTGGTTCATTTTCATTATTCAAAAAGTACCCCAGTGGCGCGAGATGGATAACCATGGCAGTTTTGGGTTCCTGGCTTTAGGGTGTGGTTAGAAATTTGAGGTGGAGGGTTTTGGTTTGGCTTATATGAGGGCATATGGTAAGCGAGTATTTGGTAGGATTGAGGGTAGTATTGGAGAGTATGGTTTTTGTAAGGGGAGGTACATTCTGGTATTGGTAGTATCGTGGACGGTTTTGGGAATATGATGGGTTCTGAGAGTAATTTAAGTTTTGGCAATTTTGAGTGGGATAGTTACAATATTGGTTGTTTTGGTTTAAGTAATTTTGGGGATAGGAATCTTGGAGGTTATTTTCGTGAGGGATTTTCTTGGGAGAAACAATAACAGCTACTTCGTATTTTTTTATTTTTTTTTGGTGGAGTTGAACTTTTTTGTTAGATCGGGTGAGGCCCCTTCAATCTTTTCACTCCTTATTCTTTCTTTTATCACCTCGACTTGTTTAACTGTGCCACCGAAGGAAGTCACCGCTATGCTCGAAAGACCCTAATTACCTTCTGATGCCATCCTGGAATGATTCTAAGCCCGACTGCGATTGAAGACCGGACTTTGGATTAGGGGAACCGGAATTGCTTTTCTGGGACCAATTTTCCTATCTCGTCCTATTCTTATAATAAGCCCATTTTTTAGTCCACATGGATCATAGGTAGCCTTAAAACCCATCCAAGTTCAAAACTTTCAATTCCAATAATTACCAATCAAATTATTTTGTTATTTGGGTGTGCACCAAGATTAAATACACTTATCCCAGCATTATAAAGATAAATAATTGATTTAAGATTAAATTAATTATTTGAAAATTTAAGTGTTGAAAGATAATTATTTTCTTTAATTTTTATAACTACCCAATTCACCCCCTTTCTTGGTTAGATCACTTGGTAAACAGATACTTTATTTCACAGAATTCATTTCTCAACCTAGTCTGCTCCCACCTTACAAGTTTATTCTAATACTGATTGGGTCAAAAATCGCACCAACAAACGTTCAACCACAAGTTATTATTTTTTCTTGGGTAACTCTCTTATTTCTTAGAGTAGTAAGAAACAAACTATGGTTGCTCGTTCCAGCATTGAAGCTGAATATCGTACCATGGATGATGCAACTCAAGAACTTTTTTGGCTTCGGTGGCTCCCTGCTGATATGTGCATCTTTTCTCCTACTGCCACGACTTTACACAGTGGCAATGGGAGTGTTATTCAGATTGCCCACAATGATGTCTTTTACGAGCGTACAAAACACATCGAGACTAATTGTCACTTCATCCGTCATCACATTCTCCAAAATACGGTTCGTCTATAATATGTCAATTCATTCGATAAGATAGCAAATATTTTCACTAAGGCTCATCCACCCAGACACTTTCACTCTCTGGTTTCCAAACTCAAGTTCACCTCTCATTTACCGCCTTGAGTTTGAGGGAGGATGTTAATGTAATATATGGGCTTGACCCACTTAGCCCATTAATTTAAAACCCTAAACCCTCTTATAAATACTATTGTATATTATTGTGTTGTGTATATTTTTTAAAAATATCAATATATCATTTTATGTTCTCCCAACTTTCTCTCTCTTAATTATCTTAACACGATCTATGTCCAACTTGGGTTTTTGCAGTTGAAATCGATCTACGCCAACAATTTTTTCTAGGATTTTCTTAACTTAAACCTCCATTAGAACCCCAATTAATGATTTCTCAAATGGGTTCTTCTCAAATGATTCAAAACTTTCCTCTTCCCATATATTGATAGAGGAAAAAAAAAATAAAAAAATAACAAGACCGCACCTGTGGCAATGAGGGAAGAGAGTGCAAATAAGAAACAACCAAACCAAATCCAACTAAATCAAAGTTAGATTGCACCAAATTGGACTCAAATATGTGTGATAGGTGTAATTTCTCTATATATTCGCAAGCCGTTTTTGGTAGTTTTCTAGTATTATTATAGCGTTTTAATATGTTTTAATACATTTTTATTTGTTTTGTCATAAATCAGGTGTTTGGGGTGAAAAAGGACAAAAACGGCTTATAATTGAGTAAATCGGTAGAACGTCAGTGGAAGAACAGTGGAAAAACAAGTAAAAAGATAAAAGTTCAGAACTTGTAGCCCACCGCCGCAGCAGTCAAAATGTAGATAGTTACTAAACCTTCTGATCGTTCACCACTGCAGCGGTCAATCAAACAGAAGCTTACTGACTTCCCCACCGCTGCAGCGGTGATCCTACCACTACAGCGGTCAGGCACCAGACAGTTTAGATATTTTGGGATATTTTGTTGATATTTTTGGATCCCTTTATATTCTCTCTTGAGCCCAAAAAAAAAAAAAAAAAAAAAATAAAAATGGGAGGTCTTGAGAGCTCCAAGGCCATTCAACCAAGAGAAAGTCCAAATTCCAAGAAGAAGGAAACGATCTCGGAGTGGTTTTAGCGTCGGTTCTTCAGATAACGGCCAGTCTCCTTGTTTCTCTCTTTATTTCTTAGTTTGGTTTATTGTTTTGAATATGTTTAGCTTGTTTCTAGTTGAATATAGGGATATGGCCATGTATAGCTAAACATATATTGTCTAGGGCTTGATTGATTTTATGAAAACATTGTTTGAATAAATCAATGTTTTTGTTAATGGTTGTTCATATTTATCTAATTGTGTTTACTGTTTTATTACAATATTGATATGCTTATTATGGTATTAGGGTTGATTTTGAGAATACGGGGTTTGACACTCGGGAGAGGTAACCCCGAATTCGGACTAGGTTTTAAACACAACGTGACGATCTAATAACCTAGGGGGACGTTAGAAAATATGTAATCCGTGAGGTTGGGGCGAGACTCATGTGACCAAGTGTCGTAAATACGCTCAAGGGGGACTTCGGCGAATTCACATATTCATTCACTTTACATTCGAGAGAGGTAGTGAGTGAGATTTCGATACCTAGATTATCGGATGATGTGAATGTTGTTAATGTAAACTAAATTGAATTGAACGCGTTTAAATGAACGAAGTTAATTCCTAGATAATTTACTCCCTTAAACTTCAATATTAATATATTAGTTTAATTAGTTAATTAGATTAATATATTATTTATAAAACAAAAATATAAATTGAGTCGCCTAGATAAAGTTAGGTTATGACAATTGCGGAACTCAACAACCATCTAATTCAATCCTTGTGGATACGACAACCCCTACTCTTCCTTCTCTACTAAAACTTGACTCGTACACTTACGGTGAAAGTAACGATATAATATTCCGCTACCAAGTTTTTGGCGCCGTTGTCGGGGATTGACTTTTTAGATTGTTGTTGATATTGTTAGTAAATAACTTGATTTTAAGTTGGGTATTTATTTTGTTTATAATTTTTTGTTTTTAGTTTTGTTTTTCTTGCAAGGTACTTGAGTATGTTAGATCAACAAGTGTTATTGCATTTCTTCCAACCAGATTCTCAACCGTTTTATTGTACTTGAGATCGATATAAGGAGTTGTTCGTTCGGTTCTCAAACCATCGTTTCCCGAGAGAGTGTCAACTACTGAACGTTCTCGATGGGTTACTAGCCGCAACAAGAAATTGGGTTGAAAGAGGAAATGGTTCCATCTCATTCGACCAACTAACTGCGGATGAAGCCTATTGGTTGCTGGAAGACATGGCAGAGTTTGATTTTCATAGTTGGAATTATTCAATAAGCTACCAAAGCTTGGGTGGGTAATTCCACAATTTCGACGCCATGGATTGACACCCTGGACCAAAATATGGGGTCTTTCCCCACCTTAGAGAAAATGTTCGTGGAATTTATGGGAGAGACTCAGGCGTTCTGGAGGGAAACGAATGACGACTTAATGAGCATGAAAATCGTCTTGACAAAATTGAGACGATCTGAGCTGAAATTGATGAGACCGTAATGTCTCTTGAGACTCAAATCGGTCAGCTTGTTGGCTTCATTGAGGCTGAGTCAGAAATGGTGGCATTGAGAGACACAAATGCCACATGCATTGAAAGCCACCGAGAGGAACTAGAAACAAGAGGGAGAAACTTGGGTGCATTCAACGATAATTATCCTACTGAGGAGAAAACCCAAGTGTGGGTTGGCAGTGATGAATCACATGTTAACAATTGTGATTCCTCACCTCTTGAAATCCAAATATTGATGCCACATCCGATTGAAGACGATTACATCTACGAGGATCCGATGTGACTCAATTGTTCTCCACCGCCTTTTGCAACGTTCTTTCATGCCTACCAAGTTCAAGAGACAGTGAAGAATCAAGTTGACTATGAGTGAATTATTACCAAATCTCACCAATCTTGAGGGCGTTTTGAACCAAGACCCATATGTGGTGTTGTACAACACTTACTATGGGCAGAAGCCAATATTTGATGAGCCCTTCTCTATGTCAAGCCGAGGACAATAAACTAAGCACTTCTTGGGAGTCAACCCAAGTCTAAAATAAATTAGATCTATCACTGCCGACTTCATTCGGAGGAGAAATTATCTTGCCTCTCAATTACGTGTTCTAAACCCCCTTCGTCGGCATGTTTTATTTCTATTGTTGAGAACGATGATTGGGTCATTGTGGACACTGCCCATTTTAAGTTTAGGGGGTGATGTTTAGTATTTTAATTGTTGTTAGTTGTGTAGATTTAGTTAAATTGTTTGCATGTTTATTTGTTTGTGTTTATTGTAGTTGTGCATGTGTTGAGTTTTGTAGTTCATCTAGGCCATTACCCGATGATGATATTATCCCCTAGTTGTTTTTTGAGGTCAAGGGTAATGCCCATTCATGTGTGTTCTGTGTGCTTGGCATGTTGTTTTGGTAAAAGTTATTCTGGATCCTAATTTGCACGAGCACATAGACTCAATGTATAGCTATTCAATTTATTCAAGGCCGATTATTCATTAGCTAAATTCATGAAAATTTTAAGGATTCTAAAACCTGATTTGGGGAAACTTGAGGCGAAATCCTAGGCGAGGTAGTTCAGGAGACATGATTTAGACATTCATTTGATTCGCTTGAGCCTTTAAAGCTTACTTTTGCTATATGTTTATCTCTCGTTACCTTGTTGAAACCAATTAGCCGTTTCAATTCTAAACACGTAACAAATACCCTGGCCAATTAAATTTTTTCCAAACCTATATCGCTAAACCGAAGGCATAATTTGAATGAATCAAGTTAGCATTCGTGTATGCTACTTGAAGTGAGCGGTTGGGTTTAGGGCGAACTTTTGATTGGTTTGGTATTCAAGTACTCACTTGTCATTTTTCTTTCGTTTTAACCACACCCATGAAATTGTAATAATTGAATAAGTTTGGGGGTGTGGTTGTTGTTAAAAAAAAATACATATGTAAATATAGTTAAATTTTCGTTTCTTTTGACAAATGAGTACGACGTTCTTAAATAGATGTTCAGAGTTGTTTCAAATTTATTAATGGGTGTTCGAGTGTGATTGTGTGCCAAACGTTGTGCCTTGTGTATCGTTAAGTTAACGATGTTAACCTATTTTATATTTCCAATATACCCTTGGCCATGTTCCAAACCGAATAAAGTCCTTTTGATCTTTATGAACTGCTTAGCCTACATTAATGGAGAGAGAAATCCATTCAGGTGTATGAAAATCCTAATCATTATCGGTTTAAGTCGTGAGCTTCGTTGGTAGATAATCCAATCCGGTTGTTGAATAGTTATATTATTGAATTTCGCACACACACATTAAAAGGATCTAGAATGGCATTTACCAGTATTAAATGTTGAAATTCTAGAACATCACGTGGTACGATTTACTCCTGAACTCGATATGATTGGGAGTTGTTGATGGGAAAATGTTTTGGTCGATAGTTGAATTCAAAATTTGCACATCACTATGTTTAGGTTGTTTGTGTTTTTATTTGTTGTTTAGTTTTTGTGTTAGTTAATTTCGTTGTGTTTTTCATTTTTAGTGTGAGTGTTTTGCTTGAGAACTAGAAAAATTCTAAATTTGGGGGTATTTGATATGTGTAATTTGTTTATATATTTTCAAGCCGGTTTTGATAGTTTTCGAGTATTATTATAGAGTTTTAATATGTTTTAATACGTTTTTATTTGTTTCGTCATAAATCAGGTGTTTGGGGAGAAAAATGATGAAAATGGTTCATAATCAAGTAAATCAGTGGAACGTTATGGAAGAACAGTGGGAAAACGAGCAAAAAGATAAAAATTCAGAACCTGCAGCCCACCAGTACAGAGGTGGGTGAAACCACCACTGTAGCGGTCAAAATATATAGAGTTGCTAAACCTTCTGATCGTTCAGCGCTGCAACGATGAACCTCACCGCTACAGCGGTCAATCAAATAGAAGCCTACTGACTTCCCCACCGCTGCAGCGGTTAGGCGCCAGATAGTTTAGATACTTTAGGATATTAAGTTGATATTTTTGGATCCCTTTATATCCTCTCTTGAGCCCAACACACAAAAAACATTTTTTTGGAAGGTCTTGAGAGCTCCAAGGCCATTCATGTCACACCTCACCCTGACACTCGGCACCCGTCACCCGAGGCCAGGCGTGGCGTCAACCTAATGTCACCTGACCCATCGACGCATATCCATCCATATGTCCATACGTATCTACTCGTGCTACTGTAAAATTTTCTTATCTCTTTCCAAAACTATATATATATAATTACTCATTCCAAAATTTTGGGAATATACCGGTCCCAAATATTCACAACCGAAAAATGCAAAAATACCTGAACCTTCCATAGTTCACATCTGGCTGGCTCCCCTCCAGAACGACACTACCTCCGGACTCTACTTAGTGCCAGTAGTGGACCAACTCTTAGCCACGGTACCTACGCCCCAAAATTTCTTATCGGTGTACTGTTTTCATAATAAAAATATTACAAGGATCAAGTATAAATAATAAACATCATGCTTCGAAATATAAAATAACGAAATCACATACTCGATTCCATTTCCACCAATGAAATGAAATGATATACTAATAATATATACCGCACTCCACATTCAGACTCCCCTCTGTCCATATTGTAAAGAAATAATGTACATAAAAACACCAAATAAATATATAATATACCCACATACCATAAAGAATTCCAATTTCCCCTATCACAATTGATATAAACCAATACCTATATATATATAACCAATATCTGATCCGAACAATTGAAAATCAACCACCCGATTATTTTAGATCAACAATCCAAATATTTTAAATCGACCCGTCCAAGTATTTTAGACCCACTAATCCAACATCTCAACACATGATAAAATATCTCACCAGTCAACCAAAATAACAAATATTTATACGCCAATCATTTTACGGTAATATATATATATATATATATATCCAACCAGTTCCTCGTATACGACAAAACACCACAACACTCTCCGACTAACCATATGATCATTTTAACCTCACAATCGAGAGTTGCAACGGTACCATACCACCCGTAGGATTTGTCTTCCTAACGGGTCACAACACTCTGCCGGACTATGCCAAGCAGATAATCACCACTCTGCTGGACTATGCCAAGTAAATAATCGTCACTCTGCTAGACTATGCCAAATAGATAATCACCACTCTGTTGGACTATACCAAGCAGATAATCGTCACTCTGCTGGACTATGCCAAGCAGATAATCACCACTCTGCTGGATTATGCCAAGTAGATAATCGTCATTCTGCTAAAGCAGATAAATATTATGGCGTAGTCGGACCAAACACCAATTTCCACCTCAACAACAAACGACATTGTCCACAATCAATTTTCACCCTTTTAGAAGACCAATAAAATCCACAATTTCAAAAACACCCAAAATTGCTTGATTCATATAAGTTACAAATTCGTCTAGTTTTAGGTAAACACATTTTTCCATCATATATATGAAAATAGATTTTGTAATTTACTAGAAGACAATACACTCACCTGACTATCTGCTCTAAACAACTTTTACGAATTACCCTCTACCGTTACTCCGGTGCCTGCAAACCTAATAATGATACGGCCTAAATTAATATTTTATGTAAAAATAACCTAATCATGCAATGTAGGCCCTAAGTTCCGTAATTTTCCATTTTTCACATTTTATTATGAAATATTACTATTCGACTAGTATTGCTCCGTTAAAGTTTACTATATAAAATTTATTCATGTGAACGGTCTCAATATTTATTATCGCCATTTCGACATTTTGATGATAGTAATTTAATTTAACAATCATAAAATTTAATGAGAAACGTTACCCGTTCCGAAACGGTTGTCGATTTCATTTTCCTTAAAAACAAATTAGTTTCTACTCTAATACTCACCGCCTCAGCGAAGGATCCACCGCCGAGGCAAACAAACTTCTTCTCTTCCCTATTTGTTTACTGACACGCCACCGCCTAGGCCGAGAACTCACCGCCTAGGCGAACACTATCCCTTTTTATTTTTATTTTGCGTTCTAATGCTCTACAGCCTAGGCGAACGATCGTATTCCCCGATCAACTCCTGTTTTGATCATAACAGCCCCCTTCTCTCTTTCTTCTTCACTAACTCCGGCGGCTCTTTCACTACCCCTCTCCAAGGACCAACACACACATACACAACAGTACACATACCCTCACACACTATCAACAAAACTCCCACACACTTACACACAACAAATATCAAAGAATACACACACACACTTCTGTTTGAACTACACATATATACACAGGTAGTGGCTGAGCAACGGCACACGCACACACACACATGTAGTAACGACACTAATCACTAACGACCATCGACGACGAATAACACGCACACACACGTCTGATCTCACGTGCACAACGAAACACACACACACCTTCACCTGCATGCCGGTTCAAAATAGAGGAACACACTGACCGTTGATCAAAACGGCGACGAACACTCCCTCACCCTCCAACGATGAACAGAACAGAGCACACACAACCACATGCAACGATCACATATACATGATGAACACATACCAACTGATAACGCCTCAACCACACCAGCCAGAGGAACACACTGTCGCTAGTTCTCCGATTCTCTCCCTCTATAGGTTTTTTTTTCTGATTCTTTCCTTCCTTTCCAGGCTTTTGATCCCGATTTTTCCATGAATCATTTAATTTCATGGATTTTTGTGAATTAGTTTTTGATTTCCTTCACGACAAGTCGTCCTTCTCCTACACCCTCCTGTCTCTGGCTAATCTCACAGCATATGCACACCCAAGCATGCATATATATAAATATATATGTATATATAAAAAAATATCTTTTATTTAATTACTCCATTCTCCCCCTAACATTCTTTGAATCTTCATTTTTAACCCAATTCACATTTATAATTTTCTTAAATTATAATTTCACCCCTAAAACTTAAATTTTATAACTTGAATGACAATTTGAATCCCAAGCTTAGAATAAATATTTTCTAAATTTTCAATTTGACCTCTAAACTTTTTATTTGGATATAAATTAACATAATTTTACCCCGTATTTTTCCAATTCCTCTAAAATGTAACTAAAATAACGTACGAGCTAAAATTCGGGTCTTACAACCCTTCTCTTTTAGCTTCTAAAAGAAATTTCGTCCCAAAATATTCATTCAAAACAATAAGAATTAAAATTTTGGTCAAAACAAACAATTTAGATTCGCACCGCATGATTATGTTAGTTACATTTGATTCTAGAATATTTGTCTTTTATGTAGGATCCCATAATCGAAAGTCACCCATAATATCGTAACCGTCAAATCATTCCCACATATTGCAATATTTTCATTCGCAGTGGCCTACATTATATCCAATAACCAGCAAACAAAGTGCACTTTGGTCGGTAACGCCTAACACAGATAACCAATTGTTCAGAATCTTATTCCCAATAGGTCCACGACCTGAGTAATTTCCCATAACCAGCATTTATTCATTTTGTCCAACATTTCCAGGCAACCAGTTCGCCACAATATCTCCATTCAACATTTAAACCAGCAATACTTGCAACCAATCTCATAAGCAACAGATAGCCTAAACCCCACGTGAACTGGCCCGTGAGACTTAAAATCATTAATCTCAATATCCATATCAAAATTTTAATAATTTCGTAAACGTTTTATAAAATTACTACCATCCAATTTCAAATAATAACCTTTTCGCAATACATCAAAATCACACAAATATTTCTCAAAACATCTAAACATGTCGAAATCATATGAATATTCCTCAAAACACATAAGTATTACCGAACCACATAAATATGTCCCAAACCACTCAAATACGTATCAACCATATAATTACGTATCAACTTACGTCAAACGGGTCAACTATAAGAATTTCCTTCATGCCTTCACATTTAATCAAATCCCTTACAAGGCTACGTGCTTCAATTACGTCTCAATCCATATAAAAACACTTCAAACATATAACCACGTATAAATATGGATCGAAATACATAAATACGTCCCAACTACAAAAATTCGATACATCACAAAAGTCAATAGTCACTGTATGTAAAATATTATATCAATAATACTTACCAACTCAAGGATAATTCAAATTATCCTTTCCCCATGAAATCTCAATGACCCCCACATGCTGACTCCGCCTAATGTTAGTAGTAGACCAATACATATAGTGCAGTTATTTTTATTAAAATCCACTTCCCACTAAAAATATAGCCTCATCGGGCTGTATCCAAATCTCAACAATTTTTGTTCTCCTACCTCAATTCAGTCTATTTGACTGGAGTCCTACATCTTTTTCATACAACGCTTTATACGGTGCCACTTTGATCATCGAAAAGGTATCTGTTATTTTAAGCAAATTTCATCAGTGTCACATAATCATCCCAGCTATCAGAAAATTTCAAAACACAACTCCTTAATATATCCTCCAACGTCTGAACCGTACTTCCCGATTGACCATTAGTCTGCAAATAAAAGCGGTACCGAATTTCAATTTGGCACCCAAAGGAGTTTGAAAACTCGACCAGAACTTCGAAATAAATCTCAGATCCCTATCCGACACTATGAAATCGGTGCACCATGCAACCTAACCATCTCGTCAATATACAATTGGGCATACTTATCAAGAGAATACGTCGTCTTATGACTAGAAAATAAATAGACTTAGTAAGCTTATCTACAATTACTTAAATGGAATTATATCCCTTTCGAATGCGAGGTAATCCCGACACAAAAATCATCGTGCTACGCTCCCTTTTCCATTCTAGAATAGGTAAAGGCTGCAATAACCCACCTGGACGTTGATATTCGATCTTAACTTGCTAACAAACAAGACATCTAGCAACAAATTCTGCAATTTCCCGTTCCATTCCGATCTACCAATAATACTCACGCAAATCTCGATATATTTTGGTACTACTGGGGTGAATTACGTATATTGAACTATACACTTCTTTTTAAGGTATCTTTTGTCAAATGGGCATTATTAGGAATACACAATCCATTTTCAATCATCAAGACTTCATCATTATTTCTGACATGATAGTCAACTCTGTGATCATTTTTCACTTCATCTCTAATCTTTTCCCAACTGGACATCCGACTTCTGGGCTTCTACAACACGGTCGATCAATGTCGGTTTCAAAGTTAAAATCTCAAACAACGTTGTCATCTGACCAACAGCCCATTAAACTCACAAGAGTCTCAGGGGGCATACGTATTATTGGAATAAGAGAGAATGATTGTTTGTAGACTAATCTGGAAAAGATGTAATTGGCAATAATTTGCAATATATTTTAGGTTGACGAGCAATATGAAATGGGAAAAATTAATAAAGAATGATGTGTAGGAGATAACCGAGAATAGTGAACCGTGTTGATAGTTAGTGTGCATAAATATGATTCGTTTCGTATGGGTAATATGGAGTTATCGGTGGATTATTCCAAAAAGAAGTTACCTTCCGAATTTTAGATAAATCAAAGTTTGTATTTTTGGGAGATATAATAATTACCCCAGTTAATTAGATATTGGTCCAGGAGGTCAGGAAGTTGTTAAAGAAGAGATATCAGGGATACCTCACGTAGGTGATGGGCACCAGTCAGAATGAAGTTCAGGTGACGGTTCGTAATAAATACTCGTCGTCTAGGATGGATGATTGGTTCGACCGACTGCAGAAGACCAGGGTAATTTTCCAAAATAGATTTTTGATTAGGGTATCACTAGTTGGAGGTCAGAAACAGTGACGTGGTGAAAATGGTAATCATGTCTAGAGTAGAGAAGAGTATGCAGAGTATCTCCAGATTATGTTGCAGATATTGCAAGAGAAACAATTATATACTGAATTCAATAAATGTGAGCGTCATTACCCGATGCATGAATTGGAGTTGGCGGCGATTGTGGTGGCCTTAAAGTTTTGGAGATATTACCTGTATGGTGAGACTGGTGGGATATACGCCGACCACCAAAGTTGGAAATATTTGTTTATTAAAAAAAGAGCTAAATCTGAAACAGAGGCGTTGGACAAAATTGATCAAAGACTACAATCGTACCATCCATTATTATCCAAGAAAGGCCAATGCTGTAGCGGATGCTTTGAGTCAGAAATTAGCAGGTTGGGTTGCGCACATTCAAGTTGTTCATACTAATTTATGTGTTAGTACAATACCCAACTACCAACTAGCAATATCACAACTTCGCCGCACCCACTAATTGCCAACAAGATCAAAAACAATGCACGATGCCAATGCTCTATCTAATGTAATGAAATAACTATCACTCACGTGTAGAACTCACTTATTGACACCCTATCTCATGGTCCACCATTGGCTCGACACCACCTATCGACACCCTATCTCATAATCTACCACTGGCTCGACAACTGACATGTCTACAGAACCTATAACCTAGGCTATGATACCACAAATGTCACACCTCACCCCGGCACCCGAGGTCAGGCGTGACGTCAACCAAATGTCACCTGACCCATCAATGCATATCCTTCCATACGTCCATATGTACCTTCTCGCGCTATTCTAAAATTTTCTTATCTCTTTCCAAAACTATATATATAATTACTCGTTCCAAAATTTTGGGAATATACTGATCCCAAATATTCATAACCGAAAACGCGAAAATACCTAAATCTTCCATGGTTCACATCCGACCGGCTCCTCTCCAGAACGACACTACCTCTGGACTCTACCTAGTGTCAGTAGTGGACCAACTCCTAACCGCAGTATCTGTACCCCAAAATTTCTTATCGGTGTATAGTATTCATAATAAAAACAATACATGGATCAAATATAAAGAATAAACATCATGCTTCGAAATATAAAATAACGAAATCACATACCCGGTTCCATTTCCACCAATGAAATGAAATGATATACTAATAATATATACCGCACTCCACATACGGAAACAACTCCCATTTGTCCACATTGTAAAGAAATAATGTATATAAAAACACCAAATAAAAATATAATATACCCACAAACCAAACGGAATTCCAGTTTCCCCTATCACAATTGATATAAACCAATACCTATATATCTATATATATATATAACCAATATCCTATCCGAACAATTGAAAATCAACCACCCGATTATTTTAGATCAACAATCCAAATATTTTAAACCGACCCGTCCAAGTATTTTAGACCCACTAGTCCAATATCTCAACAAATGAAAAAATATCTCACTAGTCAACCAAAATAATATATATTTATACGCCAATCATTTTAAAGTAATATATATATATAACCAGTTCTTCGTATACGACAAAACACCACAACACCCTCCGACTAGCCATAGGATCATTTTAATCTCACGATCGGGAGTTACAACGGTACCGTACTACCCGTAGAATTTGCCTTCCTAACGGGTCACAACACTCTGTCGGACTATACCAAGTAGATAATCACCACTCTATTGGACTATGCTAAGCAGAAAATCACCACTCTGCCAGACTATGTCAAGCAGATAATCGTCACTCTAATGGACTATGCCAAGCAGATAATCATCACTCTACTGGACTATGCCAAGCAAATAATCAACACTCTGCCAGACTATGCCAAGTAGAAAATCACCACTTTGCTGAACTATGCCAAACAGATAATCACCACTCTGTCGGACTATGCCAAACAGATAATCGTCACTTTGTCAGACTATACCAAGTAGATAATCACCACTTTACCGGACTATGCCAAGCAAATAATCGTCACTCTGCTGGACTATGTTAAATAGATAATCACCACTCTGCTGGACTATGCCGAACAGATAATTACCACTCTACTAGACTATGCCAAGCAGATAATCCTCACTCTGCCAAAGTAGATAAATACTATGGCGTAGTCGGACCAAACACCAATTTCTACCTCAACAACAAACGACCTTGTCCATAATTAATTTCCACCCCTTTAGAAAACCAATGAAATCCACAATTTCACAAACACCCAAAACCGCTTGATCCATATAAGTTACAAATTCGTTCAGTTTTAGGTAAACACATTTTTCTAACATATATATGAAAATAGATTTTGTAATTTACTAGACGACAGTACATTCACCTAACTATCTGCTCTGAACAATTTTTACGGATTACCCTCTACCGCTACTCCGATGCCTGCGAACCTAATAGTGATAGGACCTAAATTAATATTTTATGTAAAAATAACCTAATCATGCAATGCAGGCTCTAAGTTCCATAATTTCTCATTTCCCACATTTTATTATGAAATATTATTATTCGACTAGTATTACTCCATTAAAGTTTACTATATGAAATTTATTCATGTGAACGGTCTCAATATTTATTATCATTATTTCCATATTTTGATGCTAGTAATTTAATTTAACAATTATAAAATTTAATGAGAAACATTACTCGTTCCGAAACGGTTGTTAATTTTATTTTTTTCTTAAAAAAAAATTAGTTTCTGCTCCAATACTCACCGCCTCAACGAAGGATCCACCACCACGGCGAATAAGCTTCTTCTCTTCTATGTTTTGTTTACTGACGCGCCACCGCCTAGGCCGAGGACTCACGACCTAGGCGAACACTCTCCCCTTCTTTTCTTATTTTGCGTTCTGATGCTCCACCGCCTAGGCAAAGCTCGTCAACGCCTAGGTGAACGATCGTCTTCCCTGATTAGCTCCTGCTTTCATCAGAACTGCCCCCTTCTCTCTCTCTTCTTTACTAACTCCGGCGGCTCTTTCACCACCCCTCTCCAACAACCAACACACACATACACAACAGTACACACACCCTCACACACTGTCAACAAAACTCCTACACACTTACACACAGCAAATATCAGAGAACATATACACACACACACACACACATACACACACAGGTAGTGGCTGAGCAACGACACACATACACACAGAGGTAGTAATGGCACTGATTATTTTTTACCATCAACGACAAATAACATGCACACACACCCAAACACACACACGTCTGATCTCATGCGCACAACGAAACACACACACCCCTTCACCTACACGCCGATTCAAAATAGAGGAACACACCCACCGTTAATCAAAACGGGGATGAACATTCCCTCACCCTCCTACGACGAGCAGAACAGAGCACACACAACCACATGCAACGATCACATATACACAATGAACACACACCAACTGATAACACCTCAACCATACCCGCCGGAGAAACACATTGTCGGCCGTTCTCCGATTCTCTCTCCCTCTCTAGATTTTTTTTTTGATTTCTCTCCTTCTTTTCCAGGCTTTTGATCCCGATTTTTTCATGGATCATTTAATTTCATGGATTTTTGTGAATTAGTTTTTGATTTCCTTTATGACACGTCACCCCTCTCCCATACCCTCTTGTCTCCGGCTGAGCTCACAGCACACGCACACCCAAGCATGCATATATATATATATATACATATATATACATATATATGTATATATATATATATATATACATATATATGTATATATATATATATATACATATATATATATATATATATACATATCTTTTGTTTAATTACTCCATTCTCCCCCTAACTTTCTTTGAATCTTCATTTTTAACCCAATTCACATTTATAATTTTCTTAAATTATAATTTCACCCCTAAAACTTAAATTTTATAACTTGAATGACAATTTGAATCCCAAGCTTAGAATAAATTTTTTTAAATTTGCAATTTCACCCCTAAACTTTTTATTTGGATATAAATTAACACAATTATACCTCGTATTTTCTCAATTGTTCTAAAATGCAACTAAAATGACGTACATGCCAAAATCCGGGTCTTAGAATTCAACCAAGATAATATCACAATTCCAAGAAGGAGGAAACGATCTAGGAGCAGTTTTAGCGTCGGTTCTTTAGATAATGGCTAGTCTTTTTGTTTCTCTCTTTATTTATTAGTTTGGTTGATTGTTTTAAATATGTTTAGCTTGTTTCTAGTTGAATATAGAGCTATGACCTTGTATAGCTAAACATATATTGTCTAGGGCTTGATTAACTTCATGAAAACGTTGTTTGAATAAATCAATATTTCGTTAATGGTTGTTCATGTTTATCCGATTGTGTTTACCATTTTATTACAATCTTGATATGCATGTTTTGGTAGTAGGGTTGAGAGGGCGTTAGAACGTATGCAATCCGTGAGGTTGGGGCGAGACTCATGTGATTAAGTGTCGTATAAACTCTCGAGGGAGATTTCGACATTGACGCGAAGTCACATTTTCATTCACTTCACAGTCGGGAGAAGTAATGAGTGAGATTTCGATACCTAGATTGTCGGATAATGTGAATGTTGTTAATGTAAACTAGATTGAATTGAACGCGTTTAAATGAACGAAGTTAATCTCTAGACAATTTACTCCCTTAAACATTAATATTGGTATGTTAGTTTAATTAGTTAATTAGATTAGTATATTATTTATAAAACAAAAATATAAATTGAGTCTCCTAGATAAAGTTAGGTTATGACAATCGTGGTACTCAACGACCATCTAATCCAATCCCTGTGGATGCGACAACCCCTACTTTTCTCACTCTACTAAAACTTGACCCGTACACTTGTGGTGAAAGTAGCAACGTAATATTCCGCTACCAATGTGCAAATTAAAAACACTGTTCAGTGGTAGTTTGTTGATTGGTTTCTTTGTTAAGATATGGATAGGAGTTCGCATGGAGACGGTTGCGGAGGTCTCGAGTTTTATGAAGAATCATCGCCATCCATTGCCCTCTAGATCTGACCATCGTCAAACTTCACAGTCTTTACGGTACCTACTAAACGGCTCGGTCGTCACCATCCAGATTCGACCATCGCCGTGTTTCGCAGTCGTCGCAAACCACTGTTGAAACCCAGATTTGGCTAGATCGAACATCGATTTGGCTAAATCTAACCATAACGACGTAGGATAGTGGCGGTACTTCGGACAAAATTGAGATGGCGTCATCCATATTGGCCATCGTTCTGTCATCGTCCACGCTTTTTGTCGTCTCTGACGCCGTTCATGCTCACTGTCGACCATCGCCTTCAAAAGTCAAGACTCTTAACAAACACCGCCGACCAACAACCGTCGTCTATCGCTTTCAAGACCCTTTCTGAACACCACCTTCAAGATCTGAATCGACGACGAGTGTAATGGCGGCAGCGTGGCGATGCTTCAGTTAAAGTCAAGATAGAGATTGTGATGGCGATGGCGATGGCGGCATGGGATGAAAGAGAGATGGTAAGTTGGTAGTGGTGGCGGTGGCGACGACGGCCTTCGAAGAGGAGGCCAGATCTGTAGGCAAGTTCAATGGTAACATCGGTACTGTAATTGTGGAAGTGAAATGGTATTGTAATTGTGGAAGTAAAGCAATCCATGTACTGAACGTTGCAATGCATGTGGGTTTTGAACGTGACCATGCATGTAGGACTTGAATGTGGCCATGCATGTGGGACTTAAACGTGGCATTCATGTTTTATCATGCCCCTGCAAGAGCAAGCCATTCAGGAGAATACTAAGCTTGGAACGGTGAGATTGAAATTAGGCCTGGGCTAGTGGCTTGGTGAGAGAGTCTGCCAGCAGATCAGACGTGTGTACATGAGTAACACGAAGCTATATTTTAAAGATTTGATCCCGGACAAAGAGAAAATCGATGGCAATATACTTCATTCTAGAGTGAAATACTTTATTAACACAGACATAAGTTGCTCCAACATTATCATAGTAAATAGTTGGAGCGCTTGGAAAAGAGAAACCAAACTCTTGGAGTAGGTGAGATAACCAGTTAACTTCAATAGTAGTGGATGCTATAGCATGATATTCAGCTTCTGTAATAGACCGAGCAACAATCGGTTGTTTCTAGGAGCTCCAACTTTGGAGATTAGGACCGATAAATATTGCATAAGCAAACATAGATGAATAATTTTCTTTATTGCGAGCATAATCAGCATCAACAAAGGCATGGAGATCTAAAGAAGAATGACCCCGAAGAAACAGGCCAAAGTTAAGTGTTCCCTTAAGATAAAGAAGAATTCGTTTAACTGCATTCCAATGGTTAGTAGACGGTCGGTGCATAAATTGAGATAGCTTATTAACGGCAAAAGATACATCAGGACGAGTACTGTAGGGAACCAAGGACTTGTTGATACTCTGTGGCATCGTGATCTGGGAAACCATCATAAAGCATGAGGGACTCTATCAAAGTCATTGGGGGTATTGACGGGTTTAGCCTTACTCATATTTGTTTTTGCTAGAAGGTCGGTAATGTATTTTTACTGCAATAAATAAAGACCAAAAGATATATGAGTAGCTTCAACACCGAGAAAATAAGTCAAGGAGCCCAAATCTTTGAGGGAGAATTGTCAGGAGAGAGTATTGATAAACTTCTAAATAGCAACCGCACTATTGCCTGTAATAATGATGTCATCTACATAGACCAGAAGATAGAGACTGCCAGTAGATGTGCAATTGATAAATAGAGAAGTATCACTATGAGAATCACATAAACCATTGAGAGTGAGAAAAGCTCACAACTCATTGTACCATGCATGAAGAGCTTGTTGAAGGCTATAAATAGCTCTATTGAGCTTACACACGTAGTTTGGAAACTAAGGATTGACAAACCCTTGAGGTTGCCGCATAAAGACATCTTCACCCAGTTGACCTTGCAAGAAGGCGTTGTTCACATCCAATTGATGTAGGGACCATCCCCGAGAGACAACGATGCTAAGAACAAGGCGAACCGCAGCCAATTTAACAACCGAACTAAATGTGTTTGTGAAATCAACTCCAGACTACTGATGAAAGCCTTTAGCTACAAAACGAACATTGTAACGAGCAATAGAACCATCTGGTTTTCATTTGATGCGATACACCCACTTAATTCCAATAAGATTCTATGTGGGAAAGGCAGGAACAAGAGACCATGTGAAATTGTTGTGAAGAGCAGAATACTCTTCGCATATAGCATCCCGCCATGGTTGCATTTTTTGGGCGTGGGTGAAGGAGGTAGGCTCGGAAATAGTTAAGGTAGAGGAAGAGAGAGAGGTGTCGAGATCAAATATTTTTTGGTTCGAGTATATTGTGGTGAGACCGAGTGATGATGCGAGGGGAGGCGGCTTGTTGTATTGGAGATGACGAGGGTGGATTAGAGGGATCCATGGGAGAAGCAAGTGAATGAGAGTTTGATTTGGGAGGATCGGAGGAAGTGGGGTGTGGTTGATCAAATAGTGGAATTTCATGCATAGGTAAGTTGCTGATTGGGGTTGGAGAGAAATTAGAGTGTGTAGGAGAAGATTAGGGAGTGGTCGGCCCTTGTTCATTTGCATGGAGATTGGGAGAGAAGGTGGGCTGCAGTATTTTAGTTGGAATGGGAAAGAGGGTGGGCCGTGGTAGTTTAGTTGGAGTGGGAGAGAAGGTCGGTCCACGATTGATTTTAGTTAGACTGGGAGAGTTGGTGGGCTGTGGTAGTTTAGTTGGAGTGGGTCCATGTTGAAGATCATGGAGAATAGGAGAGTAAGTCGGCCGGTTGTTATGTGGGTCTGAAGGGTGGTGGAGTGGTGCATGCCGTGTGGGAGAGATGGGCCGAATATATTGGGGCCTGGTAATAAGTGGACTATTGGGCCAAATTTTATGATGGCCTGGATAGTTGTGGGCTGAATTTTGAATTGTGGAAGGGGATTTGGGCCATATTTGTGGTGGGCCTAGCAATATGTGGGTTTGTTGAGAGAATGCAGATGCCCCTCGAGCTTTAGAGGAGTCTTGAGAGATATGAGATGAGGTGGACCGATTGGTGGGTGGGTTTGGTGAGTGATGGGCCTCATGATTGAGAAAAGATGGCCCAAGTTGTGAAAGATTAAATAGAGTTGAGATGAAGTGTTGGTTTGATATAGGATCGACTTGAGAAGAAAGATGAGGAATTTGTTTGAAAGGAAATATTGTTTCTTCAAATTTACACACAAACATTTTATTGTTTTGTGGGTCAAAATAATAAAAAGAGTGATGACAATGGAATAGTTGAGAAACACACAAAGTCGAAATCTGGATTTCAATTTGTGGGAAGAGTAGGGACGAAGTCATGGATAACAGAAGTATCAAAAAACACGCAGAGAAGTGTAATTAAAATGGTCATAATATAATTTGTGAAAAGGAGTGTCAAAATCAATTGTGGGTGACGGCATGCAATTTATGAGATAAGTAGCGGTTTGGAAAGGAAATGACCAAAACTGAAGGGGGACGGAAGCTTGGTGAAGAAGAGTGAGACATGTCTCAACAATATCACGTTGTTTCTGTTCGGCAGAGCCAACATGTTCGGGAGTGTAAGGAGGCGATGTGAAATGTTGAATACCATATTTGGCAAGGACTTGTGCTAAGGATTGATATTCACTACCTCCATCAGTATATACCGTCTTAATTTTTGTAGAGAAGAAATTTTTAATTAATGTTTTGAAGCACTAAAAAATGGCGGGAATTTCATATTTGACTTTAATGGGATAAAACCAAGTATATTTCGTGAAATAGTCGACAAAAATTATGTAATTGCAATTTTTATCAACTGAAGTAATTGGAGATGGTTCCCAAACATTTGAATAAAGAACTTGAAAAGGCTCATGACGTTGAATGAAAGAAACTTTAAAGGGCAATTTGTGGCTTTTATTATAAGCACAAGAAGCACAATAAAACTGACAGCATGAAGAGTTCTGACAAGAGATTTGTTGATTTGCAAGAAGCTTTTGTTGGATGGAAAGAGAGGGGTGACTAAGTCGTTGAAGGCATAAGGTAGATGTCGCAGTGAGATGAGCAGAGGGAGATGAGGTAGCTGATATAGGTCATTCATATAGATTGTTCATATTTAGGCTTCTTGCCAAGGATAACCCCATATGCTCAAGTCTTTCACAAGAAAATAGTAAGGTAAAAATTCAATGGAGGTGTTATTTTGGTTGCAGAATTCAGAAACGGATATAAGATTTTTTTTAATGGAAGGAGCACACAAAATATTGTTTATGAAAAATGTGGCAGTAGGCGTATGAATCATAGAAGATCCAGTATGAGAGATAGAAATACCAGTGTTGTTGCCAATAATAATGTCATCATTTCCTCCGTAGTCTGAATGCATGGGAAGATTTTGCAGATCAAAGGTAATGTGATGCCTTGCACCAGACTCAAGTACCTAATTGCCATTTGAGGTGCCATCAATGCTAGCGATCATGTTAGCCTGCGGCGATGATTATTGGTGGGTTGGTTTCAATTTTGAGCAACAAGCCTTGACGGTATGGCCTATTTTATCACACAAATGACAAATAACTTTGTGTTGTTGATTGGAAGATCCCTGAGTTGACCTATTATGTGAGAAAAACATTCGGTGGCGAGTAGAATATGATCTAGGAGAGGAGATAGTATACATTTTGAAGATAGAGAAAAGAAGTGAAGAAGAAATCTATTGAAGACAGTCGAAGCTCTAATACCATAAAAAATATCAGAAATAAAAATAAAAATGGCTTATTTTATTTATTATCATTACAACTCATCTATATACTATTACATTACAAGCTGACACTATTACAAGCTAAAGAGAAGTGGTACTGTAATTGTGGAAGTGAAGTAATCTATGTATTGAACGTGGCCATGCATGTGGGTCTTGAACGTGACCATGCATGTAGGACTTGAACGTGGCCATGCTTGTGGGTCTTGAATGTGGCATTTCACGTTTTATAAGTCGGGAAGAAAGAGAGAGAAAGAGAGAGGATAATGTGGGAGCTTGGTAAGTGGGAGCCTGGGAGTGAGAGAGGGTAAAAGAGACATCTGGACTGGGAGTTAGAGAAAGCAATAAAGACCTAGAGACCTTTTAGGTTTACAACGATAGTTTGATCTATGCCATTGGATCAAGATAGATCTAGGGTCTAAAATGTCTTAATATTAGTTAATCTTGGCCCTTGGATATGAGATCCAATGGCCTAAAATGTCTCCGTCCAAAAATATGTCTAAAGACATTTTCAAACAACAACCTTATATATATATATATATATACACACACACACACTTCTCTTTCCCCCACACCAGAAGCATCGATGCAACGAATCTAAATACCAAGGTAGCGTTCGGTTAGTGTTCTCACTTTTCTCAACTCACCTGAGATGTGTTGGGTTGGGTTGAGTTGAGAATATTGTTTCCTTCTGGAAACAAAATTGCGTTTGGTAATGACAAAATTTTATTTTGTGTTGGGAACATAATCGCGTTTGATAATGCATACTTCTGTTTCCTTCTGGAAACAGAATTGCGTTTGGTAACAAATTATTCTGGAATTGTTTCCACAACTCTAGATGAGCAAATTGCAAAGTATTGCATATCTCTTTTTGAACATTACCAGATGAGCTTGGAACACAATATAAGAAATGTATGTAGAGAACTCAAAAAAAAAATTTAAGATAAAAGGAGAATTGAATTAAAAGGGGAATTAAAGACCTCTCGAGAGATACAAGTAATAATACAAGTATAACCAATCCAATCGATGAATATATCTTTAACAAAATGAGAAAAAATAAAAATGCTAACAATAGCAACCACAACAAAAGGAAACATAAAAGTCTGACCATCAGCAGCAAAAGCAATCCCCAACCGCCACAACATCAGCAAACACCTAAACCAACAACAGTAGACACCAACAACAACGGCAATGACAACAACCAATACCACCAGCAATAAATAAACAGCAAACAGCAACAGCCATAACTCACACGACCATCTAGCCCCAGGCAACGGACAAAGGCAAACAAATAGCAAACACTGCATCCTCTGAGCTTTGGATCGGCAAGTTCTTCTAAATGGTCTTTTTCTCGAAGAATTGGTCTAGCCTGTGAAATCCAATACAAATAAATCTAAACATTAAAGTTAAGATTTGAGTAGCTTGTGAAAATTAATATATGAACATTAAAGCTCATATATTCTAAGGCTTTAAGAGCATAACATAAACTATATTTGTTATTTGTTCTCATGTTTTTATTTTTGTCCCAAAATAAAAAGATTAGACACAGGACATCTTGAACTTGTAACAAACAGAAATATGAGATGAAAATCCAAAAGAAATTTTGTTTTGTTACCAAATTTTCGAAACGAATGTCTGGAAATAGAACATAATTGTACACATATTTCTATTCCCCAAAACTTGTTCTAAGGATTAAACGGCATAACAGAAACAAACTATTTTAGTTTCCATGTTTCAATTGTTATTCCCAGGAAAAAAAAAAAAAGAATTAGAAACTCTAATCGTAGGCCAAGTTAAACTGGTAACCCCCGAAAAAAAAAAAAAACAATTTTTGTTCCCAATTTTCAGAACTACAGAACATAATTGTTCTCAGATTTTCATTACAAAAACAGAAATTGATTTCGTGAACCCTAAACCTAAATCGATTTTGTGAAGATTCGAACATGGATTTCGAAGCTACGGTTTTGATTTCGGGACTGGAGAAACAGAGGGGAGGGAGAGAGAACTTACCAGATCACAACGGTGATGGCATGAAGTGAAGATGACGATGACGAAGCCTAGAGAGGATGAGGAGATGAAGACAGCGACGGCGATCGCGAGAAGACAACGATGGCTATGGCGAGAAGATAAAGACGATGACGACATGAGCGAGCGATTGGGAAGACGAAAATGGAGGAGGAGGACGGAGCGACGAAGATGATGAGAATTGATAGAGATAATTGATTCTCTCATTAAAGTTTAATTTAATGCCAAGCGTGTCCCTTGTTTATGATAGGTTGAGTTGGGCAAAGAAAAAAAAAAAAAAAAAGAACCTGTTGATCCTAAGATTTTAATGAACAATTAAGTATTGATATTTTGGTAGAACTAATATTTAATTAAATGTTTCAGAGATTTAAAGTTCCAGTGATGAAGACGTCAAATTGAATGGATACTAAATAAAGATATCAAGATGATAAAGAGGAATTAAGAGTTTGAAAAAATTAGAGAAAATAACTCAGGTAAATCTTAACTCTTAATATCCCATTTAGGAACACACACATAACACAAAATGAATTTTATCTTTTATGTGTGTTTTGGTTAAGTGTAATTATTTGCTTCTATGTGAATTGAAAAAAAAAAAATAAAAATAATCTTGAATGATTAAAATGAAATATAAGAATACTAGTGGAACTTATTTAAGAGAAAAAATAGATAAAGGGGCGAAATCGTAAAAAAAAGTGAGTAAAAACGAGATCAGAGAAAAGATCCAGAAGGGAGCAGTCGACTGAGGAGTCGACCGGACAATGGTGGTTGAACTCTCTAAATCGAAGAGTCGACCGATAGGTCGACCGATAAAAACATCTGAACTCTCTAAATCAAAGAGTCGACTGACAGGTCGACCGGTGGAAGTATGACAAACTCTCTGAATCGAAGATTCAACCGAGCAATCAACCGATGGGCTACTTCCAGTATCTTTCAGTCGACTGAACACGTAGTTTCAGGATACTGTTTGATCCGAGTTTAAATCCAAAAATAGTAATTTTTTGTTAGGATTTGAGAGAAATTTCGAAGATATTCTCTATATTTAAGATATGGTTCATATACTAATTAAATCCTTTCAATATGGTTTATTAAATATTAATGTTTCTCAATTTGATACTTAAAATGGATTCTATACTTATTTATTTTGATTGAAAAATACTTTGGGGTTTAATTGAGAGATTCAAAAGATGTTTTTAAGTGAAATTGAACCTAAATGAAGTCCTTATGTTATAAGGGGTCTATAAGAGCTTTTTATTGTCATGACACTTGTAAACTAGCCGTTAGAAGATTGATTACAAGTTCCTTTAAATAGACCTGCGAATTTTATTAGAGAAGTTAATCATTCTAAGAGTTAATCATTCTACATCATTTTGAGAGAACTTTTATAAGAGTTAGTATTCTACGTTATTGTGAGTTATTCTAAGAGTGATTCTGATAATCAATTGCGATCTATTCTTCCTGATACCGGATTTGAAACGATATTGTTCTAATCATTATTTTTGTGGATTTCGGGTGAGATCTTTCCATATTACTTATTGCTTGTTTATTATTTTATATTTTGGAAATTGATCTTAGAAATTGTTTTTGATTTTTGAAAAAAATATTCTTTTAAACAATTTCTTGAATCTGATTACGTGCTCCAATTTGCTACTCCTATTCTTATTATAATCAGATTTCTGTATCTCACATATCTCTATCACTAGTTGGGATATTCATTGAGTTTTTATTTATCTAGGGTGGTAGAAGTTCCAAGTGAAATTTACTACTTATCAATTTTTGTATTGGTGAGTTGTGATGGGTTAAATATCATTGGGGATATTTAATCAAGGGTAACTAGGTTTCAGTCTCTTCCTGTAAAGAGAATGAGGTATTAATTCTTTCTGAATAGAATTAGTGTGAGTGATTTGTAAAGGTTTCATCTTTACTTGGTAAAAGGATAGTTGAAGTGTTTGTGAGAGATTTTGATTCTTGAACCTTTGTATTAAAAAGAATTAGGTTATTTTTTAACCTGTAAAAAGTAGAGATTTTTTCTTAGTCCGAGAAAAAGAAATTGTAAAGGTTGATTTTGAGCATGTAAAAGAATTGGTGTGTGAGTTTGGTTCCTACCTTTAAAGGGATCTTGGTTTTAGTGGGTGTGATCTCCGTGGAGCTTGGGGGACTAGATTAGCCAAGAGTAGCTTGGTAAACCAATATAAATATTTTGTGTGTTGTATTATCATTTTGCTATTTTTGTTATTTGGGTGTGCACTTAAATTAATCATATTATTCCGTTGTATTATAAAGATAATAATTAATTTAGACTTAAAATTAATTATTTGATTTATCAAGTTTTATTCTGATATATTTTTAATTACCCAATTCACCCCCCCTCTTGGGTATTCTACTGGACCAACAATTGGCATCAGAGCTGGTTTAACTCGAATCTATTTTGTTAACAAAGATCACAGGGCACACATAGTAGGCACACTAGCTGAGGGGCAGTCTATGCACCGACCACCCTTATTTGCAGGTGAAAGTTACTCGTTTTGGAAAGACATAATAATAGTCTTTCTTCAGGTTATAAATTACGATGGATGGCTAACAATCGAGGATGGTCCATTCATTCCAATGGAAAACGGAGCTGAAAAGAAGAAGGAACAACTCACTGCTTCCGAAAAGCAGAAACTCTCTATTAATTCTCAAGTTATCAATATTCTCTTTTATTCTTTATATGCTAATGAGTATTCAAGCGTTTCAGGTTGTAAATATGTAAAGGAGATATGGGATAAGCTACAAGTTACCCACAAAGAGACAAGTCAAGTGAAACAGTCAAAGATCAATGCACTCATGAGAAAATTTGAGTTCTTCAGGATGGAAGAGAATGAATCGATTCATGAGATGTACACTCGCTTCAACAACATATGCAACAGTATAAACCAACTCGGAAAACCATACTCCATGGAGGATAGAGTATGAAAGGTCCTAAGGTCCTGGACAAAAATATGGGAGTCAAAGGTGACGGTAATCGAAGAAGCCAAAGATCTTGGCAAATACGACATCGATGATCTAATTGGTAATTTGATGACTCATGAATCGGCGATCAAAGACTATGAGGATGATACCGGAAATAGTAAGAGGAAATCCTTGGCACTAAAAGTCAAAAAAATTGAAGAAGATAATAACAGTGATGATGAAAGCCTTGATAGTGAGCAAGAAAATAATGTATCACTTCTTACTAACAATTTTAGAAGAATGACTCGGCGCACATTCTGTGAGAAAAGAAATCTCTACATGTCCAAAGTGAAATGCTACAACTGTCGTAAAATCGGTCATTTTCAAAATGATTGGCCCGAACCAAAGAATGATAAAAAAAAAATGAGAAGAAGAAGAAGAAATAAAAGAAGAAAGCATAGAAAAGTAAGAAGAAATCGATGAAGGCTATTTCGGATGATACCAATTCAAGTAGCTCAGAAGAATCAGATAGTGAGGATACGTCCATACTTGCATTAATGGCCATTGGTGGTGAGGTAACCGATTGTTCAAGTTCATATCCTTTAAATTTTGATGAATTGCTTGATGTTTATCAAGAACTTTCACATGATTATAAAAATTAGTGTTCTAAAATAAATACCCTTCAAAGTACAATTAACACATTAAATAAGCAAGTAGTGGATTATGAATTTGAAAACAATGGGTTGAAATCTAAATTGATGGATTTACAATCAATTGTTCTCAAATTTACCGGCGGTGAAAATAATTTAAAAAATACTTTTGGAAAGTTCACATGGAGTTTTTGATAAAGCCGGTGTTGAATTTCAGAAAAATCTTAAACAAAAACGCTTTAAAAAATTCTTTTTTGAAAGTAAGGATCTTGTTAGATGTTTTAAATGTAACGTTGTGGGGGATACTATTCGTAGATGTTTTGCAAAACTATTTAACTGTAGACAAGTTTGGATTCTGAAAGGAACTAAAATGATCCCGACTAATAAGATCGGACTCACGTAGCCTGGGTACCACTTAGGAACTATTTGAGGTGCTCCTTGCAGGTTATTCTAAAAGTATCAATAAGTAAGGACAAATGGTTCCTAAATAGTGATTGTTTTTTACACATGACAGGAGATAAAGAAAATTTTACATCTTTGACACCTAATGATGGAGGTCATGTGACTTTTGGAGACAACGCAAATGGTAAAATTATTGGTATAGGTAATATCGGTAATGGTACTACTATGATTAAAAATGTGTTATTAATTGATAGACTTAAACATAATTTGCTTAGTATTAGTCAACTTTGTGACAAGAGCTATAATGTTATATTTGATCATGATAGATGCATTATTAAGAATAGTCATAATAGTAGTATATTGCTAATTGTATCACGTTTTGAGAATGTGTATACTTGCTCTTTTGATGATTTTAATTCTCAAAATTTATCTTGTTTGAATGCTTTATCTGAAAATAGTTGGTTATGGTATAGAAGACTTGGGCATGCTAGTATGGAGTTAATTTCCAACTTATCTAAGAAGAGTCTTGTATGTGGCCTATCTGATTTGAAATATGTAAAGGATAAAGTATGTGATGCATGTCAATTAGGCAAGCAAGTTAGATCATTATTTAAGAAAAAATGTATACGTCCACGTCTAGATGTCTTGAATTATTGCATCTTGATTTATTTGAGCCTAACTCTATTGCTAGTTTTGGTGGTAAGTTTTATGAATTTGTCATAATTGATGATTATTCTAAACTTACCTGGATATATGTTTTTGCCAAGAAAAGTAAGGTTGCTTCCATTCTTGCTAAATTTTGTAAACGTGTTCAAAATGAGAAGCAATTTTCTACCATTAATATTCGTAGTGACAGAGGAAGAGAATTTAAAAATGATAAAGTGGTAAGTAATTGTGATGAGCATGGTTATACTCACAACTTTTCTGCACCAAGATCACCGCAACAAAATGGTATAGTGGAAAGTAAGAACAAAACACTTCAAGAGATGACCAGGATAATGCTAAATGAAATTTATTTACCAACCTACTTCTGGGCCGAAGCATTAAGTATTGTTTGTCACATTGTAAATCGAGTATCAATTCGTATAGGGTTTAACAAAACCCCATATGAAATATGGAATGATAAGACTCCTAATATTTTCAATTTTAAAGTCTTTGGATGTAAATGTTTTATTTTGAATGACAAGGATAATCTTGGTAAATTTAATACTAAATCTGATTATGGAATTTTTCTTGGATATGCTACAAATAGTAAGACTTATAGAGTTTATAATAAACGTACTTTAGTAGTAGAAGAAACTATGCATGTTATTTTTGAGGAAGCTGATCCATACTTATCGAGAAAAGTTTTGGATGATGATGATGCAGGTATCTTAAAGAACCAAAACCAAGGTAATGATGTACCAAAGGAGTCTCACCAAGAGGAAGAATCTAAGGAGAAGAATTCGACTTTACCAAGAGCTATAAAGAAATTACCAGGACATTCAATTAAAGAAATTATCGGTAATTTTGAAAAAGGGGTAAGTACTCGATCTTCTCTTAGGGATATAATCAATCTTACTTTCCTATCTCAAGTTGAGCCTAAAAATATAAATGAGACATTAATTGATGAATCTTGGACTTCCGCAATGCAAAATGAATTAGTTCAATTTGAACGGAACAAAGTGTGGTGTCTTATTCCAAAATCGAATTTTCATCCAGTTATTGGTACTAAATGGGTATTTAGAAACAAAAAGGTTGAATCTAGTATGGTAATTAGAAATAAAGCAAAATTAGTGGCACAAGACAATAATCCAGAGGAATGAATTGATTATGATGAAACTTATGCTCATGTTGCTAGGCTAGAAGCAATTAGAATACTACTCGCCTTTACATGTTCACGTAATTTTAAACTATATCAAATAGATGTAAAGAGTGCATTTCTAAATAGCTTTCTAGTTGAAGAAGTTTATGTGGAACAACCCCCGGGATTTGAAAGTGATAAATTTCCCGATCATGTATTTAAACTTCGCAAGGTTTTGTATGGGCTCAAATAAGCTCCGAGAGCTTGGTATGAGAGACTTATCCGATATTTGATCAGAAATGATTTTCGAAGGGGTATTTGTGATATTACATTATTTGTTAAGCAAACTGATTCTGATATCCTATTAATACAAGTATATGTATCATTTTGGGATCTACTAATGAGGATTTTTGCCAAGAGTTTGCTAAGATAATACAGGTTGAATTTGAAATAAGTATGATGGGAGAGTTGAATTTCTTTCTTGGATTACAAATTAAGAAAACCAAAGAAGAGATATTTATAAACTAAGCTAAATACACCAAGGAACTGTTAAAGAAATATGACTTGGAATGAGCTAAAGAGTTCAAAACTCTCATGGCAACGGCTACAAAAATTAAAAAAGATAATACGAGCAAAAGCGTTAATGAAAAATGTATCGAGGTATGATTGGTAGCTTGTTGTATTTAACTGCTAGTAGACTTAACATTATGTATAGTATTTGTCTTTGTGCTAGATTTCAGTCTTATCCTAAAGAATAGCACTTGACTGCGGTTAAGCGAATTTTTTGTTATTTAAAGAGGACGACTGACCTAGGATTATGGTATCCTAGGGGGAGTGATTTTAAATTGGTAAGTTACTTCGATGTTGACTTTGCCGGTTGCAAAGTTGAGCGAAAAAGTACAAGTGGATCATGTCATTTGTTAGGACATACTTTGGTTTCTTGGTCAAGCAATAAACAGAATTCAATAGTCTTATCTACTACTGAGGCTGAATATATGGTAATTGGTAACTGTTGTGCTCAAATTTTATATATTAAGTAACAATTAAATGATTTTGGGGTTTGTATGGAAGAAGTCCCGATCTTTTGTGATAATAAAAATGTTATATGTCTAAGTAAAAATCCTACACGGTACTCACAAACTAAGCACATAGAAATTAGACATCACTTTATTCGTGATCACATTCAGAAAAGGGATATTATTATTGAGTATATTGATACCTCTGACCTGTTTGCTGATGTTTTTACCAAACCACTAGCGGAAGATCAATTTGTGAAAATCATTCGCGGTTTGGGTATGGGTAAGTATTGATGTTTGTCTAGACTAAGTTATATATATCGTGTTCCCCCCCTCCCTAAATTTATTTTTGAAGATGACAAATGGGGATAAATTAGTGATGTTTTATTAAGGAGGAGTAATGTTTTATTAAGGGGAAGTATTCTAAACCTGTGTTTTAATCAAAAGGGAGAAATTTAAAAAATTATGCTTTATTGAGTATTTTTAAATTATGCATTATTGTAATCTTCATTATGATACTTTAACGAGTTAAAGAACCCGTCCTCGAATTCAAGGGGAGTGTGGTTATATTTTATTTTGAAGAAAATATCAAAGTTAATTATCATCATCAAAACATGAGAGATTGTTGATCCTAAGATTTTGATGAACAATTAAGTATTGATGTTTTGGTAGAACTAATGTTTAATTAAGTGTTTCAGAGATTTAAAATTCTAGTGATGAAGATATCAAATTGAATGGATGCTAAATGAAGATATCAAGATGATGAAGATGAATTAAGAGTTTGAAAAAATTAGAGAAAACAACTCAGGTAAATCTTAACTCTTAATATCCCATTTAGGAACACACACATGACACAAAATGAATTTTATCTTTTATGTATGTTTTAGTTAAGTGTAATTATTTGCTCCTATGTGAATTGAAAAGAAATAATCTTAAATGACTAAAATGAAATATAAGAATACTAGTGGAACTTATTTAAAAGAGAAAATGGATAAATGAGCGAAATCGTAAAAGAAAGAGAGTAAAAAACGAGATAAGAGAAAATATCCAGAATAAGGCAGTTGACTGAGGAGTTGGCTGACCACTGGTAGCTGAACTCTCTGAATCGAAGAGTCAATCGACAGGTCGACCAGTGAAAATAACTGAACTCTCTGAATCGAAGAGTCGATTGACAGGTCGACCGGCGGAAGCATGATAAATTCTCTGAATTGAAGAGTCGACCGAGCAGTCGACCGATGGGCTACTTCCAATATCTTTCAGTCGACTGGGCAATCGACTAAACGCGTAGTTTCAGGATACTGTTTGATCCGAGTTTAAATCCAAAAATAGTCATTTTTTGTTAGGATTTGAGAGAGATTTCGGGAATATTCTCTATATTTAAGACATGGTTCATATACTAATTAAATTCTTTCAATATGGTTCATTAAATATTAATGTTTCTCAATTTGATACTTAAAATGGATTCTATACTTATTTATTTTGATTGAGAAATACTTTGGGGTTTAATTAAGAGATTCAAAAGATGTTTTTAAGTGAAATTGAACTTAAATGAAGTCCTTATGTTATAAGGGATCTATAAAAGCTTTTTATTATCATGACACTTGTAAATTAGTCGTTAGAAGGCTGATTACATGTTCTTTTAAATAGACCAGCGAATTTTATTAGAGACGTTAATCATTCTAAGAGTTAATCATTCTATATCATTTTGAGAGAAATTTTATAAAAGTTAGTATTCTACGTTATTGTGAGTTATTCTAAGAGTGATTCTAATAATCAATTGCGATCTATTCTTCCTGATACCGGATTTGAAGTTACACTGTTCTAATCATTATTTTTGTAAATTTTAAGTGAGATATTTCCATATTGCTTATTTCTTGTTTATTATTTTATATTTTAAAAATTGATCTTGGAAATTATTTTTGATTTTTGGAGAAAATATTCTTTTAAACAATTTCTTGAATCTGATTACATGCTCCAATTTGCTACCCATATTCTTATTAAAATTAGATTTATGTATCTCACATATTTCTATCATTAGTTAGAATATTAATTGAGTTTTTATTTATCTAGAGTGGTAGAAGTTCCGAGTGAAATTTACTACTTATCAATTTTTGTATTGGTAAGTTGTGACGGATTAAATATCATTGGGTATATTTAATCAAGGGTAGTTGGGTTTCAGTCTCTTCCCGTAAAGAGATTGAGGTATTAATTTTTCCTGAATAGAATTAATGTAAGTGATTTGTAAAGGTTCCATCCTTACCTGGTAAAAAGATAGTTAGAATGTTTGTGAAATGTTTTGATTCTTGAGTCTTTGTGTTAAAAAAAAATTAGGTTATTCTTTAACCTGTAAAAAGTAGAAGTTTTTCCTTAACTTAAGAAAAGAAAATTGTAAAGATTGATTCTGAGCCTGTAAAAGAATTGGTGTGCGAGTTTGGTTTCTACCTTTAAAGGGATTTTGGTTTTAGTGGATACGACCTCCGTGGAGCTTGAGGGACTGGATTAGCCAAGAGTAACTTGGTGAATCAGTATAAATCTTTTGTGTGTTGCATTATTATTTTGCAATTTTTGTTGTTTGGATGTGCACTTAGATTGATCATATTATTCCGCTGTGTTATAAAGATAATAATTAATTTAGACTTAAAATTAATTATTTGATTTATTAAGTTTTATTCTGATATATTTTTAATTATCTAATTCACCCCCCCTCTTGGGTATTCTACTGGGCCAACAGAACCTACTATTTTTTGTTTCTTATTTCTTTAACTTTTCAAAAATCAATTCTCATTTTTTGGATTGTGTTGGATTTTGTGTTTTCCAAACACATTTTCAAGCATCAATTTCAAAAATTTTGGGTTGGGTTGGGTTGAAAACACTAACCAACGGGGCCCAAGTATCCTATGCTTAGATTCTTAAAACTTGGTTGATTCCATGGGATTTGCCACCCCTAATATTGATGATGGGGTTAATCCCTTATACGAAGGGCTCGAGTCATTATCAATCAAGAACTCATCCAACATGACCGATTCTTGCTTGGTGGCAATCTCCCATGGCTGGCCCAAACTCCATGTTGTCAAGGTTTATCACTGAACATAACTTAAGAGAAATTGATCTTTTTCTAAGAGGAACAGTGATCGATGTAAACACCTATAATACCCCAAAAATCTATATTTTTACAAATATTATTTTATATAAGTTTAATATTTTGTGGTTTTTTGTATATTATGAAAATTTATAGTATAAATAAATATTTGATAATTTTTTGGAGTTAAATGTTAATTTTAAATTGACTTTTAAAAATTTTAGGACTATTGTGTTCTTCAAAATATAATTATAAAAGTTTTGAGATATAATTAATATTTTTATAATTTTAAAAGTATTGAAATATAATTACTATTTTCTTTATTTTATGAGGGATAATTAGTGTAAATAAATAAATTAAAAAAAATAAAAAAAAAAAAAAATAATAAAATAATAATAATAATAATATGGTTGAAATTGATGTCTTCCTAAAGAAGACATCAATTTCTAACCACATATGTATGTGTGTGTGTGTATGTGTGTGTATGTGTGTGTATATATATATATATAATAAATCAGGATTGATATATTCACAACCGTAGGATGAAAGACAAAACTCTAGATATTTTAAGACCATCCGATCAATTTTAACTTCATATAAATTACTTAGATTAGGGTTAGAGCCTGCCTAATACACTTCACAACTTGCTTCATTTTAATTTCAGGCTAAGCCCTCCCTCTTCCTCGCTCATCCGCCACTTCATCACCACTGTCAATTCCACCTCCGCTCCACCACGGTGATGTCATCCCCGATGTCGTCCATCCTTGCGTTCGATCTCTTCCTCGCTCACAACTTCTCCTCTCCCTCACTCTCATTGTGTACTTTTTGCAGGCTGCCCCTACTGCCACTACCGCAACCACCTCATCCGCCTCTCACCGTCGCGCTCTCAACCACTATCTCTACTCACGCCAACCTCAAAAACCTTTATCTTTCACTGATCTAAGCTCTCCAGTTTGTAAATTTCTAAATTGAGGTATGCTTTCTCCTCTACACCTTCCTTAGACCACCATATCTAGGGTTTTTTTCCTCTGATTCTTTTTTTTTTTTTCTTCGAATATGGGTTTTATATATGAAACTTTTGGGTTCTTTTTCTTTGATTCTCCCCTAGATTTGTGATTTGCAAAGCTGGCGTCGTTCGTCAACCTTTCTCCTAACAGACGCAATGCCGAGGTCCAACCTGTAGCTCCTCATTGGCTCTAGACCTTTCTCCATGCCTCAGCTTTAATTGGTTTTCGCAATCATTAGTTGTACTAAGTATATGATGATTTTCCATGTGGTCCTGTTTGATTTTTTTTATTTTGTAATTTTAATTGTCATTCCTTCTATTTGCGTGATATTTTTGTGACATCCCGAGTATGTTCATCTCGATATTTTCCCTGACATTTGTTTAGTAAAATATTTAATCTCTTCTCTTCTTTCTCTTGATAGGAAAACCAAGGATGGAGATTGCCTTTATTTGAAGGTTCAATTATTTGGTAAATCACTTTTAGATACTTTTATTTTTTGGCTCTCTAATCAATGGGGTAGTATTCAATAGTTTTTAGTATTTTTTGGTTATTGTTTCATTTTTAGAACAAATTTCATGAATCATAATAAGAACAGATGGGGTGAAGTGATTGTTGGGTGATGAAATATGAGACCACGTGACCTAAGAATGAGATCCATCATTTCCAAGTGTGAATTTCATGGTCTGAATTTGGTGACATGTTTTTGAAAATATTTTCTTTTGTTGATTTCTGTTATACATTGTAGCAATTAATTTTTTAAATTTTACTTTTTTGCAGTTTTATTTAGGCATGACTTTGTCTCTTAAAATGGTAAATGCCCAATTGTTTGCTCCGAAGTCCTAAACGATATGCATGAATTTTATTTTAGCGGTTTATTTTTGTTTTCAAGTGAAAATGAGATTTGAACTGATTAATTTAGCTCTTTATAATTTTGTTACTGGTGATTAGATAATCAATGAAGTAAACCTCAAACGACCACACCCATGCCATGCCATGTGTTCTTCTAATGACTTGCCCAAGACTCATTATTAATCAAAGTTTTGTTGTCAAGTGCATGGATTTTCGTCCATTTCATTGAATTCATCTTCTTAATTAGTTCTCAATGCAACAATTTTTTTGGTTGTCATTTAATCTCAGATAATTCTTTTATCCCCTTTTGTTTTTTTCATATGGTAGTAGTGGTGGTTCAATGTGTTATGTTTCTTTTCTTTTCGTGTAATATTTTATCTCTAAATTTGTTTGTTTTGTATTTTTTACTTTTTTAGAATGTAGATAAAGTAGAAAATAGAATTTATTGGAAGCTCTATGTAAATAGTGTTTTGATAAATGTCTTTGTTTGTTGGGAACCAATAATGTATAAAATGATGTTTGGTAGTTATTATTGATACTCAATTGTTATTATTATTAATGTTCAATTGAAAAATACATGAAATGCTGTATAAACAGAAGAGATTTTATCAGAAAATGTTAACGATGTGTTTTTGTGTGTTTTTGTTCTTTTCCGCCCATGCCTTTAGGCATGGGTTATACACTAATATATATATATATATGTTAAGAAATCACAGAATTAGATATGCATATATATATAACGATATTTTTTTTGTGTGTTTTTGTTCTTTTACACACATACCTTTAGGTATGGATTATACACTAGTATATATATATATATAAGGTTACAGGATTACATTTTGGGAGTTTTTGAGCGAGAAAAATATTTTGGTTCAAATTTCGGTTTGGATTTCAGGTAGAATTTCTAATTAATTTAATATATGTATTTAATTTATTTGTTATGTGATTTATGTTATTATTGTTGTTAAATTATAATTGTTAATCTTCATGAAATAATTAGAATTATGTGAAAATTATGTATGATACATGTTTATGTATTTATTTGTTGTATTGATTGAATACACGCATTAGAGGGGTTAAAATTCTACTGAATTTTGACTCACAATCCCAAAATATTTATTATAGGATCAATGAAAATGGAATTGTGTCAAGAATTATAAATGGATTTAGATTTAATTTATTTTTGTAATATTTTTATTTATTATTATTGTAAAATTGATTCGATAAATTGACAATTACAATTCTCGCCCTAATTTGTAAAAATTTTCAAATTTATGGGTAACAAAATATTTGTTATTTAAATTTTTTAATTTTAATTCTCTTTGGGAGAAAACCGTGTGATGGTCCTAAGAAATCGAGTCGTTACAAAATGGTATCAGAACATAGGTTACGACCACTCTAGATTTGGGTTATGATACTAAATATTTATTTTCTATTACTTTGTTTAATAATTTGGAATACTTCTAGTATAAGATTTGATTTGATGGAATCAAGTTATGTATGGGCTTAGAATCCAATGTATCTACTTTATACTAACACTAATGGAAAATAATTATGTTGTTATAGCTGAACCACATCCTCATTTTGGAAAATATAAAGAATTTAAGTGTCTAATGTCAAGATATGTGATAAAAATGAAATATTATGGTCATTTGCTTGATATTTCGCAGTCAAATTATGTTCTAACGGATAAATAAAGAAACACATATGGTGCAATTTACAAGTGAGTTCCAAGTGAGTTACTCATTATAAATTGAGTTAATTAAAAATAATATTTTTAGTATAATCTTTTAATATTGCTTGTTATTTATTTACGGTTATGTATTTACGTTAATTTTTACTTTTGAGCCTTTCACATCAAATTTCTAATCAAATTTTCAAGAACACAACAGAATTGTACTCAAATTTCTATAGTCACAATCAAACCACCAAAATGTGAGACTTTATAGACTGACTATTTACCAAACAACTTGAATCACAAATTGCACCCTGAAGTTTTACCATTATATCCCTTTGGTCCCCGCAGTGAGGTGCATGTGACTGCTTTCTATAGAAAATTTTATTGGGGATAGTAGCTTGGACCGTAGCAACGTAATTGAGAAACTTAAAGGTGCTTTATATAACTAATATTTACTATAATACGCATTTACTCACCAAATTCTTAATTTTTCTCTTTGAAATTTATTCTAAAAAAGTGATGCAAATAAGAGTAGTGTATCTGATATTTTGTTTTGCGGTTTTGACAGTTTGCACCACTGAAGTTAAAAATGATTATTATTTCACTTTAGTCTCGTTATATATATTTCTGAGTATTTTGTATTGAACTCGTTTTGTTATGAGAGTTTGAACTGTTGAAACGTATTTATATAATTTTTACTTTTAAAGGTTTAGGGATCGTTAAGTTAATTAAAATGTAATTTTAAGAACTTTTGAGACATAAGTATTATTTTTTGTTATATTCTTGGGATACTTGTGTAAAACAAATAATGATATAATCTCTCAATCTTTGCCTCAAATGAAGATCACCACAACCTCCAACAACAATCTTTGCACCACAAACCGAGGGTAATTCTATATACACACACACACACACACACACACCAACTCTCATATATGAGTCATGTTGGACACGTGGAAGACGCAAAAAAATAAAATAAAATAAAAAGGTAAGAAAGAAAGATGAAGAATGAGCCAATAGTAAGTTAAGTAAGACTTGATGAGTGTCGTGTTAGTCGTGGACAATAAAGTTATCGATTTAAAAATGTGTTTATCGTCTTCAATGTAAATTATCAAATTATATAATCATATTAAATTGAAAAAAAGTGTTAATAAAAATGGACAGTTTTATGACATTAAATGGATCAAGTAAAATTTTAAAAGTGGAAAGTATCTTTTATTATTTTGCTATGCTATAGTTGTCTCATTATGAGGGCATGTTCTGCGAGATGTTATTGGTTCTTACAGAAGGGTATGTCTTGTAGGACGTTGTGTTATAACTTGACAAGAAGGCAAGTCCCATAGGTAGTTGGTAGATATTGTTATTGTTGACGATAATTATTGGTATGATATGGTGGTTTTTACCACGTGTTGTTGACTATCGATATGGTGGAGTTGAATATGATATTGATTATTAATATAGTAGAGTTAAATATGGTATTGACAATATAATGTGGTGGAGTTAAATATAGAATTGATTATGAATATGTTGTGTTGAGACCTAATAAGAGAACAAGTCTTGTAGGTGATAAAAATATGTTGTTTATTTAACAAGAGAAGTTAAATATGGAATTGATTATCATATGTAGGGCTATACAAGAAGCCCGAATAACCCGACCTTCCCGTAAAACCCGACTGGCCCGGCCTGAATTACTCGAGTATTATATATGTAAAAGTTCGGATCGGGTAAAACCGGATCCGATAGGCCCCCCAGGCGGTTCGGTCGTTGAATTTCATCTACGACGACTCATTTTCACCCGACCCGACCGACGTTCACATATTATATATATATATATATCTCAAAGGATTAGGTCTGAGCAGGGCTAGCTTAGCTCAAATCTCTCTCAGATCTCATCTCTCAGTTCACCTAAACCCTAAGCGCTGATCTTCATCTACCAAGCGCAGACCTAGCCGCTCAATCTCATGCCTTCTCAGGTGCGAACGATTCGTCGGAGACGGACCTGGTAGGTTGGACATACGCGTCGCTCAACTCTAGGCTCTTGCGTCGCTTCGAATCCCTTCTAATCGCCTCGAATCCCTTCGATAAATGACAATGGCTATAAAGGTAAGTTCTTCCTCTCGGCCGTATCTTGACTCCTGTTCGATTCCCTTGTTTGATTTGAAGCCAAAATCCAAAACTAAGGTGAGTTCTTCTATTTATTCAATTTGTTTGTTATGGGGGGTTTTGAACTTTGAATTAAGCATTTATTTTGTATGATTGATATCATATGTTTCTGTTTTTTTTTTTTTTTTCCGTTCTGATACATGATATGTTCTTGAATCATTATTATGTTTGATTAGTGTTCTTGTTCCCATAATTAGTGGCTTAGTGCTCTGTTTTTTGTTTTTGTTTTTTTGGAAAGCTATGTGAAAATATATTTTTGTTCCCATGCTCTGTTTCTATTCCTGCTTCTATTCCCATGTTTTTTCATATTCTGTTCTTATATATTTATGTTCTGCTCTCATATTCTGTTTGATTAGTGGCTTAGTGCTCTGTTTGTTTGTTTTTTTGGAAAGTTATGTGAAAGTGTATTTTTGTTCCCATGCTTTGTTCCCATGTTTGTTCCCATTTTTGTTCCCATACTCTGTTTCTGTTTCTATTCCCACGTTTTTTCATATTTTGTTCTTCTATATTTATGTTCTACTCCCATATTAAAATAGTTTTGTTTGATTAATACTTTGTTTCCACTTTCCATGTTTAGTGTTCTGTTCCCGTGTTCTGTTCCAGTGTTCTTTTCCCGTGTTCTGTTAAGTTGTTTTTGTTTATGTTTGGTTATTCTTGTTTCTGTTCTCATATGGAACAAACTAATGTTGGGGATTCTTCTACACCTCTCGAAGGTAACCCTCCAACTCCTGCCCCTACTCTCCCTACTGAAAAATCACCACTGCCGAAAAATGTGAAAAAACGTGGTGGTAATAAGATTATTTCTGATGTTTGGAATTATTTTGCAAAATTTGAAGATGAGAATGGAAATAAAATGGCATCTTATAAATACTGTGGGAAAGTGTATCACGTCGATCCAAAAACTCACGGGACTAGTAATTTAAAGGCTCACATTCACGTTTGTAACGATCATTCACATAGAGAGTTGGATAAGGGACAAACTCAATTAATTACTCAACTTAAAAAAGATGAACAATATAGTTTTTTATTAACTAGTTTTTTCGTGGATAAAGCTAGAAGAGCGCTAGCGAAAATGGTAATTTTGGATGAATTGCCATTTAGATTTGTTGAAAATTATGGCCTTAAAAAGTTTTGTTATGCTTTGCAACCAAAATTTAAAAATATTCCATGTTGTACTACGGTTGCTAAAGACGTCGTGAATATATATCACGAGGAGAAAGAGAATTTAACGAAAGTTATGCAGGGTCGTAGAATATGCTTGACCACAGACACTTGGACTTCAATATAAAATTTTAATTATATGTGTCTTACGTGTCATTTTATTGATGATGATTGGGTTTTGCATAAAAGAATATTAAGTTTTTGTATTGTTGAAGATCATAAAGGGGAAACGATTGGGGAAAAAATGGAGTTATATTTACGAGAATGGAATATTGATAGTTACTTCACATTGACGGTTGATAATGCGAGTTCTAATAGTACTACTATTAAATTCTTGCAACGAGTAACTAAAGACTAGAAGAGTACAGTCTTAGGGCATGAATTTTTACATATGCGTTGTTGTGCTCATATTTTGAATTTGATTGTTTGTGATGGATTAAAAGAACTGCACGAGTCAATAGTTAAAGTTTGGGAAGCGGTTAGATATGTTAAGGGTTCTCCAAATAGATTTCATTCTTTTAAAAAATGTGTTGAACTGCTTAATATTGAATCGAAAAGTCTCTTGTGTCTGGATGTTCCAACTCGTTGGAATTCCACTTATAAGATGCTAGAGAGTGCGGAAAAATTCAAAAAAACTTTTGGCAGATTGAAGATTGAGGACGAAAAATATCGGGATCACTTTTTTTATAACGATATTGTTGATGGTGAAAGTGGTGGAAGTCCACCAAGTAGTCTAGATTGGGAAAATGTTCATTGTTTTGTAAAGTTTTTAAGGCTTTTTTATTTGGATACAAAATAATTTTCGGGTACTTTGTTTGTTACGTCAAATACGTTTTTTATAAGATAGTTATAATTTATGGGAAAAAAAAATGAATTGATTCAAAGCGAAGATCATTTGCTATCGAAAATGGCTTTTAGTATGAAAGTTAAGTTTTATAAATACTAGGGGACTAGAGATAAGATAGATCTTCTTCTATATGTTGCTGTTGTTTTAGATCCGAAGAAAAAATTATCTTATCTTCAGTTTTGTTTTTACGATATGTATGATGAATTGTATGCAAATGAGTTAATTGGAAAAGTGAAAGATGCTTTGAATCGGTTGTTTGATTGTTATGCTACTTTTGAGTCGTCATCTATTGAGAATGTTTCCGGTAGTAGTAATGGCGTTAGTGGAATATCAAAGAAACCAGTCGATGTGGATATAGATGTGGATGATCCCTATAGATTAATTGCTTCTTGTTTTCAAAATTTTTTAGCGGGGAGACAATCTTTGGAGGGTAAAAATGATGTAGAAAAATATTTGGCCGAAAATCCCCAAAGTGCAAGTGATGAAAATTTTGACATCTTAAGTTGGTGGAAAAATAGCAATAGTAGGTTTCCAATATTATCTCGATTGGTGAGGAATGTGTTGGCTGTACCGGTTTCTGCGGTTGCATCAGAATCGACATTTAGTACTGGGGGCCGTGTGCTTGATCCATTTCGTAGCTCGTTATCTCCATTAATGGTAGAAGCTCTTATTAGTTGTCAAAATTGGCTTCAAGTTTCTGTGCCGATTTCACTTCGAAAAGGGTTGGATGATATTGAAGAGTTGCAACAAGATTTTGGTAATTTAAATTATAATGTTTTTTCATAGTTTTTTTAATTAGATATTTAATTAGTGTTTTTATGATAAGACTATAAAAGCAATATTTGAATTTTGTAGGGGATTTGGATTTGGAGATATCAAATCATTCGCAAGACTCATTTTCAACTCAGGTTATTTATTTAATTGTTTATTTTTTTTTTTTGTTTTCTCTTCTTTGTATATAATTTTAATTATAATTTTTTTTTTGTAGGTAATTTCTTAAAGTTCCATTTGTATTTTGCAAAATGAATGGAAAAATTTAGAAGAAGCATCGCTTCAGCCTTCAAGGAGTTGTAATTTTTTTTATGTGTTTTTTGTTTGGGAAAATTGTATCCGTAATTTTTGGATGTGTTTTTTGTTTGGGAAAATTGGTTTTTGGAGTTGTAATTAAGGTCTGGGAAAATTGTATTCGTAATATTGGTTTTGAATGTGTTTTTTGTTTTAAGTTATGATTTTTTTTTTTGATGTATTTTCTATTAAGTTGTGATTTTTTTTTTATTAACAATTGTATCTGTAATATTGGTTTTGAATGTGTTTTTCGTTTAAGTTGTGTTTTTTATTTTATTTTTGAATGATTTCCCCTAAATATTGTGATCTTTTTTTTTTTTTTTTTTTGTCGAATGGTTTCAAATAAATTTTTTTTTTTTTTTAGCCCAGACCCGTACTTGCCCGCAAAATCGACCTACAACCCGCAATTCAGACCATCCGAAGCCCAACTCAACCTACAACCCATATCACCAACCCAACACATACCCGCTCGTAATCGACCTACAACCGAAAACCCGCCGGTTGTTATACTCAAACGGTCGGCCGGCAGGTTTCGCGTTTTTCACCCGATCTTTGTCGGGTCACAGGTCAGGTTGGCCCATATTTCAGCCAACCTGACCCGTGCACAGCCCTAATCATATGTTGTATTGAGACCTGACAGGAGGGCAAGTAATGCAGGTAGTTAATATGATAACTCCCGATTGTGAGGTAAAATGATCATATGACTAATAAGGAAGTATAATATTTTATTATATAAAATTGAATTGATCTGTTGATTTAAATTCAGTTATTCTATGATATTTGCAGAATTTTGATATTTCCCAGTGTAGTAATATTTGTTGAAAATGAGTTTTAATGAAAAAAAATAAAAAATTGATCCATAAATTGCTTTTGTACTATGAAGACAATACATCAATAAAACATTCAAATAGATATTGGCCCACTACTAACGACTGGTAGGGTCAGAATGTGGGGTAATTGTACAGACTTTTGGGTGACTTTATATAATAGTTTTATATACATTTATGGTAATTTTTACTTTGAGTTTAAATGATATTTTAGAAATTCAAGTGGGAGATTTTATATAATATTTTTATATACATGTTACATGAGTATTCAACTTGTTATGTTACATGAGTATTGAACTTTTTAGATGTATTGTGCTTGAGACGTATTTCTATGTTTGAGGTGTGTTTATGTTATTGAGATGTAATTATGTAGTTTGAAACGTATTTGTGTGTTTTGAGATGTATTTATGTGATTAAAACATATTTATGTGTTTTTAGACATATTTCAAAAAAATAGTTATTTGAAGTTTGGGTTGTATTGATAGTTTAAGGAAAAGTTTACGAGATTATGAAATTAAATTGAAATTTAAAAAGAAATGATATTGTGGATATTGGAAATGATTATTCTTGGTCTCACGGTACAGTTCACAAGGAAACAGATTATCTAATGATTATAATGTTGGTTGAATATGTTAATTATGGGATATGGTAGTAGATTTGAAATGTCATGCCAAGTGAGAAAAATTATTGAGGTCGTAAATCTGTTAGAATTGAAATAAACCCAATCTGAGTGAGACTATTGTGATATTTTAAAATATATTTGTTGGTTATTTAGAAACATAAGATTCTTTGACAATTGGTTATCTGTGTTAGGTGTTACTGACCAAAGTACACTATATTGAGTTGTATTGAATAAAATATGGGTCACCGCAAATACGGAAGTGGCAGTATGTAGTATGAATTTTGGTGAGATGTGGATTGATGGTAACTTTCGGTACGGGACCCTACATAAAAAATAATTGTTCCAAAATCGAGTGTGACTAACATGACCATGTGGTGCGATTCTGAATTATTATTGCTTTGAACAAAATTTCGAAGATAAAATTTATTTAAGAGGAGTAGATTGTAATACCCCGAAAATCTATATTTTTTAAAATATTATTTTATATAAGTTTAATATTTTTGAGTTGTTTTGTATATTATGAAAATTTATGGTATAAATAAATATTTGATATTTTTTTGAAGTTAAATGTTAATTTTAAATTGACTTTTAAAAGTTTTGAGACTATTGTGTTATTTAAAATATAATTTTAAAAATTTTGGGATAAAATTAATATTTTTTTTATTTTAAACAGGATAATTAGTGTAAATAAATAAATAAATAATAATAATAATGTGGTTGAAATTGATGTTTATATATGTGTGTGTGTATATATATGTTACACGTGTTATGTATATATATTAAGATGATAATAATATATATATATATATATTTAATTTCTCTATTGTGTAATTTATGCTATTATTGTTATTGAATTATAATTGTTAATTTTCATGAAATAATTATGATTATGTGAAAATTATATGTGATACATATTTATGTGTTTATTTGTTGTATTGATTTGATACATGTATTAGAGGGGTTAAAATCTTACTGAGTTTTGGCTTACAACCCCCACAATTTTTATTGCAAGATCGATGAAAATGGAACTGCGTCAGGAATTATAAATGGATTTAAATTTAATTTATTTTTGTAATATTTTTATTTATTATTATTGTAAAATTGATTCGATAAATTGATAATTACAATGCTCGTCCAAGTTTGTAAAATTTCTCAAATTTATGGGTAATAAAATATTTAAAATTTTTAATTTTAATTCTCTTTGGAAGAAACTGTGTGGTGACTCCAGAAAATTGGGTCGTTACACCACTTCTACCTACAAAAATCTCGATACCCTTTTGTTACGCCCTACTCAAGTTGTCCCTAAAAATTCAAAGAAATTGTGTTATCTAAGGATCTAAAATTTTCTATAAGCCACTAAAAGGTTCTAGAAGATGCTAGAGTAGTCTAGAGATGTCTAATAGAAGCCAGAGTTGGATGGAGTTAACTCAAGTATAGAGGGCTCTAGAATGTTCTATAGTACACTAGCATATACTGGAAGGATCTGGAAGGATCTACAAGATGCTCGCACTTGCAAGGAGCTAAACTATCCTAGAATACTAGAATTTGCTAGAGTTGTCTTGACATGGTTATGCTTGACTAGAAGGTCCTAGATACCTATGGCATGTTGTATATAAAACTAGAATAATATAATTCATGAATATTCAAGAAACCTTGTAGGATCTTGGAGGCACATTATAAATAGGCCTCTTGGCCATCATTTGTAAACCATCTTGGGAAAGCTTCTTTAAGAGCAATACAAAGCATTCTTCAAACTCTCTTGTGTTCTTGCTTTTCTCTTATGTCCTCTAAATCTCTAAGTGTCTTTCTAGTCTCTTTAGAGTGTGGGTTTTGAATTGTAAGGCAGGCTTAGTACAACAGACCATGCTAAGTGTCGCACGATTACTAGGTGAATTGCTAGGGTCATGATAGTTGATACCAGAACTATAGGTTGAAGCTTTTCTAGCCTTGGCATAATGAAGACTGGTGCCCCAGCCACACCAAGCGTGGAAGCTCCACTAACATAACATGGGCATGAGGAAGTTCGGAAACTACTACAAAATGAGTCTCGATCCAAATGGAAAGACATAATCTCTAGCTTGGAAGCACGGATGGGAAACATGGACGACAGCTTGAGTGAGCTGTCTGATCGACTGGATATCCTAGAGGAATGCGACAATGGCTTGGAGGTCGAGGATACGGATACGGATATCCATATGGAACTAAAAGAGTCCCTCGACGGGCTAAACAGTGGGTTTTGGAAACATATTGATGGATTAAAGTCCGAACTAGCCAAGGCCCCATTTAGTGCCCCAGTGCTCTTTCAAAAGAAGAAGTATGGCTCCTTAAGGATGTGCATTGACTATCAGGCTCTAAACAAGACCACGATAAAGAACAAGTATCCTATCCCACTTATTGTTGACTTGTTCGATCAATTAGAGAATGCAAGAAACTTCTCAAAGCTGGATTTGCGGTCAGGATACTACCAAGTCTGTATAGCGGAAGGAAATGAGCTTAAGACCACATGCATAACGAGGTATAGTGCCTATGAATTCTTAGTTATGCCATTTGGTCTCACTAATGCACCAACTACATTTTGCACCCTCATGAATAAGTTTTTTCATCGCTACCTCGGTTGGTTCGTGGTAGTATATCTTGATGATATTGTGATATTTGGCCAGACTTTGGAAGAACTCCTTAAGCATTTGAAGAATGTGTTCAAGGTCATACGGAAAAATGAGTTATATATCAAAAAGGAGAAATGTTCATTTGCCCAAGATGAGGTGATGTTCTTGGGGCATTAGGATAAATAATGGAAAGCTTATGATAGACAAAGCTAAAGTGAAATCCATCCAAGAATGGGAACCTCCTACTAAGGTCCCCAAGTTATGGTCTTTCCTATGATTGGTGAACTACTATCGGTGGTTTATCAAGTCATATTCAGTAAGAACAGCCCCACTGACTAACCTGCTCAAGAAAAACAAGTCTTGGGAGTGGACAAACGAATGCTAAGCCTCGTTCGAAGACTTGAAGAAAGCTAATAGTGAAGAACCGATGTTTTTCTTACTAGACCACTCGAAGATGTTCAAGCTACACACGGATGCCTCAGACTTTTCCATGGGTGGAGTATTGATGCAAAAAAGGCATCTAATTGCCTACGAGAATCACAAACTCAACGACACTGAACGTTACTACACGGTGCAAGAAAAGGAGATGATGGCTATCATTCATTGCCTTAGAGTATGGAGACACTACTTGTTGGGTTCTCACTTCATAATCATGACGAATAATATAGCCACTAGCTACTTCCACACTCAAAAGAAGTTGATCCCTAAGAAATCTTGGTGGCAAGATTTCTTGGCAAAGTTCGACTATAAGCTTGAGTACAAGTCTGGTAAGGTGAATGTCGTGGCTAATGCACTTAGTCGGAAGGTAGAGTTAGCAGTCTTGAGTAAACCAAGCAGTCTTTTGTTAGAAAGAATCAAATAAGGATTGAAGCATGATGCCTTGGCGCAAAACCTCCTTACTTTCATCAAGGAATGAAAGACAAAACGATATTGGCTAAGTGACGGACTACTCTACGCTAAGGAAAATTACATCTACATGCTAAGGTGGTGAAACTTAATAAATGAGCTGATTAAGGAGTGTTATGATTCACTATGGGTTGGTCACCTAGGTATGAGACGCACGTTTTCGTTGATCAAGTCTATTTGCTACTGGCCTCAATATCGAGATGATGTTGAAGCCTTTGTGTGAACTTGTCTTGTTTGCCAACAAGACAAGACAAGACAAGACAAAGCAACATGTACCAAGCAGGTTGTTGGAACCTTTGCCTATCCCAGAGAAGCCATGGAAAAATGTCTCAATTGATTTCCTCACTTGCCTGCCGAAATTAGAAGGTTTTGGCAGCATAATCGTAGGTATTGATCGCCACAGCAAGTATGCAACCTTCATACCTGCCCCTGCAGATTGTACCGCCGATAAGACTATGTGGTTGTTACTCAAGCATGTTGTAAAGCATTAGGAAATCCCGTCCAACATTGTGAGCGATCGAGACCTACGATTTACTAGGAAGTTTCGGATGGAGTTGTTCAAGTTGTTGGGCTCAAACTTCAACTTTTTGACGATCTTTCATCCGCGAAGTGATGGTCAAACGGAACGTTCCAACGCATTGCTGGAGCTTTATCTTAGGCACTTCATTAGTGCCAATCGGCATGACTAGGCTAAGTTACTAGATGTGGTCCAATTTTCTTATATAACTTACGGTGGAGCGAGTCCACTAGGAAGAGGCCCTTTGAGATCATCATGGGACATCAACCCATGACCTCTCATACCTTGGCAACAAGCTACGAAGGAAAGAGTACCACAGCCTTTAAATTTGTAAAGGCATGGCACAAGCAAGCCAAGTTGGCCCGAGCCTACTTGAATAAGGTAGCCAAATGAATGAAGAAGTAGGTTGACAAAAAGATAAGGTTGGTCAAGTTTCATGAGAGAGATTTGGTACTTTTCTAGTTATTTCCCCAATAATTCAAAAGCTTGTGGAAGGTTCACAAGGGGTTGGTGCGGAAGTACGAAGAGCTATTTTTGGTTCTTAAGCGAGTGGGTAACGTGTCTTACAAACTGCAATTACCTCCAAAATTAACAATCTACTCAGTCTTTCATGTAGGCATGATAAAGCCTTATCATGGAGACGAGGAAGACACAAGTTGAGGAGAATTGAAGAAGGAACCCACTGCGGTAGTAACCTCCTTTAACAAAGGTGGACTCTATCTTAGCAGACCACTTGATTTGATGAAGGGGTATGCCAAACTATCATGAATACTTGGTGAAGTAGAAGAATGCCCCAGACATTAAAGCAAGCTGGGAACCAGAAGACTCCTTGTGGAAATTCAAGGATCACATAGAAAAGTTCAAACTTGAAGGCACAACGAGGGCATCACAAACTTGAGTGGGGGAGGTTGTTAAGTCCTACTCAAGTTGTCCCTAAAACTCCAAAGAAATTGTGTTGCCTAAGGATCTAGAATTTTCTACAAGCCAAATGAAGGTTCTAGAAGATGCTAGAGTAGCCTAGAGATGTCTAGTAGAAACTAGAGTTGGATGGACTCTACTCAAGTATGGAAGGCTTTGAAATGTTCTATAGTACACTAGCATATGCTGGAATGATCCGGAAGAATCTAGAAGATGCTAGCACTTGCAAGAAGTTAGCCCATCCTAGAAGACTCTAGAATTTGCTAGAGTTGACTTGACATGATTAGGCTTGACTAGAAGGTTTAGATACCTATGGCATGTTGTATATAAACCTAGAACAATGTAGATATTCATGAATATTCTAGAAACCTTGTAGGATCTTGAAGGCACACTATAAATAGGCATTTTGGCCATCATTTGTAACCATATTGGGAAAACTCCTCTAAGAGTAATACAAAGCATTCTTCAAAACTCTCTTGTGTTCTTTCTTTGCTCTTATGTCCTCTGAATCTATAAGTCCCTTTCTAATCTCTTTGAAGTGTCGGTTTTGAGTTGCAAGGTAGGCTTAGTACAACGGACTGTGCTAAGTGCCGCACGATTATTAGGTGAAGTGCTAGGGTCGTGACATTTTGCTTGATTAATGCGTTAGGATTGATCCGTGACAAAATCAAGAACCTACACATAGATCTGTCGTCGGTAACGAATCTACAAATCTATCGCTACTAATTTGCCACGACGATAGATCCGCAATAGATCCGTTACCGCGATGGATCCTCGTATCGATTTTTTTTTTTTTGTCTTGTGTTGTTGGGTCGCAATGGAATTCCTCTTTTTTTTTTCCGATGCTATTGGGTTGCGATGGATTTTCTCTTCTTTTTTTTTGGGGGGGGGGGTCTGATGTTGTTGGTTTAAGGAAGATAATCACGTCGAAATGACACATATACCCTAGCTCTAAAGTCACGTGCTTAGCACGTGACTTATTTTCATTTAAATTGGCTAATACCATTACTAATTGGGTCAAATTAAACTCAAATTCAATTATGAGAGACTAAATGTGTCCAACACTAAATAGTAGGAGCTAACTGAATATCGATCCCATTTATGGTAGGTCGAAAAAATTATTTTCTCTTGAGTTTAAGAGTAATTTAGTCAAACTGAATGTACATATTTGATTTTCAATTTGGATGAGAGTCGTGATCGGATTAAATTAATGATTTAATGAATTAATAAAAAATAATAATAAAGAATTATATATTAAAAATTAGATGGATGTTGAAACTTGTTTTCATATGAAAGATTGATGTTGGATTTAATAGTTTGAAATGATTTGTTGTTCATGTGGTAGGGATTGAAGGATCTTCGCGATACAAAAAAAAAAAAAAAAAAAAAACTATGATAATTACATTGAAGGCTATGCCGACTTACGTATTAACTGCCAAAACCCACTTTATATATAATAATAATAATAATAAAGGAAAAAGGAAATTTGTTGGGATAAATTTTATGAAAGAAAAGGGTTTTCTTTGCAAAAGTAATATTTTTAACGGACACAAAAATAAAAAACAAGGTAACTTTTAGTAGTGTGTGAAACCCTACTTTCCCCATGCCTTTTCCTAATTTCAAAAGCCTATAAAATATCTAGTATTGCGAGTATTAAATTTTCTAAAGATTAGATCTATATGCTACTCCAATAGTGTAAAAAACCATGTTCAGTTAGGTCTCACTAAAAGAGGTATGATTGGGGATTCGTCGTTGACCCTTGTGGAAAAGTCAACAACCTTCTGTACTTGTGGTTGGAGATCGAGTCATCTTCTACACATATTTGGGTATGAAATTCCAATCACATCCGTTTAAAGGGTGTATGAGCTGAGTGCGTGAGTACAAATGTATTATGACCCCAAAAAAAGAGGTATGATTGAATGGGTGGAAAAAAAGATGAATAAAAAAATAAAAATATATATAATATATATAATATAAAAAAGTTCTTTGGCACAAAAAGAAAATATGATAGAAAAGAAAAATAAATAATTTGCCATATCAAAATTATAATTATGCAATTATCCTTTTATATCTTATCTATTAATTATATATGAGTTTTGGATTATTTTTTTTTTATTTTGATTTGATTGGTTAGTAATTCACTTGAATGATGATTACTATATTTATAATCTTATTTTAGTTAATTATTTTTTTATTAGTCAGTCAATTGCTCATTTTTACATGATTTAAAATATTTATGGCAAATTTTTTATTTTCTTTTATAATATATAAGAGTAAAATAGTAAATTAAATGACTGAATATTTTTTTCTTTTTATTTTCTTTTCTTACTAAAAATAAAATATTATATTTTTGTATAGACACCTTCTTTCAGCCAAACAATCAAAACCTTCTTTCCGCCAAACAACCTAAAAAAAATGATTTTTCTTTTCAAAAACATAAAAAATAAATAAATCCCTTTCATTTGTCTTTTCCGTTCTTCCAACCAAATATAATCTTAGAGTAGATTTCAAATACCAAATTACTTTTTCTCCTCTCTCCTCAAAAAAAAAAAAAAGTTTTTATTCTCTTATTTTGAGGAACATGATAGAATTGTTCTCCGGTTTCGCTCTTTGTTTCATGGGAAGAGAAATGGTAAACAAAAACGCCACTTAGTAAGTAAAAAGGAACGACAAATGTGAGCAGAAAAATGAAGATCGCGCCAGGTAGGGGTCGAACCTACGACTTTCTGCTTAGGAAACAGACGCTCTATCCACTGAGCGACAAGCGCCTTGTGCTTTAACATCCATCAGATATTGTTTTTTACCCACTTTGGAGGTTTCTTCTCGAGTGGGTTTTTGTTTTTGTTTTATTCGATGATATTAAACTGAAGTAGTGGAAGGTCCACATCAGGTAAAAAAAAAAATTCCAACCAGTCTTTTTCCATTTCTAGCAGATTCACATTAATGGTAGGCCCTCAACCTTACGCTTCACCACTCACACCGGTCACTTCCTTCTTCTTGATATTTTTTTTCTTCCCCAAGATTCTCTAAAGTTGCCCATTTGCTCAATTATTCAACATATGGTTTCATATGATATGATGATGATGATAAAAAAAAAAAAAAAATAATAATAATAATAATAATTAAAAAAAAAAATAAAAAATGTTAGTCTTGTTGGCAAAGAGAGGTGCTCTATTTTCTTGTCAATTAGGGTTCGACCATCCAATCGCGGATGCCTTAACTTAAGTAGTAAGACAGAGTTGGCGACGTTGTGTGAGGCAGTGGTAGCCACCAGCAAGGTAGAATCCTCAAACTGAAAAAGGGAAGAAAAACAGGAAAGTCAAGAAGAAATAGCTTCCGAAACGAAGGGAACTAAATAGGAATAAGAGGGATACACCGAAAAAGATCATTCTCCTTCTCCTGGGAAGCACTACAGGAATTAAAATTTGAATTTTATTCTGAATGCACTAGGCGCTCTTAAGATCATCCAGTGAAGTGATTAGTCGAGATACACGTAAATTGGTCTGAGACACACCTTACCGTAAAACCCAAAATATATATAGATACATATACATATATGTATATATATAAGAAAGAAATCATATTCTGATGCTTTGTACCTTTTGGGTCGGTCATCATACAATTCCACAATTCTTTTCTTTTCTTTTCTTTTTTTCCATGCATGAACTCATATAAATATAAATATATATATATTCTCTGCATATAATATAATACACCAACTTTCATTGAATTCTCTTCATTGTCAAGGCTTTTAGGTAGTGTGATAAAAAGGAATGGAAAATCCTTTTTATACTTCGAGCTCGAATTGGTGGATGCAAGAGAGGAGCATAACGCAATGGACAAGAGAAGAGAACAAGAGATTCGAGAGTGCTCTTGCCATATTCGACAAGGAGACGCCGGACAGGTGGATGATGGTGGCGGCAATGATCCCCGGGAAGTCGATTTTGGATGTGATGAGTCATTACAAGGAGTTGCTGGAAGATGTGAGTGATATAGAAGCTGGGCTGGTTCCTATTCCAGGCTATACTACTTTCAACTTGGAAAAATTGGCAACGAGGAAGAGATATTCTTCTTCTTCTTCACTAATAGGGAGGGCATGTCATCAGGAAAGAAAGAAAGGAGTGCCTTGGACTGAAGATGAACACAGGTAAAGTATATGAAAAAAAAAATCTCCTTTTTTTAGTACAAACGGCTGGGGAGGGTGTTTTAAACGCTAGATCTTCCCACGAGCATAGGTTTTTTAATATAATAACCTCCTGATATAATAGTTAAAAGTATTTTTTGACATAGTTTATGTTTTGGGTGCAGGAGGTTTCTCTTGGGGCTAGAAGAGCATGGGAGAGGGGACTGGAGGAACATATCCCGGAATTTTGTGATATCAAAGACGCCAACCCAAGTGGCAAGCCACGCCCAAAAGTACTATTTGAGGCTACTCTCCTCCACGGGAGGCGGAGGAGGAGGAGGAGGAGGAGGAGGAGGAGGAGGAGGAGGAGGAGGGAAACAAAAGAAGCGGCCAAGCATCCATGACATCACCACCTTCCACCTTCAAAACGCTTCGTTTAGATCTTCTTCTCCATTAGAAGACAAGCCCACGGTTCAAGTTCTTGAACGTCCCCGTGTAATGGCGTTTGGACCAAACGACAATGACCCTTTCCTGGATTTCCCATATGGTATGGCTTCATACGATCTCCGGGAGCTGATATAGAATTCTGGATGACAACGATCAGATCTTGTTATGTGGTTCTAGGTTTCGATGAAGTCACTCGTGAAAAACGTTTTCATTTTCTATTAGTTAGTTTGAAGATTTTGAATGGTTTATGGTCTCATCACGTGTTTTGTAGTGGATAAAATTCAGGAAAGTTTAGCTCTTCGTTTTTATAAAAATCAATGTATATTCTAGACTCTAAGTACAATTTTAATGTTTTTTTTTTTTATTTGGGGTTAAAACCCCTTTGTTCCACCACTAAGGTAGGCCATGTTGATCCACAAACCATTCTTCCCAATATTGTTTTTGACATATGAATGTTCAAATAGATTTTCTTGTACGGTAAACTAACAATGGAAAACTCTAGTTTCATAAAATCAAACATTTCATTTTATTTTTTATTTTTATTTTTTATTTTTTTTAAGGTAAGGTGTGTTCAGGTCAGCGTATTTCAACTAGGGTGATTTTAAGGGCACTCTTCTCCACATCGACTTTCAAAATTTAATTCCGAAAGTACTATTCAAGAGAATTGAACGTTGGTTGACAAAGAAATGGGACACTTCTCCTTGTCAACCAAACTAACACCTCTTGGATTAGTCAAACATTTTTTTGTGATAAAATCAATTTGGCTAAGAATTATGTCTAGGGTTCTATTCTTGGATACTTATCATAAAAACAGAGGCAATGTAATGTAGCATCCAGCAGGGGGACTCAATGTGCCCTCTCAAATTTTATAAAATTTCACTTGTATACTTTTAGAGAAAATCAATAAAAACCTTAAAATTTTTATAGAAGTCCCCTTGATTTATACAAATATCTAGTAGATATCAAGAAAAATTGATCCCTCTCAACCAATTTTTCGGATCTTCCATTGCATACAGTGGGATGATCCACCAAAAAAAATGCTGAAACAAGTATGTCTTGAAAATCTAATTCCACTAAATATTTTTTCAGATTATAAACCAAATTAAGAATGTACTCAACATTGTTGTAATTTTTTATTGTATGGAATAGTTATAAATTTACCTACAAAATGGTACTTAGAACTTTCAATCCAAATCGAACAATTTAGCCTCTCTTTTTTTTTTTTTTTTTTAACTGTGGGCGAGTCTGCTTGTGAAGTTCAGGGGCCTGCCGCATGTGGCCCCAAATAGATGACTCGTTCAGCACTCTTTAAGAATTAGAAAGTAATGGTAAGCTGATCATTGGCTTTTAATTCTTTTTCCGCCATTCCTTTTTAAAGATTTTGATGCATCCAATTCCAATTCGGCCAAGTTGAGGAGGCCCGCCCCAAACTTCACTTCGACAGGGCTGACTCTGCAAACCACTAACTTCACAATCTTGTCATCCTTCCTTTATGCTACCTCATTACTTACGCAAACATCCACGTAATATCATCCCTTTTTGCTTACTTCCGATCTCTCTCTTAAAGAGTTTTTAACTTTCTTATTTAATATCTTACGCGTCATGTAGACCCTTTTTTTTTAATTTGTCTCTTAATTAAGGCAAGTTCTTTCCGGGTTTTTTTTATTTCATTTTCTTTTATTTTTATTTTTTATACCCACGAGTGTTTTCCTACTCACATAGGGTGAAAAACTAACTCGTTCGGAGTGCGTGGTTGCCCCTCCGAACAAGTGATTTTCTACGGGCTCGAACCTCTAACCTTGTAAAGGCCCCTCAATTACTTTAATTTAAGTGTGTCTTCCCACTTGAACTAAACCTTATTGGTACAAGTTCTTTCGTATTTAGTCTATCAATTCGTATATAATGGAGAGTTAGTTAGAGCTCAATGATAATATATCAATACAATAAAATATTTTATTTTTCACTCTTATATCATTTTTGATATTCAGAACCAAAAAAAAAAAAAAAAAAAAAAACCTAATTCAACTGCCGTTTATATCTGCTTTGCCACCACTTTAGCAAACCCTAGACCAAACATCGCCATGAATTTCGCGTGGAACAGCCACCAACACCATCGTACCATTCATATAGAACAGCCACTAGCACTGCGTTATCCGCTTAGGACTGCCACCAACACCATTGCACAGATCCACTCTGCTCCTGCGCGAATCACTACTACTAGTATCGCCGCAAACGCTAGCTTCTCATGCACAAATAGCTGCCCTCTCTCCTACGCAAATTGTTACCCTAAGCCCAACACGTGCCACTGCCACCAGCGTCGCTTCCTTCCTGTAGTTTTCCTAGCAACAATTCTTAGTTGCACCTAAAACATTCGTTTTAGATGTACTAAACAACAATATCCCTCTTTTATCTCTTATTGAGGAAACTGTGTATCTGGTTACCTCTATTGTCTTGTTCTTGGCCTCCCGGAAATTCTTTGGTTGTCTCCGTCGAGTATTTTTTTTTTTTTTTTTTCTTTACAAACTTTCATGCCTAGTCTTGGCCATTTCATCTCTACCTTGGTAGGAATCACAAGACCGAATGGATTTTGAGAACTGAAACAAAATCCAAAATCATTTATCCCAAATTCACCTAGTAGGATGCAAATAACTGTGTAATATTGGGCTGGATGTTTAATTCTACGGAGGAACAAATCTACAATTTGTTCGTGTACCACGAGACAGTTTATAGCCTCTAGTATGCTTTGACGGAGATGTATGCCCATACCCCCAACGAATCTCAAATCTTCGCGTTCTGTCGTGAAATCTCACATGCCTCTCAAGTATCCTTGGGCCTATAAGTTGCGGATTACTTCAGGTACCTTAAGATTCGATAGGAGGAGTTGGATGAATACGAACCTCTGAATGATTTCCCTAATGATGCAGTTATTGGTACCATGCGACATGATCATAGTTAAACTTGTCAATTCTTGATGGGGTTTGAACCTTGAATATGATAATCAAGGTTTAATTCTATGAAATAACATATCTTAATATGTTAATGTACCACAAGACGGTTTATTGCATATAGTTTGCTTTGACGGAGATGTATGTCCATGCTCGCAACGAATCCCAGATCTTCAAGCTTTGTCATGAGATCTCACATACCTCTCAAACATCCTTGGGCATATTAGTTGCGGATTACTTTGGGTATCGTAAGACTCGATAGGAAGAGCTGGCTCAATACAAACCTCTAAGTGATTTCCCCAAATGATGTTGCTCTTAACCCTAAAAGATTTAATTCCTATTTTGATAATTTTGATGTGTCAATGAACTTGATGATGTTTCTAGACTAATATTCTAATTGAGATGTGATTATAATGTAAAAGAGTATAAACCAGATTTACAATGGACGAAGAGTGAGATGCGACAATTTGATACATTGGAAGTAAAATGCATGATTAAGATGATTCAAGATCAAAAGCATGATGAAGAAAATTTCTGGACAAAATATTCTTTTAATTCCTAAGGTAAAATAACATATCATTGTCGAATTCATATCAACCCGAATAGGAGGATCACACATTGCACTCAAATATGTATTAAAAGTTATAATTGTGTGTGATTAAGTGATTAGTAAGCAAGACTAAGTATTTAAATGTGTTAAGATCACTTCCTTGCATGATTTAGAGATATAAGGGTTCAAATCAGTCAACCAGTTTGTCGAATCAGTCAACTGGTCATAACAATTTTTTGAAAAATAATCGAATCAATCAACTGGTCTTAACAATTTTTTGAAAAATAAGTTTCTAGTTTAATGAGTCGATTGAACGGTTAATTCAGACGAATGGATAATACAGGGACCAGAAATTTGTGAAAAAATGTCAATTCAATTAACCAAATGGTAATTCAGTCAACTTGATTATACATGTTCCAGAAGTTTTGCAAAATGGGTTAATTAAGTCAACGGAATGGATGATTCGGTTGACTAGATTTTTCAAGAACCAAAACATGGCCTAATTTAGTCGAGTGAAGGGGGGGATTCAATTGACTTGATTTTACAAGTCCAGAGATTGTTTTATCAAAATTTTAAATTGGTCTCTATTATTTATGATTTCGTGATCTGATCGATAAAACCTTTTGAACTTAAATATTGGTTGGCCAAATAAGATAACTATTGACCTGAACCTGGACTATATTTTGTTGCCATTCATTAGTCAAATGGCTAATTTTGTTAGGAGAAAGTTAAGGTCAAATGGTTAAGATCCTATGGATAAAATTTAGGCAAGATCTCACCTTATACTAGCCGTTATCTAATTTTGGGGCTTAAAAAAACTGCGAATTTCTATTTTAAAATCAGATCTTAATAGAAAGAAATCAATTGATACAAGAGAGAAAAAGAAAGAGGAAAAATTATGAAAATTCTTAGAACTCTTGAGAGAAACCGGACTTCGTTTTTCTGTTGAAAAACTCATGATTATTAAAGTGGATTTAAATTATCATGTTGCATTGCTTTGATTAACATTTTCTACTTGAAAACCGGTGAGATCATTCATTGATTATGTATCCAATGAATTCATGGAAGAACCCAATAAACAAGACATCCTTTAGCAGCTTACTTGTCTCTACACTCTTGAACAGAATGGTGTGGGGCTGAGCGTAACAACCATCACATTATTTCTATCGTTCGATGCCTTTATGTGGCATGCATGTCCCAAAATCTTTTTGGCACATAACAGTTCTTATTGTCGCCTACCGTATCAATCGTATCCTTAGTCATGTCCTTAACAGCAAGGTATTCCTACACATACTCCAACCCAATAGTATTCTCTTTCCCATCCTATCTCGTGTCTTTGGGTACACCTGTTTTGTTTAAAATCGTAGCCTCTCCCATACCAAGCTAGATGACAAGGCTAGTCAATGAGTTCTTCTCGAGTATTCTTCCATGTTTAAAGGATATGGTTGTTATGATCCTATTACTCATCAAGTGCACTACTCTATGAATGTCATATTCCTAAAGATTGTGCCCTATTTTTCCAGTCCTTGCCATCCCTCTTCCATACCCGTGTATTCTAAAGAGAGGGTGCTCTCGTGCTTCCTCACCCTATACCTATTCTTGACATATCTTCATCTACCAAAACATCATCCTCTAGTAAGTCCACGTCACTTGACTCTTTCTCTTTCATTACTCTCGTCGTCCATATGCTCCCAATCCTCCGTTGATATCTTCTGCGGATTCAAGTACACCTCCATCTCCCATTCCCTTTGATTGTGTACTACCTTATTACCCCCACCAAGTTTTCGGGCTTAGGGGAAGTATTTAGGAAACGTTTGTTGCCTTCCAAAATCATTTAATGGACTTCCCCACGAGCATTTCAGTGATCTCATCCTCACTATGGGATTTATCTGGTGCTATTCCAGTCACACATACTTCCTTTGTCGCAGTCTTCAAGGTCAATACATTATTATCTCTGTCTCTGTTGATGATATTATCATTACAGAAGATGACAGAGAAAGTATTGACCATGTAAAAAGTGACCCTGGAAAGTCTTTCGACATCAAGGATTTGGGTCCTCACCGATACTTCCTTCGTATTCAAGGTATATCCTCATCCCAACGAAAATATGTTATTAACCTCCTTTAGGATACAGGTATGCTTGGATGCAAACATGACTATACTCCTATAGACTCAAACCCTAAGTTATTAGCAGAGTGAGAAAACTATTATTTGAGTCATCTATATATTAGCAATTTGCCGATCGTCTCATCTACCTGACTAACACAAGGCCACATCTAACTATGTTGTGAGCATTGTGAGCCAATTTACACATACACCATGTACATCTCACTTGGATGTAGTCTATCACATCCTACGGTATCTTAAGACATGCCCTGATCTTAGTCAATTCTATATAATCAAGTCACAAGAAGGACTCTTATGCTTTACAGATGTTGATTATGCATGATCATTGATGATAGATGATTGACTTTTGGTTGGGCAACCTTTCGAGACAACCACCTTATCTCCTGGAAAAGCAAAAAGCAAATTGTTGTCTCCCGATCTTCCGCCGAAGCAAAGTATTGTGCTATGCCTCAAGGAACGTGCAAACTTTTTTGGCTACGTTCCCTCCTGACTGAATTAGAGTTACTTAGGATAGCCTCATCTACGCTATTCTATGATAACAAGTCTGTCATAATATTATTATATGATTTAGTCATTCATGAGATAAACAAACACATGACAGTTGATATCTACTTTATCCTAGAGAATATTTGGTCTAGGATCATTATTCCTAGCTTCGTCCCATCGTCCAAGCAAGCAGTTGACAAGTTCACCAAATCGATTGGACCATCTTAGTCAAGCTATAACTCATCAATATCTTTGTCTCAACTTGAGAGAGAGTAAATATTTGTTTTCCTGCTTAATTAGTGATGAATATCTTACACGTCAACCTTTTTTTTTTTTTTTTTTGTGGTTTTCCTATTTCGTTTTTATTGGCCTATTATATAAGATAATACTCTTCCTTATTTAGTCTATTGTTTTACCTTTAGAAAAATGAGTGTACAGTTACGTTGCAATACACCAATACAATAAAATATTATCTTCCTCTCCAGTATCCTTATATCCTTTTCAAGTAATTTTCAAATCCAAAATAAACAGGATTTTACAAATACAAAACCAAACCGAGCTTACGCGATTGCAATGGAAAGGCCGAGTATCTAAAATATTTTATTGGGTCATTTCATTAATTGCCCTCAAAATTCATCTCGTGTCAAACAGGTATTCAGGGTGAGCTTTAATTTCTGGGGATTTAACTTATCCAGTTATATTTTTTTATATTATTTCAAAAATGAAAACTTCTCTTTTTCTTTATCCTAATTCCTGATATTGATTTTAGATTTCTAAGCTTCGAAATCTCCAAAAAGTGGTGGTCAGATTGGGAGTTCAAAGTGCACTCAAGATCATGATAAACAAAAGGAGCATATCTTGCTTTCTACAATTGCCATATTCTATTTCCCTTCGAAACTTCAACCCATTTCTTCAAGCAGCAGTTTTTTCTCAACCAGCCGGAATATTGTATAAAGCATTTTTTCCCCTATTTTAGGGCCAGGAGGGGGGTGGGGTATGCTGATTATGTATGAGAAAATTGAAGAAATGAACAATAATTACAGTCACTAACAGTAAACTTGACTTTGATTTGTGTTGGGTCAAATCAAACGGGTGATAAATACTTCGGTTAACCCGCAATGTTTATCAGCTGTTGAATTTAGTCCGGCACAAAAACATCCCAACAATATAGGCCTGAGCCAATACAAAACGCCTCCACTTAGAAAAAAAAAATGAGAATTTTTCACATCGACAGGACAAATTGGTTGTTAACAAAACTCCCCACTTTTTTTTTTGGTACAAACGATTGGGGAAGGGGTTTTGAACACTAGACCTCCCACTAGAAAAATACCGCCAGAAAAATACCGCCAGGCTACAAGCTTTAGGTTAACAAACCCAAAAATCCCTACCGTTGTGCCTAACCTATGGTATATGCTTTTAATGGAACCTGATTCTCAGATTAAAATCTTACTTGCAAAGCCTTTCAATGTGTTTCAGATCACAACACAATATCAGTGCCATTGGCATCCTAAAATGAACTCTCCAAATTTCAAATTACATATCAAAGCTCAAACTTTGAGAGTTTGTCAACCAATAATCTTCATACATACTGATGCATGTGCTCTTCCTTTCTTAAGTAATACAAATCAGCTCAAATTTGTTCATCTACGAAAGAACCAACAAAAAGAAAAAAAATCTATTCTTTCCAGTCAAGAAATTTACCTTGTGTTCAGGTCCAACTCTCCCCCTCCATGCCATTCACTTTGTAGGCTTGTATCCCCATTTTCTGCCTCTTCATCGTTCAAGAAGTCCTCTGATGGCTCTCTGTCATCTCTCTGAGTGCTATTTCCCCATCCATTAATCATCTCATCAGGGTTATTACCTTCCTGCTCCTGCTCGCCAATGTCATGACCAACTGAAACATTGCTGCCTTGACGTCCAAGTACACTTGCTCGAATTGGGGCACGAGCCATCATCTCGGCATGAGCTTGTGGCTCAGCCCTACCCTGCTGCTGCTCTGGGTGAACCATCGTTCGCAAACTAGCCTCTTGACCCATCTTCCTTCTCGATTCCATCTCCATTCTTGCTTCAATCAGGGCACGTCTCTCTTCTTGTAGAAGAGCTTGCTCAATCATCAACCTTTCCTCTGATCGGAATTCACCTAGGGTTCTCTTGCGCGAAATTATGTTGAACGCAAGAACCTGTTTCTCGAAGGTGGCAGTGAACTCCGCAACTTTGACTGCAATGTTGTGGTCCCACTGCTGCGAGCGGGACAGCATCTGACCCGTGGTGTCGGAATCGAGAATTCTGTCGTCTTCCTCAGCTTCATAGTCCGCCACCACATGGTACGGCAGCAGCCTCTCGCAAGCGTCTTCGAGAGAAGAGAAGGGACGCCTAAAGTCGGGATGACAGACCCGCCACGCGTCCTGATACGCCATTTGGAGTTCCGCCTGGTTGGCCGGCGGCGGCCGACTCACCTTCTGCTGCAACTGTTGCTGCTGCTGAATCTGATGCTGCGGATTAGAACTAGGGTTTTGTTGATTCACGATGGGGTGGTTCGGATTTTGGATAGGGTTAGGGCTTTGTTGTTGCGTTGGTAGCTGCGATTGCAATTGCGATTGTTGATGATTGATCGAGCGGGAGAGGAGCTGAGGCCGCAGATGGGCGTCGATGTTAGAAGGGAAACGAGAGATAGCTTCCTGCTGCTGCTTCTGCCGTTGCATTTGCTGGAAGAGGAGAAGCTGTTGCTGTTGCTGCTGTTGTAGCATCAGTTGTTGCTGCGTCAACGCCTTTGCGTCCTCCATTTCTCGACCTCCCAATTTTACGATTACCAGAGTTCAGTTCCTCAATCTTCCTCACTGCGCTTCTTCAACCTGTAATTTCTTACCCGAGAAGTCAGCTCAAAACGCGGTCCCATCGATCGCTCCGTTCAATTACCAACACTCCTTGACAATCACAGACCTGAATAAAGTCGGTCGAACATTTGGGAGCAGGATTTGATTTCCAGAACGCCAGCTCGTTCACCGTCTTCGATCTAGGGTTTCGTCTATATTCCCTAAAATGAACAGTATATTGGCTGAGGCAGTTGGAAAAGGCTTGGATGGGGTTTTCGTTTATCAAATTGATAATGGACTGTGGACCGAATTGGTGATTTTTATTTTTTTTTAATTAGGGCAGGGTTCCATTAAATGGGCTAGTAATAGGCTGGGCTTTCTGATTTCTTTTCCCCCAAAACTCTTTATCCTAACCCTACTTCTTTATTTCATAAAATTAATGCCGTTGGGCAACCCATTCCTCCCCAGAATTTCTCATTCTATTTTCAGATTTTTGAAAATTCTATTTAAAAAAAATATTTGATAATTTTTATTTTCATTTTCACTCCATTCCCATTTGAGAATTGTGCCCATTTTTTTCTTAAAAAATGAAAAATAGAAAAAAATTATTTCTCATAATTCTCATTCCATTCCCAAAACACACAGTCACTGTTCACCCGCTGGCCGAACACCGTCCGCCGCCGGCGGTCATCTCCGGCGACCGTCGCCGGTCACCGTCCGACCGGAAACTTTCAGGCCACCTGCCACCGCTATTCGACCGTCGCCGGTGCCGACGCTGGCGCCATCGCTGTCCAACTGTCGCCGGCACCGGCACCATCGCTGTCCAACCGTCGCCAGCGCCGGCACTACCGCCGTCCGGCAGTCGCTGGCGCCGGAGCCACCGCCATCTGACAAAAAAAAAAAAAATCGTTATCAAACGCAATTCTCTTCCCAAAAAAAAAAAAAAATTATCGTTACCAAACGCGATTCTACTCCCAAAAAGAAAACAAAATTCTCATCCCATTCCCATTACACTGCTGGAATGGAAACAGAAACGGTTACCAAACGCTACCTAAAAATCCAAAGTCTAAAAATATAGGGCAAATTACATTTTTGGTCCTCGTATTTGTACGCATTTTTTTATTTGGCTCTTCAATTTTTTTTATCAAAGTGGTCCCCATATTTGCACCCTTTTTAAGAGACCCTTCTGTTAAAAAAGAGGTGAAACCTAACAGATATTTTGCATGTGGTTTGCACATGCCAATCCCTGGGGTTTAAATGTAATTTGACCTGTGTAATGAGGGAAAGATAGGTCATGTGGTCCAATTTCCCGCTATTTCCTTCCCTCTTTAATCTTTTCAACTACCTTCACTCTCTCTCCCTTAAAAGACAACCAAACAACAACTTGTCTGCCATTTTCGAAGCAAGTCCGACGAACATGTAAGCATTAAACATGATAACAAATTAGCTTGAAGAGGTGAAGAACAATGTCGATTTTTTTTTTATGCCAAAAGAGAGTTTGTTTGCATACTTCATGGATGCGGGATAACACATCTCGGAGATTTTATGACTGTGAAAAATATGGAGTAAGTAGTTATTCAATTTATTTTTTGAAACATCTTAGTAATTTTTGACTGACCACTCTAGAACCCAAAAAAAGAGGGGGGGGGGATAATCGGTAGGAGGTCCTTCATTTAACCTCTAATTGGTCAAAAGTCCTACATGCGGTAATTTTTTTTGATTTGGTCTCATCTATTTTAAAAAGACGAAAGTCTTGCTCACGTGATAACCACGCGCCAGTTACATGTAACTATTTTGTGTGTAATATTACTGTATTAGTTACAGGTAATAATTTTTTTTTTTTTTCAGTTACATGTTCCAATAATATGTAATTTTTTAGTTACATGTCTCTGATATGTAACTAAAAAGTTTGATATTTTTCAGTTACATGTTTCAATAATATGTGACTTTTTAGTTACATGTCTCTGATATATAATTAAAAAATTTGATATTTTTTTAGTTATATCACAAAATATTTTATATATATATATATATATATATATATATATATATGTGTGTGTGTGTGTGTGTGTGTGTGTGTATGTGTGTGTGTGTAATTATAACATATAACTAATATTATATAAGTACATATAACTAAAAATACCCAAATATGTGTGAAAAGTAATAATTATAAAATTGTAACTAAAATTAATTATATGTAACAGAATTCACTATAAAAATCGAATGTACTTACTAAAAGAATCTCTACAGTTCTTGCAATATCCCTACAATTCCTGCAATGCGGGATTAAAACACAAGTGAAATCTAACTTAAAGGATTAAATTAAAATCTAATATCACAAAAGAATTTTCCACCAATTATACTTAAATAAAAGGATTTTTCACTGATTTTTCCAAAACAAGAAAAAAAACACGAACTGGAACAGGAACTTTAAAATTTTATGGAATTGGAATTGGAAAGTTAGCATCTTAGCAATTTTTTTGAACTAAAAAAAAAATAAAAAATATTCATACACCAAACCACTAGTTCAATGTATGCATTTTATGGCCACAAACTGGGAAAAACCCTAAAATTGATTTTTTTTTTCCTCTTAATTTTACCAATTTTTTTTTTTACTATTTTACCAATTTTTGAAAAAACTAAATTAGGAATGAACATTATGACTTTTTTTATTTTATCCAAAAACATGATGAGCTTTTAAAATGATATATTGTATTTTATTGTAGAGGGGAGGAGATTGTGATTTTTTTTTGTGGCATGATCAACCAATATGTGATAGAGTAAAACAAGTAATTCCAGGTTTGATTAGAGCAATATATTTTTATTTTAAGAAAATATATTGATTTGAATCCTAGTGTTTTGTATTGACAATGTACAATATGTTCTGTTGATTTGAATGCAATTGTTTTGTATTGACAATGTATCATATTTATTTATTTATTTGTATGCATGTTTGGAGTTTGGTTGAACTACATGCACATAAAAGGTGCATTTCTTTATTGACAATGCACACATTCAAGTGGTTGTTAATGGGATGCACGCAAAACTGCACACAAAACTGGAATTTGATAGACACAAAACTGCAGCACACAAAAACTGCAGCACATAAAAAAACTGGGCATAAAACCATAGAAATCAATAACTGCAGTCTGCAAAATTGCATATAAAAACTAGATATAAAACCATAACACAAATTGACAAGATTGGACCAGAATCATGAACAAAAAACCTGGACAGCACACAACCTAGACAACACACAAATAAAATTGAATTGAACAGAACTGAACGTCCATTACACTAATATACATCACACCAATATACATTACACCAACTGCACATATAAATGTCATTCAAAATACTACCAACAATGTTGCAAGTCAAAAAAAATACATTACATTAAGCCAAAAAGACCATCTAAAGCTGCAACACACCAAAAATAATAGAGGAACTGCAATTAGCCAAAAAAAAATATTCAAAGCTGCATCCTACCAAAAATAATATCCAAACAACTTTACATATCCCAATCACTTTTTTATGAATTGTTCTTAAACCACCAGACTACTTTAGGTAGACCTAATGGAGTTGAATTTTTTCTTGAATGTGCACTCCTAGTTGCACTCCCACTTGCACTCTGAGTTTGTTTTACATTTTTTCTTGAATTTGATTGCCCACTACCTGATCCATCAACTTCATTGGTTACCTTATGAAAAAACTGTATAATATTAGTGGTAAGGAACTGAAGTATAACTCAATAATTAAGAATATACCTTTTTCGGAGTTTCACAATGTTTTGGGGCATTTTTACTGAATTTGATGGCTTACTTCCAGATTTAGCAGCATTATTGGTTATGTTATATGAAGAAACAATATGATATTAGTGGTAAGAAATTGAAGTTTAACGCAATAATTGAGAATATACCTTTTTCGAAGTTTCACAACTTTTTTGGCCATTAGTGCCCTAATTGTCATCCCTTTCCTCCCTGCTATCACGGGGTTTAGTTGCATTGTCTAAGTTGTTGGACCCCACTTGGCTAGGAAAATCATTTGTAATTTGGTTTATTTCTAAATAGATTTTCATTACCTTACTTGGAGGTACTTTAGCACACATGTCGAACACATCATTGTCAATTGTGAACAATTTCAAGCCTATACCCCTCCTACTTCCAAGAATTATGTATATTATCACACATTTCCGACCATCATATCCTAAAGACTCAACTATATCTTCAATATCTAATAATGATAACTTATCCTTATCAATATTGTCAAAATAGTTTACTTTTTCCCCAACATATATATTGTTGTTCTAACCAACTTTGAAACTACCGCCGTGATTAATTTTCAAACTAAACATTCCAGGCAACATTAATGCATAAACGAAATGAATATATACTCAAAATTAGGCAAATAAATAAACCAAAGCATAACAAAATGAAGAAAAATGAGTTGTCCATTAAACAAGAAAAAAAAAAAGATGTTTGTAATGAAATCAACAAAAAAAAAAAAAATTAAAAAAACGAAAGACTAACTTTATACATGACAAAACAATCAAAGTATAAACAAATGTTATTCACATGCTTATGTTGGGAAAAAAGAAGACAGGATGGGACCATTGCCAATAAATACTGAGAGACAGAAAGAAAAAAGTAGATTCCAACATACTTTCTTTACAATCAGAAGATTCGCACGTGAAGACAAGTTAAGAGAATAAAAAAATAAGTAAAAATAAAGATTCCAACATGCATGCCATAAAACTCTTCAACCAATCTAAAGAATACAAAGAAATCAAATGTAAACTTGGATTTCGATTTCCAACTCCAATTTCATCCCGAACATCCATTGCAGTGACGAATGTCACCCTCTTCACTCAACAAATATGGTGAAAACCCGATGAAATCCCTAAAGATGAGAGATGGTTGAGAGAGCTACACACCCGTTGATATGAAATGAGAATGACTAATGGTTTTCTCGCCTTGTTCACATAATTGCTCCACAGCTCACGTGATAGGCACGTCCTCCTCACACAGGTCAAATTACGTTTGAGATTGGCATGTGCAAACCACATGCAAAAAAATCCATTAGATTTCACCTCTTTTTTTAACAGAACGGCCTCTTAAAAAAAGGTGCAAATACGAGAACCATTTTAACAAAAAATAAAATAAAATAGAAAGCCAAATAGAAAGCACATGCAAATACTAGGACCAAAAGTGTAATTTGCCCAAAAAAATATCATTCTTTAGATAAACATGTCCCTCAATTAATTTTTTTAATAATAAATATTAATCTCCAAAAAAATCAATATTTTGTCACAACCACAGAAAAATATTCCTCTTACCACCACCACCACCACAGTAAATATTGATATCATCCCCGCCACTACTACAATAAATATTTGTTAGTCACCACTACCACCACAGAAAATATTTACTATCACAACTAAGAACATTTGCTATCATCGCCGCAAGCATCATAACAAATATTAAACTACTATCACTGTCACCACCATAGCAAATAGTCACTGTCACCATTAGACAAACATTCCTATCACTACCATCATAGTAGCAAATCTGGTCTGTGACGACCAGATCTAGGCGGAGCTAGCCATAACTAGTTGTCGTTGGCCAAACGACATCTACATATGTTCAAACTACAACCTAGATCTAGAGGTCACTGGTAGCGCGTAAAATACGCCGCTACTTACTCTCGCAAGTATACGAGGTCTAAGTTTTAGTAGAGTGTGATTGTTAAGATTGGGTTATCGTATCCACAGGGATTGTTGTCGTTACTATCGAATACCGCGTTTGTCGTGACCTAAGTTTATCTAGGCGAAAAACAAATGTATTTAATTAATTAAACTAATACTAATATATCCTAAATTAACTACACTATTATGTTAATATGTTTTAGGGTGAAGAATTGCATATGGATTAATGTGTTTACAAATACGTGTTCGATTTCGATTTACTCGCGTTTACGTTGTTCGACCTATTTGACAACCTCGGTACGTAAACTCCACCGCCACCTCTTTCGAGTGTAAGACAAGAGAATACATGACTTCGAGTCAACGGAGAAGTCCCCCTCAACGTCTTAACGACCCTAGGTCACGTGAGTCTCGCCTAGCGTCATTGATTATACACAATCCAACTCCTTCCCGGGTTATTGGATCGTTGCGTTGTATTTACCCTATCGACAATTTTCGTTCTAAAACTCTCTCGCCACCTCTTCCGAGTGTAAGACGAGAGATATAACGCCACTTCGAGTCAATGAAGAGGTCCCCCTCAATGTCTTAACGACCCTAGGTAGCGTGTGTCTTGCCCAACGTCATCGATTGTCCACGATTCAAACCCCGACCGGATTATAGAATCGTGGCGTTTGTTTACCCTAATCCGAATCTGGGGTTTTGTCAAAACCCCGTATTCTCCATTTATCAATCCAAGCATAATAAACAAACAATACGATAAATACAATCAAACTACGAAGAACAATCACAAACGAAACACCGAAATCATCCAAACAACGTATTTATAAATATTAGGTTAATCCCTACTACAATCCATATTTAACTCGGGGCCACAGCTGCATATACAATGAAATAACGAGCTAAATATACTCACATACTCCTAAGATAAAGAAATAAGAAAAAATGATCGAAGAACTTAGCCTCGTCCGAAGATAAACCGCTAAGAACGCTCCACGATCGATTCGTCGTCTTCCCCACTTCGGGATGCGAGCTCCACCACTAAAATTCCTAACCCTAGGCTTAACTATAGCCTAAAGGGCTCAAAAATGCAAAAGAGATGAGAGAGATTCGGCCAAAGGGGGAGGAGAGGGGATATTTATAGCAAAAATATTCTAAAAATATTTAAAAATATCTCAAGACTGTGCAGGAAAAATCTGCCTAGGCGGTGGAATTTTCGCCTAAGCGGAGTTAGGTATGTTAAGTCTGATCTCCTGGGCGGTGAAATAGGCGATGGACTGGAGAACATTCTGTTGGATTTTCGCCTAGGCGGTAGAAATTCCGCCTAGGCGAGCAGCTATCAGTAGCCCTTCTTCGTCCTCTGCTGGATTTTCGCCTAAGCGGTAGAATTTTCGCTTAGGCGGTCTTCCTTCAGTAACATTTTGCTCTTCTCTGCATCTTCACTACTTAAGCGGTGATCTGGACGCTTAAGCGGTGGGCCTGTTTCGTCTTTTAGCCTCCGAGCTTGTTTATCCACCGTAACTTCGAATCGCTTTGGTTCGATCTCATCATTTTAGCTTCAGTTTCTTATCTTTTTGACTCACACACCTGAGTTATACAAAAAGTATCAAAAATAATTAAAATATAATAAAAATAACTATAAACATATTCGAAAACTAACCAATTAGGATTGGAAATAGATAAGTTTTTCACACTTATCAGTCACCCGCCAAATCTGCTTGGTCGTCGCTAGGTAGTTTGGCCAGCGATGGCAACAATAGAGAGAGAGAGATCTACTAGTGATGTCGTTGGGATGGGGACGGTTCTATTGGTAGAGGCGGTGGTGGCCAGAGCTCTTGGCGAAAGCGGTGGTGTTCACGTGCAGCTCTAAAGAGAGTGTAATGAGAGAGAAATAGAGAAAAGTATACACGTTTTGGGGGGATTTGGTCGAGTTGGTCAATTTTTTATATTTTGTTTTATTTTTTAAGATAATTTTGGTAGTTTATTTTTAATTTATGGATTTAATTAAAAAATTTACCGGTAGGTGGTGTTTTGTCAAAAGAAAAAAAAAAAAAAAAAAAAACTTTAGCTTATATTCTATTTTAATTTAATTCTTAAAATTAGGGTTAATTTCAGTTATTCCTAAATTAATAAAGAGATGGACAAGTCAGTACTAGAGAAATAGACGATAGTGGACTTTGGCTGGTGGAGAGAGGAAAAGGGAAATAGATAATAAATGAATTAAAATAAGGGTAATTGTGGTAGTTCCAAGGCGTGATTTGATAAGGCTCTTCTTCTAAAAACAGTTGGATATGATCAGGTACCAACAACAGAGATATGATTATCTTAGAAGCAGTACAATTGTCTTGTCTCTACAACATCCACACATAAAACTCAGAAAGAAAAGTATTATTGTAATCCCTAAGAATCGTATTCTAATCTCAAGATAGGTAGATCTTATTTGAATCTGAGTATTGGTAAGATTCAAATCAGTTATGCAAAACACAAAAAAAAAACAAAAATGATCAAACACAGGTGGGTGGCTATCATTAATCTTCCTATCATAAATAAACTGTCTAGGGTTCAAAATCCTAGACCTTTTCCTTCCATATTTGTACTTCGACTCTCGAATTTAAAAAAGTTCAGCATTACTACCTATTCTTTTATCAATGACTTCTTTAACTTCTAATTTCTATTGTAAGTGACTCATTAAGTTCATACCAAAACTTGGATGGTGAAAATAATTAATTAACTAATTTACTAATCAATTAACCAATTACGATTGGAACAATTCTAATTTTGCCCTTATAGGAGAAAAATACTTTTCTCCAAAGATATTTTTTTCCGACTGTGAGTTATGTCTATCCATATATCAAAAATCATATCCAGTTGGTAGGAATTTTACCAAGAGAACCTCCTTAAACATGATTTTCATATTATACGATCTCTCTAACTTGTGTTCCCCAAAGGATCAACAGGGTATGGATCAAATCAAAAATCCCTAGTCTAATCATATGTACATTGATTGATAATATAAATAATTGTAACACTAATTGAAATCTCATCCCAATCGTCATACTGATTTGGACAGAGACTTGGGTGAATTATATTAAATTGAATCACATAACACACGTCTCTCTTAGCTAAGAGTGATAGATCATATTTTGCATACTCGTACATTTACTTGTATTTCTCACTATAACCAATGAATACCTTTGAGTTCCATGGCTAGAGTACAACACTTAATATTATCAAAGTATAGAAACCTCTACATGTAATATACAATGCCTCAAAAAAAAAAAAAAAAAAAAAAAAAAAAAAAAAGAAAAAAAAAAGAAGAAGATAAAATCATATCTCAAGCATCCTCTTTTGAAATTGAGTAAAACCACCATGTAGGATATCAATGATGATCACGTTCTGTTCATTGCTATACTCGTAAATCCTCTTGTGATTGTTCTACTATCTCATACTAAGAATTTGAGATTCACTACTCTCAAGAGTGAAAACAACAGAACAAGCTAGCGTGAATATTTGGAAACCTGTTTTCAACAATCTGATACCGATTAGGAATAATAAAAAATATAAATTAACAAATGTCTTTGGTCTCCACCTTTTAATCACATTAAAGAGTTGAGACATTTTAACTTAATGTCTAAGGTCTAGAGCAACGTTGATATAATTGAAGAGTAATATCAAAATGTTTTTTATTAATATTTGAGATTGAAATGTTTTACAGATAGAAGTCACAAATGGATTACATGATTGATTTTAGGGCTTACATCCAACACTATGTTATTAGTAAACATTCTCTATAACACAATATTATCATTACAAATGTTGGGTTATTAGTGAACATTCACTGACTCTTATAAGTTATTGTTGTTATTATATGTTCTGGGTTATTGGTGAACATTCACTAAGAATCCATATACTATTGAAATAGTACACAAATTATGATTCGACATAATAAACCATGGAAAGTCTTGCATAACTGTAATTGCAAGTTCACTAATGTTCAATATAAATAATTGAGTTCCCTCATAACACAAACTGATTCAAAAAGTTTGGAACTCAATACAATATTAAAAAAAAAAAAAAAAAAAAAAAAAAAAAAAAAAAAAAAGAGGTTAAATAACTCAAAAATCAATGATGACAACACAAAATGCTCGACAAAAGTTCTGTCCATGGACTATTTCTGAACATGTGATAACCAAATACATATATAAAATTAACATAAAGCTTACCTTCGCCAAAAGAACAGTCAATGCATGTGCACTAGATTTGAAACTTTCATTGAATATGAAAATGAAAGAAGGAATATATGAAATTCAAAATCTATTGTGCAAAAATAGAAATCACAGCAAAATAGCTGAAAATATAACTTTGCATAACTAAACCTTCCAACATTGTTTCCTGAATGCACGTAAGGGCATTACGACAAAATGATGGTAAATGTTAATTGATGTAGGATTAAAAATTAAACAATAATTATGAAATGTTAATATAATAACTAAATTATAATGCTAGTAATTTCCTAGTATCTATAGGGATAAAATAATAAAAATACAATTTTTAAATCTTTGTAACGGATAATCGATGTGAGAAACAAGATGGTCAAATGAACATAAATCTTGAACAAAGGGAGAGGGTGTAGATCATTAGAGGGATTGATAATTAATAAAGGGGAGAGAAAATCGTTAATGGTGGGTGAACGCGTCCCAATTTTCCAGAGAAAATCAAAAATAGAATATAAGCTTGGCGCTAGTAAAATGAGAAGGGTTTTTAAAAAGTCGATTTTCTCATTAAAATATACTTAAGCCTGTTTTAGAAAAAGGAGTCGCCACCTAGCATTGGGTTTAAATGATGTGCTAGGTCACCATATTTTTCTTTTTTGAAAATAAATTAAAAAATGGCTTAAGTAAAAATTTGACTCCAAAATAACATGGTCTGACCAGAGATTCGTTTAAAGAGTTAGGAGGTCAGTTACGCTCGGGGAAGGTGTCAAGCACCCCAAGACGCCCGTCCAAAGACGGTACCTTATCCGATTAAGTCCAATTAAAATTTAAATCCGAATGTTTTTTATTTTATTTTGAAATCCTCCTCATATACACACACATTGAGGGAAGTAATCTTCCTTCTAAACCTAGACCGTTCTGATGGAAGGTTGGAAATTTTTCACCTCATCTTATTAGCACATTATATTTAACACAAGTTAAAGAAACACACGCACGCACACACTCACACGCATCGAGGAGAGTAATTCCCTTCTAAACCTAAACCGTTCCAATGGAAGGTTGGGAATTTTCCACCTTATCTTGTCAGCACATTATATTTAATACGAGTTAAAGAAACACACGCTCACACACGCACGCACACATTGAGGGGAGTAATTCCTTTTTGAAACCGTTCAAATTGAAGGTTGGGAATTTTCCACCTTATCTTGTCAGCACATTATATTTAATACGAGTTAAAGAAAATACACGCACACACACGCACGCACACATCGAGGGGAGTAATTCCCTTCTAAATTTAAACCGTTCAAATGGAAGGTTGAGAATTTTTCACCTTATCTTGTTAGCACATTATACTTAATACAAATTAAATAAAACATACGCACACACGCATCGATGGGAGTAATTCCCTTCTAAATTTAAACCGCTCAAATGGAAGGTTGGGAATTTTCCACCTTATCTTGTTAGCACATTATATTTAATACAAATTAAATAAAACACACGCACACACACGCGCACACACACACACACACGCACACTCCTTAAGGGGAGTAATTTCATTCTAAACTTAAACCGTTCCAATGGAATGTCAGAAGTTTTCCACCTCGTATTGTTAGCACATTATATTTAATACAAATTAAATAAAGCACACGCACACACACACGCACACTTCTCAAGGGGAGTAATTTTATTCTAAACTTAAACCGTTCCAATGGAAGGTCAGAAATTTTCCACCTCATATTATTAGCACATTATATTTAATACAAATTAAATAAAACACACGCACCCACACACTCACGTGCATCGAGGGGAGTAATTCCCTTCTAAACTTAAACCGTTCTAATGGAAGGTTGAGAATTTTCCACCTCGTTTTATTTATTCAAAAAAAATAAAAAAAATAAAAAAAATAAATAAATAATAAAAAGAAAAAAAAAATCTAATTTAAAAAAAAAAAAGAAATTAGTATAATAACAACTTATTTAAAAATAAGAGTAAGATTTACAACAGATAAAAATTTACCACCTTCTTGGAGATTTTTTTTCTTCTTCAAAATTACAATAAAATGAAAATAATATTATTTTCTTCAAAATTTCTCTCCAGATTTCACCTCTCCTTTCCAAAAAAAATCCCTCTCTGGTATTGTGAGCCTTCATTCTATTTATAGGAATGAAGACTGCCCAATTTGTCCGCCAAAAAAAGCAAAGCAAAAGTAAGAAAAAGGGATTTCGGTGCACCCACCCCCTTTTGGGTGCACCAAAATTTGGTGCACCCAAAAAAAGGGGCGGGCAGAGAGCAAAGGAGTAAAATGGTCAACACAATATACAGGTTACCTAAATAAATGATTAAAAATTAATCCACATTTAAACAAAATAAAGAAATAATTAAAAAACTCAAGATAATAAACAGTCTACCTTTTTTTGTTTTTTTGTTTTTTTTTTTTTGGGGGGGGGGGGGGGGGGGGGGGGGGGGGTGAGGGGGGGATTTAATTTTTTTCCCTAAAACATTTTTTTTATTTCAAAAAAATAAGTCAAACATTGAAGGAATAATGATCTCTAAGTTAGGAAAATATAGCTCAATATTAAGTAAAATTTATGATGTAACTGCACATTGTTTTGTGAGTGAATCCTCTGCTCATGCCAAGTTTAATCCAACAGTCGATAAACACCATGCTTGACACATCACTTGATTCTGTTTTAATGTGGTTGTTGGATTTACCCCAACACAAGTTAAAGAAAAAAAAAAAAACAGTAGTTGGGGATATGAACTCATTATTCTGTAATGATGCAAATTTATAATGCAACTACACAGTAACAACATTTTTTCGTTGTATACACATGTAATAGGCAATTAGATTGTTACTTCAAATTCATAAACGATTTTTGAAAAAAAAACTGATAATGTTACTAAAGAAGTTTAAATATCGTCAGTAAAGTTTTCCTAATTGCCATCCCCTAAGATTCAGAGACAGTTGTTGCCATACATCCCATATAATTAAAGAATTGGTTCTTACATGGAATGATATTCAGGATTATATGCCATACAAGTTCAATATAAAGATCAACTGTACCAACTCTACAGTTGCCAAAAGGGATAGATTTTGCAAATAAATAAATAACATTAGAACGGAGGCCAACCTCCCCTATTTAAAACCCACCGGGTGATTTGCATCCCCCCGGAGTCCCAATGAAACAAGACATGAGATTTTCTTGGAAGTGTAGAGCTCAAAGATGATTAGAGCATAACGAGCTCCAATCATTTAAATTTGCCTAAGCTCGAGTTTATATTCGTTAGAAAACATAAATGAGAAAATATAATTATGTTATATTTTAATAAATAATTATGTAATATACAATAGAGCAATACATAAAAATAGATATTATATATATACATAATATGTTTGCAAATTCATTCAAGCCCACATGCCAGCTGAACCAAATTTGAGACATTGTTGGATGTCAATGATGATTCACATGTGAATTTAACAAAATGTATGGCACATGAAACAAAGACCGGTCCTTGCTTCCAGCATGAGACATGGTCCCTTAGTGCCTCCGATTCCCAGGTAGTCTTTCATGCTCCCTTTTAACAAGAGAATGTTGAAAATGCGTTTCCAGCATTCATCCCAAGGGGACCAAAAGTGCACCAATCAGAGAATGTACGCAAATCATTAAGCAAATAGTAACTGATTACAACCAAAAAGATATGGTCATTGACTGAAACAGAACATGATCTTCCCAGTTATTTCAAAATGGATCCCATAATTGTGGTTCAGAAAAAATCCATACAAGGTATCAATGATATCACCACTTACATTTGTTTCACCCCGAATAGGATCCTAACCTATATCAGTATTTCATACCTTTCCATTCACTTGCTCTTTTTGCTTTCCTTTGCATAATCATCAATTAGTCGGTTAACGTCTTTCCAGAAGAGGCCCTCCACCAATACTCCATCCTTTGTAAACCTGTAAAACACAATTAGATAGTTAAAAATGAAATTTCAGCTGAATATGAAATTGAGAGAGGTGGAGGAGAGACCATTGAGTCACGCTCTTTGTGAATTCAACAGGTGGCTTCGCAGATATAGATTGGGAATCTGCACTTGCTATAATAAGCGTGTACATATCTGAGAATCTAGGCAACTTAGATGTGACTACCAACCCGGTGCTGGTAAACGATCCCTGCAAAATGCATTGGCAGCTCATACTTAAAAATGAAAAAAAAAAAAAGGGGGGGGGGGGGCGCGTAAAACAGATGAAACTTCTAAATCTCAAACATCATCACGCCAAATCACAAATTAAATCCATCAAATCAGTTTGTATGTCATAAATTGACTACCTTGGGAGTAGGGACCATAAATCACTCATAAATTCATAATCCGCTTCAAATATAATTTCCAAACTGTTTTGGATATAATTCTATCTAATCATCTGTTCTGAATTTTCTTTTGTTTTACCTCTTTTGCTGGGAAAAGGGAAGAAGAGATTATAGTTGGTAACTGCCATGCATCTAGCAGCGGGTAGATTGTTGTGCCTCGAGAAAATACAAAGAATTGGCCGAATGAGCATGACCAAATTAACAATAAATCTAACTAGGGAACAACAATGAAAATCTAAAATGGGAGTTAAGATGACAAAACTACCGTACAGAAATTGGATGAATAACATATAAAATGATATTAGAAAATTCATAGGAGACGAGGTAGAATGCCATTAATTAATTAGAATATTTGTGGTGGTGAATGAAGAAGTTCGAAAAAAGTTCAGCTTTGGTGCAAAAAGAGAGAGAACACCACAGTACGTACCACGTGATGGCACGAGGGCTTGTAGTCAACCAGAGTGAACATGCCATAATCTTGTGTATACAAAGAATTCACCTTTTGAAGAAATTGAAGGCTATTCAACCCAACCTATTTATCATTGAATTTCCGAAAACTTACGAAAGTCCATCTATGATTTGAAACAAAAGGTGACTAAAAAACATGAAGATTTGCAAACAAAAATGCTTGAACCAAAAAAGAAAAAAAAAATGCAGCCGGGTGCACGAAGGCTCCTGCCATCGCGGAGTCTGGGGAGGATCAGATGTACGCAGCTTTACCCTTGTATACAGAGAGGCTGTTTCCAAGATTTGAACCTGAGACCTACAGGTCGCCATAGAGCAACCTTACCGTTATACCCAAGGCTTACCCTCAACTTGAACAACAAAAAATCAAATTAAAATTGCATGAAAATCTTTATGATATTTAAGTACTAAGAGTGGAAATGTATGAACTGGAATGAAATACTTCAATCGCATTATGCACATCAAGAGTTTGGGTAAAATTTTAGGAGATAAACAGATTCAATGAGCAGTTGTTGCCTGAGCTTATTCCTGCCTCGAAAGCTGATCCATACCTAGCTAGAGTTGACTCATGCCAGCCTAGAAGGACCAATCAAAGCCACACCAACACAGCAGAATTAGTTACTAGGCAGTTGGTAGCTAGCCCATCTCAACAAACTGAGTTCGTTGAGCAAAATTCAGATTACCAATGTAATAAGCTAAAGGCATTTGTTCCTCTCTATATATAAAGTCTTGTATACACGATTCATTGATTGAGAAAATAACATTCAGCTCTTCTTACTCCCTGACAATGGATTCTGATTTCTAAACATCTAATCCTCAATGAAGTATCAGAGCACAATTAGACTCCCGTATGATTCATGCTTTCGATCCTTAATGTGTCCAAATCTGAAGCATGGAAACAACTGCAGCATCAACAGGTCTTCCCATGTTCATTTCAAATCTAAATTCATTAGTTCTAATTAAATTGTATGAATCAAATCATGCAATCAGGAAACCACAGATTGAAGGGGCATTAGATTCTCTGGATGACTGGATCTACTCTGGACTTGTGCCCTGTCCATCTGAGACCATTGTTGATACTCCTGGTAAGTCTTCCAGAAATCCTGAATTCATGACATGATAAGGATTGATAAGAAATTGAAGACATGCAGCACAGCAACAATCTCTACTATTGTTCTTCCTCTTCTCTTGAATCTAAATTCACATATGAAATCAAGAGAGCCTTGGAGCACGGATTCATAACTTCGTCAAGGTCTCATATTCATCAATTTGTTCACAAGTAACGGTATCTAGATCAGATCAAGATAACTTAAAGAAAATTCAGTAGTAACTCAGGGTTTATATACTCTAGATGGATTACCTAAGGAATATGAATTATGATCCTCTCAAGATCAATGATAGAGACAAAACATAACCTATGAAGGTGAGTGATCTGAATGCACTACTTCTTTCTACAGAAATTAACATCTTGAGAGCAACATTGTATACTATTACTCAAGATATTTGTACTGCTTTTTAAACTTCATTGAAATCCAAACAGCAATCAAAGAGGGAAATCCGGTCCAAGAGGAAGAGGCAGAGGTAATAATAAAAGAGAAGGAATTTAAGTTGAGGTTTCGGAAATAGAGCAGGAAGGAATCAGTATCAATGGTATGCTAGCTACCAACACTCAACCCTCTGGTCAAAACAATACTTATCAGAATAATGTCTCAGGTTCTTGTACTGTTATTCATCAGATTTGTGGTAAATACAACCATTCAGCTTGGGATTGTTGGTATTGAGCTAATTTTAATCTTTACCAGAGTAACAAGTCACAGAAACAGGCATTAATTGCAGCTAGTACAGATTGTGGTGCTTCTCGGGCAGAATGGATCTTTTGATAATGGGGCCAATCTTCGTGTCACAAATGATTTTTTGCTAATTTTTCCTTGACACAGCAACCTTAAGAAGGTGATGGAGTTACCGTTGGAAAATAACACTCTAACTGTTCATTGAACTGCTTTTGGTATACTTTCCACTGACACTCGTAATTTTTCTGTCGTATTGTCCTCATACGAAAGGGCATAGAGCCATAGATGCATGAACTTGGCAACTCATAGAATTTATATTTTTCACACAAGTTAAATTCTTTGAATCTGTTTTTCCTATTCACCCGATTTCTACTTCAACTTTCTTACAATCAGCTAAACAGTGTCTTCCTATTACCTTTCCACCTATTTTCATGTCCCACGCACCATCTTCTTAAAATTCAGTTACCAGTCATAAGATTCATAAACTTTTATTTCAGTAACCTCAACCCCTTTTTAATTCGTCTGTCTTCTATTCAGCACCTTTTCTGTTTCCACATTTGCTAAATCCCATAACATGATTGCCAGGTCAAAGGTTGGTGGTCACAAGCCTAATCTTAAATACCAAATCAAAGATGCCATAAACAAAACTATGCAACTGGGATTCTGGAAAGAGCTTGAATGTTCAATGGCAATTCTTCTCCTTCTCCTTCACTCAACAAGTATGTTTGCAACATTGCTTTCCATGTTTCGAATTCCTTCTGTCAAACCATGCATGCTCCAACTCTTTATAACATCAATGCTATGACAAAGGATCTCAGATACATTAAAGACACTTAACCATGGTTTGTTTTTTCAATCTGGTCCGTTACAACTTTCAGCATACTCAGATGCAGACTGGGCTAGAGACAATGTTACCAGAAGATCTACCTCAGGCCATTGTCTTTTCTTAGTCCAAATTTAATCTCAGGGAGTTCCAAAAGGCAGAATACTTTGGCACACTCATCCACAGAAGCTGAGTATCGAACTTCGGCCCGAGAAACAGCAGAACTGCGTTGGCACCAATATCTCCTTAATGACCTTCATGTGTCCAGTCTTCCATTCCAACTCTTTGGTGTGACAATCAACCAGCTATTAGCCATTATCCTTGCTGCCAATCCTATATTTTATGCTAGAACAAAACATATAGAGGTATATTCCCATTTTGTAAGAGAGAAAGTGGTAGCTAAAGCTCTTCAAGTATTTTACATTCCTTCCAAAGATCAGTCTGCAGATGTAGTGATGTGTAGACTAAAGCACTTCCAGTTTCTCAATTTGTCTCATCTAAACAGAAGCTTGAAGTTGCGCCAACCATTGCTTGCAAGGGGATGATAAACAGACTCCATGCGCAGTTGTTCCTAGAGCTTATTCCTGCCAAGAAAGCTTATTCATGCCTAACTAGAGTTGATCCACGCCTACCAAAAAGGGCCAACCAAAGCCATGCCAACTCAGCAGAACTAGTTACTTGGCAGTTGATTGTTAGACCAGCTCAACAAAAAAGTTTGTTAAGCAACTCTTCCGTAACAGACTACAAGTCTAGAGGATTTGTTGCTCCCTCTCTCTCTCTCTCTCTCTCTCTCTCTATATATATATATATGTGAAACCCTGTATACAAAAACTCATTGATTGAGAAAATAATATTCAGCTCTTTTTCCTCCCTAAAAGTGGATTTTGATTTCTCTAATTCTTATGTGTTATGGTCATATTTTATTTTCAATACTAGATATGTGAGGAAATTAGGAAAGGTTACTAAGGAAATTTGTGAAATGGAAATAATTGGGGCAACTTTGTCGAAAAGGTATAGAAAGTAAATATTGTATGCAACTAAAAAAATATAACTGCCTCCATCCCAAATTTATTGTCACATTGGACTTTGCACAAACATTTAGGTAGTGTTTCAATATTTTTTACTTTAACATGTTGCGCTTATTAGGGTTGGTGTCAAGGTGATAAAACTTTCTAAAATTAAAATGTGTCATCCAGAAGAGGGTTATTTTGGGAAAGTGATAAAGTAAATTTGTTGAAAAATAAAAGCTGACAATTAATTTGGGACATCCTAAAAAAGAAAATATGACAATTAATTTGAGAGGGATGGAGTAACAAATATGAATATGATATCAATATCTTGATTGATGTTCTAAATATCAGTCATTAGATAACGGGTTTTGGGCTCTATGATACCATTACGGATTGTGGTGTGGCCCAAACTCACAAGCATAACAGGTCATAACGGTCCTTAACGGGTTAAATGACTGTTACATTAATAGCATTGGCCTTTACATGCTAAATATTGTCTATTACGGTTGTTTTTCACTAGAAACACAAAATCCTTGGTCTTTTACTCTCTTTAAGCTTTTGTACCGACTTGGCAATTTTTCTTTTTTGCAAAACTAGGAAAGAACATAAAGAAAAGCCTAAATATGAGTTGATTAGAGTGCCATCCTCTCTGAGTTTTTGTTTCCTACTATCCTTTTTACCTAGTAGTGGCCTTTGTTGACCCTTTTGTACATCTATTTAAGATTTCTACATATCATATTTGAAACTCTTGTGCCGATCTTATGAGATTTCTATGCAAGGCATAACACATTGCTTTTTAAGGGGTTGGGACTCATTCTAGAGAGGCAAGAGTCTTTTAGGCCTCCTCTTAACATAAACATATCTGTTAGTATTTTTACTTCCATTTTAATTTCTCTAATATTTTTGTTTGACATGTCTCTCTTTTTATTTTATTTTTTTGGTCTATTTCTATTATATGTTGCAAATTTTTTTCTAGGATATTAATGACAATAATGAACAAAGTGTGCTATTGATTTGTATTTTTATTTTTTGGATTTATAATATGTCATATACACACACACACACTGGTAATTACCTGCGCAAAAAGGCACGATTTAATATTATTCTAATAAAAATTAATTTATGTAATTTAAAATTATAAATTTAAAATTATAGTTTATTAATAATCTTAAATTATCTAATTAAACTAAATTATAAATGGCGTGGACTCCACAAAGTAATTGAAGTCATGAATACAAGGGCCAAGATCTCTCCAAATATATAATCAAAGAGATAAAAATATGTCTTCAATTAAATGGTTGAGATTTATTCCGCATTTCTTCTAATAGATCTTAGTTGTTCTATTGTCAAAAAATAATGTGTGGAGCTCAGACCGTCCTGATTTATAATATAAATATACTAGTATATACTCCATGCCTGAAGGCACTAATTTTACTTAAATACATTAATCTTGTGAGTTCAAATATATTAATCATGAAAATATATTTTTGTTGAGAGTTTGTTATTTAGTTTCTCAACAAAATCTAAAGCAAAGGTTCGAAATGTTTCCAACCATCCAATTGTCCAAAATGTCTCAAATGTAAAATGTCCTATTTATAAAATTAAATTAACGGTTAGAAATATTTCCATATGTGTTTATTTGAGTTTACAAGAGTTGAAACACTTGTTGAGTTTTAGAGGAGTCAAGTGATTTAAAAAAATCACGATTGCAACTGCCCATTCTCATTACGGACGGACTGACAAATCCAATACCATTACACCGTGCCCGTTACAGTTACATAGTCTGATACTGGAATTTGAAACTATGATCTTCATTAATAACAAAGTTACTTAGATGTGCTTCGGAAGTGTACGGTATGTTGTTAATCAACAATATCTTAATTAACAAATATCAATTACAAGCTTGTGGAGTACATTTTATTCACTTACAATGTTTCGATAGTTGAAACTAGAGGGTAGCAAGTTGAATAAGGAACATTGAGAAAATTTGACATTAAAAGGGCTGAAGTTAATTATGCAAAAGATAGATATTAACTTAAATCTAAAATATGAACTCAATTAGGAAAAGAGTAGAGAATGAAAGCAAGGAGTTGCAGAAAGGTAAACATATTCACTACTAGGCTCAATCATCTACAAGGAGCAAGACATCAAGTGATGGTATTCAGATTTCTTATGGAAAACAAATTGTGTTTTAGGTTGAATTGGACAGCAAAGTGCATCGGGCCTATTATCTGATAAATGTACAAGTGTGAGAAGTACATAGAACTTACTAGCCAGTAATAAGATTTTGAGATACTAAAAGTGGGTGGTTAATGGAAAGAAACACCTAATGCAAAAGATGAGATCTATAAATGAGTACCAAGAAGGATATACCTAGAGAAATGGAAAGAAATAGTAAGAAATTAACACATGACTGTGACTGGTAATGCAAATAGGAGATAAATAAATGAAAACCCAACTTAGGTGGTTTAAAGTCTTTGGGCACGTGCAAGAAGAGACAAATAACAACACCAATTAGAATGAGTGACATTTAACTACGAATGTGATGACTAAGGAAAGGAGTATGCTGAAATTTTGAAACTGGTATTTGAAGGTAGATGTTGCTCTTAGAGGACAACTTCGTATTAAGTTAAATTATAGAGTTTCATCAATTGATATCTATATGCCATGCAGTCACTTCCTCCCCCCCAACACACACACACACACACACACAGAGGAAAACACAGACATTGAGAGGGGCAGAGCTGAAATAATAAATCCTGTGAACCAAAATGTGAATATGTTCTGTTGATAAAACCACTAAACGAAATTCTATTTGTAATAAAAAGTGACTTACTTCAGGAGGATAAGTGAACAAAATTGCATTCTTTTCCTTTGTATAGATGATCAGCTGCAATATACCATTGAATATAATATACTTGCCAGAGTCAAGATGAAAACAAACAGCCACGATAACTAGAAATAAATTCGTTAATGATGCATCTCAATTGAGTTCCAATTTAGATAACAGACAATTTAACTTAGGAAGAATTTCACCAGAGAACTAAAAGAATCCAGAAGTGAGCCTGGTACAACCACATGCCCACGCTGGAGAAGAATATCCCTCCTCCACTAATATATAATATCAATATATTCTCCTTTCCGGAGACAATTATCAAATTTCCTCCATTTCTATCCCAAAATCAAAAGGGAATAACACTAGAGGAAATTTAAAAAATCAAGGCGTAGTCCAATTTTAAAAGTAACGGATTTGAGACTCAAAATCAAAAGTAGCCGCATTTACCGTTTTATCAGATACCAGAACGAACATTACAGAAAGTAAGACTAATATCGAATCAAATATACGCGACGAGAAGGATATAACGTGATGCATCCGATAAGAAAATTCATGTTCTCTGGAAACTTCTTGCGGTAGAACTGAGCAAAAAGAGCAATGACGATGATAATCGTTCCAAGCAACAATCGGACGTTACTCAACCTCACATCCTCAGGGTATCCGCGGCTTGACACGATCTATCAACGCACAAATTCACAAATCAATCACCAATTCTCCATAGATCAATGCAAAAACTGATCGATTATTCGATTTACATGATTATATACATGATATATGTTCAACAGTCACGGTACATGAATGTACTACCTCTGTGACAGATTCATCGAGGATGTGTTTGATGGAGTGGTGATCCAGTAGATTTGCCTTCTTCTGGTTCTTGTTTGTGGAGGAACTGTTGTCGCCGCCCATTTTCCCTTTTTCCGTCGCCTGGATTTTCTGACCAATTCTACTACTATTACTAGGGTTCGTCAAGGAAACTAGAAACGAACGTCGCTTTAACCATAAGAAGCTGACGAAGTTAAGACCGAAGCTCATGAATCACGAGGTTCGTGGGCCGTAGATTGTGGATATTATGGGCCGTGATTGTCTCCTAAGGCCATTATTTGGGCTCGGTATTGAGAAATAAAAAAAAAGAAAAAAAAGGTAAGTTATTTTGGACCCTAAAGTCACGTTTGGTATGTGGGATTGATTTTGGAATTGAAATAAAATTGAGAACGACTATTTCATTTCTATGTTTAGTTGGTAGGATTGGTTTTCATTTTCATTTTTATTCTCAAGTAATAACTAATCCCACAACTCATGAGATTAATCAATTCCAAATGAAATGAGGTATTAGGTAAGAAGATCTATACTTCTGTTTTTGTATTTTTCATAACAGAAAATAAAATTCTGGGAGCAGAAACAAAAATATGGTGGTATTGTTTTCATATTTCTGTTCCCAGAAAACATGGAACGGAAACAAAAATATAGGAACGAAATTTGGGAACAATAACAAAAATAGAAATCTGGGAACAAAAATAAAATAGAAATATCGGAACAAAAACAAAAATAGAAATATAGGAACAAAAACAGAAATATGGAAACAAAACAAAAACATAAATATGGGAACAAAAACAAAAATCTGGGAACATATTTCTGTTTTTGTTCCCAAATTTTTGTTTTTGTTCTCAGAGTTCTGTTTTTATTCCAAGAAAACCTGGAATATATATATATAAAACTTAGAATAAGTAACTTTTTTTCCATATATTTATTTGTATTCCCTATTTTATGAGAACAGAAACACAAAACAAGTTAAGTATAAGTGGGGTTTGGTGTTTCTATCTTAGGTTTGTTAGCAAAATGATTGAAATAGAATCAGTAAAATAGGAAAAATTTTGTTATGTTTTGTTATCAGATTTTTACAACAAAATCCTAAAATCAGAACATAAGCAAATCATTTTTTATTTTTATTTTTTTGTTTTGTTTAGTTATAAGTTTTTTTGGGAACAGAAAAAAGAGAAACAGAAACACAAAAGTACTTTTAAACCCTTTAATTTGTCGGGTTAAAAGATAATCTAAGTGACATTTGTTTAGTATTTCTGAATAATTCTGTTATGTTCCCAAAATTTTGTTCTAAAATTTTCGAATATTTAAGAATATTGTTTCATTTTTATTTATCGGTCATTCCAATACTATATTTAATGTATTTTGTAGCCAAACGTAGGAATGGTAATGGTCATTCTAATACCATGTTTTATCTTGTTTGTCACCAAACAAAGAAATGGTAATGGTCATTCCATTCCAATACCACATTCATTCTAATATCGCACTCATTCCATTCCATTCCAGCATACCAAACGTAACATAAAAGCCATAAATACTTTATCCCACCGCTATCATTAATCAACTAAAGTCACATTATGAGAAATTAATCAATGAAAATCTTAAAAATCCAAACACTCACTAATTCAACAAATGCATATATCCACTTACAAATAAGGCACATCAACTAAACTAGTAGGATTTTGTTGAAATAAAAAAAATAAAAAATATTTTTTTCAATTGGGTTGAAATTTGTGAGGCCCATCTTAATTAAAGTCTTATGTATACATGGGTTTATGATAAAAAAAAATTCCTAATAAAAAATTAAATAAAAACAACAAATGATATATAATAATTAATCTTGACATTTTAATTGAAATTACAAGAAAAACTATTTTTTCTATTTTTTGGTGTGCAATATTTAAATAAGTTTTATTTATATTTATATATGCCATTTTATATTGAAAAAATATACATATTATCCTAACAAATAACACATAACCCACAAATTGTCCCAATCAATTTAAACTTTTGTTTTTTAACTGTTAAAATAATTGAAACGTGGGAGAATGAATCATATATTGATATTATGAGAAAGATATATTAATCTACAAACACCATATACACAAGTATATATAGGGGAAGAGGGGGTTAGGATTTTCCCTAATGGGCATAAGTGGGCATAAGCTCATTATTATATTAACATCCCCCCTCAAACTCAAGGTGGTAAGTGGAAAATGAACTTGAGTTTGGAAACCAGAGAGTGAAAACGTCTGGGTGGATGAGCCTTAGTGAAAATGTCTACTATCTGATTGGTTGAACTGACAGATTGTAGATGAACTGTATTCTAGAGAATATGATGACGGATGAAGTGACAATCAATCTCAATGTATTTTGTACGTTTGTGGAATACATCATTCTAAGCGATTTGAATAGCACTCCTGTTGTCACAGTGTAGGATAGTGACAGCAGGAGAAGAGATACACATGTCAACGAGTAGTCATTGAAGCTAGAGAAGTTTTTGAGTTACATCAACCATGGTATGATATTCAGCTTTAATACTGGAGCAAGCAACCATAGTTTATTTCTCACTACACTAGGGAATAAGAGAACTGCCTAAAAAGAAATAGTAACCAATGGTTGAAAGTCTGCTAGTGGGGTCTTCGGGCCAATCGATATCAGAATAAGCTTGTAAGACGGGAGCAAACTGAGTTGAGAAATAAAGCCCATGAAATAAAGTATCATTGACATACCGAAGGATGCGAAGAACAACCGAGTAATGGGTAGTCTGAGGAACATAGAAGAATTGGTTGACCTGATGAATGATATAGGTAATGTCAAGATGAGTGACAATAAGATATACAAGACTTTCAACCAGTTGGTGATATAGAGTGACATCTTGAAGAGGTGAACCATCGAGTGGGGTAAGTCTGACGTTCGGCTCGAGAGAAATGGTGGCAGTGGTTGAGTTAGTGATCCCAGCCTTGGAAAGAAGATCCGAGGCATATTTGGCCTGAGAGAGAAAATATCCATCAGAATGAGATGAAACTTCGAGGCCAAGAAAATAGGTGAGCATCCCAGATCTTTCATATCGAATTGGCTACTGAGAAACTTCTTGAGTTCAGAGATACCACATAGATTATCTCTAGTAATAATCATATCATCCACATACAGTAAAAAAAGGATAATACCGTTTACAGTATAACGAATAAACAGAGCTGAATCATAAGCACTATGTGTGAACCTAAAATGATGAATAGTAGTGTTGAACTTGGCGAACCAAGCACGTCGAGCTTGTTTCAATCCACACAGGGCACGATGAAGGCAACAAACTTTATTTCGAGGTGCAACTAGGCTGGGAGGTGGATGCATATAGACTTTCTCAAGTAGGTTGCCATTGAGAAATGCATTTTTGACATCCATTTGAAAAAAAGTCGATTTTCGAATGACGGCAACGGCAAGAAGTGTACGAACAAATGTGAGCCTTGCCACTGGAGAAAATGTCTCTTCATAGTCAATACCATATTCTTGAGCAAAACCCTTGGCAACAAGTCAGGCTTTATATCGGTCAATAGAGCCATCAGAAAGTGTCTTGATCTTAAATACCCATTTGTACCCAATATGAGTTTTTCTAGGGGGTAGATCAACAATATCCCAAGTATGGGTTTTAGCGAGGGCCTAGAGTTATTCGTCTATTGTTTTCTAGCAAAGAAGATTAGTACTAACCTCCATATAGGATTGAGGCTCATGCAGATTGAGTATAGTTGAAAAACAATGAAAATCAGTAAGGTAATATGGACGATGAGTTACCCTGGTAGAGCGGCGGGAGTGCTATGGAGCGTGGGTCTCAGAGGTAGTCAGTATAGAATCATCGGCCACAGAAGAAGTCTCAGGCATGTCGCTAGAGCTGGAGAGGTGAGATCAATTAGTGGTTCTGGAGTGGGTTTAGCTGGTAGTTCAGGGTTGGACTCAGCATAAGGTGTAGGAGTGGGCTCAACTGGTGGTGCTAGAATGGACTCAATAGTACCTGGAACTGAATCCTCTAAAAATAACTCAATGGATGGATCAGTAAAAAATTTGGAGTTGGTGAGGGTTTACATGTCAAATGACCGTAAGGAAGAAAACATTTGATGTTCCCAAAAAATGACATGTCGTGAGATTCAAAGGGTTTTAGAAATGGGATCCCAGCACCGATACCCTTTATGTTTGATGCCATATCCAATAAAACAACACAAACAAGCCCTTTGGTTCCAGTTTGTTGTGTTCATGTAGTTTGAGAAGAATAAAACAGGCGCAACCAAAGACTCTGAGTTTAGAGTAATCGAGAGGTTTACTGAAAAGGCGCTCAAATGGAGACTGGTTCTGGATTATAGCAGAAGGGACACGGTTTATTGTGTAGACGGCTGTGAAGGAAACATCACCCCAAAAACGTTTAGGACATAATGAAGAAATTAGAAGAGCACGATATGTGTCAAGAATATGTTAATGTTTGCATTCGGCTCGTCAATTTTGTTGGAATGTACTAGGACATGTGCAATGTGGGAGTGTGATATTTTTGCAAAGCAGGTTAAGAAAAACACAATCCTTGTATTCTATTGCATTATCTGAGCGAAAAACTTTGATATTTCTAGAAAATTGGGTTTGAACAATAGAAGAAAACTTAGAATATATTTGGAATAGTTCATATCGATGTTTCATAAAAAACAACTATGTATATCAAGAGTAGTTATCCACAAAGATAACAAAGTAACGACAACCACCCATCGAGGCGTGAGGAGAAGGCCCCCAAATATCATAATGAATTAGATCAAATGGTGCAAGAGAAATAGACTGACTTTCTTTGAAAGGTAGGGCTGGTTGTTTTGCAAGTTGGCAATGGATACATTTGAAGGACTTATGTTGAACTGAACCTAACTGATCGCTAAAGATAAGCGATTTGAGTCGGTTGGATAAAGTGTGACCTAAACGAACATGTCAAATTTGGGATGGTGAGAGAAACACTGATGGTTGTGGAGATAAGGATGAGGAAGAGGATATTGGCAGTGGTGGTGAGGTTGCACAGGTTGATGAAAGGATATTTGGTTGTGGTGATGGTGGAGTTGGAGATGGAAGGTGTAAACTGGTAAGTTCAAATAGACGTCCAACCTTATGACCAGTCCCAAGAGCTTTTCCTGTTTGAGAATCTTGTACACAACAACCACTATAAGAAAATATGACTTCAAATCCCAATTCACAAAGTTGCCCAATAGACAAGAGATTTAAGGTAAGTTTGGGAATCAAATACGTGTCAGGAACAGAAAGATAGGAAGTAGAAACTTGACTGGTATGAGTAATACGCATTTGAGAACCATCAACGGTATGAATACTAAGGATATTTATAGCGGAGAGTTTGGTTAAAAAATATGGGGATCGGATGTCATATGATTGCATTAAGCAGAATCAAAGAATCAAGAAGAGTTACATGTAGTAAGTGAGAGAGTAGGGGAAAGGTTTGTACCAATTTTAGATAAAACATGACAGAAGAATGAAGTCAAATCTGCAATAGACATGGTAACAGTGTTGGAGGTAGGATCTAAACCCTCTTTGGCATTGACAATGAGCGAAGAACCCATAGACATCGCTATTGAACCTAGAGAAACTGTTGCTACAGATGGATTCCGAATACCAAAATTATCTATGAACGAGTATTAAATCTCCAAGAACCGGGCAAAAAATGGATGAACCGGCATAGAAACCACACAAATATAAATAAAAGTATATTCTGTGAGTCTCATACCACAAAACAGAGGCCAGAAATATAATCAGAACGTCGAAAAACTCTAGAAACTGATCCAAGTTCAAAGAAAACCGGTAAAAAAAAATGCCTGAACCGACCCCAAGAATATTATTCAGTGAACCGGTGACATGGCAGGAGATGGTTAACTACACGCTAATGTGGCGATCAACGGTGATGTGGCTAGAGAGTCAAAGATGACGTGGCAGACACGTGTTAGTGACGTGCCAAATATCGAAAAAATGCTGACGTGGTCGATGACATGGTAGCTAATATGTCTTGGTCAACGCTGATGCGACTGAAGTCAGCGCTGACATGGCGCTTGTGTAGTAGCTGACGTGGCAGACGACAGAAGGTGTCGCGTGGATGTGATGCGCGATCACTCAGGCTATACGTGTAGGTGCATTAGATATCTGATCGGGTTGATTTTTGTGTCGTTGAAATCGTATCGTCGAGGCGGTTCTGATGATATATTGTGAAGTGAATTTGGAGCTCTAGTTGATGCGGTAGAGCCCAAAATCCGAGATGGCACAATTAGGTGGTATTGCAGGCTGTTAGTGGCGCGTGTGAGCGCGTCGATACTTCAATGGCGGTGATTTTGATGTCATTGTGTTCGTCTCTGTAAGACGAAGACGGTGGTGTGATGGTTATTTATATCGGAGTGATGATGAAGCCTATAATAGTGACAAAAACAACGAAAGAAAAGAAATGACGGTAGGCAGAAGTTTTAGGGTTTCGAATTTTTTTTTTTTTAGATAGAACAGGTCTAGGAAAGATTTGCTCTTGATACCATTTTAAGATAATTGAAACGTGAGAGAATGAATCATATATTGATATTGTAAGAAAGAGAAACTAATGTACAAACACCATATACACAAGTATATATAGGAGAAAAGAGGGTTAGGATTTGTCCTGATGGACCTAAGTAGGCTTAAACCCATTATTACATTAACATTAACCTTCAAATCGTTTTTAGGATTACTTTTAATCCCATTTTTTAGAGTCAATTTTTCAAAATGTCTAATTTAGTAATTAAGTATATACCCCCCTTGAAAATCCTCTTATGTTTTAGAAATTAAGTATATAAAATTAATATTAAATATCATGTAACTTTTCGAAAATTAAGACAAATATATTCAGTATATACGAAGCAACTATTTCCTATTATCGATTGGAAAAGTGTAGAATTCAAAATTCAAAATAGTTCCTCTAAATAAATATTTTCGTATTTTCAGAAGAACAATGTTATTAACTTAGTGTGTATCATTCATACCAAAAGGCAAAAAGTGTAAGTTGCGGAAATCAACGATATTTTGTGGCAAGTGTGTTTTTGTATTTCTTTCAAATCCATGAATGCAAGTTTATTTATACATTGACAGTAACAAATTATTTAAGAATATAACAAAACATTTTTTGTTTGATATTTTTTTAGGTTGAATTATACAATGTGAATTTCAACACCATGTAAAATTTTGTTGATTTATTTTTTATTCAAATTTGTGTGTTATTTTTACTTTCCCATGAATATGGCAAGATATTGACAATATTACGAAAATATGAGGATGGTGCCATCATTTTTATGATTAACAATAACATCACACTTGCTAGTCTTGTTCACAAGATTATTACAAAATAGAATAATTTATACAACTAACATTTGACCTGTTTTATTGAATACATGGATATCCGAATTGCATTCGTGCATAACATAACGATGTCGATGAGATGCGGACGTATTGTTCGCAACAACTGCAAGATGTGCATAGCACCATTGTAATAAGTTCAACATTTAGCTTCAAGTGTTATTGACTTTCAATTATTATTTAGGAATTTAAATTTGTTAGAATTTTTTGCTAGTTTAGTTAATTAATTAAAGTGAGATCCATTACTTAATTTAATTGGATTATTATTCCATTGTGTTCCTTATCGTTTAAAGATCGACGTAGTATATTTATATGCAAAAAATAATTAAGTTTTGAATGAAATTTTAATTCTCAAAGGAACCTCTTTGAGATTGGTTGAAGATATAATGAATGAATCATCCCATATTGGTTGAGAATGGAGAACTTGAATTGTAAGGTGTAGTTATCCCACATTGCTTGAAAGGGAGAACTTGAATTGTAAGGTATAGTTATCCCAAATTGCTTGTGGAGGAAAAACTCAAATTTGTATCAACTTATAACTTGGGAACAAGGACAAGCCACTAACCATCAAACCTTCAAACTCGAGTCAAGTCGGGGTTCGCGTTGGGTTTGGGTTGGGTCAATCCGATCCATATTTGGATCGGGTTTATGCCGGATTTGGGTCGGGTCGGATCTTGACTCACCAAAACAGTTTAAAGTTTAATTAGTGTCAATTAAGCAGTTAATTATCCGCTTAACATTTAATTTTGAATTAGAAACAATGAACTAACATAAAGATTCATTAGGTGACAGTTCGCGTTAATGTTAACACAAACAGATGCCTTTCCAAAATTGCATTCATTCAATGGTGGTTTTTGGTCATCTATAAAGACTTTTCATTCATTTTATTTCATCTCATACACAACATTATCACTTCATATCACCACTAAAACATAGAACATTTAGAATTTTGTGAGACTTCAAGCACAAGTCTAGTTCGCTGAAGTTTTTGGTTTCAAATACTTGTACCAAAAACTTAAAGATTGTTGAACCTTAGGAAACAAACGTCCATTTAACCATTAGCACCAGTATGGGGGGCGCGAATCTGCTTTAAGGGCATAGAGTCAAACTCTAGCCTCCATCTACTCTAATTTTATTCGTTGTTTGAATATCCGGGTAGGTTGTTATTTAAAGTTTAAAACACTATTTTTGTCACGTTAACGTTAATATATTTTGTCACTACTACTTCTTATGTTTCTGTTACGTAAATATTTACTTCCCTTCTTTGTTGTTGTTTCTGTTTCTGTTATGTAAACGTTAATGTTACGACTCTGGTTTAGTCTACACTTTATATTACTTCATAGAATTTTCATATTTTGATTTTACTGCCCACTCATGATTAGTTAATATTCATTTTAATATTGTTTAACAACTTCCATGATTATTTAAGTATTTCTTTTGAACTTTCAGTAATTACCACCAACAATCTTAAAGCAAATTCGATTTTTATATTCTGAAATTTTAAAATAAATATTTTTTGAATTTGTGTAGTTTTAAAATTTGAAAATTCTTGATTACCTAGATTCTGAATAATATTTGATTATCTTAATTGCCTAGTTAGAATATTGTTTCAACAATACTTATTTATTAGTTATTTAAATTTATCCAAAATAATTCTTGTTTCGATAATATTTTTGTGCAAATCTGTAATTGTTCATGTTTTAAATCTATTTCGTAAACATTGACGTACAGAATCTGTTGTGTGAACGTTAACGTTTTGATTTGATTTTTGATTATTGTGTGAACGTTAACGTCTAGTTTTTGGTTTGTGAAATGTTTGAATCCTTAGTTTGTGCTTTGGTTGTAAAGTATATTATGTTAAATTTTCTAAGTGTTTATTATACATTTGTTAAAATTGTAGGCATACTACTCTGTGATGGCAAGTAAAAACACCACGTCATTTGAGACATCAAATGTGACTCCCCATGTGACTTAGACCATTATCACTACGGTGCCTACTCCATTGCCTAAGGCTGAAAAGTCTGACAAGTTTGATGGGAGCAAACGAGGTGGCAACAAAAAATGATATTCTACTTTAGGACTTTGAGATTGGTTCATTTTCTCGAAGAAGATGCTCCAGTTTTGACTGAGAATGTTGATGCTCAGACAAAGATTGTGGTAGAAGCACGGAAAAATTCTGACCATCTGTGTCAGAACCACATCTTCAATGCTTTCAGCAACTTTTTGTATAAAGTATACAGAGGGATTTCAACTGCTAAAGAACTATGGGAATTCTTGGATAAAAAATATAAAACAGAGGACGCCGGCTCAAAGAAATTTCTAGTTGGAAAGTTAGTTGATTATGTAATGGTGGATTCCAAATCAGTTGTCAATCAAACTGAAGATCTTCACGTTATTATACATGGCATTCTAGCTGAGGAAATGTCATTGAGTAAATCATTTCAGGTAGCTTCTATCATTGAGAAGTTACTACTGACCAAGAGTGCTTTCAAAAATTATCTCAAGTATAAAGGCAAAAGAAATGAACATTGAAGATCTGATTGTGAGGTTTAGAATTGAAGAAGAACATCGGTTTGCTGAGAATGGTACATGGACACTAGGGTTATACTCCATATCTACTCAAACAAGAGAATGTTCACCACCTATCAACCAATGAATCAAAATGAACAACTCTATATGGTAACTCTTCGACTTCTACAGTGGAAGGACAAGGAAGGATTATGCTGAAAATGACTTTTGGAAATGAGCTTACTCTCATTGATGTGCTTCATGTGCTGGACATGTGCAAGAATCTAGTCTCCGGATCTTTGATGAGTAAGAAAGGCTTTATAATGGTCTTTGAGGCTGAAAATGTTGTAATAACCAAAAGTGGAGTGTATGTAGGAAAGGGCTACATGAATGAAGGCCTCTTCAAATTGAATGTAATGATTGTGATTCCAAAAACTAATAAAACTACATCTTTTGTTTATATGATTAAGTCAATTGATGTTTGACATGTTAGATTAGGACATGTTAATTATGTTTCTTTATGTAAATTGATTAGTTTAGATTTATTGCCAACATGCAAAATTGGTTCAAATCATAAATGTGAGACTTGTGTGGAGTTCAAGTTGACTCAAACTTCTTTTCAATCTATCGAAAGAAGTACTGAACCTCTAGAGTTAGTTCACATTGATATTTGTGATTTAAAATTTGTACAAACTAGAGGCAATCCAAGTATTTTATTACTTTTATTGATAAGTTACTTTTATTGATGATTGCACAAGATACTGTTATGTTTATCTTCTAAGGAGTAAATATGAAACCTTAGAAAAATTATGTGATATAAGAACGAAGTTGAGAATCAACTTGTTGACCCTAAAATTTTGATGGACAATTAAGTATTGTTATTTTTTGTGGAACTAACGTTTTTATTGAGTGTTTCAGTTTAAAGAGTTCCAATCAAGATAATATCATGAAGTGATTGTGAATGATGTAGAGATGGACATTAAGAAAATGAAGATTCAGAAGAATCTTGGTGAAAACAACTTAAATCTATTTTACTCTTAATGTATCCCGATTAGGATCACATACGACACAAATTAAATGATTTATATTTATGAGTGTTTATATTAAGGTCCTAATAATTGTTAAATTATTTGCTCCAATGTGAAATTGAAAAAGAAATATTGACCTAAGCAAGATTAGTGTTTAAAATTGATTAATAGTGTCAATTTAGTTAACCGAGAAAAGAAATCAGTTAAAGGGTAAAAAAAGTTGAATATTAGAGTTGAAACAAATTGAGGAGAAATTGGTCCAGCAAGTATCGGTTAACCGACCATGGAGGTTCGGTTAACCGATGGGCATTGGTTGGGGAATAAAGTGTCTCTGAATCTATCGGTCAACCGACCGAGGGAGATCGGTCAACCGATGGCCAAAAGATGAACTCTCTATATCGATCGGTCAACCAACTATCAATAATTAGTCAACCGACCAGGGCTGAAATTTGGCCTGAGATTGCATCCTATATCGATCGGTCAACCGATCGTTGTTTGAGAAATGGCTTGGGCTACAACTTGAAACGATCGATCAACTGATGGCCTACGATCGGTCAACAGACTAAGTTGTTTCAGATTTTGAGGATTTTTGGGATCTGATCCAAAACTAGCTGTTACTACCCATTTTTTGGCTGATCTTTTGGAGATATCTGAGGATTTGAACATAATATAGATATATTAGTGTTATTTGGATATTTCTATAGATGTGGTACATAAAATTAAAGTATTTTTCAAATTGATATATTTAATACTTTCAATCTAGTTTAATTTGAGATTGAGAATTATTTGGGGGACTTAATTGAATGTTTTTAAAGCCATATTTAAGTGAATTGGACCAAGGTTAAATGGCATTGATATATAGAGTTTATATGTGTATTTAAGTGTCATATCTTGTAGGAACTAGCTGTTAGAAAGCTTGTTTCAAATCAGTTTATATAGACTTGCATTTTTCACATATCAAGATACCATATCTATCAAGAACTTTCGGTTCGTGAGATTTCTAAGAGGGATTATTCTCATATTATATCAAGAGATTATTGTGAGATCACTTTGTGAGAAAAGTTCTTGAGAAAAAGTGCTAAGTGTTTTGGCGTCACCGATCTAAGCGGTCTAGCGATTTTATTTTCATTCTTTTGGTAGTATCCTGGTGAGATCTTTCTAAACTATTATTTCTTATTTTGATTTGATATTATTTTATTTGCTTGGTTAATAAGATCGTAGTAAAATCGTTTTCAAATTTTAAGAGCATAAAAATTATTTTTAAAATGATTTTTGTAATTATTTTATTACATTTTTAATTTTATGCTATCCACACTTAATATAATCAGATATTGTATTCTTCATGTAAATTCTATCACTAGTAATTATCGGGACATTAATTGAGTTTAAATTGATTTGAAGTAGTAGAAGCTTAGAATGAGAAGAAACTTATCAATTTTTGTAATTGGTGAGTTTGTGCGGATTAGATATTGTTGGGAGTTTCTAATCAGGGATAACAAGAATTTCAATCTCTTCCGGTAAAGAAATTGAGGTGTAATCTTTACCTAAGGTATAAAAAGTTTAGGTTACTCTTTTTCTTTGAAAAGATTTAGATGTGATTCTTTCTGATTAGAATTAAAATTGAGTGAATTGTAACGGTTTCATCCTTACCGGTGAAAAGGATACTTAAAGTGTTTTTGGTAAGGTTTGATTCTTTTCCTAAGGTATAAAAGAATTAAGTTAGTCTTTAGCCTGTTAAAAAGATAGAGTTCTTCCTTAGCCTGTGAAAAGAAAATTGTAAAGGTTGATTCTGAGTCTGTAAAAGAATCATTGTATAAATGTTTGGTTTCTACCTATTAAAGGAATTTAGTAGTTTAGTGAGTGCGAATCTCCGTGGGGTTTGGAGGATTAGATTTGCCAAAATTAGCTTGATGAACTAGGATATATCGCGGCGTACTGTATTGTTGATTTTTTTATTTTATTTCTTATTGTTTGGGTGTGCACCTAGAATTAATAATACTTATCCACTGCATTATAATGATAATAATTGATTTAAGATTAAATTAATTATTTGATAATTTAAGTGTTGAAAGATAAGAATTTGCTTAAATTTTTATAACTACCCAATTCATCTCCTCTTGGGTAGATCACTAGGCCAACACAACTTATCAAAAAGATTAAAGTTCTTTGAAGTGATAGAGGTGGCAAATATGAATCATCATTTGTGGAATTATGTGCTCAACATAGAATAATTCATCAAACAATTGCATCTTATTCACCTCAGCAAAATAGAGTAGCTGAGAGGAAAAATCAAACTTTAAAGGAAATTATGAATGCTATGTTGATAGGTTATAGTCTAACATAGAACATGTGGGGAGGAAGCATTGCTTACCACCAACTATGTTCTTAAAAAGTTGCCACATAAGAAATTCGATAAAACTCCATATGAAATGTGGAAAGGTAAGACTCCTACTTATAAATTCTTGAAAGTGTGGGGGTGTCTTGCTAAGGTGGAGGTTCCTATTTCTAAAAGGACTAAAATAGGCCCCAAAACGATTAATTTCATATTCATTGGGTATGCCCGTAATAGTAGTACCAATTGGTTTTTAGTTCACAAGTCTAAGATTGAAGATATACATGAGAATACAATAATGGAATCCAGAAATGCATTCGTTTATGAGGATATATTTCCTTGTAAGACTCGTCGAGAGTCTAGTTCTTCAAAAAGAATGTTTGATACTATGATTGGTGAAGTCAAAAATAAAATATCTTTGAAAGATAATGAACCTAGACGTAGTAAGAAGACTAAGATAACAAAGTCATTTGGTCATGACTTTCTTACCTATAACAAAGTCATTTGGTCCTGACTTTCTTACCTATATAGTAGAAAGTGATCCTAATAGTTTTAAGCAAGTGATGTTAACTCCTGAAGCACCATTTTGGAAAGAAGCTGTAAACAGTGAAATAGAATCCATATTGCAAAACCATACATGGGAACTAGTAGATCTTCCATCTGGTTCCAAACCTCTTGGGTGTAAGTGGATCTTAAAAATAAGATGAAAGCATATGGATCAATTGATAAGTATAAAGCAAGACTTGTAGCTAAAGGTTACAAACAAAGAGAAGGTGTTGATTACTTTGACATGTACTCACCGATTACTAAAATAACATCTATTAGAATGTTGATAGTCATAGCATCTATACATAATCTTGAAATACAGCGAATGGATGTGAAGACATCTTTCCTAAATTGTGAACTAGATGAAGAAATTTACATGGAACAACCTGAAGAGTTTGTTGTTTCTGGCAAAGAGACCAAAGTTTGTAGACTTGTTAAGTCTTTATATGGACTTAAACAAGCACCAAAATAGTGGCATGAGAAATTTAACGAAGTTATGATGTCAAATGGATTTAAAATCAGTGAATCTGACAAATCTGTCTACATTAAACATAATGAATCCAAATATGTCATTTTATGCCTTTATGTAGATGATATTCTAATTATTGGAGCAACTGTGAAATCATTAAGTCTACCAAAAAAATGTTAACCAGTAAATTCGATATGAAAGATTTAGGTGTTGTTGATGTAATTCTAGGAATTAAAATTTCTAGATCTACTAAAGGACTAGTATTGTTGCAATCTCATTATATTGAGAAAATACTTGAAAAATTCAACAAGTATGATACTAACCTAGCTAAAACACCTATTAATATGAATTGTCATCTGACTAAGAATACTGGTGAAACTATCTCTTAGTTAGAGTATGCTGGAATAATAGGCAGTCTAATGTACTTAATGAATTGTACTAGATTTGATATTACCTACACGGTGAGTAGACTGAGCAAATATACTAGCAACCCACGACACGAACACTGGAATGCGATAGTTAGGGTACTTAGATATTTAAGGTACACCCTAAACTATGGATTGCATTACACCAATATCCAGTTGTACTTGAAGGTTATAGTGATGCTAATTGGATAACGGATTGTAAATATACTAAATCCACAAGTGGATACATCTTTACACTTGGAAGAGAAGATGTCTCATGGAAATCCACCAAACAGATATGTATTGCAAGGTCTACAATGGAGTCTAAGTTTATTGCTTTAGATAAAGCAAGTGAAGAAGCAGAACGAAATTTTTAATTTTTAGAAGATATTCCAATGTGGACGAAACCTGTGCCAGCTATTTGTATACATTGTGATAGCCAATCTGCAATTAATAGGGCACAAAGTAGTATGTAAAACGGTAAGTCTCAACACATACAATGTAGACATAATACTGTTAGACAATTACTTTCAAATGGAGTTATCACAATTGACTACTTAAAATCAAATGATAACATTATGAATCCGCTAACCAAAGGGTTGACTAGAGAGAGAGAGAGAGTATACTATTCATTGAGGGGAATGAGTTTAAAGCCTACAACAACATAGTCACCTTAATGGAAACCCAACCTAGCTGACTAGAAATCCCAAGATCTAGGTTCAAAGAGATAACTTAATTATGTGTAGACTAAGTAATCACTGGAAGACTTTAAGTCTTATACCCATTCCTATGGTGAACCAGTGATAAATATAAGTATCAAGGATAAGTTTTGCTTTTAATGATTCCTATAGCTTGATAAAATTCAAGTAGGGTATATGAGATACTCTTGATAGGTTAATAACCTAGATGAGTAAAGAATAAGGTCGGTTCTATGAGAATGAGAAGGCTAAATTCTCTAAAGCACTCATTAAAACATCAAGGTGTTCAAGGCCAAAATGAACACATCCAAAGAACTGACTGTGTCAGGAAGTATCTGTGTGAATTCTATTGTTTTGATTTACACAAATGGCTGAACAGTTCAAGATATCGTGTTTACTGGTTAGCCAAGTAAATTCGATAGTCTTTCACTAGAGAAGGTTCAAGGCTAAAAGCTACCTATCTCGATGCAGTTACTTTCTATTTGAATTCTCTATAGTGTGTCAACATTGCATATGCACGTATATCTAGTCAATCTCATTCATGTGGGGGATTGTTAGAATTTTTAGCTACTTTAATTGATTAATTAAAGTAAGATCTATTAATTTATTTAATTGGGGTTATTATTGTGTTGCGTTCCTCGTTGTTTGAGGATCGACATAGTGTATTTATATGCAAAAAATAATTAAGTTTTTGAATGATATTTTAATTCTCAAAGGAACACATTTGAGATTGATTGAAATTATAATGGATGAGTTATCCCACATTGATTGAAAATTGAGAACTTGAATTGTAAGGTGTAGTTATCCCACATTAGTTGTGGAGGAAAAACTCAAGCTTGTATCAACTTATAAGTTGGGAATAAAGGCAAGCCACTAGCCATCAAACCTTCAAATTCTAATCGGGTTGGGACACGCTTCGGGTCGGGTCAATTCGATCCATATTTGGATTAGGTTTGCGTTAGATTCGGGTCGAATTTGGGTTGGATCTAGGTCGAGTTAGAGCTTGACCCACCAAAATAGGTTAAAGTTTAATTAGTGGCGGTTAAGTAGTTAATTAATTGCTTAAAAATTAATTTTGAATTAGCACCAATTAACAGACATAAAGGTTCATTAGGTGATGACACGCGTTAACGTTAACGCGAACAGATATCTTTCCAAAGTTGCATCCATTCAATGATGATTTTCGGTCCTTTATAAATATGCGACTTCTTATTCATTTTATTTCGTCTCACACACAACATTATCATTTTATATCACCACAAAAGCACATAACATTTAGAATTTTGTGAGTGTTCAAGCACAAGTCTAGTTCGCCGAAGTTTTTGGTTTCAAGTGCTTATACAAAAAACTTAAAAATCATTGTACCCTAGGAAGCAGACACCCATTTAACCATTAGCACCAGTGTGGGGGCATGAATCTGCTTTAAGGGAATAGAGTCAAACTCTAGTTTCGATCTACTCCAATTCTATTTATTGTTTGAATATTTGTGTAAGTTATTATTTTAAAGTTTAAAACACTATTTCCGTTATGTTAACGTTAACACATTATGTCACTCCTACTTCTTATGTTTCTGTTACGTGAATGTTAATACTTTATGTCACTGCTACTTCTTATATTTCTGTTACATAAACGTTTACTTTCCTTTTTTACTGTTGTTTATGTCTCTATTACGTAAATGTTAACGTCATGATCTTGTTTAGTATACACTTTGAATTATTTCACATAATTTTCATATTTTGATTTTACTACCCACACTTAATTAGTTAATGTTCACTTTAATACTGTTTAACAACTTCCATGATTATTTAAGTATTTATTTTGAAATTTCAGTAATTACCACTAACAAAATTCCTATGAGTTTTTTTAGTTTTTTCATGTGTTCTACAACTACACGTTGCATTATCATTTAAGTTATGCTCATTGGTTCTTTATTAAATTTTAAATGAAATTGTGATTTTTGAATGCTTATGTCGATATCAACATTCAATTGTAACAAACGAGTTGAATTCAACATGACATTTGTGAAATTTACACAATTTATCAGTCATATCTAAATTTGTCAATATTATATGCGATTTCATCGCATTAAACATATTGACGTCAACAAGTAATAAACTGTGAGTTGATGTTCCCACATTCTTATGATGCAACAAAACCATTGCAAAACATATCCATAATTTGACAACATAATATTCTATTTTTCAATTATAGTAAATGTGTTGACATCAACAGGGTATAAATTATGTGTTGAAATCAACACAACATCATGATTTCATTGGACAAATGAAAAACATCAATTATTATGCAAGTGATAAAAGTAAAACAAAAACTCAGTGCCAAATTCAAAACACATCTGGCACAAGTAAAGATCCTCTGCGGTGTAAACAAAAATACTATATATCGTACAACAACGTGTTGAAATCAATACACCTCTAAAATGCTAATATACAAAAATATACAAAATGTATATTTTCTTATCATTTTCAATGAAGATCACGAATTTGCATATCAAAACTACAAATTTCATAGTATAACTGTTCAGTAATTGATTTATTTGAAAGTTATTGTTGCATTAAACTATTTTCTAAAATAAAGGAAGTAAAAAATAGTTATTTTCAGGAATGTTATTTAAGAAATTCAGAATTGAATAGTTTACGTATTAACGTATGATATTGAGAAAATGATTGTGCATAAACCGGTTTTTAGTAATGGGATAATTGATGAATTTAATGTGCAAAGTGGAATTGTGCACCAAATATCCCTTTTATATTTGGGTATTAATTAATTTACTCGATCAAGATTATAGTAGGAATAGTCTTAGGGTTGCAAGATTATGGAATTAAAAATTAACTTTTAAAATTGTTAGCTCTAAAATTTACACAAATAAAAAGAAAAATGAGTGCTCTATCAATTGTCTAAAAAAAATGCTATCACATAAATAGGATCCCAATTTTCAAAATTTACTTAGGACCACCTAAAACATAAAATGTGTGCTTTGATACAGATTGTAAGGGTATATGCCATTGACCTCCCTTATCATTTTGCACTGTACTAGATATCTCCTCTATCATTTCATAAATACCAAAGACTTCCCCTGTCTTTTTGCTCAAACACCACTTACCTCCATTTGGACAAAATTGCCCTTAGGTTATTTTTTTAAAAAAATTTCATTAGCACCCCTATATTTTTAAAATTATATTTTCGACCCTTAACTTTTTAAATAATTATATTTACCTCTCACCACCGCCCAACTCCCACCACGCACCGCTATTTTCTACCACTGCCACCACCCACCACCCTCCTCCACCTCTCACTGCCGCCACCCAACACCACCTTCCACCGCCACCCACCGCCCAACTCCCACCACTACCTCCTACCACCCATCGCCCACCGTCGCCACCACCAACCCCCACCACCACCGGAGAGAGAAAAAGAGAGAAAATGGTTAGAAAGGGTTAAATTTTTATTTTTTTTAATGAAACGGTTAAAAAAGTATATATATTTTTTTAAAATGGGGGTGGGTAGCGGCAGTGGGAGGTGGTGGGGGGCGGCGGTGAGAGGTGGCAAAGGGTGATAGGTGGTGGCGCTGGCGGGTGGTGGGCGGTGGCGGTGGGAAGTGGGTAATGGCGGCGATAAGAGGTGGTGGTGGCGGTGGGTGCGGTGATAGGAGGTGACAATGAATATATATAATTTAAAGGATTATTTTATGTATTTTGGTTTTTTATTATTTAATTATTTTTTAAATAGTCAATGGTAAAATTGGTATTATAATAAATTTTTTATTATTTTTTAATTAATAAAGGAGGTAAGTAGTGTTTGAGAAAAAGACATGGAAGGTATTTGGTATTTACAAAATGACAAGGGAGGTATTTGGTATAGTGCAAAATGACAAGGGAGATCAATGGCATAATACCATTATTGTAATGTCTTGTCCTTTATTTTTTGTGAATATATATGCTTATCTTATATCTTTTGAGATTTTTATTTAATAGCCCTTATTTAAGAGTTCATCTAGAAAAAAAAAATGATTTAAATAGTTATGTTGTAATGTAGCCCTTTTGTTAAATATATTAGTGTATAGTCATTTAACCGTCAACCATTTTTGTGAACAAACATTATATATATATATATATTAGAGTAAATATTGAGAAACCTTAATCCCACCTCAGCTGTCTCTCTCTCTCTCTTTCTCAGCCAAAATGGATAAGCAGTAGGGAAAATGGAGGAGCAGAAAGCAAAACCAATTTTTTCTCATCATGCTCTAATTTTCTCCAGAACGCTTTAAAAAATGTGGCATTTGGGGAGTATTTTTGTTTTGCTAAAAAAAAATCGGAAATGAAAATTTTTGTTGGTAGGTTGGAGTAGCATTAGTGATTATAAACCAAGTGGTTGCTCAAGTGGATGGTTCAACCATTTTCTAGGACCTCAAATCAAACCCATTGGTGGTAACATCATGGCTCATGCTTCAACCACAAGGTCTGCCTTTATCTTCCTCTTTCTCGTCCACAAAATTAACATTATTCTTCAAATTGAACAATTTTCTTATATATATATATATATATATATATATATATATATATATATATATATATAATATTTGTTATATTGTAGGTTAGCTCTGAGAAAGAAGAGAGGAGAAGAACGCATTTATAAAGTCATCAGTTCTCCATGCTTACCACGTTTTTGAAAGTGTTCCAAAGAAAAAATTGGTTAATTGGTGTTAGATTTTGAAATAAAAAATTGAGAAATTACTTTTGTATTACGTTAATTGATGATATGATCTGGTGTAGAATGGTAGAACAGTAGAACGAAGCTTCTGCCACCGTTAAGATAAGCATCGACGGCTCCCTTACCGGAGCAATCATCGAAAAAGGCGATGTGAACTCCAAGCAAATATGCAGACAAACGGCATAACTCACCGCACGTCGTCCTTCTCTCTCTTTCTGATCTGGATTTTCAGATTAAAAAACTTAGATTTGAAATTTCCAGATTTGATTATTTTAGATATGGAAATCTAGATCTAAAAATTCAAATCTGGAATTTCCAGATCTGCTTGTCGCAGTTCCAGATATGCTTGTGTGAATATTCATGTGAATGTTTTAGATCTATGAATTTGATTATTTTTTTCCACGTGAATGTTCAGATTGTCGCTATGAATTTTCAAACCAGTGAATGTTCATGTGAATTTTTTTTTATCTTTGTTGTGAAGTTTTTGTTTATTCACCGATGTATTTTGATACGTTCTCAAATACTAAGTGAATAATCACACAGAACATGTGTTCTGAAATATTTAGTGAATATTCACACAGAATGTGTGAATCAGTGTTGAATGAAATATTAAATGAATTGAAATATTTTATTCTGATGAGTGAACATTCACACAGAATGTTTGAAATATTATTTGAGCAAAATTTGAGTGAACTGAAATATTTTGTTCTTAAAATTTGAATAAACATTCAAATAGAATGTGTAAACCATTGTTTGAGTGAAATTTGAATGAATGAAAATATTATTCTAAAAATTTAAGTGAACATTCACACAGAAGTTCTAATAGTATGGTTCGTAAATAAGAATAAATGGGGAAGTTGTTTATTGGAGATTTTTTTCTATAATTTCTTTGAGAACAATAAACTTAATTATTTGAATTAAAAATATTTTTTTTATAATTTTACCATCTTTGGAAGGCTAAATAATAAATTTCTCATACTTTTTTTGGTTGGGATTCAAGGGATTTAAATGGTCATGAAAATGACCATTCTATTCCTATGTTTGGTATATGAGATTAAATTTCATTCCCATTAATAAGGATCACATGATCACACAAAATATGTGATTAACCAATCCAAAGATAAATTTGATATAAGATAATCCTAATTACATGAGAGTAGGTTCTATATCTTCATCGGCCCAAAAATACGACCAAACACTAATCAAACATTGGAATATGAATAAAATTTAATTCAATTACTATTTTAACCTTTAAATTTCTAAAACGTATACCCATTTTGCTTTTACACTTTCCTCTTCCCTTCTTCTTCATCCTTGCATAATCTGTTCTGACAAGAACTCGACTTCGAATTTTTTTTTCTCTCTCTCCTACTGCCTAACCCTTGCCGGCCCCCACCCCTCGTTCATTGCCTCCCTCATCTTTTTTTTCTTCTTCTTCCTTCTTGTCCACTTTTTCTTCTTCTTCTTCTTCTTCTTCTTCTTCTTCTTCTTCTCTCTCTCTCTCTCTCTCTCTCTCTATATATATATATATATATATATATACACCTCTTATTTTGAACCTCATTTGATTTATATTTGAATACTCTTTACATAAAAAATTATATATTTTTCAAGTAGAAGTTTTATTTTTATATTCAATACACTCTTGATTTATTTTCAAGACTAACCAAACATTAGAATGAGAATCGTCATTCTAATACCAAATATAATATTTTTTGTCACCAAATATAAGAATGATAATTGTCATTTCATTACCAATTCTATTGTTTTTCATTTCATTTTAGTATACCAATCGCAACGTTTGAGTTCTAACTTCTCGTTTTTCCTTTTTATGCTATTAGAATAATTGAGAAATGAAGTAGAGAACACAAAAAATTCATATTGATATTAGGATCAGTACAATAATAAAGCTTTATAATGGACATATTTATAGAAGACTAGGAAAACCCTAGGGTTAGGGTTTTAACCTAATGGGCCAAGCCCATATACATATATTAACATCCCCCCTCACATTCAAGGTGATAAATGAGACGTGAACTTACTTTTGGAAACCAGAGTATAAAAGCATTTGGGCGGATGAGCCTTGGTGAAAATATTTGTTGTCTGATCGGGTGAATTAATGGATTGTAGATGAACAGTATTCTAGAGAATGTAGTGACAGATGAAGTGAAAATCAGTCTCGATGTATTTTGTACGCTTGTGAAAAATATCATTGTTGGTGATTTGAATAGCACCCGTATTGTCACAATGTACAATAGTGATAGTAGGAGAAAAGACTCTCACATCAGCGAGGAGCCAGCGAAGCCAAAGTAGTTCTTATGTTGCATCAGCGATGACACGGTATTCAGCTTCAGAGCAGGAGCGAGCAACCATAATTTGTTTCTTACTGCGTTAGAAATTGAGAAAATTATCCAAGAAGAAACAATAACTGGTGGTTAAATGTCTGTCGGTGGGATCTCTAGCCCAATCGGCATCAGAATAATCCTGTAAGGTGGGAGTGGACTGGGCTGAGAAGTAAAGTCCGTGAAATAAGATACCCTTAACATATCGTAGAATATGAAGAATGACCAAGTAATGAGTTGTCCGAGGAGCGGATAAGAACTAACTGACTTGATGGACTGCATAAGCGATGTTTGAGCGAGTAATAGTAAGATATACCAGACTTCCAACCAATTGGCGATATAGATTGGCATCCGAAAAAGGTAAATCATCTAGTCAAGTGAGTCTGATATTCAGCTCCAGAGGAGTAGTGACAGTGATGAAGTCAGTGATGCTAGCCTTGGACAGAAAGTCAAAGGCATAATTGTCCTAAGAGAGAAAATATCCATCTGAACTGGATGGAACTTCGAGGCCAAGAAAATAGGTAAGCACGTCAAGATCTTTCATCTTGAATTGTCCGTTGAAAAACTTTTTGAGTTCAGAGATACCTCGTAAATCATCCCCATTAATAATCATGTCATCCACATATTATAAAATAAGGTTAATTTCATTGTCAGTGTGGTGAATAAACAGGGTTGAGTCATGAGCACTAGATATGAACCCAAACTGAGATGAAGAATGATAGTGTTGAATTTTACGAACCAGGAATGTCGAGCTTGTTTCAAACTATATAAGGCACGACGAAGGTGACAAACTTTACATCGAGGAGCAACTACGCCAAGAGAAGTATGCATGTAAACTTTCTCAAGAAAATCGACATTGAGAAATGCATTTTTAACACCCATCTGAAAGAGAGTCCATTTTTTTTATGGCAATGACAAGAAGAGTACGGACATATGTGAGCCTCGCCACTAGAGCAAATGTCTCTTCATAGTCAATATCATATTCTTGAGCATATGTCTCTTCATAGTCAATGCCATATTCTTGAGTAAATCTCTTGACAACAAGTTGGGCTTTATAGCGCTCAACGAAGTAATCAGAAAATGTTTTGATCTTAAACACCAACTTGCATCCAATAGGAGTTTTTCCAAGGGGGAGGTCAATAAGATCCTAGGTGTGAGTTTTGACTAGGGCTTGAAGTTATTCGTCCATTGTTTTCTGCCAAAGAGGATTAGTACTGGCCTCCTTATAGGATTGAGGCTCATGCAAATTAAGTATGATAGAAAAGTAATGATAATCAATGGATAAGGGGGAGGATGAGTTACTTTGTTAGAGTGGCGGTAGTGATCTTGAGGGTGGATCTCAGAGACAGTCAGTACAGAATCCTCGGCCACAAGAGAAGTCTCAAGAATAATCGATGGAGTTAGAGGGGTGAGATCAGCTGGTGGTTCTAGAGTGGGTTCAGCTGGTAGTTCTGGAGTGGGTTTAGTTGATGATGCTAGAGTGGACTCAACGGAAAGTGCAAGACTAGGCTTAGCTAGTGGTGCTAGAGTGGGTTTAATAGTACCTGGAACTATATTCTCAAGAAATAACTCAAGAGATGAATCAATAAAGAATCTAGAGTTAGTAAGGGTTGATATAACAAAGGACCGTAAGAAAGAAAATATTTGATGTTCCCAAAAAATGACGTGACGAGAGACACGAAGAGTTTTAGAGATGGGATTCCAAAATCGATTTTATGTTCAATGTCATATCCTAGAAAGCAACATAGGTGGGCTCTTGGTTCCAACTTCTTGTGTTCATGTGGTTTGAAAAGAATAAAATAAGTACAATCAAAAACTTTGAGTTAAGAGTAAATGTGAGTTTACCAAAAATATGCTTAAATGGAGACTGATGCTGAATTATTGCAGAGGGAACAAGATTTATGGTGTATATTGTGATTAAAGCAACCTCACCCCAAAAACGCCCAGAGTAGAAGGAATAAATTAAGAGAGCACGAACTGTGTCAAGAATATGTCTATGTTTGCATTCGGCTCATCCATTTTGTTGGGATGTACCAGGACACGAGTGGTAGGAGAGCGTGCCATTTTTGTAAAGTAGGTTGAAAAAAACACGATCCTTGTATTCCATTGCATTATCTGAGCAAAAAACTTTGATATTCTGAGAAAATTGGGTTTCAACCATAGAAGAAAACTCAGAATATATTTGGAATAATTAAGATTGATTTTTCATAAGAAACCATGAATATCGAGAACAATCGTCCACTAAGATAACAAAGTAGCGAGAATCACCCATTGAGGCATAAGGAAAAGGGCCCCAAATATCAGAATGAACTAGATCAAAGAGTTCAAGATAAATAGACTCTCTGATTGAAAGGAAGGGCTGGTTGTTTTGCAAATTGGCAATGGATACAGTTGAAGAACTCATGTTGAACTGAACCTAACTAATCGCTAGAGATAAGCGATTTGAGTCTACTGGATGATGTGTGGACTAATCGAGAATGACAAATATAGGAGGTGATAAAGGCAACAACGACGGTGAAGATAAGGAGAATGATGATGATGAGGATAGTGGTAGTGATGGTGAAGTTGTACAAGTTGATGAAGGGATATTGGGTGGTAGTGGTGGTGGTGGGGGGTTTGAGGTGGAAAGTGTAAACTGATGAGTTCAAATATACGTCCAACTTTACTACCAGTCCCAAGGGTTTCTCTTATCCAAGGATCCTACACACGATCAATATTAGAAAATATGATTTCAAATCTCAATTCACAAAGTTGCCCAACAGATAAGAGATTTAAGTTGAGTTTCAAAATTAAATACGTGTCAAGAATAGAAAGATCTGCAATAGAAACCTGACCGGTATGAGTAACACGCATTTGAGAACCATCAGCGGTATGATTACTAGGGGTATTCATGGCGGATAGTTTGGATGAGAAGATATTATGATCAAATGTCATATGATTACAATAGGAAGAATAAACAAATCAAAAAAAATTACCTATAGTAAGTGAAAGAGCAGGGGAAAATTTTATACTATTCTTGTAGAAAATTTGGTGGAAGAGTGAAGTCATATCTGCAATAGAGATGGCAACAGTAGTGGAGGTAGGATACGAACCCTCTTCGATATTGAGAATGATCGAAGAAGTGCAACCCCCAGACATTGTTGTTGAACTAGATCAATAATATACAACAAAATATATTGTATGATATGAATCTGGAGAAATCAAGGCCATGGATGGATTTAGAATACTGAAATTATCCATGAACCGGTCTATAATCGTGAAGAAACGATTGATGAACCCTTGAACCGATCAAATTTTCATGATGAACTGAATCAACAATATAAAGAAAATTATATTATATAATTCGAATTTGATTAAACAGAGACCACTGATGGATATGGAACGACAAAATTAACCAAGAACCAGTCTATAATATTGAAGAACTGATTGATAAGCCTTTGAACAGGTTAAACTACAGTGATGAACTAAATTAACAATATAAAAGGAACTATACTGTATAATCCGAATTTGAGTAAACGAAAGCCACTGATAAATGCGAAAAGCCAAAATTATTTGATAATTAGTGTTAGATCTTCAAGAACCAGTCTAAAAATGGTTAAACCGATCAATAAAAAACACTAAACCGGTTTGAAAGCACGTGGTATGACAGCTATGGAGTGGCAGAATCTTCGGAGGGTGTGTGAGGGCATGTTCGATGTCACATAAAGATGATTTTGGTGTTGTTGGAATCGTCTCGACGAGACACTTTCGATGGTATACTGTATGATGAATTTGGGTTGATATTGAATCTCGAAGGAGTAAACGAAATTAACAGCGGTGGTGGGACTGTCGACGGCATATGAAGGCACATGGAGACTCCGATTACGGTGATTTTGATGGCTTGGAATCGTCTCTTCAAAACAAGGATGAAGAGATGATAAATGTTGATATCAGAGTGACGATGAAGCCTATAACAGTCAACAAATATTGCGGACCTGTGATGGCTTGAGACAGCGAGTGGAGGCGCGTGAGAACCCTAATGGTGGTGATTTTGTGTCGTTGAACTCGTTTTCATGAAACGAGGTTGATAGTGATGATGAATATGATGTTGGGGGTGTTGAATGATGAAAACAAGATGGGCAGCAACGCGACGGAAGACTTGAAACGATTATGGTTATGAAAAATTTAGAAGGAATAGAGGCAAAAAGAATTAACTCTTAATACCATGTTAGAATAATTGAGAGATAGAATGGAGAACATAAAGCAATCGTATTGATATTAGGAAAAGTACAATAATAAAATCTACAATGGATATATTTATAGGAGACTAGGGAAACACTAAGGTTAGAGTTTTAATCTAGAGTTCTTTACAAAATAAATATTATTTAAAAAAATATTTTCTGAAAACACATGTATTTGAAGTTATTTAAAAAAGCCAAGCATCTCGGTGTTAGGAACACCGGGACTAAGATCTAGGTGTTCCGAACACCGGGATCAATTATATTTTTTTTTTCAAATAATCCCGGCGTTCACAACACCAGGATCATTAAATATATTTTTTAACCAAATGGTCCCGGCGTTGTGAACGCTGGGACTATTTGATTAAAACGACACACTACCGTTGCATAAACGGTGGTGTGCCGTTTGTGTTGGTCATACGATACAATTGTACCGTTTGACCAACAACCTTTTGCAGCTGCAAAAAATAGCTACTTTGCAGCTGTTTTTGGTCCCGTTGTTATCAATACCGGAACCAAATCTGTATATATACCTCCACCGTCTGCTCTTATATTTGCCTCCATCCTCTTTCCAGTGTCTATTTATAAAAAAATTCACAATTTCTTCTTCCTACTACAAAAGTAATTTTAATTTATTTGTTAGTTTGATCACTATATTTTTTACTTATTTAATTATTTAGTTAATCTGTTTGTTAGTTAGTTTACTTATTTAATTTGTTAATTAGTTGGTTAATTTAATTTGTTAGTTTAGTTGTTTAATTTTTAAGTTAGTTTGTTAATTTAATTTGTTAATTTAGATGTTTAATTAAAAAGTATGCACTTTGGACCCTCAAAGTTTAAGTAAATTATACATGTGTGAGAAAATATAAATTGAAATATAAATTATAATATATTATTTTTAAAAAAATTATTATTAACGCACCCCAATTTTTCGAAGAGGAAAAGAATATTAAATAATAATTCAGCTTAAGGAGAAAGGATTTTTAAAGCGCCATTTTTCTCAAAAAATATACTTAGGCCGTTTTACAAATAAGGAGTCACCACTTAACATTGGGTTTAAATGGTGTACTAGGTCACCAAATGTTTAGAAAACGATTTTAAAGGCCTAAGTAAAAAATTTGACTCCAAAAATACGGTCAAACCAAATATTCATTTAAGGGCTCGGGGTCAGTTATGCTTGGGAAAGGTATAAGGCATCCCAAGACGCCCGTCTGAAAACGGTACCTTATGTCCAATTAAGTCCAATTACTTTAATCCGAGTGTTTTATTTTATTTTGAAATCATTCACTTCTTATAAAATCTTTTTGGTATTTTTCATAAATAAGGTGAGACAAGTTTTTAGATTTTTAAAAATGTTCTCCTGTTATAACCTCTTATCGAATATTAAAGATTCGACAAGGATGGTCCCCGGGGTTTTTTTATGTATGTTTCTGAGAGACTTCTTTAATTTAAATAGGAAAAATAAAATAGATGAATGAGATTTGGAAATATGAATGCAAAACTAACATCTAAATAAGTTTTATTTTTTTATGCAAAAGTGACTAAAAAACTAAATGATTTTATTTAAATATGTCAACGCAAACTGATATGAATACGGGAATTGACTAGGGAACACTATGTGAATTAACGTGATTATGCGTGACAATGATTTAATTAAAAAATATAAGCGATGCACGTGTTATGATTAGATATGAAAAAGTAGCGTGGATTCATGAAAAGAAAGAAAAAAAAAACTATATGTATGAAAAGTATAAGTGGTGAAAGTGTCCTAAACATGCCGTCTAAAGGATACGAGAAATAAACATGTTAAGTGGATGCAAAAAAAAAATTCTTTGAGTTTACCCGATTAATTTAAAGAAATCCCGTTTTGAAATTCCCTCAAATTCTATGGATAAGAGAATCGAAAGAGGTTCGCGGAAACAATTTAGTTGAAATTAATCTTTTCGCTACTTAAAAGAAATCCGACGAAAAAGCTTACAGAGGGAAGAGATTTTCTAAAACCATTAGTTTCTAAATTCCACTTGAGTTGGGGAATAGAAACGAGGTCACAGAAAACTCTCCCACGATTTATCGAATCGTCGGATTCACCTTAAGGTTCGTAAGGATTAATTTCTTCAAAAATAAAAGATTTTATTATTTTTTTTTGGATTTTTTTTATTTCTTATTATTCTTATTATTATTATTATTATTATTATTATTATTATTATTATTTTTTTTTATTTTTTTTTGATAACAAGAATAAATCAAATAAAAAAAAATACAAAAAAATAAATAATGAAAATATCATTCACCTAACGATCGGGGTTAAGTTTAAGCACAAGAAACCCCCACCTCGACGTTTTCATCGGATCATCGGACAACCTTTTTTTTTGAGTTTTTCTTTATGAATTTGTAAATAAAATAAAATAAAAACGCAGAAAGTAAAAAAGAAAATACAGCGATATGGTGTCCTCGTCTAAATGCTCAAAGGTTTAGATTGAGAATGGAGAACCTCATCCCAGTGTTTTTCATCGAGTCATTGGATGACAATAAATAAATAAATAAATAAAACTTGTAGAAATTTGAATTATGAAGAGAATAAAATAAACTAAAAAAAGAATTAAAAATTAGAAACCATACATGTTCTAGGCCAAGAATCTCAATACCCTAGTTTTTCTGTCTCGCAAACGACTTCCCGAAAGGGCTTTGAGAATCACTCTTCTAAAGGGGTGACTCGTCTCAATTTTTGAATGAATCAAGTGGGAAGAGGAGAGTCCTATTTATAGGAGAAAATGGTACATGAAAACCACTTAGGAAACCCTAAAAACTAGGTTTGGCCGCCTAATCCCAGTCCAAGTTGGACTGGGAAAGGGTAAAATTAAAAAAGAGCTAAAAAAATGAATATTCTGGAATTTTAGGGTTTTTCCACCACCTATTTAAATAGTCGACACGTGGCGATGACCACTTTTTTTGCCCTTCTTTTTTTGGTTTGGTGTTGCGGCTGATAGTGGCCTTTGGCCCACTCCTCCTTTTACTTTCTCTCTTACTACTTTTTTTCTTTCTCTCTTTTTCTCTCTCACTTACTCACGATTTTTACCAAAACAAATGGACCCATCTTTTCCTTTATTCCAAATCACTCCCCACTTTTCCCTTACTTCTTTCAATTTTGCCATTTTCCTTTTATTTCATGTTTTTTGGAACAAATAAAACAAAATAAAATAAAACGAATTCGACTATAAAATGAAGCACAATAATTTTTATTTTATTTTTGGGACGGTCAAAATGTCGTGTCTATAGCTGCCCCTTTTCGTCATGCAAGTTTCACTTATTTGACACAGAAAAAAGACTACGTCGTTTTGATCGTCCCATTTTTTCAAAGTGAATTTTTAGCGATAGAACAAATAAAATAAAATGACTTAGGACGATACTCATGACGAACAATTGTCCGTTTAAAGGATCGTTTAAAGTAATAAAAGAATGACTCATGACGATACTCATGACGAATAAATGTCGTTTAGATGATTATTTAGAGTAATGAAAGAAAGACTCATGACGATATTCATGACGAACAAATGTCTGCGTAGAGGATCGTTTAGAATAATAAAAGAAAGACTTATGACGATACTCATGACGAACAAATGTCTGTTTAGAGGATCGTTTAGAGTAATAAAAGAATGACTCATGACGATACTAATGACGGATAAATGTCATTTAGAGGATCATTTAGAGCAATGAAAGAAAGACTCATGACGAACAAATGTCTGTTTAGATGATCGTTTAGAGTAATGAAAGAAAAACTCATGACGATACTCATGACGAACAAATGCCTGTTTAGAGAATCATTTAAAGTAATGAAAGAAAGACTCATGACGAATAAATATCCATTTAGATGATCATTTAGAGTGATAGAAAATGACTCATGCCTTAGCCTTCTTGGCCGGGGGAGGACAAAAGAAAGTCCAGAAGTATAAAATATGCTCTAACTTGCGGCTAGACAAAAATGAGAGAGCAAATATATAAAATGTGCCCCAGCCTTTGGCTGGGGCTGACTCTCAGATAACCGAACCTTTACAGGTTGCCTACGTACCTTAGCATTATGCCTAGAATCAAGTTTAGTGTAGTTCACTTGATGCCCTTTTTAGGGCAAAACGCATAATTGGATCCTCATTTAGAGCTTCTGAATTTTCAACAATAAGAGTCTTCAATTTGACCCGGAAGGTAAGAAGTCCTAGTGATAGGGAAATCCATATTTCCGGTCCCTTTGAGATCCCTGTAACTGGACAAACATAAAAATTTAGTCTGAAAAATTTGTTACCTTTGACGACTCGCAATTTCGTTCCCCCTTTTCGGCCGTAATCACTTTGGCTGATGGTGCTTGGATCAGAGCGATATTGAGAGATTCTTCCATTTGATTTTAGAAGTTTCTCTTTCTAACTCAGGGCTCGACATGCCTCGGGCCGATTCAATGAGACTTTTTTTTTCTTTTTCTTTTTCATTAATTTTTTTTTTTACTTCCGATATTTCACTTTTCAACTTATGGGAGGATCCAACATGCTTCATCAAGGTTTCTTTGCCTTGATCGACTAGATTCTTGTCTTTTTAAATGTCTAGGTGATTCGATACTTGGGGTTTTAATACTCCTGCTTATTCTGTGTTTTCTCAAATCCTGCAAAACTGATTTAGTCCAAAAAAATGGACAAATGTTGAAAATTATTAAAACGAGTACCTTCAATGCCCGATATGATTTTCTATGAGATCTTGAGTCAGATTTCAGAGGAATACATTTCCAATACATTTCCAGACCACGACCAATTTTTCTTTTCAAAAATTCTGATTTCATTCAAATCCACCAAGTTTTAATCCCTAAAAACGTTGTTTGATTATCAAATTGAGTTGAGGCGAAAACCTTGAATGGATGAAACTATCCTCTTTCTTTCGTCTTCTAATCTCTTCCATATTTGTACTAACGCTTCTTGCTCGGTTACTCCACATTTTTTATTTTTATTTTTGAAATAAATGATTGAACTTACAATGGTTTGGGAGCAGCCGAGCTTAAAAATGAATTGGATCTTCTTTGCGAATTGAGACCTTCTTGCAAGATTTGAGAGTTTCTTTATTGGGATCATTGACCTGAGATGATTGTGTTCCCTTTTCACCATTAGGTAACTCGGATAGCAGGCGAACCAATCTTGACTTTTGAATCCCTCGGTACTCTAGAATTGCAATCGAATTTGGTTAGGGGCCTTTTGGATCTCACCATCGTTTGGCTAAACAAAATCTTTCTTTGTATCTAGTCCTATTGGATCGTGGCCTAGCTCTATATTGAAATCTTACCTTTACATCCTCTCTCAATCACATCACATACAACATATGCAGGCAATTTTGGGCACCTGAAAGAGTAAGATTCAAACATTAGACCACAGTTTTGGATAAACAGTATTGCATTATTGAAATTTAAAAATCCATTATAGAGCAAATCCTTTTCTATCCAAAAGACCAACGGGATGGAAAGGTGAGTGCGTGAAGATTTTCCAATTTTATCAAAAACACCTAGCAAATTAAAAATAAACAAGAACCCAGTTTTGCAGCGTTTAGATTTTTCAAATCGAGCCTCAAGCACATGACTTGCTCCCATTTCCACCAACATTTTGGCAAAAATTGACTTTACCACTTCCTGAAGAAGCATGCTCAGGCAACGGATTCTGCTGACAGTTTGGCGCACCAGTCTCAGGTTTTTTAGGAAAAGTGATGGCTTCTATTTGTATGAACTCTCGGATCTTATCCTTTAGCTGAAAGCACTGCTCGGTCGCATGTCCTCTGGTTCCCGAGTGGTACTTACAAAAAACATTCGAAGAAGCGACTTTACTTTCAAGTTTAGGCTCGAATTACGGAAGGGGTATCAGGATTCCTTATTTCAAACAACTCCGGTATAGCTCGATGATTGAGACTGGAAGGTCTAGCAGTTCCTTGTCATCATTCCGAAAGTTCTTCCTGGTAGTACGAGGTGGATAGCCTGGGTGGTATTGGGTACCTGGCTTTAAGGTATGGTTAGGAATTTGAGGTGATAGATTTTGGTTTGATTGATATGAGAGTGTATGGTAAGCGGGTGTTTGGTAGGCTTGAGGGTAGTATTGGGGAGTGTGGTTTCGGTAAGGTGGAGGTGCGTTTTGGTGGTAGCGGGGATAGCTTTGGTTCTGGGGGTAACGTTGGTTTTGGCGATTTTGAGGGGAATAGTTACGATATTGGTTGTTCAGGTTCAGGTGGTTTTGGTGATAGGAAGCTTGGGGATTATTTTGGTGGAGAGTTTGTTGGGGAGAAACGATGGTAGCTACCTCATCTTCTTTTTTCTTTGGAGGAGCTGATCTTTTTGTTAGGTCAGGTTCAATCTTTCCATTCCTTATTCATTCTTCTATTACCTTAGCTTGCCTGATCCCATTGCCGAAGGATGTCACTGCTATGCTTGAGAGATCTCAATAGAATGACGGTGTCTGTATTGACTTGAATATCTCTAACTGAGCCTCTTCACTCAGCCTAGGGACAACTTAGGCGGCTTTCTCCCTCCAGCGGGCAGTATACCTTCGGAAACTTTCATCTTTTCTCTTCAGTGTCTGGTAGAGGGTATTACGGTCCGGCGCAACATCTTTATTATACACATACAGTTCACAGAAGGCCTCTACCAGATCCTCAAACGTCTTAATCTGTACTAAATCCAGGGTCATATACCAGCTGAGCGTCGATCATTTCAATGATCGTCGAAACATCCTCAGGCAAAGGTCTTCGTTTCAAGCATGAACTCCCAACTCCTCCTTGTAGATACTGACATACTATTCTGGTGGCCAGTACCGTCATACTTCGTGAACTCCGAAACTACGAAATTTTCGGGATACACCACCCAGGGTGGTGCTGACAGCTCATTATACGCCGCTTTTCTGGATGGCTTATTCCATTTTAATTCTTCTATGGTTTTCTCCAAATCTTCCATTTTCAGAACCCAGGCTGGAAGGGGTCCATCTTTGTTTTTGTTTGCGGTTTCAACGGGCGGGGCCAGTCAATTAGCATTCGGATCATTCAGCAGAACAACGACCCTCTTCGAGTAGATGAAGATCTGGGCTGCAGGAGGTTTCGAACCTTCGGGTAGAGCCTGATAGATATGCCCTTGGCTGGGGTGTACTTGTGCTTCATAGGCGAAAGGATGAGGGCCTATCTAGGGTCCATAGTAGACTGATCCCGCGAAGTTCAGGCCAGCATGGTTCGAATTCGGCATGGAGTTCTCCATCTTGGCACTTGGAGAGTTTTCATTTGGTAATTCAGTTACGGGAGTTCCACTAGACAAGGGAACAGGCGCCTCCTAAGGCTGGCTAAGTTCGTTGATCTTTTCCCTCAGTATGTCAATGGTTTCCTGCATACGAGCCATCTGGGCAACATGGGGAGACTCGAGATTACTTTCTGATGTCATCCTGGAGTGAGTCTGGGCCCGACTACGAGTAAAGACCGGACTTCGGATGGGGAGAACCGGAATTGCTTTTCTGGGACCAATTTTTCTGTCTCGTCCTGTTCTACAACAAGCCCATCTATTAGTCCACGTGGGTCTTAGGTAGCCTTAAAATCCATTCGAGTCCGAAGTTTTCAATTCTGATAATGACCGATGAAAACAGATAAAGATTTGTGAAAATTCTTTCATTACTTAGTCGGTATTGAAAACTTTGAACTCATTTGATTTTTAAGACTTCCTAAGACATCATCAATTCATCAAGTATCAAACCCCCTTCCACGTCTTGTATTCATAAAATCCTATAGGGATAATATAGATACAAGACTATCGTACTTGTGTTGGAGGGTTTACAACAATATAAGAACCCGAGAGAAAATAATAAAAAGAAGAAAAGAAACAAACATCACCACTCATTTACAAAAATAGAAGGAAAAGATAACAAAATAAAATATAACATTCAAACATGGAATACTTGGACTTATTTGGACATATTAGGCTCGACCCTTCTTTTGTCCCCAGCAAAGTCGCCAACTGACGTGCCCCGATTTTCCGAAGAGGAAAAGAATATTAAATAATAATTAAGCTTAAGGAAAGGGGATTTTTAAAGCGTCATTTTTCTCAAAAAATATACTTAGGCCGTTTTAAAAATAAGGAGTCGCCACCTAATATTGGATTTAAATGTTGTACTAGATCACCTAATTTTTAGAAAACGATTTGAAAGGCCTAAGTAAAAAATTTGACTCCAAAAACATGATCAAACTAAAGATTTATTTAAAGGCTCGGGGGTCGGTTACGCTCGGGGAAGGTGTTAGGTACCCCAAGACGCCTATCCGAAAACGGTACCTTATGTCCAATTAAGTCCATTTAATTTAGTCCGTGTTTTATTTTATTTTAAAATCATTCCCTTTTTATAAAATTCTTTTGGTATTTTTCATAAATAAGGTGAGACAAGTTTTTAGATTTTTGGGAATGTTCCCCCGGTATAACCTCTCATCGAATATTAAAGATTTGACAAGGATGGTACCCGGGGGTTTTTATGTATGTTTTCGAGAGACTTCTTTAATTCAAATAGAAAAACTAAAATAGATGAATGAGATTTGGAAATATGAATGCAAAACTAACATCTAAATAAGTTTTATTCTTTGTGCAAAAGTGACTAAAAAACTAAATGGTTTAATTTAAATATGTCAACGCTAACTGATATGAATACTGGAATCAAATAGGGAACACTACGTGAATTAATGTGATTATGCGTGACAATGATTTAATTAAAAAATATAAGCGATGCATGTGTTATGACTAGATGTGAAAAAGTAGCGTGGATTCGTGAAAAGAAAAATAAAATAAAAACTATATGTACGAAAAATGTAAGTGGTAAAAGTGTCCGTTTAAATGATACGAGAAATAAACATGCTAAGTGGATGTAAAAAAAAGTCTTCTTTGAGTTTGCCTGATTAATTTAAAGAAATCTCATTTTGAAATTCTCTCAAATTCTATGGATAAGAGAATCGAGGGAGGTTCGCGGAAACAATTTAATTGAAATTAATCTTTTCGATACTTAAAAGAAATCTGACGAAAAAGCTTACCGAGGGAAGAGATTTCTTAAAACCATTTGTTTCTAAATTCCACTTGAGTCGAGGAATAGAAATGAGGTCACGAAAAACTCTCGCACGATTTATAGAATCATCGGATTCACCTTAAAGTTCGTAAGGATTAATTTCTACAAAAATAAAAGATTTTATTATTATTTTTTGGATTTTTTTTTAATTATTATTTTTTTTTGCGTTTTTTATAATAAGAATAAATCAAATAAATAAAAAAAATATAGAAAAATAAATAATGAAAATATCATTCACCTAACGATCGGAGTTAAGTTTAAGCACAAGAAACCCACCCCGATGTTTTCATCGGATCATCGGACGACCTTTTTTTGAGTTTTTCTTTATGAATTTGTAAATAAAATAAATAAAATAAAATAAAAATGCAGAAAGTAAAAAAAAAAAACAGCGATATAGTGTCCTCGTCTAAACGCTCAAAGGTTCAGATTGAGAATGGGGAACCTCATCCCGGCGTTTTTCATCGAGTCATCGGACATCAATAAATAAATAAATAAAACTTGTAGAAATTTAAATTGCGAAGAGAATAAAATAAACTAAAAGAAGAATTAAAAATTAAAAACATACCTGTTCTAGGCCAAGAATCTCGATACCCGAATTTTTCTGTCTTGCAAACGGCTTCCCGAAAGGGTTTTGAGAATCACTTTTCTAAAGGGGTGACTCATCTCAATTTTTGAATGAATCAAGTGGGAAGAGGAGAGTCCTATTTATAGCAGAAGATAGTACGTGAAAACCCCTTAGGAAACCCTAAAAATTAGGTTTGGCCGCCTAATTCCAGTCCAAGTTGGACTGAGAAAGGGTAAAATTGAAAAAGAGCTAAAAAATGAATATCCTGGAATTTTAGGGTTTTTCCACCGCCTATTTAAGTAGCCGACATGTGGCGATGGCTACTTTTTTTGCCCTTCTTTTTTTGGTTTGGTGTTGCGGCTGACAGTGGCCTTGGGCCCACTCCCCCTTTTACTTTCTCTCTTACTACTTTTTTTTTTTCTCTCTCTCTCTCACTCACTCACGATTTTTACCAAAAAAATGGACCCATCTTTTCCTTTATTCCAAATCACACCCCCTTTTCCCTTACTTCTTTCAATTTCGCCTTTTTCCTTTTATTTCATTTTTTTTGAACAAATAAAACAAAATTAAATAAAACAAATTCAACTATAAAATGAAGCATAGTAATTTTTATTTTATTTTTGGGACGGTCAAAATGTCGTGTCTACAATTATTTAGTTAATTAGTTTAAATTTTTAATTTAGTTGTTTAATTAAAAAATATTTAATTAAAAAATGTGCACTTTGGCCTCTCAAAGTTTGATTAATTACACATGTAAGAAAATATAAAAATAAAAGTAAGTTTAATTTATTTGTTAGTTTGATTACTATATTTTTTACTTGTTTAATTATTTAGTAAATCTGTTTGTTAGTTAGTTTACTTATTTAATTGTTAAGTAGTTGATTAATTTAATTTGTTAGTTTAATTATTTAATTTCTTAGTTAGTTTGTTAGTTTATTTTGTTAATTTAGTTGTTTAATTGAAAATTATACACTTTGGCCGCTCTACTTTGAGTAAATTATACATGTGTAAGAAAATATAAATTATAATATATTGTTTTAAAAAAAAAATTATTATTTAGTTAATTAGTTTTAAGTTTTTAATTTATTTGTTTAATTAAAAAAATGTGCATCCCTCAAAATTTGACAAATTACACATATGGAAAAATAGAAATTGAAATAGAAATTATAATAGATTGTTTTTTAAAAAAAATATTAGTTACTTAATTAGTTTATTGTTTTAATGTGTTTGAAAAAAATTAAATTATTAACTAATTTAAAAGCAAATAAAATGAAAATGATTGAAAAATGTACACGCTGAGAGATTGTATAGTTCAATGGGACGTCACTGGCTTTTGGAAGACTAATTCTCATACTCTTTAGATCCAAGAGTTCGTTACTCTTCATGGTGTATTGCATGGATGTGGGAGGAATACACTTATCACGTCAACTAATCAAAGATTATGGGGGACGGATACAGACAATATAATATTCCAATAGTGTGTCAATTGACTAGAACAATGTCAATACTGCATAACCTTCAGATGACGTTGCATCGCTATAGCGAAGAAAATAATCGAATGCAAATTCGAATCTTCCGACACGAGCTTGAAACAACGGCACGTGAGCATTTTGAACAAGGTTTGTTTGTCGAAGCGCGTACTTACATGAGATGTGCAAGGAATCTTCAATATCAGTCAGATATTGAAATGTCTAATGATGAGAGTAATGTTTAATATTTTTGCGTTGGTGAATTGCAGTTCAACTATTTATTTCCTTTGAAGTCTAATGTATCGTTTTTACGTTAAATTATAATAACGTTACTTCTACCAAACAACTGACTTTTTCTTTTTCAATTGATGTGTGGTGTTGGGTTAGCTTTTTTTAATTAAGCCTCATGTACATAAGTTCTAAAATATCATTTTTCAACAATTATGTTTTAAAAAAAACTATTTGTTTTGTAAACTCGTAATGTGCAGTATAATATTTATAAAGAAACTGTTCAACCTTTCATTTTCGTGATGTCTTCACATATTAATTCAAGTGAAGAAAACTTATTTGGTTTTTCAAGTGAGGAGAACTCATATGGTGTTTGGGATTGGCCTAGACCGTAAGATTACCAAAGATGTTGGGTTCTACAACCATATTATGAAGACTACTGGAATGATCGAGATACCAACCTGATAGAGTATTGTGTCGATCTATACCAAGAATAAGAATATAGGGTGAATGAGCCTAACAATCTTGTATCTTGTTTGAGAGATCTTAATGCACCAGTTTCACATTATCAAAATCTTCAGATGCCTAAACGATGTATAATTGATGACACAACTGAGATCGAATATGCTATTACACGAATTCGCCTGGAAAATAATCGAATGTTGTTGTGCATGAATATATATTATCTACTTCAAGTAGCCAATGAAATGACTGCCGTAAGAAACAGAGTACTCTCTCCAAATGAATATCATAACGTCATAAATAACAATGAATATTTGTCTGAGGGGTACATGTCCAATGAAGAGTAAATAATTTTTGGCAGTTCAATTGCCTTTTTAAGTGTTTTTTTATTACTATTTTCGTGATGTTATGTACTATATTTCTTATGCATTGCCTTTGTTATGAGTGTTGTAACAAACACTATTAAACATGTTTATAATTTATGTATTTATTTTTTCTGCTTTTTATAATTAATTGTACTTGTTAACACGTTTAATTTCAATATGATGTTTATGGTTATTTTAAGTTGTTTCACTTTTAATATTATACTCTTTCAATGTGCTCCATAATATATTAGATAAAATAAATGAAATTATCCATTAGTTAAGTGATGTTTCTATTGATAGGTGGTGGTGTTTGTTATGTATTGTCTTCGTTATACCTTATCTATATTATGTCTGCCTTCGAAAAATAATCTTTCAAATTCATGATAAATAAATATGTATATAAAAGTCTCGAAGATGGAGTAAAAAATACAACAAATGTGCATAATAATGTACATCGATATGTATTTACATAGAAAGCTATTGATCTAACGTGTATATTGCTTCTGAAATGGATACAAAATTTGAATGGGAGATCGAACAAGAAATTGTTAGACAACATACGGAGTGGCAAGTGGTTGAATATAGATATATATATGTATTCAACCACGAACCACTCCGTATGTTGTCTAAGAATTTATTGTTGATCTCCCATTTAAATATTTTATCCATTTACAAAGTAATATATACGGTAGCTTAACAACTTTCTAAAGTTATAAACGTTACAAAAAAAATTATTTACAAAAAAATGTATTTACATTTCTATAACTAAATGATCAACTATATAACTAACTATGTACCGTAACCCCTACGTCGAACGTTCCTCCGCCCTTGTCGTTGAGCAATAGGAGGTTCCTCAACCTCCTCATGAACCTGTGTAACTTGTCCACAGTCTATGAATGACTGTTGCATCATCCCTAGACCTTCTACGTCGTCGCCGAATCATGGTAGCGGTGACACTTGTCTTTCCAATCTTGTGGGTTGGATAAATGTCATCGGAGGAATCACGCCTGAAGTTGAGACAATGTCGTCCATTGGCGGAGTGATGAATGACGATAACGGCTGTGTACCTAGTTGCGATGCGTAATGCGAATAAAGGTCATACATTTTGTACACATCGGACGACCCAGCATCATCACCCATGTCGTACGTGCTAGATGGTTTGGCATCAACACCCATGTTGTATGATATAGAAGGTCTGGCAACACCCATACTACTTGGATGGTAGGCGTTAGAAGTCCATGACTGAGAAGAAGGCTGAGGAGCAGCCTGATGAGATAAAAACATATGGCGCTGTACCTGATGGTACACCGCCGACGAGGTGGCATCGTAAACGGCATGAGCCAACTTTTCGTATGAGTCCATAGTATGCATTCGCAGAGAAAGATGACTCATGTGCATTAGCTGCGATACCTACGAATCCTACGAAACACATATAATCATTAAGTTAATACATGAATAATAACAATATAATAAAACTCCTATAACTAAACAGATAGTATACTCAATGTGATCATATCTCTAACACCGTTCGTCCTCCTGTTGCTAGATACCCAAACTCAAGTCGGTACTCCTGGTTGACCAAGAACCTTCATGTGATTCTCCAATACCAGTCTATGTATTCTTGGTCAACCCCTATCTCTTGCTCCAAGCTACCCACATCTGGTGCTTGTCACTTATTCCACACAACTATATGTTCGTAGTACTTCTCAGTCCAGTTCACACTAAAGTGTCATCGCTGAGTAATTTTATGCAAGTTCTTATCCATAATTACCGGTTGAGAAATCCTTGCAGATAACCAAACTGTCGTAGCACGCACAAGGGACACATGTATTCAATGATCTCATAGCAGATGAAAGGTAGCGTTGTCATCCATATATCTTCCCCATCTCTAGTATATAGAGGCAAAGTTGACAAGAGATAGGGCATCAAAATGACCTGTAAAACAAAATATAAATAAAAAATAAAAAATAAAGTCAATTTTAATGTAGCAGAATAACTAACCTCGTTATTTTGCAACTGATCTAACTGATTGCGATAGACTACCAAAACATCCATCGGCAAGTTTTCCAAATTGAACTCAAGGGTCCACCTGTACACCAAAAACATAAGCCATAAGTTTAATATCCATTACATGATAAATGAAATTAAAAATAAAATACTAATTACTTACAAGGCGCCCCTCGGAGAAGCTGGGAACGTCAAGTCCTCACCGAAGTCCAGGTCTCCGAATGGTATATCATAATGGGAGAAATGGATAACTTCAGGTCGAAGTCTCGATAACTACTCCCAGGCCCAATACTCCAACAAACATAAACAGTCGGCTATGTCTTTCATCTTGGCCTTCGATGCCTTACATAACTCGCGGTAGAGAACCACTAGTGTGGCACTGCCCCAGCTATACTTAACGACAGGTGTCAAGTCATCAAACAGTAGGAGTTAAGCTAGCTTGACGCTGTTATGCGATTTATCAAGCAGCAACATCTGGCCAAGCATAATCAAGTAATACACACGTGCGTAGCAATACATGACCTTCTCATCGGCATCCTCAAGAACTTGGGCGAAAGTTCTCCGTAACAACTTGAGGTTCAAACAACCATTCCTAATCCTATCCACTGGCAGTTCCACTCTGAGGAGATGGAGGCAAAGTGTCTGCCAACTGTCTACCAGTCGCGAGTTATCAGGGCCAATAATCGGTTCCCTATGCATGGGTAACCCAAACACGACGGCCACGTCCTGTAATGTGATAGTCATCTCCTTGAGGGGTAGATGGAAAGTATGCATCTCCAGATGCCATCTCTCTACCAATGCGATTATTAAGCCTATCTAACCGCTTCGGCTACAACATGTATGGGTCGTACAAAGTGGCTAATTCTATCAGCTCTATAACTCGAGGGGGGTGTTTCTCTCCACCCCCTACATCAAATTCAACACAGTTAAGAGAACTAATATCCTGAAACATTATTTAAGACACAATAAATAACATTAAAAATTTAAAAAACTAAAATAAAAAAATTAATACAATAGCTTAAATATTTACCTGTGCTGTTTAAACTGATTCAGACCTCTGCTCCGCCTATAGGCGTAGAACTGAAGTATCTACGGGCCTAAGGATTGACATAGCTGAAATTTTTTTCCACAACACTTGTGTCAAATTTGTTAGTACGAAATTAAAATTTAATCACATTTATAAACAAAATATAACATTCATTACAAAAAAACATGTGCGACAAGTGCATGAATTTATAATACATAAAAGTTGACATAACAAACAAATAAAGTAGCATAAATGGTAGCGCAAAATTAACGCACGCCACTTTCACCACAAGTGTACGGATCAAGTTTTAGTATAGATTGGGAGAGTAAGGGTATCGTGCCTATAGGGAATGGTTGAGATTATTATCGAATACCGCAATTATCATAATCTAATTTTATCTAGGAGGAAAAAAATGTGTTTATAATTAATTAATACTAATACTAACATTCTAATTAAACTATACTAATACTAATATGAGATGTTTAGGGAAAAGATTGCCTAGGGATTAACTTTGTTTACAAAAACGTGTTTGGTCTCGTTTTAGCTTATGTTAATGGCGTTCGACCTATCTGACAATTTCGGTTCATAAACTCACTCACCACCTATCTCGAGTGTAAGACAAGTGATTATGCGACTTTGTGTCAATGAAGAAATCCCCCTCAATATCTTAACGACACTAGGTCACATGAGTCTCGCCCCAACGTCATTGATTGCACACTTTTCAACTCTCTCCCGGGTTATTGGATCATCGCGTTGTATTTACCCTAGTCCAAATTCGGGGTTACCTCTCCTGAGTGTCAAACCCCATATTCTCAATATATCTATCTAAGCATATAATCATGACAACACGGCAAACACAATCGAAATAGCGAAGAACAACCATAAATGAAATACAAACTCAAACAAACAACATTTTCATAAATATTATTAATCCCTAAGATAATCCATGTTTAGCTAATGGTCATAACTGTATATACAATGAATAACGAGCTAAACATGCCCAAACAATAATCCTAAGTTAAGATATGAAGAAAGAAATGAGAGAAACTAGCCGTAGTCCAAAGATTTGTGTTTAAGAACGTTCCAAGATCACTTCTCCTTCTTTGCTTTGTGTTCTTCTCCTTAGGATTTGCTTGAGCTCACCAAAATCCTCTCAAAATATGCTCGAATGAGCTATATTCCAGAAAATGAGGGAGGATGAAGGATTAAATAGAATAAAATATTCAAAAATATCAAAATAATATCTCAATCTGGTGTAGAGTGACCGTCGCGGCGGTGGGTATGTTGTTTTGATCTTCGCCGCAACGGTGGAGCCAGTGGTGGAATCAATGACTTTTCTACAATTTCACAGCTTTGGAGGTGGGCTTCCAGCAGTTTTAGGCGCCTCTCTGCATATTCACCGCCGCGGTAGTGGTCTGGACGCCGCCGCGGTAGGCTGCTGTTCAGAATATTGTCTCCATACTTGTTTTCCCACTGTTCTTGATCCAATTTGATCGTTATTGATCTATTTTCATACCTTTTCACCCCACACACCTGATTTATACAAAAATATATAAAAATGTAGTAAAACGTAATAAACGTACTCAAAAACTAACAATTTCGATTTTGGAAATATATAGGTAGATCACACTTATCAATAAACATTCATTATAATGAAACGACAAGATTAATTGGGTGTATGGTGGGGTCAGGATGGACACCTTCGCCTATCATGTCCAGTCTAGGAACATAAATCGCATCGATTTGTCATTATTCTTCGCGATTGATCCATTTCGTTTTGAATGCAGGTAGAATTTGGTCGACTATGATGCACAACTCGAAGTCTGTTATGGTTTGGAATCAAGTTCAGAAAATTGGAATGTGGCCAGAAGTCCTCGTGAATAATCGGCCGGAACGATGACTCCTACTCCATCAATTGATTTGTCATCGTGTACTCAGCTGCAATATACTGGAATGCATCAACTCCACTATACTCGGTGGCCGCAAGTATATGGGAGCATGAATATCGCCAAATTTTATACTTTTCACATGTGCAATCCGCAATATCCCCCAATGTGACTTGGCGAGCAATTAGGCCCCCCAATGAGAGTCTTTCTAGTTTCCACGTGGTAAATCACATTCTCTCTAGAAAAAATATCATATTTAATTAAGATATATGTGGCAACAATTATATGTAACGTGAAAAAAAGTAAATAATAAATACTACCTTACCGATTGAATATTTGAATCTCGTATGTTTTAGACTTGGGTTGAGATTTTTGTATTTTTTGAACGACATGTTTAGCTTATCGGTAACCGTCGACTGAGTCCTTTAGAGCTTCTTATCGACCAATATCAAAGTATTTAACCATCCTATAGAATGTAATTTTCACGGATGCAGTAATTGGTACAGTTCTTGCACCCTTTAGGTAGTTGTTAAATATCTCTGTGTAATTGGTCGTCATCACTCCCCAACGCTTACCATCGTCGTGTGCTCTAGTTCATTTGTAAGTTGGAATTTCGTTCAACCATGCATGCACCTGAACATCAATTTTTTTATCTCTTTCATGATAGCATCGTATTTTCGAATTTTTGTAGCAGCACCCGCATTCCAAGCAAAATCTTTGAGATGCTGATTTTTAGCAATCTTGTTGAAATTGCTGCAAAGGTACCGCAAACAAAATCGATTATATCATGGGGGCTCGTTCTGTTGATTAAGCCAGAGACTATCAACCGCACCAGCTCATTCTGTTGATTAAGCCAGAGACTATCAACCACACTAATAATGCCGGCTTGTCAGTCAGATATCAATGTCACCTCAGGACGATCATCGACAATATGACACTTAAGCATGTAGATGAACCATCGCCAACAACGGTAGTCTTCCGTCGGTACAACGACGAAATCCAAATGATAGCACTTATTGGACGATGTCATTCCAATGGCGGTTAAGATCTTCTCCTCATATTTACCATACGGGTGGGTCCCGTTAATTGTGATCACAATTCGACAATAACGCCATCCATCAAATGAAGCTTTAAATGCCCAAAATACCATATCAAACGTCCTGTAGCCAGGCATATCAGTCGACACAGTGCTCCACTCGACAATCGTACCCGAATTGTAGTGCTGCAACGCGACCATAAACTTCAGTAACTTTCGATATGATTCATCCCAATCTCCGAACAAGGTCTCAATGGCTTTAGATCTAGCCAACCAAGCTTTTCAGTAGGAGATAGTGAATCTCTGAGACTCTTTGACGTAAGCCACAATGATGTCAATCTTCAATTCTGGATCATGTTCGACTTGTCCAAGTATTAGGTTCAAAATGATCCAGAATCCAAATTTGTATGATCTACAGCAGTATGATTATAGAAACATGTGTGTTGCCCCTCATACTGCTTAATCTGAAACATACCATGCCTTTTTTTTCTACTCGCCCGCAACCTCCAACCGCATCCATGCAAACAATTAATCGACCAGGGTTTTTTATTCGTTTCCAACACATAAAACTCCTTCTTTTTCTTGATGTGGTAATATTTGACAGCCTGCTGGACATGTTCCTTATCTTTAAAGACCATACCAGTATGAAATTCGTTCATCTCTGGTGTCCAGAAATTCTTCAGCAACTTCAGCCTGTATTTCGCCATGTCATCGTCGTCACCCCAGTCCAAGTTATTGAAAAATAGAATAATCTTGTCCAACTCCAATTGCTAATTCTGACTCCTTTGCCCGCTAGGCTCAGTATCTAGATCTTCGTCTGGCTAAAACGCAACATCCACATCTAACTTTTCTTCTGACACACCATGATGACTATCAATTGTATCAAATTTACAACCATAATTACTTGTGTTGTCTAGCGGTGGACTACTCGGCGAATAATGGTAATGTGGAAGAGTAGAGTTGGTGCCATGATCACAGTCAATCATACTATGAGAATAATCTTGTTCCCAAATATAGAGGGTGGGACGGTGTATTTAGACTCAAGTAATTGGAGGTGCGACATGGGAGTACTGTGGGAATGATATTGTTCTAGAATGTAAGGAGGTAGGATGGTGTAATTAGACTGGACTGCTTTGGGGTACGACATGAGAATATTATAGCCAAAAAATTACCCGTCAGATTGGGTATTGTACGGATTAAAACTCTGAGTCGTTAAGTTGGTAAAATGACCATTTTGGGGGAAAAAATTTCAGACCATCATCAAATACTCGTTCTACATTTACATACACCTCAATAGCAAAAAACGAGGGTATGTAAAGAGGTAATTCAAGTACTTGATTTAATGCTGAGTCATCCCCGATAGAAAACAATGTATATTTATAATTCGCCCCGAAAAGAGCCATCGACATCCTACACTTTAGTTTTAAATTTCCAGTAGCCCCATCCTCAAGAATACACAGTTTTAGTATCTCAATTAATTCATATAAGGTTGTTCCCCTACGGACAACCAAAGATTTTACAGTTGATTTACTGTAACAAACCCCAAACTCGGTACCTTCCAATATTCTACCACCCCAATACAATAACAACCGAACATGATCTCAAGTGACTATTATTTCACAAGGCAAAACAAAATAAGAAAATATTATCGTCAACTAAAACTCAATCACAAAAGTATGTTCATATACCAATGTTTATAGTGTTTATTTTTTATGGGTTTGAGTAGTTTATTTTCAATCCTTAACATTTTACTTATTTTTAATTTATTCAATAATTATTTTAACTTTAACTCTAAATCGAATATAAATTCCATGTCAAGTTAATATCAACTCGATAAATTCAATTAATTTGAGGGACCAAAGTGCACAATTTGTAATTACACATTTTTTAATTAAATAAGTAAATTAAAAAAATTGAACTAACTAACAAGTTTTAATTTATATTTTTCCAATTTGTCAAATTTTGAGGGGTCAAAGTGCACAATTTTTAATTAAATTTTATAATTAAACAACTAAATTAAAAAATTAAACTAATTAATTAACAATTTTAACTAAATTCAAAAATAATCTAACTAATAATTTATTTTAAAATAATATATTAAAATTTATATTTCTCTAATTGTCATACTTTAAGGGGCTAAAGTGCATGATTTTAAGGTTAATTTAAGTTTATTTTTTAATTTACTAGTTTAATTAAAAAATAATCGACTTTAACTTATTAGAATCATGCTTGAAAATATCTTCTTTCCTATCTGCAATAATCAATATATTGTTGCAGATAAGAAAAAATTTATTTCCAAGTTTGATTCTGATAAGTTAAAGTCGATTATTGATAAGGTTGATAAGTTAAATTTATATAAAATAATATTTGTAACAAATTCAACTCGTTATATATATTTGACAAATTAAATTTATATTTTGAAAATATTATTTATATAAATTTAATATTTTATATTTTTCATTAAACTCAAATTTTGAGGTGTCAAAGTGCATATTTTTTAATTAAACAACTAAATTAAAAAATTTAACTCAAATTATCTTACAATTTATTTTAAAGCAATATATTAAAATTCATATTTTAATTTATATTTTTCCAATTTGTCAAACTTTGATGGGTCAAAGTACACAATTTTTAATTAAATATTTTATAATTAAACAACTAAATTCAAAAGTTAAACCAACTAATTGACAATTTTAACTAAATTCAAAAATAATCTAACTAACAATTTATTTTAAAACAATATATTAAAATTTATATTTCTCTAATTGTCATACTTTAAGGGGGGCCAAAGTACAGTTAGAAATACGTAGCCGATACAGGTTTTTCAATTTCATCAAAGTCGATAAGTTAAAGTCGATTATTGATAAAGTTGAAAACCTACATCGGTCACGTATTTGCAACAAATTAAACTCATTATATATACTTGACAAATTAAATTTATATTTTGAAAATATTATTTTATATAAATTTAATATTTTATATTTTTCTAATTTGTCAAACGTTTAGGGGCCAAAGTGCATATTTTTAATTAAACAACTAAATTAAAAAACTAAACTCAAATTAAGTTACAATTTATTATAAAACAATATATTAAAATTTATTTTTAATTTATATTTTTCCAATTTGTCAAATTTTGAGGAACTAAAATGCACAATTTGTAATTACACATTTTTTTAATCAAACAAGTAAATTAAAAAATTGAACTAACTAACAAGCTTTTTTTTTTAAAACAATATATTAATTTATATTTTCCTACACATATGTAATTTTTTCAAACATAAAACGAGTTTAATTTGTTACAAATACGTTACCGATGCAGGTTTTTCAACTTCATCAAAGGCGATAAGTTAAAGTCGATTATTGATGAAGTTGAAAACTTGCATCAGTTACGTATTTGTAATAAATTAAACTCATTATATATATTTGACAAATTAAATTTATACTTTGAAAATATTATTTTATATTTTTCTAATTTATCAAACTTTTAAGGGCCAAAGTACATATTTTTGAATTAAACAACTAAATTAAAAAATTAAACTCAAATTAACTTACAATTTATTTTAAAACAATATATTAAAATTTATATTTTTCCAATTTGTCAAATTTTGAGGGGTCAAAGTGCACAATTTGTAATTAAATATTTTTTAATTAAACAACTAAATTCAAAAATTAATTAACTTACAATTTATTTTAAAACAATATATTAAAATTTATATTTTTCCAATTTGTCAAACTTTGAGGGTCAAAGTGCACAATTTTTAATTAAATATTTTTTAATTAAACAACTAAATTCAAAAATTAAACTAACTAATTAACAATTTTAACTAAATTCAAAAATAAACTAACTAACAATTTTTTTTAAAACAATACATTAAAATTTATATTTTTCTAATTGTCATACTTTGAGAGGCCAAAGTGCATATTTTAATTAAATATTTTTTAATTAAACAACTAAATTAAAAAACTAAATTAAGTAACTAACAATTTTTTTAAAATAATATATTAATTTATATTTTCCTACACATGTGAAAGGGGCCAAAGTGTAATTTTTAATTGAACAACTAAATTAACAAATTAAACTAACCAACTAACTAATAAATTAAACAACTAAACTAACAAATTAAATTAACTAACTAACCGACAAATTAAACAATTAAATTAACTAACTAACTAACAAAACAAACTAACTAATTAACAAATTAAATAAGTAAAAAACTTACTAATTAAAATTAAACTAACCTCTAATGTGTTTTTGATGTTTTAAAAAAAACTAAATTAATTAACTAACTATTTTTTTAAACAATATATTATGATATATATATATATATATATATATATATTTTATGGTTGAGCTGTTTCTTAATGGGATGTTCCAACCACTAAAAGTCTAATTTTTTCTTATAAATAGATTTTTTCCCACCAAATAATAAATTCAAAGTGCAAAATCATGAACTATCTACTGTTGTAGCAAATACAATTATTTTTTTCATAAACGTTTTGGGAATTTTTATTCTTCAAAGATTTATTGGCTGAAAATACTTTTTGCTAATTAGATCTAATGCACCCTAACATGAAAATAACTAACAATTTTTTTTAAACAATGTATTATAATGTGTATTTTAATTTATATTTCCCCATAAAATGTACATTCTTTAATTAAATAACTAAATTAACTAACAAATTAAACAAGTTGACTAATTAACTAACAAATTAAATTAACTAACTAATTAATAAATTAAAAAAAAAAATAGAGAATTCTAGTTAAACAAGTAAAAAACATACTAATCAAACTAACAAATAAATTAAATAAAAAAATTAAAACAAACTTACTTTTGCAGTAGGAGGAAGAAGTTGTGAAATTTGTCAAATTTTGAACACTTAGGAAAAGTATGATGAAGAAGAAAGTCGGACAGTATGAATAAAGAAGGAGGGGGCTTGCCCCCACAATTTAAATAGGCGTTTGGTCTCGGCATTAACAACGTCGGGACCGTGCCTAGGCTTTGCAGACTACACATATATTAACACATTCCATGCACCAATTTAATGTCTATACAAGACCTCTACCACGAACAACATAAAACTTATACAATCCAAATCCCTTTTATTTGGATGGAAGTCCAATTGAAATAATCAAAATCAGATCCATTAAAAACACCAGCGATTAATTAGGGATCAAATTCACTAGGCTACAAGAACAAGAACATTCTGCCTTCCAAGTATCATTGATTGAGACAAGAATAAGATTACAAAAAAATAACTCAATTATTTTCATTGATGGATTCAAGAAATGGGTAGTCAGTGTACCCGAGTACAGGGTCTGGAATGTAGAACGTTTCTCTGTTATACTTGTTAAGAGGTTTATTCAGCTCGAACCTCTTCGGCAAATCCGGATTGGCCAAGAACCAACGACCATATGCGACCAAATCTACTCTGTTCTCAGCAATAGCTTCGTTTCCGTCTTCCCTACTGTACCCACCCGCAGCCACAAAAGTCCCCTTGAAGGCCTTCCTCATGGGCACAAGTGTATGGTGTGGGTTTTCTTCTTTCACTCCTGCCATTTTCATCCTAGGCTCAACCATATGGCAATACAGAATACCGTATTTATTCAAGGATTCCACCATATAAAGGCCTAAAGAATCAGGGTTCGAGTCTCCTGATTCCATGAAATTTGCAAAAGGAGAAAGCCTTATCCCAACTCTATTTGCTCCGATCTCATTAGTGACAGCTTCAACAATCTCGAGAGCAAACCGACAACGATTTTCTAGAGAGCCTCCGTATTGGTCTGTACGGTCGTTGACTTGGTCTTTCAGGAATTGGTCTATTAGGTAACCATGAGCCCCATGAACTTCAACACCATCAAAACCTCCACATGACAAAAAAATCGATTTCATAAGATCCGCCTTTTGTTAAAGGCATGTTTGGTTTCGATTTCAAAGATTTTGATATTAGTTTTTGAAAATTGAAAGAAACTTTTTGATTAGATTTTGAACAAAAAGTGTTTGATAAGAGAATATTTATTAATAATATCGTAAAACAATTGAAAAGTAAAAGCCTTGTGATCGACAAAATATGGTGTTATATAAGAGGAACCAATAATTATAATTATTGAAACCCAATGAGTCTCATTCACTCTCAAAAGATGTCTTGAGAGAAGAGGATAGTCCCAGGTTTTATGTATAACTCAGGATCAGGAAACACATACGATGTGGGATTCAATACGCCCCCTCTCGCTCAGCATGAACTTTAACAAACCATTGCGAACAAATATTGAGGAAAGGGCCCAACATTGACATGGGATTCAACAACAATTGTTGGGTAATTGTGTGGTAGAGAGAATTACTAAAAAATAAAATAAAGATACAAAGAATATAGGTCAAATTAAAATATAAAATCATAAAAGTAAAATACAAAAAATAGGTGATGTATTACGAAAATTATTTTGTAAAATTGTTTTCTGAGTTGACTTGTTAAAAGAGTAGTAGTTCATTCCTTTTTGTTTTCGAAATTCGAAAAATGTGATGTGAAACAAAACCAAACAAATCCCAAAAAAAACCTTACCAGCTTCCATAGCATTCCTTGCAGCAAGTCTGAAATCATTGATAACTTGAGGGATTTCCTCTGTGCATAGCCGTCGTGGAGGCGTAAATTCATCAGTAACGACACCATCAAGTCGGAGTTGGGGAGCCAACGGCTTGTCTGTACTAGAGATTGGAGCCTGTCCATTGGGCTGAAAACCTGCAAATGGCCATCGATTATCATCCAAATGAATTTCACAAAAGAGAGAGAGAGAGAGAGAAAGAGAGTACGCACCCCGATTTGAAACCCTTCCAACATGCCAAATCTGACAGAAGAAGATGCCGCCTTTGTCATGAACAGCACGCACAATCGGTTTCCAAGCTTCAACTTGTTCTTTCGTCCATATACCAGGTGTATCCGGATAACTTCAACCACCCAAAACACGGAAACAATAAGGATATTTTTCGAAGGAATACTAACGGTTGGAATAATTGCGAGGCAGAATATTGAGAAAATATGGAGGATTAAATAGTCTATATATAAGAGGTGAATAGGATAACCCACGTAGAGTCAGGATTTGGTTTTTCTATTGAAACTAGGTCAAGGCACATATACATATATTAACACTAACATTTTATGATGTTTGGTATGAATGGAAATTGTATTTATCCTTCAAAATTTTCATCCCTCTTACCAAAATTAAACTTGAAAATGAGGAGTGAAGAGCAGCATATAATAAAATGAAACATGAAAAACGAATTGTTACTTAAAACTATAGAATACCCTTGGGCAGTGTCGGAAACGCCAGTGGCTTCTGTTATGAGAAGGCCACCTTTGGTGGTTCTCTGAGAGTAATAGAGGATGGCATGTGGCTGTGGAACATTTCCGAAAGATCTCTGCCTTGTTAGCGGTGACAACACAACTCTGCAATTAAATAAAATGCACAAAAATTGGTCACAACTCTCCAATGAAGATTACATGGTAAACCCTTTACTTTATCTTATTATACGCAGTCAACATTATACTCTCTTCTTACATTGCAATTCGTATCTTGTAATCCTGTATACCAATCCCCTAATCTTCTGAATAGATATTTGATGTGGGTGGATTTCCCGACCCACGCAATCATTAAATACGGGAACAGTGATGGGCCCAGCCGGATTAGGTCCATAATCATCTGAAAATACGCAATCTAAGGGCTCAAAAATTGAATAGGCCCATTGTCCAAAACAAAGGAAGTACATGGGCTTGTTCTAGGCAGATCTCAAATGATCAAAGTGAGGCCTAGATGTTCACATAGCTGATCTAGACATTGACGATTGTAAAGATCCAAAGAAACTAAGGCGGCATTTGGTTAGTGTTCCCACTTTTCTGAACCTAACTGGAATGGATTGGGTTGAGAATTTTGAGAACAGAATTACGTTTGGTAACGACAATTTTTGTTTTGTGCTGAGAACAGAATGTGTTTGGTAACGATTTTATCCTAAAACTAATTTATTTATTTTTGAATTTTTTTTTGTTTGGTGGCGGCCGGATGACCGGCGGCGGCCGCCGCCGGAGGTGGCCGGCGGCAGTGAAGGTCGCCGGAGGTTCCGGAGACGGCGGTCGGTTGCCGGACGGCGGCGGGTGGTGGTGGTCGGCCGGCAGATGAAGTCGGAAGTTGAGAACTTTGGGTTGAGTTTTTTTGGTACAAAAAGAAACAATTTTTTTTTTCAATTTCTGGTTTCTTTAGGATTTTGAGAATCAATTCCTATTTTTTGGGTTGGGTTGGGTTGAGTTGAATTTTGTGTTTGCCAAACACGTTCCCAAAAATCAAACCCAAAATTTTTGGGTTGGGTTGGGTTTGGTTGGGAACACTAACCAAACGGGGCCTAATATAATATCGAGAATACAACTTATTGTCACGCCTGATGTCTCAGACAAAATTTCAACATTATCAATATTCTTGGCCAATTGTGATTTATATATATATATATGTATCGCTGTCCAATTTTTAGCTAAATGGATCCAATAGTGGTGGGTGAAATCTCATAAATTACTATAATTTTGCCTATTTTAGTCATGCATTTGAAGTTGTTTACAATTAATTGGACAATTTTATCAAACCATTCTTCAAGATTTATAATCCATCTGAGCATCGCATATAAATAGAAGCTTAAAGGCAAAGCTTAGAAAGGGAGAAGAATAAGAAAACTCATCTAAGATGTCAACGGTCCGAGTTTGGCTTGATTTCATAAAAAATCAAAATAAAAACCGTTTAACATATATAAAACCAAACGACAGCCAAAACCGCCAATTTTTTTTAAACAGTTTTAAAACCGGACCATTTAATCTTAACCAAAACAATGAAACCGTGAAACCGTTTAAGATTTTTAAAATTTATAAAAAATTAAAGCCATAGACCATTATTTCTTATATATAAACAAAAACATAATTAAAATATAACACATAAATTCCAAAAACAAAAATCAAACCACAAAACTATTAATTATAAACATTGCTAACGATAAATAAAATAGACAATAAAATCTTAGATAATAATCACAAATAATACAAATAGTCTCCAAATATATATACGAGGGTTAAAGTATAAAATGATTAAAAATATAAATAAATAAATTAAAAGGGATTAGAAATCACCAGGAGTGAGTTTTATAGAGAAATCCAATCACATTACACTTAAAAAAAAAAAAAAAATACCTATGCGAAAGTTGGAAATTTCCCATTTTGTAAGGGGTGAGAAGAGGGATTTGTTGGGTCTCGACTCCTTCCACCTCCGTTCCCATTTTTCGGTATTGTGCGTACGCCCTTGTTTACTCGATCGCAGCGACGGAAGAAGCTTTATACAAAATCAAGCTGGGCAGTGTATATTTATAGAGAAATAACATTTTCTATTGGGCAATGGTTTTCTGGGCCCGCAGGCGGCTATGACAAAATTGAATTGTTGATTGGGATTCAATGATGTCACTGCTTACCGTGAAGGGCAATGGAAAACACGGGGGTCCTCTCTTTATTTTAATCGGAAATTACGGTGCCGTTTCGTTAGTGTTTTCACTTTTCTCAACTCAGGAAACACTTCTCTCAATCCAACTGAGATGGGAGAGTTGAGTTAGATTGAGAATTTTGTTTCATACTGAGAATAAAATTGCATTTGGTGATGACAATTTTTTTTGTACTGAAAACAAAATCACGTTTGGTAACAATATTATCTTATAATTGATTTTATGAACCAACCCTAAAATTGATTTAACCAAACTCCCAAATTCAACCAAAACCCCCAAATTCAACCAAGCGTGTCCCTTGGTTGGGTTGAGTAATTTGGGCACAAAAAAAATAATTTTTTTTTGTTTCTCATTTTCTTAGGATTTTGAAAATCAATTCTCATTTTTTGGGTTGGGTTAGGTTGGGTTGAGTTTTGTGTTGCCAAACGCGTTCTCAAAATCAATTCCAAAAATTTTAGATTGGGTTGGAATGGAAACATGAAGGTGGCGTTTGGTTAGTGTTCTCACTTTTCTCAACCCAACTGAGATGGGTTGAGTTGAGAATTCTGTTTTGTATTGGGAACATAATTGCGTTTGGTAATGATAATTTTTTTTTGTGTTGGAAACAGAATTGTATTTGGTAACGCATAATTCTAGAATTGTTTCCTCAACAATTGTTCTTTAATTATTTATTTCAAGAAAATGATAATTTTTTCAAACTCTTAAAACGAGAAATTTTTCAGATGAAACCGTTCTAGTTTAAATATGAAATCCAAGAAAGATTAAACAAAATTAGCTTCACTCAATCTAATGGAGAAAACTATTTCTTCTCTCTCTTCTCAATAACGAGGGAGAAGAGAATACACCCTAATCCACGAAGAAATTGGAGCAATACAGATCTAATTACAAATGAAGATCGGTCTTCTCTATCAATGAGTTCAATTAATAAACAGAAAAAGCATCACGAGTTCAATCAAAGAACTATTTTTAATCTGCAATGGCGACGGTGAAGCAAACATCGAACGATAAAAACAAAAACAAAGGACCCGGAGCTCAATCGTCTACCTTGAACGAAGAACAGAGAAGCTGATTCGGATCTCGATCGAAGATCAGCGAAATCTGTGAAAGCAACGATCGACGATGACGGCACCTCAATGGATTCTGTAGCTGACTTGCAGCTACCAAGATCCAAGAACAATAACAGTAGCCAAAAAGTCCAATTCAAGAAATAATGTATAAAATTGCCCAACTGAAAAACAAAGAACATAATTTTTCAAAGCTTAATTGAAAGAAAAATAGAAATGAATGGGGAAGAAGAAGAGAAGTGACTTTTACTTTCTCACTAATAACGTCTTTGTTCAGAGCAGCTTGAGGAATCGACGACTAAGGAAGCCTAATCGCTATTGGAGAGGCTTCGAATTAGCAACAACAACAACTGAACTCTCACAACGACGAAAACCAGATAATGAAATTGAAACCCAGAATAATGAAATCGAAACGAAAACCAGTGAAATCGAAATGGAAACCAATTAAAACGAAATGAAATCAAAATCGATTTCACCAACCCTAGCTCGTTGACGAAATCGATTTCCTGAATGAAATCGATTTCGTCATCGAGCTGGGGTTTCAAAACAGAGAGGACAGTGATGGCGAGAGTGATGGAACAATGACACGAAGAAGACGATGATAGCAACGAGAAGATGAAGACGACGATAGTAGCAGAAGACGAAGACGACGATGGTAGTGGGAAGATGAAGGAAAGAAGACAGGAAGACGCACAGAGAAGCGAGAGTGATGGAGAGATCGCAAACATGGCCAACAAAAAAAATATAAAAAAAAATTGTTGTTTTGCCCTTAACAAAAGTAGAACATGGGATCTGAATAACAAATGAAATAATCCCGCGCATGTCCTTTTTCCTGGTTGAGTTTTTTGGGCACAAAAAAAAAAAAAAAAGTTTTTTTATAGTTTCTTATTTTCTTAAGATTTTGATAATCAATTCTTATTTTTTGGGTTGGGTTGGGTTGAGTTTTGTTTTGCTAAACGCGTTCCCAAAAATCAAACTCAGAATTTTTGGGTTGAGTTGGGTTGAGTTGGGTTGGTTTGGGTTGAAAATACTAACCAAACGGGGCCTAAGGTGGCGTTTGGTAACCATTTATATTCCCATCTCATGCAGTGAGATGAGAATGGGATGAGATGGAATGAGAATTTTGTTTCCTTCTTGGGAGTAGAATCGCGTTTGGTAACGATAATTTTTTTGTTTTTGTTTTGGGAACAGAATCACGTTTGATAACGATTTTATCCTAAAATTAAAAAAAAAAAAAAAAAAAATTGAGAACATTTTTTTTTTGTTTTGGCCGGATGGCAGCTGCGACAGTCAGACGGTGGCTGGGCGGCGACAGTCGAACGGTGGCCGGCAGGCGACAGTCGGACAGTGACTGGCCGGCGATACCGGAGGTGACCGGCGATGGTTGTCGGAGATGGCAACCGGCGGACGGTAGCAGGCGGCGGCGGACGGTGGCCAACCGGCTGATGAACATTGGCGGTGGCCCTCTTCAATTTTTGGGAATAGGATGAGAATACTGAGAAATAATTTTTTTTTTTTGTTTCTCATTTCTTAAGAAAAAAGTGGGCACAATTCTCAAATGGGAATGGAATGGGAACGAGAACAAAAATTACCAAACGCTATTCCCAAACAGAAATCCCAAAAATCTGGGAATGAGATGAAAATTTCTAGGATAAAAACGGTTACCAAGCGGGGACAAAGGTGGCGTTTGCTTAGTGTTCCCACTTTTCTCAACTCAATTAGGATGGATTGGGTTGAGTTGAGTTGAGAATTTTGTTTTCTACTGAGAACAGAATTGCGTTTGGTGACATCAATTTTTTTTTTGTACTAGGAAGAGAATCACGTTTAGTAACAATATTATCTTAGAATTGATTTCATGAACCAGCCCTAGAATTGATTCAACCAAACCCCCAAATTCAACAAAAATCCTTAAATCAAGAACCAACCCTAAAATTGATTTCATGAAATTCAATTAAACCCCCAAATAAAAAATCAACGCTAGGCCAAAATCAAGAACGAACCCTAAATCAAAATTAAGAATCAAACCCTAAATCGATTCGTGATAAAATCGAAAGCGAAATCGATTTCGAAATCAAAAATCGAAATCATGTTTAGTAACGATATTATCTTAGAATTGATTTCATGAACCAACCCTAGAATTGATTCAACCAAACCCCTAAATTCAACAAAAATCCTCAAATCAAGAACCAACCCTAGAATTGATTTCATGAAATTCAATCGAACCCCAAAATTCAACCAAACCTCCAAATTGATGAGAACCAACATGTACCAACAAAGGATTCCTTGCATGTTTCAATTGGGCCCATTACGAGGGTAAGATCGAAGAAGATCAAAGAAGTACTTAATGGGCTAATTCAAAATATATGGGCTGAATCTAAAGTCGTAATGCCCAAGTTAGGCCCAAATGACAATCAGGGCCTAATCCATCTCATCAAGGCAAACAAATGAGTTTAATCATGAACTCAAATGGGCTTAGACATGAGACCCACGAAGTTCTAGTTATTTGTTTTAGTTTATGTCATTTTGTAAGGCATCAATCCCAATTAGTATTTTTATTTTTAAGTATTGGACTTGTAGTAAGTGTGAAAGGCCACCCACTAGGGTGTGCTTGATTACCCACTAACCTAGGCTTCTTTATGTTGGTTGCCTATTTAAGAGAGTTGTGTTCCATGGGAAAAACACATTACTTGAATAATATATCAGACTGAGAGAGTTTTCTCTTGAGTTCTTCATAGAACTTTTCTTTGAACTTATCAAGAATTTCTTGTAGCATTCAAACTCTATAACTTCGGTTCATGATACCATTATAATCTTTGGGTTGAGGTTTGTTACTTTATGCTTGTGGTTCGTGTTTCATTCATAAATGTTGGGTCAAGGTTTCCTATTAAACATTCTGTATTTTTGTGTTCTTCCATTTTTTTTTTCATTTATAAATCTAGTTTTTAGATCGATCCTAGTAAAGACACCATAAATTGGTTTTGGGTCTCACTAATTCTTGGTGAGGTTCGCATCATTTGGTAATTAGAGCACGGTTATAAAATCAAGTTTGATTTATCATTATTTTTCATTAATTAATTTATTTATTTCATCTTCAATTCTATTGAGATCTCGTTTAAAACTTCAATTCTGTTTAGATCTTGTGTAAGTGTTTGAATCTGTCTAGAGGTTACTATTATCATCATTTAAAAAAAAAAATAGAAACAGAAAAAAAACAAAAAAAGAAAAACGAAAATCCAACATCTAGAAAGAGT